>OV815276.1:43065311-44461978 GCA_929108145.2 Limnephilus rhombicus | reverse complement strand
AGCAAACCGAAATAGATAGTAATAATGTTTGTTAACACGAACCATTCAACATTGTGAGTGACATGTTGAAGCATGTGTCAAGAGGAATCTCTCGCTAGGTTCAATGCGTAATATGCCTGTCTGACAAAAATAATTTAATGTTGTTAAGTATGTAATTAAAAAAAGCAATTACAAAACACCTTTTGTGCGAATGCGCATCTCGCCGGCATTAATGAGTTAAAAATCATACACTGACTCGGGTGTGAAGTCGTTAGTTGTTTTTAAAAAGCAGAATACAGGAAGAAGTAGTCACTAATACAAAATCTTCCACATTTATAAATCTATCTCTGGGATGGTTTTATATACAAATTCATTCCGTTTTTTTTTTATTTTTAATCCGATATGTTTATTTTTTATTCCGATATCGATGATATTTTACACTCGTGGCTTTCAAAACAAGAGGCAGGTCACTGTCTACTTGAGTAAAACCCTTTCCCTTTTACCACACCTTAAAGCAGAATAAAGTGTTTCAGTTAGTTGTTAAATGAAGCAAGGCAAACAGATCAAAATGGTGTTGCGAAACCAACCATAATGTGTGCATGTCACAAAGTCCCTGAAAGCGACGAAAAAGAAGATTGAATGCAGTAGAAACAAGTCCATGTGGCGTGTATCGATGGCTTAAGGCTCTGCAACTGGGTTCGAAAAGAAGAAGATGGACAGATACGAAATTACGAATGTTAGAGGAGAGCGCTAACATTTACAGCGACAAAATCGATGCGAAAATTGCCAAAATGTTTAATAAAACACGACTCGTTTACAATAGAGCAAAAATCTCGCGGGCATTATCTTAAACAGCATTTAAAGAAACACTGTGATTTTTTTCATACATATAACTTGTAAAATAACTGAAACAAACGTGTTTATAATAATTTTTGGAGCATACTTTGCGATTTTTTTCAATCGAGGAAATTTTTTATAATTTGCGTTTCGGCGCAAGCAATGTCTCATATTATCTTCAAGAATAACATATATTTTTTTAAGAGCTTTAAAACTTGCCGTGTTTAAGGAAAATATGTAATAAATCGGTAGAAATCTGGGTTGCGGGCCCTTAATATTGTATGCATTAATCATAATACTGAGAAAACTGAAATTGAATGTTGGCAACCCTTAGACATAAGAAGTTACATTTAAAAATAAGTTTTTAGTTCCGTATTATAGTATCCTTATCTGTAAACACAACATTTCTGCATCTTCGTTTAGCATAAAGCTACCAATACAGGAACCAGCGTCGTTAATTCCTTCGGCACCGGTGCACAGTCGGGAAAATAAACATTCGTATAAAGTTGACATTACTCAAATGAGAATGGGTTGTTTCTGTATGTTTCCTCCCTCCAAGAACATGGGTCTCTTGAGGACAGGTTCACTCGTTCATTTACACAAAATAACCCTTCACACAGCATCACCAAAGATAACACAGGCCCTGAGGGAAATTATTTTCCTCAGGGCCTACGTCCAAGCAAAAAACATGAGCTCATAAAAAACATTGCCTGGAGAATTTGCAATATATTTAATATATTTATATCTATGGGACTGTATGTTTAGGTGATGCATTCTTTGAACCCAAAAATATATACAATATTATACCTCTCCGATATGTTGTAAAACCACGATAGATTACGAATTAAGATCTCCAAAATTGATAAAATGTCGACATAAACGTAATGAACAAGAGTGAGAATGCAACGCTTAGATGGCTTAGACGCCCAAACGATGGATGGGAGAGGATTGTCAGGAGAATATGTCGTGAAAGTGGACAAACGAAGTTGGGGACGCCCTAGGAAGATATGATATTATCAAGTAGTGGTCGGTCATGTCGAGTGCCAAAATAATAATAAAACATGATACGAAAGTAACTGAATGGCGGTTCGGAGAACTCAAATAGCGTGGAAACCTATCTAAAAAGTTTTCCACAGTTTTAGAAACAAAGTTTAGCGGCGTAGTAATAAAGCGACTCCTTACATTTGTACAAGCCCCATAAAGTAGGGAATAAAGTACTTTAGTGTCGCGGTAAATTGTATTTCGGATCCGCCGGGCGCGGGCGGCATCCGCCTTATCGATACGGCTTTTATTGGATCCTGAATTTCTTGAATGCCGACTTTATCGATGGGCGGGAATTTTTAATCCAACGTCGCGCGTCACTCACCATAATGAAGCTGGTGAAATGATGAAATTTACGCTAATATAGGAAATGTAGGAATTGCAGAAATATCAAGACAGCTTCGTAAAAGTTCTACCAAGAAAATTAATCAAGCTCCGATAAAATATTTTACTATAATGAGGGTAGTATATGCAGAGGGTATTTTCACGATGGTGGTGTTGTACCACAGTCCATGGCCTAAATACAGTCGTAAGGCAGATCCAATTAAAGAATATTGTGAAGCGGAATGGGAAAAAAAACGAATCGAGAGGATATGGTGATATTAGATAGGTTGGTATTAGGGGAAACAAATTTAAAGTTATTTCAGAACGTGTTAATAAAATATGAATATTTTATTTCATTCTTAGAATCAATCAATTTTTAAGGACTTCCCGTTGAGAAAAATAAATATTTTTAACTAGCAGACCCGGCCACACGTTGCTGTGGCTAACGAAACACAACGCCATTACCCAACCTTTATAAAATCCACACCACCCGCTTGACAGCTGCCCGCTGCCTGAATTGAATATTTGTTTTTCTCGACTTTTCTCTACTATAATAAGCATGTTTATATACATATAAACCTTCCTCTTGAATCACTCTATCTATTTGTGAAAACCGCATGAATATCCGTTGCGTGGTTTTAAAGATCTATGCGCACATACATTTTGAACGACTTAATAAAATAATTCCAATCAAATACCTACTTACTCTAGGACATCTATTTTCCGATTTCTTCCGTAGAACGAATTTCAAAAGTGACTATAGTACGGCCCGCCAGCCTTTTTAAATCACACAAAAATATGTTTTCTTTAAATTTCTCGGCTTTTCTCTAATATAATTTACACATAAACATTCCTTTTCAATCACTCTATCTATTGGTGAAAACCGTATGAAAATCCGTTGCGTAGTTTAAAAGATTAACGCGCACTTACATTTTGAGCGACTTCATTTTATACTATGTAATGATTTATATTTAATATCAGGTGAGGACGTACTTGACTAACTTTAACCCTTTTTAAATATATTTTTCTTAACTCATTGCTTTGATGGTAACATAATTTGGGGATTTTTCGACCACCATGCTAGGTACATGCCGTGTTATGGCGGTCGTCATTGATTCCTTATTTGGAGTAAAATATGAAATTTTGATCTCCAGTGTCTTTTTTAGTGACTTTTTATTAAAAAAATTTCTTCAAAATCAAACAAAAAATAAACTTCCACATGTCGTCACTAGTGACTCAGACCCACACAACCCCTCACCAACCACAACCACCACCAACTGTCAAATATCTAGTGATTTTTTAAGATTTTAATTAACATCAAAATGTCACCGAAGACCAAAAAATCAATTATATTTTTTACTCCAAATAATGTCAGGAATCACTGGTTAAAGTAAGTCGAGTGCATCACTTAACACCCTGTATATTTTTAATAATCATTATAATAAATAAATTGTTTGCCGGTGGATTCACAACATTTCGGACAGCGTCAAAGTTTCCAATCCAGGCAGATGTGTAGGTTGTGGTGAAGTAGGTATGTGCTAACGTACGTAAAAGTGAAACCGTATGGCTTGGGTTAATCCTCCTATTGTTCTGATTTTGCTTAAAAAAACTAAAATATTAATAGAGACGACGACGCCGACGGGGCAAAGCAGTAGTTCTTGATATCCGAAATTCGACGGTACATCAAAATTACACACAGAAAACCACAAACCACACAAGAGGATTAACGCTTGTAACACGGGGTATCGCATATATTTATAATTTTATTTATTTTATTTTATTTTGCAGAAACAAACAGTACATTATTACATAATGGAAAATAGTTACAAAGTTATAGAATTAATACAATAATTGGTACCAATGACATGTCGCTGTTATATGCTTATGTTTTTGTGAGATAAATAATACATTATACCTAAATTAAATTAGTAAATTATTGAAGGAGAGGGGTGTGTGAGAGTGTTTGTATGTATGAGGTTGCGCGTGTGAGTGTGTGGATGTTTGTGGATGTATATATACTTCGAAACAATCTACACATCTGCCTTGATGATGGACACTCTAACGCTGTACGAAACGTAGCCAGAGAAGGAGGAAGTTCAACGGCGTAGTAACTCAAAAATTAATCACTATAATACTTTTTGGCATGAAAATTTCAAATCATATCTTCAAAAGACGTTTCAAATTAAAGGTTTTTCGGAATAGTGTTTTACCACGAGGGGCAATACTCGAAAGCAAATACATCACGATCGTTAATTTGTGCAGATTTTAAATTTTAGGAAATCATAAATTTTCAATCGTATTGACTAACAGAAAATATCAATTTTGTGAAATTATAACTAGAAATCTATCTGTAACTTCGAGCGAATTTAATTTCAGATAACGTAATTAATTTCAATTCGAATGCCAATTCGTAGTGATTCCCGTAATATAATTTATTCCTTCCAATTGATTTCATATTCGAACTTCTAAATTCAAATCCAAGAATCCCCATAAATCAAGCGAACAACGAGGCCCCATCTGGCGGCTGATTGTTTCGTTTCTGGCATGTTGTTTGTGTTGGTATAAATTACTGAATGAAATCTGTTTCCTCTCGGAGCTCTGGCGGGCTTCAGTCAAAGCTTTCAGTAATACAAACAACAGTCACAGAAGCAGAAGGCGGTCGCAATATTGTCGTACCTACTCTGCGCTGTGTATTCTCAGCGAGAAACTAGCCCGAGGTAAATAAATAATGGGCCCACAGCTTTATATTATGACAAGTCTGGTGGAAGTAAAAACAGACTTGAACGTGACTACGAACGAAATTAACTCGATATGAAACGATATGAATATACCATCCCGGCCAGGAGCACTCCTGTCCCGGTGAGACCGGTACACCAGGGGACACCGACAGGAGAACAAGTGCTCTGAGGATTTGAAGGAGGTTGGAGTTTAATCAACCGGTATATATGTGGCAACCTAATAAGCCAATATTGGAATGCTGGATGGGCAGCAATAAAAGAGTTGATTGAGCGTTGTTTTTTCTTCTTCATATCTTCCTTCTTCTTACCTCTTCTTTCATTTCCTTTTATCTTTATGGCTCTTCCAGGTTTATCTCGTCTCTTTTTGGCTCTTGTCTCTTCTTGTTTTTTCTAGTTTCTTCTTGTTTTTCTTGTTTCTTCTAGTTTATCTTGGTTCTTCTTGCCCCTACTTGGCTCTCCATCGTTCTTCTTTTATCTTGTCTTTTCTTGCACATATTACTTCTTACATCCTCTTCTTGTCTCTTCTTGCATCTTCTCGTCCCTTCCTAGCTCGTCGTGCCTCTTGACTATGATAACTATAACTAACCATAACTAACGAATCATCACGCCCAGAGAGGATGGACCGCCAAACAACTCTGTCTTGGCACACACTATTTTATTATTCTGGCTCTTGACATGGCCCGTCTCAAGTATCTGATTCAATTGATAGTGCCATTTCTTCCTCGGGCGCCGCAGACTTCTTCTACCGTTCACTTTTGTGTCATATATTCTTATTCTGTACTTTAATATCAACCTGTTTAATTAGAAATCATACAATTTATGTAATATTTTAAAATTTATATCACATAAGGAATTATACATTTTTTCCAAAGAAAAGTAATCATCTCAATGACAATTCTTTTTTCAAACAATTGTTTAAACAGTAGATAATATTAAAAAATGCTAATAAGAAAGTCCAAATAAACACAGCGATATCATATTTGAAAAAAAATTCTGTGAGAATAAAACGTGAATGCAGATGGAAACAGAACGCACAAACAAATTTACAGACAGCCGAAATGCAAACCAAATATAATGCCGAACTTCGTTACGCTGATTCAATTAGAAACAATATGTAGGTACTAACACACATATATTATTTATTTAAATACATGTGTGAATTTATGTGTGTTGTGGTGAAAATCGATACTCAGTCAGTGAAAGGAAAAGGTTTGGTGCCCTCGAGATGTTGCGGTTTTGTCCAAGAGTGTTCAGAATACAGTGAACAGTGAGACGTTTCTATCGTTCTATCTATCTAATATCCTATGACATGCCTTAAATAAATTCAGGAATATTATGAACATAATAGAATTGTAAGATACGTAATGATCAACATTACCGCTCGCCAAACCGAAAACTCGAATGGTACTGGAAGACAACAAAATGGTCAATATGCTGGATTGGTCAGGCCTCACTAAGGTTTGGAAAAAGCTATATAAACAGCGAAGAACAGTGACAGGAAAAGGAGCCTGGATCCTGGATGATCAGGGTGATTGGTGTGGGATCACCTTAAGCAGGAAGTAACTTATAAAGACGTGTTGTGATGTTGATTGATTCATTTGACGAACCTTCGGTATTTCACAAATTGTTGTTTAGAAATATATGATTGCGTAAAAACTAAGATAAAACAATAATTTGTTGGGTCCGGAAACTCGAAGTACGAGAGGGAAATTTGTGAATCTATTTTGCATCTCATTTTAAACTGATTCCGTGGTAATTTTTTTAATTCAAAATTCAATGTCGACTAAATCGAGTCCAAAGATATTTTTTTTAAAAGCTGTCTAGTGTATTTCAAAATGCATCGAGGCAAAGACCCGGCTCCATAAAGTTCTTTAGCAATATAGTTGCCAAAAAAAAATCTATCGAAAAAACAGGTTTTTAAGTGGGGTAGATTCACCAGTTTCTCGTCCATGTAGGTACTACGAGTTTCCAAACACCGTGTATAATTAAAATAAACATATTACAGTCACTGTCGCAAATCACACTATCTGGCTAAGCCTACACTTATAAATAAGTGTGTACCTACCTACAGTTTGTCAAATAAGACTAGAAAACAAAAGAGGGCGTCATTGTAGTTCAAATGGCAATACTAAAAATATAACTCACGGTGGAAATGTAAAGCTGTGTAACCTACATTTTTGTAAAATATTAAAAATCAATAGAAGTGAAAAATGATTTTGATTGCAATATACTCACTGAACTTAAAATTAGAATTGGATATAGGTATAATAACATTAATAATTGGATAATTTGTAGAGCGCCGTTTTCGTGAAAAATCACCTCAAGGACGCTTAATAAGGGTATATTATACCTTTGCAATTTTGTGTTAACGTAATGAAGAATAAAGATATTGTAATAGAATATAAAGCACAGTTTAGAAATTGCTCACATTTATTTAATACTAGCTTAAGTACCTAACGTTGCCCGGGTTGATCATGTCTCTAATTTTAGATCTGAATATATTCAACTCATTCAGATTTAAAAGTAGTGTAACTAAACTCACCATTAGTGATTCTTCCTTTCTACCTACTGTTAAATTCAAATTTATGTTAAATGAAATGAAAGCAAATCACTGTGTAAAACACCATTTAATCAATTTTATGTAGGTCCTTAACAACAGTGATTCCTCATTTTTTTTTCTTTAAGAACAAAAAATGTTTCTTAAAATGTGGTTTACGGGGTTCTATATATTCAGAGTGATAGCGCTTTAAAATAATATTTGACAGTAAAATAGGTGTTTCCAGCCTACAAATGTTGTAGTTCCATTTTTAATATTTTCTACCCTTAATTGACAGACTACACAATACCTAAAATAATTCAATAAATAAAAAAATAGAAACATTCATCAATATCGTCACGAAATTTACACAATTTCGGTGTGGTATTTATATATGAAGGCATTTGTCTTCAGCCCGAAACGAAGACCCATCAAGATGTATGAAACTTTGAAATAATTATTTAACAGTAAAAAATAAGATAAAATGCCACATCGTTACCACCATATTTATAAAATGTTCAATGAGAATTTAGACTGCAAAGCACGGTAGTAACTAGTAGTACTGGTTACAAGAGGATTAAACCAATATCGATCTCTGCGGACTAGACTAATCTGGTCGCCACTATTTTCTCCCTAGAGCCATGATCGGCCAGTTTATAAATGAATGTATCTTCCTTCGAGTAGACAAGGGCCAGACAACAGGAGTGTACAAGTGTGTGGGTATTGAGGAGGTTGGGCGGTCACACAGCACGCACGACCTAACCCCTGAATGGTGCTTGTCCTGAACAGGGAAAATCATAGAGGTAGTTGAACGTTTGATCTCTTATTGCACTTTCTACAGGTTGGCGCAAAAGTCATCACCCTATCGGAAGATGCCATCATTTTTGCAAATGGCGGCGAATGTCAGTTCTGCTTCGACATTTGTGAAGTAAACAGATACAAAATACACGTCAACAAGATATGAAACGCGAAAAAAACGGTTTTGGTGATTTGCACTGGCCGTCAAGATCGTCCGATTTAACTGTTCCAGATTTCTTTTTGTGGGGTTTCTTGAAGTCACGAGTCTATGTCAACAAGCCTCAGACTCTTAATCCCTCAGAGAATATTGGTCAAGAGTGCGAGGACCTATCACCGAAAGTTGTGGAAGAGTTCTATAATGCCTTAAAATCCGTATATCTACATATGAATAAGACTAACCGAAAACGAAGGGCTTGTCATTTCCAGATATTTTCACAAATACGAACAATGAACCTTAAAATATAAACGTTTAAACATTTTGTCAACAAGCCTCAGACTCTTAGGCCCTCAGAGAATATTGGTCAAGAGTGCGAGGACCTATCACCGAAAGTTGTGGAAGAGTTCCATAATGCCATAAAATCCGTATATCTACATATGGATAAGACTAACCGAAAACTAAGGGCTTGTCATTTCCAGATATTTTCACAAATACGAACAATGAACCTTAAAATATAAACGTTTAAACATTTTTTTCCTGGCAATACTTTTGGGTTGATTTTTTTCCATAATTATTATTATGACTATGTTATGACTAGGATTAAAATAAAATTTTATACAATCCTGAATATTAAAAAAAACGTAAAAGTTGATAGAGAACCCGCTGACAAACTGCTATGTACCAGTTTAACGGTGTTTTATTATTAGAAAAAAAAGATATTTTTTTACATTAGCTCCACACAGGAAGCCCAGAGAAAAATAATTTCAATCACGGCCTATGTCATGCTGTGTGGAGGATCTTTTTAAGGAAAGGAAGGACGGGAAGTTCTGGGACGGAAAAGGTAATGAGGGGTGGGTGGAAATCTGGGGGTCAAGAGTGTCAGGAGTGACGGACGTGGAAATTCATCCCTCCCACTGCGCTGCAAGGCGATGGGTTAAAAGAGTCCGTATGGAGAGGTTACAAGGCCTCCCTCAAATAGTATCTCTCCATCCGTTTTGGCGCGCAACAGGTGGGCAGACGCATCCACCGTCAAGACCCGGACAAAGCTCACCCCATAAACCAGCCACCCCTACTAATTCACCAAACTTAGCGAACCACTTAAGGAACCTAGGCAGAGGTAGGTTGTCCAATAAATGGTTCCCGGATCAGCGGTATATTTTATTATTGAATTGCTCTTAGGAATATTTTTATTGTTGAATTCCGAAGAATGTGTGCTTGTCCTTTGAATATTAACGAAATTCAAAATAGAGGACGGGTTGTTTTACAGCTTTTGTATCTCCCCTTAAAACATTCACACATCGAGATTCTGGTTTAGTCCTTCCTTTCCTTTAAAATACCCTCCAAATAGCATACCCAAACATGATTTTAAGCCCTAAGGAAAAACTCTGATCTCGAAAAAAACCATCTTCAAAATATAATATCTTTTAAAGATATTTCATGGTATTATCATATTTACTGTTATCAAGTTTATTTTTATTTCTTTGATATACTCAATAATATTATGAATTAAACTATAAATGCAGTTAAACGAGTTCTTCGTTGTAATTATTATTACGCGTGACAGCTGTTTAGCCCAAACAGTTTGATAATGCCTTCAGAGGGCGGGACAGCTGTCACGCGTAATAATAATTACATATCAGAACTTGTTTATAATAAACTATATTTTTAGATGTTATGTCACGATGATAATTATTACTTCATAATAATTATTTTCCTGACTTAGTAAACCTTCACCTGGCCGCTTACTTTAATTGTTGAATCGCCGTATTTTGGATTTTTTCGATTGGCAACATTATTGTTAAAACTTCCGGCGGTACTTTTTGGATTGGCATCGTACTGGAAGCCGGTGCAAATTTGACTAGTCACTTTAGTGATAGTTCTGGATTTAAAAATGGGATAATCCCTTTGTTACAAATGTTTTTTTAAAACGATTTTAATCGCGATGCACATCGATGCACATTTTGCGGACGCTTCTTTCTGATGTGATCGGAACGCTTTTTCTAACGTGTTCGGTCGCCGCCATTGGGACCGATATTTGTCCGCGGCATAACGATGTTGTAAATTACCTATATAATCGCGACTGGCATATTGAAGAGCGTCGCGAGGGAGAGTTCTTATGACCTGGTACGGTCATTGCTGCTCATATTTGTGACGGATGGTTACTTGGCGTTCATTTCCTGATGAGGCGTGCTGACGGAAATCGTGGTTATCCGAGGGGCTCAACCAGAGCACTGGTGCTGATCTTGGACCCTACTCCCTGGCGGGGAGTCCTCATTCTCTGGCCTTCCTGGGGAGTCTTTCCTGGTTCCCATCCTGGAGATTGCGTGAGAATATGGCCCGCGGTTCATCAACGCGCTATCTTCAAGTAAATTAAGAGTTCGCGTCAGTGTAGAAGTATTTAGATAATGATCCATGGTCCGCAGGTACGACATTTCTTTCTGCTTAATAATGTTCCTGTTAAATTGTCAGAATCTGTTATGTTTTTGGGGATGTGAAACCCGGCCCCTCAAAAGGGCAACATTGTTATGTTCTTTATAAAAATATACTGGGATTTGGTTGTTTTGGAAATGAACTCTTTTATTACTTAAACCAATTAAACCTCACAAGTTGGAACCTGTATTCGTTTATTTTATTTAGTTATATTTAATCCTGAAGAGAATCTCTCACTCTACCATTAAATAGAATAATCAGAAGATCCATAGTGATGATTGCTGTTACAGTTATCATATGTGTTTTCATGTAAAAAGTCTAATTTCGTAGCTTTTAATCACCCTAAAGTAAAATACCTTCAATTGAAATCATTTCATTATAAAAACCTTTGATTATACAAAAACATGAAATAATGATAATCTCTTTCAACACCATTCACACAAACAAAAAATAATTAAAAATTTCACAGAAAGTGCTTCTTTTCATACAAAAATATAACACTTTTAATGAACGCGGACAACCTTTTCAGAGAATTGTCAAAGCCTTTTGAAAAATGGTTCTCCTGCTTCCGGATTTGGAGTAAGCACATTCAAGTGTGCCGGAAGTGGAGGAATTTAGGAAAGAAGAGTACCTACTTAACGAGGAGGAACTCGAGTGCAGAGGGGGAGGAGGGGGGGGGGGGGGGGCGACCAGCTAAAGTTCAAATATTAAACAATCGAATTGGGAATTCAAACTGAAGGAGTTAATATGCGCAACGAGAAAGGATTATTTTGAGCCAGGAAATTTGAATATTTACTTGGTCAATTATTATTCTACGTACTATAAGGCGAGCGGATGTTTCGAGCAACCCTCAGACTTTAGAGGGCTTTGAATTCGAAAGAGAACAATAATAATTTATTCCGAGTACATTAAGAATTTATGAGATCATAATTCCGCCGCCCGAAAGCGCAACGCGGAAATTATATTTTGAAGAATAACATTTGATTTTGTTTTTCAAAGGCTTTCATTCCTAATTTGCTCCTCCTCTGCAGACAGATTTTTACTATTGAGAGAGGGATGACCCGTGAAACCCGCAGCAGAGTGAAAGGGGTTAGGCGAATTTTATTTAAAAAAAATAATATATATATATACAGATTAAAGACGGGTTATATCACAGAAATTGAAGAATTCTGTTCAGAAATTTTCAAAGTTAATTTTAAAGTTCCGTAAAAGTTCTATTCGAGTTTTATGTTCACGTATGTGATGACCGTGGCCGGTTATCATCATAATTTCTGGACTCCCTTTGATGGATCCAGATTCCTCTCGATATGTTGATCTCAGTACAGGTATTTTTCCAATAATAAGACGTAAGTAGTCTAGTTACGTTTATTCCGAGATAATGTACAGTGGTGCTTCGTAGGAAGTCTAATGGCAAAGAGAACAATTACAATACTCAAAAATTAAACCCTTTTATTTGTTCCTCGTGCTGTCCCACTCATACACGCATGTCTCTTTCATACTGCAAGACATACGTTCACCACAAGTACGCTATTCAACGAAAAAAACACCCAACTAGGAACTGATACAACCTCGACTACCTGTACGGAGTTATTATAAAATATATTTTTTGAAATAATGGTAAAATTGGTAACGAATTAGGGTAATGAATATTGCAGGACGTTGTGAAAAATCAACTCAGGGAATTCTTAGTCTAAATGCCAAAATAAATTCAAAACATAAGGAATAAAACAACAAAACAACAAAAACAACAAAAACAACAAAAACAACAAAAACAACAAAACACAAAACACCATACAAAACAACAAAACACCATACAAAGCTACACAAACAATACACAATACCCGAGCCAAAAACAACGAACTTCTCCAAACTCCTTTTTTCAAAACCACCTTCGGGCAAAGACACTCTAAATACATAGCTTGCAAACTATACAATACACTACCAACTACGATCAGACAAAGTGACTCCTTTACAAAATTCAAACAAGATATTAAAAAATGGATTATAAGTATTGGACGCCACACTATCACAAATATCTGTAAAATAAATCACACATAGGCATAAATAACTATTCACATACAACCTAACCCATATAAAACAAATGAAAATAATGGAATCCTGTCAAATTTAACCTATAAATAGACTAGGCAGAATTTATTTCATTACTCCATCTCCAACATTTATAAAATAACTCTCTTTAAAAGATTTACCACCGTTCCAATCACCCTTCTGTTTTAATTCTATTCATAATATGTATTTTACCTGAAATATCCTTGTAAGGGAACGTACCCATACTACGTGACACGTTTAGGGGGAGGGGGGGTCTTCAAAATGTCACGCTCCATACAAATGAGGGCGGGTTGCTTAAGTTTTTGGTCACCGGGGGGGGGGGGGGGGGGTTAAAAATTGGTCACGTAGTATGGGTACGTTCCCTAACTACTATATTCATTTATATACCTGTACGCCTGTCTCGACACAGGTATACCCTAGTGAGACAGGCATACAAATAAAACCATTGTAAATATATTTTTTTATAGATAAATAAATAAATAAAAAATAAATAAATTTATTTATTTATTTATTTATTTATTTATTTATTATTGTTATACGCCCGTAGGGGCTTTTACATAGATAAGAAAATAATATTTAAAATATCGAGGATTACACATACATAGAATTTATACCAAAAGTTATAAAAGTGAAAAAACTTTTAAGAATATACGAGTAGAAGTAGTTTTTAAAGAAAAAAAAACACTTGTATAATCTTGTGGAAAACCGTGAAATATTTTAAACAATGTAATATTTAACAATAACATAGAACAAAATATAATATAAACATTACAATAACAAATCAAAAATATATTATACCCATGTTACAATAATTTGTAGGATTCCACAAAGTGTTGGTTTAAATTGCATTTTAGAATGTAAAGGGAATCAGCGAATACATCTACAACACCACCAAACTTGTTGCCTTAATAATGCATGATTAAATTATGATCAACGTTTACTCAAAAATTTAAATGCGTTAAACATTTTGAATTGTCGTGTTTTGCTAGATAGCTTTATTGTACATCTACGTATAGTTTAATTAACGAAAGCAAATGCTTCGTACTTCTTAGAGCAGCCGGCCAGGAAAATTTGGATTATAAAACGACTACCTTTTATCAACTGTCAGATACAAACAAAATAGAGAGCGTAAGGGAACTGCCGGATCTGCCCTGATGATGGTAATAAATGTAGCTTCCTTTTTACAAAAAAAATGGAGTCCTGACGTGTGCGGCTAAGGAGGTTAAACAATCAGTTTCCTCACACAGCCGTGGGAAAGTGGTGGGTCCCCTCCAATGCCCTGATGATGGACACTGCAATGCTGTCCGAAACGTTGGCTAAAGAAGGAGGTAGCGCAACACGACATAATACCGCAAAAACAATAAAAAAACGAAAATACTTTTGGCCTTGAATATCTAAAAAACGTACCTAAAATCAGTTTGGTAAAGAAATTTGGGCTAAAGTTCGGTGTTTGGGCTAAATTCCTAAAAAATAAAACTAGTTATTTTTATACTAATTTGGGGTCGGGGAATCCGAATCTGAAAGAATTAGGCGGCGGCAAGCAATATTAACTGAATTACACGACTTTAAAAATTTTTATACACATACAGGAAAATAGCCATTTTGGAAGCATTTTGATTCCTAGAAAATCAAACTAGTTATTTTTATACTAACTATGGGCCGGGGAATCCGAATCTGAAAGAATTAGGCGGCGGCAAGCAATATTAACTGAATTAAACGACTTTAAAATTTTCTATACACACACACATGAAAATAATCATTTCGGAAGTATTTTGACACACGTAGTACAAAGATCATAGAAAAACAAGATAACATAGATGTTTTTACCACACAAAATTAAGTGTTGCCATTAAGCAGTAATATTAATAACGTAAAATAACATGTTTATATTTTAAGTACTTATTTTTTATAAATTTTACTCACTTTTGTATCACAAACCATGTTACATAAACCGGCGTAGCTGCTAAACTACTTGAAAACAGGGATGTTTTTTTGCCGTGACGCGAGCAGGCGGTATAAAGGGGCACAAACCATGCTACACAAACCTAGCGTAGCCGCTAAACTACTCGAAAACAGGGATGTTTTTTTGCCGTGACGCGAGCAGGCGGTATAAAGGGGCACAAACCATGTTACACAAACCTAGCGTAGCCGCTAAACTACTCGAAAACAGGGATGTTTTTTTGCCGTGACGCGAGCAGGCGGTATAAAGGGGCACAAACCATGTTACACAAACCTAGCGTAGCCGCTAAACTACTCGAAAACAGGGATGTTTTTTTGCCGTGACGCGAGCAGGCGGTATAAAGGGGCACAAACCATGTTACAAAAACCTAGCGTAGCCGCTAAACTACTTGAAAACAGGGATGTTTTTTTGCCGTGACGCGAGCAGGCGGTATAAAGGGGCACAAACCATGTTACACAAACTTAGCGTTAGGTTAGGGACGCGAGCAGGCGGTATAAAGGGGCAAAAACCATGTTACTTTTACCGCTTAGCTGGACTCTTATATGATCCGCGTATCCGACAGGAACCCTTCGAGACAAGCGAGTTTGACAAGGATACGACGGACGAAGAAGACTTGGTCGATTTATAAGGTATGTTTTTCTGCTGTTTTTTCTGCTGTTATCTATTTTCATATTGATATAGGGATAAATATTTTTGAGAGCTGGTAACACTGCCGGCACATGTTTTTGTATATTTCTTGTTTTTCTATGATCTTTGTACTAAGTGTGTCAAAATACTTCCGAAATGATTATTTTCATGTGTGTGTGTATAGAAAATTTTAAAGTCGTGTAAGTCAGTTAATATTGCTTGCCGCCGCCTAATTCTTTCAGATTCGGATTCCCCGGCCCATAGTTAGTATAAAAATAACTAGTTTGATCTTCTAGGAATCAAAATGCTTCCAAAATGGCTATTTTCCTGTATGTGTATAAATTTTTTTAAAGTCGTGTAACTCAGTTAATATTGCTTGCCGCCGCCTAATTCTTTCAGATTCGGATTCCCCGACCCCAAATTAGTATAAAAATAACTAATTAAAGGAAAACAATCACTTTGTTTGTAACCACGATTTATTGATTTAATTTTTATTTACCGACCGGTTTCGCTTAATACAAGCATCATCGGGGTATAAATTAAAACTGATGAAAAAATACATTGTGTGAGCTTATATATACATACAGACAGAGACAAAACATAATATAAAGTAAGAGTGAGAGATTGTAATTAACATCCTACATAGTGATAGAGAGAAAGAGACGGGTATATCTAATGAATAATTACATTATATCTACCGGGACAAAACGTCATTTAAACAGGTGATTAAGAAATAAAGTGGCTACGGGTTTTTTTAGTTTATGGGAAATATTCCTAATATCGGACTGTTGGACACATTTAACTGATTATTAAGGATTTGGGTTTTTGTTTTAACGGCTTTCTTTATTTCGAGTGCTTCTAAATTATTAAGCCTGTTACCATGACTATTTCTGTGTAAAATCTTAACACCGGTGTTTTGATTGAAGGTATGATCTTTATCAATAAGGTGATTAGCGAATTCCGAAAATCCATTATTATTTAAGCATCTAAGATGCTCTTTGCTTCTAATATTGACATTACGCGTCGTTTTACCTACATAAAATGATGAACAATCATTACAATCTAATTTATATATTCCGGAATGACTTAGTTTTTCGTCCTTATCTTTCGAATTAATTAAAAACTTTCCTAAATTATTGTTTGTGTAAAATGCCGGTCTTATTTCGGGAGGTAGATTTTTTACACTGCAGGAAGAGAACTGATTAATGAATAAAATACGGCGCCATTGGTAACAAAGATTATTATTATTATTTATATTATTATGATTAGTAAATAAGAAATTCTTAGTGGCTATTTGTTTTTGTTTTTTATTTAAAATTGCATCAATGAGTTCGGCATTATAACCATTATTAACCGCGATTTTTTTAATTATTGCTAGTTCGTTGGAGAAATTAGTATTAGATAACGGTATTGTGACCAAACGATGAACCATTGAATGAAACGCGGAGTGTTTATGGGAAACAGGATGATTGGATGTGTTATGGATAACGACGTCGGTGTAGGTAGGCTTGCGAAAGATGTTAAAATTTATTTTATTATTTACGATAGATAAGGTGAGATCAAAAAAATTTAGAGTTGAATTAGTTCCTATCTCTAATGTGAATTTAATGTTTTGATGGTATGAATTTATAAGGATGAGGAAGGCATTTAATTGACGTTGAGTCCCTGTCCAAATACAGAACACGTCATCGACGTATCTACGCCATAGTAAGACGTTTTTTACAAGGGGTGAGGCACTAGTTAAAATTTTGTTTTCTAAATTATTCATGAAGGCCTTCGATTTGCTGATATATAACACCATTGAATTGAAAATAATTTTGGTTAAGGCAAACATTAAATAGTGAAGTCAGATCATTCACTAAATCTTTGGGTAAATTAGAAGTATTTAATAAATTAGAGATCAAACATTTGCTCTCCTCTATGGGGACATTAGGGAACAAGTTAACCACATCAAACGATATGAGTTTGCAATTTTTAGGGAGATCCAAATCTTTGAGTTCTTCTACTAGTGACAATGAATTTTTGATCGTATATTTTGGAGAGAAAATATTGGAATTATGGAAAACATTAGTAATAACAGAAGATATTTTAAAATTTGGGGCATCACAGCAACTAACAACTGGTCTTATAGGTTTATCACTTTTATGGATTTTGAGGAATCCATATAATTTTGGAGCTTTCGAATTCTTTGTTAAAAACTTAACTTGATGATATGACTCATCTTGAAACATTTGGGATTTACAGGCTTTAAGAGTTAGTTTAACTTTATCTAAGAATTTTCCAGTAGGGTCTTTTTGAAGAGTTATGAAGTTGTCGTTATTGATGAAATCTTGCACTTTTGTATTGTATTCTCTTCGAGGTATTATAATCACGGTATTTCCCTTGTCCGCTTTGGTCAGGATTAAATTTTCGTCTTCTAATTTAGCACGAATATTTTTCATTACGGTTGTCTCGGGGTTTGGAGTAAATTTAAATTTAGGTATTAGATTTTTTATTGTTTCTGCACTTTTGTAGAAGAATCGTTGAGGTTTACCATATAAAGCTGTATCGATATCTACTGCAACGTTTTCTATTGCAGAATTAAAGTTTTTATTATTATATTTTAGGTTGTATTTTAAACCTTTCGATAATAGGTTCATCTCTTCAGGTAGGAAATGTACTGTTGACAGATTTTGGACTCGGTCAAAAAACGTATGAACTGGTTTTAGGTTTTCATTATTATTAGATTTATTTAAGGAACACAACATATCAAGTTTTTTATTAATTATATTAAGTTTATTAAATGCTTTCACAGAAACTAGGTGTCTGACTTTATCGTCGAATAAGTCCCACTCAACAGAGTGCAGATCATATACTAGTTCTGTATGTAAGAGTTTTAAATTAAGTTTTATATTATTACGTTGTTTATAAGCACATTTAAGATCCTCTTTTAGCCACGCTATTTTTGCTAGATGAATGGAAGATTCATGGAATGATGAATTATTTTTAGCACTGTTAAAATGTACATTTATGTACTTTGGAAACACTTTCTTTCTTAAACATTGTTTGAAAAAATATATATTAATGCACAACACTTTGTATTTTATCGAAAAGTTTTTATACATTTTTGCTTTTGAGGCCGTACTCGCCGATTTTATATTTTGGTAGAAAGCAGTCACTTTGTGGTTTGACATATTAATTAAAGGAAAACAATCACTTTGTTTGTAACCACGATTTATTGATTTAATTTTTATTTACCGACCGGTTTCGCTTAATACAAGCATCATCAGGGTATAAATTAAAACTGATGAAAAAATACATTGTGTGAGCTTATATATACATACAGACAGAGACAAAACATAATATAAAGTAAGAGTGAGAGATTGTAATTAACATCCTACATAGTGATAGAGAGAAAGAGACGGGTATATCTAATGAATAATTACATTATATCTACCGGGACAAAACGTCATTTAAACAGGTGATTAAGAAATAAAGTGGCTACGGGTTTTTTTAGTTTATGGGAAATATTCCTAATATCGGACTGTTGGACACATTTAACTGATTATTAAGGATTTGGGTTTTTGTTTTAACGGCTTTCTTTATTTCGAGTGCTTCTAAATTATTAAGCCTGTTACCATGACTATTTCTGTGTAAAATCTTAACACCGGTGTTTTGATTGAAGGTATGATCTTTATCAATAAGGTGATTAGCGAATTCCGAAAATCCATTATTATTTAAGCATCTAAGATGCTCTTTGATTCTAATATTGACATTACGCGTCGTTTTACCTACATAAAATGATGAACAATCATTACAATCTAATTTATATATTCCGGAATGACTTAGTTTTTCGTCCTTATCTTTCGAATTAATTAAAAACTTTCCTAAATTATTGTTTGTGTAAAATGCCGGTCTTATTTCGGGAGGTAGATTTTTTACACTGCAGGAAGAGAACTGATTAATGAATAAAATACGGCGCCATTGGTAACAAAGATTATTATTATTATTTATATTATTATGATTAGTAAATAAGAAATTCTTAGTGGCTATTTGTTTTTGTTTTTTATTTAAAATTGCATCAATGAGTTCGGCATTATAACCATTATTAACCGCGATTTTTTTAATTATTGCTAGTTCGTTGGAGAAATTAGTATTAGATAACGGTATCGTTTGGTCACAATACCGTTATCTAATACTAATTTCTCCAACGAACTAGCAATAATTAAAAAAAATCGCGGTTAATAATGGTTATAATGCCGAACTCATTGATGCAATTTTAAATAAAAAACAAAAACAAATAGCCACTAAGAATTTCTTATTTACTAATCATAATAATATAAATAATAATAATAATCTTTGTTACCAATGGCGCCGTATTTTATTCATTAATCAGTTCTCTTCCTGCAGTGTAAAAAATCTACCTCCCGAAATAAGACCGGCATTTTACACAAACAATAATTTAGGAAAGTTTTTAATTAATTCGAAAGATAAGGACGAAAAACTAAGTCATTCCGGAATATATAAATTAGATTGTAATGATTGTTCATCATTTTATGTAGGTAAAACGACGCGTAATGTCAATATTAGAATCAAAGAGCATCTTAGATGCTTAAATAATAATGGATTTTCGGAATTCGCTAATCACCTTATTGATAAAGATCATACCTTCAATCAAAACACCGGTGTTAAGATTTTACACAGAAATAGTCATGGTAACAGGCTTAATAATTTAGAAGCACTCGAAATAAAGAAAGCCGTTAAAACAAAAACCCAAATCCTTAATAATCAGTTAAATGTGTCCAACAGTCCGATATTAGGAATATTTCCCATAAACTAAAAAAACCCGTAGCCACTTTATTTCTTAATCACCTGTTTAAATGACGTTTTGTCCCGGTAGATATAATGTAATTATTCATTAGATATACCCGTCTCTTTCTCTCTATCACTATGTAGGATGTTAATTACAATCTCTCACTCTTACTTTATATTATGTTTTGTCTCTGTCTGTATGTATATATAAGCTCACACAATGTATTTTTTCATCAGTTTTAATTTATACCCTGATGATGCTTGTATTAAGCGAAACCGGTCGGTAAATAAAAATTAAATCAATAAATCGTGGTTACAAACAAAGTGATTGTTTTCCTTTAATTAATATGTCAAACCACAAAGTGACTGCTTTCTACCAAAATATAAAATCGGCGAGTACGGCCTCAAAAGCAAAAATGTATAAAAACTTTTCGATAAAATACAAAGTGTTGTGCATTAATATATATTTTTTCAAACAATGTTTAAGAAAGAAAGTGTTTCCAAAGTACATAAATGTACATTTTAACAGTGCTAAAAATAATTCATCATTCCATGAATCTTCCATCTAGCAAAAATAGCGTGGCTAAAAGAGGATCTTAAATGTGCTTATAAACAACGTAATAATATAAAACTTAATTTAAAACTCTTACATACAGAACTAGTATATGATCTGCACTCTGTTGAGTGGGACTTATTCGACGATAAAGTCAGACACCTAGTTTCTGTGAAAGCATTTAATAAACTTAATATAATTAATAAAAAACTTGATATGTTGTGTTCCTTAAATAAATCTAATAATAATGAAAACCTAAAACCAGTTCATACGTTTTTTGACCGAGTCCAAAATCTGTCAACAGTACATTTCCTACCTGAAGAGATGAACCTATTATCGAAAGGTTTAAAATACAACCTAAAATATAATAATAAAAACTTTAATTCTGCAATAGAAAACGTTGCAGTAGATATCGATACAGCTTTATATGGTAAACCTCAACGATTCTTCTACAAAAGTGCAGAAACAATAAAAAATCTAATACCTAAATTTAAATTTACTCCAAACCCCGAGACAACCGTAATGAAAAATATTCGTGCTAAATTAGAAGACGAAAATTTAATCCTGACCAAAGCGGACAAGGGAAATACCGTGATTATAATACCTCGAAGAGAATACAATACAAAAGTGCAAGATTTCATCAATAACGACAACTTCATAACTCTTCAAAAAGACCCTACTGGAAAATTCTTAGATAAAGTTAAACTAACTCTTAAAGCCTGTAAATCCCAAATGTTTCAAGATGAGTCATATCATCAAGTTAAGTTTTTAACAAAGAATTCGAAAGCTCCAAAATTATATGGATTCCTCAAAATCCATAAAAGTGATAAACCTATAAGACCAGTTGTTAGTTGCTGTGATGCCCCAAATTTTAAAATATCTTCTGTTATTACTAATGTTTTCCATAATTCCAATATTTTCTCTCCAAAATATACGATCAAAAATTCATTGTCACTAGTAGAAGAACTCAAAGATTTGGATCTCCCTAAAAATTGCAAACTCATATCGTTTGATGTGGTTAACTTGTTCCCTAATGTCCCCATAGAGGAGAGCAAATGTTTGATCTCTAATTTATTAAATACTTCTAATTTACCCAAAGATTTAGTGAATGATCTGACTTCACTATTTAATGTTTGCCTTAACCAAAATTATTTTCAATTCAATGGTGTTATATATCAGCAAATCGAAGGCCTTCCCATGGGGTCTCCTACAAGTCCTTTAATTGCTGATATATTCATGAATAATTTAGAAAACAAAATTTTAACTAGTGCCTCACCCCTTGTAAAAAACGTCTTACTATGGCGTAGATACGTCGATGACGTGTTCTGTATTTGGACAGGGACTCAACGTCAATTAAATGCCTTCCTCATCCTTATAAATTCATACCATCAAAACATTAAATTCACATTAGAGATAGGAACTAATTCAACTCTAAATTTTTTTGATCTCACCTTATCTATCGTAAATAATAAAATAAATTTTAACATCTTTCGCAAGCCTACCTACACCGACGTCGTTATCCATAACACATCCAATCATCCTGTTTCCCATAAACACTCCGCGTTTCATTCAATGGTTCATCGTTTGGTCACAATACCGTTATCTAATACTAATTTCTCCAACGAACTAGCAATAATTAAAAAAATCGCGGTTAATAATGGTTATAATGCCGAACTCATTGATGCAATTTTAAATAAAAAACAAAAACAAATAGCCACTAAGAATTTCTTATTTACTAATCATAATAATATAAATAATAATAATAATCTTTGTTACCAATGGCGCCGTATTTTATTCATTAATCAGTTCTCTTCCTGCAGTGTAAAAATCTACCTCCCGAAATAAGACCGGCATTTTACACAAACAATAATTTAGGAAAGTTTTTAATTAATTCGAAAGATAAGGACGAAAAACTAAGTCATTCCGGAATATATAAATTAGATTGTAATGATTGTTCATCATTTTATGTAGGTAAAACGACGCGTAATGTCAATATTAGAATCAAAGAGCATCTTAGATGCTTAAATAATAATGGATTTTCGGAATTCGCTAATCACCTTATTGATAAAGATCATACCTTCAATCAAAACACCGGTGTTAAGATTTTACACAGAAATAGTCATGGTAACAGGCTTAATAATTTAGAAGCACTCGAAATAAAGAAAGCCGTTAAAACAAAAACCCAAATCCTTAATAATCAGTTAAATGTGTCCAACAGTCCGATATTAGGAATATTTCCCATAAACTAAAAAAACCCGTAGCCACTTTATTTCTTAATCACCTGTTTAAATGACGTTTTGTCCCGGTAGATATAATGTAATTATTCATTAGATATACCCGTCTCTTTCTCTCTATCACTATGTAGGATGTTAATTACAATCTCTCACTCTTACTTTATATTATGTTTTGTCTCTGTCTGTATGTATATATAAGCTCACACAATGTATTTTTTCATCAGTTTTAATTTATACCCTGATGATGCTTGTATTAAGCGAAACCGGTCGGTAAATAAAAATTAAATCAATAAATCGTGGTTACAAACAAAGTGATTGTTTTCCTTTAATTAATATGTCAAACCACAAAGTGACTGCTTTCTACCAAAATATAAAAATAACTAGTTTTATTTTTTAGGAATTTAGCCCAAACACCGAATTTATTCCGAAATTTGTAACTCATTGTGATCTTACAACCAAAGCTTTTAACAATTTCAGCATTTAGTTGATGCATTTATTTATTTTACACTGGCAACTTTTTAAATAACGGCAAATCCAATAGAAAACATTCGAATTACATACATAAGTAAATAGGCCGCAAAATTATCCTCCGTGCACCCGTTTCATTCAGAAACACAGCCCATTTGGACTTGTTTATTTTCTCCGCCAGAAAGGAAGGAAGAAAGCGAGAGTGACTAATGATTCCACCATTTTACTAAAATAAGAACAGCCAAAAGAAAGCGCAACAATAATTTGCTATAACGAGACAAAACCAAAAGCTTTTCTTTTATTTTAAAATGGCGTCGTTCGTATTTCAAACTTTCCACGTTGGTAACTAGGTGAGTACCTACTTCCTATACAGTTTTCGGATACTAACAAAGGCAATGTGCAGTTAAAACGCAATATCGGCACAAAACTGACGACGAAAACAGAGTTCCCAGTTCCGACTTCGACCGTCGGTTTGAGTACGAATACAACTTCATCCGGTCTGTCCTCTTCGATAAATCATTTCAATTTTTGTTAGACAAGGATGGGATGAACTGCTAACGGATAGTGCCCATAAAGGGCCAAACCATATTTCATTTCCGATAGACTGAAGTAAATAATACGCATTTGCTTCCACTTTCAAATACCGACCTAAGAATAATTCCAAAATTTCTTTCCTTTAAGAGGTCGTCCGAAGAAGTGAGTCCCTGCGTAAATAATTTTCATATAGGTATTAAGATTTTACACAAATTAATTGCCCTCAAAATTCCAACATTCAAGCAAAAGCTCACTTTGCTGTACCTCTCGCAATTCATAAATAATGTTCAACATGTTCGAACTAAGCTAAGTAAAAAATGTTTCTCATAAAAAAAAAATACGCATAAAATCAAAAATACAGAATTGTTTACTGTTCAAAGGCTCCCAAAGTACATGTTAGTAGGTAACCAGTAAAATAAAAAAAATATACCTAGGTAAATGAAACAATTTTACTTCGTTTGAACCACTTGTATATTTGTTTAAAGCCGACCGGTTTCGGAACGGCCGTTCCTTCCTCAGGGCAAACATATACTGATTTGACAATTACAAAATAGTGGGTGGGAACAATGTATTATTACTAAGGATTGTGGTAGGGGTGGAGGCGTTGCTAGGGATTAATGAAGAGTGGGTGGGGGAACATAACCATGATTGGGCTGTAAAATAATATTTTTTGGTTGTTGATAATAATAGATTCATTAATTTTAAGGGATTTTTTTTATTTCCAAGTTATCTAAGCGTTTTACTTTATGGTTAATTTTTTTTTTCAAAACTATGGTGATTTTCAATGATATGGCTAACGAACTCAGAAAAATTATTATTATTAAGACACCTTAAATGTTCTTTGATTCTGATTTAAAAATTACGAGTTTTTCCAATATAAAATGAGGGACGTCATTCATTACATTTGAGTTTATATATTCCGGAATTAGTCAATTTATGGTCTTTATCTTTAGCGTTCCTCAAAAAATTCCCGATATTATTTCTTGTATAAAAAGCTGGTTTAATATTAGAAAGGAGAATTTTGCAAAATTGAACTGGAAAATTATTAATGTACACAATTTTACGCCATTCTTTATCATTATTATTATTAGAATTGTACAGATATTTATGTTTTTTAAATTTTGCCAAGTTTTTTATTTAAGATGTTATCAATTTCAAATCCGTTATTTACAGCAATTTGTTTTATTATAGAAAGTTCAGAAATGAAATTATTATTAGACATTTAGTAAGGAGTGGAAGACGGAGTATTTTTGTGGTGGGTATTTATAGGGTGGTTCGAGGTCTTATGAATTACTATGTTAGTGTATGTGGGCTTGCGATTATACTAATTTATTATTTATAATAGATAAAGTCAAATCCAAAAAGTTTAATGTTTCATTGCCTATTTCTATCGTAAATTTTATTTAATTATGAAAGGAATTTAAAACAGATGGAGTATGTAAACTCAGCTGTTCCGGATGTAACAAGGTCTATGTGGGTCAGACAGAGCGGACGATCTCCAAAAGGATATCAGAACACTTTCGAACGTGTAAACTTGGCCACCCTGACAAATCGGCAATCGCCGAGCATTTACTTGAAACCGGTCATTACTTTGGATTTGTTCCTGAAGTCCTGGGAAGACCAAAAACTTATAGAACACGCCTAATTACAGAGGCAATTGAAATTCATAAAAATCCTATTTACATTAATAGAGACGACGGATCTAAGCTCAATAGGTATCCGGTAATTGACGGCTACACCAAAGCTAAATGCAGAAAACCATCTTGAAGTATACTGTAATGCCAGCTCGTAGTGGACTGGAGCTGGCAACAAGGTATTGCTTCTAAGTACTTAAGCACACATTTCACCACTAACATTTACAGATCTGCCCTGATGATGGACACTGTAACGCTGTCCGAAACGTTGGCTAAAGTAGGAGGTAGCTCAACACGGCATAACACCCCAAAAACAAATAAAAAAAATACTTTTGGTCGTGAAAATCGAAAATCATATCTCAGGAATTTAACCCGTCTGCTTGGTTCAATATATTCGCACCACACAATCCGAAAGCCTCGGTTTCGCCCGTAAATTCTGAAACTGTCACTTTGGATCGAGATTGTAAAATATCTATGCAAGATAGCTTTCATATTTCAAAGACAATAAGAAGCATTATTTTGTTCTCTTTCTGGTTAAAAGAAAATTACATATGTTTGCATGAAAGGAAGAGAGATACATAGCTTTTAAAATATAAGGTTGCTCAGGACGCTTTGGTCTCATGAAAGTATAACGCAATTACGTGTTTTGGGATGTATTTATTCCTAAACAAGCAGACGGGTTAAAAGGTTAAGAAAGTTGTTGAGTTGGCGTTCCGATCCTGTCCAAATGACGAATAAAATATACCTAGATTAACAGTGTTCCCAGGTAAGGATGGTCCTGCATATTTTCAGCCTGTACAGAATATAAATAAATAACAATATAAATATGTAGATTTAAACGCAGTATCACGTTCATTGGTCAAACGCATTGTACATTACATTTTATGGTTTGTATTAGTGATTGACGAACCGGTCGGTGGAAGAAATTCTTAAGTTGTTATTTTGTCTAGTCTGTAATTAAAAGTAAGATTGTAGAACAAAATTTTGTACGGCGTCCTTGAGGTGATTTTTTTAAACAAAAAACGGCTGTATACAATTCACTGAAATATTATTATTATTTATTATTAAGCACATTTAAAGAAAACTGTAAAAAATATTAGAAAAAAATAAAGTGTAAGTTATATTGAGAAAGTGTTCTATTTTTAGTTGAATCAAAAACATATTATTACATGGTGTACAAAATACGAAAATAAGGTTGGATGTTAGACGCATATTCAATACGCCATTCCGCAGCAGAAATGATATGTTGTACCTCCATAATTTTTATGAGATATCGAAAAGGAAATAGAGTTTCAGAATTCCAGCTTTTCCAGTTGGCTGTCGCTTTCCCAGCGACACGTGTTTGTCCCGGAAAAAGATTTTCAATAAGGAAACACGACCGTGCCACATAAACAAGGATTTCTAATGGAAACCTTCGGAAACTCGCATAAAATGTGCTCCAAAAGGAATGGAACTCTTCTTGGTCCACAAAAATATTAACACGTTTTATTTTCACATGTTTCTTCCAACCCTTTTTTAAGAAATTTATTACCAAAATGTAGAAGTGGAATTATTGTTACAAAATTACATTAGTTTAAAATATAAATACATCCACCACCACGTAAAAAAAACCTAAACTATTTTTTTTTCAAACACGAAATTTATTTAGCACTTAATTCAACACTATAATCAAAACCAATTAAAAAATAAATAAATTAACGTGTAGTGGGTATAATTTAACTACCGTAAAATGGAGAAATGTTGATCAATTTTTAACTTTAAAATGTTTTTATTTAATATAATATAATTGTATCAATTACATGTTTATTTATATATGTACATGAAATGAAGTTTTTCTATTAAAATACATAAAATAATACGTTTTACACCCTTTTTAAGAGCAAAGCTCGAGTTAAAAAGGCGGATAAACGCATGTTAATCACAGTTTAGCATAGGAAAAATATATATATTTTTAATATACTAAACATATATATTTTATAACAAAATATATTTTTTTATAAAATCATTTGGGTCAGAATTTTTTATGTCCTATTTATAGCAAATGTTTAAAAAGTACGTAAATATATGATATGATTTAGATTTTCATGGCCAAAAGTATTTTTGGGGTGTTATGCCGTGTTGCGCTTAGCCAACTTTTCGGACACTGTAATGCTGTCCGAAACGTTGGCTAAAGGAGGAGGTAGCGCAACACGGCATAACACCCCAAAAATAAATAAAAAAAGTACCGAAATATATGTTTAAAATGGGTTTTAAAATATATTTTAAAGTCACTTTCAGGAGTGGGGCGACTTTTACTTGTATTTTCTAATAATCTTACTATGTACAACCATAAGCCAAGCCCAAAACAAGTTAAAAAAATAATTACCATAGACATCCAAATGACTAGACAAGCAGTTACGGGTGAGGGGTCAAACCAAACCATGGAGGGGGAAGAGGGGAAAGATGACTGTGATTCGTTATACAATCAATCTGACAGTAAATAGGCATCTCGCATTACAATATCACCATTTAGTTCTTAAAAGCAAAATCTGCTTTGAATGAATAGACCTTTTTACATGGGAGCGCGAATTGCTTGCCACGATAATAACATATTTGCTAAGGTCAAATGTTCGCCTCAAAAAGACTCGCCCCAATACACATAGCAATATTTTGTTGCCGTGTTTAGTTAAAACACTATTACAAATGTTTCATAATTTACTTACCCCTGTTACCACCGATGAGCACACTGGAGAACCGCCCACATTCGCTATGTGCACATTGATATGTAGATATATTGTATAGAATACGCTACTGTTTTGGCGTTGTATTTCGTTAAATGTATGGATGTTACCTTCTAGCTGTTCACGGCAAGAATGATGACGTCACACATTTTAGATTCAAGCGAGGCTCTATCCCCTCCCCATGGAGCGAGCCGGTTCCAAGGAGGTGCTTCAGCCGGCGCCATGTGGAGGGGGAAATAATACGTTTTTATCACTTAGGGCAGGTCCATGTATATTCATATGTCCGTGATAATTACGAATATTCATGTAGTCATATAATATACACCGATAACTTTACATTCATGAAATTATCGTTGAGAAAGTTATAAACAGTAAAATTAAAAGGGTAACAATTATTATAAGCAATAATTATCAGCCTGAAAACACTGATCAACATTGAAAAATCTTCCGAGAATAGATACTTGCCGCCAACGGGACTTGAACCCGTGTCCTTCTGATTGCCGGTCAGCTGCTAATTATTGCTTATAATAATTGTTACCCTTTGTGCTATGCATAAAAATCTTGTCTAAACGTTAGTTTATAAAAAAAATTAAAAATAATAATTAATATTTGACAAGTTTAAGTATTTCCCCAATAAATGTAGTCATAATTTGTCTCGACGCCACCTAGCGAGGGATTTAACACTTACAATGTCTCTCTCGCAAAAATAAAGTTGGTTGTTTTCAGGTGGAAAAAATATAATAAGCAGCAATTGTTGAATAAAACACTATGATATATTGAATTATTTGGCGGGTATTTGATAAGCCCCCATAGCTCAGTGGTCAAGAGCAGCTGACCGGCAATCAGAAGGACACGGGTTCAAGTCCCGTTGGCGGCAAGTATCTTTTCTCGGAAGATTTTTCAATGTTGATGAGTGTTTCAGGCTGATAATTATTGCTTATAATAATTGTTACCCTTTGTACTATGCATAAAAATCTTGTCTTAACGTTAGTTTATAAAAAAAAATTAAAAATAATAACAGTAAAATTAGTTTTCTCTAACTGAAAATATGAAAAGAATTTCAAAACAGCTTTACAATTAACAATCAAAATGTTTGAATGTAACTAGAAACCATTGATGTATGCTAGAAACCAATAAAATTGACACTTAATTTCATAGAGTCAATGTATCCACGTTCCCAGAAAAAGTAGCGCGTAATTTCTGAATGAGTGGTAGAAAAAAATGTGCATAAGTAGCCTCTTATAGGTATAATTCTTTTTATGTGTAAATTCGTCCGTGTTCAATTCTGGCAATGTAATATTGAAAATATAAGCCTATGACTGATATAAATTATTTTACAAGAAAGAAAGAAATTTAAAAAAATAGTTTCATAATAATAATAAAGAAATTTAATTGAACTTTATCAATGGAAAAAAATACACAAACGTTAACCTACGAGAATCATCACCATGTACGATCAGCCAATAAAAAGCAATCAAAATATTTTATTATACACTAGTTGACCCGACAAACGTTGTTCTGCCGTATAAATTATTTTTAGTGAATACTTTGGTTGTTAAATAAAAAATAACGAATGTTTTGTAAGTGTGTGGAGATGGGATCTTTGACAGGAAGGAGCGCTATAGAATATGACCGCCGATAAAAACAAAAAAAACACCAACTTAAGTAGGAAAATGAAATAAAGAAAATTAATACGAATTTCGAAGAGCAATTGAGTGTACGATATTTTTTGTCAGTCCGTCTTTAGCCAATATAAATAAGCTCGATGGTTTGCCCACGCGAGAACATGATGCCGAATAAAATATCAAAATGACGCGATGCTTCTCGTGAATGTCTTGCGCATGTATGGATGTAACATCGATGAGGTGGACGTAGCGCCATCTGTCATTCAATATAAAAAATTTCGTTCTGTTTGAAATACCTACGAAAGACGGTTAATTTTGTTCATACAAAAATACTAAAATCGCGATTAAAAAATGGGAGGGTGGGGGTAGACGAGTTAAAATTTGTGGTTATAGGTATTTTTTGATGCAAAATAATAATAAAAAAAAATACAAAAAAAATGTCAAAAAAATAGAAAATAAATTCTGGATAGGGACACCCTAATCACCTAACGGGATGAAATATACTTTAAAACCTATTCGCATACCTACCAATTACACAACAAAAATTATATAAATCGGTCAAGCCGTTTCGGAGGAGTGAGACCACAAACACCGTGACACGAGATTTGTATGTACAAGATTTTAAAAACCGACAAAAATTTACCGAAAAACACATTTTAAGTAAAAAAAAAACAAAAAACGTATTTAAAATACCAAAATGAATTAAAATAGTCAAATATAGAGAGCGAATTTTCATGTTAAATATACTCTTCAAGAACTTCAAGTCACAACGGATTGAGAAGATTCTTCTCCCATCTTGCTTATTAAAACTCAACAGACGCTTAAAAAGCTGTTTGCCACATCGACAAATTATAGATTTTTCCTTCTACAAAGCGAACGAGAAAGCGTGAATAAGTGAAAATTAACCCCTCAGGCCAATTTGTTCGTTTTTCGGAATAACTCATAGAAATCATTGTGTCTCCTTTACTATCAAAGTGAGAAATATGACGGTATTGGAAAGATAAAACACCAACAGCCTTACTCATCATAGCAAAATAAGATACAACCTCGGAGCAAGACCGGGTTAGGTGAAATTGTTACTCAACATGGTGGGTTAATCGCGCGCATACGCGTGTTCTTACCGAGTCGCTGTACGGGAGATGTAGTAGCTGTCAGAATTTAAACCACCCGATCACCAGGGTTAACTCAGTAACTACGGCGTTGTAACTGATAAACACAATCAGATGGGCTTTAAGTACAGATTATCCACTAATATGGCAATATACTCCGCTAAGCAAATAATAGAATATTACAAGAAACGAAAAACTACTGTATACGGATGCTTCTTAGATCTGAGCAAAGCGTTCGACAGGGTCTGTCATAAAACCTTATGGGAGAAATTGAAAGCTAGAAATATACCTACTATGTATATCAACACACTATCCCGATGGCACTCTCAGCAGGAAAACGTTGTACGGTGTGCAAGTACGTACTCCCAACCGATATATTTGCGATCAGGAGTAAGGCAAGGAGGGTGTATGTCCCCAATCCTGTTCAATGTATACATGGACGAATTATCAAATCGCCTGGACACCAGGGCGGGCTGTCGTATTAATAATTTATGCCTAAATCACATAATTTATGCGGACGACATGATTCTCCTAGCTCCGTCGATCAAGGGGTTGAGAACATTATTAAAAATCTGTGAAGAATATGCAAATGACCACAACATGATGTACAACCCCAAGAAGACGGAACTAATCGCATTCCACCATGGAAAAAATCCCGAGAAAATGCTCCCTGTAAAACTTAATGAGGAAAATATAAACGCATCTAAGATTGTAAAATACTTGGGACACATTATTACTGAAGACCTCTCGGATGACGGTGATATTGAACGACAGCGGAGAAGTATCAGTATACTGTCTAATATGATTGCCCGAAGATTCTTCAAATGCAGTAACAATGTAAAAAAAACATTGTTCAATGCATTTTGCACTAACCTATATACATGTTAAACATGGTGTCACTACCGTACCAGCTCAATAGAACGACTGCGGATCCAATATAATGATGCTTGCAGAATTATATTTGGATACAGAAGATACAGCAGCGCATCTTCAATGTTTACGGAGCTAGGACTACACGGATTCGCCGGTCTGATGAGACACCGGGTCACTGGAGCCAGGATGCGGCTAATGGCTTCCGATAACAAAGTGGTGATCGCAGCCTTCCAGCACCAAGCGCCACTCCTGAGCGAGCGCTGGGCCCTAGTTCACTCCAGACCACGTCCTACATTATAATTGATTATTTATTTTATTTCTATTATCGCTTATGTCTTTTATATTTGTTTGTTCTATTTACTTTTTTTTTTTACTTTATCTGTTGTGTAAATATGTACAAATTTATGGGACGTGTGGGATTGCACTATCCTCCCCACATCCTGGAATAAACATTATTATTATTATTATTATTATAAATGGCGAACTTTTATGAGAATCTGGACGTTTTGAACGGAGCTTTGGCAAATATTGACCGTATTCGCGGCATTCGTGCACCACGGCTACGGAAATGGTTCAAAAAAGGTACGATCCATTTGCGACACTTACGGAAGGAGATTTTAGGTTTAAATATAGATTTACCAAAGTCAACGTTGTGTTGACTGATGTTGACGTATGAATAAACGTGAAGTTGGCAACACGCCGCGAAATGCTAAATTGGCCGCGTTTTTCAGTTTTGGAGCAGTGTTGCTACGGTAAAAAAATCATAACAGCTGTCGAGAAACATTATGATGATGAGTAAAGATTTTTACCCTGAGCAGTGTAGGCTTACTCCACTGTGTAGCTACCGCGACGCTACAGAGCCGTGGTACGGTTTCATGATGAGTAAGGCTGCAATAGTCCAGAAAAGGAAGGAGTTGTAGAGTGCGTGAGCAGGAACCTAAGCGATTCTTTCAGGACTTGTTTAGGGTGCTTAGGGTGTGAACATACTAAAAGTCCTGACTTCTAGGTGGTGAGCTAGGGGGGGGGAGGGTAAGATAAGGGCATGTAGAGCGAATGAACGAAGAAAGTAGTGTAAAAAGAATATATGACGCAAATGTAAATGGTAGAAGAGGTCGGGGTCGCCCGAGGAAGACATGGCACGATCAAATGAATCAGATACTTGAGACGGGTCTGGTTAAAAGTCAGAATATTAGAAGAATATGTATGAGACGATGTATGAATGTGAGCGGGGCAAAGAGTGTATGCCAAGACCGAGTTGTTTGGCGGTCAGTCCTCTCTGCCTACCCCTGCGGGGAAACGGCGTGATAGTTAGTTTAGGTTTAATTAAGTACAGAAGTTAACTAACCATCCCGTAGCAGAGGAAAAATATTGAAAAAATGTATTTTGAAATAAAAATTAACGTTGAACAGATTCATTTTATCATTTTCAATAATTCGTGGGTAATTTTTACGACCACCAGGCACACTCCTAGCTTCATTCACGTTCAAACGTCAAATCGCTTAGTGCTTTAAGGCGCCGCTATCCGCATTTCTACCAATTTCTTACATATCTCCCTTTGAAGTTTTTAAGCTCTTAAAAAAATATATGTTATTTTTTAAGATAATATCTAGACGCGTTCCACGCCGAAACACAAATTACACGCAACTTAAGATACGTTCCACGAGATTTTTGCTCTATTTTAAACGAGTCGTTTTTTATTAAACATTTTCGCATCGATTTTGACGCTTTAAATGTTAGCGCTCTTCTATAACATTCGTAATTTCATATCTCTCCATCTTCTTCCTTTTTGAGCCCGGTTGCGGCACCTTAACCGATTGCCTGCAAGGGGCAAAAAGCTAGTTATTATATAAAACTTTTAAAAAGTTAACACCTTTATAGAAACCGACAGCAATTAGAAAAAAAATTGAGATTTAGAAAAAAAAATATTTTTACATAAAACGCACAAAAGGTTATCATAACGTTTATAATACATTTGTCTAATAAAATGTGTGTGTTTAGTTTTTTTTCAATACTAGTAATTTTATTTGAAGAAATACAGGGATAGCCATTTTTAAAACTTTTTTAAGTTTGCATTCAAAATTTTTACATGGTTATTTCTAATAATAAAATTTGAAAGCGTATTTCATCTCCTTTCAAAAACAGTTTTTAGTTTTCAGATACGTTCACAAATATTCCATTCATTCGGATCTTAATGCAAAGAAGAAATATTAATTCATTAAAATTGAAATTTAGACTCAATATGGCAGAGGCCCCGAGGGTTAAAATAATAAAAAAGCGCCGAAATATTGAAACTCGCTTTTATGAAGATCAAATTATAACAGACCAGATCCTGGCTTACGAAATTTCTTTTAGGTGGTATTTTTTCCTTTTTCGTTTTTTCGGCGAGCTTTCATATGATTATGCGGACGCGTTGGAATATACGCCAGGAAGATCTACATATTTTAGATAAAGTTTATAGCGCGGTAGTGCCTATAAAATTGAAAGCCAATTTCACGATGTACTTAAATCGTTGAGCCAGTAAGAAAGCGTTCAAAGTATTTTATGTACATTTAAGCTTGGCATAATGTAAAAGCAATTTACAAACAGATACATTAGCGTAACACGTAGATGTACACTGTACCTTTTCGATGAGAAGAAATCTGTTTAAAAAACAAAATAATTATGTAGACAAAACTGCCATGCAATAGTGGTAATAAAAAAAGAAAAACCTCAAACACATTAATTAGATGATGAATCTGCACTTATTGTTACCAACACGAAAGAACTTTTTTCTCTTGTAATGTAAACACAAAAAAAAAATTATATAAAGTTAATCCGAAACGAAAAATGTTATATACATACGTGTACGAATATAGTTGTATTTTTTAAGCACTGATTGGATACTTTAAATCTACATAGATGAAAACGGTTGCGTTAAAACGCCGCTATCCGCATTTCTACCGATTTCTTACATATCTCCCTTAAACATTTGAAGTTTTTAAGCTGTTAAAAAATATATGTTATTTTTTAAGATAATATCTGGACGCGTTCCACGCCGAAACGCAAATTATATAAAATTCCCTCGATAGAAACAAATCGCAAAGTATGCTCCGAAAATTATTATAAACACGTTTGTTTCAGTTATTTTACAAGTTATAGTTATGAAAAAATTCACAGTGTTTGATGTCAAATGCTATTTTAGATGTTCCCCACGAGATTTTTACTGTATTTTAAACGAGTCGTGTTTTATTAAAAATTTTCGCAATTTTCGTATCGATTTTGACGCTTTACATGTTAGCGCTCTCCTCTAACATTCGTAATTTCATATCTCTCCATCTTCTTCTTTTTGTGCGCGGTTGCGGGGTCTTAACGGAATTAGAAAGGCTAAATAGTGTGATTTTATAGAAAAAGTTAACGAAAACTCGGTAAAAGTACGTTTCGTATGTCATTCCCAGATTTTGTATTTTTATTACCAAATAATAGACTATTGTTTTTCACCCTTCAGATCTTTTCCGTAATTAATGTAGACATTTGACCATATTTAATATAAACTTTGATATACAATAAAACCCACATTTACAACGGACAATATTTTTATTTTTAACTTTATGTTCGAGTCTCAGAGGTGCCAATTTCTTTTTCGGAAGTTTCCGTCTCCAGATTTTCGATTGAGTTTTGCTAATGTTGTCTTAATTTAATTAAATATAACAATATTTTTTATTTGAAATATGTAGATAATGCGTACATCTGTATTACAGCCTCTCTATGTGGCAATGATTTATTTTAAAATAAAGAATTAGGTATTATAATTACTTAATTTGGCACTAAACAGAAAAAAAATTAAGTGAATTTCAGAGAACATTTCAGCTCACAGTTTCAGATAGGTACCATAATATCTCAATATGCTGGTTTTTATTTAAGTTCGGATACATTAAAAAAAGCTGAACGTGAAATTTCAAACAGCTGGTTACCAAGTTATCAGCAAAGGCGAATATGAAAAATAACGCTTTATGGACGCGGAGATAGTTTATTCATGTTATGTATGAAATTCTCACAGGACGGTATATTCGGCAATATACGGCTCCGCGTCCTGAGTCCTAACTACTACTACTGACGGGTCGTCTGAAGTGGAAGGATGGCATATCCGCAATAAACATAATTTACCGTTTCATATCCGCCATCCGCCGTCTACTGAAGTACCAGGGCGGGATCTCGGAGACTCGGAGGCGCAAGAAAGATCGGAAGCCGCCATGCGCCAGGTGAGGCGGAGTATTAGCCGGGCGCATTCCGGCGAGGCGGAGTATTTCAGGCCCACGTGGAAATTGAAGGTCTGATGGGATGGAAATTGGAACCTTAATGGATTCTGGAGAGTAATCAACGGAAAACTGCATCGGAATTTCGGAATGGATGCATTAATCTACGATTATGATGCCGGAATGCACATTTAATTTTAAATTGGTTTTAAGAAACTGAATGCAAGCTTCCTCGTTCTTTAGTGAACTGTAACATGGTACAGTGTCCATCATTAGAGCAAATTAGTGTACATTGTTATGAGGGATGTGTTTATGTATGTAGAAGTGAACGCAACCTATACAAAGCAATGATTCACTCCCACTTGGCAATTTGGCGTACCTTTCGAGTATCTGGAGTTTTGCTATGAAAAAAATGATAACGGAGGTGTAAATAATCTAAAATAGAGCCCTACGTAACATTTTTGGCTTGGCTTGGGATACACCTGTTAAAGATATTTACCGTCACGCACTTGTATTGCTATTTAAGATTGTTCCTCACGAAGTACTCTTTTTAAGGTGTATTGCCAAATTAAAAAAAAAATTGTTCCTAGCTTTGAGATAACAAACACCATTTTAAATATTATTCAGTGCAACACCCACACAAATATAAAACTGAACTATAACAACGGCGTTCACCAATATAATACACGACAACACAACAAACTACAAATATCAAAAATACACTCAACAAAGTTCGGACTGAAATCATTAGAATACATTGCCTAAACTAACTATAACAAATTGCCTGAAGAATTAAGACAGGTAAAATGCCTCTAACAAATCTCGAAACGATATATTGAAATCCTATTTCTTCAAATGTTATTTGGAAAACGAGTTATAAGTAGGTAAAAACTCTGTTATGATAGCTGTCCTGATTATCTCCAAGTACCAAACTTTGTACATCCAGATATGATGGGCGCAGTTTATATCTTTTTTAAATCTTGTCATGTATTTTGTATGTAAACATCTTGTATTAGGTCTGTATATTTTTAAGCCCGTACCTTTTATTGTATTTTCCTGATTTTGTTTTTTTTATGCATTTCTATAGTCCATCACGGAGGATACTTTATTTTAACTTTTTGACACCACTCATTTGACATAAATCAAATGAGTGGTTATAATAATTCATAAAATCTTGTTTCTGTGAAATATTTGTTAAGTGATTCTTCATATGTTGTGTTTGTATGTTGCTTCTGTGAAATGTTTTGTAAAATTTTGCTTCATATATTGTGTCTGTATATTAGGTTGAGTTGGGTTTAACTTTTAAAAAGTACCAATTGGCGATACCTTAATAAGTTTTGATAACTCATGGGAGTGCAACTTCGTTGTATAATTTATTTTATAATTTTTTTTTTAATAAAAAACCGTGTTGCGGACGTTAATTTCAGTAGAATAATTAGTAAAATTAATGTGGTTTTCGGTGGCTAGTTTTAGCGTAGCCGCCAAGCATTATTAATAAAAATATTTTCGGTGTATTATCAATGTCGTGTAACATTCGTAATCGGGCCGCTAACAATAACACTCCGTATGTAAATGGAGATAAGGTTTAAATTCCCGCTTCGTCTGTTTTGATTTACGCAAGAAAAAATATCGCCAAAAACGGTGTTTTATTTTATTTTGCGAAATTCGTGCACAAATCTTTAAATGTTTTACTTTCACTTTCCTAAAAAGACCCTGAATACAAAACCCCCAAAGATGACATAACCCCTGATTACCCCTCATTACTTTCCTAAAATAAAAAAAAATATTTTGATTTAAAAAAATGCTCGATTATTTGAAAGTCCAAGATATGTTCCACTACAGTATTTAATCAAAGCATGTGAAATATTTCTAAGCGATCGAATTTTCAAACCAAAAATACATGATTTTACATTGCAGTGGCCACAGAAAATTTCCAGGTAATCTTAAATTCGGAACAAGTCAACATTACAAATTGCCCACCGAGATTCTATTTTAGCAACTCGACTAAATATTTTCCACGTTACCTTGCTGTTCAACATTTTGTCACTGACTTCCGGGAAACAAATATAACAAATTTAGAAATACGGGAAATGGAAATAAGCGCAGGTTGACTTACTGAAGGAAAATCTATTTTCGGTCTTTAGAAAGGGCAATTATAAAATATACTTTGATTAAATTAACGAATTCTGTACATTACGGGATGAAAGTAATTAAATTAAGGATTCCCTGAAACCATTAAATTTTAAAACAAAAAAAGGAATATACAAACAAATCCAGGTTCTGCCAATTTAATAATACGCACTATAGTTCTCAGTCAGTGGGAATCCTTGTAAAACATATTCAGAAGAACTTCAAAACGAAGTGATTGTTAAGTAATTGTAATCAAATCCTTGTACTCTTATTTCCCAAACACGTTCATTAAAGAAAAAATTACATATTAATATTACCAAGTTTAAATAGTATTTTAATAATAACATGTGTTACCAATTATACCCTCTGCGTGCAAATGGTATCTAAATTTCTCGAATAAACAATAAACCGTGTTCATGTCAGGGCACCACCCAGGTAAGTATGGTCCTGTATATTTTCTGCCTATACAGAGTATAAATAAAATAATAATAAATAATAAAATAATAACGTTCATTTAATTAAAATTAATTTTTATTTTAAATTAATTCACGAATTAATTTACCTAGAAATTTAGGAGGTAGAGGGGTAGTCAAAATAACATCTTTGAAACACAATCAGGTAGAAATGATTAGAATTTTTTTCTATAGGAAAGCTAATAGCTCAGAAATGCACAAAATAATTTGCAAGGCAGATAGAAACATTACACCTTTAAATTTATATGACGAGAATGCCAACATTCTTATAAATACTAACCAGGAATTATTAGATTCCTGGTCAAATAAAATTATTCATGCAAAACACTTCAATTATCTCAACCAAACGTATGTTGACAAACTTTCGTCAAACAAATGGTTGAGTATTGGAGAGTTGAGTGCAGAAATAGAAGGATTTATGCTTGCCATTCAAGATAGAGTCATTAATACTAAAAATTATAGGAAGCATATATAATCAAAGATATAAATCAAATTGATGATTTATGTAGAAAATGTTTGGCTTTTCCGGAAACTATAGAACATATTATATCGGGATGTTCTATATTAGCGCCGTCAGAGTATACAATTAGGCACAATCAGGTTTTAAAAATAATCCACCAAAGTTTGGTAATTAAACATAACTTGATTGACTGCCGTAATATAGTACCATATTATGAATATGAAACAAATTCATTTTTAGAAAATGAATTTTTTAAAATATATTATGATAAAACTATACTAACAGACAGAACAATTAGTCATAATAGACCTGATATAGTTTTACATGACAAAATTAAAAAAAATAACTTATATCATTGATGTAGCTATTCCAAATTCCTGTAATATTCAAAAAACTGTTTCTGAAAAAATTAGAAAATACACAGATTTAGGAAATGAGATTAAAAGAATTTGGCATTCTCGGACTATAAAAATATTACCATTTGTTATTTCGGCTACTGGCATTATACCTAGGTCTCTGATTCAAAATTTAGGCGTTTTAGATTTGTCAAAGAATTTATATATAAAAATGCAAAAAACGGTAATTTTAAATACATGTAGGATTACAAAAGATTTTTTAAATATTTATATTGAGGGATCAGTAGGATTTATAGGTTCAATTAGGAATTCCACAGAGCCGAACTCTCTGATATGAAAATATCTGGAGTCGGTGAATTATTTTCCCACCTGGTCTCTGGTAGGTTGACATGTTGTTCTTGTATTGTTTTGTAATTATAATACATATAGTGCAATTGCATAACGTGGATTGACCAGATGATCATTTGGGAAGTGTTTGAAAGGGTTTAGTTTTTCCTGTGGGGAAAATTAAACCCGGACATTTAAATCTGGTGCATAAATGTAGCATCACGTTCATTTGTCAAATGCACGGATTAAGGTGGGTCATTTAAAAATGTTATTTTTAAATTCTAAAAGCGATAAAAGGGTGCCAAATGGGTTGAAAACGACATGTCTAAATTTTTTTCTGATACGATCTTCTTCCTCCGGATTCACTTCAAAGTCCTGAAAATTTTCATTATAAGGGGTTATCTCTAGTGTATATAAAAGTTACTATGAATCCTTCAAACTTTTAAAACATATTTTTGTAGTCTTCCATAGCAAACATTATATTTTTACGAAATCATTTACAAAAAGTACCAAGATTGAGCCTCGCAAAATAATGCCGAAATTTGAGAGTAAGGAGAATTTTGCAATGGTATTTGAATACACTGCTGTTCACGCCTTTATTGTTACATGTGGTTCTTTGGAAATACCTCTTGAGTGCCCTCCGCCTCAACAGTTCAGTTGAATTCACCTCGCCGCACAGGACACAAGTCCTAAAAACCGCACCGCTTTTACAGTTTTTAGTAATCAAACCGCAAACAGAACTCTTAAACCGCAGCTATTCGCAAGTACCATCGCCACGCGTCATCCATTCTCGCGTATTATTTCACGATCAAACGTTCATTCCAAATCGCCATTCCCTTCCAAAATCTCTCCCAAACTAACATACCTACCTTTCCAGTGAACACTGAACGAAGAGGGAAGCAGTCTGGGTAAGTGCGATTAAAATATAATAAAATAGGTAAATAAGAACCGCATACAGTATATAGTCCACAACATCCATGCAGCATTTGATCCCTCGATCTTGAGAGGGATCATTTGCTACCCGCCGCAACACACTGCCTTGAGATAATTTGAATTAAATTAATATATTTTTTTAATAAATAAAACAAAATATTCCCTCTTTTTCGTGTTGTTTTACAAAAAAGGTAATTTTTAATGGATTAACATTTTTTAAAGATTTAACAAGGGTGGGTTTTTTTTTCTATTATGTGAAATTTCAAAGCCAATCCGGAGGAAGAACGTGATATCCAAATATAATAAAAAAAATAACGTGATTTTATATCTCTATTCAACACCCTTTTGTCATTATTAGACAAATCAAAACAAGATTTTTTTTGCATACAGTCGTGACCCACCCTATTGTACATATCGACGCTGGAAACGAAAAATGGCTTTATTTGACCTAAACTATTGAACTAAAGTCAGACCAGTTGGTCAGACAAAGCATCATTTTGTAATGTATTGTAATATTTATATTTTCCAGTTGGTTTTATATGAAATCTTCTCCCGTTGAATTGGCTCAGTTTTTAATTGTTTTTGAAAAGGTAGATTGTTTATTTTATGTTTTAATAACGACCGGTATAATATTATTCAATTTTGGTCCTAAATAGCACTATGTCCTTTTTCCAAGAGTTGTATTGATTAGAACTCATGTTTAGCGAACAGTTCCCTACTGACAGATCATTCGTACACACTTTCTAATCTTTCTTCCACCCCACTACATCTACCCTCAGCCTTAAAACTTTCCCAAAATTGAAAGATACCATAGTACTAACGAATCCGAGCAATAGATGATTGTAAAAATAAATTTTCCTCAAACTAATCGATGTTTTCAAGTTTAGAAATTTGAAACAAACAAACTGCAATACCTGTACTATGCATAGCACACTTTTCACCTAAGTTGTCATCTAAATCAATCTTGTAAAATAGACCGCAAACGCGTAGAGTAGTCGTTTCAAGACAATGATTGACGATGTTTACAGGCTTTACAGGATAAAGGGAGAGAGAGAGGTAAGGAGGTTGAAACAAAAAATTCGATTAGAGGCTCCCCATAATTAATAGCTTTCCGGGCCCCAGATCCGGAAGTTGGCCTGGATGGGATTGGGGGGAGGGAGGAGGGGTGGTGCACCGAGGGGCACACAATACGACGTAACGCCAAAATAATTAGTTAGTCGAAATTACTTTTAAATTGATGATACTGGTCAGATGGATGGTGTTTTTTATTAGTAGACCGGAGTAGGCTCCTGAAAAATCACGGGATTGTCTGAATTCTTGACATATTTCGGAACGTTCACTACTATTCAGAATTGAAAGGTTGCTTAAAATGACTTTAGTCGTGTTTTCTAGCCAGATCTGAATAGCTAGGTACTTCCCCACCATTCCCTTCTTCATCTCCTCCTCCTTCCCAAAACCTTGAGCCTCAATATTCCCCAATCAGGGATGCCATAGTCTCACTGGTTCCAGACTGTTGGGAGAAGTTGGAACTCTTATGCAGTACTCACATTGAAAAAATCATTAGTTCCAATTTTTAAAATGACAAATTTAAAGCAAATCTGAGTTCAGTGAATCAGTATTCCAAACAGTAGGATTAAATTATTCAGAGGTTGAAAGGTTTAGTGATGTACGGAATAAAGCCCAAATGTCTATAGCTTTAATTTCTATTTTAATAAGATCTTTAGTCACTCGAGCGACAGACCAATTTAAAACTTTTTCTTCGGATTGCTCGTAATTTTTGGTGACCATTTTTAATATTTTACGCTCACATTAAAAAATCATACCTTAACTTAATAATTCAAATTAAGTACAAATGCATCTAGGGAAAATTTTCCTAAAACAGGCAGCAAAGCAATCCGAGGTATTTTAAATAGTGCAATATTATGGCAAAAAGAGCTCCAGTGGTTGAATACTAATTTAGATCAAGTAATACTCCAAGGTCTCTTAGTTTTCTACTTGTTGAAGAGGTACGTGGTAAGTATAGAGGATTGGGTGACTTTTACGTGAAAATTTTATCGTGTTACAATCACTTATGTATATTGGGTAATAATTTGTTTTTTTTTTTTTTTTTTAATTTTACTACATACCTCGTTGTGACATAATGTTTTTAATATTTTTGACGTTTCAGTGTCTCAGTATTCGATAGGCCACGTTGATAATACCAAATTATAAATGTTTCCATCAAAATCGATAAAATATTGTATTACCAGCAGGCAAAACATAAAATTGAGGTCTTAAGAAACGATTAACTTATCTAATAATGGGGAACGACCCTGTCATTGTCAATTTATCGTTTTAACATCAAAATATCTCTGCGTCAAAATTGATTAAATCCATTAATTCGTTTATTACGTAATTTATAGAGATCACTTTATTATCGACGTCATGACTCACCACTCGAAGTGACCGCCCCGTAAAGCATGAACGGTTTCCCGTCCCAATTGATCGGTATTAGGGTGTTTTCGTGTGAAGTGCAGTTTATAGAACAATGGTGGAGACTGCTTTAGATTATCCCGACCGATATATGGACCGACGTTAATTGGCCACCATAATCACCTCACCACCCAACGTCACTTTAAAATATGATTTGATGGCTCTTATACCAATCATACCAGTTTATTTTGTTATTTATAAATCTTTGGGAAATCAAGAGTTGAATTATGTCATTTGTTTTTATATTAAAGCAAAAAAAAACTAATTATTGATTTACTACTTGTATTAAAAAATTAAAAGAATGAACAGAACAGAATTATAAAAAATAAAAACAATACTTCAAAATTAAATTTGACTGAAGAAGTGAGCATGATCATGAAACGTATCAGTTTTTTATAAATAATATATTCCATTAATTTTGAATTAAAATGGTGCCACAAAATAAGTGTGCTGTGTTTGAAGTAAAAAAAAACAATAATTTAATATATATACGAGTTCATATAAAAATTTAAATATGCTTTATTTTTATGAGATGTCTATGCGTTGCTAAACCATTCATCCGATTGCGATAAAACTTTAGAGGTTGGGTTACAATAGCGGGTTCTGGCACCATGAAATTATGCATTGCTAACCATTTATCCGATTGCGATGAAACTTTGGGGATTTCATGTGCATGCCCGCGATGGTTTCTATATACACTGGAGTGCTCTGACACTATGAAATTTGTATAAAAAACTTGCAATAGGTGTCACGAGAGCTGATTGAAAACTGAATGTACCGGGATTGAATGTATGGAATGCGGGAGGGGGCAGGGGAACTCGGGAGGGGGGTTCGCGGGACGGGGGAAGCGGGAGTGGGGAGTGGGAAGAGGGAAGGCGGTTTGGGAACGCATGAGGGGAAAGGGATGCGGGAGAGGAAGGGGAGGAATGGGAAAGGACACGCAAGGAGAAACAATTTCTTTATTAAGTGGCATAGCAACGCATGCCGGGAACTCGCTAGTAACATAATCAGAAAGCAGAATTGGATGTATATAAAACAAATGAAATTCATAACAGAATTATATAAGCAACAGAATAGTTGTTCATGTCATGCCAGAAAAACAGAACTTTATTAACTGTTATATTTTCTTTTCTTCAATAATCGCAAATTTACTATATGGGGTCATTTTAATTAAATTAAAATAAATAACTTTGTATCACCACTATTTTATATTTATTCGGCTCGCATTTAAAAATGTCCACTTTTGATATTATGTTATTATTATTACAACATAGGTCTCATATAAATCGTTGTACCTCACTTACTGTCATGGTGAGAAACATGATATAAAGGTGTTAGAAAGAGAAAACTCCACGCTTTATATTCAAATCTAGAGTTTAACCGTAGAAAAATTTAATTGTGCACCTATATGAAACCAAAGTTTCCGATAGTAATTTGAGAAGAATGAAAAAAATTTCGAGAATTATTTAGTCATTATTTTTTTATGAAAAGACAAAAAAGTGGAGTGATAATAACGTTAATACAATTAACAAATACAATGACATTTGAAATTATTAGAAATAATTACAAATCTTATTATTGATTACTAGTTAATTTAAAAGGTAAGAAAATAGTAGTACCGAGCATTTCAATAAAAAGAGTGATTTTTCAAGGAGACTCATTGAGTCCTTTTTGGTTTTGCTTAGCATTGAATCCTCTATCTAAAATGTTAATTAAAAGCAAGTTTGGAATAAAAATTAAGGGTAAATCAAGAGAGAGTAGTATAGTTTCGCATTTATTATGTATGGATGATATAAAATTATTTTAGAATTCTGAAACAAATTTAGAGAAAATGATTAGGGTAGTTAAAATTTTTCAGATGATATTAAAATGACTTTTGGTTTAGATAAATGTAGAACGATCCATACAGAGGAAGGCAAAATTGGAGATGGAGACGAGGGTATATTTAGAAATTTCAAAATTAAAAGAATGAAAGGGGATGAGGTTTATAAATATTTATAATACCCGCAATCGAATAGATTAGATCATACTAGTATTAAAAATGATATTAGGATTTAATTTCAAAATAGGATCAGATTTTTTTTTAAATGCAATTTATCTTCTAAAAATTTAGTAAAAGCAATAAATACTTGGGCAATACCTCTATTAACGTACTCCTTTGGCATAATTAAATGGTCCAATACAGATTTAGATAGCTTAGAACGATTAATTAGAACTACGTTAACAAAATTTAATTGCCATCATCCAAATTCAGCTATAGAACGAATTAATTTACCTAGAAATCTAGGAGGTAGAGATGTAGTTAAAATAACATCTTTGAAACACAATCAGGTAGAAATGCTTACAATTTTTTTCCATAGGAAAGCTAATAGTTTCCATAGGAAAGCTAACAGAAATGCACAAAATTATTTGCAAGGCATAGATACACCTTTAAATTTATATGACGAGAAAGCCAAAATTCTTATAAATACTAACCAGGAATTATTAGATTCCTGGTCAAATAAAATTATTCAAGGAAAACACTTCAATTATCTCAACCAAACGTATGTAGACAAACTTTCGTCTAACAAATGGTTAAGTATTGGAGAGTTGAGCGCAGAAATAGAAGGATTTATGCTTGCCATTCAAGATATAGTCATTAATACTAAAAATTATAGGAAGCATATAATCAAAGATATAAATCAAATTGATGATTTATGTAGAAAATGTTTGGCTTTTCCGGAAACTATAGAACATATTATTTTTTTTTTTTTTTTTTTTTTTAAATTTATTTATTTTAGTACATACAATAATGACATTACATTTTTCAGATAAATTTTTTATATAACGTGATTCACCTTTTTTTAGAGCATGCTCGTGTAAAAAAGGTGGAGCAGCGTGTGTGAAAAACTATTTAACATATTTTTTTAGAATTATAATATATATTTTTATATATATATATATATATATATATATATATATATATATATATATATATATATATATACATATATGTACATATATATCTATATACATATATATAATACATATACATATTCAAAACAAGATATATGAAATAGAATAGAAAAAAAGAAAACAGTATAAAAAAGAAGAAGAAGAGAAAGAGGAAGAGAGAAAAGAGAAAAGAATATAAAAGTAAATGGATTTCCAAAGTCAATTGTCGAGAGACATTCTATTGTATTATTAAATTGAATTATTGTAATATGCTAATGATTTAGTGTTTTTATAGAACTTTTGAATTTTTTATAATTAATTTCCAATCTTAAGTTAAGGGGTAACTGGTTAAACCACTTGACTCCAATATATTTATAAAAATGTTGGGCTGTAGTGGTATTACAACGCGGTATAGTTATAGAGCCAAGAATACTTGGTCTTTTGCTGTTTGAAATAGATAATGAGTTATCATTGTTGAAACAATCTTTGTGGATTTGTAAAAGTGTAATTTTTTTATAAATATTGTGTAGTGAAAGGACTTTAAATTCTTGAAATAATCTTATGGTGGGGAAGTCATATGGTTTTTTTAGAATTATTTTTATTAATAATTTTTGGATGATTTCTAAAGGCATGAGAGAAGTTTTGAATGCACCACCCCAACCAAGAATTCCATATTGTAATACAGATTGGATCAGTGAGAAATAGATAGTTCTTAATAGATTAAAATTTAAAATGTTTCGTATTCTAAGAAAAATGTACATTAATTTTCTTAATCTTTCTACTGTTGCATTGATTTGTATTTTCCACTTTAAATTGCTATCTATAATTACACCGAGGTATTTTATATTAGTTTTAACAGTGAGTACAGAGCAGTCAGGTTTACATAAATTTGTGTTTCTATTGCAATTGTATGAATGTATACTTATCTTTAAATTTTCAGGGAATGCATGTTTATTAATGGTGAACGGTATTACAAAGGTTTTTTCCGTATTAAGTGACAGCAAGTTTGAGTCGAACCATTTTTTTAGGATGTTTAAGTCTAATTCTGCTGTTTTCTGGGTTTCATTCCAAGTTAAACCCTCAGTTAGAATTGCTGTGTCGTCTGCATATGAAATGAGTTTAGATTTGATGTTAAGTTTAAACATATCGTTGACATAAATGATAAAAAGAATTGGCCCCAGTACAGTTCCCTGCGGGATGCCAAAATTCGTGGTCTGAGAATCGCTCATAAGGCCCTTTAATTTAACAAATTGCTCTCTATTAAAAAGATAATTTTCGATCCAAGTTAAAGCATTGTCAGTTATACCAATTTTCGTTAGTTTAGAGATAAGGTTAGAGTGCGATATACTGTCAAATGCTTTTCTTAAGTCAACAAATGTTCCAATACATTTTTTTTTACTATCTAAAGATTTATAAATTTTAGATGTTAAATCAACGATAGCATCTTGAGTGCTCAAATTTTCTCTAAAACCATATTGATGTGCATTTAATATATTATTTTCTTTCACAAATTTAAATATTTGTTTTTTTACAACTTTTTCAAATATTTTTGCAATGTTTGAAGTAAGAGAAATTGGCCTATAGTTACTGCTTAGACAGGGGTCCCCAGATTTAAAAATTGGGGTAATAATAGTTTTTTTGTAATTTAAGGGAAAGTTGCCATTAACAAAACTTGTATTTATGATGTGTGCCAAAGGTTTGCAAAGTGAGTCAGAATTTCTTTTAAGTATTTCTACAGAAATATTGTCATAACCAGGGGAAGAATTTCCTTTTAATTCATTAATAGTATCTTTGATTTCATCAGAGTTAGTTCGTTGAAATTGTGTTAGTGTGTTACAAGGAATGAAAGGTGTTGGTAGATTATAATTATCATTATCTCTGTTTTTTATTTTAATTGCTAATTTTTCACCAACTGACCCAAAATAATTGTTTAAGATATTTGCACATTTCAATGGATCTGTGTTGACATTGTAAATTGTGTTATCAATATCTGAGATTTTATTTATATTTGAATTTTTAGGTTTTTTATTGATCATTTCATTAATAGTTTGCCACACCTTTTTATTGTTGTTACCAGCAATATTGATTTTATCTTTATAGAAATCTTCTTTTGTTTTCCGGATTATGTAACATAATTTATTTCTAAAATTTTTAAAATATTCGCGTAGTTTATTGTTTTCAGGAAACTTTTTTAGCTCTTTATAAATTTTTTCTTTATGCTTAATTGATATGATAATTCCTTGTGTAATCCACGGTTTTAATTTTTTAAATTTAGTCTTTGGAAAGTTTGTTACAATGGAAGAGGAGGATTGGATATGCTTATTCAATGTCAATTCAAAATTCCGTGAACATAAATCAGTATTGTTAGACGATAGTACAGTTTCCCAATTTTCATTTTCAAGATGTTGTTGTAATTTTTCATAATTAATTAGAGTTTTTGGTAAGTTAAAGCGACAATAATTATTCTTATTTATTTTATCAGTTTTAATAGCTACAATGCATGTATGATGGTCAGTAATATTGTTTTTCCAAATAACAGATTTTATTTTATCTGTTTCATTAGTATTGCACCAAATATGGTCAATACAAGATGGCCTTTGTCCAAAACATTCTCTTGTATATTTTTTTATACATGGTTTGAAATTGAGTTCTGATAAAGTGTTAATATATTCAGTTTTTTCCTTATTACTGTTGTTTTCTAAATCATCAGATATGTCGATATTAATATCTCCTACAATAAGTGCATTATGAAACCGGTTTGTATTTATAAAAGTTTTCAGGTTTTCGGTAAAATTATTAATGCTTGAGCTGTGAGTTCTATATAATGCAATTATATCATAAAAAATATTTTTTATATTGATTTTAATATGTAGACAATTAACAAGTTCGATAAATATTTCATTAACAGAAACATCGTTATAAATACATTTTACAAAAACAACTATTCCACTATTTTGATTAATGTTGTAAGATGTAACAAAGTATTTGTATCCCGGTAAATTATAAGTACTTGAGTTGGGACTAATTCTGGCTTCAGACAATACAATACAATCAGGTTTAAGGATCAGATTTATATCGGGATGTTCTGTATTAGCGCCGTCTGTGAATAAATTTAGGCACAATTAGGTTTTAAAAATAATTCACCAAAGTTTGGTAATTAAACATAACTTGATTGACTGCCGTAATATAGTACCATATTATGAATATGAACCAAATTCATTTTTAGAAAATGAATTTTATAAAATATATTATGATAAAACTATACTAACAGACAGAACAATTAGTCATAATAGACCTGATATAGTTTTACATGACAAAATTTAAAAAAATAACTTTTATCATTGAAGCCTAATGGAATATAACTCGGTAGTTTGGTCTCCATCTTACAAAATTCACATTAATAACATTGAGCGAATACAAAAAAAAAACTGCGTTTTATAAATTTTAAATTAAATATCCCATTAGAAGACTCAAAATAAATTTATTATTAAATATTCTAAAAATACCCACACTAGAAGACAGACGTAAAATAAATGACTTAACATTTTTATTCAAAATACTTTACTCTAAATTTGACTGTTGCGAACTCCTGCAACTCATAAATACCGACGAACCGACCGACAGTAACTACACGACAAAATACACTATTCTACTGTAGCATTCATAAGCGGAACTACATTGCCCACTCTCCGATACAACGATTTCACACTATGGGAAATCAGTACTTAGGGGATGTTAATATATGACATAAACTTGGCGAATTTTGTTGATCTTGTAAAAAACTTATTCCAAAATTATTCCTAAACATATGTGGATTTGTAAACCTATGAAATCGCTGTATATTTTGATTTTTATGACTTGTGTGCTTTTTATCTAATTTTATTTTTATTATTTCTTTATCTGTTTAAAAATCATCTGTCATGAATTAATTATACTACCAAACATGTAAAAGCCCTTTGGGCGTTAAATAAATAAATAAATGTCGCTATTCCCAATTCCTGTAATATTCAAAAATCTGTTTCTGAAAAAATAAGAAAATATACAGATTTAGGAAATGAGATTAAAAGAATTGGCATTCTCCCTACAAAAATATTACCATTTGTTATTTCGGCTACTGGCATTATATCTAGCTCTCCCATTCAAAATTTAGGCATATTAGATTTGTCAAAGAATTTATATACAGGGTATCCGGGGGTAAAGTGCATTAACTTCGGGAGGTGATCCTACATGATAGTACAAGTAAAAAAGATGAATAACTTTTTTCGAAATTCCAACTTTTAGGGGTAGTTTTCTGGTAAAAAGATAAAATTAGACCGGCGTTTGCGGGCGGCATTGTTATTTTCCGCTGTTGCAAAATCCCCGCTCCAAGCGCTCAGTGTCAGTGTTAAATTCGAATGTAACAATTTTATTCGCGTAGTCGTGTTTCACTTTAAAAACTTTATTGTTGTTAGTCAAAACTTGTTAATTTAATGTGTCTTTATCTAGTGTGTATTTATTAAGACTGACTTAAAGGAACAACTTAATTCAGTGCGTGTTTTTTTCAGACGTACTTTTGTTTACTTAGTTGTAGACATGCCTAACCTGCCTAGCTGTAAAAATGGTGTTTATTTGTGCGTAATTTTATCATTGAATTATTGTGCCAATACCGCGTAATTTTGTTAATGCATTATTCGGTCAATGCCTTACTTTACCAACAAAGAACGGGTAGACATTCATTAATGAAATATGCCAAAACGTACGAATTGATAATAATATTACTTTACGTTTACATGCTTTCTTACAAGCTGAAGGTGGACATTTTGAAAATTTGTTAAACTAGTTAAAAGCGATGACATTAGTTAAGTGTTCAATTAGTTTAGAACAATTTAATCGTTAAAAGCGTGCCTTCAATTGTTATTTAAGTGCAGTTATCTTTTGACATTTGGTTTAAAACATACGATCTGTATAAACGTCAAATTCTCGGTCTTGTTATTGTTTACAAACGGTTTCCATGGATACAGGCCAAATCAAGTGCTACCTTACACTAAGGATTTTTAGCATATTTTTAGTATCTCTTTTTGTATGGGAAAAAATGTTGGAATTTCAGAAAAAGTTATTTATCTTTTTTACTCCTACCATAATGTAGAATCACCTTCCGAAGTTAATGCACTTTACCTCCGGACGACACCCTGTATAAAAATGCAAAAATCAGTCATTTTAAATACATGTAGGATTACAAAAGATTTTTCAAATATTTATATTGAGGGATCTTTAGGATTTATATGTCCAATTAGGAGTTCCACCGAGCCGAACCCTCTGATACGAAATATCTGGAGTCGGTGAATTATTTTCCCATTTGGTCTCTTTGACATGTTGTTCTTGTATTATTTTGTATTTATTATACTTATATAGTGCAAGTACATAACGTGGATTGACTAGGTGATCATTTGTGGAAAAGTGCGTGAAAGGGTTAAGTTTTTCCTGCGGGAACGATTTAACCCGGACATAAAATCTGAAGCGTTAAAACGAATATCATTAGATAAATAATAAGAAAATACTTTGTTTTAAGTCACTTTATTGTTACTTTTTAGTCTACCGGTTTCGGTACCTCCGTACATAGCATTAGCTTTGAAAAACGTGTATTAGTTTTCCGATAAGTTCAGAAACATTCCATTTATTTGCATTTTATTGCAAAGCCGAAAATTATGTCGTTCTGAAAAATTACGCTCGATTCCTGAAGGGTTAACGGCGATGTCACGGGGAAGATAAATATGCCAAACACAATAACGCAAGCAGTATCTTGCGGGCATGTCGATTTTTTCAGAGAAAATTACACGTATTGTATTGTCTTACCGGTCTACAAAAAATATTTAATATATTTTTATATTTATACTTTATATATTTATTGAAATTAAAGTAAAAACCAATATGGGGCACATTTTAACATCGTTAAACAAAATAAAAAAGAAGAGATATTTTGGATTCCGGACGACACCCATTCAAGAACGCTTCCCCGCGATAAGGTGATAACTTTTTTCTTTTGAGAATGGAAAAAAAATGTCGCTTAAAATAAAATGTGCTCTCTATCTAATTTGATTGTTAATAGATCGGTGCACTGTCTTGACTGTGCTAAGTAGACCTCATAATAGCACTTGTGTAAAATCCGCGCTCGGAGAGACTACGCCGCGCGTCGTTCGCGATTCAAAGCATTTGGCTCTACCAAAAACTTTACAGATATACAACCAGTGCCCATTCCATTTCAAAATTAACCCTTCGAATAATAAGAAAATAATTTTCTGTCAACTTTTGCCTGTCAAGGTTTGCGCGCAAAATTTCTGGTTCATCCCATGCATTTTAAATGTTCCTATTTATTGTTTTTTTTAACGCTTTTGCAAAAACAAAAATTGTTCTAAAATTTAGATAAAATAATCTTTCCGATATGTTTATTAGAAATCAACATTTTTGTTTCTAAATATTAAAATTTTAATATTGAAAATGTAAATTTGCTAAAAAATGCACACCTGCGAATATTTGAATTAAAGTAATTAAAATAGAATAAATCCAAAATTTAAAATACAGATTCCCTTTCTAAACAAAATTTGTAATAAAACTGTCACCTCACTTTATATCACTTTCATACAATTTTATTTTAAAATTAAATGTGTGATACGTCACAAATTGGTGCAAAATTAAACCGTCACTTTTGATCGGGTTTGTAAAATATCTGAACAACCTAGCTCATATAATTCTAAGACAATGAGAAGCATTATTTCATTCCGTTTCTACCATAAAAGAAATCACAAATATTCGCATCACAGGAAGAGAGATATCTAACTTTTAATAATGCACGTTCGCTCTGGGACAATCTGGGTCTCCTGTTATTATAACGGCCAACTTGGGTCTCCTGTGATTAGACGGGTTAAAAATAATATTATTATAAGTCCTTCAATCCAGGTAAAGTTGTAAAATAATTCAAGAGTCTCACTCGAACACACCTCAAGTTGAGTGACATTGAGTGAGCACTTGAGTGATGTCTCCTAATTAGGCTTTTATGAATGCCGGGGACACAGGTAAACAAAGAGAGAAGGGTAGGTGAAGGTGGGCTTACTTTCCATGTTGTTAGCGGCTTTCAGAGCCTTGGATCGATCCCGGAGAAGGGCGCAGTACATGTACAGCAAAAACACCATACTGCCAAAGTACAGGTACAGGTAGAATCCCTGAAACAAAGAAAATCAGATAAAAAACAACGAAAAACTAGTAAATACATTGAAACCAAGACCAAGAAGTACACGGGCTGGGTGTAGAAAACATGGGTTTAACTTTACAGTGATTTTTGAGAGGCAACAATTTTGGAGGCGGGTATGGATACCGCCGCCCCAGAAACCATTTAATGGATAACTAATATCTCTGCAATCGGTCACCCCAAGTGGTTCGCTAAGTTTAGCGACATAGCCTGGGTGCCCGAGTTTACGGGGGTGAGGTTTGTCTGGCGTTTGCCCACCTACTCCGTGGCGGGGGGTATCAGGATGGTTGGTCGAGGGAGACCTTTTGACCTCCTCTTTCTCGGATTCTATCGGAGGGATGGTTTCACAAAACCATCACTCCTGGACACACTGACCCCCCGATTCGTACCCTCCCCTCATACATTTTTCCTTCCCAGACCTTCTCTCTCTTTTATTTTCTAAAAATAATCTCCACACAGCATCCCCAAAGATGACATAGGCCCTGAGGGGAATTATTTATCTCAGAGTTTCCCATGTAGAGCTAATGCAAAAATAGTTGTCGTTAGTAGCAATGATTACTAAACGAATTGATAGTACAGTAACATTGGAATGAGAGCTGGGATCACACCTGATCTATTCCATGAATATTTCATAGAACGAACCGTTTGACAATAGAAAGGAATTGTTGCGCGGTCACTATTGCACTATTCTATGGTCGATTCTACATAGGATAGAACGAAAGTTGAAGTTGGTTCCAAGTTGGGATTCTATTTTATATCGGGCGTTCTGTCGCACAGAAAGCCTCTTTTCATTGATCTAGTTAATGAAACAGATCGTAGAATGGAGGAGGTGGAAACGCTCCATTAAATTGAAATCGTGTTTAACCGACTAAATTGTACTAAGTAAAAACCCTTCGATGAAACACATATTTTTGACTTTTTAATCTTTGTTCTTATATCTTATACTATATATTATATTATATACATATATATCTATATAAATAAAAATAAATCGCCAAAATGTATGTACGCGCATAACTTCCGAACGACTGCACCAAATTGGATAGTTCTTTTTATTGTGTGTTTGTTATTATCAGGACAAGGTTTGTATAAAACTATTGGTGAGCTCTGGCATTATGAAACTTGTACAAAAAAAATTGCAGCAGTTGGCTCGCGAGCTGTTTGAAAACTGAATGTATCGGGAATGAATGTGTGGAATACGGGAGGGGGAGGGGAACTCGGGTAGGGGGTTCGCTGAACGGGGGAAGGGAGGGGAGTGGAATAGGGAGAGGGAAACTGGAGAAATCGGAGTAGAACGGGACGCGGGAGAGGAATGGGAGGCGGAAGGGGAATGGGACGATTGGAATGGACACGCAGGGAGAAACAGTTTCTTTATTAAATGGCATAGCAACGCATGCCGGGAACCAGCTAGTATTATATAAATAAAAATGTATCGCCGAAATGTATGTACGCGCATTACTTCCGAACAACTGCACCAAATTAGATTAAAAAAAAAATTTGTTTGTTATTGTCAGGACAAGGTTTGTATAAAACTACTGGTGAGCTCTGGAATTATGAAATTTGCAATAGATTGCATGCGAGCTGCTTGAAAACTGAATGTACCAGGACCGAATGTATGGAATGCGGGAGGGGAGAGGTGGGAGGGGAACTCGGGTAGTGGGTTCGCGGGAGGGTGGGGATGGGAAATAGGGAGGGGGGAGGGGAACCTGGGAAGAAGGAGGGGAACTCTGGAGGGGGGTTCGCGAGACGTGGGAAGGGGGAGTGGAGTGGGGAGAGGGAAGGTGGAGGAGGCGGAGTGGGAACGCGAGAGGGAAAGGGGACGCGGGAGAGGAAGGGGTGGCGGAAGGGGAACGGGACGAATGGGAAAGGACACGCAGGGAGAAACAATTTATTTATTAAATGGCATAGCAACGCATGCCGGGTACCAGCTAGTTATTCATATTGTCGTATCTACATTAATTCAAAGTACGTAACAATACATACCAAGATTATATGAACGTGCATATCTAATATACATTCATATTTGTAAAACATAGGTAATTTTTGTACATGTAAAACACATTTTCGTTATTTGTTTTTGGGGTGTTATGCCATGCTGATGGACACTGCAACGATGTCCGAAACGTTGGCTAAAGAAGGAGGTAGCGCAACACAGCATAACACCCCAAAAACAAATAACGAAAATGCTTTTGGCCGTGAAAATCTTAAAACTTATCATGTAAAACACATTTTTTTATTTATTAAGTTAGATCACCCAATAATTGTAAAAACACTACATCAATGATACCTCGCAAGGTATCTTAATGTACGAGCAGAAAAGTAATGCACACATGCTTGTATAGCGCGAACAAAATGACGCTCAGAAGCGCGCCAGGTGGAATATGGTAGTGAAATTCATCCTCCATACGTACGCGTAATTTGAGGTCGTTGAATTCATCCAGTGTATTTTGAGAAGCGGAAGAATGAAGAAGTGTTTTAAAGTTGTTTCAAGGTTAACAGCGTGCTGTTATCGAATTTTTAACTGCTGAAAAAATGACTCCTACTGAGATTCATCGTTGTAAGGATGTTTATGGTGACGGTGCTGATGATAGGTCTACTGTAAATCGATGGTTAGGAAATGTCATGATTCTGAGTCTGGAAAATCAATAATTGTTGATGAAACACGCAGCGGACGTCCGATCATTGATACAGGCGATAAACAATCCAAACTCGTCCACGATTTGATTCGAAATGACCGGCAAATCACTCAAAAGCGTATCACCAACCATTTTGAAATATCCAAGCAACGTGTAGGCTTTATTGTTGAACAATTAGTTCGTGATTTACAAGCATGTGTGCATTACTTTTCAGCCTACCTATCATAGTATATTTGTAACTAAGTGTTGTATAATTTCTAGTAGAATATAATATATTCTAGTAAGTATGACAGTAAAAAGCAGAGTAACAAATACTTACTTCATAGAAGGAAGGAGGAATGTAGGTAGAAATAACTTCAGCCATGGGAAAAGCTATCCCCATCACAACCAAAAGCTTTCCATAAAGCGCGGAAAGGGTGTCGGCCAGGGCGTCTCCGCTGCAACAAAATACACACTCGGTTACAACTAAGATCAAGTCAACAAAAACAAAACAACCAAGTAAAAACAAATGACGGCCGGCGTAGTCCAGCGGTAAGGCCTTTGACTCGCACACCGAAGGTGGCGGGATCGAATCCCGGGGTGGCAAATAAATTTTATTTGATTAATTTGTGTTATTTCACAATTAATTAATTAAAAATAATATATAGTTTATTTGTGACACGTTTCAGAGTGGAAGATACTCTCAGTATCGTCCTGGTGTAAGACCACCATTCAGAATTGAAACTTTGCTTGAAAGGGCGTTAGCCGTGTTTGGTGACTAGATCTGAATAGCCAGGTACTTTCCACACCTTCCTCTTCCTTATCTCCTTCCTCTCCCCACTACCTTCAGCCTCACAACATACCCAAATTGGGGATGCCATAGTCTCACTGGCTTTAGACGAGAACAGTTGGGACTCTTGTGCGGTATTCATATAAAAAAAAACACTTCTTAAGCCCTCTTGTACAAAATCATTACCTAATAATTTTCATGCGTTATAACTCGTAACTTTCATTATGTAAGTTATTGTAAATCAATAAACGGTGTTTTTGTGAAAGGCACTGTTAGTTTAATTTTCTACGGAAAACTTCATTCTGCTTCCAAAAGTTGAGTACAAACCTACATAGATAACATTCACGGATTTATGGTTGAAATTATTACATTATTTTCCTATATAACAAACACCATTTAAAGCTCCGTTATAAGTGTTAAAAAATAAGAAGAAAATTACTGAAAATGTATTGAAAGAGAGATAGGTAAACACGAATTATAGAGGCAGCATGCTAATATAAAAATAAATAAAAAAACGTTTACAATTTATTTTTTTACATTAAGTCCACACAGGAGGCCCGAGAAAAATTATTTCCTTCGGGGCCCATTAGCTCTTAAAAAATATATATGTTATTTGTGAAGATAATATCTAGACGCGTTCCACGCCGAAACGCAAATTATACAAAATTCCCTCGATTGAAAAAAATTGCAAAGTATGCTTCAAAAATTATTATCAACAAGTTTGTTTCACTTATTTTACAAGTTATATGTATAAAAAAATTCACAGTGTTTCTACAATGCCCGCGAGATTTTTGCTCTATTTTAAACGAGTCGTGTTTTATTAAACATTTTCGCAATTTTCGCATCGATTTTGTCGCTGTAAATGTTAGCGCTCTCCTCTAACATTCGTAATTTCGTATCTCTCCATCTTCTTCTTTTCGGGCCCGGTCGCGGAGCCTTAAGAGAGTAAGGAGTGAACATAGGTCTCGAGAATGAGTCCTAGCGACCCGTTCTCGTGTGTCAAATGTCAACCGTGTACAATTGTTGGGCGCGCGGTTGGCGTGTTTCCCGACTATGCACCAGTGCTGAAGTGATAAAAAAAGCCAGTTTATCGGAACATCTTCCATTGAAATATCGGTAAAATAAGAACAGTATATCTATCAGACGCCTGTGCTCTAAAGATTGCAATCCGTTTGTCAAGGTAGGAATCTCATCAATCAAACGGACCGGCTGTTCCTGCACAAAGTGAAGGGTTTTTCCAAGTTATGTTCCGTTTTACTTCATCCATTGTCTCATAATCTCGACTCCTTCGACTCAATGATACATTGAGCTATTAATATATCTTTAATAATAATGAAATTAACATTACAAAACAACGCTTTACAACGTAATGAATGTGACTCACAGTATGTAGGTATGATTACAAGATAATAGAATCATGGAATATGAACTCGGTTTACGAAATAATAACTATTCTGAGTTTGTTAATCATTTATTAGACAGGCCATATCTTCAATAAAGAAAAAACTTAATTTAAACATTCAAACATATTTTAATTTGTGCTCTTTGGAAACCTTAGAAATAAACAAACAAACAAATAAATCAAAAATTAATTTAGTTAAAAAATCGTAGCATCCTATAAGTGACAATTTTTGACCATGTTTCCTTGTTATGTTGACACTTCCCACCGTTCTTCCACCTCCACCCCAAATCACCATTCCACTAGCCTCAGCTAATAATATCTAATCATTTCTGTACTTACTATACTTTGTAAGAACATTAGTAAATGACATGAATATGTCGGAAACGGTAGCAAATAATAAAATTAAGTGACAAAGGTACATGGTAAGTCAAACTATTCAAAACAAAATTTATAGAAATTGTTACAAAGTTAATCCCCAAGAAATACACAATTTTATTCCAACACAAAATGTTATTACAAATACTTGTGCCACCCTACAGAATGTTAGAACCTAATATCTGTTTACTGAAAAGCAGGAAATATTCCATAAAAATGTCAATAAAAAACATTCGCGTATACGAATGTGTAGTAATCATCATAATGCCTAAGTGGACGGAACTATTTGTTTCAAGGTCAATTAAATAAATATCCACGTTTCACGAGAAATAAATAAAACCTTCACAAATTTCTCGGTGTAACTGGAAACAAGACGATTTAGAAAAAAATATTTTCGCTAAAGCCATCGCTGGAACAATTGAATGCCTTTTCGAACTCTTCACGCGGAAAATCCACGAGCTTAGTTTTGAGATAAGTAAGTCTGCTTACTTTGCCAAGACTTTTTAGAGAAGAGATTTTAATAAAATATTGCTCCGTACTGAAATTTTCGTGATTTCTAATTCAATTTACTTAATGCTCTACCAGTAAATCGTGAAAGCAGATTTCTGAAATCTACTAATGCAAATAAAAATAATTCAATTTTTTAAAACCGTACGTACAGGCAATACGTAAATAAAAATGTTAAAAATAATTTGTATAGCGCCATTCTTGTGAAAAAACACTTCGAGTTTGCTTAACGATTACCTAAATGGATCGTGAATGTATCAGAGAGTAATTAATAACGGTATAATTAATTAATTACATTAAAATAAATAGTAACTCTTCTTTTGCTACTTTTCTTCTAATAAATGAAATATCAATAATGATGGAGAATAAAATAGCAACTGTAAAAATCATACAATGTGCGTATCTTCTCCCAGCTGTAACTTTCTAATAAGTGATATGAAGTGACCTGCCAGGTAAGCATATTTTCTATGTACATATATTTGAACATAATTCGATAGAGCTTAGCTTATATTTTTTTGTACAGTGTACTTGAGGTGATTTTTCAGATAAATGACGCTATGCAAATTATCCAATTATTATTGTTTTCAGGTGGAAAAAATATAATAAGCAGTAATTGTTGAATGAAACACTAGTATATATTGAATCATTTGGCGGGTATAAGATAAGCCGCCATAGCTCAATTGGGAGAGCAGCTGACCGGCAATCAGAAGGGCACGGGTTCAAGTCCCGTTGGCGTCATGCATCTTTTCTCGGAAGATTTTTCAATGTGGATGAGTGTTTCAGGCTGATAATTATTGCTTATAATAATATTAACCCTTTGTGCTCTGCATAAAAATCTTGTCTTAAACGTTAGTTTAACAATTAAAAATAATAATTATCCAATTATTATTATTATTAGTGGGTTTTGGAGTAAGTCTTCGTTCAGAACATTTGTAATAGAAGGTAAAATATGCAATAAATACAGCGATTTATATTTTCTTAGATATAAACATTTTTCAATACTGTTAACTGTTATCGGAAGGAAGGAACAAATAGAATAAATAGAAAATAATAATAATAGGGGTAACTTACCTAAATGATATCATAGAGTTATCTGGCGGAGCGAGCCTACCGAATACCGTAATAAATTTAGAACCTTGACGTGAGCTTATCGAAAATTTCTTAAACGCCTTCCAGATAATTTATAAACCTTCTCCTCCAAAGGCGAGAGTCGCACATTTTACATTGTGTATCAAAGGGTATCTTCACCTGATAAAAGTAATAATTTGTAAAAGATTTAGTCTGAACACGTCCTCTTATGTAAATTGTCAGGCTTTATCTCCAACGGTTCCTACTTCCTACAGGCGGAACTGAAAAGGCGAAGTACTTTAGGTGTAGTCGAATAATTTACACAGCAGATTCTTGAGAAAAATCACCTCAAGGACGTTGTATACGTTATTATGATTACTTAGTCTCTACCTAATTTTATTGTTTACACACAGACACAGAAAATATACTTACGAGTACTTGGCAGGTCACTTCCGATAAACACACTTTTATTAGAAAATTTATGATTGGAGAATATTCAAAATTGCACGCGGGGGACACTATATTTTAAACACTGGACATTGAACGATTTTACCATTTAACGATTTTACAATTGCCCAGGTACCGTTGATATTGCATTTATGAGAAGATTAGTACCAAAATTATTGGATTTAGAATCTTTATGAAATGACTTTAAGAAGCTTATTTGCTTACGCTTTTACAGAATTAGTTAATAATTAACAACGTCGCGGGTTGTGAAGATGAAGGTGAAAGGTTTTGACTTTAAGCGTTTGCGAAGAAAAAAAATTACAGATACGAGCATATTATATCTAATCAGACCTCAGTATCAGAAAGACAATAAGTTTAATTGCATTGAATAACTCTTTTCCTGTTAGCAGCAATCGGTTTTTTTATATTTCAATATTCTTTGGATATTTTATACTAAGAAAAATAAATAATAAAGAAAGCTCAAGAATAAAACGCAGACAGAAGTATGCTTTTAAGTAAACAATATCCATAGCTCTCTTCGGACGTTTCAATTAACAACATGTGAACCAGGCAAACACCTCTGCAAACAAAACGAGCTCGTTCAGAACGAGGGCTTAATTAAAATGGAAATGAAATAAAATAGAAAACGAAATCCGTAAGAAAACCCGCCAATTTTCCACAGCCATTCTAAAACATTAATGAAAAGCACACAGCCATCTTGGATTAAATTCAAAAGGATTTTTAACCGTTCTGGTAAAACGATAGAAGGATTTATACCGCTGGAAAATCATTAGAAGAATAATTTATACCGTGACGTCTAATGAGCTGGCAAAATTTACTTTACCTGGAGATATAATGGTGTAAAGATGGTCTCGCCAAAATTGGTTTATACAAAGTTAAAAGGTCGCCTAATTTTGGTTTGTACACGGTGCGGTGTAGCCACCGTCTTGTTTAGTTGTTACTTCTGTCAAAATAATAACTTAAGGTGCAATTAATAAATAATCAATGACATTCGAGAATTCCTCAATTCTAATCGAATTTCACCATCTATCTCTTCGAAAAAATCCTATCGGACAACTCATTGTTTCAATAACTGAACCCTTGTGTTATAACGGTCAAGAGTCATTATTTCATCTGTCCTTTCTTTTTATAGATTTTTATTATTTCTACGAAACTATTGTCCTTTCGACAGGCTGAAGCGTCACCTGATTTCTCTTGAGAATTTAACTTGAACTTTGCACGGATACTTCTGAAACGACACTTGTCAATAGTTCCTAGAATAATGGATACACGGTTCAATCTAAGAAAAGTAATACATTTAAAAAAATGTAAAATCAAGTAAATACAAGCATACAACATTGAGGACGGATTGTTTAAAATTTTTTATGAATTTATCAAAATTTGAATTTAATTTTCAGGCTCTGTGTAGGTTTTATTCATGTTCTGTTATTATATCACTATAGACAGAAACTGAAATAATCACAGAACTTGAAAATTAACTTCAAATATTTGATGAATTTATCAATTTTTTTGAAACAACCCGTCCTTAGGAGAACAAAAATGAAGTGAAAAAAAATCAATCCGTATGAAAGGCACTTTTTTTTAACCTATTTTCAATTATCGGATCATGTCTTGAGCCGGCTAGTAGCTAATTTCATAGAAATGTGTGTGCATGGGTATTTGGGGGTGCCACCAAGTTGGTAGAATGCATTGCCATCAACAAAACGAGTCGAGTTTCAACCCGATTGGATGTAGGGAAGTGAGTTATTTTCAACTTTCAAGATTCCAGTTCACTCATTCATTCATTCAAGAAAACAAAATCGAAATTTAAATAGCCGTATTGAAAAACACTTATGAATGTGTGTACCTATGTCTCCAATTAAACGTAATAGATAAACTTATTAATAAGAAAAGTTGCTTATATAACATGGATTTTCAGTGATTAAAGAATATCTACCTACGGACATACATACCTATCCCGTTACATAAAATACGCATTCCAGTGAATGAAAAATGTGGCACGATCGAGAGAATTAAAACGGGCACGCAATGAGTCGGAATAACTGAATAGTGTATTTGAATGTGAATGTGTGTGGCGCCTATCAAATCGTTTTTAAATATGAATACCTCACAAGAGTCTCAGTTGTTCCCTTCTGGAGCCAACGAGACTATGGCATTCCCCATTGGGGTAGATAGTGAGGTTGAAGGTAGTACGGGTAGAAGGAGATAGGAAAAGGAAGGTGGGTATTGAGATCTGGTCACCAAACACGGCTAAAGCCATTTCAAGCAACATTTCAGGTGGTTTTACACCAGGGCGATACAAATATACTATATTATAGCGGGGTAATTAAATAAAATCCACACTTTTCTTCTATAAACACAATTAGTCTTTTATTGGGTGGGTACAATCAATTACACAAGTAGTCAGTTCAAAATCGTAAAAAACAGTAGTAACTTAAACGTACCAACTACAACAGTAATGGTTATTATTATTATAATAACTCCAAAGGACACTAATTATCCTTTATTACCTACTCGTCACTTTATACAAAAGGTTCAAGAGTGCCTTGAAGCCGCGCGAGCTGATCTCAGAAGGCCGACTAAAACTTTTACGATCACACACGACCTTTTATGGGTCGATCCTTATGTGAAAAAACCCTAGTAGCGGGATGCCACCTCTGGCCAATAGAATCCCTCGTCTCTAAGAGACAAACATGCTAGACATAGAAAGTATTCGAGCGGGGAACACTTCTCAAATACGATCAAAATAATTATATGTGTTACAATATGCATATTATTAACTGAAATAAGACAGTTCAAAGCTTTGTTTATAGAAAATGGTTTTTCGTTCGAAAATTCGTTGTACTCTCAGTATAATTGAATAAATAGAAAGCACTAGTGACTCAAAAGAGAACTTTTATTTGTTCTGAGTATGTTGTCAAGAGAAACCGATGAAACAAGATGTTTGATGAAGTGCTTAACAGAATGAATAGCGACTACTAGAAAGTTGGGAATGGGGAATGGATGGGATTCATCAGGCGCAAGGGACGAGGAACTGATCGAGGATTAAGATAAAAGAGGATCGTAATCCTTTGCAAGAAGTTATCCTTCCAATTAATGCTGTTTTCCCAAGGCGGGACGTGTTTTAATAACTGAGATGGCGCTTTGCTATAATAATAATCAAGGAAATTAAAATCAACGCTCTTATTAATTCTGCTGATTAGTCCGGGGATTTATTAAGACGACAAAGGGGCAAATACTAGAAGAAACTAACTAACTAACCCTCACGCCGATACTCGGAAAGGGTAGGCAGAGAGGACGGACCGCCAAATAACTCGGTCTTGGCTCACACTCTTTGTCACATTCACATTCGTGTCGTCTCATACATACTCTTCTATTATTCTGACTCTTGACATGAGCCGTCTCAAGTATCTGATTCACTTGATCGTGCCATGTCTTCTTCGGGCGTCCCCGACTTTATCTACGATTCACGTTTGCGTCATATATTCTTCTTACACAACTTTCTTTGTTCATTCGCGCTACATGCCAAAACCATCCCTTTCTTAATCTTACTCATTACGCTTACATCAGCCTTGCATTTTTTGCGGATCTCGACATTTCTCACATGATCATACATAGTTTTACCACACATACGCCTCAGGGATCTCATTTCAACAGCACTTAGTCTGCTTTCATCCTTCCTCTGCCAGTTTCATGCCTCACTACCATACATCAGGGTAGGTACCAGCACTCCATTGTGGACTGCTAGCTGCGCTTCTTTTGACAGTTTTTTAATTAGCGCCAACGGCATTCAGTCCTAAACTAAACTAGAAGAAGAAGAGCAAATTAATATATCTAAGTGAATTCTTGTATTTCTTTATCTATAAAAATATTGAATACTTTTCTCACTACAGAGGATTTAAAAATAAGAAAAAATAATTATAAAATATATTATAAGAGATTGAATGATTAAAAACCAAAATAGGCCGATTTTTATTCTGATTATTAATACCTTTTCATGCCAAAGAAAGTCTGCAAGATAAATCCGTCAAAGAAAATTGACAACTTATTTCTTCCAATACCTGAGCAAAAAATAAATTATTCCACGTTTACGTTTATCATTTTGATAAGGTTTTCACAAAGATCAGAAGAAATCGTAAATTCACGAGAATTTACCGTAAATAAGAAAAATGAAACATCGTTTAAATTCATATCTAAAAATAATTACACGCCAAAGTAAACCTTCAGTAAAAAAAGGCAAGTAGATTTTCCACGGAAAGTTTTCAATAACCATATTTACCTTCTAAATAAGCGGCCATTGATTGATAAAGAATAATATAATAGGTTGCCATTCGCTAAACCAAAAAAGATCGCAAGGTTTGAATCAGACTTCACCACAATCTATCGCAATATTGTCTTCAAGTTGGGACAACTTTATCAGAAGTAATTCCCGGGCCAAGAGTTTTATAAGTAGGCACAGCTTTATAAGATACTAGCTTTTACCCGCGGCTTCGCTCGCATGGTATTAGGGGATTCCCACTCCGCCTCCACTCCCCCCATCAACCCATCAACCTCCTGACACCACTCCCCCCACCCCTACCCCTCTTCCCTCCACCTTCCCTCGCCCCACTCCACTTTTCCCATCACCCCCTCCCTCCAACCCACCTCCAACACCTACCCCTCCCCCCTCCACCTCCCCCCACCCTCATCCACTCCTCCCTCTTCCTTCCCTCCCCCTAACCCCCTCCACTCCATCCCCTCCCCCTCCCCCACCGCCCTCCCCACCCCCCCTCCCCCATTCCACACATTCTTTCCCGGTACATTCAATCTTCAAACTGCTCGCGTGCCACCTATTACAATTTTTTATACAAATTTCATAATGGCAGATGGCAGAGCTCAACTCAAAATATCGAACACAAAAAAAGAATTATCCGATTTGGTGCTGTCGTTCGGGTTTACGCGCGCATACATACACTTCTGTGATTCATTTTTAGAGATGGTTATAAGTACGACGCCAAAAAAGCACTATTTTTAGGGTGAATTGCCTAATTTAAAAAAAACATCATTTCCAAGGCGACAATTGGTTTCTGACGTTTGCAATAAATCGATTTTGTTAGCGACAGAAAACATATGATAAATAATTTCATAACGCCAGAGATTATTAATCATAACGCCAGAACTTTCAATATATAGATAGATCTATTTAACTGCACGGAACATAGGTACAAGACGGCTATGCTATCATATTTTTTTAATGACTATTAATTTTATTTGTATTATAGATTTTTGCATGTAAATGTATCTCTGGTGTCACTTCACAATGTATCGTCACAATTAACTGTTATACATACACTGTTTTACCATTACTAATATTTTGAATATGAATTTGTGACATGTAATTAATGTTTATGGCATACTTATGCCGTTTGTATTAAATAAATAAATAAATAAATATATAGCCTATGATAATCGCAAATGATGTAGCTTTCTATTAGTGAAAGAATTTTTAAAATCCATTCAGAAGTTTTTGTGTGAAAGAGTAACAAACATACACCCATACAAACTTTCACCTTTATAATATTAATTAAATTAATAGGAAGGATGTTTTTTAGAAAATGGCGAGAATCATCTGTTTCATAACTGAAAAGTTCTTTAAGAGGTTCAACTGGCTCGTGTATTGAAGGAAGGGCTACTTTTCCACCCGAACAACATATGCCTTTGCATTGCAAAATCTGCATTCTTTGTCCATCGCTTCTATTTTTATAAGCTTGTGGCTTTCATAACCAAGAGTCTCGTCGTACTCAAATGCAGATTTATCAAAAACACCCCACGTATTTCTTGTGAATATTTCACGACGTTGTTGTGCCCTTTCAGCAACAGCGGATCTGCGAGATTCTGCTGCTTCAATGGTTTCTGTAGCCCTTTGGGACGCTTTGTATGTCGCTCGCTGAAGACGCCGAACTTGGGACTGTTCTGGTATCTCAGCAGCCCGTTGAGATGCTAGATATTCAGCATGCTGTAGACGGTGAGCTTGATACTGTTCTGGTGTCTCACCAGCTCGTTTGGATGCCAGATATTGAACGTTCTGTTGACGCCGAGTATGGGATTGTTCTGGTGTCTCAGCAGCTCTGTGTGTTGCCTCACGCACCGCCTGTTCAAGCCTTCGCAGTTCAGCTTGTGGAAACGTCTCGTCAAGTCTAGCAACTTTCATGGCTCGAGCTTTATTGGAGCTTTTGTTAAGATTTGACTTACGGTTTCGCGGCATAATTCTTATTATTCTTCTTTTTATATTCTACCAAAAAAATCCAGTACGGCAGTTTTATACTTCAAAAATGCGATACTGTCTATCCAATTAAAACAATAATAATAATAAGTAGGAATTAGTGTTTTATACATATTTGAATTTTAACATCAAATGGATGTCCATAGTAACCTAAGTAAAAAAAAAACATCGTTTCCAAGGCGACAATTGGCGTTTGCAATAAATCGATTTTGTTAGCGACAGAAAACGTATGATAAATAATTTCATAACGCCAGAGATTATTCATAACGCCAGAGCTTTCCAATATATATTGCCTATAATAATCGCAAATGATGTAGCTTTCTATAAGTGAAAGAATTTTTAAAATCCATTCAGCAGTTTTTGTGTGAAAGAGTAACAAACATACATCCATACAAACTTTCACCTTTATAATTATAATAAAATAATAATAATAAATAAATAATAATAATAATAAAAATAAAATAATGTAGTAATATAACATTGATGTAGCTATTCCAAATTCCTGTAATATTCAAAAATCTGTTTCTGAAAAAATAAGAAAATATACAGATTTAGGAAAAAAAAAATATTACCATTTGTCAATTGGTCTCTGGTAGGTTGACATGTTGTTCTTGTATTGGTTTGTATTTATAATACTTATATAGTGCAATTGCATAGCGTGGTTTGACTAGATGAGCATTTGGGGGAAGTGTGTGAAAGGGTTTAGTTTTTCCTGTGGGGAAAATTTAACCCGGACATTTAAATCTGGCGCGTAAAAATAATATATAATAATTATTAAATAATAATAAAATAAATAATAATAGGTATATGATTTAATTGTGTCGTGTATTTTAAAAAAACGTAAAGATTTGAACACTCAACTCAATGGCAACATTAAAAAACTTTTAAAAAGTTTCGACAATTTTGTAATGTATTATTCGCCAAATTACAGAAAAAAGTAAATGACACTTAATAATTTACACTAAAGGTATAATTTTTTTTCTTAGTTTTAGGTTTTTTTATATAAAAGTATGCGACTGGTGATTTTTAGAATGAAAACAAATTATTATCGTAGACGATTGTAATATAACGTTATGTTGTGGTTCTATCACAAGCTGCATTTTTTTTTACATTAACTCCACAGAGGAGGCCATGAGGAAAATAATTTCCCTCGGGGCCTATGTCACCTGAGATGCTGCGTGGAGGGTCTTTTTGGGGAGAGAAAGGAATGAAAATTGTTCTTGAAGAGACCCATGTTGTAGGAAGAAGGAAACACAGAGGCCGGCAAATCGTTCCACAGCCGAGCTGTTGCACACAAGAACGAGTCGAAGAAGCGACCCGTTCTCATGTGACAAACGTCAACCGTGTACATATATGCTGGGCACGCGTTTGGTGTATTTCCTGACTATGAATCGGTGCCGAAGGGATCAATGACGTTAGTTCCTCGGAGTATCTTCCACTGTAATACCGGTAGAACAAGGACAGCATTCCCACCCGACGCGACCCCTGTGCTCCAAAGATTGCAATCCTTCTGTTACGATGAGAGAATAGATGCATTCAAAGATTAAAGAATTTTTAAACTTCTGTCAACTAATTCTAATAATGCAACACGTCACAAAAAATGATAATTTTCACCCAACGGTGACGAAAGATATGGCCTTACGTCAGATGGTTCATGAAAACACACAGCGGCAATTCAACACACATTTGAAAAGCGTTATAAAATCACAGTAGCGATGAAAAAACTAACCTATAAACTTAACCAATTTGATCTAGCTTTTTCATCACTTTTCAAAAGTGTGTTAATTTGTCACTGAATTGAGTTATCCGATTACCCTTCAGATGCACCCACGTCAGATTTTTCTCGGTTCTCTTCAGTTATGTATTTTATTAGGTCTTTACGTACCTACGTACATCAATTTTTTTAACCCGAATTATCTTAACCATCATCACGGTATTACGTGAGATATTGATGCAAATAAAGTTTTTGAATTCACATTTATAACAATTTTAAACTTTAGCAGGTTCTCAAATCCATTGGGTATTTCAATGTTGTTTTAACGAGAGATTACATTTTAATTTTTGAGTTATTCGCACTTATTCAAGGAACTATAGAAATCTGTTTTATGTAGAGCAGGGTTTCCCAACATTTATTTCGCCGAGCCTCCCCGAACCAAAAAAAATATTTTCATGCCCCCCTTAATTAAGTTTCGACAAAAATAAGAAACACATTTGTTTTTTATATTAACTAAATTGTTTATTTGAATTTCAAATAGGTACAATACAGATACAATGTATTTATTTATTACGGATCTTTAATAGAAGAGGAGGTTCATTTTTAATCATTAATTACTTTTACATTTACATTTCTTAGTTTTCTTTTAATTATACATACGAATTTTCTCTAATGTCAAGAGATGAAAGTCGCCTTTCATGGTCAAGTCAGCCTTCATTTCTAGAAATTCTTCTTGAACTTCTTCAGGTATTGTAAGACATCGACAACAAATGGGTTTCTGGTCGTCATGTGCCATATTGGTGACTCGGAATTAACATCTCGATAGTATCGGTGAAATTCATTTTCCAACGCTTGTAAAGGAGTTTCTCTTTCAGATTTTAAATCTTTATCCAGTTTTTGATTATTGAATGCTTCGGATAGCCGTGAAAAAGGAAATACATTTTAAAGCAGATACCTAAGTTTTCCAAAGATGAAGGTTTGATATTTGAAACTTGTATAGCAGCGATTGAATGGCAATTGAGAACAGTTAATTTAGCTGCGCGTTAAATAGATTTTTTTTCAGAAATGCAAACGTACCTATTACGCCCCCCCTAACATTTCTCTACGCCCTCCTGGTTGGGAAGTCCTGATGTAGAGGGTTAACTTTTCAAGATTGTCAAATAAACAAGTAGATCACTACTAGGATATTTGTACTTTTTTTGTAAAGATAGGCCCACCTGTAGTAAACTATGTAAAGACTTCCGCTGATTTAGTATTCCAACACCTGACGTTTTATAGAGCACAAACCAAGTTAGGGTTCATTTCTATCTGGATTTATTGGCTCGGTGATACACTTTTGTCTTCTCGACCCTTACTTGAAAAAAGGCGACACTCTACTGATAGGGACACAGGTTCACGCAGATTATTGAAGGATTGATTTATAAACAAAAAAATATTTTTGTGCTGAATAGCTATAAAGTTAAAAATAACTAAAATAGTTAAAGTAACGGTAGAAACGTAAGCTATTATAGATCAAACGACGCGTTAAAATTGAAATAATAATTAGTATTTAAATATGTCAAAAGATGAATAGGTTACACTTTGTGAGGTAATCTGCCAAGAATGAACAAAATGAATAAAATATTCTGCTTTTGATAACTGCTGCTAGCTTGGACTGATTACTTCAGGTCACAAGTTGTATTTCAATTTGAAAATAAATGATGACAACATTCTTTAAGCATTCATGATACATATATTTTTATTTTCATTAGCTCCACCCAGGAGGCCCCAAGGAAAATAATTTCCCTCAGAAAATGGAAGCTGTGTGGAGGGTTTTTTTAAGGAGGGTGTAAGGGGTGGGTAGGAATCTGGGGATCAGTGTGTCCAGGAGTGACGAACGTAGGAATCCATTAATCAAACTGCGGTACAAGGCGATGGGTCGAGGGATTCTGGCTGGAGAGGTGAAAGGACCTCCCTCAACTAGTCTCTCTCGATCCGGCCCGCCACGTAGCAGGCGGGCAGACGCGTCGGCCTCCAAGACCTGGAAAAATCTCACACCATGAACTCGGGCACCCCAGCTAAGCCACCAAACGTGACGTCACTTGGCAGAGGTGTAGATTATCCAATAAATGGTTCCCGTACCCGCCTGCCAAAATGGAAATTTATAATATATTAGAAGGGCAAGACTCTCGATTAACCTTGACAAAACACTCAGAACTCACTCGTTGGCAATACTACCTGTATGTTTTTGTTTATTTTCTGACTCTTTGTTTTCGGTGCTCCGAAATTTTTTCTTGTGATTAAAAGTGATCCTTGACTTCAAATAGGCTAAGAACCACTCTGTTAAGAAAATACCAAAATAAGACCCAGATGGAATCTATACAATCAAATACATAATTGTATTAATTGTAAACAAAATAAGAAAAACCGTGCACTTTTTCAGAACGATAGGAAACTTTCTCGACTTACATACTTGAAAATGAATTATTTTGTTGTCTGACAATCTATTATTGAGTATGGAATCATTGCATGGGGAGGTGACACCGCATCTGTACTTTTAACATTAGAACCGATCATAAAGGCACATAAAACTATTATATTATTAATTCTTAATCTACCTTTTATTATAGACTCGTTTTAATATTAATGTGTGGGTAATGGTTATAGGTGCAAATTTCAGCCAATAAATTTATTATTATTATTATATATAAGTTTGAATCTATACGGTCAGCAAAGTTTAGTATGTTAAGCAAAAAATTATTTTATACAGAATTCGGGGATGAGTTGGGTTTATTTCCCTCGTTATTGACATGGAAATCAAAAATAGACCATGCGACCTTGTGCTACGCGCCATAGACATTCACCAGATCCAGAACTAATTAACGACCTTTATCGTTGTATTCTGGACGTGACTATGGCATACAGTCCTTTCCGAATAAATAAAGATTTTTCTGGACATTCCTTGATTCAGGACTTCAGGAACGTGATTCCGGCTAATGAAGTTTTACGGGGGAATGGAGTACATCGATTAGTATGACGTAGATAGATTTGGCAGCCGGAACTGGCATGGAGGAAATCAGTGTATGAACATAGTTTACCACGTTTTTTTAAAATATATTTTGATTTATTATTTAAGAAATTAGTTTGTATTACAAATTCGTTTATAAATTAATATATACAAAATGACCAAAATATATTTTTTAAAGAAAGCATAAAAACTTTTTTAAATACATTCATTCTGCAGAATTATAGGCATTTCATCATACAATTTTAGTCCCCTATTACACTCTGTGGCTCTGTTGCCGCATCAATCCAATTCGATTTACATTTCTGGTTTCATAATTATGTATGTATATTTTTATTAAAAACAGTTTCATCCTTAAAGAATTTTTGTATTTGGGTATTCATAATTTTATGTAACATTAACAGTCTCTTATATTTTGGAATGTAATTTAGCTCTTCTCTCATTAAATTAATGTTTGCATATTTGCCTTTCCTGAGGATACATCTCGTAGCTCTCTTTTTAATAATTTATAATTTATTTAGGTTTGGTTCATTGGCCAAATAAAATGTAGAGCAGTAATCTTAACGTGGAGCAACTACGGTTTTGTAGTGTTTCTACTTGGATTATTTCTTAGTCTATGTCTATTTAATACAGATAATAAATAACTTGCTTTACAAAATAGGTTTTTAGTTTGGGTTTTATTAAAATAAAGAAGAAAAAAAATTAACCAAAAATCTGAAATTCATAATATGTCACATTGACAGTAAGAGGCCGCAAAGTGAACAGGACGAAATTATCAAATATTAATAAAAATGCACTATTTTGCTTCTCCACAGACCGAAATATATAGTTGTTCGTCATTGTAATTAAACTTATACGGAGTGTTTTTTAATAATTTGTGCATAAAAGTGGCATTTCAACACCCCTTTGTAAATTCATCAAAAGTTACGAAAAAAAAAAAAAATAGCCCATAACCTAAAATAACGTAACCTTTTTTTTTATTTTTATTAAATATAGATATATAGTACAGTGGTTTTATATAAATTACATATCGGTACACAAATTATTTAAAATTGCAATCTCACCAAAGAAGAAACTAGTTCTTGTGCTTGATGAGCGAGTTACACTAATTATAACAGAAATAGAATAACATTATGCAATAGGTAAGTATATAATGGGAACAATTGAAACATCTGGATTATCTATTAGTGTAGGTGTACATACATGGGATACGGTTACATACTAAAATATTATGCACTTAAGTGAAATTCGAAAAATCTAAATAAAATAGAGATGAATATAGATTGATAATACATAGAAAGAAAGAGAAAAACAGGTAATTATTCCCGATGAAGTGTAGCTTCAGTTTGAGTTTCAGTTTATTGATGTCTTTGGTTTTTTTTTATTTCAATCGGAAGGTTGTTGAAAAACTTTATTCCTAAATAGATATAATTGTTTTGCATTAGTTTGGTATTAAATTTTGGTATTTTGAAGTTGTCTTCATATCTTTTTGATTGATGGGTTTCAAATTTTTTGATGATATTATTTTTGTAAATTTGGATAATTGCATTTTTCTTGAAGATATTCTCTACTCGAGGCACCGTGAAATCGGCGAAAAGCGTTTCTGTTGGATAAGTGGAGGGTTTCTTTAGGATTACTTTAATGATTAGCTTCTGGATCACTTTGATCGGAGTTAGAATATTATTGTATGACCCCCCCCCATCCAATAATTCCATATTGAATTGATGACTGGATTAGTGCATAGTATACTCTTTTTAGATTGTTGAGTTTTAAAATATTTCTTAATCTTATGAATATATATATATATACATTTTCTGATACGCTTAACCAATTCCCAGATATGGCTCTTCCACTTCATATGTTGTTCTATTATCACTCCGAGATATTTGATTTCTGATACTGATTTCAATGTTGAACAGCCTTGGATACATGTTATTTTATTACATTTGTTAGTTACCTATTTAAACAATTTTTTTATCTTCACTTTTAATAACTTTTTAAAGGAGGTGTTGAAGTTGTACGTTTCTGAGTTGTCCGGTCACCCCGTAAAATTTGCTAAGGAAGGAGGAAGCGCAACACGGCATAATATACTATATGATACGATTGTACCACCCCAGCCAGGAGTACTCCTGTCCCGGTGAGACCGGTCACCGGTCACAAATCAGTGCCCAGGGGGCACGTGCTCTGAGGATAGGAAGGAGGTTGGAGTTTAATCGGCCGTTATACATGGCAACCTAATAATCCAATATTGGAATTTAGGATGGGCAGGAATAAAGGAATGGATTGAGCGTTAATTTTTTCCCTTACTTTACGCCTTCCTTCTTCTTGCCTCTTCTCGGCTTTTCTTGTATCTTCTCGCCTCTTCTCAACTCTTCTTGTGTCTCCTTTGCTCTACTTGGATCTTTTCGTCTCTTCTTGTCTCTTCGTGGCCTTTCTTGTCTCCTCTCGCCTTTCCCTGGGTCTTATCGTCTCTTTTAGCCTCTTCTTGGATCTTCTTATCTCTTCTTGCCTCTTCTTGGATCTTTTCGACTCTTCTTGTCTCTTCGCGCCTTTCCCTGGGTCTTGATTCTCCTCCTGTCTTCTCATCTATTCTTGGTTCTTCTGCTACTTCGTCATTCTTATTTTCTCATTTTACTTCTTCTTGTCTCCTCTTGTCTATCCTTGACTCTTCGTGGCTCTTCTTGTCTCTGCTTATCTCTTCCTGGATCTTATCGTCTTTTCTTGGCTCTTCTACTCAACCCTCAACTGTCCTTTTAGGTACCTACTCGAGATCCGTACATTTGGAAAAATAACTTGTTACGCCCTTTCTTTATAAATATAATTCTGGACATTCTGAGCATTCTGAGCACCTGGGGGGACGGTAGTAAGAACTAGGAACGTGACTCCGGTTTACGGAGTTGTAGGCAAGAATGATTTACGCCGCGGGAAGGTTGCACGGAGTGTAAAGTACGTAGGCAGGTTGTAGTGTATGGAATGGTTGTTTGGTTTGTTGGAAGGATGTGGATGGATGGATTCGGCTCCCGGGGGTACGGGCGTATCAGCGTGCCGCCGCGGAGGGTTTCGCGGCCGACCCCAGAGGTCGCCGAATTTCACGTCCCGGCTGCAAGGTACTGTACGCTACAGTGTGTACACGGTGCGGTAGACCGGAAAATCGACTAAATTTTAGTTAAAAAAAGTTACCATTTCCAACTTTTTGGTATCCGTAAAATTAAACACATGAATTTCGGTTGTCGGTGCATGGGTGATAATAATATTAATAATTGGATAATTTGTGGAGCACCATTTGCATGAAAAATCGCCCCAAGGGCGCTGTACATTGTATAATCTATTATTAGTCCTAATTTTATTATTTACAAACTGACACTTAAAAAATACTAACATGGTAGGTCACTTCCGATAAACACACTTTTATTAGACAATTTATGCTTTGAGGAGATACGACTTTGCGCGCAGAGGATTGCATTATATTAAATGGTGATTACATGATTTTACAGTTGATATTTTTATTTTTATTCGACAGATTTAAATCTGCATAATGATTTTAAAAGTTTCTTAACGGTGTTTATTGTAATAGTAAATTTATGATTGTCTCTAATTATTTTTTTACGGGCTTTGATTCTGATCAAATATTTTATCAATAATACTTTCAGCTTCACAAAAACCAACATATAAAAAGGCCGTCGGTCCATAGCTGAACGCCAGATGGCTCCTGAAGAAGAATGGCGGAAGTTTGCGTAAATTTGCAAGTTATATTCAACGTTTGTTCTAAATTATACAAGTCTCTTAATGGAATGGCTCCGGCTAACTTATCGGAATTGCGTATTCCAGAAAATTCCAACTCTCGACAGTCAAACTTCAGGTCAGCAGCGTCATCAGCAATCGGAAGGTTAGAGGATATTAAGTTCGGTGAGCGCGCTTTCGGAGTGTCATGCCTGGAATGGACTGCCACATGACTTTGGATGAGTCAGACTCAGCGGAATTTAGAGCTAAACTTGAGATTACTACAGCGCCCATGAGATTATTTTTTACAAAAACGGCGCTCTACAAATTATCTAATTATTATTATTATTGTTAAAACGAGGCTGTTGATGAAAATCTGGACCCAAGAGTTTTGAAACACCGTGTGGTCCTAGACATGGGAATAAGGGTGCGAAGGGAAAGCTTCCCCACAAAGGGAGGAAGAAAGGAGCAGAGGTGGGTGAACTGCCCTTGGCCAGGAGGTGGGAGGGGGGGGAGCCCGATAAGTTCAGAGACCCCGGGGCGGAAAACGCTTCGTTTTCGCGCCTCGTGTGCGAACTGCTCACTACCTTCGCTACCTACCGAGTACCGAGGATTGATAAAAAAAGAAATGGACCTAGTCTATTCATGGTGGTGAGTTATCGCTAAGACGGACACATGAGACTTTTTTGTTTTTGTTGCTTTGTAAGCCTGATTGTAATCCCTTATATTGTTTTATTGTATTAACCAAGAAGAAAGCAATTCAATTACTGAAAATTTACTTTCTTGTCAATTTTCAAAAGCACCATTTCACAAAATGGAACACAAGCAATACTTGGAACCTTATTCAGACTACTTTATTTATTGATATCAAATTTAATTTGTAGAACTCCATTTTAATTTTAATTGGAAAAAAATGTTAAACTGTTATTAGATACATTTAAAAAAAATTGTTTATTATACATATAACAAAAAATACTTTTAAAATAATTTCAGACCACTGTAAAAGCGGGAATTTCAGGTACAACTACTGTTGTATAAACAATGGATTTAACCCTTTCAATACCAGAATTTTTCCAGCCATTGAAAAAAATGCTTGTCTACGATTTCGACTTCTGTGATTTTTTTCAATATTTTTACAAAAAAAAATTTTTTTTTTATCATACAGTTTTGGAAATATTTCATGTTCCTGAGGAAGAACATTGGGGCTTCGGGGGTGTAAATCAAAGAACGGGTAGTACAAGTAGCATACATAATTTTTAAGCGTTTTTAATTGTTTTAATGAAAAATAAATATACAAAACTCAATACTAATAAACTATACAGACCAACATGTTAAATTACAATATAATATTACGCTAAAATAATTTTAATACACAATAAAAACTCTAAATTATATTTTTTTTTTACCAAAACCATTTCCCTTAATTAACATAAGACAAACAAATACAAATAAAATAGAACATACACAATTAAAATTGTTTTGTTTTATTCCATCATTAATGATGGAATAAAACAAAACAATTTCTTTCTCTTTGGAGACAAAGGGCTACGCCACATTTCTCACACTTTAAAAAAGTCTTCATTTTAATGCATAGCCTGCATCGCTGTGGCTTATCCATGAACGTTGGTTCATGCCCAATACCATCATATCTCAGATCAGCTACTGGACGTGGTGCAGGCAGGGCACGTTTTTTTACCGTGCTAGGCCCCGCTTCATCCACCAAAGAGCAAGGTCGACCGCTTTTTTTGTTTGATGCCCCACTTTGAGACTTTGATTCCCCACTTATGTGGCTTATTTTTAATATACTGTTTCAAATTACTCCTCCCTTTGAACGGTATCATGAGCTGGTCTACAGAATTGAACTCTTCAGGTTCGATCTTGGCCATATTTTCCTGCAGGGCATTTACCAACGGCCTTACTTTGAATAACTTGTCGTAGCCCTCGTGTCCTCTGAGAATCATTGTGTTGTTATCGTTCAAGTGTAAACACGACCGTAACTTAGTGAAACGATTTCTAGGCATGACATCAGCGATGAGAGATAGCCTCGTATCATTCGCCCAGTACAGGTGAAATGCCGGATAGTTGAGGATACCCATCATGATGTGCATTCCTAGAAATCGTTTCATTTCGTTAAGTGAAGTGTTTACACTGTTGCAATTCTTTTGCACTGAATACAAATTTGTCTGCTCTACAATATTTTTTATAATATTTTCATCTATAAAACATGAAAAATATTGTAGAGCAGACATATTCAGTGGTGGATTTGAGAATTCCATATCGCAGTTAGAATCCACAGGCTCCTGATCCTTTTTAACCCACCAGAGATCTGCTCTCCGTCCATGGGAGGTTGTGGCGTCATCGGGCTGTCCTTGGGGCACGGTGCCGAACTCTGGCTCCCCTCCCACTGCTCCCTCCGGCTGCTGCCTCTCTTCAAAACTCTATAATTGAAAAAAATAATCTCTGTAATATAACAATAAGAAATAATGACAAAAGTACTTACATAGATTTCCACATCCATTCTCAGAGCTTGGCTCAATGCCTCCACATTGCATTCCTCTGCACGATCCTGGAGAGTTGATTCTGGTTCAAGGTACTCCACTTGCCAGCCCTCTTCACCTTCACCATCAAACTCATATTCGACGTCGGAAATATCACCTTCCAACGCCACGGTAATCTCATTGTGTGTTAAACCTCTAACAGCCATCTATAAAAATGATAATTCTTCTTTGTGTGCCGCATCAGGTCCCCCCGACGTTGGCGATCACTCTTGAGAATGTCTCTCTGTCTTGCGCTGCCCGGAATAGCTCCTCCACACTTCTAATGCCGGTCCAATCTCGTATATTACGCAGCCAAGACATTTGTCTCCTACCAGGCCCTCGGCGACCCTCTATCTTGCCTTTCAATGTCAAATGGAGCAAGTGATACTTCTCCCCTCAAAGTATATGACCCAGATATGAAATTTTCCTGATTTTTATTAATGTAAGCAGTTCTCTATCTGCTGTAGCCCGCCAAAAATGATAATAATAAGTTATATTCTATCGGAAAATGTTAAAATAAATTAATACATCTTGAAAGAATCAAATTAAAACAAGAAAAACAATATAAAAGCCCCAAAAAAGATCTCCATAAAAAACATCCACCGACAGCCAATGTGCCTCCACAGGAACATGAATGTTTTTAGCGAAAACAAAATGAAAAAGCAATGTTTTTGAATGGAAATCATATTTATCGACCAGATTAGACACGTATATACAATATAATAATTATTTTCAACAGAAAAATGCTATATCTTACCTTTAATGTTATGCAGAAATCCTAGATGAGTCAAACCGTTAAATGCTGTCAAAGATGCCTTTTGAAATCGAAATAACAAAAATATTTGGTGTTGCCAGTACGCGATTTGTTATATTCCTTATAAAATATATCTTTCACAAGCGATATGAAAAATACGGGGCTGTTTGGTTCATAAAATCAAGAGATATTATTTTTTTCCTTCATGTTCCTCAGGAAGAACTCTGGTATTGAGAGGGTTGATTACAGTGAACGAATTCTTCGTATTATATTGAAAAAATAAATAATAACATGGTAACATTTTCAGTGGATCGCTGTGAAAAATAAATGAATAGATATCTAACAATCGAATAATAAGTTCATATTTTATAACATTATTATTTATTAAGTCATACTTGAATGACATGATTTAAAGTGCAGTATGACTGAGCGCTTTTATTATTACCGTGACGGTACCGACTATGGTACCGTCACAGCACAAAAAAGGCAATAAACATACGTTCCTTATCACAATAATGCTGCTCTTTCAAAAAATGAGATACACAATGTACGTAGGTCTGTTTCCTCGAAAAAAAGTAATAATTTTCTTGCATCTCTTTCACACACCGCACCGTGACCTCTCGTAGACCCCTACAAGCCGCGACGTTAACTTTGAAAGTATAGAATATATATTGAAGTGCGAATGAATTCCAAAAATTCAAAAACGACAAACATCAATGCGCTGATGGTTTTGCTTTTGCATTTAAACATATAATGCTGCAGCTCTTTCTGACACGCTAAATAGCAACAGTCGAAAATTAGACAAACGGTAAACGTATGTCTGCACCCCCCTAAGGAAACATACAATCATTATCATACATCTCCCTCACTCGTATAAAGAAAATGAAACGCAATTCCCCTCGACGTGGTTGAGCCGTAAGAAGTTAAATATGTTTCTTCCAAAGGAAAAAGTAGTACTTTGGAGGAAACAGGCACGCGTATATTGTCTCAAATTTTTGTCTTACCATTAATAAATAAATTTGGACAACTTATATAGCGCTGTTTTTGCGAAAAATTGCCTCAAGAGCTCAATTATTTAAAGTGTAAGAAAGAGCTGCAGCATTATGAGGATAAAGAACGTACGTTTTATGCATTGTTTGTGTCGCCACGGTACCGTAATCGTGGATCGTAACGGTAATAATAAAAGCGCTCATTGAAGGGGTCCCAATGCAATTTTGTACAGGAGCATTCAAAGAAGTGCATTTTTGATTCCGCAACAAAAGTTAATAGTCCTTGCCGCGGCCGACTCTTTGGAACCCTTTTTGTAGCAAGGACGCCGATCTTAATAAATTACAAGGAAATAATTTATTTATTAAAAGAAAATAACTTAGTTTACATCGCTTTATTTTTTTATATTTTATAATATTAACATGTTTCGTGAACCAAGTTCACTTCTTCACGAATAATTAATATATACAAAAGTTAAAAAATTAATTATAGATCACATATGGAGAAAAGAAATTGAAGGAGGGGGAAGGGTTGACAATGGTGGGAGTTTCGAAGAATTGGGGATTACCAAGCTATTAGAAGTAAAAGGCCGGTTAAGTGGGAAGATATTTAAAACAGGGTTAACAAAATTTTTTTGCTTATTAATTATGTCAGCTTTGGAATTTACATTTTTTCTTATTTCTAAAATTTCTAAATTATTGATTTGCGATGTTTTATATCCTGTATGTAATATTTGAAGACCTGAATTTATGTCAAAGCTTTGATCATATTTTAATAAATGGTCTGCGAACTCAGAATCGCTATTGCCATTTAGTGCTCTGAGGTGCTCTATAACCCTAATCTCAAAGTTTCTATAAGTTCTACCTATATAAAACGAACTACAATTATTACAATTGAGTTTGTAAACCCCTGATTTTTTTGTTTTAATTTCGCTATCTTTATTGTTGAGTATATATTTCTTCAATTTGTTATTTGTGTAAAACGCTGGTTGAATAGTACTGGGAATATTTTTACTAATAATTTTTGACGTATCGTTGTCGACAAATAAAATTCTACGCCAATGTTTAGAAATAGGGTAAATATATAATTTGAAAAAATTCTGTTTAATTTTTTTATTTAGTATTTCATCTATCAAATTAGTAGAATAGCCATTATTAATTGCTATTTGCTTTATGAGATTTAATTCAAAATTATAGTTAAGAGCTGACAAAGGAATTGTAATTAGTCTATTAATCATAGAGTGGAAAGCCGCTAGTTTTTGAGAAAAGGGATGATTTGAAGAATTATGTATAACAATATCAGTAACCGTATCTTTACGGAAAATATTGAAATCTATTTTTGTACCTGTTAATGTTAAATTTAAATCTAAGAAATTTAAGCTCTTATCTTTACCAATTTCCAGTGTAAATTTAATGTTTGTGTGTAATTTATTTAAAAAATTTAAGAACATGTTCAATTGTCTTTCTGAACCTAACCAAATGCAAAATATATCGTCAACATATCTTTTCCAACAATACACATTTTTAAGTAATAACACACCGCTATTAAAAATCTTATTTTCTAAATTATTTACAAAAATATCTGAAATCAAAGGACTCGTACTACTTCCCATAGCTAAGCCATCCTTTTGTTTAAATATAGTATTATTAAATTGAAAGTAATTTTGTTTAAAAATAACATCAAATAATAAAGTAAAATCATGAATTAGGTCTTTCGGCAAAGTTGAAGAATTTAACAAATTATAAATAATGGTTTTACTCTCTTCTATTGGAATACTTGGAAATAAATTAACTATATCGAAAGAAACCATCATAGCATGGTTAGGGATTTCCAAATCATTTAAATAATTAACCAATTCTAATGAATTCTTAACGGTGTATGTTGGTTGGAAAACATTAGTATTAATAATTACATTATTTAATGTTGATGCTACTTTGAAAGTTGGAGCATTACAATTAGAACCTCTTATAATTAATATTTTTTTAATTGTTTTTTTTGTCCAAATTTTATTATTATAACGTCTTTCACTGTACTTTGAATATCTTTGACTGTACTAAATCAAAGTACCCTTGTAAAGTGTCCTCCTCCACCCAGGACCAGGACTCAGGTTGTGATCTCCTCGCGTGGAGTACAATATACCTACAATCTCTGTAAACAAACAATATTTATGTATTTTTAATTTTATTTCTTTTATATGCTCAATAATATTATTAAACAATTTATAAAAAACAACTTTATTTATAAATAAGTTCTGCTATAGAATTATTATTTTGCGTGACAGCTTTTCGCCTTTTGAAGGCATTATCAAATTGTCTGATAAAAACAGTTTGATAATGCCTTCAGAAGGCGAAACAGCTGTTATGCGTAATAATAATTACATAACACAATTTCTTTATTAATCAACTGTTTTTTTAATAAATTGGATAATAATAATATTGAATACATAAAAGAAATTAAAATTAAAATGGAGTTTTGCAAATTAATATTGATAACAATAAATAATAATATTTGTGTAGATACTGTAGAGTGTAGATGAAGCAAAAAAAGGATAAACTTATCTTAGTCCGCTTCACGGTTAATACGGTATATTTCTTATTTAAATAGTTAGATTGCTTTATTGTGAGTATTCACTTAGAGGAGATGAAAAAATATGCAATTTATAATATAATTTTGGTAAAAAAAATCACTTACGCGATTTATGAGGTGTTGGACGTCATGATTCGCATTTATACTAAAAATAAACAGGTAAAACAGGTTTTTGGCTAGTTTACTTAGATGAGGTAAGGTTAGTTAGGTTATGTTAGGTCAGTTAAGTTAGGTTTCATTTTCCCCATCATTAATAGTAAAAATGAAAAAAATACAAAAATTTAAAAATTTAAACAGAAAAAATTCTGCGTTAACCGTGAAGCGGACTTTGACATCTTTACCAAAAACGAAAAAGTTTGTTTTTATTATTTTAAAATAAAAATGCTCAAATCTAAAAAGTATTCGGTTTCTCTTATTGCTGCAGATAGATGATCTTAATCCGAAACCGCATATTTACGTTTATTTATTTATTTATTTTTTTTAATTGTACAACAGATTTTTATGCAATTACTGTACAATTTTCTCTTAACAGTCTTAACACCTAGGAAGAAGATTAATATACAAAAAAATCTCAAGGCTATCTAAAGAAGAGTTATATATATCTAGTATTTCCGATATTTCGTTCAACAGCACCATTCCTCTTGTCATGCTATGCTGTGCTAGAACATCTGTTCTGCCGTATGGTATTTTGAACAAGTCGTGTCGACGACTACGGCTGAAATTTTCAGGCACGTATAAGCCATAACATTCCAAGAGGAATGGGCTGTCAATACGATTATGGATTATGTTAAAACTAAGAATTGCAAGATTTGCATAACGTCTAGTTTCCAAGCTAAATCTATTTGTTGCCTCAAGTAATTCCATATGGTGCATGAATCTCGGGTACGTTCCATTCATCCGCATATAGACATACCTAAGGAATTTTTTCTGAACTTGTTCTAGCATATTAATATATTTCGCTTGGTGCGGAGTCCACACACCACTGGCATACTCCAGCTTACTTCTTATGACTCCATCAAACATGGCTATCATTGCATCTGGGTCATCAAATTGCTTAAATTAATAGTTTAATCCAATCCAAGTAATTTAAGGAATAATAACATAAATATAAATTGATTCCAATCAGATATAAATATGTCTTTCAGAGTGTTGTACCACTCGTAGACGATGAATATTTTTGTTCTCCCTTCACGCCAACTTTACTGGGCGGTCAGTGTGAAGGCTTGCACCACCCCTCGGTACTCACCATGCAACACTATCAAACTATCAACAGATTGCAGAGGTTATCCAGTACCTACTACCTAACCTACTACCTAGTACCTACCCGATAAGTTCGATAAGAAGTAGGTAAACGTATAAGGTAGGCTGCCACTAGCCAATATCCACCAGTCGAGCAGTATTGGGATGTGATATACTAGGTAACTAGGTGGTATGTATCTAACCGTCTTGACGTAAATTCCAGTTACCGTGACGGGAATAAATTGAGAAAATAAGGAAAATGCAGAAAGTAAATTATGACCGCGGGCGGTCTGTTAATAATCGTTTTATTTGAAACTTTCTCGATTTACGCGAAGAAATTACAACATAAAGTTGTGGAGTTGGCAGAAAATGTTAAGTTTTTACACGCGCACCAAAAAAGGTAACCAATTTCCTTAGGGTTGATTCGATTGCAAAAAATGCAAAAAGTCTTGTTTTTTTATTTATTTTACTTAAATGATCATTTAGAGTTATCAATACATAACCAATAATAAACATACATTTTATTTTATTAAGTAATAATTTAATAATAACGTCTTTGAATGTTGAATGCTTAGTTGAAAAATATCTATATCAGGGAGAGGTAATTTAGTTTTAATTTTTAAAATCATTTTATCGAGCGGAATTACTAACGGTAAGTTAGTTCTGCTTCTCGGAACAACACAAGTTCTGTGTCTGCGCGCTCTTGTGGCGTTGTCGGGAACATAATACCCAATTTTTTGTTTTATATTGCGAGTAGGTACAGATAGTACCGCTTAAAAGATTATATACAATTGTCCTTCTATCGGGGAGGCTGGTAATACCCAGCATGCCGGACAAAAAGGCAGATGGATATATATAACCAGGTATATTATTGTTTTAACGATAGAGGACGGACCGCCAAACAACTTAGTATTGGCACACACTCATTGCCTCATTCACATTCATACATCGTCTCATACACACTCTTCTATTATTATGCTGATTCTTGACATGGCCCGGCTCAAGTATCTGATTGTGTCATGTCTTTCTTGGGCGTCCCCGACTTCTTCCACCATTCACATTTACAAGCAAATATCACGACACAATCAAACATTTTCCGCCTAGGGGCCATCCATAAATTACGTTTGAGAAGTGTGACAAGGGGTACGGCGGGGGGGGGGGGGGGGGGTCATGAGCTTTGTGACGTCACATGCACAAAATGACTGCGACATATACGACTGCCACAAAAATTATTTTCCCTATCTCATTACGCCCCCTCCGTTGTGGCAAATGTAAATGTAACCGTGACAATATTAAATGTTGTCGAAAAACCATAAAATATTAGCAACTATTACAAAATATGCGACGTCATGCCGGGGGGGAGGGGTCTCACAAATGTGATGATGTGTGATAGGAACGGGGGGGGGGGGGTTAAAAAAATCATGAAATTCGAGTGACGTAATTTGTGGATGCCCCCTTACTGTGGTGGTAGTAGGAGATTTTCAAATATTGTCGGGTTATTCGTAACCCGGGAATGTTTGTCTTTCTTTATTCAAAATTAATTCATAAAATTTTAAAAATTAATCAGTCTTGCATTCTTTTCGGATCTCCACATTACTCAAATGATCATACATACACAATTCAATCTCTTCTATCTTTAATCTTTCAATTCTTGCATACTATCCTCTATTACTTCTATTACTTGTATAAATCCTGCATACAATCAGTATACTATCTGAAGAAATATCTGTTATAAGTTATTTTATACTAAAAAGGTATATTTGAAAAAAAAAATGTGGCAATAAAAATATCAACCTGTTATTATATTGTCCTCGTTTGTTTTGTTGCTGTTTTAAAATCAAGGACAAACAAAAGAAAATTCTTGCCATGCAATTTGGTCCTAAATGATACCGCTTGAAATAACTCGAGAAGATAGTGATTTCATCAATATTTGAGTAGGCAGGTACTGTAATCCATTCCAGTGCTTGATATCAATCACGTCTGGTATTATTACAGGAGATTGAATACATTACGTAGATACTCTCACTGAGGAAGGGGTACGGGGTAGGCACTCGCTAATAGATGATGGGTGGGGTGTACTATACACCGTACAGTACACATAATACTCCTGATTCAGCCAGCGAATGTGTGCTTCATGAATGCTTCCTGTGGAAGGCATCTTTAGGATGTGAAGTCGAGCGGGAAACCCGCCTTTGTGAAAAGATAATATAGGAGAGTTTCCCTTTCCCGAATGCGCACCGGAATCTAACTAGAATAACACGATATATTACGGTTAGGTAGATCTAACAATAGATGATCACAACCAGAATGTTATTCACATTTTATATAAGCTTTAGGCCTTTAGCTTTAGGCCATTGACAGTTTTCCCAGTTTAAAAAAAAAAACTAAGAATTTATGTAATCATTGAGGAAGAAAACATTTTTCACAAACTCAATGAAATATGAAACAAAAATAAAAAATAAAGTATTTATTACCAGGACGGTGACCGGAGAACTCGGAATGAAACCAACTCAGAAAAGTTATTTAGAGTGATGAAAAATTGGTTAAATAGGTTACGTTAGGTTAGTGTTATGGGTTAATTTAATTTATTTTTTTAATAACTTTTAATGACTTTTCAAAGAGGTGTTGAGTTGAATTAATCTCAGTTGCTAAGGAACCTATTAGGACAACACTTTCTCATTGGGGTATTTTCACAAACTATAAATACCGTTAAAAATGTGAGGAAGATTAAAAGTTTATATTTCTGTTTCTGACCATTGTACCAAAAAAGTGTTATTTTTAAATTTTCATTTATAATTATAGATATTCAAAACCGCACATTCTGATATGGTTCCAATTACCTACAACCTATTATGACTTAGAAAACGCAGCATTCCCGCAAAACGAACATGTCGTTTTGGTGGCAAATCGAAAATTACACATTTTAATTCGTTGTAGAAAATTCATTCATACCTTCAGTATTGTAATTTTTTTCGAGAATGACCTAGTTAAATTTGGTCATCTTTCAAAATCTGATATGCCAATTTAAGAATTACTGGCAATATACCATTAAATCCCGCATTATTTAAGGCTTCCATCTTTTTAAAGTTTTACACGAATTTATTTGCTACCTTAGTGTCGTTTATGTGACAACTATCGACTTTTCTACAAGTGTAGAAATATGAATATGTTTTCATCAGGATGAAATCTTTGAAAAATATGCGTTTTCTGAATAAAATTTAAAAAAAAATCTATTCGATCATAAAAATGTCAATTACATTTTGTTTCGAAACAGGAAAACACACATTACACATCCCAAACGCATTTGTACCACTTAACAAAACCAAATTACTACTCAGGGATAGATTATAAGCTTTGATTATATTATAAGGATATAACGCCACACAAATCCTAACACATCGGTCTTCCAGTTGATATAAGATACTCCGAAAAATCGAATTGAGTATGCAGTTATATGTAAAAATGTACCGTATATCTAGTACAATACTCAGATTACTCGCAAAGGTAAATGATAATGAAAAAAACTTGTAGTGAATTAAATAAAATGTTGATGTTTTCTGGGTCACTAGTAGGATATTTCAAAATGTTATGCCTTCCGGTATTATTTTAAAGCATATTTAATATGTAAAACTCAGACACGTATAGATAATATTTGATTAATGGTGAGCATTCGAATAATGTTTTCCTCTTTATCACAGAACTTAGTTTTTGAGTGACTAATTAACTGGACGATCGACATCAAAGATATTCAAATACATCGACAAACTCCCTATAGTCCAGTCAAGTTAAACATGAAAAGGGGGTTGTGCTTGCAAAAAGTCCGGTCATTCTGAATTTTTTATATGTTGTTAGTACTAAACCAGTATTAAAAACAAAAATTGCAACTTCGAAAGTGCTGTGCGAGCGGCGGTGGACCCAAAAAACCAGGAAATTTTCGGATTTTTTTCAGTTTTTGCTCAATATCTCAGTGAAGAAAGGGTCTGACCGGTGTAGTCAGTGGGTTGACCCAAGGAAGGGGAATCTCCGACAGAGTTCTGGCAAGGTGGACAACAGGAATGGTGTTTATGCTGAACATTTGTGAAGAACTGGAAAGTTTTTGCAGCATCTCATGTCCTACTGGAGAGCAGCATGTAGACATGAGACCTTCTCGAATCATCCGAGATAATAGTGATGTAGAAAAACTAAAAAAACTGGTTTGCTCTCCACCCTCCATTTCCCAAAACTGACAGTTTGATTTCTATCAGTAGTGGTTTACTGGCAGGTCCTGAAATTAATTGCCACACAGCCCAGAGAGTTGTAATGGAGGGAGTGATGAAAATTGCGGGGCCAATGTACGACAAGGTAGTAATAAAACGGAAAAATAAAGTTACCACGCTGGCATCGATCACCTCAACCGTTAAGTAGCCGGACAAAAACAGAAGAGTGGCTGTGGATCCGCTCACAATTTTCCAGGGAGTGTGTATTGCAAAGCAATCTGAACAGGATTTACAGGATGACTTCAAGTATGAGTTGGCCCGTTCCCGATGGTCTCTGTTCAATGAACAAGGGATGCGCAAGGGCACAAAATCTACTCTGTACTCTGCCTTCACTCCTCTTTCCATCACACGCCGATAGATGCCAGCACTCACGTCATTTTGGATGGTAGCTACCTCTTGCACAAGGTCGTGTGGCAGCGGAAGAGCACGGTTCGAGCACTTTTGGCGCGTTATACCACCTACGTCCGAAACCACTTTGGGAAGAACGTCTCCATCGTTTTTGACGGCTACCCCGAAGATGCTACCAAAAAAACACCAAAACAGCGGAAAGACTCCGGCGCTACGCAGCTCATTCCAGCTACGAATTGACGTTCGATGAATCCACAGTAATTCAAATTGCTCAAGAGCATGTATTGGGCAATGAGAACAATAAGAGACGCCTTATAACTCTTCTCTGTGACGCCTTTCAGAAGGAGGGAGTAGAAGTGGCGATTACCAAGAACGGTACTATTCACCCACGCGTTTACCGGGTGCGATACCACCTCAGCACCGTTTGGCCAAGGAAAGGCCAAAATCACCACACTTCTGAGCAAGAGTGAACCACTTGCTGAGCAAGTGGAGGTCTTCCTTCGGCCAGGCTCCACCCCACAAGCCGTGAGTGAAGCAGGCATCAAGTGCTTTGTGGCTCTATATGGGGGTGACATCGTGAGGGATACTTTGGATTTCCTGAGGTATAAGACGTTTGTCACTTCAACAAGCATAAACCTCGACCGTTTGCCACCGACGGAAGACGCCGCAGGCCACCACGCAGCAAGGTGCTACCTCCAAGTGCAGAAGTGGCGGGGAGTCAACTTGAATCCCACTGAATGGGGGGGTGGAAGCTGTCTACTCAAGGACTCACCCCCATCCCCACCACGATGGATCCCGAACTTCCTGCCTTTCTGCGAAAAATTTCATGTAAATGCAAGAAAGGATGCTCTGGGAGCTGCTCGTGCAGAAAGGCTGGGCTCCACTGCTCAGTCCTCTGTCAGTTATGCGGTGGCAAATTGTGCATTAACGTCCCGGATGTGGAGCTGAAATGCTCGGACGATGAAGATGACCCGACTACTGACTGGGCGCCTCTCCCAGCGTCCATCACAGATATCGAGAGACCTTCTTCGTGCGAGCCTAAGCCCGGGTCATCTAAGATAAAAAGAAAGACATGATTTGGCAACCAAGACACAATACCTACATGATTTATATTAGTTTTATTTTTTGTGTACATGTAATTTGTTCTTATAGTTGGTACCATGATGTTTGTACAAGCATTTTAGTATGTAGGTATATAAAACAATGTTTGAAGATGACGTAATTCCCGATAGATGTATTATCTTTTCTTTTTTTCATCAAAAATGTGTTAACAATAACAACAAAAAAAAGTTGTAACTGTTTGATAAATAAAAGACGTGAGAACAGTTTATTTGCATTTCCCCCCCAAAACCCACTTATGACTGTTTTTGGTTATCTGGCGTTCTTGAGAGAACTGTTAGGTCTACAGATATCAATCTAGTCTTAAATGAAAGTTAATTAAATTTACTACAACTTTATTTTAAATACTATTTGACGTGGGATGCGTTTTTTAGAAAACATTTTACAAAATAACTGACCTTTCGAAAAAATTTCACTTTTTGGAAAAAATGGCATATTTTCGAAGAACTATATCTTGGAAACCAATGGCTGTATATAGCTCACTTTGGTCTCAAATTGTAGCAAATTTAATCTACTTTAAAAGTGTGTATACGGGCTATACCGGTCAGACCCTTCCTTCACTGAGATATTGAGCAAAAACTGAAAAAAAATCCGAAAATTTCCTGGTTTTTTGGGTTCACCGCCGCTCGCACAGCACTTTCGAAGAAGCAAATTTGTTTTTAATACTGGTTTAGGTCCTAACAACATATAAAAAAATCAGAATGACTGGACCTTTTGCAAGCACGGATGTACATCTTGACCGGAGTATTACTTCATACACGAATATATCGATACTCGTGAAAGTGCCATGCCTTCTGTCTTCTCATTCCATCATATATTTTCCTGACACCCTTTCATCGTATACCCCCTACATTATTTAGTTTGTACCTGTACTTGAAAATGAGCATACTTAAGGAAACACAATGAAAATGTTTCTCTCCCTGAAGAAACTTTTAATAAATTCTCGAATAAAATACAATGGTCCTTACAGGAAGTCAAAGTCAAAGACTTTGGAAATAAAATTTAGGAAACAAGATTAAACACAATTAGGAAAAAGAAGTTGTTAATTTTGTTCGATAACTTGAAGCCCGAGGGGATGACTACCTTTGCAGGTGTCGTGACTGTATTCATTGAAAATGTTTACTACGAAAATGATAAGATACAATATTCGTGTGAATTTAAACTGGAAATTATTACATGAAATTCAATGGAAATGAAAACTCATTGAATGCTGAAATTACGTGCATTTAAATGTGTACTGAGAAGTGTTCGTTATTTTCAATTCAGCTCTGCATTATTAAAGACACTCCAACAGATAGGTAACAAGTTTGCTATAAAAACTCTAATGGTGGCAAATAACTTGTCTGTTCTTTTTCGTTTATTTGGTACCTAAATTTGGCAAACAGTCGCCATGCACGGACAGTATATTTGACAAAATATTGGCCAATTTGCCTGATCGGCAAATGCCAAAAACGCGTTGCCGCGCGCTTGTCGGTTATCTGATGCACATCAAAGTAGTAAAGGAATCAAACAGGCAAATAAACACATAAACCGTCTATAGTCTATGTATATGCTACTGTAAAAACCTGTAAATTGGTAAATCTTAGATTTACGGTAGTACGGGCTTTTAACACATTACATTTCATCCGCGCCGGTGCTTTGCTCGCTGTGGAGTTTTAACGTTTTTATTTTTTACAAGTAGCATGAATGTAACTAACTTTTAAACAGTTAAATACTAACAACCCGCTGCGAGTGCAAAAACTTTCATACTATTGCGATCATATTGCTCGGAATAGCAAACATATTTGTGTTTATTATTTGCCTACAAGCGTGGTCGGCATTACCTACATGCTTTCATTATTTGCATGCTAGTCTGTACAACTAATTTGCCAAAGAGAACAAACACACATTCACAAATAAGAAAGCCAAGTGAAGTGCCATCATATCAGAGTAATGGACACTTTAGTGAATGGTGTTTAGCTGTTGAATTAAATTGACAATGTTTTGAAAGTAGTTTATACAAAACAGATGTAATTTTGACAGGCTTTTAGCGCAATTTAAAGCTGCAAAACTTAAATAATTTTGTTATCAAGTTTAATTTGTGGAACTCCAACTTAATTTCAAGTTTTTAAAACCCATTATTTAATCATATAATTTTGATAATGCCTTCGGAAGGAACAGGTGTCACCCGAAATAGTAACACAGTAGTGCTTATTTATAAAAAAATACTTGGAGAACTTGATAATAAAATTTTAAATTGATTTACTTTAGATTTAAAATAAAAATAATTGTTGTCTTTAAAATAATTAAGATTACATCCGGTTCCCTTCATTTAGGAAACGGTCAGGAGATTAACATGTCCGGTTCCCATTGTCATTACTGTTGAGGAGGGGGTGAAGGGATGATGATGGGGTGATGGTACGAGGGTGTCACTTACGCTCCGATGGTGTGTATCTGGTGCGACTGCGCGGCCCTGGAAGGACGCCGGGGGGGAGGGGGAGGCTGGGGGAACTGGACTCCGTGATACAGCGTCGGCTGGAGGGACAGCATGGGGGTTTGTAATCTGGGGAAAAATAGAACAAGTTTTAATTAGATTAACTTTTGATCAATTTGTAACTTATAAACACTTAAAACGATCAAATTTCACACTGCCGCCCCGGGAACCATTTATTGGATAACCAACACCTCTGCCAAAGGTCACCATAAGTGGTTCGCTACATTTGGTGACTTAGCAGGGGTGCCCGGATTCATGGCGGTCCGGGGCATGTCCGGGACTGGGTGACGGATGCGTATGCTCACCAGCTGCGTGGCAGACTGGATCGGGAGAGACTGGTTGACGAAGACCTTTTGATCTCTCCAGCAGGACTCTCTCGGAGCATCGCCTTGCATTGCAGATTCACTCACTTGGACATACTGAACTCAGATTCCTCCCACCCGCCCACCCCTCATACCTTTTCCATCCCAGAACTACTCTCCTTCCTTTTCTAAAAAGACCCTCCACATAACGTCTCCAAAGACGACATGAGCCTTGAGGGGAATTATTTTTCGCAAGGCCTCCTGTGTGAGCTAATGCAAAAAAACTATATCTACACAAAAAACTATAAAAAACTATATCAAAAAAACTTTATCTACACTATAAATTATAGACACACGTAAACTTTAAGATTTATTGCTTGACAAAATTATACATGCACACTAAATAATTGAATCAACAAGCAGGACAAAAGACATTTTCTAGATTAAAGCGTACCACACAAAATACAGGACATTTCTATCCCTTATCGCGAATATTAACCTTTCCTGGCCGGTGTGCTGTGTACTGATTTGACATGTATTGTAAGGGTTTTGTCGAAAAATAAGGAAAAAAATCGTTCTTACACAAGTACGCGAGTGGCGCGATACTGAGCGAAAGGGATATGTAGATACGGGATTTCGTTCGGCTGCAATGGGTGTACCGCGCTTTTCATGCGTGGACAACGTTTTTCTTTGTTTTTAGAACTAATACATAATATTTACTTATGTCCATCATATTTAATATAAATAAAATTATACATAGTGCTTGAATTTAAATGGCAACTATGTAGAAAAATACTGCAAACAGTGCAAGCAATAATACTGTTTGGGATTTTTTATTTTTTTATTTACCTATAGCCAAATCTTTTAATAAACCAAAGGTAAAAATAATATTGATGTACGAGCTCGAGGACCTACATAAATACAAAACAGAATACTAAATTGTTAGAATAAAATCCTCCCTAACGGAAAAAAATTATGCAACAAGTGGAGTTCCACAGGGTTCACACCTTGGCCCTATCTTATTTATCTTATTTCTAAATGATCTCACAAAAATATTTTATGATGTATCTATTTTACTTTTTGCTGGTGATCTCAAATTTTTTAGAATAATTCAAAATATTCACCATTGCAACATTCTTCAAGATAATATCAAAAATTTGTTAATTTGGTGTAATGAAAATACCTAAATATCTCAAAATGTCAAATAGTTAGATTTTCTTGAATAAAAAATCCAGTAATATTTAATTACAACATTGATTACAAAGCTCTTCAGACACTAACACAAATTAAATACTTAGGCATCACTTTTCAATCAAATCTTTCATTTGTTAACCTCGTAACAGAAATCTCTAATAAGGCCTTAAAATGTTGGGATTTATAACTAGGCTAACTAGAAATTTTAACAATATAAAGTGTATTAAACTGTTATATTTTGCCTACGTTAGAAGTCAACTTGAGTACAATTCTCCCGTCTGGAATCCACATTACATGTACAAGCTGTTGAAAGAATACAAAACAAATTCTTACGTTTTCAAAATTTTAAAATGGGTATTTCAGCAATTATGTTGAACTACAACACTATTTTAAATGATATGAATATGCTCAAATTGTCCGACAGAAGAATTATAACTGACTTAGTATTTCTATTTAAAATTCTAAATGATTTAGTTGATAGTCCGGTATTGCTAGAATTGATAAGCTTCCGGATTCCATTACGTGATACTAGAAGTCAGGATTTATTTCAGTGTAGAAATTCTGGGATCAACTACCATATGTATTCCTCTTTGCCAAGAATACTAATGGAGGGAAACAATTATACCAAGTCAGTGGACATCTTCAATTTATGTTTAAACAAATATAAAATATTTTTACTGAGACAGTTCAGTTATGTACAATGAATGCTGTGTTTTTCTTATTATTCATGTGTAATGTTTGTAAAAGCCCCGAAAAAGGGCGTTAATAAATAAATTTAAAAAAATTCTCTCTATAATGATGGTTGAATGTAACTTTTATCATTAAGTACAAAAGTAATGAAGCGTTAGTCGATAAATAAGTACTAGAATGTAACATTTTTCCAGAGAAAGCTCGGCCCAACCACCCAACGACCCAACTAGTAGTAAAAGAGATTATAATAATTTATTAGTATGGACTATGGACACGGAGCTGTTACGGGCTAAACCCTTCTGCCGTGAGATCGTCACATTTACATAAATAATGGACCTAAATCTTATGGGATTCGAGCTGTTAATGGCCGATATCGGGGATTAATTTATTGGGATAGCGAGAAAACAGGCACCACGTCAAAAGGGAAAAACGATTTCATTGATATATAATATTGATTGATTTTATTAATACTTGTTACAATTTGAGTGGTGGGTATGGGTACCGCGGTCCCGGAAACCATTTTGGATAACCAAAACCCTGCCGTAAGTCACCCTAAGTGGGGTGAGGCTTGTCCAGGTCTTGGTGGCGAATGCGTTTGTCCGCCTACTGCATGATGGGTTAAAGACGTGTTGAGCGAAACCTAACATAGACCTCTCCAGCCGGACTCTCTCGACTTGCACTTCAAAGAACACGGAATCATAAACATGGTGATTATTGATACTCCCTTTCGCCGTATAATGGAACATGGATAATGATTATAAGGATGTTAGTGACATATTGAACGCACCATTTTGGGAGGCGGAAATGGGTACCTCCGCACCAGGAATCATTTATTGGATAACCAACACCTCTGACAAAGGTCACCCTAAGTGGTTTACTACGTTTGGTGACTTGGCAGGGGTGCCCGGGTTCGTGTGGTGAGGTTTTTCAAATCTTGGCAGTGGATGCGTCTGCCCACCAACTGCGTGAGACTGATTGAGGGAGACTTTTTAATCTTTCCAGTCGGACTCTCTTGGAACATCGCCTTACCGCAGGGGAAGGGATAGATTTATATGTCCTGGACATACTGCCCCCCAGATTCCTACCCACCCCTCATACCTTTTTCCTTCCCAGAACTTCCTTTCCTCCTTCCCCAAAAAGACCCTCCACACAGCATCCCCACATAGGCCCTGAGGGATTTTCTTTTCCTCGGGGCCTCCTAATGTAAAAAAACGATCACTAAATATAAACATGTCTTTGCAGAATTAATTTCGACAAACAGAACTAAAATATCTAGTCGAACAAACTGTCTACACAAAGCACTCTCTTTAGGATGTATTGCCTATTTAAAAAAAAAACTGTCTTGCTCCGCTCCGACTTACTTTACGTATTTATTGTATGACTAATACCTACATATTATATACAAATACTGAGTATTTAACACTAAGAAAAAATAAGAAAATATACTGATTTAGGAAATGAGATTAAAAGAATTTGGCATTCTCAGACTATAAAAATATCACCATTTGTTATTTCGGCTGCTGGCATTATACCTAGCTTTCTCATTAAAAATTTAGGCTTATTATATTTGTCAAAGAATTTATATATAAAAATGCAAATATCAGTCATTTTAAATACATGTAGGATTACGAATTTTTTTAAAAATATTTATGTTGAGGGATCAGTACGACTTATCGGTCCAGCTAGGAGTTCTACGGAGCGGAACCCTCTGATATGAAAATATCTGGAGTCGGTGAATTATTTTCCCATTTGGTCTCTGTAAGGTTGACATATTGTTCTTGTATTGTTTTGTAATTATTATACTTATATAGTACAGTTGCATAGCGTGGATTGAATAGATGATAATTTGTAGAAAAGGGTGTGGGAGGGTTTAGTTTTTACTGTGGGGAAGATTTAACCCTGACATAAAGCCATAAAATAATTGGATATTTTTTAAAGCGCCGTTTTTGTGAAAAATCACCTCAAGGACGCTGTACAATTTATTTTGTATAACTAATATTAATATATAACCAATTATATTATTCTATAACTAAACGCCTTTACGATACGGTACAATTGTACCACCCCAGCCAGGAGTACTCCTGTCCCGGTGAGACCGGTACACCAGGGGGCACTGATATGTTAGGACTGGAACACGTGCTCTAAGGATAGGTGGGAAGTTGGAGTTTAATCAGCCGGTATACATGGCAACCTAATGAGCCAATATTGGAAAGTAGGTTGGGTCGGAATGGGATGGGTTGAGCAATGTTTATTTCAATATAATATTTTTTCCCCTTTCGTAGTTCCTCCCTTTCCAAGTTGTTCATTCCTTCATCCTTCTTCCAGTTTTCTTGTTCCTCCTCCCGTTTCTCACTTATTCTGCCGGGTCACTATTATCGGAATCCGTTTCGTTCATGGTATATATTTTCTGAGTCGACTCTCGGAGTTTCTCTTTGTCTTTAGCTATTTCCTTCCATTCTTCCAGCGTTTTGTCATAGTAGCTCATGTCATGTTTTAAAGAGTCATTCCACGTATAGATAGGTCTTCCAATTTTACGTTTGCCTGCAGAGTAGTTCCAAGCTGCTGTTAATAGATGCGACGGCTTTCGTCTTAAAATGTGTCCAAGGTATCCTAACCTGTAAGTTTTTATCTTCTTAGTGATTGTTTTACCTTCTAGTATTTGGCATATTTTTTCTTTAGGCGCGCTCCTAGACTCTTCAAGCATTTGTTTCAGGATGTATCGTTCGTATCTTCGTAATCTTGATCTGTTGGCTTTGGTGAGAGCGACGACTTTTAGTCCGTAGATCATTGCCGGTGCAATGGTCATGATGTAAAGTAGTCTAGAGGTGTGTCAGTTCATTTCATCTTAAGTAAGAATGGCATAACGGTTTTAGTATTTTGGACCGCCTGTTTGCAGCGTTTCTTGATTGTGTCTCTCCTGCTCATTGTTGAGGTTATATACGTTCCTAGATATTTGATTTCTTTTTCGGGTTTCATACAGATTCCTCCTACGTTGTACCATTGTGATTCTGGAGCTATTCTCATCGGATTTCTGACTAAGAGTTTACTTTTTGTTTCATTCGGGGTCATGCCTACTGATTTCAACAGCGGTTTCAGTTTTTCGATTATTTTTCCAAGTATGTTGGATGTTGATGTTATTTGCCAGTATAATTATGTCATCTGCGTATGCTAATATGATTGGCAGGATGATTCCGAGGTCTTGATCTAAATTTAATTCTTCAATTTCTTCTTCTAGAGTTCTTAGGATTTCGTCCATAAGTATTATAAACAGCCTTGGAGATAGGGGGCACCCCTGTTTAATCCCTCAGTTTTTTTTAATATTACTCTTGATTGTTGTCCGAACCAAGATATTGACGTTTTCTCAACCATGCCCGCTGAAATTATTCTATTGGTGAGGGCGTGACTTATTCGGTTCCTCAGGATCGCAACCATTTGTTGGAGGTCTACCATATCAAAGGCTTGTTCTATATCCAGCGACACTACGTAGGTTGTATGTCCCGCCCTCCACTCTTCGTCGAGGATTCTTCTTATAGTGAATATGTGGTCGTCAGTGGAACGGTTTTGCAAGAATGCCGTTTGATAGTTTCCTAGCTCGTCGTATTCTTCTTCTAATTTGTTGAGGAGTGCTTTCGCGTAGATTCTATACCCAACGTTGCAGATTGTAATACGTCTGTACTCTGATATACTTTTTGGGAGTTTTGTTTTAGGGATTGGAACTTGGACTGTGTGTAACCATTCCTCCGGAATTATGTTATTAATCCAGGCTTCTGTGATGATTTTTGAGATTTCTTCCACAAGTTCTGTGGGTGCAGCTTTAAATAGTTCAACCACCAGCTGGTCCGTCCCCGGAACTGTTCCTCCTTTTATTCCACGAATTATGCCGGAAATTTCCTCTATCGTGGGGGGAGCTCTCAAAGGTTTGTAGTCCCTTTCTTCGATTATGTTTACTTGGGGCCCTTCGCTTTTTTCAAGTTCCTCTGTCCATTTGGACATAGGGATGAAATATTTCCTCTGGTTTTGTCGGGTTGTCTTTTTAAATTTACTGAAGAATTTGTATGTGTACTTCATTCTTGTTGATGGTTTCAGATTACCCAGGGAACTAAAGAATGCTAAGCATTATTTTTGCTCTTCTTCTTCCAGAACCGAGACGTAGTTTTTTCTTGCTTCCTTAAGTTTTCTACTCGTTTCTGGGTCATGCGGGTCTCTGTTTTTCCAGAACTGCGCTTTTGATATTTGTGCTAAAGCTATTCTGCTCTCTCTTGCTTTTCACCTCCAATACTTTCTTGGTTTTATTCCTCGCCGTTGCTTGAAATTCCTTTAACTCTTCTTTAGACTTGAGAAGCTCATAATTCCAGTCTCTGTGGTTAAATTTCTGTGATGTCGAGCTTCTTTGTTCGTGTCGTTTCAGGGCATGTGTGTTTGAGTTTCGTGTTTTTGCCCGCGCTTTCCTAGGCACGAGTTTTCCCCAAATCAGTTTGTGATCTGATTTGACTATTTTGACCATTTGCAATGTATTCGAAACACACCGCTGTGTACATTGGTGTGATTATGTGATCGATTTGAGATTTTTTGTTTCCCGTTGCCCATGTGGTTCTGACCGATTTCCTTCCCCACGTGCTGTTGATTTTTAGGTTGTGTTGTAAAAGAAAGTTTATTAGGAATAATCCGTTTTCATTGGAAGCGTCGGGATAGGTATTGGTCCCACTCTTCCAGTACATCTCTGTCTGTTAAGGTCGTTTCTACCTATTCGAGCGTTAAAGTCTCCCAGTATGATAACTCTTGCCTGCCTGGGTTTGTTTCTTATCATCCTGGCTATTTCTACGAATGTCTCTACACTTTTACAGTTTACCGCGTTCGTTTGTGGCACGTGTACTGTTATTATGAACCATGATTTAGCGGACTCTTTCTCTTTTATGTGTGCTGCGATAACATTCTCAGTTTTCCTAACAGCTCTTTTTACTTCAACATTTAACCTTTTGTTTATTAGTACGGCCACTCCCCTATTTGCCTTTGCCTTTCTTCCTCCATTTAGTAGCCATTTGTAGTTGTTCGATTTGAGGGATCCGGTTGCCAGATGTGTTTCTTGCAATCCAGCAATGCAAATATTTTTTTACTTAAGCTCTTCATCTATTTGATTCTTTTTTTGGTTATTGGCGGCACCTCTGACGTTCCATGTAGCTACTGTAGTCACTGGTTGAATACGCTTTTCATGTGGCAAATTAGTTTCTTGAGAATCCCTATGGATGACATGCCCGATTTCTATGTTGACGTTGTTTAGTATGTCATAGCTGCATGTCAGTTCGATTTTTCGTTCTGTGCACTGAATCCTTTCCGCGCGTTCTTTCTCATTTTTTATTATTAACACACTATCGTAATGGTTTCTTTCATAGAAGAGGTTTATAGTTCCCCTTGGTTCTTCAATGGTCTGATAGATTATTGGAGGTTGATCAGGTTGGTGGATTTTTACTTTAAGTCCGTAGTATTCTGTGGCAGCTATTAATATGTCTTCTCCCGCCCATGTGCCATTCTTGTACTGTTCTATGATGTATAGGTCTTGTCGCTCACGTTCTGAGTAGGCTGTGTAAATTTTTCGTTGATCCAAGATATTGCTTGCAATGGCTAAGATGTATTTTTCTTCCGATTTGTGTAGCTCCACATGGGACGCCAAATCTTTTCGCACGATTATGTGGTTACTGGTGATCCCGATGATGTTATTAATTTGGTGTGAAATTGCCCTGAAAAGGCAATTTCCGTCCTTCGGCATCTTAACGATCTCCATGAGGATCTCCGGGAGATCTCCGAGAGAATGAATAATAAATTACAAGGGATACCCCTTCAAAATGGTTAGTAAAACGAATGTAATCCAAAGTTTTAATAAAGTGTGTTAATATAATTTAATGTGATTACGTGTAAAACAGTAGGTATTAAATGTATATTGTATATAATTAAATATTAATATAGTGTTAAATATAATATTGTATACAATTAAATATACATATAATATTAAATATGACGCAGGTATACGGTGTGCGATGTTCAATAAATGCCCCGAAAGATGCTGAAAACCATCAATTAAACCTTGACATGCGAGCTCATTCGAACTCAGGTGAACTATCTGTTCTGCAGCCCTAACTGAGTAGATAATATCCGACTGAAATTTAAAAACATGTAATATTAGATTTAAAAATCATAATTGAAACAATCTTATCTCGATTTATTGCCTTCGTGGTCCTGTGACGCCAGTTGGTTGGAACAGTTCAGAACATTTTTAACACTTGAGGTTTTTTTTTTGCAATCACAGCGAGACGTTCACTCAAACCGTGTCGAAAAGAGAGACTAATTTATTGTCGACCTTTTACACTGAAAACCACTTGAGATTGCACACTCCCTTGAAAAACTAGCATTCGAAACCACGAACAAAGAACTGAGATGTTTGAGCAAATGGTATATCTTATACTAAAAGGTACTAAACTTTATAATATAATCCCACACACACTCAAAAATCACAACAACTTTATAACATTTAAATCTCAAATAAAAAGGAGGGTACAAATAATACAGGGAGATCAGAAATAGAAAATACGCTGACACCAAATACCGTCTGAAACCGAAACTACTCAACTGCACTAAAAAAAAACACGATTCAATTTATTTTAAAAATATTTCGGAAAAAAACTACATAATGTATTTGTAATTATTTCATAATTAATTTATAATATGTAAATGAAATCCTCAGCAGGGATATCCTCAGTGAGGATATCATTATCAGTACTTTAACAAAAAAAGGAAGACATTTATTACTATTATTTCATTCATGCGTTGCAACAGGAACCGAATCCACAAAACAATGACTCAAAGTGAAACGCGAATTATTATGCTACAAAACGTTCCAGTCAACGGGCTTTTAATGGAAGCAGCAACATTTTGACCTCTTGTCTGTGGATTAGCTGCCATCTGTGAACCGGTGTGAACAGCTATCTGCTTCACGGCCGGCTGGATTAGTGGACAACTTAACCCGCGTTGGGACGGCGCGGGGCGCGGGGCAAGAGGGTAACGGGGATGAGCAGTAAATGCGCTTACTATGCCTACAATTTCTACCGAGCACTGAACTACCCTATGGATTCAGCTCTAAATCTAGATCCTTGTTCAGAAAGTTTAGCTCTTTTTTATTCTCGTACGATGACTATACACGGTGTCAGGAAATAAGTAGTACAAACGGGAAACTGAAGAATCTACATTACATAAAAAAGTCTGTGGTACATATAACATTTGCGATCTTATTTTACGTTTTTGATTATCATCAAATAAAGGATTTAAAAAAACTTTTAGAGGGTGTCTACGCTTCGATCCGCATTAAAATACACTAATAGCTTAAATAGATTTATGGTGATTAAAATGATATTTCAATTCAAATGCCCATTATAGCGAAAAACGCAATTTTTGTGCAAATAACGAATTTTCGTATTATTCACACCATTTTCTGATATTTAAAAAATATTAAGAAAATAAAATAAAATATAGGTACATCTGGTACATTCTAAACATATCTTTAGCTATTATTTTGGCAAGCATGAATATCCCTAATTTTAAGATGGAAAGCAACTACTTGGATTGTGATTTGTTTTTTTTTTCGATTTTGCAAAAGAAAACTCAGTCACTTCCTTTCAGCAACATCGCTTTTGTTCTGCCAAAATGTCGCCACTTTTGTTGAAAAATGACGCAAATTTCATAAAAAATAATGCAATTTTCGCCGAAAGTAACTCTCACTAGATGAACTCTTCGCCGGTAGTTAGCAACAACAAAAAAGTATTTATCTTATTTTTCTAACTCAACAAATTATAGGTACCGATCTCTTTCTAGAAACTTTTTTTTTTTTTACATGTGCTCCATACAGGAGGCCCAGAGGAAAATAATTTCCATCAGGGCCTATATCATCTTTGGGGATGCTGTGTGGAGGGTTTTTTTTAAGGAAAGGAAGGAGAGGAGAGTTCTGGGAAGGAAAAGGGTTTAAGGGGTGGGTAGGAATATGGGGTTCAGTGTGTCCAGGTCATCCGCCTCCAAAACCTAGACAAACCTCAACCAATGGACCCGGGCACCCCTGCTAAATCACCAAACGTAGCGAACCACTTGGGGTGACCTGTGGCAGAGCTTTTAATTATCCAATAAAGGTTCCGGGGGCGGCGGTACCCATTCCCGCCTCCTAAATTGTTAAGGATGAATTATACGTTGTAACTTGTAACAACCAATATAAATACGTTTGACGTGAAATTGATAGATTTGTGACGACATTGTACTAATGCGAATTCAACCGATTTTAGGTCATAGTAACCGTACCTTCTCGTATTAAATTTAATTTTTTAGTAGTAGGGGGGGGGGAGAGGTCTAGATTGGTGGGGGATTCCCCAGATATACAATATAAAAATGAAGAATTCCGCGAAAACAATTGCGGTATCGCAAACGCGAATATTTTAAGTTTCTATGAATCAATATTTAGGGGATTTTTATGTAATTGATGGTGTTACGGTTGGTTTGGCTAGCTCGGATGGCGGCAAACTAGAAAGCAAGTTCACCATTCGATGTAATTTATGTACCGCACGTGTTTAAACACCGAGATTAAGTATTGATAAAGACGCGGTTAGTTTAAATACCGAAATGTTTGATTAGGGCGGGCTTAGGTGTGTACGTATTTGTTTGCTTTACAATACCCAGAGACCTAAATGTGTGTATCACAAGATAAAAGTTCGCTCTGAAGACGTTTATGGAGTTCGATTTCGAATTCATTTAAAACGTATTTACTGTCATAATCTATAACAGAAATGCTATTTGAGTAAGTCACGGAGTTCTGGTGTTATGAAAATTTCACAACTTTCACAAAAATCGTAATGCCATTCTCATTCTCATTTTCCCCCCTTTACCACAGGAAAAGCGACTTTCATCTGGTTCCTAGACCATTTATCACTCGGTTCGGGAGCAAACTGAGATAGATGCAAAATACGTGACATTCGCTTACTTCAGAAGGCGACAGAACGATTGATGAAAGATTTAAGATAATAGTACGAGTATATAAGAGGAGTGAAAATGTATCCATACGTTCATAGATTTTGATTTGTTCCACTAAAAATTGCAAACGGAACCCTATGAAGATTTTTTGTGTCATTTCCAGTGTGAGCAATGATCCATTAGTTTCCAATGAAAACAATACATACAGACGATCATTCATAAGACAGTACTTACAGTTTCATTTCTGCTCTATCAAATTCCAAAATTGGAAAACATTCCAGAGTATTATGTACATAAGTACCTAATTTTATAAATGATTAAATTTAATAAAGTCCGTAAAATATAAGGCGTCGCGTCGTACGTCATCCATTCTTCTTCTTCTTTCGTATGGTGGGGGGTCAGAGGGGGACATCTAGATCTGCGAGCCAGTCTAGGGCCTCAGGCGTTGCCCTGTGGACCTCATCAATCCCGCCGGGGAATGAATGGAGCGGGCAATCGTTGACCACATGTTCGGTGGTCTGCACCGCACCGCATTCACACGTTATAAGTTATATGTATGTCCCAAACCATCTAAAGGTCCCTTTCTAGTTCTACCCATTAAAAAAATGCTCCAATATTTTTGTAAAAAATACGGGCGAAGCCGGGTATTTTAATTATTAATTCATTACTTATTACTATATTCACTACCAAGGATAGCCGTAAATCTTTCACATTCATGAATGCATTAATTAATTATGGAGGTATCTCCAAAGAAAGAAGAGGAAATATGAGATGCCGATAAAGTTATTTTGATAGCTATCAATTGATGTCGTTAATAATTCAAGGCATTGAATTCAAACTAAATAAAGAGTTATAAAAAACATTTATAGGATGCTTCTAAAATTTCAAAGTGAACAAGGAATTTATTTATTTTTGGGCCATGATAAGATACGAAAAGATTTTACCACCCCGCCAGGAGCATTCGTGTCGGTGAGATCGGAACTTTAATTGAGGGGGCATTGATTTGAGGAAGAGGTTGGAGTTTAATGGACCAGTGTACATGGCAACAGAATAAGCCAATATTGGAATGTGGGAGGTCAATTACACAATAAAACAATAATTTCAAGATCGAAAATTGAATCCATTATATAAACTACGTATTTTAACAACAAAAAAATTGCCCGATTGGGCGTAATCTAACACAGTTATTCACAAAAAATCCAAGAAATCGACAAGGCACGTCAAGCCATGATCAAATATTATTTTTAATTCTTTACAATAATATTCTTACTAGCTGGGCCCGTTGCAAAAGCAACTAACGGGTTAAAACACTATGCGATTTGACGTGTGAACGTTGATGAAGCGAGGAGGAGTGTGTGTTAAATTAAATATATGAAGAAACCTGAGGTTACAGTGACCTTGCAACGCATGCCGGGTACCCGTTGTATATAATGTTATGTAGTGCAGCGCTTGGTTTAAAATGTAATTTCCCAGGAATTGGAATGGAACCATTACAGTTAAGTTGACCCCGAGGTTATAGTGGCCTTGCAACGCATGCCGAGTAACCGTTGTATATCATTATATATATTGCAGGCACTTGGTTTAAAATGTTATTTCCCGGGAATTGGGATGGAACAATACAGTTAAGTTGACCCCGAGGTAACAGTGACCTTGCAACGCATGCCGGGTACCCGTTGTATATAATGTTATATATTGCAGGCGCTTGCATTAAAATGTTATTTCCCGGGAATTGGGATGGAACCATTACAGTTAAGTTGACCCCGAGGTTAAAGTGGCTGTGCAACGCATGCCGGGTACCCGCTGTATATAATTTATTTGTTTACGGACAAAAAGTCCGTTAAAAATATAAAACACGTCACTAACTTATATCTCCCTCTTATCCTTTCCCTCCTTATCCCCTTCCCCATCCTTCTTTTATATCCATATCTTCCATATTTTCCAGGGCCTCCTGTGTGGAGATCATGTTAAAAACAAAATTCTTCTTCTCCTTCCTTTCCCTTTAAAAACCCTCCGCACAGCATCCTCAAAGATGACATAGGCCCCTAGGATTCAGAACGGGCATTTTCTCGCGTAATTTCGTGATGCCTGAGCTCATTTTTGTAATAAAAAACTGTATGTATTTGTCTAGGTCTTGGTGGCGGATAAGTTTGCCCAACCACTGCGTGGCTGGCTGGATCAGAGGAGACTGATTGAGGGAGAATTTTGACCACTCCAGCCTGATTCTCCCAACCCTTCGCCTTGCACCGCAGTGTGAGGAATAGATTCATACGTCCGTTACTCCTGGCACACTGACCCCCAGATTCCTACCCACCCCTCATACCCTTTTCCTTCCCAGAACTCTCATCTCCTTCCTTTCCTAAAAAAAAACCCTCCACACAGCATCCCAAAAGATGACATAGGCCCTGGGTGGAGCTCCTGGGTGTGGGAGATGCTGGGTGGAGGTTTTTTTAAGGCAAAGAAGGAGAGGAGAGTTCTGGGAAGGAAAAGGGTTTAGGGGTGGGTAGGAATCTGGGGTTCAGTGAGTCCTGATCATCCGCCTCCAAGACATAGATAAACCTCACCCCATGAACCCGGGCACCCCTACTATATCACCAAACGTAGCGAACCACTTGGGGTGACCTGCGGTAGTGGTGTTGGTTATCCAATAAAAGTTCCCGGGAAGGCGCGGCGGTACCCATGCCCGCCTCCCAATTTATAATTTAGTGGTCTGATACAGACATCAAATCGATAGGTACATTTATCACATTTTTTTAGAAACAATAACTAAGGTTTATTACAGTAAAAAAAATAATTTTTGATTTCATAGTGCGCAGGTAGGTACTTAATAGACTTATAGTATTTTTTTCCAAAACGGCGCTACAAAAATGAATTTTTCTGAATTTTTTAGAAACAAAAATTTTGTTTTATTCGAGTAAAAAAAAACAGAAAAAATATTCTTTCATAGCGTACTCTACTCCCCCCCCCCTTCCTCCATCCCGCAAACCCCACTCCCGAGTTCCCCTCCCCCTTCCCAGGTTACCCTCCTCCCCCCTCCCTGGTTTTCCCGCGCTTCCTTAATTCATTGCCGGTACATTTAGTTTTCAAACAGCTCGCGTGCCACCTATTGAAATATTTTTATGCAAATTTCGTTATGCCAGAGCTCACCAGTAGTTTTATACAAACCTTGTCCTAAAAATAACATAAAATAAATTAAAAAACCTCAATTTTTCAAGTTAATTTTAAGGTTCTGTGAAAGTTCTGTTCAAATTCTATTCAAGTTCCGTAATTATTTCAGTTTTAACATAATAAGTATATGTAAATAATAATAAATATAAATAATTATCCCGTTCAACTTCAAGCAATTTCGCTATACATTTACAAAAAAAATACATAAGCAAAATCATCAGATGATTCCGAATAAGTTATGTGCAGGTAGGTACCTACATAGATTAAAAGTGACCATCTTGAGTGATTTATTTAATTTCATATCATTAAATATTTACTATTCCTAAGCCGGTAGGTACCTACCTGGTAAACCCCGAGAAAAATTACATTGTTGTAGGTATCTACCTACGCGTTTTCTCAATAAAAATTGCGTCAACATTACGTATTTTGTTACTTTTCTATCGATGGAACGGTAGGTACCTGCCCCGTTATAAATTGAGTTTTTTTCATATGGCCAGTAATTTAATACTCTCGTATAATTTTAGAACGCATTTTCGACATGAATTTTTCAGGAAATGTGTGATATTTGTCAGCTTCTACTGACATATTTTATGAGAGATGCGTATTATATTTTTTAAAAATATCAAAGCTAGGATCGCTTTTTGGGCTGTAATGCAGTATTCCCCAACCGAAACCGCTGAGAGGTCCGTTTCGGTAGCATAAAACTGACATTTGAAATCTACATATACCTATCTCAGCATTCGCAAACATGCAAAAAGAGATGGGTTAATCCTGACCTGACTCGATATTCCTAGCATTTTAATTTGCATTGAAACTATTGGAAAAAAGACATCTCTTGTTTTTTAATGCGAACCTGTCGGCGAGAAGTGTAACCGAGCCGAATCGAGTGATTTTATTAGAGTTCTAGTTTTCGCCGCCAGTTTTTTTCTTTAAATTTTGTAGGCCAAAAAACGCTTAATTTTTGTCGCAAAGTCAAAGTACTGAAACGTGCTCTGAATTTTTTATCTGAAAGGGCGTAAGCGACTTTCTTTTTTTAAGCGACAGTGCGCCGTAAGGTCTTACGGATCGCGGGGGAGAAGGGTCGATTATCGCATCATGAAAACGCGATTTTTTTTACGATTTTTTGTATGAGATCGCTGTCCATGCCCCCTGTCCGGCCAAATCGATCTCTGCGGTCGGTGAAACTGGATAGGCAGAGTGGTCGATTTTCGCCTGTCTCTAAAAGGCAACGTTTCCATAGTGAGTTTTCGAAAAACAAATGCCAACTGTGTATTAATATATATATTGTTTACTTTTAAATTATGTATTATAAACTAACATCATTATTTTGCATTATTTATATGCCATCTGCAATTAAAATTTATTTTTCTTGGTTTCAGATTTTTTTTTGCATAACGTTTTTCTTTCATTAGCTCCACGCAGTTCATTTTAAACAAGTTATTTGTAATTTTTTTTGTTATATTTACATAATATTATTTTGTTACATATCCGCAGAATTTTTACAAGACAGTTTGTAACAACAACGTGTGCGGTAAATACCAACCGACCGCGTACAGATTTTTTGTTTCTTATTATATTATTTATTAATTTAAAAACCCTTACCAGGGCATTTAAAATTAATAAATAAAATAAATAATAAATAAACAATATTTCCGAAACAAAAAATCTGTGTAACTATACTCGTACGTAGTCTATTCACATTTACCACACACGTTGTTCTTACAAATTATCTTGTAAAAATTCTACTGAATATTGATTGTAAAACATGATAATATGTACCTATATGTATAATATTTTCTCAATGATATGTTAACAAGGAAGCCTTTTTTCAATTCTGTAGTGAGATTATCCCATTACCGCCCCCATGCTGTTACAGAAAGTCGGTTTATTACATCGTATATTTAAATTAACGACCACTTCCAGATTGGGTGCTTTCTCGACAGTACACATTTTTTTACGCTTATTATTTATTGTCCCATTAACGCATGTTTCATTAAGTATTGTGACATTTTACTGAAGTGTGTTGGAAGTAAGTGGGTAAAGCAGTGGTTCATTATTGTAATGACTATTTTTTTTCCAAGAACACGTACATTACTGCATTTACTCTTTCAAATAATAATCAGGGCCTCTTCGAGACCTACATTAATAAATCCTTTCTAGATCCCCTACTTAACCGGCCTTACAATGCAGCCCAACCAGGTGGCGACATAGTTCCCCTGTCTTGACACTGTACAGAAACGGATGTTCTTGTGAAGATTCAAATCAAAGAAGTTCGTTTTCATAAAAGGTCGACTAGAAATGAAAAATCTGTCAAACATTTTTTAATGTGACTAAAATAATTTGTTGTATATTGTTATCATGTTTAGTTATCAGAACTAAAAGTTCGGGTCTACGTTTCACTCCGTGGTTTCGACGCATTTTAAACAACATTAAACAGTTGTTATTAAACCCACTAGGGACCAATTTTTTTTTAATTGTGAGCTGAAAATTCCAAATTTGGACCCAATTTACTCGAAACGATAGTTCAAATCAAAAAAATTATACCACAAAATCGACTATAAATGTGATGGTACTTCGAGTTTCCGGACACAGTGTTTATTCATACACACATGTCCATTCGTCCATAATTAATCAAACCAAGCATTCGATTCACTTGATCGCATCAGGTTCTCCTAAGATACTATTAATCTCAATTGCGAGTCCATTCCAGACAACTGCATGCGAAACTGCTATTGTCCTTTTCAGAATAATAAATACACCGATCAAAACATAGGCATTTGATACTAAAAACTTTTTACACCTAAAATAGTTATATTAATTCAAATACGTTTTAGACAAAAAAACTATTTTGAATAAATTCATGCATCTGCCACGAATTAAAACAGCCGTCAAGTTGATTAAAAAGTAACAGCCAAAAGCTCATTTAAACTCATGAAAGTTTCAAGCGGCAAGTTTACCGAGTTTATTTCTAAACCGACTGAAAGCGCCTGCACGTGAGAGACTTGAAACCAGCGCATAGTGCCAGGTGAATACTGCCTACTGCCTGGTGGCTGGTGGCTGGTGCCTACCAATGAATAACCATATTTCACACTGTCACCTGCAGTTTGGTACTCGACTAAAAAGCCATTCAAACTGCTGGAACAAATTTACATCGGAAGTCTGAGAGCTTTGGAGGCTGTTCACTTTGAAACGTGAACGTGGGTTGTATGACAACGTCTTTTGAGTCTGGATTCAAATGGAAATACACGTTTTTGATTGTGACACGTGTCTCGGGCTTGCTGGTCAATACATTATGGCCGTAGATTGCCACGTGAATTGCCCCTTGATTAGCACCATTTTATACCGTTATTTCGACCAAATTAACCCCTTTAGGAAAATACTTGTATTAGATATACCCACCCACTACCTAATTAGTTGTACTCGCAGGCTGTCATTACCATAAAATAGAATTTCTAAATTCTGAAGCGGTAAAAAGCCGTTAAACGGAATGCTCTGGCGTTTAGCAAATTGGACAGCTTTTTTGAACTTTATCTACTACTATCAGCTCACAGAGTCATTAATTTGTATCTTGAGGTAAGAAGCTTGAAACATGCTCAACAATTCTAAAAACGTGTAGTAAATTCCTAGAAGGTGTTATTAATTAATTTATTTATTTCTTTATTTACGCCCTAGTGGGCTTTTACAAGGATAGATAATAATAGTTAGGCAGGTACGTAGTACACAATTATAATGATTAAAATAATAATAAAAAATATAATTAATTAAAATCAAAATCATACATTTCATTAAAGTAATTATAAAGACTTCTTTTTATAACTAATACAGAATCTGCAAACATGTCTACAATATTCCCAAATTTATTACCAAAATGATGTAATCTATTTATAGGTGTATGAGCCTCATAGTTTTTTTTTTAATATTGTCACAGAAGAAGGTAGCACATTGCCTCGTATTTCTGGTCGGTACGTAAAATTTTATTTTGGCGAGAATTTCAGGGTTGTCAATACAATTATTAATGATTTTATTTAATAGTACAAGGTCAGCGATGATCCGCCTATCTGACAGCGTAATTAAGTTTAGTTGTTTCATCAAAAGGACATAGTTAATATTTTGAATTGGAATATTCAGCTTAAAGTTAACAAATCTTAAAAATTTGTGGTGTACCCTTTCAACATTGTCGGAATGTATTTTATACAATGAGGACCAAATGGGCGAATTATACTCTACCTGGCTTCTTACTAAAGAAGTGTACAATATTTTCAAACTTTCTAGTGACTTAAAATCACTTGCTGTTCTGCATATAAAACCAAACATTTTTATAGCTCTATTTGTTATTTCATTTACGTGCAAAGTAAATGTTAACTTTTCATAAAATATAACACCTAAGTCCCTGATCTGAGTGACCGGTGTCCATATTACATTATTTAAAGAGTATTCATAAGTTACGTGACTTTGGATTTTATAAAAACGAATAACTTGGCACTTTTGAATATTAAGAAATAGCGAGTTGATCACACACCAATGAAATAATTTATATAAATTAGATTGTAAAATATGGCAATCCTCTATACTACGTATCATTTTATATATTTTTAAATCATCAGCGAAGAGTAAAACTTGTACATCTTTAAATATACTAACAATGTCATTTAAAAATAATAAAAAAAAGAATTGGTCCGAGGTGACATCCTTGTGGAACCCCACTTGTGGCTTCGAAGATATAGGATTCTACAGAATTTATTTAACACAAAGCTGTCTTTTACTAAGATAACTATTAAACCAGTTCAATAAGGTTCCTTTAATGCCCAACATTTTTAGTTTATGTACAAGAATATGTCGCCTAACTTTATCAAAAGCTTTTAAAAAATCAGTGTATATAATTTTCATAAATGATTAAGTTGCTTAAAGTATTTCTACCTGTGATAAAACCGTGCTGATTTGGGACAATTATATTATTGATTTGTTTTTTAAAGACATCTAGGACTAATGATTCAAAGAGTTTGGGAATAGCGGACAATATACATATTGGTCTGTAGTTTTATACATCGCTTTTATAACCCGAAAACACCATGATGCCAAAGACTTGTTAAATAATATGAATAATGGGAAAGTCAAACTTTTTATACAAGATTTTAAATATATTGGAGGAAAACCATCCGGTTCAGCAGATTTATTAGAATCTAATGCTTTTATACCTTTTTCTATTGCAGATTTTTCAATGAAACAATGGCTTAAATTAAGCAATTCTTCAACAGATATATCTTTAGGGATCTCACTATCAAGAATATCCGTGTCATAAACACTTTTAAATGAATCTGCAAAAAGATTGACTATGACTTCGGTACTGTCAGTACATTTGTTATTAAGATACATAGTATTTGGTAAACTACAATCATTCTACGTTAATCTACATAATCTTTTTACGTTATGACGAACCTCCTTTTCCATTAAACTAACATAATCAATGTAACATTTTCTGGATAAGTCTTTGCATTGCCTTCTTAAGTTGGTAAAATTTATATAATCATTAACGTTTCTAGATTGCTTATATAATTTGTGCAATTGTTTTTTTATTGTATATTAACTCTTTTAATTCATTTGAAAAATATATGGGATAATGAGAGGCCTTAAAATTAATTTTAGGAACATAAAGTTCTTTCGAAGTGTTCAAGAATCAATAAAATTGTTGTACTTGATCAGTTATACCATTACCAGCCTCTAAAAATGACCAATCTAAATGGTCAAGATAATCAACAATATTTGGGTAGTCAGCTTTAGTAAAATTGTACGACGAAGTTTTAAAGTTCTGCAAAGTGTTTTGCAGTGAAAGAAGGATCGGGAAGGGGGAACCAAAGGCGAAAGATGCAAAGCTTTGAAGGTTCCATCTAATCAGATCTAATTACCAAACATTCTGTTCATTGAAGTGAAACATCACAAAACTGCGCTATATAAATACTACGTTATTATTCTATTCTAAATTGTGATCTCTTACTAAGTATTTTCCAGCTACGGACTCCGCTTCAAAACCTGATTCCGATCCAAAACGTTTCTGCTTCACACATTTCAATACCAGTTCTGCTAAATAATAAATAAATTAAGCAGTGTGTACAAAATCCGGCATATTTCTATAGGAGGGGAGTAAATGGGAGTAATTGCGTATGCGCGGTAATCCCGGACGGAGAATTGAATACGAAAAAGCAACAATTTATTAACACCAAAACAACCCATGAAAAAGTACGAGATTACGTCTCGTACATCCAAGGGCGTGCTAACGAGTGACTTTTAATCGGGCTAATTGCATTCGTTTCGCAAGAGGTGCACTCCCAACCTGTATTTTTTAAATATAATTAATATTTTTTTAAGTTCTGTTAGGTACCTACCCAGATGAGGGACATAACACCAATAAGTAAGAAATATCACTATTTTGACTTATCATTATCGTTATGCCATCTGAACGTGCTTAGATCTATAATAAAAAATAAAATAAACTTTTATTGACAAACAAGTAGAACTGACATAACATAATATGTGTATAGTAGCCATGAGTTTAATAGCCCTGTGGCATTTATAATTGCTATTATACAAACAGTAATTGAAAGACGTGTCCGGAATTATCGTACAAAAAGCTAACACTTGTATTTTGAAAACAAACTTGGGAATAAGACAAATTGCTGTTTGTTTTATTTCTGTTTAGAAGTAGTTGTGGCATTTTATATTAGAATGATCTGGACGGAGTGAAATTTTTTTAATGTTAAAGTAACTTACTTTCTTAATGTGAGAACCTACCGCACAAGAGTCCCAACTGCTTGCCTCTGAAACCAGTGAGACTACGGCAACCCCGATTGGAGTATGTCAAGAGGAGGTGGGGAGGGAAATGAGATGATGAATAAGGTGGGGATGTACCTGGCTATTCAGATCTGGTCACCAATTACAGTTAAAGCCAATTCAAGCAACATTTCAATTCTGAGTTGTGGTTTTACACCAGGGCCATACCGAGAGTATCTTCCACTCTGGAACGGGTCTGCTGGTCGACAGCATTACCCCTCCACCACGGAGGCTTTCATACCTGACCACGACCACAATTCTCCATAAGGGTAGACAAATGCTTCGTAAGATCAACATAATATATTTCGTACAAAGTTACAATTTACAAAACTTGTTGAAATATTTTCGTTATTTGTTTTTGGGGTGTTATGCCGTGTTGCGCTACCTCCTTCTTTAGCCAACGTTTCGGACATCGTTGCAGTGTCCATCATCAGGGCAGATCCGGCAGATCCGGTAGATGTGGCTAAAGAAGGAGGTAGCGCAACACGGCATAACACCCCAAAAACAAATAACGAAAATGCTTTTGGCCGTGAAAATCTTAAAACTTATCTTGTTGAAATATTTTTATTTTCTCTGTCGAATCCCGAATTCGATCATATATACAAGATGTCTGTAAAGGTAAAGTGAACAAACTTCGGGAAGTAATTCTAAATAATAGTACAAGTAAAAAAGACGTATAACTTTTTTCAAAATTCCAACGTATTAAGGAACTTTTCCGGTAAAAAAGTTGAATTGTTTGTACGGAAAATTAAAATATACTACTATGGATAAATATTTTTGTATGGGAAGAAAAATATTCAAGTTATTTAACTTTTTTAGTTCTACCATCACGTGGAATCCCCTCCCGAAGTTTGTGCACTTTACCCCTGTATATCGACGGGTGGGGTAACTCCACCAATCAATCGTTCCATAGTTTCATCGGTTACTGAACGTGTCGACAGAGTTTAGGTCTCAGTTTGGCATTTGTTTTCAATCCGCTACAGTACTACAGTACAGTAAAACTATACTAAGCGGACTGCATGATTCGATTAGAGATGTACGTAACAGGAAGGATTTGTCCAGATATTTTTAATGAGACGAAAAGAGAAAAATTTTGTTCCACCAAAAAATATATTATTAGATTGTTACAAATTTATTGACGAATAATTCATATCATAATCAAAGGATCTGTTATTTACACAAATTAGGGAACGTACCCATACTACGTGACCAACTTTTTGCAATTTTTAACCCCCCCCCCCCCCCCCCCCCCGGTGACCAAAAACCTAAGCAACCCGCCGCTCATTTGTATGGAGCGTGACATTTTGAAGACCCCCCCCCCCTAAACGTGTCCCGTTGTATGGGTACGTTCCCATGTATGAATGTGGCCATTGCGCCACGCACCGCCATTGCGATTACCCCCTTTCGGTCAAAAGCGAGTGCAGGCATTTAAAAATTTATTGGATCTCATTCATCCGTCAAATCCTCGCAGTGAGCGGGAACCGGGAACTAGAGGTGGTCGGGGTGGAGAGGGCGGACCCCGCATTGCTTTGGTCAGGTAACTACCCATCTACAGAAGCAGGCATGGAGTTATTACATAAATAGGACCGGTAAACCGGAGAGGGTCATGGGTCCCCACCAGCAGTGATCGTTCGGCTCCAGAGCCGAGGCCTGAAGAGGAGGCAGAAGGACCGGCATCCCGCAGAGGGTCATGGGATTCCACCTGGTATAGTCGAGCGGATCCCGAACTGAGTTCTACCGATGGTGGAGAGAGTCTGGGCCTCCCCTTCGTTAGGAACTTACATCAGGCGTCTACGGGAGAGGCCTCAGGGGCCTACCACTCTCAGCCGCAGTCCGGGGGGTAGATAGATTGGTTAGGATTAGTTGGATACGTGGTCCCGGGTGAGTCTTTATATGTATTATATATCTATCACCGGTCCTCGTTTGTACAATATACAATACTTATGTTCTCACTTAATACTGGGTTTTAATGGCGTAGTCCTACACCCTACTCCTTTCCAGGGATGTCATATTAAGATTGCCCACGCCGTGAAGGGAGAGTCTCGTGCCTGCTGCAGATTGACATTCCACGACTATATAGTCGTGGATTGGCATCCATAGGTTCAATCGGAACCAAAGTTGATTTGCGGTAAGCGGGAGAGAGATGAAATTGACTGGCATCTGTTACTTACAGTCTCCCACGCAAACTGAGTTGACATAGTAGATAGCACCTCGTTCATTCTACCTAATTAACATGCTATTCAACGTAGTAATTAGCAACTTAACAATGTACTAAAAGTAGATCAAAACAATACACAATACTGTGTGGAGCTCATGTAAAAAAAACGTACTAGACGCATTTAACTAACGGAAAAAAAAACGTGAAAGTAAGAAGACAGACATACCATCTAAGTCCGTGGTCGTCAAAGTGTCGTCAAGAGTCAAGACACGACCACGGCAGGTATTGGTGCGGCCCTCACAAACATGTGCCATTTTCTTTTTAAATATATATTTTTTCATGAACCTGCATTTTTTATTAACCTGCATTTTTTTCAAATATTTTGCGTACGTAATAAGCTAATAAGGTACTCCAGTGAAAAATATTCTGGCTTTAAAAAACTATGTTCATATAGACCAATAAACGCTGATTCTGAATATATAAGTTTTTTTATTTAATAATATTAAATGCAGAGTTTTTTTAATTAACTAACTAACTAACCATCACGCCGTTTCCCCGCAGGGGTAGGCAGAGAGGACGGACCGCCAAACAACTCGGTCTTGGCACACACTCTTTGCCTCACTCACATTCATACATCGTCTCATACATTCTCTTCTATTATTCTGACTTTTGACATGACCCGACTCAAGTATCTGATTAACTTGATCGTGCCATGTCTTCCTCGGGCGTCCCCGACTTCTTCTACCATTCACATTCGCGTCGTATATTCTTCTTACACTACTTCCTTCGTTCATTCGCTCTACATGCCCAAACCATCTGAGGGTCCCTTTCTTAATCTTACTCATTATACTTACATCAGCCTTACATTCTTTGCGGATATCCACATTTCTCACACGATCATACATTGTTTTACCACACATACGTCTCAGGGATCTCATTTCAACAGCATTCAGTTTACTTTCATCCTTCCTCTGCCAGTTCCATGCCTCACTGACATACATCAGGGTAGGTACCAGGACTCCATTGTGGACTGCTAGCTTCGCTTTTTTTGACAGTTTTTTATTAGCGCCAACGGCATTCAGTCCACCATTAATGGAGTTGCCGGCATTCACCCTTCTTTCAATATCTCTTTCAGCCTTTCCATATCTCGTAAACATACTACCCAGATACACAAACTCATTCACCTGCTCCAAGTATTCATCATTCACAACTATGTTGCATACTGTTTTCGAACTCTCCCTTTCAAACACCATGACTTTAGACTTACTTACATTCATCATTAGCTCATTCTTCATACATACTTCGTTCATTCTAGATACTAGAGACTGTAGATCTTCCATAGTGTTAGAAATCAGAACCGCATCATCAGCATACAACAGGCAACATACTTTCAGATTACTCAATTTCGCGCCCAATCCCACATCTTTCAATTCTTGCATACAATTATCCATGTATAGATTGAATAACCATGGTGACATTACGCAGCCTTGCTTGACACCTTTTGTGATGTCAAACCACCCCGTAAAACCACCGTTCACCCTAACACACGCAACGCTTCCCTCGTACAGAGACGCAATTGCCTGTATGAGATTTGTATTCACTCCATACTTGGACAAAACCTTCCACAGCTTTTTCCTGTCGACTCGGTCGTATGCTTTTTGTAGATCTATAAAGGCGCAGAAAAGTTTCTGGTTTTTCGCCAGAAACTTCTCAGTAAGCATACGCAAGGAGAAAATCTGGTCCATGCATCCCTTTCCACTCATAAAAGCACCTTGCACATCCCATATTTTATCCTTTGTTTCCATTCTTACCCTTTCAATCAATATTCTTCCGTACAGCTTGCCGACTGAACTTAGCAGGCTACTAGCCCTATGATTCCCATATTCCATACGTGACCCTTTACCTTTGTATAACGGCATGATTACAGCCCTTCTCCAATCTAATGGCGTGTAACCCTCCTCTACACACTGGTTAAAAAGTTTGCACAACCATGTGAGAATAATATGGCTATCTCCTTTAAAGTATTCGGCAGCAATATTGTCGAAACCAACAACCAATAATAAAGGTCTTTATTCCAGAATGTGGGGAGGTGAGTGCAATCCCATACATCCTATATAGTGTGTAAGTACATACATAAAACACATAGATATTTATAAAATATGGTAATAAGAAGAAAATAAAATAAAAATAAAAGTAAAAAAATAAATAAAAAATCAGTCTGGGGTTATGGGAGCCAGTGTCTTCCTTCAATGTTCTTCTAAGCTCGATCCTGAAGTCAAACGGAATTCTATTATGAGAATGTTTCTGAAGTGGTTTATCCTTCCCCTCAGTCCTGCAATCCTGGTTCTTAATAGAGCTTTACATCCTGGAACTCGCCCTTCTGTAAACATTAAGGAGGCACTGCAGTGCCTGGGGAGTCCAAACATCAGACGGTAAGCATTGTTATATTGCACCCAACGCCTTTCGATGGTTCTTTTTTGAAGGTTGCCCAAAGCTCGCATGTATATAGGGGTGGTGCAGAAGGCTAGGAATAGCGTCCCTTTTACCCGTGGACTGCATAGCCGAAATCTTCTACTGAGCATGTTGCATTTTATGCTCAGTACGCGCCTCTGCCCGTCAATATCTTCATCATCTGTTAATTTATTGTTGATGATATGTCCTAGATATTTGGTAGATTCTACTGTTTTTAGGAGTTCGCCGTTCAAAAAGGCGGGGGGGATATTTTTTGGGCCTTCCCCGTGTTTTATGACCAACAGTGCTGTTTTTTTTCGCATTATAGATCATGTTGGTTTCGTGTGCGAATTCTTCACAGATCTTCAGGAGGATTCGTAACCCCCTTATTGACGGTGCCATCAGAACCATATCGTCTGCGTAGCTCACATTGCTGATAAATTGACCTCCGATGTGGCAGCCCACTCCAGCATTGTTTAGCCTGTGGGTTAGTTCATCCATGTATATGTTAAACAATACTGCGGACATACATCCTCCCTGTCTGACCCCGCTTTTAATAGAAATAAGGTACTGAAAATCCATCTTTCCACTTTACAAGATTTTCCGGTTACATACTGTTTATAGAGATTTAGTCGTTGTGTTTATGAAACATTATTTAGGCCTAAATAATGTTTAAAAAATAAAGGTATCTCTTATTAGTTTATCTCTATTATTGAAAATATTCAAAAACTACTGCACAAAAAAATAGTAATGCTATTTCTAGGGAGAACACTTCGAACGACGGAATTCAAAATGGCGGGAGTAGATCAGCTGATTGCCCGATCCGATACTAATTTTTCAGGAGTGATGACGTCACACGATTCACCATACATACGGTGGTTTTCGGGGGGTCTTGAAAAATTAAAACTTTGACAATTATTTTAACTATTAAAATTAACTCTAAAAATAAAAATGCAGTTATTTAAGTTAGAAGGTTATTTATTATTAACTGTTATTACTACAGTTATTCATTAAAAAAAAATTAAAAATTGGAGTGGAGTTCTCTATTATTATTTTTAAATAGACTGAAATTTAGGGAATGCCTAGCTCCTACGCTTGTTAGAGCAAGCCGCCAATGAAAGAACAGTTGCAAATAATACCTGTATATTCCCTATTTATTTCTAGTAGTTTTTTTAACAGGATGTACACTTATTATTAGAATAGAATCGCCTCAATAATTAAATAAAACGTAGAATTTTTAACAGAATGGCATCACTAGTTTATTTTAAGCAGACGGCGGGAAATCCCCCTAATCCCGCGTACCCTTTAAATCGAGATAGCACTAAATTGAGCTCTCAAAGGGCAACGCCAGGACTTGGAAAGCAGAAGTTTAGCGATAAGATATTGTTCGTTAGTCCGACATAAAGCTCGATTAGAATTAACGGGTAAAAGCTCAAAGCTCTTAAGCTTTTCGTATCAAAAGTGTGCTGCCATGTTCCTAAACTTAACTATTCTCATTCCCATACTCATTTCGTTTTCAGGAATACTAAACGAGGATTAGCACTAACAAAAGAGACGTTATTACGAACAAAAAACACTTTGAAGCTCCTTTTGAGATCATAACCCAAGTTGTTTTGAATAAACTGAATTACGAATTATGATATCATGTGAGCTTACCATGCTGGAAATATTATTTATAACACGTCTATAGTATTTATACGACCTTTTGGTAAAGCGAAAAGATTCTTGTTCCTAACCTAGACCCAGAAGTTGGGAGTTTAAACTTCAAAATCAAATATGTACTCGTATGTATCGAACTCGTATGCGTTCAAAAATGTATCACGCATCTCGATGACAATTCTTTTTTCAAACATCCTTTAGGCAGAGCTTTAGGTAAGATTTATGTGAACTTTGGCACCAATTTTCACTGGTTTTGTTTGGAATTTATAGATTTGATTATTACCAGATCTCAATGGCATTTCCATCGTGGATCGATCATTATCAGATCCCAGTGTCATTTAATTCTGTCTGTGGACCTTAATATATTTACCTTATTACGTATATTTTACAATCGTTCGAAAAAAAAATATATCTCTAAACTAAACTCGCGTACCAAATAAAACGTTAGACTTGGTAACTATTTCACAACCTTTCAGTAAGCTGTTCATTGGCGTCACTCGAAGAATAACTTAGCTTTTATATATTTTATTATACGTTATTCTCCGAATACTGCTAATGAACAACTTAAAGAGAGGTTGTAAAAAAGCTCCAAATTAAATAAACGATAAGAAAATTCGGATGCAATATATGTACATATAATACGATTGTCTAAAAAGAGCCCATAATATGATTAACTCTTAGAACTAAATAGGACTAGATGTACGTATCTTATAAATAAAACAGTAAAATGAGTGTATAGACCTTTTGATGAACAAAGTTACTCAGAAAAACGCTTTCAAATGTATCCAAGTTACTGCCACAAAGCATTTAGTCACGTCATATTTGTTTGAAAATAATAATAATCAAAATAACATACTATCATAACCATGAATGTTATTTCGTAAACCATTCCTGTCTTGTGTACCTACCTGCCTCTCCCTGCCTAATTCCATGTTTTACGTGACTGTTCAAAGCAGGTACCGCATTATGTATTTTCAAAGGATTCCCAGAAAAACAAGCAGAAAAGTCAGATATTCATCAACACGCACGGATCAATGTTTAAACGACCGACATGGGGGGGAGGGGGGGGGGGGGGGGGGGGTAATTCGAATTTGGTCACGTGTCCATACGTATAAAACAATAATACTAATGTTCTACGTTGATTCCGTCGAGTTATATTTTTTTTCTATTCAGTTCACCGTAGAATGTTGCTTACGTGGTTAAATTTGGTCATTAACCTAATGAAAGATGATGTTGAAAGATAGGGGGATAAGCAGGATAGTAATTTTAAATGCGTTTTTCAACCGGATTTAATGCTAGATAAACCAATATTTTTGTGAAAAGAATTTTGTTGACCCAGATTACTTTAGGCCAGTTGTTTCAAATAAATTGAAGAAATCATCAAATTTAGAAGTTAATTTTCAAGTATTTAAAAGTTTTATTCAAGTTCTGTTATTGTTTCAGTAAGGCCAGTTAAGTTAAGTGAAATAATAACAGCATCTGAAAAAAAACTTTCACAAATGTTAAAATTAACTTTGAAATTTGATGAATTGTTCAAATACTGTAAAACAACTGACCTTTAGTGATGAAAATATCGAAAAAAGTGTCCTCTCTATCTTCTCTACAAGTATAAAGCCGTCTGTGGCGGGCCGGCGCGGCTACGTGGCGGACAACGGCCAGGCGGGGTTTGTTTAGTTTTTGTACAAATCTACGGTAACCGAACAATCAACAAACTGCCGCTTTATCACTCCTTTGTAATTTCATTAAAAGTGAACTAGGTTAAATAGGTTACGCTAGGTTAGGTTACGGGATTTTTTTGCATTACTTTTAATGAATTTTCAAAAGGGTTAAAATGCCACTTTCTTGAGTTGATATGAAACCCGAGTCAACATATTTATTCTTCGAGACTGGTAAAATTTTGCACACTTCACATTCAACACAAGAGGAAGGCTAAAATCCGATTTAAAAAAACTCTATGTAAATCCCATGTAAAGCCGGGAACTTCAGCTAGTATAAAATATTTCGAATTATTTGCTTGGACACATTCGACATCCCCAATAAATTTGTCAAATAAAAATCCATTTATGTGAGCACCGCACACGAGTCCCAACAGATCCCAACATATATCGTGGGTCTGAATTTAGTGGGTAGGAGGGAAGAGGTGGGGAGGAGGGGGTGTTTCTTATTATTTTTTTAAAAATGGTTTCTCACTCCAAAACAGTGTTCTAGCCAGTAGAAGATTGTAGTGGAAAGTTTGTATGCCTTGGTTAAAATTTGGGTATACATTACTACTGAGTATAAAATTTAAAAAAAAACACGGACTTGAAAGTAGAGTGTTAAAAAGAATAGCACATCCCTATATGAAGAAAGTAATAGTTTCATATCATAGTCCTTTCACACAAACGAAGAATTGAAAAAAGTTTAAACTTTAAGTTTAGGGTGCCCAGTTTACACCGCGCTGTGTAAGTGGGTTCCCTACAGAGCATCGGACCATCCCAATTAGTATACTAGATCGCTGAATCATCGATGCTGGAGAACTAATCTAATCCAATCGACGAAGGGTCGATGCATAAAAGCGATCGTTCTTTCGACCAGAAATGAAGGCACAATAATCAAATTCCGTGAAGGCAGAATTTGAGCAGAATCTTGTAAAACCTGTGCGGCTGTCACTAATCAACCGCAGCGAGGGGACTGGGACTGGGCTAACTCGATACGCCGAGGGATCGGGCCACTTCCACTTGCCCGGCATCATGACGCTAATCCCGCCACTAATTCAATTGAGCGCTGAGTGCAGCACTAAAGTGCACGCCATTATCAATTATTCATTGTGCAGCAAATGAACAATATCGCCTCGACCAGATTCACCAAGGGGTAATTGAAAAATCGAGTGTTTAGCGCTTGAGATCATTCAGAGAGATGTATATTCAAATTTAAGTGTTTGTAAAGCACAGGTCAGACCAATTACGAGATAACTTTTGTGAAGATGCTATTACTATTATTTTAAAAAAATGGCAACTTGAAATTATTTTTTACATCAACTCCACACTGAAGGCCCAGAGAAAAACAGAGAAAAAAATATTTTTAAGGAAAGAAAGGAGAGATAGTTTTGTGAAAGAAAAGGATTCGAGGGGTGCGTTGGAATGGGTCGAGAGAAGAATACGCGCGCGATTTTCAGTTAAAATAAGGTGATTTTTTCTAATTTAATTATTTGTTTAAATTGAGAAATATTATATCAGGACACCATTACACGGGTCATAAGCCTCGATAAAGTACACGCCCAAACAAACAAAATTTCATAAAAATCTAGTTTTCGCATAGATCAAATACACGAAAAATAGTTTTAACGATAAATCGTAGGAAATGAAAGGGCTCAGATTTAGTGAAAAAACCGTCAAAAATAAAATAAAAAAGAAAAAAGGTACTAAAAATTTGCATAAAAGTTCAAAATGAAAGTAGAATAGAATAGGAGAGGGTAATCAAAAGAAGAAGAAAGATTAAACATTGCATTACAAGTAGACATTGTAGTGAAATTAAATTTAACTAAATTTACCAAGATAATGATCACGTGTTATAATTATTAAATCAAAGTAAAATGGTAAAACCTGCAGACACGATACACGATGCCAAGTGGTAGCTGTACTTGACTACTTTTTGTTATAAATAAATGAAACAATTTAATATTTTGAATGTAGCTATCACTTTGTGGTTATCTATTATAGAAAAATGAAACAATACAACTTTGTATAAACCACTTACATAATGCGTAAATCCGACCGGTTTCGGAACAAACGTTCCTTCTTCAGGGAAAGCTAATAATAATTTGACAGCTTCGAACCACTTATATAAAAATAATAAGTGGTTCGAACAAAGTTAAATTGTTTCATTTATCTATAATGGATAACCACAACGTTATAGCTACATTCAAAAGTATATATACCTTTTGGTATTTTTAAAATTCTTGTAGCATCCACATATGTTTTATAATAAAAATCAATTTCATGTAGGTGTTAAGGGCCAATTATAAAATAAATACAAGAATAAATAATACTATCATTGTCCAGTTTTCGCACATTTATAAATACGTACGTTTGAAACAAATTCCAGTCCAACAAAGGCCCACAATCAATCAATAACTTTGTTGTTTTATTCCCGGTTGACTTGACGTACATGTATGCAGATATGTCGGATAAGCCTCGCATTAATATTAATCCGACACGAATAGATCAAATGAATAATGGATTTCCTCATATCGACAAAGCCATCAAATAAATGTCGGCAGGTTACTGCATAAGTAATGTACAATAATATATTACAGCTAGGTATTATTGATTCCTTTATAACTGCCACGGATATAATAATTACCCTGTATGGTAGAACAGCGTGTTCTTTGTATCACGTGGTTTATTGTATGCACGCTGCACATTTTGCGCATAGCACTTATTATGTATACGTCGTGCAGTGCACGAATTTCCTTCAAAGTAGAACACTTTCGTTCACCACGCTATTAGTGCAATTCAGATTTTTAACCCTGTTCTGAATATCCATAATAATTAAACAAATTTACTTCATCAGGTTACACACGAAAGTGCAAAATGTACCGATAAGAAAGCCAACGAAAATCGTGACCAATAATTAGGTGTCCCAGTTAGTGAACATATCAAAGTGAGTCGGGAATATTCATGCACCTCATAAAAACACCCTGACCTAAAAGCTGGGATTTAAAAAAGGTATTCTAACGGGTAAAATAAAATAAAATAAGTTTTTTTAAGAAAATACTTGCTAATTCCGTTTGTGGTGTAATTTCGATAAAAATTGCATTTAACAAACTTTGTTTACACCACTATTTAATAAAAATTAATGTTTTTAGATATCTCCCAAAATTGTCGAAATTATGAACTTTTAAAGTAAACTTGGGTAACAAAAATACAATATGCCTAGGGCCTATGTCATCTTTGGGGACGCTGTGTGGAGAGTCTTTTTAAGGAAAGAAAGGAAAATCTTCCCAGGTTCTGGGAAGAGAAAGGTATAAGGGGTGGGTAGGAATCTGGGGTTCAGTGTGTCCAGGTCGTCCGCCGCCAAGATCAAGACAAATCTCCCATGAACCCTGGCACCTCTGCTAAGTCACCAAACGTAGCGAACTACATGGTGTTGGTTATACAATAAATGGTTCACGGGGCGGCGGTACCAATTCCCGCCTCCTGAATGTAGTCATTGTATATAGCCTGTCATCAAAATCCGGCCGGACGAATTTTTTCAAGTCAAATCAATTTTCGCAAATCAACATTTTGACGGCTTCGGTACTTTAGCTATTTCCAAAATTTTGAAAGAATGGTCCTATTTTGGGGGCACCTGGAAGCCCTGATCTAACACCTTTCTTGTGATTTTAATTAAGAATATCAGCAACAGACGACCGGTCATTGAATGAGTATGCATTGCGTTTAAGTCCTACCCGGGCGTCACGTGTTCGAATCCTCGGCTGGCTAAGTCTTACATCACGACATTTTCCGCTTACTGTGGTGGTAGTATGAGATTTTAAAATATTGTTGGATTATTCGTAACCCGGGAATGCATGCCTTACTTAAAAAAAAATGTTTACGCAGAAAAATCCGAGATTCGCAACAAGAGAGAGAATCCAAGCGGCATTTGAAACTGTAACTCCTGATACTAAAATGACATCTCATATCGAAATTGTTTAAGTAAATAGTTTCTGCGTGTTTAGGTGTATAAATAAGTAGTTACACATTTAATACACCTGTATTAAACTTAAAGGGAAAAAAGCTAACCTCTGCGGCGATTCAATGTGCACGTGGTGTGTGGAGCACGAGGGCGGGGGCCCGCTGCCATGGGCAGGGCTGCTCCGGCGGCTGAGCGTGTCTGGGGTGGGCGGCGCGGGAGGGATGGGGGGCGGCGGGGGAGCCGGAGTGCCGGGGCTGCCCGCCGCCAGAGAGGGCCGAGAGCCCCCGCTCAGGTTGTTGCTCGGGATGGAGAAGCAACTGGAACAAAACAACGGAATCTTTAACTTCTGCATACAATGAGGTAAACCATTGATAATACATATTATGTAGGATAAGGGGAAGATAGGTTAAGATTCCTAACCTCTAATGTGCCAAGAAATTCACAGTGGTTTTACATTGTAACTCACCACACTTGTCTCAATTTCAGGGTATTTTGAACGATAAAAAATACTCCGAACATACTAAAATACGTGTTAATTGCTTGGCATCCCATATAGGATGCGTGTATGGGTACTGAGAAGGCCCGGGAACTATTTTTTGAATAATCAACACTTCTGCCATAGGTCACCCCAAGGTTCGCTACGTTTGATGACTTAGCAAGGGTGCCCGGGTTCAGGGAGAAATATTCATCCGGGTCTGGTGGTGGATGTATCTGCCCACCACCTGTGTGGCAGTTCGGATCGGGAGAGACTAGTTGAAGGATACCTTTTGACCTCTCCAGCCAGACTCTCTCGGAACATCGCCTTGCACCGAAGTGGGAAGGGTAGATTCATAAATCCGTCAGTCCTGACCCACAGATTCGTACCCACCCTCATACTCTGTTCCTTCCCAGAACTTAACCTCATTCCGTTCCTCAAATATCCTCCACACACCATCTCTAAAGATGACCCAGGCCCTGAGGGGAATCATTTTCTTCAGGGCCTCCTGTGTGTTAATGCAAGAAAAGGAAATAATCTATCTCCAAATTATTCGATGTTGTCGTTTTCCGCGACATGAACTAGTATTCCACCAATAACCATTTTTCGATCCGCCGTTCTACAAGTCTAAATACAAATCTAAGTGTCCACTTCTTTAACACTCTTTATACTAAATAACTAATAACTTCGTAAGAAAGCTGTTTACTTATTTTTAATAACTGTAAATAATACTGTATGAATTGTGCAGCGCCGTTTTTGTGAGAAAGCACATGAAGGGCGCTGAAATCTATACCGTAATTTTCTTTCAGCCCGTTTATCTATTTTTTTTATAAATGCACTAGCTGACCCGGACACGCATTGATGTGACGTGCAATCGAAACACAACGCTATCTACTGTATGGTTACTCAACCTAGATAACCAAGTGTCGATAAATTAAGTGACACCGCCATCTGTTAGAAACTTACAAATAATTACAAAGCATTGTGCTATAACAACCATTTAATGAACATTTATTTCGCAATAATAAATACTGAGGTCAATAATCGAGATAGAAAAACTATCCTATCTTTAAGTTGGACGCATAGACACACGAATATTTCGTATTTGGACTTCGCAAATTTGTTCATAACGTGGCGAGCAATTCGCGCTCCCATGTAAAAGGAATATTCATTCAAAAGCAGATTTTACTTTTAAGAACATAATGGTGATATTATAATGAGTGATGCTCATATACTGTCAGATTGATTTATTGACGAATCACATATCATCAAAGTCATCTTGCCCCTATGCGTTCCGCTATAGTTGGTTTGTATCCCTCACCTATCTGTTCTCGTCTAGTAATATTCATGTCTATGGTTGGACCAAATTACACACCATTTAAAACCAAATTACAACCAAATTTCATCAACATCGGTTAAGTAGTTTCGGAGTTTATCTCGAAAACACATCGTGACGCGAAATTTTTATATATATATAAAGACATAACATATGTAAACTCTTGCCCCCTTACACTTGTTTTAATACACAACTGACAAACATCCATTTATCCTACATTCATGGTTGTTTACAAGTTGTATAAAATTTAAAATACCTTTATTAATAAGGCCTTTAATATGAGGACATAATTTTCAATTTGATCACTGAATAGAATAGAAATAAATTTATAATGATCTTTCAACAATTTCACCGTGTCAAATAATTTTTGTGTTGATAAAAGGTGATCATTTTCATTTTCCAAGATATAATTAATAACTAATGCTAAACGTTTCAACAACGCTTATTGAAAACCAACGCCTCGGGGAGAAGCTCGGAGTACCTAAGTTAAGCGATGTGAAAAGTTCTCAGGAGCTTTTTAAAGAATTCTCTACAGTTTCTGTAACGAAGTTAGAAATCAGGAAGTCTCAGCGAGTTTTCAAGTCTTCTCGACCAAATAACGACGCTGAAAATATTCCAACTCATATTAGAATACGAAAAGATGAGGGAAGCTGTTGAATTCTTGTTACCGAGGACGGATATAAGCTAACTAGAGGTAAAAATTCGCTTTTGAAAAGTTATTCAAATAAAGAATGTACGTGCAATTTCATTAATCCACTCACGCGTTCGACAGATGGATGCTATGAAGAAAACACAAGTTTTTAGGGGAAAAGGGAGTAGTGTTAGAACGGGTTGTTTCACAGAATCGAATAATTCATCAAATTAATAGTTGAAAGTTAATATTTAAGTCTTGTGAAAGTCTTGTGCAAGAGTTGTTATTATCCAAGTATTGTGAAACAACCGGCATATGATGAAATAATAACTAAACTTGAATAGAATTTTCACAGAACTTATAATTAACACTTTCATTTTTTGATGAATTGTCCTTTCATTAATTACCAGTCGGTGAAAACCGTCCTTAGAGTACGTTAAATATAACAAACTGCATGACTTTGGACGTACTTACATTCATTATTAACTCAGTCTGCATATACAAGAGACCGTAGATTCATATTATTGGAAATTAACACTGCATCATCAGCATACTTTCAAACATACTTTCATACCTTATGTCCGCTTATTAAGTTTATTACTAATTACCTTCCATACACCAACAAGAACTACTCGATCTAAAATTATTGAAGTAAAACTTCTTTACGCACGCTTGACTTGGGGAGTAAGCTGGTGAATGCGTGACGAGAGCGTTACGAAAAGTGTGATCGGGCGAGGCGAACGGTCGGGCCTTTCTGCACGCTTGACTTGGGAAGTAAGCTGGTGAATGCGTGACGAGAGCGTTACGAAAAGTGTGATCGGGCGAGGCGAACGGTCGGGCCTTTCTGCACGCTTGACTTGGGAAGTAAGCTGGTGAATGCGTGACGAGAGCGTTACGAAAAGTGTGATCGGGCGAGGCGAACGGTCGGGCCTTTCTGCACGCTTGACTTGGGAAGTAAGCTGGTGAATGAGTGACGAGAGCGTTACGAAAAGTGTGATCGGGCCAGGCGAACGGTCGGGCCTTTCTGAACGCTTGACTTGGGAAGTAAGCTGGTGAATGCGTGACGAGAGCGTTACGAAAAGTGTGATCGGGCGAGGCGAACGGTCGGGCCTTTCTGCACGCTTGACTTGGGGAGTAAGCTGGTGAATGCGTGACGAGAGCGTTACGAAAAGTGTGATCGGGCGAGGCGAACGGTCGGGCCTTTCTGCACGCTTGACTTGGGAAGTAAGCTGGTGAATGCGTGACGAGAGCGTTACGAAAAGTGTGATCGGGCGAGGCGAACGGTCGGGCCTTTCTGCACGCTTGACTTGGGAAGTAAGCTGGTGAATGCGTGACGAGAGCGTTACGAAAAGTGTGATCGGGCGAGGCGAACGGTCGGGCCTTTCTGCACGCTTGACTTGGGAAGTAAGCTGGTGAATGCGTGACGAGAGCGTTACGAAAAGTGTGATCGGGCGAGGCGAACGGTCGGGCCTTTCTGCACGCTTGACTTGGGAAGTAAGCTGGTGAATGAGTGACGAGAGCGTTACGAAAAGTGTGATCGGGCCAGGCGAACGGTCGGGCCTTTCTGAACGCTTGACTTGGGAAGTAAGCTGGTGAATGCGTGACGAGAGCGTTACGAAAAGTGTGATCGGGCGAGGCGAACGGTCGGGCCTTTCTGCACGCTTGACTTGGGAAGTAAGCTGGTGAATGCGTGACGAGAGCGTTACGAAAAGTGTGATCGGGCCAGGCGAACGGTCGAGCCTTTCTGCACGCTTGACTTGGGAAGTAAGCTGGTGAATGCGTGACGAGAGCGTTATGAAAAGTGTTATTGGACGAGGAAAACGGACGGCCGAGGCGAACGGAAGTTGAGAGGGAAATAAAAGTTAGTGAAGTTTTACTTCAGTCGTGTGGTTTAAAGCACACTGTTTTTTTTAAAATTGGAACAGCAATACCAGGATTGAGACGTTTTGATACTCGCTTGTACCTAGATTGCATGCAGTTGGAATTGCAGTCGTTCTCAGAAGTAGTATATGCGTTCAACTGCACGGAATATAGTTAAAAACAGGCTAAAATAACATACTTCAATAAATCAATGTTAGCGTAATACTTACTATTCTTATGTATGGGTTCATACATTAATTAGCATATACTTCATGATTAGTATTCCGCAAAATTATTATGTAAAATCACACGTATTGTAAATGCACGTATATGCGCTAATTAATTTAAATAAATAAAAATGCTCATATTCGCAGCCAAGCCCACATTTTTCAAATCATGCATACAATTGAACACAATAATGATAAACAAATAAAATTCGGGTGAAGCCCTGTAATAATGAGTATTTATATCATAAAAAATAACTCGTATCCCGGGAATTCAATAATCCAACATACATTCGCCAATTATTTTAATTAATTATCATTCAGTCACCGCGAAAGTTAATTTGATTAAATTATATTCACCGAATGCATTGTTAAATTTAAACGCATGAACTGCTGACGAAAATATAAAACGGCAGTTATCCCATCCTATCCTATAACAGAGTCGATGTTCGATACACACGGGGTCCACAGGGATGTGTTGTTGATAGGCGGGATGTTGCATGAAGCCATTGTCTGCAAACTACCCTCATGCAAAACCGCATGCAATATGTTTACTTCAAAGTAAATTATAGCGACCCTTGTTTCATTAGCATTCTGCTGGTTTTGCTAACGGGCTCGGCTGAGCGGAACATTGCGGGGCTAATGGGCGGGGTCTGAAGGCCGGAGGAACTAGGGACGGCTAGAGCAACTAGGATCAACTAGAGCTGGGAACTGGGAACAAGGAAGGCAGCAGCCCCCAGAGACAAGACAAGAATATTAATAAGAAGATTCTCGCTTTTCTCGCACGATTAATTTTAGAGGTATTTTGGAGATTTCTTTTATTTGGAGTAATACAAAAGGCATATTAACACTTTTCAATTTGAGAGGTGGGTATGGTATCGGTATAGGTATCGCGCCTCTGGAACTATTTATTGGATAACCAACACCTCTACCTTAGGTTACCCCAAGTGGTTCGCTACGTTTGGTGACTTCGCAGGGGTGCCCGGGTTCACGGAGTGAGCTTTGTTTAGGTCTTTGCGGCGGGTGATTCTGTCCATCTGCTGCGTGGCGAGACAAATCGGGAGAGACTGGTTGAGGGAGGCCATTTGATCTCTCCAGCCGGACTCTCTCGACCCATCGCCTTGCACCGCAGTTGAAGGGTTGGATTTATAAGCTCGTCACTTCTGGACACAAGGACCCCAGATTCCTACCGGGTGGGTAGGAATATTTTATCATACTTTTTTCCTTTACATACCTTTCCTTTAAAAAGCCCTCCACACAGCATCCCTTAAGATGACATAGGTCCCGAAGGAAATTATTTAAAAAAAAAATACTGCACGCTATTTATAATCACTGAAAATAGTTAAAAACCATCATCAACGTGTTAATAGTGTCTGTATTACCGACATTTATTAATATGCTGCAGCACGAATATCCCCTCCTTGACAGCCAATATTCGATATGAGAGGGCAACAGAAGTGTGATAGGGCACCTATCGGATAGTTTCACCCTGTTCATGTAGGCATGTTAAAGATTAAATATATGTTTAAAATGGGTGCCACCCCCAATAACCTGAATGCTCGTAAAAATCGTGAATGTAGCTTTGCGAACCGAAACGCGAGATGATCAAGACTCGGAAGTTCGGGCAGACGCATCCGCCGGCAAGATTCGGACAAACCTGACCTCATGAACCCGGGCACCCCTGCTAAATCACCAAAATTTACGTAGTGAACTACTTGGGATGAAAAATAATATTTTTCTGACCATAATATTGTAAAAATGCGAATAAGAAAGTCATATAAACACGACGATTTCGCTTTTGAAAAAATAATCTTTACTGCACCATTAAAACGGCGACCATCTTGAAACGGAAATGTAACAAATTTACAGAGAGACGAATTGCAAACCCGTCGAGTTAAAACCGAACTTCGCTACACCCAGTCAACAAAACCTTACAGTTTGAACAATTAGTGCTTGACTGAGTGGGAATTATAAGATAATGGATGGAATCGGTTGTTAGAATCCTGCAGAGATTCGCTCATAGGTAGCTACAAGTACGTATCCCACCAAGATCGTAATTGCTTCGACGGGGGACATTCGTCTTATCTACCTATCTACTAAATACAGCTTCAGTTTTCAGTGATGGGGCATTGTACAGGATTCTCTACATAATATTAATAAAAATAAAAGTACTTAATAATATTTGTTCCTGCGCAATCGGGGATTCAAGACACGTGATATATGTATAAAAAATCCAGTGATCTTTAATTACAACATAGATAACAATACTCTCGATACATTAACACAAATTAAAGACTTAGGCATCAATTTTCAATCAAATCTTTCATTTGTTAAACACATAACAGAAATCTCTAATAAGGGCTTAAAAATGTTGGGTTTTATACATAGGCTAACTAGAAATTTTAACAATATAAAATGTATTAAACTGTTATATTTTGCATATGTTAGAAGTCAATTTGAGTACAATTCTCCCGTTTGGAACCCATATTATAATATACGTGTACAAGCTGTTGAAAGAATACAAAACAAATTCTTACGTTTTATAAATTTTAAAATGGGTATTCCAGCAATTATGTTAAACTACGACACTATTTTAAATGATATGAATATGCTGAATGCTGTGAATGGTAGAAGAAGTCGGGGACGCCCGAGGAAGACATGGCACGATCAAGTGAATCAGATACTTGAGTCGGGTCATGTCAAAAGTCAGAATAATAGAAGAGAATGTATGAGACGATGTATGAATGTGAGTGAGGCAAAGAGTGTGTGCCAAGACCGAGTTGTTTGGCGGTCCGTCCTCTCTGCCTACCCCTGCGGGGAAACGGCGTGATGGTTAGTTAGTTTAGTTAGTGAATATGCTCAAATTGTCAGCCAGAAGAATTTTCACTGCTTTGGTATTTCTGTACAAAATTCTAAATAATTTGGTTGATAGTCTGGTATTGCTTGAATTGATAAGCTTCCGGATTCCACTACGTAATACCAGAAGTCAGGATTTATTTCAGTTCTGGAATTCTGGAACTAACTACCATATGTATTCCTCTTGGCCCAGAATACTAATGGAGGGAAATAATTATACCAAGTCAGTGGACATCTTCAATTTATCTTTAAACAAATACAAAATACTGTTGCTGAGGCAGTTCAGTTATGTACAATAAATACTATATATTTCGTTGCAAAATACCTATTATATTTCTTTGTTCAAGAAATATATAGTATTTATATATTATTTAATCATAGTGTAATTGGTAAATTTCTTATGTAAAAGCCCCGTAAAAGGGCGTAAATAAAAAAAAAAATAAATAAAAAGTGTAAATAAATTAAAATAATTCTCAATTAATAACTGGCTAGGTAGGAACTCTTACATCTATGCATTAAGATGCATAAGAAAATATTTTACGACCCTGATGAAGCGTAGGCACAAAAGCCTGGCTGTGTTTTATGGAAGTCAGAGATACATTTATGAGATGACCACACTAGAGTCCCAACTATTGCGATTCAGGATTATTGCATCCCCAATAGTAAGAAACATTATGACGAAGTCAGAATGACAGGAGGGTAAAAAACGTTAGAGGGTGCTTGGGAATGTCCTGGCCTTTGTTGAACATAGTAAAAAAAAATCTATTAACTTAAACGAACGGCCTCCGAGGTCGTGGGGTGAGGTCTAGGGGTGAGACTAGCAAGCCGGAGGTCATGGGTTCAAATCTCCGCGTGCGCAAGTAAATTTTATTTATAAATAAATGAAACAATTTAACTTTGTTTGAACCACTTTTATATTTGAGTAAATCCGAGCGCTTTCAGAACGACCGTTCCTTCTCGAGGGCAAATGTATACTGATTTGACAGTTTTGAAATATGGATGGGAACAATGTATTATTATGGTAGGGGTGGAGCCGTTGCTAGGTATTAATGAAGAGTGGGTGGGTAGGGGAACATATCCATGAATGGGCTATAAGACAATATTTTTTGTTTGTTGATAATAGATTCATTATTTTTAAGGGATTTTTTTATTTGATTAATTTGTGTTACAGTAGACATATTTGCGGCACGTTCGTCCAGGTGTTTGACCACCAAACAGAATTGAAACATTGCTTGAAATTAATTTAGCCGTGATATTCCCAGATCTCAAAAATCTTCACTGGCTCAAGTGCCCTGAAAGAATCCAGTGTAAGCTCTGCTTGATGGTATTCAAGTCCCTTGCTTATCGGAAATGTGTATTCCAGAAAATTCTAATTCTCGACAATCAACCCTCAGGTCAGCAGCAACATCAGATATCGGAAGGTTGAAGGAACCAAAGCGCACACCAGATACTAAATTCGGTGAGCGAGCTTTCGGAGTATCAGGATCTAAAGCCTTGAATGGACTGCCACAAGAGGAATGATCGCAGATTCAGCGGAATTTAGAGCTTAACTTAAAACTCATCTTTTCATCCATAAGTAAAAAAAAAACTTTCACCTTCGCCTTCACGGCTCGCGACATTGTAAATAACTAATTGTGTAAAAATAAAGCAAAACATTATGGCCGTTTAACACGACGCTTTTTTCATCCCGATTCCAATTAGAGACCAAAGTCAACATTTTTCGCTTTACGCGATCGCTATTTTCATCTCTATTTTCATTTCTACGATTCAGTTGGCATCACAGTAAACAGCATGGTTCATGTGGTGTTTGCAGTGATGACAATTGAAATCGTAGATATGAAAATAGAGATGAAAATAGCGATCGCGTAAAGCGAAAAATGTTGACTTTGGTATCTAATCGGAATAATTACTTTAGGCCTTTGTAAAGGTCATTTCATGAAAATCTTCAGTCCTAAAGAGTCCTAAATTCTCCAGTCTTCGGCATTAATCTTCTTATAAATGTAAAACCAACAGTGATGAGATAGCAAAGGTAAAATCACGCAATGTCCAGTGTTTTAAATATAATGTCCTCCACGTGCAAAGTCGTATCTTTCCCAATCATAAACTTTCTAATAAAGTATGTTTATCGGAAGTGACCTGCCAGGTAGGTATGTTTCTTTATTTATTTATAAATAATAGCTGGTACCCGGCATGTGTTGCTATGCCATTTAATAACGAAATTGTTTCTCCATGCGCGACCTTTCTCATTCGTCCCGTTCACCTTCCTCCTCCCCTTTCTCTCCCGCGTTCCCTTCCCCTCTCGCGTTCCCACTTCTTCACCTTCCCCCTCCTCACACTACTCCCCCCCTTCCCCATCTCGTAAAACCCCTCCTGAGTTCCCGTCCCCCCTCCCATAAACACCCCCTCCCTCCCGCGGATCCAACTCCCGATATCCCCTCCCACCTCCCGAGTTCCCCTCCGCCCTCCCGGGTTCCCCTCCCCTTCCTGCATTCCATACATTCATTCCCGATACATTCAGTTTTCAAAGAGCCCGTGTGCCACGTATTGCAATTTTTTTATACAAATTTCAGGATGCCAGAGCTCGTGCCCTTTCCCGTTCGTCCCGTTCCCCTTCCGCCTCCCCTTCCTCTCCCGCGACCCCTTCCCCTCTCGCGTTCCCACTCCGCCTTTTCCGCCTTCCCTCTCCTCACTCCCCTCGCCCGCTTCCCCTATCCCTTAAACCCCCCTCCCGTGATCCTCTCCCCCCTCCCGAGTTCCCCTCCCCTCTCCGGGTTCCCTTCCCCACCCCTCCCGCGGACCCCTTTTCCCGAGTTCCCCTGCCTTGTTCCCCTCCCCTCCCCTCCCTCATCCTTCACCCCTCTCCCATAGGCCACCCCCTCCCGCATTCCATACATTCAGTCCCGGTTCATTCAGTTTTCTAACAGTTCACGTGGCACCAATTGCAATTTTAAATACAAATTTCATAATGCCAGAGCTCACCAGTATATACAGAAACCTTTGCGGGCATGCTCACAACAACTCACCAAAGTTACATCGCAATCGGATGAACGGTTAGCAATTCACAGGAAAATACGTAGAACAGTTTATATGGGAAAATGAAATTGTTGTTTTTACCATCTTCCTCGCAATTTTTCCATATTTTTAAACATTTCCTGGACTACGACAAACATTTCAAAACTAAAATCAGCTAAATCGGTCAAGCCGTTCTCGAGTTTTAGCGAGACAAACGAACAGCAATTGATTTATATATATATATATAGATAAAATTAGATGGAGCTTAAGAATTCATGATAAATTGTGAAGGGCCCTTGAGGTGATTTTTCAAAACGGCGCTATACAAATTGTCCAATTATTATTATTATTATTATTATTATTATTATTGGTGACCTGGTAATAGCCAGGTACTTCCCCATCTTCTTCTTCCCTATCTCCTTCCCGTCTCCACAATTTTCAGCCTTCTAACATAAACCAATCGGGGATGCACTTGTCATCATCTCACTTGCTCCAGACAGTTGGGACTTTTGTGCGGTTTCACATTAAAAAAAACGAAATTCATAAAATTTCCTAGATGCGAGGTGCGTAAGCGGGTGAAACATTAAGAGCCTAGCAGTCCTTTAAGTATTTTCAAATTTGGTGAAATTAGTTTGCTGTTTCGTCGTAATGTCGCCCGTGTAGTTTTTAGATATTTTAACTTCGGTATTGTGTTTTAAAGTTGTACATAATTTCACAACGCTACTTGTAATCTAATTCCCCGATTTCCTCCTCCCGTCAAGCTCTAGGGCGTCGACTTTACCATGAAACTCGTATGTAATTTTGGTCAGCGAGCATTTGGTGATATCAGGGGTATAAAAGCAGTTTTATTTAAAATTTTGCAGAAAGTGAAAAAAATGATAATTTTTCCAATGTAAATTATTACTTTTTCAACACAAAAGGTAAACGTTACTTTAATGAATCGATAATTATTTTTGTTATTAATATCATCGCAAAGAAAAAAACCTCTTGTTGTCATTGTTTTATTTGAAAACTTAACAAAATTGATAATAACGGTTGATTAGACGATTATAATTTTAATAATTTTTTTTTATAATTTTATTATCTTAAAAAAATGGAACATGTTACAGTGTTACTTTTCCTCCATTAAAAGCATTTGCTTGTGGAATTATGCACCAAGAATTTTTATTACTACAAAATGTGCATACCTATATTACGAGTATAATACAATATTACATATTCAGGGTATTATTAGGCGTACTTGACGTATTTTAACCAGTTATTTGTGACATTATTTGGAATAAAAAATGTAAATGAAATTTTGGTCTCCGGCGACTTTTTTTTTCAAAACTTTTTTCCTCAAAATCAAATTTTTTTCCGCATGTCATCACTGGTCACCCAGCCGAGTAGCCGACCAACCCCTCACCCCATCTCTAACTGTCCAACACCTAAAATTTTTTTATGTTTTTTGTAGAAAAAAAAATCAAAGATGTCACTGTAGACTAAAAATTTCATTTACATTTTTTACTCCAAATAATGTCAGGAATCAATGGTTAAAGTAAGTCAAGTACGTCCCTTAAAACCCTGTAGGTATATATGCAGTACATATATTTATACAATATTTTACATATATTTACAGTACATATATTTATACAATACATATATTTTATTTTATTTATTTATGTTTATTTAGGAAGCATACAATTGTGTGTAAAGTAATTGTACATTAAATAGTGAATATAATTTAAACCAGTTAAGTTCAGTGAAATCAAGTGGTTATTAAACAATTATAGTAGGTATAAATTGTAAGCACGTTGTAAAAATTATCAAAAAGTGGTAATAATCAATACAGAAATAATAGTTTCGAGTAGTTATTTAAATAAAATTACTAAATACAAAATTTTTTTAAATAAAAGTACATAGTGTTAAGTAAAAAGTTATTAAAAAGAAAATAATAAACAAGAATTAATAGTTTTCATTTAAGTACATTGTACGGTTAGTTTGATTTTAGTCGATTTAAGGGTAAAATGGATAATGTATATATGCAGCACTAGGACTGCACATATACAGGATGTTAAGTACTTGACTTACTTTAACCAGTGATTCCTGACATTATATGGAGTAAAAAATGAAAATGAAATTTCGGTCTCCGGTGACATCTTTGATGTTTTTTTTCTACAAAAACATAAAAAAATGGTAGGTGTTGTACAGTTGGAGGAGGGATGAAGGGTTGGTCGACTACTCAGCTGGGTATATACATGTTTATATATAAAACTCAAACCAAAAAACCTTAGTTTTCGAGTAAATAGAGTTTGAAGACTAAATTTTTAAGGTTAAATTGGAAAAAAAGTTTAAGTTGCTACATGGTTACTGTCAGATCAGATAGCTTGATTATTCACATCTAGTCACCAAACACGGCTAAAGCCATTTAAAGCAAAGTTTTAATTCTGAATGGTGGTCTTTTACTAGGGCGATACTGAAACTATCTTTCAATCTGGAACGTACCGCAAATAAGAGAATACCTTATAATATTTTTAAATGATCAAATTGTGAAATAACACAAACCAATCAAATAAAATTTACTTGCGCATGCTTAATTTGAATCCGTGACCTCCGGAACGTCAGTCGAGAGCCTTATCGAAAATAACAAAACTAGAAATGAAAAAAATATATTATAAATAAAGATATGTAAACGTGAATAAAACTAAGGTAGGTATAAGTGATTAATTTTATGTGAATAATTTTATAAAATTTCATTAAGATTTTTCAAAAATAGTTATTTGCCATCGAATAGATATTTCGCATTTCATATTATTTGTTCTTATTTAAATGTCGGAAACATTTATTTAATTATCATATACATTTATTTAATTATCAAAAACATTATTTAATTATCATAAACATATAATATTATGTTAACTTTGAATATCCCTGAACAGCGCCGACACAGCTCGCCCGTGCGATTTGAGTAGAGAGTAAATTAAAGAAGAAATTGTAAAAAGGGCCATTTAATAATTCCGACAATGTATTCAGGTCTAGTAAATGACTGATCTTTTGGGTGATTCAGCTTTTACTTAAATTATTATTTTTTTTTTTTTTTTTTTACATTAACTCCACACAGGAGGCCCTGAGGAAAATAATTTCCCTCAGGGCCTATGTCATCTGGGATGCTGTGTGGAGGGTCTTTTTGAGGAGAGGAAGGAATGAACATTGGTCTTGAAGAGACCCATGTTGTAGGAAGGAGGAAACACAGAGGCCGGCAAATCATTCCACAGCCGAGCTGTTGAACATAAGAACGAGTCGAAGAAACGACCCGTTCTCATGTGACTAATGTCAACTGTGTACAAATGCGATATTTAAAGTAGCGTGACAGACAACCTTCCGTCTTGGGGCTTGTCCAGGCACTGAAACAATAATTGAGATCTGCTCTAAATATATGATACGAAAATTGATGCAAACCAAATAAATCATTGGATTTTATTATATTTATTTTTAAATTGAGATTCTTAAAATACTGTTTTATTGGATGATATTTTTATTTTATTAACTAACCTGTTTTTTGGTACATTAAAACGATTCTAAAGTTGACTGATTTATGCAGTTTTTTTAATAATATCACATCGTAATTTAGCTAAAAAGGCTCTTTAATTAAAAAATTAAAAAATGAAGCGGCATACGTTGAGATGTTTTCTATCCAAAAATATTTTTTATATTTTTTTTTCCTTTATGCGTACGACAACATAAGAAAAATATTTGTAGGTCGATTGAGATTTGTTGAAAACAACTATTTTTCAAACAGTAATAAAGTATGAAAAATATTTTTTGTTAATATTTAATTATATTTCTAGGGATAGAACGTAAATGTAACTATCATTCTTTTGGTATAACTTTTCTTTTGTTTGTACGGTTATGGACGTAGGCGACTTCGAAAACGCGCAAAAATCATTAAATATTGAAAAATCTCTCGTACCATCTTAATTGTAATCACTAAAAAGCGGTCGTGTCATTTTCGTAGAATGTTTCCAAACGTTCGTTTTCGCTGGGCAAGTGTTATTGTATGACGCTTTACCCGCCGTGAAATGGCACATCCAACTTCACAGTTTCACGAGGACTTAATGGAGAGATTTGATGATTTAACGGAAGGCTTGATTCCATTCCAGCCTTAACCTGCAACACGTAACAGGCATCAACTCACATACATAATATACGCAACATTGGAGGACTTCCGCCTCGCTAAGTGGCCATCCAGATACTAACACTACTCCCCCTCTCCAACCAACCCCCAGTGGGGTAGCCTCGCTTATACAAAACACACACACCCAATCACCCACACAACCTCTCAGCTAAAATATAACTCTTGCTTTTACAAAGACAAACGCCACGGGTAGCGTTTGCATAACAATACTAGCTCATACGTGAAAAATCATGAGATATTATAATTACAATTTTGAAAATGACACTTAAAATAATTTTCTGTCAGTAGGTACTTGTATTATATCGTGTTTGATATTTTCAATCTAAATCTCGGGCGATGCCAGGTAGTAAACTAGTAGCCAGGTACACAATATAAAATAATTTAAAAAATTAGAGTGTGTAATTCACACGCGATAGAAGTGAAACTAGAATGTCGCTAGATGTCGCTTTCCTTTGCCTGTTTATTTCAAAATTGTTTGTAGATTGGATATTGATTTACAAAAACAAAAATGTTTGTTTTTTACGAATTTCGTAGGATTCGAACCTTCGTCTGCTGGATTTCTTGGGCCGCTGAGATTTGCGACGCACTATACCGCTGCGCTATGGTACGCGCTCGGCGAGGCGCGAATTTACGCATTATTTATTTATTTTATTTATAATGTGCATCTACATAAAAAAGTGTTACATAATTTTTTTGGCCTTGCTTGTCTCACTAGGAAATCCTGTGTCGAGACAGACTAGTTTACAAATATTTTATAAATATGAAATAAAGTACATTTTTCAATAAAGCAAAAATATTTGACAAAAATTTTCAGGTTGGTTAGTGGTAACAATAATGAGATAATACATATTTGGGTGAGGTGACTAATTATTCCACGACCTTTTCCGAAGATCCATTGTTTGATCAGGATTTTGTATTTGTTAATATTATTCGATTGTCTTGTTTTGTCATGTAGGTTATTGTATATTTTAGGCGCATTGTATATTTTCTTTGGTTTTGTGCCGTGTGTTTACAATATTTTGGGTATTTTCATAAAATGTATGTGTTTTATTTTTTAACAGATGAGTTAATATTGTTTTTGTGTAAATTTGCCGAATATCTAATACAGGGAATTTTTTTAATATATCTACAGTACTTGTTAATATGGGAACTTAAGAATAACTTTCATAATTAATTTTTGTGCCTTCGATAATGAATCTATAGCTGATAGTGTTGCACCTCCCCATGCGATTATTCCATATTCAATGATTGATTGACAAAGAGAGTAATAAACAATTGTCATAGTTTTGGAATCTAGTATGTTTCTAATGTTTTAGAAGAAATAAATATGTGATAAGAAGGCAATGTGTATTCCACTTAAGATGTTGATCAAATGTAAGACCAAGGTATTTGATATGGTCCGATTGGTCTAGGCAAGGACATTATATTCCGACGGCCCGTAAAAAAACAAAGCGGCCAATGAGCGCAGACCTATCGTCGTTTCCGTTTTGTATATCAACCAATAGGAGCCTTGAGCGCAGTTTGATGCTTCGCAGGTGCCGTAGTGTCATTTCCGTTTCACCCGAATTTCAAATCACTCTAACGGGGCTAAGGAAGTTTCACTACAAAAATTAGCAACTTTGTGAACATCAATTTATAACATCACATCACAAAGAATCTTGTTTTTTATACATATTTATATTGTACGGAATTTCAGTGAAAAAACGCTCCTAAGAACCAGGTCATTAATCCTATCGGCACCGATGTATTATAGTCGGTATACCTACACATGAAAACGGGTCGTTTCTACGACTCCTACAAAATGGGTGTCTTCAAGTCCCAGGTTCACCCTTCCTTTCCACAAAAAGACCCTCCACACATCATCCCCACAGATGACATGGGCCCTCAGGGAATTTATTTTCCTCAGGGCATCTTATGTGGAATTAATGTAAAACAAAATTTAAAAGTAATATATTAAAATTAAAACAAATAGTTTTGTTATATATTATAATGGAATTCCACAATAAATTTATCAGTCTCAAAAATAGAAATATTAAAATTTAAAAGTATTGAAATCGTAAAGTTGATTTATAATTATTTATATTATGGTCTGGAGCTCCAAAATACCTGAAAAATACCCTCGAATCTGTGCAGAAACGTTGTTCTACCGGTATTACAATGGAAGATGCTCCGAGGAACTAGCATCATTGATTCCTTCGGCACCGGTGCATAGTCGGGAAACACGCCAAACGCGTGCCCAAAATTTGTCACATGAGAACTGACTCGTTCTTGTGTTCAACAGCTCGGCTGTGGAATGATTTGCCGGCCTCTGTGTTTCCTCCTTTCTACAACATGGGTCTCTTCAAAACCAATGTTCATTCCTTCCTCTCCTCAAAAAGACCCTCCACACAGCATCCCAGATGACACAGGCCCTGAGGGAAATTATTTTTAAAAAAATATATAAAAATCATATCAGGAGTTTGCTGAAGCACTAAAAAAATGAATCGAAAAGGCAAAAATGATAAAATAATCATAAAATCGATTCATTTATATTTATACTTCGACCAAGCAATGTATTTATAACATTAATATGGTTCCGTGAAAACTCAAAATCATGCAATTTCAACACCCCTTTTAGTTATTTAAAAAAATTAAAAATAGTTCACAACCTAGCATAACGTAACTACGTAACCTATTTAACCAATTTTTTAAACTTTACTAAGAAGCCACAATATTATTTATAAAGGTTCATAAGTTCCTGCGATAGAATAGGCAAATTTTGAATCGCCTTTTGAAGTCAAAAACTGCAATTTATGTTGGTATTTTAAACACTGAAAGCCGTTCCGTAAAATCTCTGGGCCGTAGTAATAAAAATTCCGCAAAATAGACTGACGAAGGATGAATTATCGACATCCTTATTATTTCAGCCAGCCAAAGACAGTAAAGATGTCAGTTGACTTGACACCTTTAAACGGATCTTACACGGCCACGTGGTGCGCACTGCGCGGTGCAACACACGTGTCAATAATAAAAATAAAATGTGAGTTTTCAGCCGTCAGGGTAGTACGAGCAGGGGTGCAGAAATAGGGGATGTTTCTAATGAATCGTTCACCGCCCGCGCGGGACAGGGTACAGAGTGCTTCAACTCGACATAACAAGATCTTTGTTATCGCCTTAGCGAATGTTAAATTATTTTAGTACGCAGGGGGAAGAATCCAATAGTTTTATGAAGATTTTATGTTGATGGATAATGTATTCGTGCAGGTCACTCGGACTGGAGAGGCAAACAGATGTAAAGTGTGAATGTGTCAGCGTGCTAGAAGTAAGTTCTATTTTTATTTATTTAGAAGCCCATCGGACTTTAACATACACATAAAAAATGATAAAGAATATAATTTCAGTTATATTATTACTTATTCCAGTTCGAATTGAATATTCATACCTAAGACAGGACAAAGTCTGTCGGGTCAGCTAGTAATAATAATAATTTAAGAGTATACATTTAGGCACAATCAGGTTTTAAAAATGATTCACCAAAGTTTGGTAATTAAACATAACTTGATTGACCGCTGTAATATATGAATACGAACCAAATTCATTTTTAGAAAACAAATTTTATGAAATATATTACGATAAAACTGTACTAACAGACAGAACAATTAGTCATAATAGACCTGATATGGTTTTACATGACAAAATTTAAAAAAAAAACTTATACCATTGATGTAGCTATTCCAAATTCCTGTAATATTCAAAAAACTGTTTCTGAAAAAATTAGAAAATACACAGATTTAGGAAATGAGATTAAAAGAATTTGGCATTCTCGGACTATAAAAATATTACCATTTTTTGTTATTTCGGCTACTGGCCTTAGGTATAAGGCCAGTAGCCGAAATAACTCTCTGTTTCAAAATTTAGGCGTATTAGATTTGTAAAAGAATTTATATATAAAAATGCAAAAATCGGTAATTTTAAATACATGTAGGATTACAAAAGATTTTTTAAATATTTATATTGAGGGATCAGTAGAATTTATCGGTATAGCTAGGAGTTCTACAGAGCCGAACCCTCTGATATGAAAATATCTGGACTCGATGAATTAATTTCCCATTTGGTCTCTGGTAGTTGACACGCCAAACGCGTGCCCAACATTTGTACACGGTTGACATTTGTCACATGAGAACAGGTCGAATCTTCGACTCGTTCTTGTGTTCAACAGCTCGGCTGTGGAATGATTTGCCGGCCTCTGTGTTTCCTCCTTCCTGCAACATGGGTATCTTCAAGACCAATGTTCAATCTTTCCTCTCCTCAAAAAGACCCTCCACACAGCATCCCAGATGACATAGGCCCTGAGGGAAATCATTTTCCTCAGGGCCTCCTGTGTGGAGTTAATTTTAAAAAAAAGCTAAATTTCAGGTAATAATCGAAGTGAAAAATTATTTTTTGCTTAAAAAAAAAACTTGAGGAATATGAAAGTTCGCAATTTTATAACTTAAAAAAACATACCTATAAATACATGTGGTTACCAAGTATACCGTGAAATTTTTTCACGATTATAAAAATAAAAAGCAAACATAATCTCCCAAATTCTTAATTTATCTGTTATTAAGACTTAGCTCTAGCTATAAGTCTTAGATGTAAGTCACTAGTAATTTAATTTTTTTTTTTTTTTTTAAGTTTCTTTATTCATTGAAAAAAATCTTTTTTTACAAAAATTGGGGATTTTTCGACCACCATGCTAGGCACATGCCCGTGTTGTGGTGGTCGATTTTTTATACAGTAAATTATCATATGCAATATAAAGAATGTGTGAGAGTATTAAGAAAATATACATATGCATAAAATAATATAATAGAATACAAAATAGTATAAAATAATTTAATTTAAAAGAGTTACGAGTATAAAATCAAAGTGAGTACTATATGGTAAGCACATGAGAAAGGATTTTTATGTTGGAAATCTACATTATCTTTATTATTTAACACCAATTTTAGTACAATTAAATGTTGGGCTTTATTCTTCAAGTCCGGTAAATTATATTGTAGAGCTGTACAGTAGTATGTAGTATATAGTACAGTTGTTCATGTTTCAATCCGACGAATACTAAATAATAATTATTGTTACCATGGTTTAGTGCTGGGAAGTACACATGGGACTTCGTCGGATTCGATACACAGTGGTGCCAAACAGTTTTAAGTAAATAGTTTAAGATTATTTAAAATTTCAGCTAATTACATATAGTTCTTTACAGACAAAAAACTTTTATTGGTGGTGTATAATCAATTATCAATTTTATTTATAAAATGTAACTAAAACTTGAATACACAATTTCGTCGTGGAGCTGGTGAAATAAAACCAAGAAAGAAAGAAGAAAAAAAAAAATTAATTAAAAAAAGGCTTGGAATGGAAAGGGCTAAGAATGTTAAGTTAAGTTAAGTTTATTAAGTTAGTTTAGGTAATCAAGTTATTTTAAGTTAAATTCAAGTTAGCCTAAATTAATGATGTGAGGCATTCTTTAAAATAGTTCCTTCCCTTTACAATCAACCAGTTCTGAACACTTGTGATATAACTATCGCCAGTTTTAGATTTCCGGGTATCAATACTCAGCGAATTGAACATTTTGGGCGCAATGTAAGAGTACTGGCGCTGTGCGAAGGCTGTTTTTGTTGGAGGAATTATGCATTTTAGTTGGGATGAGTACCGGGTGCGAATTTTTTGTTGTGTTTTTTTCATCAAATCCTTTTTCCATATGTATATGAGAATCGTTTTTATGTATAATTTTCGGATGTCTAATACTGTGAGTTTTTTAAAAAAAGTTTCTGATGGGTTACATTTGAATATTATCCTTAACAATAGTTTTTGTATTAGAACCATGGGATGAAGGTTATAATTGTAAATCTTAGTTGCAAGCCAGTAATATGAATTCCTTTAAATACTTATTTGTACAGCGCCCTTGAGGTGATTTTTCACAAAAACGGCGCTATATAAATTAGCCAAATATTATTATTATTTTAGCTGAATTTTTTCCTCCTTAATGCTTAATTAATTTAAAACACACAATTTTTTTTCATAAAAACATATTTCCAGTTTTCTTAGAAGCAGACCAATGTCCCCAAATACCTTTTCGGTTCTCCTTGCTTCATTCAAATCCATACTCTTCCATTATTCTAAGCCATGAAATGACTCTACTCGAGTATTTGATTCACTCGGTCGTTCCCATGGAGGAAAGAAGGCGTTCCCGACTTCTTTCACTCCTCTCTAAATTCCCAAACGGTCTAAGCGTCCATTTAAAATCATATTCGTCACGCTTATCGGATCTAGTATTAGGTCACATAAAAGGTTTTAGCACAAGCTGGCCTCAGGGATCTCATTTTCACAGAAAACCATCTACCTTCATCCTTCCTCCGTCAGTACCATGCCTCACTTTTTTTATATATTTTTTTTACATTAATTTCACGCGGGAGGCCCTGAGTAAAATAATTTCCTTGAGGCCTTATTTCATCTTTGGGGATGCTGTTTGGAGGGTCTTTTAAAGGAAAGAATGGAGAGGAAGTTTTTTTAAAGGAAAATGGTATAAGGGGTGGATAAGAATATAAGGTCACCGTGTCCAGGAGTGATGAGCGAACAAATATACCCCTCCCACTGCGGTACAAGGCGATGTATCGAGAGAGGTCATGTGGCTAGATAGGTCAAAAAGTCTTGGGGTGACCTATGGCAGAGGTGTTGGTTATCCAATAAATGATTCTCAAGGCGGCGGTACCCACACCCGCCTCCCAAAAATTTCCATACATCAAGGTTAGGGGCCATCCATGAATTACGTCACACCTTATGGGGAAGGGCGGAGGGGAGAGGAGTAGAGAAGTGTGACATTATGTGACAAGGGGTATGGGGAGTCATCAGCTCTGTGACGTCACATGTAAAAAAAAATTGAACTACTATTTTGATTATTTTTAGATGTAAAATTGAAAAATATGTGACGTCACACTAGGGGGGTCACGTAGGGGGTCTCACAAATGTGACGATGTATGACAGGAATGGGGAGTGGGATCAAAAATTCATAAAATTGGTGTGACGTTATTTATGGATGGCCCCTACTACCATCACCGCATTATGGATTTTTTTTTACATGAGCTCCACACAGGAGGCCCAGAGGAAAATGATTTCTCTCAGGGCCTATGTCATCTTTGGGGATGCTGTGTGGAGGGTTTTTTTTAGGAAAGGAAGGAGAGAAGAGTTCTAGGAAGGAAAAGGGTTTAAGGGGCGGGTAGGAATCTGGGGTTCAATGTGTCCAGGTCATCCGCCTCCAAGATCTTGACAAACCTCACCCCATGGAATGAATGTTAATACATTTTAATACCTTCAATTTTAAAACCAGTTTTGGTGAGACAGAAGCAGTGCATCCACGATTGTTTTATTGTATCCAAATTCACAACAGAACAAAAAACATGACATTTATTTGTTTTTCTATTCTTGCTTCTAATACTTCCCCCGAGCATCCCTTTTGTCCCGGGGATGGGGGAGTGTTATGGATTGGTCCACGAGGCGCAGGCGCCACATCTTCCGGTAGGTACTGCATCTACCAGAGGGTAAGTACCACCGCCACCCTGGGGTAGTACTAACCCCAAAAATCCACCCCCATTACCCCCAGTACCCCTGCCTAGGCAACAAGAGCCATGATACCGCCGCGGTGGTTAATGTCCTGACGCCGGAATTGCACAGATTATTCTCACAGAGAATGCTCCAAGGTTTATTAAATCCAATGATTTGCGGAAAAGAAATTTATCCATTATTTTGTAGGAACAAAGGAATCGTGTTGGGGGCATTGTACGAGAAAATTAAAAGGCGAATGTGGTTTCAAGGAAGGTATGAATGATTCATCTTTTCTCAGTTCCTTTGTAAAGATTTGACAAATGTAATGATTCAAAAGGAACCTAACTATTACAAAATATATTTATGAACACAGGAGAATAGATTTAAAAAGCACCAGCTGGTAGTTTACATTGACTTTATAGCCAAAAATAGGTGCAATGTTCTCTTGTTCCTGGTGGAATAGATTAAACATTTTCAAAAAATTATATGAGTAATACACCCGACCAACAAATTTAATTTTACTGCTTACCAGAGAAAATAGACATTGGAGGGGACCCACCACTTTCCCAACGGCGTTATAAGGAAACATATGGTTTCCTCCTTCACCGCACACGTCAAGACTCTACTTTTTTTTGAACGAAGCTACATTTATTTGAACGACTCTAGACCCTCCAATGTCCATGCATACGGGGTTAGTAAGCAGTATGCAAGTACTTACATTAACATTATACAAAAGATAAATAGAAGTAGCAGCCCGTGAGAGAAAATAGACAGTCCAAAAACTCGCAAGCAATTACCCACTGGATGACCTCAAATAGATTGAAACTAAATCTATCAAAGAATGAGTTTCTCTGGACCGCCACAATAACCATTTCAGGAAGCGATATCACTCCAAAGATATGTATAAAACTACTGGGTGTCAATCTGGACGCTGATTTTTCCCTTAAAACTCGAGTGAACAGAACCGTAAGCACGGGGTTCTTCAATTAAGGCAAATTAAAGCAGTAAGGAGAAACCTGCCAACAGAGGCGACTAAATTACTAGTCAATTCTTATATTGTTTCACGTCTAGATTATTGCAACGGAATATATGCAAGCCTTCCAAAATATCAAATCAACAAATTACAATCCGTTTTCAACGCTGCGGCAAGACTTATCACCGGCGTATCTAAATATTCCCATATTTCAGAGCATCTCAAAAATCACTGGCTCAAATGTCCTGAAAGAATCTAGTTCAAGCTACGTTGGATGGTATTTAAGTCCCTTAACGGAATATCTCCGGTTTACTTATCCGAATTGTGTATTCCAGAAAATTCAAATTCTGGACAGTCAACCCTGAGGTCAGCAGTGTCATCAGCTATCGGAAGGTTAAAGGAACCAAAGCGCACACTAGATACTAAGTTCGGTGAGCGCGCTTTTGGAGTATCAGGACCTAAAGCCTGGGATGGACTGCCACATGACTTAAGAATGATCTCTTAACTTAAAAAAGACTCGGCGGAATCTAGACCTAAACTTAAAACTCACCTTTTCAGATAGTCGCATCCATAAACTCAAAAATCTTTCACCTTCACATTCAATGTCCGCGACACTCTAAATAACGAATTTGTAAAAATGTAGAAAAAAAATCCAATTTGTAAGCGTTTGTAAAGGTCATTTCATGAACATCCTCCAGCCATGAGGAGTCCTAAACTCTCCAGTCTTTCAAAATAAATATCAATTCTCCTTTTGCCACTAATCTTTTCATAAATGTAATACAAATAGTGACGGGGATAGCGAATGTAAAATTGTGCAATGTCCAGTGTTTTTTTTTTTTTTTTTTTTTTTTTTTTTTTTTTTTTTTTTTTTTTTTTTTTTTTTTTTTTTTTTTTTTTTTTTTTTTTTTTAAATATAATGTCCTCCGCGCGCAAGGCCGTATTTTCTCCAAGCATAAACTTTCTAATTAAATTGGGTTTATCGGAAGTGACCTGCCAGGTACTAAACCTGAATGTTTCTGAATCCATTTGTAAATAGTAAAATTAGATGGAACTTAAGAATTCTTAATAAATTGTACAGCGCCCTTGAGGTGATTTTTCACAAAAATGGCGCTCTACAAATTATCCAATTATTATTATTATAAAATACACCTACAAATCCATGTAAGTGTGATCTATACCAATTTGAAAGAAAACCGAACATGAGACCCGCGGACTCCTAGGCTTCAGACAGGCAATTAAATCGTTCGTGCTTTCCCTTTTTCGAGGTTTTTTTTATTTAAATTTCAACAGAAGTAAGGAAAATGGAGCTTACTAGGTGTTACGCACTGAACAGAAGGTGAATTTTTAGCGTTGTTTCCAATCTGATAACAGCCTAGAGCCTACAGTTCTTTCGCTCAAGGGCGGTGTTTCATCAGAATGTAAATAACGAAACAACAGGTCAACAGTCCACAGAAAAAATGACGCAGAGTAAAAGAACATTCTTCTCCGGAGAGATCAATTCCAGTCATCACCCCCAGAAACAACGGTGGCCGAGATTTTACTGTGCAAACTGGACTACATATTCGTACATAACCCCGCGCAAAGAAACTTCTATAAATTCCCATACTTTCACTTTCACCCCAATTTTATTTGCCCAGTTGAGCCCGATTCACAAGGAAGTACGAAGCTCGGCGTGGAGTCATTTTGACGCGGGTATAAAATCGGTTAGGTACACATCAATGTTAGGTACTTGACTAAACAGAATACTTTTGAAAAGTTATAATATACACAGCGACCAGAAACTCGTAGTATAAGTGGGAATTTGTTGAATCTGCATCACATTTTTTTTAAACTTTCCAACATTGGACATTTTTTTTAGGTATGTTTATTCAGTTTTTAATTTTACAATATTATATCTTACTTAAATCTTACAAAACTGATCAATCAGTTTGATTGTAAGAAATCTCTCATTTTTCCTATTTATTTGCTTACAATAATATAATTAAATGTTTGATATGTTGGTGCATCATACATAGTAGGTAATTACTTAAAATAATACTTATATTTAAATACGTAACTAATTATTATAATGCTCATGAACATAATGCATGATAGTAATTATTTTATTTTTAACAATGGTTGAAAGATCTACGTATTTGTTCACAATATTATTTGTTTTCAATATTATTTGCTTTTCATAGATGTAGGTATTTGTCAACTTGATTTACTCAAAAACGAAAGGTCAAATCAAATAAAGTTATACCACAAAAACGTGTACTACGAATTTTCGGACACCATGAATAAAATAGATATGAAGTGAATGAGTAAAGTCATCAAAAGTAATAAAAAACTGATCGAATCCACCTAACGTAAATTATTTATTTTTTAATTTTCATCAGAACGACCCTCTTTTTATAACTTTTGAAGGTTATTCCCATCACTGTACCTAACATATCATTGAAGAAGAAGATAAAACGAATAATCTAAACGAAAATATAGAAATAGAACAAGACACAGAAAAATAAAAAAGATATTGGTCGCAACTATATTTTCGTTTAGATTATTCGTGTCTTTAAAGTGTTTTGTTATGTCACTGTTCTATTTGGTCTGTTATCGACATTTTCTAAGTTAAAAAATATTTGTTTCAGATCCTGTTGTTTGATCTTGACATCAAATTTGTAATCTCTCGGCGAAATATTGGCGCATGAAAAATAAATAAACAAATCGTTAAATCATGCAATGTCCAATGTTTTAAATATAATGAACGTCCACGTGGAAAGTCGTGTCTTCTCCAAGCATCAACTTTCTAATAAAGTGTGTTTATCGGAAGTGACTTGCCAAGTAAGGGGGCATACATTAATTACGTGAGCTCAAAAGGGGAGGGGGGGGGGGGGGGCTATCAAAATCTCACGTTACTTGGAAAGAATATACGAAGTGGCCCAAATTTATTTCACTAAGGGGGGGGGGGGTTCTAGATTGGAAGAAAAACTGCTCACGTAATTAATGTATGCCCCATAAGTATGTGTTCTGTATCTATTTCTAAAGAATTATTAGATAGAGCCTAATAATTCATAATGAATTGTAGAACACCATTTACTTTTTTAATTAAAAATTAAATTAAATTGAATAACTTTAGTAGTTATGCGAGTATTTTGGTTATTTTATTAAGAAAGGGACGCTTAGATGGTTTGAAGTTTGATGTTTTTGATGAGCGAATGAGTGAAGAAGGAGTCAAAAAGAAGAAGATGGAGAGATATGAAATTACGAATGTTAGAGGAGGGCGCTAGTATTTAAAGCGACAAAATCTATGCGAAAATTGTGAAAATGTTTAATTAAACACGACTCGTTTAAAATAGAGCAAAAATCTAACGGGGTTGTCTTAAACAGCATTTAAAGAAACACTGTGATTTTTTCATACCTGTAACTTGTAAAATAACTTTATTTATTTTTTTATTATAGATCGATACAAAAGAAAGTACAAATTACATATTAGGAAGCTTTGACTGTCCAACTAGGAAAGTTTCCCATTCTAGGACAGACGAAACAATTACGAAATATTATGATAATTTTTGGAGCATACTTTGCGATTTTTTTCTATCGAGGGAAATTTATATAATTTGCGTTTCGGCGCGGGGAATGTCTAGATATTATCTTCAAGAATAACATATATTTTTTTAAGAGCTTTAAATCTTAACGTGTTTAAGGGAGATGTGTAAGAAATCGGTAGAAATTCGGGTAGCGACGGCTTAAGCAGAATATACGACGCGAATGTGAATGGTATAAGAAGACATCCGAGGAAGACATGGCTCCATCAAGTGAACCAGATACTTGATTCAAGCCAGGTCATAAGTCAGAATAATAGAAAAGTATGTATGAATGTGAATGAGGCAGGCAGTGTGTGCCAAGTTGTTGCAGCCCGTCCACTCTGCGTTTGTTATACTGAAGTTAATAAATCTTAAGAATTATATTGGAATAGCCGTAAAGAAGGTTTAAATAATTAACTTATACCTATTGTCTGGTTTTCCCATCCCCTAAACCATGTGAAAGAGTGCGACGGACCTAGTATTTCCCTGAGTGTCGAATATTTTTTTTAAGCCCCACGTTATTTATGCGTGTCCTCGTTTGTAGGGATCCCCACGGGACAATTTATTCAGGCCTTTGTGCTTGTCCTGCAGGACCTAACTACCCACAGTGTAGGTAGAATCATGCTGCTGAGAGCTCCGTTGAAACTTCTCTCACTGTCGCATGCGTACTTCCTGAGAAGAAGGGAGATATGAATATGAGAATGAAGCTATCAGCGGTTCGTCTATATAGCAAAAGGCTGGGTACGGTCCTGAAATTCAGAACTTCGTAGTAATCTCTCTTTCTTTCACGTGCGTCGTTTGTGAGAAAGAGAAAGAGGCTACAATGGGACTATCAGTGGTACGCTTGTAAGAGAGTATGTATCTACGAGTTACAACTGAGTAGTCAGTACTTCTCATCTGATGTACCACGTGTGCATGTATTGAATGGATGTGCGCATCGAGTCCGTGGAACAAAGAACTTTTATGGGTCAAATAAAATTACGTAAGTGTAACCCTGAACCGGAACAAGCTTATATTTATTTATAAATCTCGTTCATGGATGGATTCGTTCTTACTTTTCGATAAGAACAGTAAGATAATTAATTATCTTTAGAACAACGTACCTATCTTTCCTTAAATAAATAATAAAATCTAAGCAAGCTAGCGTAGGTAAATTCTACTTCTACATTTACAAAATATTGTCATATAGCCCAATCATGGATTTGTTCCCCTACCCACCCACTCTACACTAATACCTACCCACCCAATCTACATTATTAACTAACAACGGCTCCACCCCTACCATAATAAAACATTGTTCTAAACTGTCAAATTAATATAAGCTTTCCCTGACGAAGGAACGTTTGTTCCGAAACCGGTCGGATTTGCACATTATATAAGTGGTTTATACAAAGTTGTATTGTTTCATTTTTCTATAATGGATAACCACAAAGTAATAGTAATAGTTCTTATAGTAATAGTTCTTATACGCCAAAAAATATAGAAGGCTACTATTGCATCAACACTTCATATAATACTAAACAAAATGATGGAATTGTAGTTTACATTAAAAACAATCTGAAAACTACTACTAAAGAAATCAAAATCAATGATTCCAATTGTCTACACATACAAGCTAATTCAGTAATTGATATACTGGCTATTTATAGATCCCCATCCAAACCCAATATTACAAACTTCCTTACATCACTTGAAACTGTGTTACATAAACTAAAACACTGTAGTAATTTGTTTTTAATTGGAGACACAAACATTAATATTTTAGAAAATGGTCATCCTCAAAAAGACGATTACCTCAATGCCATAAGCTACTACGGTCTTGTTAGTTACATAAACAAACCTACTAGAGTCACTGACGAAACTCTTTCTTGCATTGACCATGTAATAGGTAAAACGAAAAAACCTATCAACACAATAATATATGAATCCACAGTAACAGACCACTACTCTACAATATTGGAAGTTGGAAATGAAAAAACTACTAAAGAGGACTCCGTAAATATATCTATCGTGAAAAATAAAATCGACTGGGATTCAATTATCTCCAACATAAAAAACGAAAAATGGGAAAATTTGTATTCAATTACTGATAATGATATGGCGTGGAATTATTTCACTAACTGTATTCAAAATCAAATAAATCTACACACCAACCAGAAAGAGGTACCTAATAAAAAAAATACAATCACTAAACCATGGATTACACCTGGATTACTAAAATGCATCAGGAAAAGAGATAATATTCATAAACAAATAAGGAAAGATCCAAATAATTACTTACTTACTACATTTTACAAAAAATATAGAAATATATGTACTAAACTAATCAAACATGCAAAAAATAAATACTATTCAAGAAAAATTATTGAATGTAATAATGACTCCAGAAAGATTTGGCAAATTCTTAAAGAGATAACACATGCAAGGCAATCCAGAGATCAAATTGAGGAACTCATAATTGATGGTCAGAATGTGAATCTTAACTTGGACCCGAAGACTATTGCCGATCATGCAAATACCTTTTTTTCAAACGTCGGATCAAATTTGGCCAGTAAAATAAAAGAAAACATCAACTGTAATACTAAAACTCCACAACCAGATGATAATCCCCGAGAAGAAACTTACGCAAAATTTACTCTAAAAGATGTATCGATGGAGGATATCATCAAAGAAATCGACTCACTGAAAGAGAAGACTTCACCTGGACATGACAAAATACCAAGTAAACTACTAAAATCACTGAAATCTCATATAGCCGTTCCCCTCAAATTCTTAATCAATAAGAGCTTCACTCAAGGTTGTTTCCCTAATGTATTAAAACAAGGGATTATCTCTCCAATTTTTAAAGGTGGAAAAAAAACTGAAATTACCAATTACAGACCAATTTGTGTTCTAAGTGCACTCTCTAAAATTGTTGAAGGAATACTAAGAAATCAATTGATTACTTACCTTGACTCTAGTAAAACATTATCAGCAAATCAGTTTGGTTTTCGCCAAAACTTATCAACCTCAGACGCCATCGCTAACGTTACAGACTTCATAATAAGTAATGTCGACAAAGGAAATAAATGTTTAGCAATTTTCCTTGATCTTGCAAAGGCGTTTGATACTGTGAACCATAAAATACTTTTAGATAAACTTAAGAGGATAGGAATATCAGATACAGTTCTTCAATTATTTCATAGTTATCTAACTGATCGAACGCAATGTGTTAAAATAAACAGTACCTATAGTAGTTCCCAAAAATCACATTGTGGCGTTCCACAAGGTAGCATCCTAGGACCCTTATTATTCTTAATCTATATTAATGATCTATGTAACCTACAAATTTGTGGACAAATCACAAGTTTTGCCGATGATACGGTCTTGCTATTTCACGCCAAATCTTGGGATGAAGTCTTTAAAACGGCAGAAAATGGCTTTCGTATTGTTAAAAATTGGCTTAATGTTCACATATTAACCCTGAATACAGACAAAACTAAATTCCTAACATTTCGAATTTCAAATAAGTTCTTGCCTTCACAACAAAGCCTTAAACTCCACAGCTGTAACCCCCTATTAACTCCATGTACCTGTCCTTCTATAAGTAGAGTTGACAGTATTAAATATCTTGGTATTCAAATAGATGATCTTCTTAAATGGAACGTACATGTTACAAACCTAACGACAAAACTGAGGAAACTCGTCTATTTTTTTAAAAATGTTAGAGATATTTTAAATAGAAAACAACTGAAACAAGTTTACTGTGCTCTTATACAATCATCACTTGAATATGGTATTATCAGCTGGGGTAGTGCCACAAATACTTGCCTAGAGCCTTTAGTAAAGATTCAAAAACTAATTTTGAAGGTTATTCTTAAAGTCCCGTTGAGAACAAGCACTGATTTTATTTTTAAGACACTAAATGTTCCGAACCTGCAAAAATTGTATTCAAAAAATATCCTGCTTCATCAATTTAAAAATACACACATGTTTGAAGAACGAATGAACACAAGAGCCTTAAGAGAGTCAAATGTAAAATCTTTCAACATCCCAGTTTGTCAAACTTCTTATGGGCAAAGAAGTTTTAAATATAATGCAACAAAGCTGTTCAATTCTCTACCTCCTGAAATTAGAAACACGCAAACCAAAAGTACATTTAAAAGTAAAATCATTGATCACCTCAAATAAACATATCCATCACAAGTATTTAAAAACAGACTTACCTTTATACCTACTGTGTGTATATATGTAACCATGTACCTACTGCAATCTTCTTATATATATGTAACATACTTGAATTGTATATTTAAAGAAAAAAAATTATATTAACCTGCCATTTTCATAATATTACTACAAAATCTTAGATAACCACTCTGTAAATTGCCATCTCAACACAGGCGTTTCACACCTAGTGAGATGGGCAATACGTCATTTTATAACCAAATGTAATATGAAAATAATTAAATAAATAAAAAAAAATAAAAAATAGCTACATTCAAAAATATAGGTAAATTCTGTTTATAGATATTTACATATTTTTTGTTTATACAAGGCAGACGCAATTTCGCAAATGGTGACACTAGCGCAGGGATGGCGAACCTTTGCGTATCAACGTGCCACTTTTCTAAAGAAATACTTAATGAGGTCATAGACGTGCCATCAAATAATTTTGACTTTGTGATTATTGGGAAAATAATAATAATAAATACTTACTATCAATTAAAAACTCTTTATGTACTACAGAAATAGAAACATTTTGCATTATACGCAAAATTTAAATTAAAGTAAAATTAGTGTGACTTCTGTTGTTGCAGGTTAGATGACAAATAACATATGTTGTAAGATGTTACTTTTAGCAGAAAGCATGCTGAACTGAAGTCATCTGTCAAACGGTTTCTAACCAAGTCTTGTTAGTCATCTCTGAAAATAATGACTCGCAGGCATAGGTTGATAAAAATATTGTTAAAATAGCATGAGCCAGCTTCTTCAAACAATTAAATGTGTCTGGTAACGCATTTCATGTTTCCAAAATTGTGTTATTAGCATTTTCACTTATATTACCTGTCAATCTTTCTGTTGCAATGAATTCTAACTCTCTCCTTGATTCAACAAATTTTTGAAACCATATTAAACTAAACTGGAAATCAATCAGCTGCATTTCAAATTCATCAATTTCCAACCGATCGAATGAGGACAAATTCAGTTAATTAAAAAACTTCAGAATTTCCGATAATTCTTTGAACAGAGAAAATCTCCCAGAAAATTCCTTAATTGAAGAATCAATCACAGAAATAAATTCTTCAGTAACTTGGTCTTCGTCTGGTTTCTTACGTATTTCTAAATCGTTGATATATTTTTTGGAAAATAATTGTAGTTTCTTGTGATAATATCGTTCCTGGTAACTTGCAGTTTAGCTTCAAAAGCGCGAATGAGATCTATCATGACGATAATTGTTTTATTTTTGCCACTTCATGTTTAACTTATTTAGTTTGTGTGCATAATAAATTTTGTGATCACTGATCAGTGACGTGCCCAAAATATTGTGTCGCGTGCCATTAATGGCACGCGTGCCCTTGGTTCGCCATCCCTGCACTAGCGCATATCTCAGACTTTCCCTACAAAACGAGCGGCGATCCGGCTTGGTAGCTGCTTCAGAGCGATCTTTGCGTTCTTTTGAGATGAACGCTCCGCTGTTGAATCCCGTCACCAGCGGAGTGCTTTCGATTATTTGCTTTCTCAAGCAGGAGAGAGTTCGCCCTGTTGGTCCTTTTTTCATTTACTAGATTCTTATGTGCCTTGAAGAGGTGAATCATTTAAATTTACTGATTTTAGAACTAGAACGGCGTCATTTGGGTATTTTAAAATTTTATCTGGCTATTATAGACTTAAAGGTCTTGTGTTTCATCGGTAGGGAACAATTGTTATCTAAAAACCCTACTAAAATTGCATGTTTTCATCAACATCAATCTTCATCATCAGAAGCCGGTGGCAATATATACATATGTGTATATACATATGTGTCTGTTTGTGTTATGTTGGGAGTAGAAAGGAGGCGGTCATGTCCTTTTATTTGGAGTTCTTCCGCATTTGCCTTGGGAAATGAGGAAACCATGAAAAACCTCATCCGGGAAGATTCGGCCAGTCCGTAAGCTCATAATTTTGATCCCAGACGTCAGTAAGACTACCATACGAAACGATTTGAGGAAAAAATTGACGTCTGCAAAGTGGGTGTTCGTTGGGTGTTTAAAATGTTGACGAGCAAAGTCGTGTGGAAAAAGCTCGGGTCTTTTTGAACCGTTTTTCTAACAAAGGTAAGGCTTTTTTGGATTGAAACATGGGTTCACTACCTAATCCCCGAATCGAAAAGGCAATCACTGACATGATTGTCTAAAACGATTTAAAAAAAATTAATGCAATAATAAATTCTGTTGTTCATGACAAAACTTCTTCAAATTAGGGTTAAATACAACCGGAGGTTGGTTAAAAGAACTTAGTTGATGTGTTAGGAGTTTTTACCGTATAGCTTGTATGAAACGAAAAACAAAGCGGTGTCTACTTAATAAGTCATTCCGGTCCAAGATTATTTATGTTATCCTCAAAATCAGGAATTCGCCCATTAATCAATCAGCCTTTTTCAATACCGGGTTAACATGATAAAAATATTCATGTAAACGATCTAAGCAGACTTTAATTCAATTTCCATCGAAATAGTGTTATAATTGGTAGCGCGGAAGTCTATAAATTAGTTTTCTAATACGGGCGTCCATTCCACACTCCCCGTAATGGCGTTATATGACTTCCACCTCTTACATCCATATCCTACAGGCTACAGGACACGGGAAGCAGGACGTTATATCGGAAACTGCGGAAACCTGGAAGCTGGAAGAAGTACGTCACTGTATAAGGCGACCATTGTCAAATTTAATTATTTTTAGTGGGGCAGAGCAGAGAATAATTAAATTTGGTTATGATCACGTTTTTTAAATATAAAAAAAAACAAGGGATTTAAACAAAAATCTATATAAACTTCCATTTTTTTATTTGAGTACCGCAGGTGAGTTGATACCGTTTGGAGATGGTTTACGGCAGTCATGGCATCCCCAATTGGGATAGGTATTTTTTAGGCTGAAGGTAGTGGGGACGGGAAGGAGATGGATTGAGGAAGGTCGGAAAACGCAAACAAAGCCATTACTGACATAAAGCTCAGAGAATTTTAATTGTGACCCACAAATTTCAGAGATATAAGATATTATTCACTTTGAGGTGATTTTTCACAAAAACGGCGCTACATAAATTAGCCAAATATTTATTATTATCTCCTCGATGAAATACCGCCATTCATAATGAAAACATTGCCTCAAATGGCGTTAACCATGTTTAGTGTCGAGATTTGAATTGTCAAATAACTTTGTGATTATATTTTCCCTATTTTTTATGAGTATACCGCACAAGAATCCCAACTACTGTTCCCGATTGAAGCCAGTGAGACAATGACATCCTCAATTGGGATATGTTGTGGGGTTGAAGGTAGTGGGGAGGGTAGGAAATGGGGAAGAGGAAGATTGGGTAAGTACCAGCCAAGTACTTACCCAATCTTCCTCTTCCTGTAGTACCTGGCTGGTACTTACCCAATTCAGATCTGGTCACCAAACACGGCTAAATATTCAAGCAACGTTTCAATTCTGAATGGTGGTCTTACACCAGGACAATACCGAGAGTATCTTCCACTATGGAACGTGCCGAAATATATAATATATAATTTTGAATAAAGTAAATAACACAAATTAATCAAATAAAATTTATTTGCGCGCGCCGGGATTCGATCCTTCGAACCTTCGGAGACCTTCTCAAAATAAAATTCTTCCAGTTTTTAGTTCGTCAGTTACAATTAGTACCGTTAGTGCCATTAGTTTCAATTAAGCCAAGATAAGTTTTACTCTTAACAATTATTGAAGTAACGAAAAGCTTAACCCCTGCAATGCGATTAATGCAGGTAGCTCAAAGAAACTTTACCTACCCTCCTCCTCCTACACAGCGAATATATTAAGAGGAAAAGTTCAAAGACAGATATCACATCATATTTAATTCTAAAATAATATAAAGGCGATTCACCTCGGCGTAACATTCGGAATCTGGTGATATCATGCGCTCCTTACTCCATCAGCTGAGGAATGATTTGCCGGCCTCTGTGTTTCCTCCCTCCTACAAAATAGATCTCTTCAAGAGTCAAGATCCATGTTCACTCCTTCCTCTCTTCAAAAAGACCCTCCATACAACATCTCCAAAGATGAAATAGGCCCTGAAGAAAACTATGTTCCTCAGGGCCTCTTGTGTGTAGTTCATGAATTTGATGTACGTTGGGAACAGTGGAAAGGGGCGGAGATGGGAGAGCGGATGGTTGTTAGGCTGGAGGATATTGAGTCCTATAATTTCAATACCCGCTATATCAGATTTTTTGACAAAATGAGCTGAGTACGACATCTTGTTCACATTTTTGCGAGGAACAAGTTTCAAAACCTCCTTTATCATGACCAAAAACCATGTTAAAACTGCGAGTGAGAAACAAAACCCGCTATATCATTCAAGAAGTTATTATCAAAACCCGCTATATCGGAATTCAACCAATTACGAGCAGTTATTTTGCCAAGATGGCGGGTGTAGAAACACGCCCCTCAGGTCAGCTGAGTTTCAAAAGTCTCTATATTCCATATAAATTACCCAGTGAGTATCAAAATCCGCTATATCCATTTTATTTATAAAAATTACTTAAATATTTCTAGATACACATTGAAAAATGAACACTTTTCGAATGTATTTACTCCAATTCAATATATAAAAAAATAAAATGCAATTTTTTATTTACGCTAGAGATGTGAGCGTTTTTTTGCGGTTTTCTCCGAATCACTGAAAGTTGGCATAGAAATTGAACGACTCACATAGGGAAGTGGGGAAAGGAAAAAAAATGAGACAAAGAAAGGTTGAGAAATATCTACCTATTCTGACCTGATCTCAAAATTCTGTTTTGTTTACATTAATTCCCTCACAGCCTATGTCATCTTTGGGGATACTGTGTTAAGTACATCAATGACATTTCAAGCAACGTTTAGATTTTTAATTCTGCTATCATTGCGATACTGAGAATATAAAATGGACGTGCCTAAATATACTTTAGAACTTGAATTACTAATTAATATACATTTACATAAAAAAAAATTATATTAAACTTAAATATATTTTTTTAATAATTGGGCCCGGAGTCAAGGAGCGTACCATTGTATACATTCTACAACCAAAATTTACTCTCATTTGAAGTTACAACTTTCCACGCGGAGGACAATATATTATTTAAAATACTGGACATTGCATGATTTTATATGTATTTGCTATCCCCCTATAAAAAAAATGTGCCAAAAAAGGGTTAAAATTTATTTTGAAAAACTGGATAATTGAGGAACCTTTAGGATTGGAGAATTTTTATGAAATGACTTTTACAAAATCTTACAAATAAGAATTTAATTACATTTTTACACAATTACTAATTTACAACGTTGCAGGCTTTGAAGGTGGAAGTGAAAGGTTTTTGATTTTATTGATACGACTAGGACTGTCTGAAAAGGTGAGTTTTAAATTTTGATCTAAATTCTGCGGGTCCTGTGATCTGTGATTAGTCTGAAATATTTTATTTCATTTTTTATTTTACATTTACAAAGTAGTTCTGGAAAGATTTTTTTAATAATTTCCATAAACTCATAAAAAATGTGATATATTTTATACTAGCTGGTTCCCGGCATGTGTTGCTATTCCAGTCAAGGAAATAAATTGATTCTCTCTGCATGTCCTTTCCCGTGCTTCCCCGCCCCTTCCACCTTCCCCGCCTTCCCCCTCCATCATCTCTTCCCTGTCGACGAACCCTACTCACCCCTGCCTTTCTTCCCTGCCGTTAAAATATATGAAATACACACATTTTCATTTATAAAAAATTCATAACGCCAGAGCTTACCATTGTATATAGTCGACATGTTATTCTGATGTATGAGTATATTATTGTAAAGTTTCATTAAAATCCATTTAGTAGTTTTTGCGTGAATGAGTAACAAACACACATACATCCGTACAAACATTCACGGTTATAATATTAGTAAGATTTAAATCACAAATAAATAAAAAAGAACATACCCGTAATAGATATTTACATTACCTTTTTTTTAATATTAACTCCGCACTGGGAATGCTGAGTGGAGGGTCTTTTTAAGAAAAAGAAGGACAGGAAGTTCTGGGAAGGAAAAAGGTATGAGGGATGGGTAGGAATCAGGGGTTCAGTGTGTCCAGGTCATTCTCTGCCAAGACCTAGACAAACCTCACTCCATGAACCCGGGCACCCCTTCTAAGTCACCAAACGTAGCGAACCGAAATTATTTTATTTATTTAAGTATCTTAAATGAATAACTAGTTAGTTTGCTCAAGTATTTGGCCACAAATCCAAATTTAAGTTTTATATGAAAAAGGCCGAGCAGCCATTCCCCTTAAAGCTGGTGACAGTCCTAACCGCGAATTAAGACAAGTCAATTAAGGCTAGTCGCTCCCGCTGGAATAGAACGGACCCCACAACTGTCCCCAGTCCCAAACCTCTTCCCCACCCCGCGCTGCAGTACAATGAGCCACTAAATTAATTAAATACGAACGGGCGGTATAGTTTGATAAGTCATGGGCAACCGTAAGGGCGGTTTGCAATAATTGGGCCGATAAGCTTGACGAATCGACGTTTTATTGCAGAAATAGTGGGTGCACGAACAGAGGACAATGGACTTTTATTAAAAGGTGTAAAATTTGAGAATTTAATGGGTAAAATAAACTGGATATGCTTAAGTTTAGCATGATGGCAATCAAATCAGAAATTAAAAGTTTTATTATATATACCTCCCAACGTCTATTTCGATAAATTAACAGCTTGTTTTTATATGATACTAGCTGGTCCCGGCATGCGTTGCTATCCATTTAATAAAGAAATTGTTTCTCCCAGAGTGTTCTTTCCCATTCGTCCCGTCCCCCTTTCGCCTCCTTCTTCTACTGCGTCCTCTTCCCCTCTCGCGTTCCCACTCCGTCACCTCCACCTTTCCTCTACCTACTCCACTCCCCCCCCCCCCTTCTCTCGTCCCGCAAACCCCCATCCCGAGTTCCCCTCCCCCCTCCTAGGTCCCCCTCCCGCGTTCCCCTTCCACCTTCCCCGTCTTCCCTCTTCCCTTTCCCGCTCCCTCGTCCCGCCAACTTTATTTTATTTTTATTCAATCCCAGTACTTTCAGTTTTTAGACAACACGCGTGCCACCTTTTACAATTTTTATTAAAATTTCCATTTTTCATGTGTATTAAATTTGGAACCTATTTAAAACATCTAAGATTCTTGATTCGATTCAAACTATTAGGGGAGTACCTACTTTAAATAAACTTAACAACTTAAAGATTTTCAAAAATAGAATCCTTATTTAACAATCATTGTTTTGCAAAATGTCATTCTCAAACACGCGAACTGTCAAATGTGCGATAGTCGTTTAGGTAAATAATAGGTTTTCTGAAATTATCCAATTTTCTGCGCAATTTTCTTTATTTTTCTCTCCGTAAGGACCATCCTCGTACTTCAAGGAATATTCTAAAAAAAGGATTAGCGAAATCGGTTCAGCTGATCTCGAGATTTGCGCTTAGCAACACATTTAGCGATTATTTTTTTTATATACAGGGTGTTAAGGGACGTACTTGACTTACTTTAACCAGTGATTCCTGACATTATTTGGAGTAAAAAATGTCAATGAAATTTTGGTCTCCGGTGACATTTTTGATGTTTTTTTTTTTTTTTTTTTTTCTACAAAAACATAAAAAAATGGTAGTTGTTGAACAGTTGGATGCGGGGTAAGGGGTTCGTCAGACACCCGGCTGAGTGACCAGTGACGACGTGCAAAAGAATTTTTTTTTTGTTTGATTTTGAAGAAAAAAATTTTGAAAAAAAAAAAAAAGTCGTCAAAAAAAATCACCGGAGACCAAAATTTCATTTACATTTTTTACTCCAAATAATGTCAGGAATCACTGGTTAAAGTAAGTCAAGTACGTCCCTTAACACCCTGTATAAGAAGATGCATTCATAATTATTTAGTAAATTTTTCGCAAATTGAAATTTGAATGCCACCTTTTAGAATTATTTAAAATTCACATTTATACAAATACGTCATATCTGTATAATTATAATAAACAAGCAAAAAAATCATACAAATTAAAATACCAATTATTTTTATGTTTAAATGTTATTTGTTTGAAATAAATATTTGTGTTGGGTCAACTTTGATCTTCGATTTAAACTTGGAGGTTTCATAAAATATATTTTTTTTAAAGAACGACAAACATTCCCGGGTTACGAACAACCCAACAATGTTTGAACATCTCTTACTACCACCACAGAAAGCCGAAAATGTTTCTTGTGTTGTGATGGAGGACCTAGCCAGCCGAGGAATCGAACACGCGACGCACGAATGGGACCCAAGCGCTATGCCCACTCAACCACTGACCGGTCAAATAAAAAATAAAAACAGACAGTCAATAAAAACGGATACAAGTATACTTGGTACAGGCAAATCATTTTACAGAGGACACGTTTGAAAATGTGAACACGTGCATCAAAAGTTTCAAACAAGTTTTTATAACATTTGCCCTATGATCTATTTTGCGATCATTTTTTTAACATTAGCTCCACACAGGAGGCCCTAAGGAAAAAAATTAAGTATGGAGGGTCTTTCTAGGGAGAGGACGGGGAGGAAGTTTTGGGAACGAAAAAAGTATGAGGATTGGATAAGAATCTGGGGGTCAATGTGTCCAGGAGTGATGGACGTATAAATACACCCCTCCCACTAAAACGCATAGCGATGGATTGAGAGAGTCCGACTGGAGAGTTCAAAAGGTATCCTTAAATTGTCTCTCCCGATCCGGCCCGACACGCAGTAGGTGGGCAAACGCATCCGCCGCCAAGGCGTAGGCAAAACTCATCTCAAGAACCCGGGCACCCCAGTTAAGTCACCAAACGTAGGAAACTACTTGGGATGACCTTTGACAGGGATGTTGTATTTTACAAACCCGCCTCCCAAATTGAAAATCTCGCAGATAGTGGGTTTATCAATTCCGTTTAAATTTAGACTCTCGACTCAATTCGACTCAAGTTATTTTCATGTTTTTTTGTTTAATTCTTCAGCTTCCCAATAAAAACATTTTTTTTATTCATCCACTACAACACTACACACAATCCTAGTGAGGGTCTTTAAAATTTTTTTACAGGCTTTAAAATGATTTACCTACTATAGGCATACATTGATAGTTTGGCATATAATTTTTTTAGTTGAGTTCCAAAGTAAATCTCATTGGGAAGGCTGATAGAGATATTGAAAGAAGGGTAAATGCCGGTAACTCCATTAATGGAGGACTGAATGCCGTTGGCGCTAATAAAAAAACTGTCAAAAAAAGCGAAGCTAGCAGTCCACAATGGAGTCCTGGTACCTACCCTGATGTACGGCAGTGAGGCATGGAACTGGCAGAAGAAGGATGAAAGTAAACTGAATGCTGTTGAAATGAGATCCCTGAGACGTATGTGTGGTAAAACCATGTATGATCGTGTTAGAAATGTGGATATCCGCAAAGAATGTAAGGCTGATGTAAGTATAATGAGCAAAATTAAGAAAGGGACCCTCAGATGGTTTGGGCACGTAGAGCGAATGAGCGAAGAAAGTAGTGTAAAAAGAATATATGATGCAAATGTGAATGGTAGAAGAAGTCGGGGACGCCCGAGGAAGACATGGCACGATCAAGTGAATCAGATACTTGAGACGGGCCATGTCAAAAGTCAGAATAATAGAAGAGTATATATGAGACGATGTATGAATGTGAGTGAGGCAAAGAGTGTGTGCCAAGACCGAGTTGTTTGGCGGTCCGTCCTCTCTGCCTACCCCTGCGGGGAAACGGCGTGATGGTTAGTTAGTTAGTTTTACCGGCATACTTATAGTATCAGTTTTTTTCTTCTCCAGTAAAGTTGCCAAAATCGAACAATAATTTTTGAAATTAAAAAAGAAATGTTATGATTTACAACCCTATCAAAAAGATCCAAATTTCGAGACTGTATATCACAATCCTCGGAAGTACGTTATTTTCATCACATTTTTCCATTATCTTGTAAAAAGAAATATGTATTGAAAAAAAATACTTACTATAATAACGAGTGAGCTCGTGAACAGACGCCGTCAAACACGAAATTCTCTCCGACAGGTTGTCAAAGCTGATGCCCTCAGAATGATGTCGAGATATATTTTATACGCTGAATACAAAGATAACGACACGTCACAGTCGTCACATTCGACAATCTTCACGTATTATTTTCTAATGATGTGTCAGCCACAAGATATTGGTGCGGTTTACATATTTTCAAAATGCGTATAAATGAGACAGGTATCGTGTTTCTCCGTTACATAATTTTAGCAAAAAATGTATAAATAAACTTCCATAGAAGGATTTCTTTTGGGTTTATTAAGGGCCATTAACCAGCCAGCGGCCGAAAATTCAAATTTCGTAGAAAGATCGTACAGGGCGGTTCCAATGAGAAAGATTAATTATTCTCCGTTCCAGCTTTTTAAATTTATAACTCAATATCGAAATTATTTAATTAAAAATTTGCTTTAATTTATACCTACATCCCAAAATGCTTAAAGGCGTGATGATAAAACTATGAAAATTATATACTTTGTGTAATTATTTTTTGATTATAAGTGTTTATAATTTTTCAATAATGTCTAAGCAAAATAAGAATGAAAAAAAATCTTAAATATATTAGTTTGTAAGACCGTAAAAAATAGACAAACTGAAAATATTTCGTCACAAAACACGTGCGCGGATCTTTTTTTTAATGATTTTATTTAAACTAAAATTAAAATTCAGAAACATGGCTTTCCCAGATAATGTATGATTTATTTTACTGCATGATTATATGATTTGAAATGTGTGTTGCATAAAACAAAGTTTTGTTTGAAAATTTAACAAATCTGCCAACGACCTACGATAAAACCTTATTGTACTAAAAATAAACATTTTCTCAAAATTTAAAACATAGCTTTACTAGATAAAATAACAGTCTTTCGAAATCAATTTATAATTTTTTGTGGAAAAGAGTCAACACGGCTAAAACTTTATTTAAAAATGACATATTTAAGATGAATAACTAAACTATAAAATCAATAGCTTTTTTCCGTGAAACATAACATACATAAAATATCACCCCACAGTCAGAATAAATCATCACTCAAATATCACAACATATTTAGAAAATAATCCTGGGCTTCTTTGAGGTCAGGTTTAGATTTACTGAATTTTATGAACACCGATAGGTAATCCTCATCTTTTCAAGTTAAAACCATTACTATTGCTAAAATTGACAAACTATGAAAAAAGTGTGCAATTTCGAACAGCTATATCTCAAATACTATATATTAATTCGGTAGATATTTTTTATTATGAATCATAGAAAATTTAATATTACAGTATTCTATTAAAAAAATTTAGTCTATTTAACTGAACAGTATTCTCCAAAAAAATTAGACCTTCGGGTCATAATTGACAAAAACTGAAAAAATGTATTTTTTTTGGTTTATTGACAACTATTCGAACGTCCACCGAAGTGGATTTCTACATTCCAAAAAATTAATTCTGCCCCATTTGATGGAAGGTAAGATGTTTAAATTTACTGGATTCAGTACTCAGATGAATTATTTTATAATGTAATTGACAGTTTCGTCAGCCTAAAAACTCAGTAAAATGAGTTCAAAGATAGAATATATGAGGTCAAATTTGAAAAACAAACGGTCGCTCGTGTTTAATATCAGGTGTTTAATGTATTTTAAAATGAGTATGAGTAGACCAGGCTCCAAAAATGTTTTAACTCTTTAGTTGCCGGGAAAAAAAGAAAAAAAAACAGATTTAATTTGATTAAAAACAGATTTTTTTAGGTCGAAAAAAATAACACGAGAGCGTGAATCTTTATTCCTTTGTTTAGTCACGCATCTAAGTAAAGGAAGAACACTCTTAGATTTGTTTATAGAGTGGGAGACTATTTAAGGTGACGAGGGTTGAACCCATCACCCGGTGTCATATCCCGGTAACGGTAGTATACGTATTACCCGTCCCGTTCCGTGATATTATCATTCAGCCACGGGTTAAGTCCTTTTCACGGTATGGGGATCTGGGGATTACGGCCTATTATATAATGCTATAGACATGTTGTACTAATGAACTTGAATGGCAGAATATATCATTTTCTGAATGGTTTTAGGCGGGGTCCTGGTGACGTCATAATAGTAATCAAATAATGTCTGAAGAGTGTTATTTCACAGGTAAATTTGTTTATTTTTATTTATTTGCACATCCGTTTCATTCACTAGCAATTCTAAAACTAACTTAAAATTTATACTTTTACAGAAATGATTAAATTTTATTAAATTATCGAAAAAAGCAAACACTTTGTGGCTTGACATTATACAGAATGAAACAAGTTCTTTATTTAAAACCATATTATTTTGATTTACGTTTGTCAAATGATTGTCCTGTGGAAGGTTGAGGTTAACGAAAACCGGTCGACAAATATAAATTAAAATAAAGTGGTTTCAAACAAAGAACTTGTTTCATTCTTTAAATTTTATTAGGTAAGGATTGTGGGTGGGATGATTTTGAGGGAGGAGGAGAAGGGTGGGAGGAGTCACAATTACAGGAGAACGTTGTCAGTTGACGGTGGTTGGTTAATGCCCAAGAAATACAAAATATAATGTCGAGTTAAGTTATAATGTTAAGTTAATGAATTGCGATACATTTACATACGTAAGTGATGCCCATAGCACCACAAGTTGGTTAGATCACTGTGTCGTCACGAAAGCACTGGAAAATGCTATTACGATGTTAAATATGACGCAGTATGGTCTGATCACTTGCCAATGATTGTAAATCTCAACCTTCAATTTTTGCCAGCCTTTGTGGAATCGTGTAATGACAACATATTTGATTCTTCTAGGAAGAATCCGAAATCTAATGTTGAAATAATGAAATATGCTGAAACTATCAACAACAAACTTCTAAAGATAATTCAAGATTTCTCCCAATGACCCAACCTAACAAAAAATCTGCAAATTCAAACAAAAGCCAAATAAATTCCCTGTACTAAAATATTGTGGATGCACAGCGAAATGCTGCCTCCACGACATTTAATAACAGGAATCGAAAAAATAGAAACATTCCTGGATGGAATCACATGGTTGCAGCCAAATACGCAGAATCAAGAAGCGAAAAGTGGCATAAGGCAAGGAGCAAACATGTCTCCGGTTCTGTTCAATCTATACACCGATGAGCTTATTCAAAGACTTAATGCAACGAAAATAGGTTGCCATTTAAATGGAGTGGGTGTAAATAACATTAATTACGCTGATGACATGGTTATTCTTGCACCGTCACTAAGCGCATTAGAGAAATTACTCAAAATGTGTGAAGACTTTGCAAAAAACATAACCTTTTGTATAATACCAAGTCAATAGTTATGGTTTTTAAACAGAAAAACGAAATCGTCCAAACACCCTCAGTATGGCTAGATAAAAGGAAAATGAATGTTAATCATAGCGTTAAATACCTCGGATATGTCATCACAGACGACCTTAAGGATATCGAGGACATGAAAAGGCAGAGAAGAGCGATATCAATTAGAGCGGGTATGCTTTCCAGACGTTTTTACTCCTGCTGCCCCAAAGTAAAAAGAATACTGTTCAACGCTTTCTGTACTTCGCTGTACACATCAGAACTGTGGGTTGACTACACTGCAACCCAATGGCATAAGCTAAAGGTTGCTTAAAATAACGCTCATCGCCAATTTTTCCACCTACCGAGATACTGGAGTGCTACGGAAAGGTTCCTGGAGGGTCGAGTGCACACTTTCCTAGCACTTCTTCGCCACCGCATGGGAAATTTATGGCGCAGACTGCGTCATTCGAAAAATGCGATCATCACCGCCATGACTGCCTGGATGGAGTCTCCCCTGATGGCCCTCTGGAGACGGGAGATGATGAAATACCCCGTACACCGCTATTTGCATCGCTTTTAGTGTTAAATATATCATTTCTCATGCTCATTTGTTTTTATTTAATTTAAGTGATGATGTTAATTATTTTTTACCTCATCTTATTATTTGTATTTCTTTTATAATTTCAAAATATGGATTGTATTGCATTGCACTTCCCCTGCACACATTCTGGAATAAACTATTATTATTATTATATAACTAATTGGTAGGCACTTTAATTGCATGCGCAGGCATAAATAAAAAATAAAACGTGGTATTTATTTATTATTTTATTGTATAACTTCCAACAATAATAATAAACATGTAAATAGCTCAGTATATTCACATTTCATCGCAAATAGGTACCTAGGCCAAATTGTGCATACGCAATTACTTAAACAATCTGTAATATTTTACAAAACATTAAACAAATTATTATTTGCTAATTTTGAACAAAAAAAATATCATTAATAATTATTCAGTACGAAACGAACATTTTACATATTTAGACTCCAAAAATAACAATCGTACCTACATATTGATGAGTAGAAAAAGTAAGTTGATTATTAAGTTGTAGAAGAATACGAAATTATTTTTTCGCTTTTTAGTGCATTTTTTGAAGTCGTTTTTTTGTTTTGTTAAAATTTTTTGATTTTTAGTGAATCTGAAGATCCTACACTAACTAATTTGCCTGAATATGGGTAGACCTACTAAACGTGCTGCTCATATGAGACAGACATAATTTGACCAATACGACATTACGGTCGGTGGCTCAAAGGTCCGGATAGCCTATGAAAGATTCGGCCGAGTATCGTTAATTTGCTCCTAAGAATTGAAGAATTCCGTTACTTTGTCATGGATCCCATAATCAGAACCTAACCAAATTCTCATCAAACTACCCTTGAAGTACATCTTTCCAAATAAAAAAAGAATCATCGTTATCGGTTGGCGTGATATTGAGTTATTCGTCCATTTGTCGCGCACATACTTAATACAAATTTAAGACTTATATGGTTTTCTCATGAATACCATTGTCAAATCAAACCAAATTGAAATGGGACCACACGGGAAGCACCAGCTTTCTAATAAAAAAAGAATCATCAATATCAGTTCACCCAGTCGAAAGTTCTGAGGTAAAAAACATAAAAATAAATAAAAAAAAATACCGTCGAATTGATAACCTCCTCCTTTTCGAAGTCGTTTAAAAACAGAAAAAAATGGTAGCTCCGCTCAAGAGTCTCAACTGCTTCCAATTGTCTAGGTCGAGAGCGAGTGAGACTACGGCATCCCCAATTATAAAGAGGGGAAGGAGAAGGGAAAGAGGAAGGTGGGGTAGTATCTGACTAATCTGGTCTGGTCTGGTCACCAAACACGACTAAAGCCTGTTTGGTAACCAGATCAAAGTGAATGGTGGTCTTCTACCAGGGCAATACTGAAAGTATCTACTACTCTGGATTGTGACAAAAAATACTACATACTATTTTGAATGAATAAACTGTGAAATTAATTTATCATATAAAATAACTACTCAAATAAAATTTACTTGCGCACGCCGAGATTTGAAACCGCGAACTTTGGATTCGTAATCAAGTATCGTAACCAGTGAATCACGGAGGCCGTCAAAATAAATACGCCAATTAAAAGTTTTTTCGTTATTTGTTTTTGGGGTGTTATGCCGTGTTGCGCTACATCCTTCTTTAGCCAACGTTTCGGACAGTGTTGCAGTGTCAATTATAAGGGCAGATCCGGTAGATGTCCGAAACGTTGGCTAAAGAAGGAGGTAGCGCAACACGGCATAACATCCCAAAAATAAATAACTAAAATACTTTTGACCGAGAAAATCTTAAAACGTATCCATTTAAAAGTTGTTGGTATATTAATTAAAGGTTAAAATATACTCACGCATACACACCAATCATTCCGACTCTTGTGAATAAATAATTTTTGCTTCTTCAAATTTTGCACCATTTTATTAATGAAATAATTAAAAACACTTTGCTTTTACCACCATAATCTTTATTTAAAAAGTATATTTCTCCCCCCCCCCCCCCCCCCCCCCGCCCCCTTGTTGATCTTCTAAGCACCTCCCTTTTCCACCTCTCTCCTCCCCCACTACTTCCATTTCTACCCACGCCTGTCTTTCTATATTTGATCATTTAGTTTTAGTACATATAATGTTCTGATGAAGAGAATATCGTTCTTGAAACATGTTGACTTTTTAAATAAAGATTATCGTGGTAAAAACAAAATGTTTTTAATTATTTCATTAAATAATTTTTGATTTGGTCTTGGCATGTTTTTGCGGGAATTTATATTTTAAATTTTCTTAGGAATATTTTATTTTCATAAAAATATTCCCCGGATACAATTTCGTCAGCCCATATTGTATTACTGCATGAAGATACCTTAGAGGCGCAAAAACAACCCTTTCCGGGGTTAAACAACGAATTTTCTATGATAAAACCACCTTTAAATGTGGAAAATAGTTAACAGCATAGGTATTACGAGCGAGAAATTACATGGAATTGTTATTTATAGACCAAAAAGGTTACCTCCTTTTTAGAATTTAGTTAGAAAGGTTAGAAAAGGGATCGCCACAATTCTACGAATCGAAATGTATTTGTCAGCGGTTTTACGGTTCGATTTCAAATGTTAGGCATTATAAAACCGGATAGAAAAAGGCCGAACATGTAAATAAATGACAACCATTAAAACTGATTTTAAGAATCATTTCTTTGTTTATTTCTATTTAAGTTTCATGTGAGAATTCATATGAATAATGGGTAGTTCGAAGTTAACAGTTGGTTTAATACTTGGAACTTAATGTTAGACAATAAAAAACGTTCCTTAGTGAGGGGTCAGATATTAACGTTGAACAAAGCCATACTGAACTTTTTAGGCCAATCGTACTTGGAGATACTCACAAGCGACTCGAGTTCTTGCACCTAGCATACGCATCGCTCGCATAATAAAGATACTAAAAATCCGCAAAAGGTGCAATGGTCATCTATTTGACCTTGATACGCAATAAAAGACATTCGTTTTAAAATTTGTTAAGTTGTTGGAGCAGTTCCAGTGAAAGAAGTGAGAGTGGTGATTTGGAGGGGGGGGGGGGGGATTTCGAAAGATTGTTCTTTTATCTAGGAAACGCATGCTTTAAATTTTGAGAAAAAATGTTTATTTTTAGTAAAATAAGGTTATACCACAGGTCGTTGGCAGATTTGTTAAATTTTGTATTATACAACACCCATTTCAAATCATATAATTATGCAGTAAAATAAATCAATAGATACATTATCTGGGAAACGCATGTTTAAGAATTTTAATTTTAGTTTAAATAAAATATATATAAAAAACATATGCGTACATGTGTTTCTGGACGAAAATTGGTCCGTTTGTGTATTTATTTGCGCACTTACAAACTAATATATTTCAGATTTTTTTTAATATTCTTATTTAACTTAGACGTTATTGAAAAATTATTAATACTTATAATAAAAAAAATAATTACAAAAAGTACATAACTTTAATAGTTTTATCATCACGCCTTTCAGCATTTTTGGAAGGAGGTAGGTATAAATTATAGGGCGATTCCGCTATAGACGATTCTCGACAGTAATTTTTAAATCGCAGTATTTGTTACTTTTTGTGATACCAGTGCAACTAAGAAGGTCAATATTTAATAATAAAAATAAAAAAAATGGATTTTACTTCATATTGAAATTTTTGGCGCGCTTGGAAACATTATCATTCGAAGAATCGATTTATAAACTGCAAAATCACACCGTGCAACACTGGCGCGAAACAGCTGTTACCGAGAGTTTAAAGTTATATTTTACTGCTAAACGTGTAGTGATAATATTAATTTATTCTTATAAGCCGAAAGATGTAAGTACTTGTTGTTATTTTTTAAGCATCATTGACTACAAGAAGTCACTGTTAGCTTGTTGCATCCGCGATACAAAAGATATAAAAGTTTGTGTTTTTCACAGAAATAAAGTGCAAACGTTTTGAAACTTTGTAAAAGTAAGAAGAAATCACAGGCAAACTTGAATAAAACGTTTTTAAGAGTATAATGTTAGCTGAATTGAAATAAACGTTGACTCAAATTGGTTGCACCTGTGATTGTGTTGTTAGAATCGCGGGTGCAACTCTTTGACAACTACCCTTATTGTGTGATTTATCATATATTTTATTGTTTTTTTATGCATTCATTATGTTTTTTTTTTTTTACATTAACTCCACACAGGAGGCCCTGAGGAAAATAATTTCCCTCAGGGCCTATGTCATCTGGGATGCTGTGTGGAGGGTCTTTTTGAGGAGAGGAAGGAATGAACATTGGTCTTGAAGAGACCCATGTTGTAGGAAGGAGGAAACACAGATGCCGGCAAAACATTCCACAGCCGAGCTGTTGAACACAAAAACGAGTCGAAGAAACGACCCGTTCTCATGTGACACATGTCAACCGTGTACAAATGTTGGGCACGCGTTTGGCGTGTTTCTCGACTATGCACCGGTGCCGAAGGGATCAATGATGCTAGTTCCTATCTTCCATTGTAATACCGGTAGAACAAGGATAGCATTCCCACCCGACGCCTGTGCTCTAAAGATTGCAATCCGTCTGTTAAGATGGGAGAATCTATCAAACGGACCGCCCATTTCTGCACAGAATCGAGGGTATTTTTCAGGTATTTTGGAGCTCCAGACCAGAGATGGCTGCCAAATTCAACCGTGGGGCGTACTTGTGATTTGTACAAGGTTAGCAGTTGTGTACTATTAAAGTATCTGCGGGCCCTGTACAGTATTACTAGTGATTTATATTTAATAGGTGTGTTTATATTATATTCAGATTTTTTATAGAAATTCTATGATTTGGCAAGCAGTCTCTCTGAAACATCTTTTTATATTTAAAAAATCAGTTAAAAAAAAGATGGTCACGTTGGATGATAAATAGAAAGGGCTGAAAATAAATCAGGCATTCAATCAAAACATTTCTTTCAATCTAAAGACGGCGATAGAATTTCCGTGGCGCGAACCTCACTGTCTCGTCTCAAATGCACTAATTTTTAAATCTCCGAAAACCACCACTGAAACAGAAATTGATTGGGATGATAACAATCTGGAACCTCTTACAAATTACTAAATATAAAAAGGAATTCTACAAAATAAGAAAAAAAAACAAATTTTTGTTTTTGAAAAGGATTGATGGATGTCATAGAATTTTCGGCGAATTTTGACGTAACCGAAAAGAAATAATTAACATAAATGACCCAGAAATGTACTGATTAGTAATAAGCATTGTTGGATTTCTTATTTCGTTCCTCTATCAGGGTTTATTAATGTTTATATACACTTAAACTAGACGAGTTACACCCGCGATAATTTGATGTTGCACCCGCGATTGTTTGAAAAGCTAATAATTCATTGCTTGTTTTGGTTTTCTATGTATTTGTTTAGTTTAACGCCTTGCGGAATATCAAGGCATAAAATAAAAAATGTATCACAATTAACAGATTTTTGTGTTTTTGTCTTATGATCTGGAAAGGGTGGGCCAAATTGGTTGCACCCGCGATCGCACTTTGAACCTCCCTCCTGACTTTTAAATATTTCAATAAATTTTTTATAAACTAATAAAAAGTAAACATGTTAAAATGTAGCTCTTCCAATGATAATTTCATTAAAAATGTTTATTTTTTTTATTATTAAGAAGCTTACCCGCGATAATGGAATCACCCTATAGCAAATTTGGAATGAAATAAAATGGATATTGAGTTATAATTTTAAAAAGCTGATGCGGAGAATAATTAATCTTTCTCGTTGGAACCGCCCTGCACGATCGTAATGTGGATTTTCGACCGCTGGGTGGTTGAACGCTTTTAAGCACGAAACAATAAATTAATTATAATATTTGTGTTATGTATTTGTTTCTTTAACTTCACAAGGTTTCAATAAAAGGCGAACAACATGAGTATATTGTAGGTACGAGATTTCACATATAATTCTCTCCAGGGATACCGATTCGACTTTTCCCAGTTTATTCCTCTTTAAACATCGATAAATTAATTATTTTTAAGCAGCGATGTCGACGTAACTTCGAATGAATGTAAACGAGTTTCTTAAAGCCATAAACACCGTAATCCGTATGTATGTAGGTACCAGACATGAGGAAATTTTATCTGAAGTAAATTGAGGTAATATCATTACGACCTAGCGGCAATTCAATGCCCGCAGTAAAATCACCGTCGAAGTGACCTTCGGCCTCACGAGTCCGGACCCCGGGCCACTCCGGACACTCCGGAAACTGCAACCTCCGAGGTCAATAAAGACGAAACAATTTATGTTAGGATGCAGCCGTCGTATAATCATTCCAATCACTATTACTTCCCACACGGATATTGCAGGCAGAATGCAATGCGGACAGAACGGCGGATCCGGGAAGTAGGGACATGGTAGGAAAAATTATGTAGGGACTTTATAGCGGGAATTTATTTTGTTCACGATTGTGGATGCAAATTCATATGTATCTAATGCTGATGGGAAAATTTTCAGAATACAGGAAATGATAAATGAAAACCAAGGTAGTTATGGCTTCTCGTAATAACCAGATAATGTTAAATTCAGTCGGGAAATACACGTTGTAACGGGATAATTAAATACTCGTACATGAACAATTTAACGGTGAATATAATAGTATTTATTTTGGGTGCAATCAATTTGCAAACATGGCACGTATTTAAAAGAGTTCAATAGCAAAAAAGTAAAATAAACTTTAACAATAACTTTATGGGTTCACTATAATATAATAAACAGGTTTAACCTGTGTCGGTCCTCTCAAAGGAAACCTGTTTGTTCCCTTAGCCGTTTATTTTGCCAAAATAACAAAGTACTAAAACATATTTTAATTCAAATACATCAAGGAAAAATCTACTTGTCTACATACTGTGTACACCAGCCCGTAAGAACAAAATATTGACACTGTGTATAAATTCATTTGATATTCATAACTTATTTTGAAGGGTATTTTTGAAGTCGATTTTACGTTTGAAATTGGTGAAATAATGCACAAAAAATTATAAATTTATAGTAAATATCATTTCCAGGGGCCAATTGTTGCATATAACAAACTGCAAATACATAATATGACCGAACAAATCGAACATACACACTCTATACATTTAACAGAAAATAAACTCATGAAGTGAGCATTAAGTTAACGTTATCGGCCCCTTACATATTAATTCCGAGGAAAAAGTTCCTCAATCACGTACGCGCCCCACGCACAGAGCGCCAAGAAAATAACAAAATTAGCCCAATAACACCGGTCCCGACCGACAACCTTGCGAAAAACCTGCTCACTTTGAAGTGGCTAACAGCTCGCGTCCAATTATTTTTCTTTCATACCGAACTCATTTCCGCTTGACAGAAATTCCGGCACCAAAACCGCGGGGAAAACTCCGAAAAAATAATATATTATTTTACTCGGCCATATTTCGCGAGGGTCACGGAAAGGGGCAGAAAAACAAAGGGATACGACTCGTTTTTGCGGATTTCAATTATTATTTTATGTTGGTACTGCAGACTGCAGGGTTTTGTCCAGGCATTGGGTCCTTAGCGTAAAACGGAAAGGAAATTGGGACCGAAAGGAAAAGGTAAACATGTATTTATTATTATTTAACTAGGCTTTGATCAAATGGCAAACGCAATGGGGCGTTATCGAGATGTAGGCATGCTTAGACTCGCTAGAAACACGGAGAAAGAAAAGTGAGAAATATTTTAAATAAAACAATAACTTTGTAAACACCACTTTTATTTTATATGCTTTATGTCGTGTTTTATTTTAAATTATAATGTCACATCACAAAGTATCTGCTTCACATGAACAAAAAAAGGAGAAATATTTGGTTGATTTGTGGGACCGTCTTTTCGAATACGGCACCTAGCGGCAAAAATCCTGTAAAAACAATCCATTACTTCAAAATTTAACTAGGCAATTTATTCCAGCTCACAGAAAACTTTTAAGCAATTAAGTCAGCCACCCGATTCGCTAAAATCTGCCGTGCATCAGCGCGGGAAAATCTGTGCAGAAATATCAAAAAAGGAAAAAATCGCAACGCGCGGATAGAAGCGCGTTGGAGCGTAAGATTCTGCATCGCGAGCTCCGTTCATTGAGGCCATTGTAATTTCTGAATAATAGCAACACTGAATCATGCATACAGTATTACGATCGAACGCCTAGTACCTACTCCCTACCTACTAATGAAGAAAATGTTATGCAATACACACACAAAAGGAAGTAGATTATTTAAATAAGATATCGTATATTGAAGATAAAATAACTTATGTCCAATGAAATTCTAGATTCAAAGAAAAAACATTAAGAAAATATTTAACTCTTTAAGGGCTGACTTCCCACATTTCTCCCGATTTATTACATATTTTCCTTAAGGGCTATTAACCAGCCAGCGGCCGAGAATTCAAATTTCGTCGAAAGATGTTCTTACAATCATACAGGGCGGTTCCAATGAGAAAGATTAATAAGCCGCAATAATTAAGAAAGCCGCCATAGCTCAGTGGTCAGAGCACCTGACCGGCAATCAGAAAGACACGGGTTCAAGTCCCGTTGGCGGCAAAGAATCTATTCTCGGAAGATTTTTTCAATGTAGACCAGTGTTTCAGGCTGATAATTATTGCTTATAATAATTGTTACCCTTTGTGCTATACAAAAAATCTTGTCTTAAACGCTAGTTTATCAATTAAAAAATAATAATTAAAGATTAACTCTTCTCCGTACCATCTTTTAAAAATAATTACTCAATTTCGATTTTATTTCATTAAAAATTTGCTTTAATTTATACCTACATTTAAAAGTGCTGAAAGGCGTGATGATAAAACTATTAAAATTATGAACTTTATGTTATTATTTTTTGATCATAAGTATTTATAATTTTTCAATAATGTCTAAGCAAAATAAGAATGTAAAAAAAATCTTAAATATATTAGTTTGTAAGACAGTAAATAAATAGACAAATTGAAGTATTTTCGTCACAAAACACGTGCGCGGATCTATTTTTAATGATTTTATTTAAACTAAAATTAAAATTCTGAGAAATAGCTTTCCCAGATAATTTATTGATTTATTTTACTGCATGATTATATGATTTGAAATGTGTGTTGTATAATAAAAATTTGATTTGAAAATTTATCAAATCTGCAAAAGACCTAAAGTAAAACATTTATTGTCCTAAAAATAAACATACTTTCTGAAAAATTAAAACATAGCTTTACTAAATAAAATAACAGTCTTTCGAAATCAATTCATAATTTTTTTCTGGAAAAGAGTCTATACGTCTAAAATTTGATTTAAAAATTACATATTTCCGGTTTTGTCTGGTCCCTGTTAAATTCTTGTTCTAAAGCTCTTAATTTTTTTTTTAAATGGGCAATTCACCCTTAATATTTTATTCTGATAATATCTACACATTCCCCACGCCGAAACGGCAATTATATGAAATTCCTTCGATAGAAATAAACAAAAATTTTAACAAAACAAAAAAACGACTCCAAAAAATGCACAAAAAAGTAAAAAAAATAATTTCGTATAATAATTAATTACCGGTTTTGTCTGGTCCCTGTTAAATTCTTGTTCTAAACCTCTTAATTTTTTTTTAAATAGGCAATTCACCCTTAATATTTTATTCTGATAATATCTACACATTCCCCACGCCGAAACGGCAATTATATGAAATTCCCTCGATAGAAATAAACAAAATTTTTAACAAAACAAAAAAACGACTCCAAAAAATGCACAAAAAAGTAAAAAAAATAATTTCGTATTATTATTATTCTACAACTTCATAATTAACTTACTTTTATTACTCATCAATATGTAGGTACGATTGTTTTTGGAGTCGGTGTCAGTCAAGGTAGGTTTGTAACTAGATACATAGTTATAGGTGAGATGTGCTTGTGTCGCACAAGCGATTTGACGAGGCGAGAGGCGATAGCGGGGCCGCGTCATTAGGGGAGCTGTGAACACGCCGGGCCGGGTACCTTTGCTGACATAATTTGACCCTAACAACGTTAGGGTCAAATTAAGAGATTCGGCCGAGTTTCGTTAATTTGCTCCTAAGAATTGAAGAGTTCCGTTTGTCATGGATCCGATAATCAGAACCTAACCAAACTCTCATCAAACTTCCCTTGAAGTACATCCTTTCCAATAAAAAAGAATCATCGAAATCGGTTGGCGTTGTATTGAGTTATTCATCTATTTGTCGTGTACATACTTAATGCAAATTTAAGACTTATATGGTTTTCTCATGGATGCCATTGTCAGAACTGGACCAAATTAAAATGGGACCACACGGGAAGCACCAGCTTACAAATAAAACAAGAATCATCAATATCGGTTCACCCACTCGAAAGTTCTGAGGTAAAAAACATAAAAAAATAATATATATATAGTCGAATTGAGAACCTCCTCCTTTTTGAAGTCGTTTAACAAATCGCAAAGTATGCTCCGAAAATTAATATAAATCCATTTTTTTCAGTTATTTTACAGAGAAGGTGTAAGTATGAAAAATTACACAGCGTCTAGTCGTGTTTTACTAAACATTTTCACTAAAATATTATCGTTTTTAATATTAGCGCGCTCTATCTAACATTCATATTTACTTATATCTCTATTTTTTTCTTTTTGACCGGGTACACCGGTCTCAAGGGCGTTGATTGTTTTTTCATAGTTTCATAAAAAGTGTTCATACTAAATCCATGGAAAAATAAAGTTTAATGTTTATTATTTTTATGACATTTGATTATTTATTTAAGTGATCTCGTGTCATTTATTAAAATAATGGGTGGAAGGCAATAATCCGAGTAGTAGAAGAATATAACACTGTTGTGCAAGTTATTGGTAGGAAGGTACTGGTTAGAAAGACAAAGCAGATACGTCCTTTTATATGATGTATCATGATATCTCTTTCACATACGAATGTTTCTTTCGTAAGCTTAGACATAGGTACGTTCTCCACATTCATTTTTTACTTTTTATTTGCTAAATATATTTTTTAAAGGTAATTGATAATATTTCCAATGTCGAATGAGCAGAAGACCGGGTTAAGGAGTTTCTAGTATCGGCATACCGCACCTAAAGGGTTAAATTTGTTTTCGACGTCGGTACCGGATTATATTGAACTGTGAATATCTGTCAAATGGTAAAGTCTAGTTTCAGGAAAATGCATCTGCCCAACAACAATGTTTGAAAAAGGGTTTAGTGTTGAGCCCATCTACACTGACCACAAAACGGAAGAAGTTCAAAATGAATCAACAACAACCTTTTTTACATCTAGTTCCGCACAGGAGGCCCTTAGGAAAATAATTTCCCTCAGGGACTAAGTCATCTTAGGGGGTGTTTAATGGAAGGTTTTTTTAAGGAGAGGAAGTTCTGGGAAGGAAATAGATATGAGGGGTGGGTAGGAATCTGGGGGTCAATGTGTTTGGTCGTATGAATCCATTCCTTCAACTGCGGTGCAAGGCTTCTGGCTTGAGAGGTCAAAAGACCTACTCAACCAGTCTCTATCGATGTCTCGATTCGGCCCAATGTAGCAGGTGGGCTGACACATCGGCCGCCAAGACCTTGACAAACCTCGTCCCATGAACCCGGGCACCCTTGCCAAGTCACCAAACGTGGCAAACCACTCGGGGTGACCGGGGTCGTTGCGAAAATCTAAATCATATATTTTATGAGTGATTTTGACTTTACTGAATGGCATATCTTATGGGTGTTTTATAGGCAAAAATAGGGTGAATTTTTCACAATAAATAGAATTTTACTATTATCTGTTTCCCCCTTTCAAGAGTTTCTACACACATGTGTGTAAGTGTAATTTATCTGTGAATAAAACCCACTCTAATAAAAATAGCTTCAAAAGTCTACAAAATATATCAGACGTTCTAAATTGAATAAGCTTAGCTCGCACACGCTACATCTGAAAAGAGAATGCAATATCTTTCCTCGCGTTGAAAGCACAACAGAATGCCTTCAGTGGCTGCGTTTCACCTCGTTTGACACGCATCCAGCAACGCAAGACAAATTGCAGTTCCTTCCATTGTGCCGCGACAATAGTGGCTCGCTTGGAGGAAGGACGGGGGTCTCGAGGGCGGCTGGGCGCTAGGGCGGCTAGGGCGGCCAGGGCCAGGGCGGCGCGAGCGAGCTTTCGCCAGACGGCACTTGACTCCCTCCTGGGAACTTCCGCCCATAGCGCCGGGGCTAAGGGCTGGATATCCTGATGGCGGGGCGTTTAAAAGCTCCGATTATAGCAGCTAACTTCATGATAGAAACAGAGATAACTTCCTGCGAAAGAAAACTTGAGAGAATACTCGTTTAAAGAGAAAAGTGTAATTTCATAAGATCTACAGTATCAGTAGATCTTACGTACCCATATAGCCACCGGGTGGAAGACGTGAGGAAGCTTAAGGAGGTGGATGTAGGAAAAAATCGTTAAGTTGGATTTTGAAAAAAGGCGGAATAAACGAGGGAGGAAAGATGAATACTCGATCTCGTGCTGCGAAATGTGTGAACGGCTAATATGTTCCAATATTAATAAATCGACTCTTTGGAATAACGATTAAAATTAAGGTTCCATCTGTCGGAGTAACATATGTATATATAGTAAGTGACATATGTCGTGCGAAAATGAGCTCTAAAGTAGCTTAATATAGATCCCATTATCGCATGACGTTACCGCAACAAATGGTACCTTGTTATTCCAGAGGGCCGATATTTAAGAAATTGTCATTTAAAATAGAAATGACCAGCCGAATTTACAACAGTCAGAGTGGTAGAAACGAATACACTATCGTCCTTCTGAGAAAACCACCAATCGCTCGAAAGATTGCTTGACATGGGTTCAGTCGAGTTCAGTGAGTAGATCAGAACTTAGAACTTAGTGAATAGTCAGATACTTCCCGACCTCCTCTTTGCCACCCATTTAGCCTCTCCCTCTCTTCAGCCTCACATCATTTATTTATTATTTTACCGACAAATTGTCGATTACGTCACTGTCGTTATACCCAATTGGTGATGCTGTGGTCCCACTAGCTCCGAGCTAGGGACTCTTGTGCGAATACTACATTTCATAATACTACATATCAAGAAAATCTGCTAAAGAGTATCGTTTTATTATTATAAGCAATAATTATCAGCCTGAAACACTCATCCACATTGAAAAATCTTCCGAGAAAAGATACATGACGCCAACGGGACTTGAACCCGTGTCATTCAACAATTACTGCTTATTATATTTTTTCCACCTGAAAACAACCAATTTTATTTTTGCGAGAGAGACACTGTTAGTGTTAAATCCGTCGCTAGGTGGCGTCGAGACAAATTATGTCTTCATAACATGGGTTCAAGTCCCGTTGGCGTCATGTATCTTTTCTCGGAAGATTTTTCAATGTGGATGAGTGTTTCAGGCTGATAATTATTGCTTATAATAATTGTTACCCTTTGTACTATGCATAAAAATCTTGTCTTAAACGTTAGTTTAACAATTAAATATAAAAATTAGTATCGTTTTGTTTGTTTAGTTTTAACTTCACCAGAACTAAGCCTGTTTTTAATTTCAAGGATGTATTTTTTATAATTTTTTGTGGTTTAACAAATTTTGTAGGTTTTTTATATCAAAGGGATGCATCTTCAAATGCGAGCTGAATAAACACGAATTTTTCTGACATGTCGTGAGTAACTTTTGTTATAATTTATAAAATTCGGTTATGAATTTAATGTGTTTTACATCCTGTCTTCTGATTTTGTTATAATATTATGGTTTTTCTTTTACGAGTAGATGATACGTAAATCAGTTCTGTTTATTTTTTATCGGAAGGAGAGAATCTATAATAATTTATTGTATTTTGGCAATATTTTAAAAAGTTACAAAATTCAACTTTTAATTTACAAAAGATTAAGATAAATAAATAAACAGTTGGCATAGGTTTGCTACGTTTGGTGACATAGCAGGGGTGCCCGGATTCATGGGGTGAGATTTGTCCGGGTCTTAACGGTGGAAACAACTGCACACAAGCTGCGTGGCAAGCCGGATCGGGAGAGACTGGTTGAGGGAGACCTTTTGACCTCTCCGGCAGGAATCTCTCGGAACATCGTCTTACACTGCAGTGGGAGGGAAAATTCATGTCCGTGACTCCTGGAGACACTGACCCCCAGATTCCAACCCACCCCTCATACCTCTTTCCTTCCCAGAACTTCATCTCCTTCTTTTCCTCAGAAAACCCTCCACACAGCATCTCCGAAGATGACATTTTTTTATATTAACTCCACACAGGAAGCCCTGAGAATAATAATTTCCCTCAGGGGCTATGTCATATTTGAAGATGCGTGTAGAGGGTTTTTTTGAGGAGAGGACGGAGTGAACATGAGTTTTGAAAAGACCCATGTTCTAGGAGGGAGGAAACACAGAAGCCGGCAAATCATTCCACAGCCGAGCTGTTAAACTCAAGAACGAGTCGTAGAAACGACCCGTTCTCATGCGACTAATGTCAACCGTGAACAAAATTCCACCAAGTCCAACATTATTGGTATTAGAAATGTTTTGTTAAGAGTCCTTGCGATGAATTTTCTTATGTATATTAATTATACTAGCTGGGTTACCCGGCTTCGCTCAGGACGACATTCGAGCATTCAGGAATGTTCTACAATGATGTTCCCGATTCCCTATTCCCAAAAAATTCCACGACAAACCCTGCCACTCCTTCCAGAACTTTCTAGAGCTCTATCGAACCTTATAGAACTTTCCGGAAGACTGTTCTAGAAATTTCAAGTGGGCGAAACTTCCAGCCCTTATATCTTCAAAAGCCCGACCTTTAAAAAAACGGGAACCTTCGTCCTGGAGGGGGGACAGAGATCTACCACACCATATAACTCCCTTGATCGTACCGGGACTCGTTTCTGAGTTTTTTTGGGCAGAACGTTTTTTTGGACTTTCTTTTATAATATATATTGATTATGCATGATTGCCAATCAGTGATGGGCGATATTGTTTATATTTACACAGTTGGCGCATCCCTGGCAGTGTAGAAGAGAGGGAAAGTGGCGTAAGACTCGAGACATCGGATTTCACGGTCACACTTTCCGCGGGAAATGCTGCCTACTGCATAGTGCCCGTTATTTCAGCTTTAAATATCGTCAAACAAACACCTTCACCTGGATACTTTCAACTGTTTACTTTCCATACACATTTTCAATTGAATAGATTTTTTTTTACAAAAATAATATGTAGAACAATTTGATTCTTATTTTAATTTTTATTTATTGATTTAGTTTAAAATATATTTTTGGTAAACATACAAATTAAAATTAACATGGGGTTACACAAAGGTATCTGTAACAAGGTGTGTGCACCCTCTAATACACACTTTATTTATGGTCTCGGTGTGTGGCACCTCAAGTACTAGCCCATTGACATTTGGGCACTGGTTATATTGCGAGCCCTGCAATATTTTGGAATGCAACAGTTGTTGATCCTGCACAGATTCAAATCAGCAGAGTAGCCGAGAGCTTTGGGCGGTCCTCGCGACCCCAACACGACGGATCCTTTTAGAAGATCGCTACGACCCTGATTGTGAACCTTGGACGTGAGACTCGCCATCTTGGGAGCTGACCGGAAATCATCCTGGAAGGATGATTGGCATCTAGAATCATCCGCCTCTCCTACTTCCGGAGGGTCCTTTTGGCTGGGAGCCAATTCTCTGGAGTCCTGCCCTTCTCAAAAGAGATTCATTCCACAAAAGGAGATTTCATCATGCGTCATTTCCACTTACCACGGTATCAACTTGAACTATTTAAATCTAAGCATGCCCTTACCAGACAGCCTTAGTTTTCAGGATGTCATTTTAGGTTATATATTTTGTATTTCTAATACCTTCTTTTCTTTCAAAATCTATAATTTTTACCTAACGTCTTCCATGCGAGTCAATCTTGCTCAAAGTAATCTACTATTGTATATTATTGCCACCTCATCCCCGTAACAACGGTTAAATTTCAATGTTTATAATATTATTTATTTACATATATTACTAAATACAATCATGAAATAAAACATGCTATTTTAATTATACAGAACCCTTGCAGAAGAATAATATTATGATAACATTATGGATATAAAAGTGTTTGTCCCTTATCATGTTTTCATTCATGCTGAATCGAAGGAAACCACTCCCAAGTCGATAGTATCAAAATATGAAGACATAAGACAGGTTTTTTAGCAAAGAAACATGAAAACAACAAGGGTTAACCCCCTAGAGAGTGTTCCATAACATTATTTTGAGCGGACTCTGCAGAACATCATTACATCATCTCCACTACAAATAAGAATATATGAGGTATGAGCACACTTTAACGAAAGCACGAATTTTAAAATATATTTTGGGACTATTTTACCTCCATTAGTAGGTGTGGTAGTGCGAGCTAGCACGCATTGCACTGATCATAAGGGTTTATTTCTTAGTCTTCCAAGAAAATTTACTTTTTGCTTACACATTTTTAACACATGTTTCAAATTTGCTTTGGATGTTTGTTTTGAAACCAATAAAACGACTAGGTTATTAATTTATTTTGATTTTTTTTTCAACATTGAACTTTGTACAATCAGCATTATTCAGGTAGGTACCAGAGTTAAAACCCGGATTCGCCTAAGATTTATATCTAAAAAATATGCAACAATATGTTTTGAAAAATGCACAGTTCAATGATCTATATATTAAGATGGTGACGTATGGTCATTGTTCCCAACTGTTCGATCGATCAAGATCCGATCGGCTAAGTGATTTGTTTAGTAATGCTAGACTCGTCTGTTGGTCGGAGAGTTGCGTTTGGAAGAGCGTATTTGTGCATTTGAAGAGTGTTGATCCAAAATTTCGGCTCAACAGTCGATCAGTAGGATTGGAAACAACGGTTGTCAATAGCGTTCACCCACAAATTGAGACTTGATGAAACCGGGATTACTGTTTGAGATGTTTCTTTCTTTACTTAAGAGCGTTTAGAAGTTTTACAACGGTTAGTTGTTAAATTAAAATATGTAAAAATTTTGATAAAAAAATTCTACAACATAAAAAAGGCGAACGGAAAAAAACATGAAAAATAATGTCACCATTTGCAAGGTGAAATAAAAGGTTTAATTATTCATCCCAGGCGCGCAGGAGTTAACAGGAGCAGAATAAACCACGGCTCTAATCCCAACGGCAAATAGCTGCTACAGTATTCTACAACACTCCACACACTTAGTACAGGAGTAACCCGAACAAAAGGAAATGCCGAGATGGGAGGGCGGCACTTACAGGGCGGAAGGAGGGAGGTGGGGGGAGGCATTAGGCGCCTGCAGGGGATGTTCATTACATCTATCGCGGCAGGTATTTTTCTCAAAAATATTTACAGGTTGGAAATTCAAATGTGTAAAGGTATAAAGTCGTAAATCAAACCTTACAATAAAATTGAAAATCAATTTCGTGTGTGCATTACTTACCTGAAATTGTCTTGAGAATGGGCACAATTTTTAAAAATGAATAATGAAAAAAAAATTATAAAGAAAGACAAACATTCCCGTGTTACGAATAACCCAACAATGTTTAAAAATCTCCTACTACTGGGGGAACACTAAGGGCAAAATACTGCTTGTGTCGTGATGTAGGACTTAGTCCGCCGAGGAATCGAACACGAGACACCCGGGTGGGATCCAAACGCGATGCCCACTCAGCCACTGACCAGACAACGTGTATTAATATAGATAAAAATAATTACAGAGATAATATAATACCAACAGATTTAGAGAAAAGGTTAATATATAGGTGGCTAACTTTGTGGAAACACTTTTTAATGATTTTTAGTGAACACTTATTATTGAAAGTGTTTTTAAATATAAACGTGGTTTCAATATCTCCCAACAGACGTCGTTAGATTATGTAGTTTCAATATATCTCAACAAATGTCGTTAAAATATGTGGTTATATGTAGTTTAAGGAGATTCATTAGTAGTCATTACACGATAGAGTCAACTGTAGGACGTTTGGCTCTAGTACCTACCCGAATGGTTACGAAGTTAGCCGATGTCGGTGAATAGTTCCCCGCCGAAGATTAAAAGGGAACCGCGCGGCGTTTTGTCCATACAAACATATTTTCCAATTTTCTCTCTGGATTTTGACACTTCTGCAAATATTTTTTTAAATAATAACATAGTTATCGACCACTTGCATTTCGGTACGTTTTGCTTTTTTTGATGAGTTACTCCGTATAGAAGTTAGGACCTTCCAAAAATCGTTAAAATTGCCTGGTTTGAACGCCATCAACGGACGTTCAGTATACAAACTAAACATAGACAGATTATTTTATTCTAATACAGGTAGTAAAAAAAATTTCAAAAGTTGGTCCATTTTTGGAAAAGAAAAATAAGGAATACAAAACCTCGATTTTGATGATTTTATTTAGGTATTATTAGCCAAGCTACCGTTGGCCCTTTCGCGCAATACCCCGGGGAGTAAGAGCAACAGTGACAGCAACAGTTTGTTAAAATATCTATAGTTTACATTTCTTGGAAACCGGGTTTCCTCTTAACAGAGAACATACCTACTTTAAAACGAACGTTAAGTCCAATTAGATATTCATTGTAAACACGACTTGTAATATCTAAGTATTATTGGAAACTCTCAATCATTAGAATTGTGTTGCTAATTAAAGGAATTAACAGTACACCACAAATATCACCCGAAGAACTTTTGCAAGGATGTTACCATAAATACCTTTAAAATACTTGATTGATGATTTACATAAAAAAATAATTTATGAATGTTAGGGCTGTTAAAAGTTTGATAAAAATTAAAACAAAATAATTCAGAATTAACGCACTGGTTAAATAAAACTAGGTATGATAAAAAAAAAATGATTTGCCAAAAACCTAATTGAGTTGTTATATAATAAATGAAAATGTACTTTCAAATATTGCCCTTTCGCAGAATGGTCTGCGTAAAGGGTAATTTTTTTAAAAAGAGGTAGGTAAGCAAAACGTAAAATATCGTTAAAATTTATTGGTATTTAAAATTATCTTCTTGTAAATTCAACTTCACTTATTGCAACACTAATATGTACAAATAAATAAATCGTTAATAATTAATAGAAAGCTGGTGAGAAAATTATGCTTCAAACTATCTACACAATTATTATTAGCAAAATTCGAGTAAATTGTCCATCAGCAATTTCTTCAGATTTATTGAAAAACTAATGAGTTTTGGTACTACTCCGTGGAAACGGTCGTGAAAAATTACCATAAAAGCTCCAATTTCATGTTACATCTGAAGTAGCCGCCATGAAATAAATTACAATTTACCACCATAAAAAATGATGGTCTGTAAAAGCTTGATAGAAAAAATACATGTTCTAATCTAATAAACACTTACTTAGTGTCTTTCGGTCGATAAATTGATGAATGTTTGCTATGTAATTCAATTTTCTTTAAACCCAATAATTTATGGGGTATAAAAAGGGGATAGCTAATAATAGCTACCGGGAAATCAACACCGATAATTTCACTACTAATAAATTCATGTCCCGGGGAACTACTACAAAATGTGAGATTTTTTATATATTCCAGGTTAACGCACCAAAACAAGGGTTGGATAAAATTTAATGATAATTGTAGCAAGGGATAGAATATTTTGATAATAAAATAAGGAAATACAGCTTTTCATAATAATAAAAAATAAACAAAATTTATAAATAAAATAACAAGGACTAGGGTAATTTTTTGAACAAATCTGGGGTATAGAAATTAATGTTTAACTATCAAAACATCTAGAAATTTTAATACTAGAGATAAGGAGCACCTAAGATGTTTAAAAAATAGTAATTATTCTGAATTTTTCAACCAAAATTTGGAAACAAATCATTCTTTTTATACAAATAAAGGGTTAAATTTTTTACACACAAACACAATGGGTTTATAATTAGATATATTAGAAAGTGGAGAAAGTGTTAATATCCGATTAAATATTATTAATAACCTTTTATTTTTGTTATTTAGACAACATAGTTGCTCTTTCATTTTTTTTGTAAATTTATAAAAAAAAATGTAATACATAATTGCAACTATTACCAATGCTAAAATAATTTTTACATTTTATACAATCGTTTTCGTGATACCTACTAATTCACCAGAACTCTTAAAGTTTTTTTTGTCTATGGGTGCTTATTTGTCTATACCTGCGTACTTGTTTGTCTTTTGTAATTTTTGTTAATTTTAATTTTATCCATACGAAGGAACCATTGATGTCTACAAACTGATTTGTTTTCATTTAATTTAAATACTTGAAACGTCAAAAAATATTACATAATTTGTCTTTTAGTTTTGACCCAATTAAGGCGCTTTGGAAATTTTTGAATTCTGTGAAATAGAAATTAAAATAATTTGTTAATAATATGACATTGTAGGTAGGTACTTTATCGCTTTTCTGAATTCGTTAAACTATTAAACTATACTTAAATCAAAGTCAAACTAAGTTCGTTGAACCAGATTTCACGCAAGAATAACTAACGCACATCAGAGACAACCGAAATTAGTATGTTTGATTTAAAATAAAAGTGAAGGATTTGACGAATCACTACTAATGTATTTTATTGATATCATTTCGTGGATCAGATTACATTAATGTTTGAATCACGCACACGAAAATATAAGTTACCAATGTTATCAAAAATGTTGAGAAATTCAAATTTCATTCACGAACAACTCTCAGATATACGCATAAAGTAACTTAAACAATTCTATGAGCTTTTATTTAGTGTTTACACATCACAAACCGAAACCAAATATCATGATTACACGCGCACACCAAGGACGAAAACACAACCTGGGAGCAGAAACGTATAAAACGGAAGAGGTGAATTTATGAGCATAATTAATGTTGTTAAAATACAGAGAGGGGATCGGGAGACCGGACCACCGGTGCTGGGTAAATTAGAATTCACTATTCTTGTCCACACCATTATTGTTTTAGTTAGGCAATTTAATTTTGATTTCAAAAGAGATAGGAAATTTAATTAAATATTTTTTCTTCATTTTCTTAAGTTTTCACGATGAAAGCGGTTCGTTTCATACCATATTAAATACCGCAAACGGACCATTAAAAAAAGGTTCTGTCATTTGCATAACGTTGTGAATATTTATTATAGGAGTATCGATCGCACAGCTCAAAAGAACCATACACGGTGGTTTATTGTTAAAATATAGTACCTCCAATTGTGGTGGAAATTCAGTAAGTATTGAAATGTACTAAAAAACAGCGTACATTTTGTGGGCTCAAATATTGCATCTGCTAAACCTACCGTCCCAAAGATATGACCGGAACATATACATATATATATATTTTATTTTTATTTTTTCATTGCTTTGATGGTTACATGATTTGCGGATTTTTCGACCACCATGCTAGGCACATGCCCGTGTTATGGTGGTCGATTTTACATAAAGTGCATTAACATTTTAAATAAGCAATAATATAAGGGAATATAAAAGATTATAAAATAATATCAAAGAATATAAAAGTACATGGTATTGAAGAAAATAAAGAATGAAAAAGAGTATAAAATAATATAAAAAGTATATGAAGGAGTATAAAAAGTGTGTAATTTAAAAATATTACACACTTTGTAAATCTTACGGGCAATGTTCTTATGAGCTCAGATATATTACCTGCTTGATTGAAGTCCATGCCAAAATGTTGTATTTACATCAGATACAAATACTATAAAACGAAACTAAAAACTTATTTATACATCACAAAATCAAATTAGAAGTTTTATAAACATTAATTTAAGTTTCCAATAAATTTGAGCATTTATGGAAATATAATATTTTCACTTTAAACTATCGAGTATGAGCGTAAAAGCAATCCGTTGAGAAAAATGTCGCCAAATCCAACTGTGGGATTATGAAATCTAAGCATCCAAAATGGGGTACGTTGAGAGGCTGAAATGAGTAAGGATGTGGAAAAGGAGGTTTGTAAAGTACCTGGTTAATCGTATTTGGTCACCAACCACGGCTAAATCCATTTCAAGCAACGCCAACGTATCGATTTTTAATGTTAGTAGATATATACCACTCTGACTGCTGTTTCATTAAAGTTTGTCAGCGCCTGTAAAAATATTCTTAGTGGCCACCCCCCATGAATGTGTTAACTAGAGTTCAATCCAAAATATTGACTAGCCCCTATAGTCTTTTCTACAGCCGGGCGCATTCGTTCAATTAGTAAATGGGGTGGTTAATGGATGAAAAATTAGCTTTCGACACGGCATTACTACTTTTTTAACGAATTTGTATATTCGTAAATTGACGTATTCGGAAATATGATACACTGCATGAGTAGGAAAAGTCTTGCGAAGTTTTGTCGATATACAGAATACATAAATTACGTGTTTCGTGTACGAAACAGCTTTATGCATTAAAAGTTCCTAATATACCTTTTCTGGAGTCGTAAAACAATTTATCTTGAGTTATATGATAACAATATTGCCTATTTCAATCCAATGTTTTCAATATATACATATTTATAAACAGCTTAATAATTTTGAAAAGTTTCACCCATTTAAAAAAAAAACATGTGCTAATTTTATTAGCAACAAGCTTATACGACATCATGGAAATTAAAAGTATTTGAACTAAACATTATGTTAAATGAAAACAAATCACTTGGTATATGTCGCAGGCCGATCGTAAAATCAGGCACATCATGATGCGCCTTATGCACTTCAGGATGAGGATAGGCGCATCATGATCCGCTTGATTTTACGATCGGCCTACGACATCCACTTATTTAATCAAAATTATCAACATGTTTCGAAACCAACGGTTTCTTCGTTAGGACAAAAGAAAATGTGAATTCGGGAATATAGAAGAAGCAAAAAATTATGCTTTAATGAATTAATTGCTTTATTATTGTGTCTTTTCTTGCTTTCTTCTCTTTCTCTGTATTATATACTTACTTTGTGTTTTATTTTTCTTATTATTCAATCTGTTTTTTTACTAGTGGCATCTCCACTCACTCACAACTAAACCTTGATTTTTTTTTAATATCAAAACCTTTGATTATATAATCAAAGATCAAAACATATCCACATCTTATATATAAAAATGAATCGCTAAATGTGTTGCTAAGCGCAAATCTCGAGAGCAGCTGAACCGATTTCGATAATTCTTTTTTTAGAATATTCCTTGAAGTACGAGGATGGTTTTTACTGAGAGAAAAATTAAGAAAATTGCGCAGAAAATTGGATAATTTCAGAAAACCTAACGACTATCGCACGTTTGACAGTTCGCGTGTTTGAGAATGACATTTTGCAAAACAATGATCAAGATTCTATTTTTGAAAATCTCTAAGTTGATAAATTTATTTAAAGTAGGTACTCCCCTAATAGTTTGAATCGAATCAAGAATTTTAGATATTTTAAATAGGTACCTGTGTTAGGTACCAAATTTAATATACATGAAAAATGGAAATTTAAATTGTAAAAGGTGGCACGCGGGCTGTTTAAATACTGAATGTACTGGGATTGAATATATGGAACGCGGGAGGAGGGTTGGAGGGACGAGGGAGCGGGAAAGGGAAGAGAGTAGGCGGGGAAGGTGGAAGGGGAACCAGGGAGGGGGAGGGGAACCTGGGAGGGGGGAGGGGTAACTGGGGGGGGGGAGGGGAACTCGGGAGGGGGGTTCGCGGGATGGGGGAAGGGGAGGGGAGTGGAGTGGGGAGAGGAAAGGTGGAGGTGGCGGAGTGGGAACGCGAGAGGGGAAGAGGACGCAGGAGAAGAAGGGGAGGCGGAAGGGGAACGGGACGAATGGGAAAGGACACTCAGGGAGAAACAATGTCTTTATTAAATGGCATGGCGACGCATGCCGGGACCAGCTAGTATCTTATAAATGTTAATAATCTGTACGTTTTAAAAATAATAAATACATATTTTTATACAAACCTTCATTAATTCAATAACGTTACACGCTGGTTAAAACACTATTACTATTATTAAGTACATATAGTATATGAGAATAATGTACAATTTTATTCTAACATAATATTACTATAAATATTTTTTATTTAATTGTATTCGATCACTAGCAAAAAATTATATTTAAGTATTTATCTTCACACTATGTACAACGTATACAAGGTTTGTGAATTTGTGTATCTGGGTAGTATGTTTACGAGAGATAGGAAGGCTGATAGAGATATATTGAAGGGAAAATGCAGGTAACTCCATTAATGGAGGACTGAATGCCGTTAGCGCTAATAAAAACAAAAAACTGTCAAAAGAAACGAAGCTAGCAGTCCACAATAGAGTCCTGGTACCTACCTTGGTGTACCTATGGCAGTGAAGCATGGAACTGACAGAGGAAGGATGAAAGTAAACTGAATGCTGTTGAAATGTTGAGGCGAATGTGTGGTAAAACCATGTATGATCGTGTGAGAAATGTGGAGATCCGCAAAGAATGTAAGGCTGATGTAAGCATAATGAGTAAGATTAAGAAAGGGACCCTCAGATGGTTTGGGCATGTACAGGGAATGAAGGAAGAAAATAGCGTGAGAAGAATATATGACGCAAATGTGAATGGAAGAAGAAGTCGGGGACGCCCGAGGAAGACATGGCACGATCAAGTGAATAAGATACTTGAGTCGAGCAATGTGAAAAGTCAGAATAATAGAAGAGTATGTATGAGACGAAGTATGAATGTGAGTGAGGCAAAGACTGTGTGCCAAGACCGAGTTGTTTGGCAGTCCGTCTTCTCTGCCTACCCCTGCGGTGAAACGGCATGATTGTTAGTTAGTTAGGTTTGTAAAGAACTGAGGTAAATACAATAATGCTAATCCAAACATTTTTTTCTGCAATGTTTAAAATTTTCTAGACTAGCTTCAGCGCTAATCATATACATATTAAAAAATTAATAGCGGGAAAAGTAAAAGTTTTGTCCATTTGAACACGTTCTTTTCCCACAGAAAAGCTATTAAAAAGTACATAATTGCATTTGCGGCCTGCCAGGAGCGGTGAAATCCACGGGGGAAGGTGTTAATTGGACTTTCGGAAATACTGTATGGATAGAGAAACACACACAAATAGCAAAAGTAATGGTTTTAACACTAAAAAGCGTGCACCGCACCATCAACTGAGTACTGTGAACGTTTATAATTACAAAACGGTTTAGAGTAAACCCATTGGGTATTGCAGGGGGATACAGAAATGAAGACCATTTTGTAGCGTGAGAAAGATTTTTTTAAATGCAACATTGGATGCAGGGAAAATTGAATAGATTTCCTTACCCGTCGGACGTTTCCTCTATTCGCATTCTGTGTAATTCCACGACTTCCATAAAAGCATTAGCACATCACATAAATTTGTAATATTTTTTTGCAAAGCTTAGTCCTCTACGCAGAGGTCCTAAATCACTTCGCAGTTATTCATTTTTACGTTTAACACAAAATTTTGCGCTGGAAAAAGTTGTAAAATTTCACTGGGAAACTCAGATAGGCTGCACAAACTCGCCGCAATACGCAGAGTCAAAATTCACATTATTTAAAGAGTAAACGGAGGTAATGATTCAATTCTAAGCTGTTTTCGTGGTTTTCGGGGGTCGCAAACTTTGTCAACAAATTCGATTAAACTATCATAAGTCGCGAGCCGGTGTCAAGAGTCCGGAGAGACGAGGGTGCTTCAAGCATCCGTAAGGACTGGAGATCTCTTCAACGACTGGCAGTGGAGCGATCCCACAGGACACGGGGCAATCAGAACCAATGTAGGATCATTTGGCACGCCACGAGCTCTCTGAATTGCCGCTGAATTAATCCGTCGGCTGTAGGGTCATGCCTCGTCCAGCAATCACGATCATCGCAGTTGGAGACAAATCAGCGAGCGAGGGTATACTGCAACAACAGATTAAGCATTCGCAATGCTTACTTGACAAAACAATTTTGTTTATAGGAGCAAATTTGCGTCCTTGTTGGTGAGAGGTAAAATATTCTGGAATATTTTTATGTGAGATGTAGTCGTCGTAATATAACAGGAATCCGACCTCCGTAGTCGAGTGGGTAAGACTCTTGACTCACAATACGGAGGTCGCGGGTTCGAACCCGGCATGCGCAAATAAATTTTATTTGATTAATTTGTGTTATTTCACAATTAATTCATTTAAAATAATATATAGTATATTTGCGGCATGTTCCAGAGTGGAAGATACTATCAGTATCGCCCTGGTGTAAGACCACCATTCAGAATTGAAACGTTGCTTGAAAATGGCTTTAGCCGTGTTTAGTGACCAGATCTGAATAGCCAGGTACTTCCCAACCTTCCTCTTCCCCACCCCCTTCCCCTCCCCACTACCTTAAGCCTCACAACATACCCCAATTGGGGATGCCATAGTCTCACTGGCTCCAGACGGGAGCAGTTGAGATTCTTGTGCGGTAATCACTGTAAAAAAAAAAAAAAGGAATTGTAAATAAGTATTATCTACAATCTTTGGAAATCATGTTGCTCGTGAACTACATACCGTGAAATTTAGGCGGGTTATACCTACATAGTTTAGTTAATTTAAAACTAAGAATGATGCAAGTAGTATGTGAAAAGTCCGAGTATTTTCGCGGTCCATCCTCGGTTAGATAGCTAGTTACTTGTAAAATACACCATGTCACAAACACTGAAAATAATTATTTGTGTACGGGTTGTAACAGTATTTTAACGAGCGATTCCTGAACGTATTTTGAGTACAAAATGTCATTATGCTGTCCAATAATATTTTTTCTAATAAAAAAAAAACATATTTTTCATTCACACGTCGCTGCTGATAACACTCCTACACGTCACGACGGGATCACGTGATATGCGCGCTTTTTCGTGTGTTACCGTGCTGATGCAAAGAGACGGAGTGCTTATCACTTGAACCGCTACGCTATACTTGACTACACAATTTCAATGTGTAATTGAAATATATTTTTATTGAAAAAAACATTCATTTATTTACGCCTATTTAGGCTTTTACATACATATTATGTATAACTATATTAACGAAATTATACTAGTATATACTGCAGGAAACGACTGTTTAAAACACCTTTTTTTCATTGGATTATAAAATGACACGTACATTTTTACTCCAAATAAGCTCAGGAATCGCTGGTTAAAGTCCTCCGGGTAACTGCCGTTACACCCTGTAAAACCACTTATTAGCAGCTATAAAAACTTTTATTTCAAATGATTTGAGTTGATTGAATCATCTTGTTGAATTAGGGTTAATCTTATTTCATCGTAAGGGTGAAAACCGCTACAAAATGCAGTTTTAACACGCTATTTTGTAGGTACCAAGTTAGTGAGGCCGGTCTAGGAGACTGCTTTTTGTTTGTTCGGGGTCTACCAGACAACAACAGACGGAGCCAGTAGCCCTGCTCCGGGAAAACGTGACAAAAGATTCTCAATTGGATTAGCTCATACAACGAGGCGAGGTTTACATGATTTGTATGCATAAGTTCCTGCATATTAAACGGGATATGTATGGCTGGTTCCTTCCGATTAAATCACTTTTTGAAAACATTATTAAAACCTTTTCGGCAAAAAGGAAGGTTTTCAAATTATTGAAATTAAATGCTGCTTAAAATAGTTTTTCGGTTATTTTCACCCATGTCTCAAAGGAAACGAAGGTTTTTAAGGTGAAGCACCTCGCAGTAATGCAAAATCACGAGTTTTTGGTTTGAAAATTTGATCGCTTAGAAATATATGTTTTTTTTTTTTTTATGAGCTCCCTGAGGAAAATAATTTCCCTCAGGGCCTATATCATCTTTGAGAATGCTGTGTGGAGGGTTTTTTTAAGGAAAGGAAGGAGAGGAGAGTTCTGGGAAGGAAAAGGGTTTAAGGGGTGGGTAGGAATCTGGGGTTCAGTATGTCCTGGTCATCCGCCTCCAAGACCTAGACAAACCTCACCCCATGAACCCGGGCACCCCTGCTAAATCACCAAACGTAGCGAACCACTTGGGGTGACCCATGGCAGAGGTGTTGGTTATCCAATAAAGGTTCCCGGGGCGGCGGTACCCATTCCCGCCTCCCAAATTGAAAATTTTTAGATGTTTTAATTAAATACTGCGAGTAGAACACTTCATAGCCTTTGACACAATCCAGTATTTTTTTGACAAGTCTTTTTATAAGCCCAAAAAAAAAAAGTATCAGGCCTATAAAAACTGCCTACTTACAAACACTTTTTGGGTTACGGATTTATTGTATAATGTCCAAACTTAAGTGCTTTAAAAAATGATCGCAAACACTTAAATATTTGTATCTGAACTTTGTAAAATAAAATAAAACACGCATTTTGGCGATGTATTTTCATGAATAAATCAAAACAAGCGGCTGGTGTTACAAAGGAAATTTAAAACTTATCGCCATCTACATAATGAGTGTTGTTGTTATGAGCCAGTTCCCGAATTTTACACGACGTGGAGCGTAGCCTTGAGGACAGATATTAAAACTTGTGCCATATTTCACCACCTTCGTCCTTCACCCACACCACATAGGCACACCAATTGGGGACACCATGAAAAAAATTACACCTGTGGCGCTTTTCTGAGTCTTTGTGAGAGAGATATGACTATTTTTCCACTGTCTTGGCTTTCGTCCTTACTCGTTGTGAATGTCATAGTTCCGCAGGCTTTGAGCATATTGAGGAATGGGGATTAGTGTATAGTATTCGCAATTGTGTAAGTATTTTTTTTATATCTATACGGTCAAATAGTTTTAATTAAAGATACTTCTTTAAACATGAATTAATGTATTTCATTAAACGACTTCAAAAAGGAGGAGGTTTTCAATTCGACGGTATTTTTTGAATTTTTTTTTGTTTGTTACCTCAGAACTATCGACTGGGTGAACCGATATTGATGATTCTTTTTTTATTTGAAATCTGGTGCTTTCCGTGTGGTGCCATTTCAATTTGTTCCAGTTCTGACAATGGCATCCATGAGAAAACCATATAAGTCTTAAATTTGCATTATGTATGTGCGCGACAAATGGACGAATAACTCAATATCACGCCAACCGATTTCGATGATTATTTTTTTATTGGAAAGGATGTACTTCAAGGGTAGTTTGATGAGAGTTTGGTTAGGTTCTGATTATGGGATCCATGACAAAGTAACGGAACTCTTCAATTCTTAGGAGCAAATTAACGATACTCGGCCGAATCTTTTATAGGCTATCCGGACCTTTGAGTCACCTACCGTAATGTCGTATTGGTCAAATTATGTCTGTCTAATATGAGCAGCACGTTTAGTAGGTCTACCCATATTCAGACAAATTAGTTAGTGTAGGATCTTCAGATTCACTAAAAATCAAAAAAATTTAACAAAACAAAAAACGACTTCAAAAAATGCACTAAAAAGTAAAAAAATAATTTCGTATTCTTCTACAACTTAATAATCAACTTACTTTTTCTACTCATCAATATGTAGGCACGATTTTTATTTTTGGAGTCGGTGTCAGCAAAGTTACCCGGCCCGGCGTGTTCACTTGACAGCTCCCCTTCCGCCGCGGCCCCGCTCTCGCCTCTCGCTTCGTCAAGTCGCGCCACCTATAACTATGTATGTAGTTACAATCTTACCTTGGCTGACACCGATTCCGTTCTTTTGTTTATTTTTTTTTACCTGACCTTTCCAAATGCGAACATAAATATGTTATTACCCTTAAAATTTATTTTTATTTTGCCACCCTCCAACTATCATTTCTACCAAAGGGTCCTTGGGTTTCTAAGTCCGGACCTGACAATACATGCTACTCTACACAAACTACATTCACACCCTTCCTCTCCCTCCCACATTCCCCACATCCCCTAAGATGGCATACATTAATTACGTGAGCTCAAAAGGAAGGGGGGGGGGGGGTCCAGAAAAATCTCACGTTACTTGAAAAGAATATACTAAGTAGCCTAAATTTATCTCACCAAGGGGGGGGGGTCTAGATTGGAAGAAAAACTGCTCACGTAATTAATGTACGCCCCCTAAGGTAATTGTAACTCTTTTCTCTCTAATATTCACTAATAATTAAGAAACATCAGTGAAAACCTAGTATTGGTTCAAGTATTATACTTACATATTTTACCATACCTTATAAATTTTTGCAACTTAAGGATTTCCCAATAAAATAAAAAAGATGATACAAAATAAATTTCAGGTATAGGTAGAACGTTGTAAGATAATTAAGCTGGATCTATTTTTTTATGGGTAAAGTTGATTTTTCAAAAAAACGACTAGAATAAAAATAATAACAGGATAAATTATCGAGGTCCTTTTTTCTGAAAAATCAAGGTCTCAAATATTATGAATTCTTTAAATGTCTCAAATATTATGAATTCTTTAAATGTCTCAAATATTATGAATTCTTTAAATGTCTCGAATATTATGAATTCTTTAAATGTCTCAAATATTATGAATTCTTAAGCTCTATATAATTTTATTATTTACAAATAGATACAGACAAGACACTTCGGAGCAACACCTTTAATTAGAAAGTTTATGCTAGGAGAAGGAATTGCTTTGCACGCGAAGGACATTATATTAAGACACTGGACATTGCAAGATTTTACATTTGCTACCCCTATCACTGTTGATATTACATTGATAAGAAGATTAGTGCCAAAAAAAGAGTTAACACTTATTTTGAAAGACTGGAGAATTAAGGACTCTTTAGGACTGGAGAATGACGATTGGTTCGATAAGGATTTCGACTTTTTGGATACGACTGTCTGATTTAAGTTATTCGCTTACCACTAGTACAAGACGATAAAATAAAACTACGATATATCGAATTGGCTCCCTAAGTTGATTAATATCCATTTATTCCATTATGGGAACGAATTTGTCCAGCGACATTTCCATCGCTGCTGACTCGTTGATTGTAACCGTACCCAATGCAAAGCGTTATAAAAGGGAAAAAGGGAATTCAAGTTAATAATCGACCACGGCCAATTACCGCTGTATTCGTACAAAAAGTCGTTTGAATTTGGAACGCTTTTCAACTCTTGGCGGCCATGTTGGAAATGGCTGAAAAAATATCAAAATGAAGGTTCCGGTTCAGTCGCAAAGTGGAATTCTGTATTTGAAGCAATTTGCGTTAACACCGTGTGGGTCGGGGGTCGGGTACTCGACCAACAGATTGATGAAATAGTCTGCCATATAAATTGGGCTTAACAAGTAGGTAGTGGTGTAACAATTTTAACAATTATACTCTCCAGTAATCAAATATGAAAATAATATCAGTTGGAGCCAAAACACAGCAGAAATAGGTACCTACGTATTCCACAACTAGAAAAACTTATCAACTGTGGTTTGGTAAAACCATTCAAGCCACATAATTAAAAATTTACTTTTCGTAAACTAAAAATCTTAAAGTCATGAAAGCGGTTATATGCTTTTCGACGTTTTGATGTCAAAAAATATTTTACCACATTTTAGTTCAAAGACTTCACGAAGCCACTGAAAAGTAACATTCCCAAAAAAGTGGCTTGAAGGATTTTACCAAAATATATGATATTGCATGAATCGTGTATGTCTAGAGACTAGGTACTTACCTTTCATTCCCTTCGTTTATTTCTATTGCTTTTTCAGTTGATATATAATATGCTTTGTACTGTTTTTCATTAGGGTTACACAGGAGTACAGGAGGCCTTGAAGAAAACAATTTCCCTCAGGGTCTGTGTTATCTTTGGAGATGCTGTGTGGAGGACATTTCTAAGAAAGGAAGGAAAGAAAGTTATGGAAAGGAAAAGGGTATGAGGGGTAGGTAGTAATCTGAGGGTCAGTGTGTCCAAGAATGACGGACGTATGAATCCACCTCTCCAGCTGTGGTGCAAGGCAAGGTCGCGAGAGTCCGGCTGAATAGGTCAAAAGGCCTCTCTCAATCAGTCTCTTTCGATCCAGCCCACCACGCTGCAGGTGGGCAGACACCTTTGCTAAGTCACCAACCGTAGCAAACCTATGGGAGAGGTTTTGGTTATCTAACAAATTTATTTATGTGTTTTTTCAGGTTCTCCGTAAACAGTTATACACCAAATTATTATGAGAAGTTTGCAACATTTAAAAGAAGAAGAAAAAAGTCCATGGGGGCAGTTTCACTATGTTGTGACGTATGTCAAAAGATAGTTACTTAACTCTCTGTAGGAACCATTGAAGATGTCGATGCTCAATGCAAAATCGTTAAGCAGTTGAATTACTCGGTTTAATGGCGCATTCTGAAAGGAAGAAGTTCTCGCTTTCGGAGCATAAAAAATTGCGTGGTATCTCCCACGCGTTAGGGACATATAGGTTAATCTCCTTCAAATGGTTCCCAGGGCGGCGTTACCCATACCCACCTTCCAAATTGGACGTGTTATTATTGGATAATAAAACAAAATGCAATAAATAAAATAAATAAATGTAATGCTATAGAAGCCATACCTTCGTTTGGTAAAACGCAACGTAATTTATTTTTCTTTTCAACGATGCACTAAAGTAGTTAGTAGTTAGCTACGATATAATGCATGAAGTAGACAGTAGCTGGTAGCCAGGCTGAATTCCCACAGTTCGAGTCCCAGACCGACAAATTGGCCCTGACCATGTTAGGAAACTTCCTGCAATTCTATATGGGCATCGCTGACTTTGCCAAACTTATCAAACGCTATTTATAACCGTTAAATATAATTGTTTATATTTCAGAAAAAAAATACTAAGGACGGGTTGTTTCAAAAAATTTGACGGATTTATCAAATATTTGAAGTTAATTTTCACGTTCTGTGTAAGTTCTATTCAAGTTCTGTTATTATATAATTACTAGCTTTTGCCCCCGGCTTCGCTCGCATAGTATTAGGGGGGTGCCCACAGCGCCTCCTCCAGATTCCCTATTCCCACACCAATCCCCCCTCCTCCTCTCCCCCGCCCTCATTCAACCCCCCCCCCCCACCAAAACCCCCCTCACCCTCCGCCTCCACTTTTCGCCCACCCCACCCCCCCTCCTCCCAACCCCCTCCGTCATGTTCCCACATCCTATTCTCCCCTCACCACCCCTCCATACCGTTACATTCATTTTTCAAACAGCTCGCGTGCCACCTATTGCAATTTTTGTATATAAATTTCGTAATGCCAGAGCTCTAAGCTATAGCCTATTCTTATGTATGAGCTATATTATTGTAAAGTTACATTAAAATTAATTCGGTAGTTTTCGCGTGAAAGAGTAACAAACATACACCCATTCAAACTTTCGCCTTTATAATATTAGTAGGATAGACCAGTTGCTTTATAAAATTGAAATAATCACAAAACTTGTATAGAACTTATACAGAACTTGAAAATTAACTTAAAATATTTGATGATTATTACCCCAGCGTCTGCATGGTTGAATTTCAGAACCCAGTTTCGAGTGCATGTTGACGTCACGCCGTACGCATTGCGCCACAAATAACATCTGTACGTGGAATTTCATACAAAGCTACTGTTATAATTCGGTTTCGAATTCAAGAATTCGATACAACATATCTCTACTTCCGTCAGCAGGTCGGACCGGTACGTCTTCCTCCAGGTATAACTGCTACGAATTTGTGAATATGTGGTATCTCTCCGGATATGAAAAGATTGACGGTAATACAAGTTGTATCAAGTGGCTATATATTACATATGACGTCATTGCTCTGTCTCGGTTACTTTTTCCCGGTGACTTAGCTACAGTGGATCCGAAGAACGGGCTGTTTTTGGAATCAGTTCGTATTGGATCTATAAAATGGTCACCAACACTAACCGGGCGAAGCCGAACCAAAAGCCGCCCGCAGGGCCTAGCAGTAAAAACCAGTGGAGCGGGTTTTTAACAGCTAGTATTTGATGATTCCGTCAATTTTTTTGGGACAACCCGCCCTTACAATTAAGTCCGATTTTGAATAAGGCTCATACCCGAAAAATATTTTTGATTCACCTTTCTCTCTTTTATTCCTGCCCAAAGATAATAAAACACAATGGAATATTGTACTCCATTACCTTTACCCCTGTCCATCTTCTACTTATTTTACACTTGCCATGGAGACATTTTCATAAAGTTAGTACTTTACACTCATAGTTATATTTTTACATTAGCTCCACGCAGAAGGCCCCGGGGAACAAAAATTCCCTCAGGGTTTGTGTCATCTTTGGAAATGCTGTGTGGAGGATCTTTTTAATGAAAGGAAGGTGAGGAAGTTCTGAGAAGAAACTGAGGGGTAGGTAGGTATCTGGATTTCATTGTGTCCAGAAGTGGCGGACGTATGAATCCATTCCTCCCACTGCGACGCAAGGCAAGGGTCGAGAGTGTCCGACTGCAGAGTTCAAAAGGTCTTCCTCAACCAGTCTCTCCAGATCCGGCCTGCCACGCAGTAGGTGGCAAATGAATTCGTCGCAAAGACCTAGACAAACCTCAACCCATGAACCAGTGCGTTCCAGCTAAGTCACCAAACGTAGCAAACCACTTGGGTAGGGGTTTTGGTTATCCAATAAATGGTTCCCTGGGCGGCATAAGATGAGAATCCAAAACAATTATGACAAATTTGACAAAACAACATATTCCGTTGATTGTTTTATTCTTGACAAGTGATTCTGCAAAACTGAATGGTTTGATGGCACACAACATCTGTAAATACTAAGATTAATTTATTTCATAACACCTCGTTTAACATTATAAGAAGAGCGAAGAATTTTAAATACATCTCTAACTTTAAATAATTACAATCTAGTTTTGTTAAATGTCTTTGCGAGAAAATTTCATAAATTGATATAAACGAAACGATTCAAATGGATGCCCATAATTTAAAATGCTACCAGACCAGACGATTCGAGAGGATGCCGTAAATTGATCGAATCTATAACCTCAATGTTAGCTAGCGATGGGCAGCCGACCTCCACCTTGCTCTGCTTGATGCTGGCTGCAGGGAGGAGGGAGAGTAATGAGTAGCCGTGACAATCGGTTTCCTGCTTCAGCGAGCAGCTTCCTCCGCGTGATGTACGTTTGACAGCTCTGCTCTCCCACACGGTAGATGTCACGGCTGCAGCCCCGATCCACTAAACACACCACATACACAACGGTGTGTACACAACGGTGAGTGCGGACTGTGTCAGTGCTCACTGTCGATCCGTAGAGAATATACATCACTAGTCACTGCCGGACAGCGGCGTGCGGCAAATCCTGTTCATAATTTCCAGAGTTCCATTGCCAGGAGTCAGAATCTTCACGTTAGTGTAGCCAGGTGCAAACTGCCGGCGCGCCGGCGCGCGGCGGACTCGGGCACTGAGAGCCTAAACCCGAGTATTTTCTGTTTCTACACATAGTGTACGAACAAAAACAAAGCGGGTTTCGGTTTTCTGATTGGTCGGCGCATGGGCGGCCGACTGGCGCAGGCGTGCTGACAAGAATGTTTGTATGTCAACGTATCAGACCGAACATAGTGAAGACGGGTTCAGATTTGTGTCCGCGCGAGGCGGCGCCGATAAGCTTTACCGGAATGAATTCTTAATTCCTGCTCGCCGGTGACGACGGTCAGAATCTGATATCAAAATGAGCGACCTGTTATTTGCCACTGTTTTCAATCAATCAGGGATTCTACCTACATTCCAACAGTACGCACGCAAAAAATTGCTCCGCAAAACTCATCTAAATTGACAGTTAAAAATTCAAAATAATCCGTCGATCTATCGGTTGGTGTTTACCTAACAGTTCAGTGAAGTGATCTACTCAATTTAGTTCAATATAAACGGCCGTGTTGTAGTAATTTTTATGTGTTAAAACATCAGTGAACTTATCGTGATTGAAATCGTTAAGATAATCGAACTATTTATCACAATACGTAAAATCTTGCCAATCAACTAATATTACGAATATTTCACACTACGTCACAAGGTATCAGTAGCCTAGTGGTCAGCACGGTCGCTAAACCGGACAGTGACTTTCGGAGCAAACCGAGTTCGAAACTCACCTTATCCAAAAACTTTTCAGCTTTTTTTTTTTTTAAGAGTGCTAAGACGATTTATTTCTACTTTATTCCTAAATAAATCATAATTGGAATATTGATAAATAATAATAAATATAAAACGGAATTCAGTTCAGCTGAGGGCAGAGATCTTCACTACAACTCAACTATACGTTCCCACTAAAACCACAACAACAACATGAATAACTGTAATGCTTGTGCGGAGCCTACTCTATCTGCTGAGTCCTTATTCACGTGCGCCGCATGCAAAGGGACTTTTCATCTACACTGTGGCGGAGTGGCTGAAAGCTCATACAGACGCTATAGCAAAGAGCGGCGGGCTCAAATTAAGTGTAAAAAATGCTTAGCTGTCGTGTCCACCGCTAACCCCAGTATAGTGACTAATTCACCTTTCGACAGTGAACTACTAACAAAACAGAACCTGATCCTAGAACAAAATACACAAATTCTCACCACAATATCAGTAATGAGCAAACAATATGAAGAAATCTTACTTCGAGTACACGAACTAGAAGATGCAAACATAAAATTAGAAAAAAAAAAAATTCTGACCTCGAAAATCGCTTAGAACAACTTGAAGGTCAATTCGAACAAATTGAGAGAGAAAATAGAGCGAAAAACGTGGAAATCAGGGGAATCCCTGAAATAAATGGAGAAAATCTAAAAAACATCATTTTTAACATCAAAAAAACAACTGATGCCAACACGGAACTCAACAACGTAGATACAGCATACCGTGTCACCCAAAAAACCAATAAAGAACAACAGAGGCCTATAATATTAAGATTTAAAACTACCATCGACCGTGAGAACTTCCTTAACGACATCAAAGCCTTCAACAAAAAATCTACAAATAGAGACAATAAACTTAATACTACGCTTATAGGAATGTCAGGAACTCGCTACCAGATTTACATCAACGAACACTTAACATTTCGCGCTAAACATCTCTGGTTTCTTGCACGGAAGGCTTTACGGGACAACATCTTCAAATTCGCCTGGATCCGAGACGGGAAGGTGTATGTACGAAAAGACATTGGGACGCCTGTTCTACACATCAACGAAAAAAATAAACATCTTTTATCGCCCACCCCCAACATTTTATAAACTCTACTTCGCTTACTATTTTGATAATCTACTTGTTTTTAATTTATCTTTCTCGAGTTTCAACAATATTATGAAATCAGTTACTTCTCTCTCCCATATAAATTATAATACCACAATCATAGATTATTATTACTATAAAGTTAACTTCTTTTCAAAAAACTTTACAAAAATAAGATTCTCTGACAATACTATTATTTACTTAAAAAATAAATGTAGTTTCAGTACTAACATATTTAAATCTCGTATTTTTGAAATGGATTCTAATTGTAAAAAAAAATCTGCTATTATTATAAAGGTCACCGAACTATGTATTTTTGTCATTGCTCTGAGTAACTGTCAAAATCCATTTTTACTACTACTGACATCAAAAACCAATGGCACAATTTACCTTAATAATACTCTACATGTTATTATTATCTGTATGCAACATGCAACTATTATATATTACTGTAACTGTTATCATGTGCAACATGCATGTATTACTCAAATTATTATCAGGAGTGAAACTTACTTTTTAAAGTCTAATAATTATGGGTTTATCAAAAATAGATACTTTTGGAAATATTTTTTTCATGCATCACTAAACTATAATTTATTTTTATCCACAAACATTATTGTTATCATCAAACCTTTTTTTAAATTTCTATTAAACATTTCATATAGTTCTAGTACTAACAAAGATAAATTTTGTATTTTTGATATTAACTCCATATGTCAGAATTTTATAACTGCACTTATTACAAAGAACACTTCTGCTTTTTATGTTACTGTAACCATTATGAAGGTCACTGTTATTACTATTATTGTTATCGCTTTGAATAACTGTCAAAATCCTTCCCAACTATTACCTACAACAGAAACCCATGGTTCAATTTATTTTATCAATATTCAAAACATTGAAACAATCACTCATAATAATATAACTAAAAGTACTATCAAGAGTGAAACTACCTTCGCAAATTTTATTGTTTTTAGTTCTGCCAGCAATAGATATTTTTGGAAATATTTTTTTCTTTCTATACTTAAACATTTCTTGTTTTTAACTATAAACACAGTCTTTATCGCTAAATCTTTATTTAAAATTCCCTGTGTTCCACGTATACTTTTAACCATCGCTTCCGATACTTATTTATATACTCCTAATTTTAAAATAACCCGGTATAAATTATATCTTCACACTATGTCTCTACAACAACTTAATCCCTGCATTACTTTCAAAGTCACAACTATTACTGCCTCTTTACAATTACTTAATTAATGGAAGACTTAACAGATTTACTTGATAACACAACACCTATCCCATGTACATCAACTAGTGATTCTGAAGTAGTTCGTCAATTATTACCAGTTAACTCTGCCCCTAAAATTTTCTCAATGAATATAAGAAGTATTAACAAAAATTTTGATGAATTACTAATTCTTCTTGCTGATCTTGCTTTAGATTTCGATGTAATTGTCTTGACCGAATGTTGGATTCAAAAACATTTCATTCCTAAAACGTTAAGGAACTACAATCACTACAACACACTTTATAACCAAACCCAAAACGATGGCGTTATTGTATACATTAAAAATCACATCGAACACTCAGTCAAAGAGGTCAGAATTCAAAACGCAAACTGTCTTCAAATTCAACTTGATAACCTCATAACAATTCTTACCATATACAGATCTCCAAACACACGTAACATAACACCATTTTTACAATCACTACAAGTAATATTATCAAACATAGAACACTGCCAAAACACCTATATAATAGGTGACATGAACATAAATATAATCAACACAATGCATCCTCAAGCCAATGAATACCTAAATGTATTAACTTTATTAGGATACTTCCCTGCTGTCACCGCTCCAACACGAGAACCAGACTCAAACAATTGCAGTTGTATAGATCATGTCTTTGTTAAGAGTAAACTAGACAATAAATCAATTATATTTCAATCAACTATTACAGACCACTATGCAATCATCACGTCCATCTCAAAAAATAAACATAAACCACCCCATAACACTCAACCCCATAAAAACATTTCTTATGAAATTCTTCTAAATCATGTTTCGAAGGAGAACTGGGAACTTATCTATTCTTGTTCTGATGCCACGTCTGCATGCGATTTTTTTATAAATACTTTACATAACCACTTAGCTAATGCAACATCATACACAAAATGTAAAAAAAAACGAACGGACACAAAACTCAAACCATGGATCACTACTGGTATTCTGCATTGTATCAGGAAACGTGATAAGATTCATAACTTCTGTAGGAAAAACCCCAATGATTATACTTCTCTCATATTCTACAAACACTATAGAAACAACTGCAAAAAAATAATTGAAAAGGTTAAAAGAGATTACTACAAAAAAAAAATCAGTGAAGCTACCGATGATAAAAAAAAATTTGGAATATCATAAAAGATATAGCTAATATTAATAAAACCGACACTCCTATTATTAAGATTAATATCGATGACAAAACGATACATGTAAATTCTGAACCTAAAAAATATCTGACCATTTCAATAATTTTTTTTCCAATATCGGACCCAACTTAGCAAAAAATATCTTAGACAGAAACTGTGTCTCAGAGAAAGATCTTGCAAAGAATATACCTATCGATACTCTGAGTTATCAGCCATTTCAATTCACTCCCACCACTGAAACAGAAATTATAGAACTAATAGCATCTCTTAAAAACAGTAACTCCACCGGAATAGATCACATCTCGGCAAAAATTATTAAAAACATCCAAAAATATATCGTCTCCCCTCTTAAACACATAATCAATTTAAGCTTCAAAACTGGCATCTTCCCTAACTCCCTAAAACAGTCCACAATAATCCCAATGTTCAAAGCCGGTGATAAATTATCTGTAAATAACTACCGACCAATATCCGTACTAAGCACAATTTCTAAAATTATAGAAAAAGCGGTGAAACGTAGACTCTACAAATTCCTCGAAGATAACAAAATACTGTCGGATAACCAATATGGCTTTCGCAAAGGTAGGAGCACTTCAGATGCAATAGCCGCCTTCACAAAGATAGTTTCTTGTAATCTCGACATTGGTCGCAAACCACTTGCTGTTTTTCTTGATCTTGCAAAAGCATTTGATACGGTCTCCCATTCCTTACTACTTAAAAAATTACAACAGATTGGAATAACAGGAGTAGCCCACACATGGTTTGAAAACTACCTGATAAACCGAACACAACAAACTCTTATCCAATCTGATAAAAAACATATAAGTAATAAATTATCAGCCTCCTATGGTGTACCCCAAGGCAGTATACTAGGACCAATTTTATTTCTTATATACATTAACTCACTATGTGCCATGAATATTGGAGGTAAGATATTATCATTTGCCGATGACACGGTCTTAATATTCGAAGATGAAACGTGGCAATCCGTTATTAACAAAACTAATAATGGCCTAATAAAAGTAAAGCATTGGCTAGACACTAACCTCCTCACACTTAACATCGACAAAACACAATATATGACTTTTTCCATACGTCAAAATAATATACCTAACAACTGCCCTAAACCAATCATTCACTCATGTTCACTCAACTTACACACTCCAGAAATCACACCTAATACTAATTGCACTTGTTCTGTTCTTAAATCATCAAAGGAAGTCAAATATCTGGGGATAATCATAGACAACCAACTGCGTTGGGAAGCTCACATAAGTGACACAGTAAAAAAACTCCGTAAACTCTGCCATATATTCTGCTCCCTTAGGTCCATCTTAGATTTACAGACCCTAAGAACCGTATACTTTGCCCTTTTCCAATCCATAGCAACATATGGTATTGTGGGATGGGGTGGTTGTGCTGAATCCATTATCAATCCAATTATTACAGTTCAAAAACTAATTTTGAGAATCATATTTAAATGCCAACCTACCCATCCCTCAAACGAACTCTTTGCTAAAATCAAGGTCTTAGACATTCGACAGATATTTACAAAGATAAGCATTTGTTACATATGCCAAAAAAATCTACTGGTGGCTCCACAACATCAAGCACACACACGTTTTTCATCAAACCTGGGTTGCGTGGTCCCTAAAACAAAAACCTCATTCGCCCAACGACAATTCTGGTTTATCGCTCCCAAAATGTATAATGCTCTGAGTGCCGATATAAAATCACAGAATAATTCCAAATCTCTCTTTAAAGCCCGTATCAAACAATGGATATTTGAAAAGGGAAGAGTTTTCTTCAAACAACACATGAGAGCTTAATATTACAATAAAAACAAATATATTAATTAATTAACTTAACTTAACATTACATTAAAAAAAAATTACACACAAAAAAATTTACTTTCTCTAACACTCTTTCCAACTTCTTTCAGAGAAAGAATATCAAAAGCGAATACAAACATGTACTCTCGTGCAGAAGAATACTTACCAATTTTTATTTCTATTTTTATCTCAATAATAAAAATACTTACCAGAGTTTATTTCAATCTTCTTAAAATTATCTTTTTATTCTTTATTTCTTAACTTACTTTTAATTGTTATATCTTTATTTTTATCTGTTTTAGTTTTATTTATCCCTAAATATGTTATTTTTTCTTTCCTCTTCTCATATTTTTTTTATCTGTGTATTTAAAATAATATGTCATGTATGACTACCACAACACGGGCAATAGCCTAGTGTGGTAGTCAAAAAATACCAACAATGTACCTATCATGTAAACATTTATTAAATAATAAAAAAAAATAAAAATAAAAAATAATCACCAATCAAAGAAAAAAGAAATACATTCCATAGCACCAGAAATGTTGTTGACAAGTGATGGAATGAAATCAACAAGATAAAATTTTGAAATAACCTCAAATGTCACAAGTGAATTCCTTTCAGGCACGTACTTAACATATTATCATGTTCTCCTGTTTTTTTTTTCATATTTAAAGATACCAAATACCATTGTTTTATTCCTTAATTTCAAGAAAGGATTCTCCAAGAGTAAATAATCGTCGTCTACGAACTGGACATTTCGTAAAAACTGACAGCTGCTGTCAGGCTACCGCGCAGGTAGCGCAAGTTTTATCAGCGTTCTGTTTGTCCACATCTCGGCGTCAACTGCCGCCGGTGGAACAGGGCACTGAACGCCGTTAATCTGAAAACCGAAACCCGCTTTTTTTTGTTCGTACCCATAGGGAATAGGCAGATGATGTCGGTAAAAAATACACTGAAAATGACGGAATACACGGACGGAAACGGGTATAAGAAGTCTTTTCGTTATTTGTTTTTGGGGGTGTTATGCCATGTTGCGCTACCTCCTTTTTATCCAACGTTTCGGACAGCGTTGAAGTGTCCATCATAAGGGCAGATCCGGCAGATCCGGTAGATGTGTATCCGGTAGATCCGGATCTTCCCTGATTATGGACACTGCAACGCTGTCCGAAACGATGGCTAAAGAAGGAGGTAGCGCAACATGGCATAACACCCCAAAAACAAATAACGAAAGTACTTTTGGCCGTGAAAATCTAAAAAACGTATCGGGTACCTATAAGAAGGTTTTATATGTTGAAGAGAGCCTGACAACTCAGATCAGTAATTTGTTCAATAAACAAGGCCAATTTTCCGAAATTTTAAATTCCACAGCCTTACTAATAAACGTAGTTGTTAATTTTAGACAACTAGTAAACATTATAAACAACCATTTATACCTAAGGTAAACGGCTGTTGATCAGCTGCGTAAAATTTAAAGAAGGTTTATTAGGAAGGGATTAATATCTAACTAACCAAAATTATAAAAAGCAAAATTATTATTATTTTATTTTTTTTTAATTTAGAGAGAAATTACAAATTATTGAAAAGAGATTTGATTCAAAATAACACATTAGTTTAACTAGATAAAATTTATAGGAGCAAGACAAGGCAAGTTTACTGGAATAAATATTACCAGGAAAAGTGAGAAAGGCACGCCAGTGCTACTAGTGCCGAGAATGAAAAATGTACATCACTTGGGAGGAAGGAGTATACTACATTAGTGCAGGCGGGCCGGGAGCCGGGAGTGCGGGGAGTGCCGGGACCAAAGACAAACGATTGGGAGGTATTTGGATTCGTATCTCAGACACCGATGGATTAACGTAAATGGGTTCTGTAAAAAAAAATTGGACGAAAGCATTTAAAGGAAAGGTGAGATATTGCTTCAGACCGTGCAGACTAAAGACTGTTTGGACAAATGCACACAACTCGCTCACTCCGTTCAATACGAGCGTAACAATAATGGTCAGAACGATATTTTTATAATACATAATGCGTACGGAAATAGTTCCGACTAATATCGACAATTGATTCTCAGATGAATGTCAAAGTTTTGATGCAATTACAGTTTGTCACCATAAAATTAGTTTTATTTTATTTCGTGAAGTTTAAACTCACATTTTATTCATGTAGCTCATATTCATACTTATATTAATGTAGCCTATGAACTCTCAATAGCAGACAATCCTTCACTCTTTCTCGGTTCTCTTCCTTCCCGACCCTTGTGATTCCCGGCGGTTAGCGCTAAAGAGCATTGGAGAAAGTTTCGAATAATCTAAATATATTTTTTACCAACCAATACCACGAAAAACTAAAAATCAAAGCAAATAACAGTTATCAAAGTAAGAACTTTTTGGCGAGGCGGGAATACTAAAGACAATATACATTTAGGTAATTGTCATGTCGATATGGCACCATTTTAGTTCATAGCTCGCATGTGGATAATTCAAGTAAGTCGATACAGGCTTCGAAATTGCTAGTATTCTGAAGCTGGCGTGCGGGATAGACTGACAATGTTTTTAGGGCATCACCTACTTTTGTGATTGCAAAGTCCAAACTTGCAAACCGCCACCGATTAGCAGTACGTTGTCTGTTTTTTTTTTGACATGAATACCGCACAAGAGTCCCAACTGCTCCCTTCTGGAGCCAGTGAGACAATGGCATCCCCGAATGGGGTATGTTGTGAGGCTAACGGTAGTGGGGTGGGAAGGAGTTAGGGAAGAGGAAGGTGGGGAAGTACCTGGCTATTCAGATCTGGTCACCAAACACGGCTAAAGCCATTTCAGGCAACGTTTCAATTCTGAATGGTGGTCTTACACCAGGGCGATACTGAGAGTATCTTCCACTCTGGAACGTGCCGCAAATATACTACATATTATTTTAAATTAATAAATTGTGAAATACACAAATCAATCAAAAAAAAATTGTTTACCACGCCGGGATTCGATCCCGCGACTTTCGGAATGCGAATCAAGCGCCTTACCGCTGCACTACGCCGGCCGGCTGTTGTCTTGTTCGTAGTTCTTACCATACACAATAGATTTTTTTAACAAATGGTAATAACGCAATGCATGCAAAAACCAAAATATCTTTAGTAACACAACTAACAGCTACTGTGAAATGTATCAATATAGATGATCATTATAAATATATTCAGACACCACGATTGAATACGAATTGTTTTCTTCCCACTGGAATAAATTGGCAGTTATACAATTGTCATTCTATTATATAAGAGCGCTTTCAGGTACGATGATTGGCGCATTCATTCGGCTTCATTATGGAACTGCAATTATGGTGGTAGTAGCCGACTACTATAGGCAGCTCGTTCATTTCAATAATAATATGCAAAACGTGATACTGTCGATAACAAAGGGGGGAGCAGATCGTTCAACAACAAACATGCCTAACTTCATAACATAAATTTACATTATTATCATAGCATTAGTATGTAACTAAAACTAACCAATAGTGATGTAACGGACGTCTGCTTCTTCCGCCACTGTGGAAGTTCTGCATACTTTCACATCCGCCTTATTTTTAAAAATTGACAGGTCGCCCGTGAACCCTTCAAACCCGAAATTCTAAAAATGCAAATATTAGTTTTTGAGCATGTATGAGACGATGTATGAATGTGAACGATGCAAGGAGTGTGTATTTTTATTTATTTTTATAAATAATCGGAGATGGTTTACATATACATATATACATAGTTCCCGTGAGCACTTAGGCCATAGACCCATTGTACTATCTCCCATTTTACCTCATTCCTTTGACAGTAACCCAGTCCCTTTTATAAAGTTCACCAGGATTGTCATTGGAAATGAAGCTATATCTTCTGGTTCGACAATGTGTCTTCCTAGGTCTCATTTCCCCTCTTCACTCCTCTTTGGTTCTCTGAAGGCCCCACAACGGAAGAGGGCTTCATCTCTCCTCTCCACTCCTTAGTTCCCCGAAGGCTCCACATCGGAGAGTCCACCTCCCCTTGGTTCCCTTAAGGCCCCACAAGGGAAGAGTCCACTCCACCTCGGTTCCCTGAGGGCACCAGGAGGGAAGAGAACTTCATCTCTCCTCCTTGGTTCCTTATAGGCCCCACCGAGGAAGAGTTCACCAACATGGCCTCATTTCTCCTCTTCACTCCTACATGGTTCCTCGAAGGCCCCACATGGGAAGAGGGGATCATCTCTCCACTTCACTCCTCCTTGGTTCCACAAAGGCCCCGCGCTGGAAGGGTACCCTTCCCCTTGGTTCCTTGAAGGCCCCACAAGGGAAGAGTTCATGAAGGTGGCCTCGGCTCACCTCTCCACGGTTTCTCCTCTTGGTTCCTTCTACGACCCCAGGAAGGAAATCCACAGAGGTGGCCTCAGCACTCCTAGGTTCCCAAAAGGCCCCTAGTTTTCAAATGGTCCAATTTTTTTTAGTCCCACGAGTTACCAGGGAAATAGAAGGTGCACTCCAGCAGAGCCCTGACTGCTGGAGTGAGGTCTAAATACTCCAAGATGCGACCTTGTTTCTCGGAGGCACCGTTCGTGACGCTGTTCCCCAGGACATTCAGCCTGAGCACGGTAGCTCACACCTTGGCTTGGGATGGCTATTGCAGGTTTGTGTTTCCACTCCCTGAGCGATGAGTTCGCCACACTCCCTACGCTACCAAGGAGTGTGTAACAAGATCGAGTTGTTTGGCGGTCCAACCTCTCCTAGCCCTGCGGAGAAACGCGCGAATTATTGTAAAAGTAGATATAACGAATTGAAATGCAAGCTTGGAAGATCTGAGTTATTTCTAAATAGCAAAAAATGTAATTGCAGTTCTGCAACCAAACTTAATACATTTTTCTATGATTTTTCAATTAGTACCGCATTTTTCTGTAATTTTCATCATAATAAATGGTATTTTTTACAGCATCTGTGACAAGTTCATTAGCTTCAGAAATATGTAATTTTAAATAAATTAATTTTAATTTCCATAAAATACACGCAATTTGAGTGATTTGTGGGCTGTCGTGCTGTGTCAATTTGAATCTCCGTTGGACGTTTCAGATACCATTACAGGCCTCAGTGTCTATCATCAGAGCTAATGCACGTTCAATGATAAATACGGTGCCGACAGCGGAGGCAGGAGAAGGAGATTCCAGCAGACGTGACGTGAGAACCAAGATGACAGACAGCCGGGAACTGGCGGGAACCAGGGATCGGGGGAGACGAGACACGCAATATTTGAGCAGATGGGATAACCTGAGAATACGTAAATTGTTCACAGTCGCTTTCGCCAACCAAGCTTTATAACGAGGATTGAATAAAATCTTACCCCTAACGGAAACGAAGGATTTTATAATCAAGTTATTTTTTTTATAATATGTATAATACTTGCGCGGAAATATCAAGTAGCCTGAATTCTTGAAAAATTTTGCCAATTTTGAAAATGACAATAACAATAACTTTCTGTTAAAAATATTATATTAATAGGTACATAGGTAGGTACTTTATCAGTTGTCTGAATTCTTCAGACAATCAGTTTCAATTTTGATAACGATACTTAATTCAAAGAAAAATTAAGTTCATTGAACCAAAGTTACGCAGGACACGTAAACAATCGAAATGAAATTTTTTGATTTTGTTTTTTTTTTTTACATGAATACCGCAAAAGAGTTAACTGCTCCCGTCTGGCGCCGGTGGGACTATGGCATCCCCAATTGGGGTATGTTGTAAGGCTGAAGGTAGTGGGGAGGGGAAGGAGATAGGGAAGAGGAAGGTGGGGAAGTACGTAGCTATTAAGATCTGGTCACCAAACACGGCTAAAGCCATTTCAAGTAACGTTTCAATTCTGAATTGTGGTCTTAGACCAGGGCGATTTCTATTCGATCCCGCGACCTTCGGAGTGCTAGTCAAAAGCCTTACCGCTGGACTATGGACCTTCAAATAAAAGTTTAATGTTTTAAATGAGCTGATCGCACAATACTGCCGATTGATGGGCTGTGGTTGCAATTTATTGAAGTGAAAACTTCTTCAGCACCGTTTAGATTTGAAACTCGATGAAACGAAAAATAGCGACATTAAAAAGAGACTAACACATGCATCAGGACAAACAAGACTTAGCCTGCGAGAGAATGAGATACTATAATCGGTCTCCTCTTTGTGCGGTGCATCGTAGTCTCCCCAGTTTTGTCTACTTTAGTTTTCTGAAGGTTTCATTTCTACGGCGTGTGAATTGCACGCTCTGTATTTTTTTAATTAGATATATTTGTTACGGGGTTTCAACCTTCAAAGTGGAAATCAAAGATAATAATATGTTATGCAGGCCATAATATTTCAGCCGGTTTAATTTTATTTTAATCAATGAATAAAGAAAAAATAAAATTACGTATTAGTTCACGAAAATGTTTCGTTGTTTAATGCCAAAATACCACAACAGAATAGTTTAACTAAGCAACTTTTTAATTCCCATGCCGACTTTGTTTATTTTTAGTGTCAAATTTTGAAGTCGATCCGAGACTTTGTTAACGTAAAGGAACCTCAGATCTTGAGTTTCATTAATTAAACAAGTTGATTAAAATATTAAGAATTGAATCTTCGGTATTTCTGAATATCGGTTGTATTTGCAAATATTAATCAAATAGCAGCCTTATAAGTTCTGGTGTAAGTTAGTTCTCCAGTTCACCGCCGCATAAGTAGCGGAGATTTTCTGCCTGAAGGGATGGGGAGAAAGTTGTGTGAGCATGGAAGATTGGAGGGCTTTTCAACCTTTTCAAAACTCAGATATTATCTTCTATCTAGTGTAAAACTGTCCTAAACGACAAACAACTAAATCGTCGAGGAGAGCAAGTTTTTTCTGATTTCGTTCACCTTAAAAATGTGACTAAAGGGACAGGTTACAAGTAAAGAAAGTTTTTTTGAAGTGAAAACTTCTTTAGCACCGTCGTGATTTGAAGCTCGATAAAACGAAAAATAGCACAAAAATGAGACAAACACATACATCTTTAGGATTTAGCCTGCGAGAGAATGTGATATTATAATCGGTCTCCTCTTTGTGCAGTGCTTCGTAGCCTATCAGTCTCCTTTTTGTGCTGTGCTTCGAGCCTCCCCACTATTGACTATTTTAGTTTTCTGAAGGTTACGCTTCTACCGCGTGTGAATTGCACACTCTGATTTTTTCTCCTAATGTGACATTTTATATATGTAAATATATTTTTATGTTTATTTTATAAGTATCTATATTGAAAAAAAGTGGCATTTGGGATTGATCACGGAAACCAGTCATTTTTAGTATAACACAACCATAACAGACATTGACGTTTAGGATTGTTTTACAAGCGCAATTTTAACAATAACTACAAAATAAAAGAAATTGATGTCTAAATCGAACGAGAAACAAATATAATTTTAAAAGTAAAACTATACCGCATATCTACATTACCCTACATGGGACAGCTTGGCTGGGCATGTGCCGAGTCGCAGGCCGCGCAGAGCAGAGCAGAGCAAAGCGGGCAGATTTTGTAATGTATGAACGTGTATGAAACGACGTAAGCTGAGGGGCAGGCTTGTACCGAGCAGAAATGCGTCTGCTCTGGTCTGCGCCGAGTTGCGGCCGCGGAGCAGATACTACGCGACAAGTGCCCAGGCGGGCAGTATTTCCCATGAGAATCTTGATTTATCAGTGTATTTGCGCTTTGAAAGACAATAAACCAATAGTAAATTATTAAATTAAATGAAGACAATATAAGCGAAACTCAATCGAAAATCTGAAAACAGAAAAATCAGAAAAAGATATTGACACATCTGGGACACGAACCCAGGACCTCTCGCTTACCGGGCGAATGTCCCAGATGTGTCAATATCTTTTTCTGATTTTTCTGTTTTCAGATTTTCGATTGAGTTTCGCTTATATTGTCTTCATTTAATTAAATATTACAATTTGAGGTTTTACTCATAAAGTTAAAATAAAAGTAAATTATTAATTTCAAAGTTTTTTTTTTTTTTAAATATGTTTATTTAGTTATTAATTGTACAATAATTTCTCTTACTTAAATCTTACAAAACTGATTAATCAGTTTGATTGTAAAAAATCTCTCATTTTTCCTATTTATTTACTTACAACATATAAAATGTTTGATATTTTGGTGCTTAATACATATCTAGTAATTATTTAATAATATAATACTTAATATTAAAATACTTAACTAATTATTGTAATGCTTATTATAACATAAATTTTATTTTGAACAGTGGTTAAAAGATCTAGGTACCTATTCGTTCACAATATTATTTGTTTTTCATAGATTTAGGTATTTTTATACAATATTTTAGTTTTCATGTTCTATTGAAGTAGAATGATCTAACTTTAGTTTTGATTTTTGAATATGATGTCTCGTTTTTAATATTTTCAGGTAATGCATTAAATATTTCCGGAATTTTATGCCTTTTTGTTCTATCACCGTATACATTTGTAGATTTATTAATAATAAACATTTCTGCTTCTCTATGCCTAGTGGGGTAGTTATGGTTTACAGGTTTTTTGAATTCTGTATTCCAGAATTCATCTAGAGTTAATTGGTAATCTACCCTACTATGTATAGAGAGCACATTACACAAGGAGAACATTTTTTTATAATCGCCATCACATAATTGAACTTTTTTTTTGCCTGATATCAATTTTAGGAAACGGATTTGTAGTTGTTCTATTTTATTTAAGTACGTTTTGTACGTTAATCCGTAACTATTTATTCCGTATCCTATAATTGATTCTGCTAATGCGTTATATATACAGTATAATATATTTTTATTAACAAAGTTTTTTAGGTGATAAAATTTCCCTTATATGGATCTTAATCTATTACATACATTTTCAATATGAATTGACCAGTTAAAATTGACATCTACTGTAAGACCAAGGTATGTATACTGGTACACTTTTTCTATATTTGGGCAATTACACTGCAGGGATTGGTTTTTTGTGTGCAAGCAATCATATGAATGACTTTTAATGTGCAATTCCTTATCCTGACAATTTGCATGTGGTGAATGTATAAGCATATATTTGGTTTTTTTTGCGTTGATAATAATGCCATTGTCGTGGGACCATTTAATAATATTATTTAGGTCAGTTTGTAAAATTTCCTGAATTTTTTGTGGATTTTTGTCAGCACATATAATGCAAGTATCGTCTGCAAACATGTAGCATTTACAACGTTTTATTACGTTTGGTAAACTGTTTACTTGCATAATATAACACGTAGGTCCCGATATCGATCCCGTAGCTACCCCAGTGTTTGCCAACATTTCATCACTTAAAATTCCGTCAATTTTAACTTTAATTTTTCTATTAAACAGATAGTTTTAAAAAAAATTATTTAAAGGACCTCTAATACCACATTCCTCCATTGCCCTTAGTAATGTTTCATGGTCCAATGTGTCAAAGGCCTTTTTAAAATCTATAAAAATTATGCCTACATAATATTTTTCATTCAAATGACAGTTTATATGGTCAGTGAATTTAGAAAGTAATTGTGTAGTACTTTTTTCTTTTTGAAATCCGTACTGTATGGGATTTATGATTCTATTTTTTTCTATAAAATTTTGTATTTGATTAAAGATAGCCCTTTCAATAATTTTATCAATACACGAGAGAATCGCTATTGGTCGATAGTTTGTGAAATCTTTGTGGTTTCCTGATTTATATATAGGTCTGATGATGGATGTTTTAAGTTCGTCAGGCATGATACTTTTACTTACACAAAGGTTAATTAGTTTAGTCAGTACTGGGATTATATTATCAGCAATTAACTTCAGGTCTTTAATTCTTATTTGGTCATTGCCTTCTGATTTTTTAACATCCATATCATTAATAATTTTTTTAACATCTTTTTGTGATACAGGTCTAAATCTCATCGACATAATAGCAGGAGTTGTATACGTGTTACGATCTAGGAATTTTTTAGTACAATTATGTCTTATGTCTTTTATTTCATTTACGAATGTTGTGGCAAATTTATCGCATAAAAACTTTGTGTCTCCTTGACTTCCCATATGTTGAAGGATTATTTTATCTAAATTTTGTTTAGGTTTACCTATTAGATTATTTATTTCGTCCCACAGTTTCCTCGGGTTGCCATTTAAGCTATTTATTACGTTTTTATGGAACGTGTTTTTAGTAATATTAATATGTTTGTTTGTTTTGTTTCTATACCGCGTATATTCTAAACGAAATACCGGGTTATTTGGGCTATTCTTGCATTTTCGGTAAAGATAATCTCTTTTTTTAATCATGTTCTTAATTTCTTCAGTAACCCATGGGTTGTTGTGCCTAAGATTATTTTCAAATAATTTTTCTTTTTTCGAGGACGCATAGATATTATCAAAAATATTTTTTAAATTATTGTACAGTTCTGAAGGACATTCAGTTTGTAATAATTTTCCCCAATTTAATAGTTTTAATTTAGAATATACCAATTTATTATCAATAATTTCACTTTTTTTATTTAAATCCTTTGTAAGTACCTCTTCACCTATTGCAACTCCTGTTATATAATGGTCGGATATTTTGTTAGTCACAATACATGAAAATACAGTGTTATTACGGTTGCGAACTGCAATATGATCAATACATGAATACACATTTTTTCCGTTTAAAATTTCATCCCGAGTCACATCTAATATTACATTTTCTAAACCATTTTCACTGAGTAGATTTTGATATTCTGAAATTACACTTTTTTTTGTATCCAACAAATTCAAGTTGATGTCTCCACAATACAAGTAGTTTGAATCAGATGAAGTTAATTGCAATATTTGTTTTAGTTCCTTCAAGTATATTTTCTTGTTGCTGCTCGGCGGACGATAAACTGCAAGTATATTTATGACATCTTGATAAACGGTGGTGATTTCTCCAGATATTGTCTCGCAGCTTTTAAAAGAAATGTTTGTTTTCTTAAAAGTATGATGGTTTTTTAAGTACATGATTAATCCCCCTCCTCTTCTATTCTCTCGAGCATTTGCAATCGATGTGAAGTTTGGTATATTGAACATAGGTATTATTTCGTTTTTAATATTTATTTCCGTTAGAAAAATTACATCTATAAACTGCAGAACGTCGTTTACTTGTGCAATAAATGAATTAAAATACTTTTTCAATGATCTTATATTTAGATGAATAGCCACAAACCTCATTTTGATGTTTTTATCGTTTATCCAGTTATCCAAATTATAGCACTTGATAAATTTGTGAGTTTGAAATGGTGTCGAATCTTCCATGACGTGGATTTAGTAACTGATAAAATAACTGTTCCGAGTCAAAAGGAATTTTGATTTATTTATTTTTTTCTTAAATGTATTTGTTTATATCATTCTCATTTTTTATATGGATAATTTTCCCATCACCTTCACTTCTTATCAATATTTTGGCATTTTGTACCCAAATGTATTTAAATTTTGTTTTCATTTTTTGTTTTGTAATGTATAGAAGATCTTTTTTTTCTTTGGTTAGATTTTCATTGATATAAATTCGGTCGTTGTTTCCATTCTTGTAAATGTCATTGTTTGTTAATATGTTTTTTTTTTTTTGTAACCACTCATCTCGATAAGTTTGACGCATGAACTTCACGATTACGTTAGCCGGTTTGGAGTCCTTTCTATTAGGAAGTCTCCAAACCTTCTCAATATTTTCGCAATTTGTGTTTAGTTTTTCTGCAATTGTCTTTATGGTTGTTTCAATATTTTCATCTTTTTTCATTTCCAGACCAAACAGTTCAATATTACAGTTTTTTTCTATTTGTTCAATTTCTTGAATCCTGTGTTCCAGTGCTTTATTACATTTTTCAAGGTATGTGTTTTTATTTATCACTTCATTGAGTTTGTTTTCGTTTTCTTTTAGTTTTTTTCCCAATTCTAGGTGTAGCGATATCAGTTCGTCATATTTGTTGGATAGAAACTCAGTTGACTGTGTGAGAGTCTCCATATCTTTTTTCATGACATACATGATGCTTATTTTATTATTTATTTCATTAAGAATTTGCTTCATTTCTGGGATACTTTCTGAGTTTGGGCCTTGTGACCCGCTGCCTCCGGATTTCATGTTCGCCGTTTCTGTGTTCGCTATTGTTCGCTGGGTTTCGCAGTTTACACAAATAAATTCATTACCCACGTTAATGGCGGGATTTGAAATAGCACATAGTTTATGGAAAGATCCATTACAGTCGATGCATTTGATTAATTCACTGTCTTTAGCGACATATTTTTTACATTTTTTACACTGCACCATTTTGAAGTAGTTTGAGCGTTTTTCGTTTATTTTTAAATCAATTTTACAATTTATTTGTCGCACAATGATTTACACCGTTCGTGTTCGCTGAGAGACGCGTACAGAATCGTAAATCGACATTCACAATAACGACCATTGATTGCCCAAGCAGGTACAAGCTAAACTAAGCTGTGTCGCCTGCGTCTCAGCATATACCCAACCTCACAGTTTTAGACTAACAAAACAAGATAGAAATATTTGCAGAGATTGAAGAAGAAATAAATAATATTTATGTGAATGAAAAACTGTTCTACGTGCTTAGCACAGTTTTAAAACATACAATATAGCGCCCTTGAGGTGATTTCTCACAAAAACGGCGCAATATAAATTAGCCAAGTATTATTATTATTAATACATTTTACTCGGTTTATCGTTTAGGACTATTTACATTTAAATTATCGATTTAACCCGAAAATATATTTTTTATAAATATTTCTAGTGTGGGGAAATATTCATACGATCATGAACCTGAATAACCCTGATGTATGGCAGGGAGGCATGGAACTGGCAGAGGAAGGATGAAAGTAGACTGAATGCTGTAGAAATGAGATCCCTGAGGCGTATGCGTGGTAAAACCATGTACGATCGTGTGAGAAATGTAGAGATACGCAAAGGCTGATGTAAGCGTAATGAGTAAGATTAAGAAAGGGACGCTCAGATGGTTTGGGCATGTAGAGCGAATGAACGAGGAAAGGAGTGTAAGGAGAATATATGATGCAAATGTGAATGGTAGAAGAAGTCGGGGTGCCCGGGTTCATGGGGTTAAGTTTGTCCAGGTCTTAGAGGCGGATGACCAGGACACACTGAACCCCAGATTCCTACCCACCCCTTAAACCCTTTTCCTTCCCAGACTCTCCTCTCCTTCCCTTCCTTAAAAAAACCCTCCACACAGCATCCCCAAAAATGACATAGGCCCTGAGAGAAATTATTTTCCTCAGGGCCTCTTGTGTGGAGCTCATGTAAAAAAAAAAGAGATGGCACGATCAGGTGAACCAGATACTTGGGCCATGTGAAGAATCGGAATAATAGAAGAGCATGAATTTGAACGAGGCAAGGAGTGTGTGCCAAGATCGAGTTGTTTGGCGGTCCGTCCTCACTGCCTACCCCTGCGGGGAAACGGCGTGATGGATAGTTAGTTTAGTTGGCTAGTAATATGATTTTAAAAATTGTCCATAAGAATTTTTGGTTCTGAAATTTTAAAAAAGTCACAACACACCACTGTCACAATCTTGGAGGAATAGTTACAATGCAATGCCCCATAATAAACATTTTATCAAAACCTTGCCTTAATCTTTGGTTTATAAATACGTATTTCCAATGGTGAAATGCTGATTTTTTTTTTACATGAGCTCCATACAGGAGGCCCTGAGGAAAATAATTTCCCTCAGGGCCTATGTCATCTTTGAGAATGCTGTGTGGAGGGTTTTTTTTAAGGAAAGGAAGGAGAGGAGAGTTCTGGGAGGGAAAAGGGTTTAAGGGGTGGGTAGGAATCTGGGGTTCAGTATGTCCTGGTCATCCGCCTCCAAGACCTAGACAAACCTCACTCCATGAACCCGGGCACCCCTGCTAAATCACCAAACGTAGCGAACCACTTGGGGTGACCTATGGCAGAGGTGTTGGTTATCCAATAAAGGTTCCCGGGGTGGCGGTACCCATTCCCGCCTCCCAAATTGAAAATTGATTGTCTTTTATTGTTAAAGTAATATTGTTTTGTAATTTTGGTTGTAAACTGATTGTCATGTTATAAACTGCGCCTGCTCTCATAGGATTTATTGTTCATTAGGATTTCTCACAGGATTTCCTAGGAGATAGTCAAACTACATCATGTAATGCAAAGATAAATAATTTTTTCGTTTAAATGACCGGTTCATATTTATTAAGAATTCAAAAGCATAGCTGTCCTTGTCTTTGTTCTTTAAAAAAAGAAAATTCTCAGAAACAGATTCTTAAGCGTCGATGACACAGGGCGAGTTTGCAAACTAATATCTGGGAAATTCACTATCTGTTAGTAAACTCGATCAGTGTCATCGTGTTACTTGCTAACTAGCAGATTGTTGACAATCTACAAAAAAAAGTTGCAAGGTAGTCAACTTTACTCGCTACACGCTTGCTCCGCTTGCTCGTGATTGGTTTATTTATGTTTTTCAAGATGGCTGCCAATTAACAGCTGATTTCGACTGTCAAACATCACAGAATTAGTTCACGCAGGGGTCGTTATTCTTGTTACTGGCGCTAGCAGCGACCTCAGTTTCCTACGCTACTGAGCGAGTGGACAGTTTTGTGTGTCATCATGACAATCTCACTCGCCGATTTATCCGCTTTTAGTAGATAGTAGCTTGTAAACTCGCCCTGTGTCGTCGTGGCTTAACAGCGCACAAGCTTGAAATGAATATTACTTTCACAGGCGTTGCAGAAGCGTGTTCCCTGCAAGGGAAACATATAATTTAATCTAAAGGTTTACTTAGCGAAGGGTTGGCAAGCTCTGCGACCTCACGGGTTGGGGGAGTGGGGAGTGGGGAGCCCCATCTTTCACAAAGCGTTCCTCCTGAAAACTATGTTTCAGCGCCGCTCGTAAATTTGCGGAACTATCTACTTATAGTTTGTGAAACACCCGACTTGCGAAAGTGTTTAGGCGAAATATGCAGTTCGTTAGCCGAGCGCCAAAGAAATACAAAATTGAATTGTTTACGGGCTCAACTTTCCAGTTTGCGCAAGACAATGGAGATTAATAACACGCTTGGAGTACTGTTATGTTAATTAATAAGGTATTATTAATACTTTATCAAATTTATCAACTTTCCGGTCAAAATAAAATGTCTATATCAGTGGTTACTTTTCAAAATAAAATGAGTTCCGACGAAGGTGTTTTTCGTTAGAGCCTTTTAGAGCTATAAAGCTACAAGCCAAAGTGTGTATATTATTAGTGTGCCTTACATTGCCACGAATATGCGTAAGACATAAAAAGCTTGGCAGTAAAGATTATTTCGCAGTATATTATTTATTTATTTAGGAAAATCAACATATTATTTACATCTATAACAATAAACTTAATAATACAAATAAAATCTAATAACGGATTTTCACATAATTTAAAATTATAATAAAAAACCAAGGGTCCTGCACCAGTGGGTAAGAAATTTACAAAAAATACAATATAGTAAATATTTAATAAAAAATAAAGAAGATGAAAAAACTAGTGTCCGACCGAAACAGGACTTTCTACCGAAATCGAATCTTCGGTATCTGTCTTAGTTTCGGCCGAAACCGAAACTTTTTTAGACGTGTTAAAAATCTATTGTTTACTGAAATTCGGCTTATTTTTTACACTTATACAGTTAGCATGAGTTAAATTAAATAAAAAAACAATAATTGAAGTATGTAAACATTTTTTTATATTACTGCTACAAAACATACAATAATTATAAAAAATAACAAAACATGTCTTGGAACAAAAATTTGTCAATAATCAACGCTTACATTATAAAAAAAAGGATCTCATTAATTAAGTATTTAAATGTTTATTGCGTTTACAATCACACCATTCTTTTTCACGTGTTAAATGAAATGTAAAAATAATAATCGAAGAACCAATGTGAAAAAAAATTTTTTTTTTTGATATTACGAAAAAATAACAAACATGTTAACTACTTCTTGGAACAAAAATTTGTGAATAATCAACACTTATGAATCTCAATTATAAAGGAAGGGCCTCATTATTTGAGTATTTTTTATTTTAATTGCGTTTACAATCACAACATTCTTAAGACTAAATTTAACTATTGAGATCTTTTGCAGAGTTTCGGTGCGGCCGAAGGTCCGGCACATTTTCTGCCGAAACTGATGCCGAAACTAGATTGTTTGGCCGAAACTTGCCGAAACCGAACCTTCGGTCGGTCACTAGAAAAAACACAAATAAATGATAATTTAAAGGTAACTAACAAATTAATAACCTGCTTAATAAATTTCAAAACATAATGTATTGTAAAATTAATCCTCACTACACAACAGCAATAATATATGTACCTACAACTAAAGCCCTGCCTCCTGCGACCCCGACTTGAACATTTGCTTCAGCATTACTATAAACTTTGTCAATGGGGGCGAGTCTTTGTATGATAAACATCGTGTCATTCGACCACAAGACCGACCTTATAGATAATAATGTATAGATTAATGGTAGATCATTGGATACGTGATAATAGTGACAGAGAAATGAAGATTTCGTCTAAAATTAAACTTAGATAAAGTGTGATTAATGCCAGAGTATAAATTTAATACTAAGAAACAACTTTAACACATCACTCAAATCTGAAAGTGTAGGTGAAGAAGTCAATATGTGAGAATCATGCTTCGAATGTTTGTCTGATGATGAATAAATAAATAATAAATTCACAAATATCAGGGATAAAAGATTAATATTAATAAATTATGATTTACGCGCATCCTTGGTTTAAAATCGCGAGGAAGTTAGAAATGTTACAAATATAAATTAAAATTTTCAAGTTGGGAGGCGGGTATGGGTACCGCCGCCCGGGAACCATTTATCCATTTCCTCTAACCATAGGTCACCCCAAGTGGTTCGCTAAGTTTGGAGATTTAGCAGGGATGCCCGGGATCATGGGGTGAGGTTTGTCTAGGTCTTCGCGGCAGATGCGTTTGTCCACCTACTGGGTGGTAGGCTGAATCGGGAGATTGGTTGAGGGAGACCTTTTGAACTCTCCAGCCGGACTATCTCCAGATGGATTCGGAAGTCTGTCACCCCTGGACCCGTCACCCTTGAACCCCAGATTCCTACCTTTCCCTCATACCTTCTTCCTTCCCAGAACTTCCTCTTCTTCCTTTCCCTAAAAAGACCCTCTACACAGCATCTTCAAAGATGACATACACCCCTAGGAAATTTTTATTCCTCAGGGCCTCCTCTGTGGAGTTAATGTAAAAAAATCACGCGGTAGAAGTAAAACCAGAAAGTTGCTAAATGTCGCTTTCTTTTATTTTGCCTGTTTATTTTAACTCTCGACAGGCCAAGATGCCAAACATGACGTCCGTAACCGTGGGGGTCGGCTGATGACCCAATGCATTTTTTTTCTAAACTTTTAAACCAAAGAAAACACTTTTTCTTTTTTTGATATTTTTTTTGGTATTTATGTTTTTGCAGGGAATATTACCTACCTATATTTGACAAAATATTTTTTCCTGCGATCAACGATTTTTTCACATTTTTTTTTAAATGGCATATTGTGTATTACTCCTTTGCGCAGGAATACCTAAAACACTAAAAATATATTTCATGTATTTAAGTAGATATAAGAAGGATAGTTATTTTGGGGTCTACCTTGGGCCCCAGTTGGCTGCGGGAGAGTTAAAAGTGGTTTGAAGGTTGGATATTGATTTTACAAAAATAAAAATGTCTATTTTTTTAATTTCGTAGGATTCGAACCTACGTTCGCTGGATGTCTCTCTGGCCGCTGAGATTTGTCAAGCGCTTTACGCCGCTACACTATCGGAGGCTCGCGCGGAGCCGCGAATTTACCCCATTATATTAGAACCGAGGACCCGTCAAATAATAAATTTTAGTGACGCACTTTCGTTTTCCAATTCCAATTTCACACCGGGGCTAAAGAAGTTTCACTTCAAAAATGATCTAACTTCTGAATAGGTTATATTTGTCACCCAACTAAGGGCCATGACATTTCCCCCCAGGGGTTGGCAGATACGGTGGCACGTCTACAGACACACGATCTTCTATTATTCCGATTTGACTTGATAGAGCCATGTCTTCCTGAGACATCCCCGACTACTGCAGACTAAATATTTATTCTCTTCTTACAGCTCCTCCTTCCATCCACGCTGCACATCCAAACCATTCCTTCCATCCACGCTGCACATCCAAACCATTCCTTCCATCCACGCTGTACATCCAAACCATTCCTTCCATCCACGCTGCACATCCAAACCATTCCTTCCATCCACGCTGCACATCCAAACCATTCCTTCCATCCACGCTGTACATCCAAGCCATTCCTTCCATCCACGCTGTACATCCAAACCATTCCTTCCATCCACGCTGCACATCCAAACCATTGAGTGTTTATTAGAGATAAATAGGAAATAAGAAACTACAAACGACATGCCTCTGTAATAGGATTAGTTGACAATCTTGAAAACAATAAGACTTCATTATTTAGAAAAAAACATTTGGATTTGCGTTCCAAGTAGGTAGTTACCGGACGATGTGCAGAAAGGGGAGAAGGTTAATTTTATGTTTATGAAAAAAGAAAGAATGGAAACAAAAAAGCGAGAGAAAAGATGAAAACAAGTCAAACAAAGGGTCAAAGCCCAAAGTTCAAAGCTCGAGCTCGACATCACGATGAATAAAGGCGTGATTATATGCACAATTTATGAAAGACATAAAGACAAATATTATACCAATACGTAGATAGTAAGGCTGAAAGCGATATTAAAAGAGGGGTAAATGCCGGTAACTACATTAATAGAGGACTGAATGCCGTTGGCGCTAATAAAAAAAACTGTCAAAAGAACTCCGCAATGGAGTGCTGGTACCCTGATGTATGGCAGTTGGCAGTGAGACATGGAACTGGCAAAGGAAGGTTGAAATAGACTAAATGCTGTTGAAATGAGATCCCTGAGGTATACGTGTGGTAAAACCATGTATGATCGTGTGAGAAATGTGGAGATCCGCAAAGAATGCAAGGCATCAGCGTAATGAGTAAGATTAAGAAAGGGACCCTCGATATTTGGGCATATAGAGAGAAGGAACGAAGAAATGAATGAAAGAAGAATATATAACGCAAATGTGAATGGTAAAAGTCGGGGACACCTGAGGAAGACATGGAACGATCAAGTGAAACAAATACTTGAGTCGGGCCATGTCAAGAGTCAGAATAATAGAAGAGTATGCGTGAGACGATGTATGCATGTGAATGAGGCAAAGAGTGTGTGCCAATACCGAGCCGACCATTTTGCAGTCCGTCCTCTCTGCTCCACCCTGCGGGAAACGGCGTGATGGTTAGTTAGTTAGTTACCAATACCAATTACAAAGATGAGAAATAACTAGTTCCGTAAATCTTTTAGTTAGTAATGGAATTAATAAAATAACATAATCACATTGAATAACAAAAACATTCTTTTCGTGCAAGAAAACGAATTCTTATAATATTTTCATTTTGCGGTTGCGTTAAATTACTGGTAAATGCGTATTTAAAAAAATACATACGAGAATATATGTATTCTTTTTTCTCACTTTCTAGCCTTCCGCTTGACATGATCGCTTGGTACCAATATATTATTATATTATCTATACTGTTATTATTTTAGTCCGATAACCAGATGGATTGTGGAATTCAGCAGAATTTCGTGGAACTTTGATCGTTAAATCGGCTCCACCGGCGCCGCCATCTTCCGAAGTTCTCCGTTGAGTGAAATTTAATTGGTATTCCACGGAATGTGCCGAGATAATAACGGCAAAGAAATCCGGATATAAATGATTTCAAGATAAACCAGTGCTTACAGAGGTGAGGATACGTTTATCTATTAAAATATAACATACATACCTGTAAACAGGCTACCAAAAGAGTTATAATACCCATTTTAAAGAGTTTTAGAGTTGTAATACCCATTTTTAAATTTTCACCTTTTGCCTTGCTTTACTCTTCTTCAATGGCGCTACAGCCCATCTCGAGCCTTGGCCTCCTTGAAAATAAGTCTCCACCGCCCTCTGTTTTCGGCCATCGTCTTCCAATCTGCGACACGAACTTGCTTTACTCATTTATGGGATTTTATGGGCCATTATAGCCTTACTGCGGCCTTTCCTTCTGGTCACCAGTTTAGCAGGATGTTGCACCAGAAATATTTTCTCCGTGCAGTGTGGCCTATCCATTGCCACTGTCTTTTGCCTTTTTTGGCATCTGTGAATCATACAGGTATTATTTATTTATTTTAACGCCATTTTTAGGGGCTTTTACAAAATTTATAACAAAAATTATACAGTACTTATTGTACATAACCGAACTGCTTTAGTAACAATATTTTGTATTTGTTTAGTGACAAATTGAAGATATCCAAAGAATTGGTATAATTATTTCTCTCCATTTGTATTCTGGGCAAGGAGGAATACATATGGTAGTTAGTCCCAAAAAATTCACACAGAAATAAATCCCGATTTCTAGCATTATACAGTGGAATCCGAAAGCTAATCAATGCAAGCAATTCTGGACTATCCACAACAACTACATCATTTTAGGCTTGTTGAAAAAGTATCGATATATCGATATATAAAAAGTATCGATATATACCGTTATGATATAAGTATCGATATATCATAACGGTAAAATGCATAGAAATTTTTAAATTTCGATCGTTTACTTTCACAATTAGCATTGCATTTAGCATTCTCGGTAAATGAAGAAACCCACCCAAAATATCCAATATCGAAAATTGTATCAAAAACGATATTTTTTTAAATTTATGTACATATTTAAAGTCACTAGAATCCAAAACCGTATAGGAACGAACGGAAAAAGTAACTATATTGGGTCATGACATCTGGCGGTTGAAATTTTAACTATTAATAGCTTACAAATCTATTCTCTTTGCGATCACTAATACTATCTCATGTGTGTAGGTACGTACATAGAAATGTATGCTATTTTTCGCCATTTTTTTCTAAGCCACTCCTATGTGTTGGTTCCCAATTGTCTATGATTATTGACTATACCTTGTTCCGAACACGAAGTCCTTTTTGACAGATTAATACGCCATTAGAATGTTACTGAGACGCATACATAATTTGTATGCGTCTCATCTCAGTAACATTCTAATGGCGTAATTCTAACATTCTAATAATTCCTAACATTCTAATTTGACGCATACAAATTTTGTATGCGTCTCAGTTTACATATAAGTTAGAAGAAAGCTTTTTAGTTTTTGATATTTTTGTAATTATTACCTAATAAAAATGAATACTGATAAAAATACCTTCATTTTTATTGAGATTTTTATACATTAAAAAAAGCACATTGTGTGTAAAAATTACGATTGATAATATTGAGCTGAATACACTATTATTTTAAAAACGCAAAATCTCTTGAAAATTTGACCGATGTATCGATATTTTTTCCTCGATATATCGACGTCGAAATTGATATTTTAATAAATATCGATACATCGATATATCGATATTTTTTTTCACTTTCGACATCCCTACATCATTTAATATTTTATATAAAAATACTAAGTAAAAATCCATCTGTCTGACAATTTAAGCACATATCTACATATCATTTAAAATAGTGTTTTAATTCAACATAATTGCTGGAATACCCATATAAAAATTTATAATCTTTAAGAATTTATTTTGTACTCTTTTAATTTGCTTGCACGGGGTTGCACGTGAATATTATGTGGGTTCCAGACGGGAGAATCGACAAATTGAAATTGACTTCTAACAATGGCAAAATATAACAATTTAATATATTTAATATTGGTGAAGTTTCTAGTTAGCCTAGTTATAAATCTCAACATTTGTAAGTCCTTATTAGAGATTTCCATTATGTGATTAACAAATGAAAGATTTGACTGAAAAGTGATGCTTAAGTTTTTAATTTGTGTTAATTTATTTATTTATTTATTTGTTTATCAAGACATACACAGTACATTATAATACAGATTATAAAGTATGTTAAATTAAATTATTACATGGTTATGTACCTATTACGTAAGTCCATAGAATGTCATTTGATAATTACGCCTGAGATATGAACCGGTCTTAAAACTTAATTATTGAATGCATGAAGTAATAATAATAAAAAGGAAGAAAAGAGGGGGTGTAATGTTTCAAGAGCATTGTGGTCAATGTTGTCATATAGATCCCTGGATTTTTTATTCGATTATTATATTTGTTATATTATGGTCTGTTACATTTCGCATATGAAGGTTTAGGATACTTTTATTGTACCAATGGTGCCCTTATTAAAATCTCAGGCTATTCAGGAATTCTAAATATAAAGATATCAAAATTCAACACATGAAGAGTTAAGGCTCTGCAACCGGGCTCGAAAAGAAGAAGATGGAGAGATACGAAATTACGAATGTTAGAGGAGAGCGCTAACATTTACAGCGACAAAATCGATGCGAAAATTGCGAAAATGTTTAATAAAACACGACTCGTTTAAAATAGAGCATAAAACTCGCGGGCATTATCTTAAACAGCATTTAAAGAAACACTGTGAATTTTTTCATACATATATTTATTTATTTATTTGATGCAATATTATTTAAATTTTTTACACAATTCAATGATGTTGGCCTCACTGGGTGGTTTACCCGTGCTGAGGCCTCCATTTCATATACAAAATTATACACAATACATATAAATATATATATACATAATATTGGTGAAAAAAAGGAAAAAAGTAAATAAAAAACATACGATTAAGATAAATTAAACTTAAAAATTAGAGATTTAGAATTAACGTAAAATTAAGAATAAATAATATTATATAAGGTTAAAAACGATATTTTTAATACGTGTTGTGTGTATGTGGGTGATTGTGTTTTATATTGGTTTTGTGTGTTACTTATATGTTTTGTTATTTTATGCTATGATATATTGGTAGTATTGTCTATTTTGGTCTTTAATCCATTTTGTAATTTTGCGTCCGAATTTATTTTTGTTTTCCTCAATTTTATTTTCAAGTGTTAGACTGTTGAATGCTTTTATAGCGTGATATTGGTAATGTCTTTGTCCAAAGCTTGTATTTACCGTCAGAGTTTTTAAGTTTTCTTTGTATGCTTGTCTAACTGGTCTGTTTGTGTTTGTTGAAGGTTGTTCTTTTGGTCAAAAATGTAATTTAGTAGCGATTTAACATATAATTGTCGTATGTCTAGTACGTCACAACGGTTGAATATTTGGTCTGTATCAGTAAGTCTATGTTTTTTAAGTATTACCTTTAAGATCGTTTTCTGCGCAATTTGTATATCTTGTAAAATAACTGAAACAAACGTGTTTATAATAATTTTTGGATTTGCGTTTCGGCGGGGGCAAAGTCAAGATATTATCGTCAAGAATAACATTTATATTTTTAAGAGCTTTAAAATTTACCGTTTTTAAGAGAAATATGTAATAAATCGGTAGAAATCCGGGTTGCGGGCCCTTAAGGCCAAGTGTAATCATTTATTAATTTTAAATAATGATAATATTATTACGCAAATCGATAAATATAAAGTTTTTAATATGAAAGATATTTTTTTTAAATTTTTAAAATTTACATAGGCTTAGCATTTATCAAAACCAATTCAGAAACAAGACCTTATTCTGACCGTTTTTTCGTAAACTTTACAAAATATTTTTAACTGCTGAATATCCTCAAAGTATACCTTTAGGGGTTTTCTTTAAAACCTCGAAAAAAAAATTTAAAATAAATAGATAAATAAGTTTTTAGTTAAATTTTTTCATAAACACCAATTTTCGTGTTTTTTTAAACGCTGAATACAAAACTTTAAATTCGTTTATTTACCAAAACGTTACGAGATATTGTTGGTATAATATTTCTTCATTTTTTAAAGACAATTTTATAATTTTAATCTTCAAATTAAGAATGAAAAACAGGATTTTTAATTTAACTTTTTGAAAACAAAATAATCTCAAAATGAATGATAGAGACCGTTTTGTCCGCCAGATTGCTCTGATGCTATTTTGTACTAATATTATACCTATTCCTTATCGCGTTAAAGCATCGTAAATATCGGCCCTTAAAGGCTGTTTGTTAAACAACTTACGACGTCTTGTTACCTAGTTGTCTCGTAGACTGGTGAAATAAACAATAATATTATTATTTTGATGGTATCGAAGAAGAAGGTATACAGAACAATTTGCGTAAAATATATCTTCTTGGAAAGTTTCCAAACGAACACCATAATATTTACATTTGGCGAGCAGACAAATCAAATAAGGTTTTTATTATACACACTGAGAAGGATTTATAAATAAAACATAAATTCAAATAGGAATTCTATTTTGGCAAGAATGTATTTGAGTGTGACAGCTGTTTGGGTGTTAAAAAGATACAGATATTTTTGCATAGAGAATCAAAACAGTAGCAAACACTGGCGAAAACGAGCGAAATTCTTCATTTATGGGGACATATAATTTTCCGTAAAATAAACATAGTTTATTTTCTCTTGGTAAGCAAAATGTATTACTAATTGCTCTTTTTATCCGTAAAATTTTGAAGCGAAACTTCTTTATCCCCGTTGTGATTTGAAATTCGGATGAAACGGAAATGACCCATTACAGCACCTGCGAAGCATCAAACTGCGCTCATTGGCCGCTTTGATTATGTCAGTTTTCAAGACTCCCATTGGTTGAGATATGAAACGGAAATGACGCTAGGTCTGCGCTCATTGGCCGCTTTGAATATGATCTCACCTTTCAAGACTCCTATTGGTTGAGATTGTTTTGGTTAAATTTCGCTTCTACCGCGTGTGAACTGCACTTGATTTTTTTTTTTTTTTTACAGTGAATACCGCACAAGAATCTCAACTGCTCCCGTCTGGAGCCAGTGACACTATGGCATCCCCAATTGGGGTATGTTGTGAGGCTAGGGTAGTGGGGAGGGGAAGGAGGTGGGAAGAGGAAGGTTGGGAAGTACCTGGCTATTCAGATCTTGTCACCAAACACGGCTAAAGCCATTTTCAAGCAACATTTCAATTCTGAATGGTGGTCTTACACCAGGGCGATACTGATAGTATCTTCCACTCTGGAACATGCCGCAAATATACTATATATATTATTTTAAATGAATTCACTGTGAAATAACACAAATTAATCAAATAAAATTTATTTGCGCATGCCGGGTTAGAACCCGCGACCTCCGGATTGTGAGTCAAGAGTCTTACCCACTGGACTACGGAGGTCGTCGTTATTGTTACTATAGCAATTTTATGGGTGGGCAATCTGGTTTACGGAAAAGCTCTTCAATTATGAAGAAAACAGTAAATAAGAAAAGAAAATAAACACAATAAACTGAGTTTGAAACATTTAATTAAGTGAAATACAAGTATATCGATATAGAGCAAGTTGCACAAAGAAGTTCAGTAAGGTGTGGGTATAATATGAAGAGGACAAAAAAGTTAATTAGGTTTGCTAGGTATAATGAATCATGTTGTGTTCAAAATTCTTAGTCTCAGTTTCTCATTTCCATTTTTATGCACTAATCAAATACAAGAATATTCCACAAACGCAAGTGGCCATTCCAAGTCCAAACAATTGTAGAGTGCTTATTTAGTAGAAAGTGAGGATTTTAAATCCACAGTCAAAAAGCGCCAAGGATTTCTCGTAAGTGACCGACACGTGGGGGCACAGGTTCAACAGGGACAACTTGTGTTCACACAAAAGACACATAAAAAATGTGCCGGGCAACATCAAAATAAAAAAAATCAAAATTATGCATCGCCTCTGAAGTCATTAAAAGTGATAAAAAATAGCCCATATAACCTAACCTAACGCAACGTATTTAACCTAGTTTTTTAATCACTGTTCATGATTTTTCAACGGAGGGATGAAGTGCCAATTTGTTGAGATGTCCGGTCACCGCAGTTAATTTTTGGAGCATACTTCGCGATTTTTTTATATATAGGGAATTTCATGTGATTAACTACGTAACAATTTCTAGACATTTTTGTTTTGAGGAGTTTTAATTTTTAATGTACATTTATATCAAACCTTGTACTTGTATTTGTACCTCCTCCAAAATACCCCCTCCCACTACCCTCACCTTATTAACTTTTGTACTTGTATAGAATTTTTAAATCAGTTTTAAGTTTGCTCGTGAATGACACGGATGTGTCGAAACCGGCCGCAAAATTTAAAAAATTAATTAATGTACATTGAAAATTAAAACTCTTCAAAAGAAAAAAGAGGGAATTTCATATAATTTGCGTTTCTGCATGAGAAATACATATTATCTTCAAAAATATATATTTTTTTTAAGAGCTTAAAAACTTAAAGTGTTGGAAAGTATGTAATAAATCGGTAGAAATGCGGGATGGCTGGGGCGGCTGAATAATTACACGAATTTTACAATAATAATTAACACATGGGTGTCACAACTAATCAGGTTCCGGCGATTCTAAGAAAGCATGTTAGACATTACAAAACTATCATTTCAGCTGACGCAGAAAAAATAGTATAAAGATTAACATTTCGTGTTCGATAGAATCTGTGGTACCTCCCTTTTGAAATTGGCTACATTAATTTACTTTATATATCAACTAGCGCAGACATGGGACATTATAATTCCAGTTATAAAAAATTCATAAGCCCAAATTATCAGACATAAGGATTTTCTTTGTATTTCTATAAAAAAATTAAATGATGCATTTGACAGTCCAAAATTTCTTACATTGTTAAGCTTTCGGGTTCCACCACGTAAAGGCGGGGTTTAATTTAGAGCAGAAATTCTGCGACTAACTACCATATGTTTTCCTATTTGCGCAGAATACTAATGGAGGGAAATAACTAAACTGAGTCAGTGCTGAGTTGTTACTGAGGCTTTTCAGTTATGTATAATAAACTGCAAAATTGTACTATTCATATGTAAAAGCCCCAAAAAAGGGCGTTAATAAATAAATAAATTAAATAATTTCTGTAAAAATATTCTATTATACTTTATCGCTTGTCTGAGTTCTGTATCCTTCAAACAATCAGTTCCAATTTCGGAAATGATATTAATATCCAACTTTAAATTTTTTTTTACATTAGCTCCACACGGTAAGGAAATTAAGGAAAATATAATAAAGTAATTCTAAGGAAATAGAAAATATAATAATACTCGTATAATCCTAAGGAAAATAATTCCAATCAGGGCCTATTCATCTTTGGGGATCCTGTGTAGAGTTCTTTTTAAGGGAAGGAAGGAGAGGAAATTCTGGGAAGGAAAAGGGTATGAGGGATGGGTAGGAAATTGGGGGTCAGCGTGTCCAGAAGTGACGGACAAATGAATCCATCCTTACCACTGCGATGCAATACAATGTTCAGAGTCCAGCTGGAGAGGTGAAAGATCTCTCTCAACCAGTCTCTCTCGACCCGGCCTGCCACGCTGTTGGTGGCAGACACATCCGCCGCCATGATCCGGACAAACCTGACCCCAATAACCCGGGCACCCCTGTTAAGTCACCAAATGTAGCGAACCACTTGGGGTGACTTATGGAAGAGGTGTTGGTTATCCAATAAATGGTTCCCGGGGCGGCGGTATCCATACCCGCTTCATTTCATTGAACATCCATTCAATTCATTTAACCATAGAATTATTTTTCTATAAGAATTGAAGGTATTCGGGAAAAATGGGACTGAGTATGACTCATTTGGTCGATGAGTAAACCTGATAAAACAAATTCTTTCACGAATCCTAGGCGCAGGCACGTATAAACACTGAAAAGAAGTAAAAAACAGCGGTTGAATGAATAATCTAAAATAAAACTTCAATCACACAAAATATGAATAACGTTATTAAAATTATCATTCTACCTTTAGCTTTTCTACACTGAAAGATGAAAACACCGTTTGAATAGAAATGGTTTATTCATCCAACGTCAAACAGATTCGAAGGATGTGACAAGGACAGTATGATATCCATCATTTCGGTCTGGTGATATAAATCAAAGTGATTTATTGTGTCAGTCCTCCATTCCTCAAATCAGAACGCTGGTTGAATATTTTTAGTTATTGTTTTGAGGATGAATCATTTTTGATAATGTTTTGTATTCAAGCGCGGATGGAAGCCATCATTGTTATGATTTTACGGCAATTTTATGCACACATCAAGAAAGAATAATATCTACCACTTGTCACAAAAGTATTAACAACATACAACAAACAAATAACATTCCTATAAGTAACGTTAATAACTTTTCTTATTTTGTTTAATTTCCCACAGTGAGCATAATACAAAAAATGCTCGTTGTTTTTCATTGGCAACAGTACCTCCATTGCACACTGTACGCTATCACTGTATTACCATAACACTTGGTGATGAAACGTTCTACGATGGGGCATTAGTAGTTCAAATTGCAAAAGTTTATATGTATTTTTATTCTACATCGAATTGCAAAACATTTCAATAATGTACAAAATGCAAAAATAAGAATACCTATTTCTTGATCGTTAATAATTCCAGTCTTTCTTATCATTAATAATAATTAAACAGGCGAAAAATGATTATCTAAATATGATTGTTAATATTATTTAGGGGTAAGTAGAATAGTTAATTGGTAGTACCTACGTGCAATAATAAAAAAAATATTTGTCAATAGATTTTTACATAATTACACCTCTTTTTAATTTAATTTAATTGAAAAAAGGGTCATTATTCAGCTGCAGATTCAGGATTTCTTCCGGAAAGCAGCTGGTTTTCAGCAGTGCCTCGAATATAATATATATTTATTCCTCGAATATAATATAATATACATTTTTCAATTTAGGAGGCGGGAATGGGTACCGCCGCCCCGGGAACCTTTATTGGATAACCAACACCTCTGCCATAGGTCACCCTAAGTGGTTCGCTACGTTTGGTGATTTAGCAGGGGTGCCCGGGTTCATGGGGTGAGGTTTGTCTAGGTCTTGGAGGCGGATGACCAGGACATACTGAACCCCAGATTCCTATCCACCCCTTAAACCCCTTTCCTTCCCAGAACTCTCCTCTCCTTCCTTTCCTAAAAAAAAACCCTCCACACAGCATCCCCAAAGATGACATAGGCCCTGAGGGAAATTATTTTTCTAATTTTTCTGTTTCCAGATTTTCGATTGAGTTTCGCTTATATTGTCTTCATTTAATTAAATATTACAATTTGAGGTTTTACTCATAAAGCTAAAATTAAAATAAAATATTCATCCTAGACTTGCAGAAAAGTCAATAGATGTCGCATATTAAAATAAAATGGATAAAGATTTATCCAGACCCTATCTAGAGAGCATTTAGTTCGGGTTTGAATCTTGCAATCATACATAAAGATAGTAGCCAATAATATACGCGTTAAGAAAATGAAGTTTTGTAATTAGAACTTGCAAACAATTCAGTAACGTAGAAGCAATGACCGCCATGTTCAACGGAGTGGTCAGAAGCAAGCTGGAGTACGCTAGTACTGTCTGGATACCATATCAACTTAAATACATAAATATGATTGAACAAATTCAAAAAAAATTCCTAAGGTATGTTTACATGCGATCTTACGGAATATATCCGAAATTCATGCATCACGTGGAACTGCTAAAGGAGACAAATTATCAAAGCCTAGAGACCAGGCGTAATGCCGGACTCATGGTATTCGAATTAAAGTTAATAAAAAACCTTATTGATTCTCCATATCTCCTGTCATGCTGTGGCTTATACGCTCCTGACAAATACTGTCGAACTCGTAGCCACGCCCTATTCCACATACCGCAGGGTCGGACAGATGTCATGGCTCAACACAGCATGACAAGAGGTATGGCATTGCTTAATGCCCTACCAGCGGATATAGATGTGTTCGATATCACCGTACCATGTTTTAAAAAAACTATATACATGTATTGTTAGTTATAAGAAAATTAAAATTGTACCGTAATTGGACTCACCTGTCTGTCGTACAATAAAAAAAAAATAATAAAAAAAAGTGTGGGTGGTTCTTAGTCGAAGTATGATATCGGCACCGTGGCGCAGTGGTTAGCGCGTTTGCCCGGAAAGCAAGAGGTCCTGGGTTCAAGTCCCAGTGGTGTCAATATCTTTTTCTGTTTCCAGATTTTCGATTAAGTTTCGCTTATATTGTTTTAATTTAATCGAATAATATTAATCCCAGAGGTGTTAATATCTTTTTCTGATTTTTCTGTTTCCAGATTTTCGATTGAGTTTCGCTTATATTGCCTTCATTTAATTAAATAAAATAATATTAATATTCAAATTAAAAATACAATCACAAACACAAGTAGGTTTTCCTTTCATTGTAAATTCTTTCAATTATGATGTTGTGCGGTTGATGTGAAAGTTGTCGGTATTTGTAGGTATTTTACTCCAAAGTTTTAATGATGAATAGTTGAAACTATCCTCATATAGTACACTTTTTATAATAATCCACAAAAAGCATAACAATAAATCAAAGACCTAAAGTCAAACAACGTACTCTACAAAAATACTAAACAATACTAATTTATTTCGACAACTTTTTGTAGAAAAAGTTGAATAACTTTAAAAGCCCTCAAATTATGTTGTGTGTGTTTGTAAATAACGTTGTTCAAACCCTCCATATATACATATTTATGAAAAGTGCTTTGGAAAATGCTTATTCGCACTTCAGCGTGTTTTGTAAACTTAAATTCTGAACCAAGAGCCACAGCACTGACTGCTCTCCCGCATAGGTCAATGTCCAAGTGAAATAAATAGGTTAGAATATATATTTTTTCTAAATTAGGGTTTTTCATAAACGAAAATTTCGCTTCTGATTTTCATATTTTCCGCGAAAATCTAGACCGGAAACCAATCTGATACATTATTCAGTTCACGCTTTGTTTGGTTAAAAGCTCCACCTATCGGGCGCCAGGTGGCCCAGGGCCAGGGGGACACCTGTTACCTCCCCCTCCCCCTCACCCTGCAAAGAGGCAACGAAACGGTCACCCCCCCCCCCCCCCCCCCTCCCCGGCCAATCCCCCCTGGGTGGCGCGGCGACCACCTCACGTTCAGCAAACAGAAACAAGAACGAAGCCAAAAAACGTATAGGCATACAATAAAAGTCTGCAAAGAGCAAGAGAACATGAAAATAATAAATAATCATATTTTTTCTTTAATATTCACTGTTTTTCTTTAATCGTAAAACACTATGCAATTTGGGAGGCGGGTCACCCCAGGCGGTACCATAGGTCACCCCAAGTGGTTCACTACGTTTGGTGATTTAGCAGGTGTGCCCGGGTTCATGGGGTGAGGTTTGTCTAGGTCTTGGAGGCGGATGACCAGGACATACTGAACCCCAGATTCCTACCCACCCCTTAAACCCTTTTCCTTCCCAGAACGCTCCTCTCCTTCCTTTCCTTAAAAAAAACCCCCCACACAGCATCCCCAAAGATGACATAGGCCCTGAGGGAAATTACTTTCCTCAGGGCCTCCTGTGTGGAGCTCATATAAAAAAAAACAAAAATTTTGTGTTTACATTTTTTACACCTCTTTTCGACGATCACACTGGGCATACGCCCGTATTATTGTAGTGGATTTTCTTTCTCGAGTCGAGTCACCCGTAATATTATAACTGCTACAAGCTTCGTGGCTTATGGGGATGGCCTGAGGGGTTAACAAACTAAAAAAAGTTATTAATCAAAAAGGTTGAGGAAATATCTAAATGATATATTTTTGTTTTCCTTATTTTTCTTCAAAAGTTAACAAAAACAAAAATTCTTCCACATGTCATTATTGGTCATGCAGCCGAGAAACCGCCCAACCCCCCACCCTGACCCTAACTGTTCAGTAACTACGATTACTAATATTAGTAAATATTTTTAAAAAATCATCAATAATGTCACCGGAGACGAAAATTTCATTTACATTTATTACACCAACTAACGTAAGGAATCACCGGTTAAATTAGGACGAGTTCGTCACTTAACACCCTTATGGCTACATGTACATACGAGTATATATCTAGTTGTAATAATCAATGATTTGCACACCCAAAAAAAACGATCCTGGATTTTTAATTGGAAAATGTGCAATAAAACAGAAGGACGCATTCAATATCAACGCAACCCCTATCTCTTTACAGTACTTAACCACCCCATCTATTCAGTATCGTACGGGAAACAGACACTTTAGATCCGTGGTCGTCAAACTGCGGCCAGCGGGCCACATGTGGCCCGCGGTGGATATTTGTGCGGCCCGCACAAATCTGCCGTTTTCTTTTTAACTATACTTTTTATCATGTGCAAATTATACTATCAGTTTATTTGCAGCCCGCATAAATATCTGTCGTTTTCTTCCTTAGTGTATTTTTTTTCATGTACAATTATACTATCCGGTTTTTTGCGGCCCGCACAAATATCTGCCGTTTTCTTTTTAAATATATATTTTTTTCACGTATAATTATTATATTATCCTTTTTTGCGGCCCGCATAAATATCTGCCGTTTTCTTTTTAAATAATTTTTTTCATGTACAATTAATTATATTATCCGTTTTTTCACAATGAATTATATTGTCGTTTGAGACTTTCAGGGGGGCAGTAGAAGACCCAGAGAAAATTAGAGGGCGTAGAGATGGCACAGTGGGTTTGTAGGTAGGTAAAAAAAGACCTAAAAAAGACCAAAAAAACACGCTTATCACATACTAATAAAGCAAAATAAACTTTAATATTGGTTAATTTTTGTTATTGTATGTATTGTAATCATTTTTATAACTTGTGCGAAAATTCACACATTGATAGTTTGGGAAGTGGATTAAAATTGAACTAAAAGATTCCATTATAGATCTACACATTTAAAAAAAATAATATATATTTTACGTGTATTATTAATATGTATTAAGAATTGACACTATATCATGAACACAAGAAGGAAGGAAGTAGCAACCCGGTACATAAAATACAAAATAATTGCTTTTTTAACTAGCTAAACAAAAAGGTGCACCCCCCCCCCCCCCCCGAAATCATAAGTATGCGGCCCGCGGTGATATCTCACATTGTCCTATGTGGCCCTTGACCAGAAAAGTGTGACGACCGCTGCTTTAGATGGTTTATCACCTCTCAGTCCTCGCACCTCCAGAGGTATCCGCAATACGCATAGCTTCTAGGTTAATGAAAAAGCTCCCCTAACTCTGAATAAATGCAAAGCAAACGACTGAAATGCGTAGATTGCTTTTAAGCACCGGCAAAGCCTTTACAGGGAAACATGATAATAAATAATGTTGCTACTAGAATAGTGACGAGATACCTTTGATTTTAGATACCAAATTAACTAATTATGGGGTGTTTTAATACACGTAACACGTTACTTGTGGAATAAGGGCACTCATTGACTAATAATCACGTTTTGCAATTACTTTGAAGCAAACACTTGATTTTAACGAATAATTTATTTACCAACGGATTTCGCTAAACATAAGCTTAATCAGGGTAACAATTTAAACTAAAAGTTATATATATATCGTAGGCCGATCGTAAAATCAGGCAGATCGGGATGCGCCTAGCCACATTGTGAAGTGACTGGCGGCAGATTGTGAAGTGCCTGAGGCGCACCATGATCTGCCTGATTTTACGATTGGTATGCGACAAATATTTTAATATTTTATGTTAGTTAGGTATAAAAGTTTAAATTGTTATTCTGATGAAGCTAAAGCCAAACGAAACCGGTTTTGTAAATAAATCAATAGATTAAAACAAATTGCTTGTTTCATTAATAACGTCAAACCTTAAAGTGGTTGCTTTTTATGTGAACAATTTAATAATAATTTAAGAAGATTAGTTACACGATTTTTAGGGAAATGTCATGAAATTAGATTCCGTGTCTCATTTTGTTTTGAAGCTACCTTGACAGAAAATATGACTCCCCAATATTATGACTGTTAATGTATCTAATTAACTGTTGGTGATAGAATTCTTCCATCGTAATACTGCGGTTAAAACATAAAAAATACATCTAAACAAGTTTTTTTAGGAATGGACTGTAAACTCGATCATGTGTACCTACTTTATTTTTAACGGTTGCATGACAACTAAGAATCATGCAATTCCAACTTCACTTTAAAAAGTCATTAAAAGTTATGAAAATTAAAATTGGAAAATAGCCCATAACCAAACCTAACCTATTTAATCAATTTTTTCATCAAATTTAGTGACTTTTCTAAGGAGGTGTTGAAGTTGCATGATTCTAAGTTGTCCGGTCACCACTTCACCACCCTCCTGTCAGCTTATTCTTAAGATAACGTATATTTTCTTTTTTTTTTTAAATTTATTAAGTCCGAGTTTAGTATTAGGTACTCTACTCCATGAAAAATGTCTATATAATAGGATAAGTTAGCCGAGTCTTCTACTTATTGCAGATATTTATTTGTTTATTTATTAATAGAATGGCGAAATAGCCCCTCAAACTGATAAACATATTTCAAATTTACGCTAGGATTTGTAAAGAATAATGATATTGATGAGGATGGAAGCAATTATTGTACACAACATAGAATAATCTATATTTTTAATACCAAGCTAAACTTAATATGGAGCGTATAGCATAAAGATATAGAGCCAAACTTAAAACTCACCTTTTCAGACAATCGTATCTATTTATTTATTGCTTCTTTACAATTTAAATACATTTTTTTAGCATGTAACTATTAACCCCACTGGGGTTCGCCTGTATCGGGGTTAATAATTTCACAATTTAATAAAAATAACACACGTAAATATCGGTCATCAAACAGTTAAGTAAAAATAATCTATAAATAATAATAATAATAATCTTCTATAAAGTCAAAAACCTTTCACCTTCACCTTCCCAGCCCACAACATTGTAAATAAATAATTGTGTAAAAATGTAAGCAAATTCTTATTTGTTAGCTTTTGTAAAAGTCATCCATCTATCTATATAAATAAAAATGAATCGCCGAAATGTATTTACGCGCATAACTTCCGAACGATGGCACCAAATTGGATAATTCTTTTTTTGTTGTGTTTTTTATTGTCTGGTGAGCTCTGGCATTATGAAATTTGTATAAAAAATTGTAATAGGTGGTACGCGAGCTATTTGAAAACTAATTTATGGGAATTACTTTATGGAACGCGGGAGGGGGGGGGGAGAGGGGAACCAGGAGGGAGAGGAGAATCTGGGAGGGGGAGGAGAACTCGGGAGGGGGTTTGCGGGACGGGGGAAGGGGGGGAGTGGAGTGGGAAGAGGGAAGATGGAGGAGGCGGAGTGGAAACGCGAGAGGGGAAGAGGACGCGGGAGAGGAATGGGGGGGGGGGCGGAAGGGGAACGGAACGAATGGGAAAGGACACGCAAGGAGAAATAATTTCTTTATTAAATGGCATAGCAACGCATGCCGGGTACCAGCTAGTTTAATAAAAAAATCTCTATTCCTAAAGAGTCTTAAATTCTCCAGTCTTTCAAAATAAATATGAATTCAACTTTTGGCACTAATCGTCGTACCGTTGTAATTTCAGCAGTGGTGGGGGTAGCAAATGTAAAGTCATGAAATGTCCAGTGTTTTAAATATAATATCCTCCGCATGCAGAGTCGTAACTTCTCAAAGCACAAACTTTCTAATTAAAGTGTGTTTATCGAAAGTAACCTACCAGGTACGTATGTTGCTTGCATCTATTTGTAAATAATAAAATTAAGTAAACAGAGCCTAACAATTCTTAACAAATTGTATAGCGCCCTTGAGATGATTTCTCCCAAAAACGACGCTCTACAAATCATCCAATTATTATTACCATTAACAAACCCAATCCTCATGTTGCCACCAGCTAGACTTTCCACTAAACAATAAAACTATAGAACATTCATAAAAAATATCCAAATAATTATTATCAAATTAAGAATACGTTCTGAGCGAATAGTAAGGGTACGGTGTGGTTGAATTTAAATTACAAAATATTATGCATATCGAGAAAAAACGGACATACGTCTTACTAATATTATAAACGCGAAAGTGTGTATGGATGTATGTGTGCTTGTTACTCTTTCACGCAAAAACTACTGAATAAAACTGAACTTTACAATAATATAGCTCATACAACAGAATGGTTCCATGCCAACTCAGAATGAAATCAACTCAACTCCAAAATAATTCTAAAATAGCCAGCAACCCTAACCTAAATTAACCTATTTAACCATTTATTTCATATTTTTTATCATCACTTTTAATGACCTTTCTGAGTTGCTTCTGAGTTGGTATCATTCTGAGTTGGCCGGTCACCCCTCAGAATAACATTGGCTATAATTTACCTTTTACCTTTAATACTACCTTACCTACCTACTATGACCTTTTAGAATATTACCTTACTATTACCATACCTACTATTACCTTTTCTACTTTGTCCCAAAAAAATGTATGTGTACTTATATTTATACATTTTATATACATTTTCTTTATTACACACCTTAGCTTCAGAGAAAAATGAAATTTTCTGTTTTTTTTTTTTTTGTTATGTAATTAGTAATTATGCACATTTCAGGTATAATATGAACTAAACATGTCAATTTGTCTGCCTGGAACGGGAAACTTTCCTAGTTGGACAGGCAAAGCTTCCTAATTGTAATTTGTACTTTCTTTTGTATCTATAATAAATAAAATAAATAAATTTATAAAGCCAGCTAGTAAGGGGACGCGGGAGGGGAACGGGCACGCACGGGAAAGATGATTCAGGGATAAACCAGCTAGTATATCATAAATACAAAACTAAACAAATGACCGGCCAACTCTGCATGTTGGGAGACTGATGATATTCCCTAGATAATAGTGTTACCATACTAATAATTATTGCCACTATTTACAGTGTTGCCAGCGTTGTCCAAAAACAATAGGGACGAGCACAATAACGCAGGCCTCCGAACAATACATTAAGTGATGGGGGACATTGCTACGCCTGTATTATATGGGACAGGGCATAATATTGTCCATAAAGTTACGAAAATAATACAATATAGCAGCAACTCCATGACTCCGAATAAAGTACAATTAATGCGCACTTCCGGTAGGGACAGTGACACTACAGATGCAGACAAAGCGGTCATAATTTCACAACTAGACTAATTTACATTTCCATGTCAGAAATACTATCAATGGACCATTTCATCGTTAACTTGGTGGCTTACTTTCGAAGAATTTGTTAACCCCTGATTGTTCGCCTTCGGGAACAACTCATATAGGTCTCATAGAAACCGTTGTGTTTTCCTTACTATCATGGGGAGAAATGAGATCTAAATGGCATTATAAAGAGAAAACTCCACGCTTTATATTCAAATCAAAATATTAACCACAAAGTAATTAAAATTATGGAACCAAAGTTTCCGGACACAATTTGAAAAAAAAATGTAACTTACAATACGATACGACATGTGGTACCACCCCAGCTAGGAGCACTCCTGTCCAGGTGAGACCGGTACACCTGATTTGTTAGGATTGGAACACATGCTCTGAGGATGGGAAGGAGGTTGGAGTTTAATCGACTGGTATACATGGCAACCTAATAAGCCAATATTGGAATTAAGGATGGGCAGGAATAAAGGAACGGATTGAGCGTTGTTTTTCCCCCCTTTCTATGTATCTTCCTTCTTCTTGCCTCTTCTTGGATCTTTTTTACTCTTCTTGTCACCTGCATCTTCATGGATCTTCTCTCTTTTTTCTTGCTTCTTCTTGTCTCTTCTTGCCTCTTCTTAGATTTTCTTGGCTCTTCTTGCCGCTTTTTGGCTTTTGTTGTCTCTCCTTGTTTCTTCTTGTGACTTTTGGGATCTTTTAGTCTCTTCTTGGCGCTTCTTGCTTCTTGGATCTTCTCGCTTCTTCTTGGCTCTTCTGGTATTCTGTCTCTTCTTGCCTCTTCTTGAATCTTCTCGGCTCTTCTTGGCTTTTCTTGTATATTCTTGCTTCTCCTTGTGTCATATTGTCTCTTCCGAGATATTCTCATCTCTTCTTGGTTTTTCTTGGATCTTCTCGCCTCTTCTTGGCTCTTTTGGTATTTTGTCTCGTCTTGCCTCTTCTTGAATCTTCTCGTCTCTTCTCCACTTTTCTCGGCTCTTCTTATCTCTTCTTGCTTCTTCTTGTGTCTTCTTGTCTCATCCGGGATCTTCTCGTTTCTTCTTGGTTCTTCTTGTCTCTTTTTATCTCTACTTATCTTTTCTTGCCTCCTCTAGTGACTCTTGTAGTGACTCGTGACTCTTACGTCTCCCCCCCCCCCCCTGGGACCCCTTCCGCACGACTTGTCTCCATTGACTCTTCCTGTCTCTTCTTTACTCGCCTATTCTCCTCTTGGTTCTTCTTGAGTCTTTTTGAGTATTTTTAATTCTTACCGCCCATTCTAGGCTCTTCTGTACTCTTCTTGGATCTAGCTTTGGATTGGAACTAGCCACTTTGTTCCGCCACGCAACCCCACCCCACTCCCACCCATTCACATTCTCATTACTTTTACCCAGTGGTAATGGTTTCGAAATAATCCAATTTATTCCTCCTGAATCTTCCAGTTTCCGTGATATATACAATAAAAAAATAAAAAAAACCTCACAAAAAATTTTAATTCATTATCTATACACAAATTCCATGTACGAACAAAATGACACTTCTCTGAAATGTAAATAAGTAAAGACCGACTGGAAAAAAACATAAACAGTTCAGAAAAATATATTTGAAACAGTGCTCTCTGTTATCAATGATGTTTTGAGATCGCTATGCAAGGTCAGTGTATTATGAAAATAAAAAATCTTCACCCCATCAACAAAATTAACAAAACTCTTCAACCAATAAATAAAAGTAATATATCTTATCTTATTGTTGTGATGCATTCCTTGTTTCCTCAATGGTTGGTTAACACAACTTGAGATGTCGAAGATTGTCTGTTTACAAAATCACACAAAGAACACGGATTAGGTAAGTTTTAAAACATGTAAGTAAAATTGAGCGTAACTTCGTTCCCGAAAGACGTAAGATTATTTCTCGAAATTTAGCTGATTTTATTGATTATCACGCGTGTCTGTGATAATTTTCAGAAATGTAGCTTGAACAAAACAATAAAAATGTAACTTAGGGATTTTTATAATAATTAGTTTCAACTGAAAATAAGTAATGTGACGATAACATTTATAAAACATTTTTCTAATATTATATGGTGTTTATATATTTTTTCGATATCAGTAATTTTAGTTAAAAAAAAACGTAAGTTGACGCATTTTTAAAACTTTATTTATGTTTGCTTTCAAATTTTTTATATTTAAAAAATAATATGATTATTTTGAATTGTAAAATTTGAAAGCTTATTTCATAACCTTTCAAAATCATTTTTTAGTTTTCGGATACGTTCAGAAATATTCCATTTATTTGGGTTTTATTGCAAAACGGAAAAATTTTGAACTTCTCACAAAATATGCCTAAGGACTGAGGGGTTAAACTGTAAGCGTCCATTTACTATACATATGAATAGTAATAAAAATGCGTTATTTCAATATATTTAACTTAAGTGGTCAGTTCTTAAGTCTTGTATAAAAGAAGTATGTCATGAATAATAATACTAGACATTATTTGAATATCTCTTGAAACGTTCAACGTTTATGTTGAAAATATCTAAAACGTTTGTTTAGTACAAAAAAAACGAGTGTGCTTCAGACCACAAGACTGAAGTAAAACTACAAGACAAACCTCGCCCAATGAACCCAGGTATCCCTGCTAAGTTACAAAACGTAGCGAACGGGGTGACCTATGACCCAAGAGTGAAATATGACATTGAGGTGAAATATGACCATGGGGTGACCTACGACCTTGGGGTGACCTACAACCTTGGGGTGATCTACGACCTTGGGGTGACCTATGACCTTGGGGTGATCTACGACCTTGGGGTGACCTACGACCTGGGGGTGACCTACGACTTTGGGGTGACCTACGATCTTGGGGTGACCCACGATCTTGGGGTGACCATCCTCATCTTTATCACTCCCCAAGTCAAGCGTGCGTAAAGGCCCGACCATTCGCCTACCAATCGATCACCGTTCGCATCGATTACCGTTCGCATGACATTTTTCGTATCAATCACCACTTTTCGTAACGCATTCACCAGCTTACCCCCAAGTCGAGCGTGCGTGAAGAAGTTTTACTTCAAAAAGGTAGCCCTCCAGGAGGTATAGGTAGGCAATCTACCAAATTGTGCATCCTTTTATCTTAGAGTAATAAGAATAAGCCTTTTATACGCTCTTATTGTAAGTAATTATTGTTATGAAAAATATTAAGAAATTACTACTCTTGAGGTACGCTGACGGAGAGATTCATATTCATCCTAAATTAAATAACATCTCATACATAAAAGGCTGGAAGATCACCCTTGGATTCCCACGAAGAGAGACGGTAAGGCTGAAAAAACTTCATTAAATTCTTCAACAAAACTTCATGAAAACTTTCATTAAAATCTCAGATGGAAGGTGGGATGGGATTACCTACCTACCCACGTACGTCGTGGCAGGTGGATGCCACGTGGTTAGACAAGTACTCGGCAGATTCTCACGGATGATGCTCCTCTGGATTCGGAATCCGACTTACCTACGAGCTGCTGGCTCTGGCTAATTAGGGAAAACACGAAGCAACAAGGCATCACGTCTATTCAGAAGATTTGGGGAAGCGATGGGAGATAATGACGAGGGGTGGAACTAATCAAACACAAATTAACGAATTATATTACTTGGGAACGTTAAATGTAATCCGGTGGAATAATTATTTTTTAGTCTTATAACAATTATTGTAAGTAAGTAGGTAAATTTAACATACATAAGCGTAAAGGTTTTTTATGAGTTCAATTAACCTACAAGCATTACCTACCCTTAAAATATGTTTTTAAGACTTATTCTAGTCCATGATAGCTTTTTGTTTGACAAGCCCCCAAAGGGCTCACAAACTCCAACGGCTCGGAGGGCTTTGAAGCAAAGAATGGACGGTTAATTCGAGAGTGTTTTCTCTTGGGGTAAAAATAATCTTGTTGAATTCAATGTTTCAAAGACCCAATCATGTCTGATTACGTCTAAAAGGGATCGAAATGAAAACCTAGTCTCCTTCAACGGAAGCAATCTTCCGAACAGGCCCTCCATTGATATGCTTGGTGTAACTCTAAGTGACCAGCTCAGATATGGGGGCTCCATCGAAGCCAGAGTAAAGTTAGCCTCCCAAAAACTGGGTGTAGGTACTGTACAGGGCCCGCAAATACTGTAATAGTATACAACTGCTAACCCTGTACAAATCACAAGGGCGCACCACGGTTGAATTTGGCAGCCACCTCTGGTCTGGAGCTCCAAAATACCTGAAAAATACCCTCGACTCTGTGCAAAAACGGGCGGTCCGTTGGATATATTCTCCTTAATCGATTAATATCCTTATCTTAAGAGACGGATTGCAATCTTTAGAGCGTCGGGTGGGAATCCTATCCTTGTTCTACATTGATTCCTTCAGCACCGGTGCATAGTCGGGTAACACGCCAATCGCGTGCCCAACATTTGTACACGGTGGACATTTGTCACATGAGAACGGATCGCTTCTATGACTCGTTCTTGTGTTCAACAGCTCGGCTGTGGAACGATTTGCCGACCTCTGCGTTTCCTCCTCCTTACAACATAGGTCTCGCGAAGATCAATGTTTATTCATTTCTGTCCTCAAAAAGACCCTCCACACAGCATCTCAGATGACATAGGCTTTGAGGGAAATTGTTTTCCTCAGGGCCTACTGCGTGGAGTTAATGTAAAAAAAATATCTTATTTTCATTAAGAGTTGGGACTTAATATTATTTTTATGAGTTAAATTTACCTACAAGCATTACCTACCCATAAAATATGTTTTAATGTCTTATTCTATGTATTTTCTAATTTTCATTAAGAGTTGATAATATTATTATTGTACTCTATTTTGTTTTGCTCTATTTTCCTTCTTTCAATTCTCATATGTTATTGTTGAGTCTCTTTTTTCTTTAGTTTTTATTTTATATGTATCTTAAATAAAAATAAATCATATCCAACTGTAAAATGAGGTCCTCAGCACGGGTAAAGCACCCAGTGAGGCCCACATTAGTCAAATATGTAACACACATGCATAAATCAGGTGAATAAAAAAAAAATATATATATTTTTATTGATGAAATAAATGTATCTACGTAATTTGTCTGCAGCGCTCTTTAGTTGTGTGTTGTGTGTATAAGTCACAGTTTGAAATGAACCAAGGTTAACGAAATAGTAGAATATAAGTAACACGTGAACTAATAACACAATAATAGTTATTGATTTAACATTTATACATAGAATTTTAAACACTAATTTTTCGGATTCACTGCCCACACTCAAAAGGAACGATGACCGGATAACTCGAAATGAAAACAACTCAACACTTCCTTTGAAAAGTCATTAAATGAAAAAATAGGCTATTTAGGTTATTTAACTTAGGTTACGAGCTATTTTTCTGTTTTTTATAGCTTTTAATGACTTTTCAAAGAGGTGTTAAGTTGAATTGATTCTGATTTGGCATGAAACCAAAAGGAATATCACCTCAATGATGTAAACCGTACAATGCGCACACATATTAGGTACTCCTTCGCAGATCACCACTTCTCACACCTGTACACTACGCACGTCACCTGGGAGGTAATTAGTTATTTTATTACTAAATGTACCTACATAATACAAATAAGACATTACTAAGAAACATTTTGAAATATTATTTAATGTAAATAAAATTGTTTCGTCACTCTAACCAATGTACTACTTGTTTCTATAATATAAATAAAAATAAAAATACTTTATTGTGAAAAATTACTTCAAGGGCGCTATATATATGTATAAAAAACATAAACATATAGGTAACATTAACTTGGTGTTGACATCATTATTTCCGGATGTGTAAATGGTCCGTGGTGGATAAATAATTGTAAAAAATATTCAGGATGTTACGGGACGTACTTGACTTACCTTATCCAGTGATTCTTGATATTATTTGGAGTAAAACATGTAAATGATTCGAAAAGTTTTTTTTTTTTTTTTTAAATCAAAAATGTCACCGCAGACCAAAATTTTATTTACATTTTTTACTCCAAATAATGTTAGGATTCACTGGTAAGAAAGTCAAGTACGTCCCTTAACATCCTGCAAGATCCAAAGAAAATTCCAACGAATGGGGGTCACCGACAAGCCTCTAAGAAAGGGGGATAAAAGTATTTTGATGGTTCATTGTATAAAATATTTTTATGCCATAAATAAATTTCATACTTAATAAAATGTCAGTGAAATCAAATAAACTAATCTACCTAAACTTGAGAATCGGTGTTTATAAGAACAGGCAATGGGAATAATATTATGTTGTTTAAATAAAGACGTCTGAAAGCTTCTAGTAGGTACACGAATAGAGACTAAAGAGGGTGGCGCAGGAATCGGTGTGAACAGGAAATACTCAATTACTGCCGCCAAATATACCACCAGTCACCACTGATGGCCCTAGTAGAGAGACGTCTATTTCAAACTCTCAAGTTATTGATCGCTCATTCAAACTCAAGAGCGCTATCAGGAATCGCTCATAAACACATCAAACACTCTTTGAACCGCAGCAGAATAACTGATAGAACGTGAAACAAGAAAGCTTTCGTGAAATAAAGTTGCTTTAAAACAAAATAATTTATCTGTACCTATTTCTTGAAGGGTCATTTGTCAGAAGGTAATTTACAAAGATTTTTGTATTTGCTTTGATTAATTGTACATCTGTCATGTTGAGACTCTTGCTAACTAGCTAAACAACTAACCATCACGCGGTAATTCTCCAGGGGTAAGCAGAGAGGATGGACCGCCAAACAACTCGGTCTTGGTACGCACACTTTGCTTTATTCACACATGAGACGATGTATGTCTCAAACAAGTTGTTCTGACTTTTAACACGGCATCGGCAGTTTCTTTCTTACATTCAATGCTAAGAAACTTCTGTTGTTCTAACTTTTGGCACGGCCCGACTCAAGTATTCGGTTCACTTGATCGTGCCACGTTTCCGTCTTCCGCAATTTATCACTGCAGGCGGCCAAAAGAGTTCACCTCACAAATAAGTAGCGATGTCACCGTCTGCATTGATATTTTTTTAAATCCTTCAGATTATACTATAATTGCTACGAAATATACTATTTTATTTTTATTTTATTTATTTCTTTTTTTGCGGAATATAATTGCTTTAAAAGTGCAGAATTAACTTTAACATATATAAATCAATTGTGCGAAGTATTATCGAATACGGATCCACTATTTGGTCGCCCAATTGAGTAGTCGAATATCAAAACTACTTATCTCCACGAACCAAATTTTTGGCAAAAGCAAGAAAACTTTTTCATAGCACTTAAGTACCATAAAGTAAAATTAAATGTTTTGTAAAAATAACGGTAAAATAAAACATTTTACATGCATACGTTTTAAGATTTTCACGGCCAAAAGCATTTTCATAATTTGTTTTGGGGGGGGGATGCCGTGTTGCGCTACACCCTTCTTTAGTCAACGTTTCGGACATCGTTGCAGAGTCCATCATCAGGACACATCTACCGGATCTGCCCTGATGATGGACACTGCAACGATGTCCGAAACGTTGGCTAAAGAAGGAGGTAGCGCAACACGGCATAATACCCCAAAAACAAAAAACGAAAATTTTAAATGCATATTTGAAATATAAATCTGATGGATAATTAATTAGTTATTTAATATTTAAAAATGGCCTTAGATACATTTTGATATTGAACCATGGATTAAGATACATTTTGACAGTGAAATCTTTGGATTTAGTCACATTTTGAAACTCATAAACTGTGTTTGATAATTCTTCTCTACCAGGGGGTATGGTGAAGAAATTACATCAATTATACATCGTTTAATTTTTCAAAATTACCGTTAATATCTCACAAAAATTACGATCACATCAACTTAAAAACCACTCACAAAACATGTGTTTCTTGTAATGGTGTCCATTGCACAGAAGTAGCTCATTGATTGGTTAAAAAAACCAATATGGCTGCCAATTCCATGGCCCTTATTGGCTGTTGGAGTTGAGTACGTTTTGAAAACAAATGATTTTGGATTTAAGTACGTTTTGAAATTGAAGACAATTTTTAACAAGCTATAACTGAGGATTTAACCATGTTTTGGCACTGAAATAATATTTCAAACATAGCTATGATCCAAAAGAACGTGTTGGCATTCAAATCTAAAAAAAAGTCAAAATGGTGGTTAAGTACCTTTTGATTTTCAAGTACTCGATTTGAGATTCATAATTATAGAATCGAATCCATACAAAGAAAATTAACCCGTGTTATTGCTTATCGCGAAGGTATATCTGATCAATTTGGAACGTATAAAGACCGAATTCTACACTATAAACTATACTCTCTGACAGGAGGACGGAAACTTTCCGATTTATTGTTTCTGCACAAAATTATACATGTATCAGTTGATACACCAAACATTTTATCCCAAATTAACATTAACACACCGTCAAGAAATTCAACAAGGAGGATGCAAGATATTTTCTATATATCTACATACCACACAAATACAGGATATTTCTCCCCTTTACCACGAACATTAAGACATTATAACACTATCCACTGCTCTAATAATGAAATTGACATTTTTAATAACCCATTTAATCACTTTTTACCATCGGATAAGTTTTAAGATTTTCACGGCCAAAAGCATTTTCGTTATTTGTTTTGGGGGTGTTATGCCGTGTTGCGCTACCTCCTTCTTTAGCCAACGTTTCGGACATCGTTGCAGTGTCCATCATCAGGGCAGATCCGGCAGATCTACCGGATCTGCCGGATCTGCCCTGATGATGGACACTGCAACGATGTCCGAAACGTTGGCTAAAGAAGGAGGTAGCGCAACACGGCATAACACCCCAAAAACAAATAACGAAAAAAACTTTTTACCATCAATCGTATAAAGCCGATATTGTGATGAAGCCCTTTATTCAAAGACAGGAAATATTGTACCTACTAAATCATTGTCCCATCAGCACAGGTGCCAATAATAAATTGTTGGTGATTCTTTTGTATTCTACCTTTTACTCATTCTTGTTCGTCATTCACTTTTTCATATTTACGAGTAGCTAATTATTATTGATATTATTTTTGTTATAATTTCTGTAATTTAAATCATCCATGTATATAAATTTTTGGGCATAATGCCTGTTTTATGTACTTAAATAAAAATAAATAAATAAAATAAAATACGAATTATTAATTATTTGAACCCACGAGGCACATTTGGGCCTAGAGCTAGAAGGCTTACCTCTCTATAGCAGAGGTCGCCTGTGCTTTCCCAGGTTTATCAGTTAGGTGACCTCGTGTTTGCCAACAAATTACAGTACAAATAACTCTGTTACAGTTGTAACAGAGACTAAAATCAAAAAATGATTGATTATTTTTTGACTACGCGTAGCGAAGTCCTGTTTCAACTCGACTGCTTTGCTTTTCGTCTATCCGTAAATTTGTGTGTACGTTCTGTTTCAAAATGGCGGCCCTTTTAAAGGTTCGATAAAGAAAATTTTCAAATGTGAAATCGTCGTATTTATTTGGACTTTCTTATTCGCATTTTTTCAATATTATGGTACCTACCTGCCTAAAGAAAATTTAAAAATGTTGAAGTTTCTTTAGACAAATTGTACACATAATTCTTTATTTTTAAATTTTAAAAAGTTACGCAAAATACAACGGTTTCTAATTAAGTCAGTACGTATTTATATTTTGGTTATGATTTAATAAATCAGCAAAATTATAAACATACCTTTTTGGCCGCAAGGTCTACTGTTCTCAGAACTACTAGTACAAAGTGTGTAAGGTAAAAAATTAACTGTTTAACTTTGTAAACACGATGAAAACGTGATCAAAGCTAACTACGAAAGTTTACACGCATAATTAAGCACAATCAAATGGGCCGTCGCGCTTTTATTGTCATTGTCAATTTAAATAAACACGACTGTCAAGTGTCGAGCTTCCCATTCATTATGTAGATATCCAAGTCGGTGTGACCGAAGAACCAAATCGACCGAAGAGCAGACCAATAATGAAGATAAGAGTGCCACAAACACTATTCTTAATTCTTATTATAGTGACACTTTAAATTTCAAACTACAACCGAGTGCTTGACAGGACAAGGGGCGTGGTGAGAAAATCACGGTTGACGTTGACACCACGATTGTGTTCGGGCTTTTATTGCTCTTGTCATTATGACTATACCAGTCCCAGCGGGAGATCGTACGTTACGTTATCGTTATAGTAGTATATAGTATCTTCTGTCTTTTTCTTTTTCAAATAAACGCGTGACAAGGAAGGTGACGAACGTCGATGACGTCCGTAAGAGCTCTCGTTGGGACTTGTTTAAACAAAGTGCCAGAAACACATGTTTTGTTTGTATTTACCACGATGAAAGAACAAAATTAGAAGGTGATACAGCAATTGAAGGGGGGGCTTTATTTATTTTATTTCTAAGTAAATTTAGGCCATTTAACTACAATTTTAAGTGATTTAAAAAAATTGTGAAGTGAAATTAGTGAAACAAAAAGTACGACTGGATATCCAAAATCTTCGGTTCTTTCTTGGTTGGGATCATAGACATCCAAATTTAAATTTATATGTCTATGGTTGGGATAGTGCAGTGATTCTTAAATGGCAACATCGCTCACCAGGGGGCGATTTTAAGTCACTTGTGGGGCGATCACGAGTTACAAGTGCTTTGGGGGCGATTTTATTTTGGGCAATAGGCATACTTTATTAATAACTAGCTGACCCGACGAACTTCGTACCGCCTCAGAATCAATAGCTGTTGAATTAAATTCAGTTTTTTTATTAAGTTAAAAATTACGCAATGAAGCAATTATCAATGCGCAATTGTCCGTGTTTTGTTTTTGTCAGTATCAGAGATGGCGTTGTGTACGGATTTATATTTTTGTGATTTTCTTACTTTTACAATTACTTACGGGAATTCAGGAGGCGGATACGGGTGCCGCCGCCCCGGGAACCATTTATTGAATAACCAACACCTCTGCCATAGATCACCCCAAGTGGTTCGCTACGTTTGGTGATTTAGCAGGGGTGCCCGGGTTCACGAGGTGACTTATGTCCGGGTCTTGGCAGTTGATGCGCCTGCCCACCTGCTGCGTGGGGGGCCGGATCGAGATAGACTGGTTGAGGGAGGCCTTTTGACCTTTCCAGTCGGACTCTCTCGCCTTGCACCACAGTTGGAGGGATGGATTCATACGTCCGTCACTCCCGGACACACTGATCCCCAGATACCTACCCACCCCTCATACCTTTTTCCTTCCCAGAACTTTCTATCCTCCCCATTCCTTAAAAAGATCCTCCACACAGCATCCCCTAAGATGACATAGGTCCTGAGAGAAATTATTTTCCTCAGGGCCTCCTGTGTGGAGCTTATGTAAAAAAATGCGCTTTATTTCAGAGATTTATTATAATTATTGTATTTTTCCTTTGGAGGTGTGCAGACATACGTTCACCATTTGTCGCATTTTCGACTATAATATTTCCTTACAACATTTTTCTTTGCTATGTGACTATCCGAACTATAAGAATCTATGTAGGTACTTATTAATTAGTTATTTTTTCCTGCGGCGCTTTTTTGTTCCTTGAAAGGTTTGGCTAGTTTAATATTAACATGCCAAATAATATTCATTGTGAAACCTTCCTGTAACATTAACGCAATTTTCAGCACATTGAGTTTTGAAGTGAAGATTTCTTTAGCACCGTTGTGATTTGAAACTCGATGAACACAAAAAAGAATCAAACACATACATCAATAGGATTTAGCCCGCGAGAGAATGAGATAGAATAATCGGTTTGTGCGGTGCTTCGTAGCCTCCCCAATCTTGTCTACTTTAGTTTTATAAATGTTTCACTTCTACCGCGTGTGAACTGCACACTTGAATTTTTTTCTTGTTATTTTTGAGGCAGCATATTATGAAGTTTCACAAAACAAAAATGATTTATTTACCGTCACGTTTCATCCTCCGTAGATCTACAATCCCATTATAGAAGTAAACATTATTTGGCTTCGAAAAATCCAGCACACGTGACTGGTGTTGGAGTGCACAGGAATTTCAACAGTAAGAGAATTTATTATTCCCAGAGTATTCCTCCGGGGAACTGAGGGAACTAAGGGAACGAGGAACTTAGAGTACTATATGTATAGAAAAGCTGTGAAAGGAAATAAACGCATTTGTCTTCGAATCCATTGTTATCGGAAGCAGATTGAATGATCGGAATGGCTTGAAAAGCGAGCACTTTAAACGGCGCAGATGAAGAAAAAAACACCTTTTTCCAGTCAGCTTTCTGTAAATGTCAAGAAATTTATGACCCCAAATTATTTTCGAAAATGCGTTCACTAGGTTGGCACAATTCATCGTAACAAAATAAATATTAATGCTTACATACAAGAAAATTCATAAAACCGAGGGGCCCTGCGACTTTTCTTTCGATATAATTTTTCTTTCTTCTCCATAAATTACCAATATAAATGGGAACAAATGTCGTGAATGGCACATCATCCAGTGTTGTGCGTGATACCAAAATAGCCAGGGGTGTAAGTCTAGCCTTAGTAGACTTTATCACAGTACTCACACAGATGAATAACTCACATACAGCGTGTTTCGTTTAGACTAGACTATAAGAGGAAACCTGATCGCCGAGAAAATGGAACAATGGGTATTTTACCAAACTGATGTTGTCATTGTCATTCTCCCCCCCCCCCGAATAATGAGCGAAAGGGACAACTGCACCTCAGGCTGATAATACCTAAATAAAATCATCACAATCGAGATTTTGGGTTCCCCATTTTTCTCCTTCAAAACCGGACAAATTTTTAAGATTTTTTTGCTAACTGTATTAGAAGAAAATACTCCAAGTCTGTACGTTTTGCTTTTTTCAAAAATACATTGTCGAGTTTGAATACTGAATGTCTGTTGATGGAATTCAAACCAGATTATTTCAACGATTTTTGGAGGGTACCAATCAAATTTATCAAAAAAAAGAAAAAAAACTACCGACGCGCTAGTGGTCGATATCTATATTATATTAAAACATATTTGCAGTAGTGTCAAAACCTAGAGGGGAAATTGAAGAATATGTTTGTAAAACGCCGCCCAGTTTCCTCTCAATAAAAATAAAATCAATTAACGATTATTTCACAATTCAGAGTACAAAGCCGAAGCTTCAAAGCGCGTTGAGGTTGGTTATATAGAATGTATTTTGACATCCCGAATAATGTTTCATTTTAATGTTATTAAAATACCGAAGGTTATTAAAATAGTTTACCCGAATGTAATTATCTTCAGGACTGAATCCATATGCGTAATAAACAGTGATCAACAGTGATTTGCGCTCTTAGAATAGGTATTCTAATAGAGTGAACATATAAACTTGTCTCTTCCGCTAATCACAATAAGTACCTAGTCGGAAATGAGACAAAGACGTCGTAGGACATCGCGAATAAAACTATACAGGGAAACATAAATATATTTTAAAATTATTGGGTTAACACAAAGATATTCAAATACAGAAGAGATATGCTATGGTGTCCGCGCAACTGTCGCCGGACTACGCGCTAATTAGCGTAGTTTTCATACAAAAAGAATTTGTTCATTTCGTTGATTTTTTGAAAATGTGCATTAATATTAGTTAACAATATATTTTGAATAAGGAAAGAATTCGTTCATTTAGTTTAACGTTCGATTGGTTTATTCGTTAATTATTTGTTCTTTTAGTTTATTTGTTAATTGGTAAACAATATTGGCGACACCCGGAAGCGCAGACCCTCATAGTAAAAACAGCAGATAGCACATCTACTTATATTTCAATATCTTTGGGTTAACAGAAAACATAAGTATATAGATATGGGCATGTATATCAGCATTCGTCTAAATTGTATAAATCCTATATTTATTAGTAGTACACGCAGTACAGTGAATAAATGAGATGAAAAGAAAAATAAACGACTTGCAGCAGAAAAAACTGACTCAAATAAATCTATTAATAACGATGCGAACTTAAAATTATGAAAACTCAGATTTTTTCACTTGCTATATTATGCACCCGATCGAACTGGAACCGACGTGAATAGGACACGCTATAAGCTGCCTATAGCCTCGATTACATTGAGCGAGTTTACAGGCTGCTAGCCGGCAAATTCACTATCTACTGGTAAACTTGTTCAGTGTTAAATCTGCTAGTTAGCTAGTAAAAATGATTACACTGAGCGAGTTTACTAGCAGATAGTGAATTCGCCGGCTTGTATCTTGTAAACTCACTCAATGTAATCGAGGCTTAACAATATGATCGTACAGGCCTCGTATTTTAGAATAACAATTATTACTCTAAGCATCGTATACACCAGGGGTCACCAATTACTTTCATTGCGCTTGGGTCTCACCCGAGCGTCGCGTGTTCGATTCCTCGACTGGCTAAGTCCTCCATCACAACACAAGCAACATTTTAGGCTTTCTGTGGTGGTAGTAGGAGATTTTCAAACATTGTTGGGTTATTCGTAACCCGGGAATGTTTGTCTTTCTTTTAAAAAAAAAAAAAAAATTAGGGGTCCGTTTTTTTTAAAAATAACATGACCTTCGCGGTCCGGAAGGGAAAAAGCCTAACCCCCCCCCACCCCCAACCCCCGGCTTAACAATTGAAATAATAAACTGTTATATTTAAATATGTGTAGATAATTTTTTTTTTATTGTTTTTATTTCTTGCTAGAGCAATCCCGATGAGTTACAGAACTCATTTTAGGACAGGAGGAACATACAAATCATGGGTGGGAGGAAATAGTTAAAATTTTACATTGGAATTTAGATATTAAAAATATAAGTTTCACATACAATATAGACGGGAAAACAGGTTGAGTAGAACAAACAACAATAGAAAACAATTAAAGAAAAAAGGAACAAGGTTATACAGAATACGGATGATTACAACTAAATGGAAAAGAAAAGAAGAGAAAAAGAAACAAGACAATTGAACATGACAAGAAAATTACAAAGTTTCATCCTTATCAATGAACAAATAAAACCAATGGGTTCCGGAATATTATTTTATTAAATAATGAACAAATGTCATGAATAAAAAGAAGTACCAAGGGTTTTTTTTTTCAATATTAATGATAAAAATAACATTTTTTGCCATTAAATCTTGGAGATGTTCATCGGTAAATCTGCTCCGGAATTTATTTTTAATGAAGTTCATCTTGGAAAATGCTGCTTCACAAACATATGTTGACCCAAACAAAGTGAAAAGTTTCAAGGCTATTTTTTTTTTTAATTCTGGGTATTTATTAGCACAATCAAATTTTATCCAAAACTCTTGACAAGAAATTTCCTGTTTTTGGTGTTTTAACCCGTCTAATCACAGGAGACCCAAGTTGTCCCAAAACTTCATATGCCGTTATAATAACAGGAGACCCAGATTGTCCCAGAGCGAACGTGCATTATTAAAAGTTAGATATCTCTCTTTCTGTCATGCGAATATTTGTGATTTCTTTTATGGTAGAAACGGAATGAAATAATGCTTCTCATTGTCTTAGAATTATATGAGCTAGGTTGTTCAGATATTTTACAAACCCGATCAAAAGTGACGGTTTAATTTTGCGCCAATTTGTGACGTATCACACATTTAATTTTAAAATAAAATTGTATGAAAGTGATAAAAAGTGAGGTGACAGTTTTATTACAAATTTTGTTTACAAAAGGAATCTGTATTTAAAATTTTGGATTTACTCTATTTTAATTACTTTAATTCAAATATTCGCAGGTGTGCATTTTTTAGCCAATTTACGTTTCCAATACTAAAATTTTAATATTTAGAAACAAAAATGTTGATTTCTAATAAACACATCGGAAAGATTATTTTATCTACATTTTAGAACAATTTTTGTTTTTGCAAAAGCGTTTAAAAAAAACAATAAATAGGAACATTTAAAATGCATGGGATGAACCAGGAATTTTGCGCGCAAGTCTTGATAGGCAGAAAATTATTTTCTTATTATTCGAAGGGTTAAAGGTGTATTTTCTTGGAAATCGATCATTTCCATCTGGAGAGCAGCTTCATTACTCCCTAAAATATTTGCAACTTCATTGCTCCATTCATCACTAGGATGCAGAGAGTAAATATTACTGAGGATGTCGGCGACGTTTTCAATTTTCTTAAAATCTGTTTCGAAATTCCGATAAGATCCTTAATGAAAATATTTTGTATTGTTAACACAAGGCCCGCACAAAATAGATCGGCGCGGCGGCGGTCCGGATCCGGACCGCGGTCCGCCATTTGGTGGCCCCTGGTATACACTATACATACATACATACGCTGTCCCTCTTCGATAGTGACAATAAGTAGAAGTAAACAAGACCTGTTCCTCACCAGTGGAAGGATATACCGATGCACACATACATTCAGTACTAAGACGTGTCATTTCTTTAGTCTTTAAACGATTGAAATGTCAAATAACGTCTAACAAGTATAAAAAAACGATATTTTCGTGTTATTTTTGACGTTTTTACTTTCCGAACAAAAGGAGCATTCATTCCAGAATTACTAAGGGGGAGTTGTGGAAGGGATCGCTTCTAATAAAACCGATAATATCACGAGAAACATAAAGACGAAGGGTCCATTTTTTATCAAGGGTATTAAAAATCAAGTAGGTACTTGAGTCAAACGATGTAGAAATATACGGTCATGCTTAACTATTTAAAAAAAATATTGTAACTAATTATTCATCCCAACTTTTAAAAGTACCTTAGTAACAACCGACATTCCTACCGAAATAAGGAACCGAGGAAGATTTATCATTTCACAGATAAGATCATCGAGTAATTTAAAAGCAATTGAAACTATCAAGATCTCCCGAAACCACCGGATGAGAAATAGTTTATTTATTCTCAATAATAAGGATCCAAATAAATCTCAGCTTACATCGTAATAAACCAATCTGAATCTCTATTGGGTACTTAAATAACTCACTAATTTATTTGTACCCGTATTCATAATATCTACTCGGGAACTTTCAAGTTACGTAATAAACAGGCTCTTTTGTCAGGCAGTCAAGGGCCGAGCAATCAGTGGAAGGGTTCTCAGTTCTCAGTTCTTGGTTCTTCACTCTCTTCTCCCCACACTTCCACATTTCTACACTAATTCTACACTCCCAGGCTGATAGCGAGTCCCGATAATACAATACACTTACTAAACTAAGATCTCTGTAGATACGTCTTATTATTGAAAGTGCCTCATGTTTCTAATAAATTATAAAAACAACGCGGTGGGATAGTGTAGTGGCACTAGATTGGGTTCGGATAAGTACTGTTTTTTTTTTAAAATATTAATGGGGTTCATTTTTAGTGCACCGCTTTCGTGAAATACCAACTCAAATACACTGTACATAATAGTTAACATACATAGCTTCAAAATAAGACTTGCTATTCGATTTTTTTTTGGGTATTGTGCCGTTTTGCGCTACCTCCTTTTTGCAAACGTTTTGGACAGCGTTACATCGACCATCATCAGGGCATACAGGTAATTAAATCCGTGTAATCGAAAGATTATACGACTGCCCTAATTTATTTATATGAAACAAACAGTACCTACATTGGTTACAGTAATGATAAAATTTACAGATATTACGTAGTATTTCATGGTGGGTACTTATGATATGTTTCTTTGGAGTGTCTTAATTATATGTACGTATATTTAATAATTACCGGTTGAGATGCGTAGGGGGTAGGTGTGTGTGTATGTGTGAGTATGTTTATAGATGTGAGAAGTGGTGATCTGTAAAAGAATATGGATTCGCTTTGAACTGTTTATATTATTGACATGATGCTATTTTTAAATTTGGGCAGCGAATCGGAGAAAATGTCGATGTTGGAGTTTAGGCAAATATTATTGAACGTATGAAGAGAACGTTTAAAAGGAAACCAGACGGCGTTTTGTCCAAACAAACGTATTTCCCAATTTCCTCGCTGGATTTTGACACTGTTGCAAATATGTTTAACCCGTCTGCTTGGTTCAATATATTCACATCTCAAAATCCGGATTCCTGGATTTTGCGCATAAATTCTGAAATCGTCATTTGGATTGAGATTGTAAAATATCTAAGCAAGATGGCTTTCATATTTAAAAGACAATAAGAAGCATTATTTCGTTTTCTTTCTGGTTAAAAGAAAAATATACATGTTTGCATGAGAGGAAGAGAGATATATAGCTTTTAAAATGTAAGGTCGCTCGGGATGTTTTTGGTCTTATGAAAGTATAACGCGATTACGTGTTTTGGGATGTATTTGTTCCTAAACAAGCAGACGGGTTAAATGTAAATGGGCTCTCCACACGACACTGCATGTAGTGACTGCGGCAGTGACTGCAGAGAGCGTGGAGTTGAGCGAACTAGCGCTGTCTCGTTCTAGCGGCCCTTTAACAAACGAGACAGCGCTAGTTCGCTCAACTCCACCCTCTTTGCAGTCACTGCCGCAGTCACTACATGCAGTGTCGTGTTCTAGCGGCCCTTTAACAAACGAGACAGCGCTAGTTCGCTCAACTCAACCCTCTTTGCAGTCACTGCCGCAGTCACTACATGCAGTGTCGTGTGTAGGCCGCTTAATGTAGATATCGAGCGCGTCGGTACGTTTTGATTTTTTTGATAAGTTACTTCTTATAGGAGTTGGGACCCTCCAAAAATCGTTAAAATTGCCTGGTTTAAACGCCATCAACAGACGTTCAGTATACTAACTAGACAAGACATTTTTTTTAAAAAGCAAAACGTAAAGACACAAAGTATATTCGTGTAATACAGATAGTAAAAAGAATCTTTAAAATCGGTCCACTTTAGGAGGAGAAAAATGGGGAATACAAAACTTCGATTCTAATGATTTTATTTAGGCATTATCAGGCTGAGGTGAAGTTGTCCCTTTCGCTCAGTATTCGGGGGAGTAAGAGCGACAGTGTCAGCAACAGTTTGGTAAAATATTTGTTCAAATTTCTTGGCGGCCGGGTTTCCTCATAATTGGAGAATTAGTTGCTGCATTTGTTTTGTAATTAAGCGTGTGGAATGGTTCTGTATGGCGTGACGATGGACACTGGAACTCTGCCCGAAACTTTGGTTAAAGAAGGAGATAGCGCAACACAGCATAATACCCCAAAATCACGATAATAATCGCGGTCGTGAAAATCTCAAATCATATCAAACAACACTGGTGTTTTTTTTACATAAGGATATCGCAGGCTTTGAAAGGGTTTCGGGTTTGTGTGATTACGTGTCAAAAAGAGTAAATTAATGTGAAATATGTAAATTAAAGTGAGTATTTCTGTTTCAGTACCGAAAAGAAAATATTACAAAATTAAAATACCACGGGCATTCTCCGAAATAAGGGTTGAATTATTTATTTATAGATATGATTTTCAGAAAAGATGAGATTTGAGTACCACTCTGAATTCAGAGGTTTGTTGAATTCGCAATGAGGACACGTATTTTAAGATTGTATTTGACTTCTTGGTATAGGGTAAGTATCTACTATTGGAACGAAAAATGCCAAATTATTAACAAAACCTGTGAAAGATTTTAAAACCAGCTTGAAATTAAATTAAATGTTTCAAAAATATAAATAAAATTCAAGGACAAAGCTACCAAACCTGCTGGAAAAAAGTCACAAGCGTTCATAGAAAAACACAATTTCTTATACAGAAAGCCTGTTTCAAAGGGGAAAAATCTAAAATTTCAATTAGTAATTTTAAAATGTTTATGGGCAGGGAGCGCGAAAGTCTCCAACCTGGATTTCTAAAGGTCTCGTTTAGGTACCTGATTTAATTAAAACGGACTTTAACGAGTATTTCAGTATAACTTCAGACGGTAAATCTTCAAGGCAATGACACTAATGTAAAAGGAAACGTGTAATAAGACACCTCCGACTCGTTCCACCTTCCGTCTACACCGGGATTAAAACTTCAGACACTGAGCGGGAGGGGGAGGTTGTAGCAACCAAGTGACCACGGCTTTTGCGCTTTTGCGGTAACAAGGAAAATACGTCAACTTTAGGTACTTAAAATAATAATAACAGGTCTGAGAGTTAGAAATACCTACATAGGCTTTACTATATGCGGCTTAACCACAAATTGATGATGGCTTCATTCAACAAGCAATGCTATTTGACCGGTCGGTGGCTGAGTTGACTAATGCGTCGGGTTTCTAACCAGGCGTCTTTAATTCAATTCCCCGACTGGCCAAGTCCCCGTCCTCAATCATTGTCCAAATAAAATCTTCCGATTATAATAATGGTAGTAAGAAATTGTTAAAACATTGTCAGGTTATTATTCAAATTTAAAAATGGAGGAAAATGAGTAACCATGACCTAAAATAACAAAGCCGTGGATAACAAATGAACAATCCATGCATCTTTATATCTAAATGCGCCTATTCTTAAAATTAACATGTACCTAATCTTATCATCATCATCATCATCATTATCATTACATAGTATAAAATGAAGTCGCTCAAAATGTATGTGCGCGTTAATCTTTTAAACTACGCAACGGATTTTCATACGGTTTTCACCAGTAGATAGAGTGATTGAAGGGGAATATTTATATGTATAATACATGTAAATTATATTAGAGAAAAGCCGAGAAATTCAAAGAAAACATATTTTTGTGCGATTTAAAACGGCTGGCGGGTCGTACTATAGTCACTTTTGAAATTCGTTCTACGGAAGAAATTGGAAAATAGATGTCCTAGAGTAAGTACGTATTTGATTTTCCCTTGCATTGCAAGCATTGTATAATTAGTGGCGATCGCTAAATATATTATTATATAAATAAAAAATAATAATAATAATATAGTTGATTCAAGAGGAAGGTTTATATCTATAATACATGCTTATTATAGTAGAGAAAAGCCGAGAAATTCAAATATTCAATTCAGGCAGCGGGCAGCTGGCAAGCGGGTGGTGTGCATTTTATAAAGGTTGGGTAATGGCATTGTGTTTCGTTAGCCACAGCAACGTGTGCCCGGGTCTGCTAGTATTAAGATAAATTTATCATTAAAAAACTAGACGTAAGTAGAAATAAAAGTTTACATGTTAGTACATATTACGAAACAGACAAACGTTAAATCTGCAGACAAGCTGTAGGATTGTCTGGTATGTATGATTGTAATAAATATGTTTATTTTATTTATTTTTATTTATTTGAGACACAAACAGGATACGTATAAAACATTCGTGTGGGTAATATAAAATAAATTAAATACAAATATACATACATATATCCCTAGACTGATGTGTCTGCAGTAATCACATTTACATATTCACAAAACGCAATCAGACAAAAAACAATGTAGTATTATTTACACATAACTTGAAAACTTAAATACAAAATTTAAAATACATAATAAGTAGGAAATATTTATGAAGTATTTATTGAAAAGTAATAAACAACAATTTGTTTGTGTCCTGATGAAGAGAACATCGTCTCGAAACATGTTGATTTTTAAATAAAGATTATCGTGTTAAAAACAAAGTATTTTTAATTATTTCATAATTTTTTTTTTAGGTGCACAAATCGTGGAGATATTTTTTGAAACAAGTAATATTATTTACAAAAATTTCGATGATAGTGTGTATTTTAACAGATCGTTGTATATCGAGACATTCTGTACAAATAATAAAAAAATAAATTTAAAAAAATCGTACCCCGGAAAATGAGTAAAGTATAAGCAAACAAGCAGAATATATTTTGGTACCAATATTTACCTGGAAATAAAATTACAAAGTAAAAAAAGATTTCTTACAAATGAATACAAGCTCAACTTCTACAAAAACCATAGATCGGGCCGGTTTTTCCACAAATATTTCATGGTACGCGATGATCCCTCGTGTATCCTGGATAATAATTATTGTTCATTCACGTTCATATCTACACCCTGATGATTCCGATTGTTGAGAAAACCCGACTCAAGTATTTGATTCACTTGATCGTATCATGTTGACACCTTCTTCCTGTACATTTGCTCTACACATAAACATTCATCCGAAACTCTTTCTTCGTCAAAGCAGCCCTTTCTAAATCTTACTCATCATTTTTTAAGCTCAGGTATACCATAACAGCGTTCCTTTCGGTTCTCCTCATCTTCTCTTTTACCAACTACGCCCCTCAGGGATTAGAGATCTCATTCACCACAAAGAGTATATCTAAATACCTACCTACTTATACAAATTATTTTCATCTCCGGTGAAATTTAGTCACCATTTAGGCAAGTCTTTATGAACTTATCTATTTTGTTCAGTTCCTTGATGAAGAGAAATTCATTAGAGCGGCCGGAGTGCAACGGGCCGGAATGCGAAGGCAACGCAGATTCCGTCAGCCGCCAAGCCGCGTGGAAGGTGATTTGCATTCAACAGTATTGAGTTTCAGGGACCCGCGTTTTCATTAGCTTATGGGTGAATAATCACTTGTTTAGGAGAGATAAACTTTGAAAGAGAGTTGATTTCTAAGATACCTGCTACTTCTTTATTCTTTGTTCTGCAGGAGGCTATCAAAAAGCTTGCCGTCAACCCCCGCATTGAGAAGACAGTATAAGAATAACAAATCGTAAGCAGGGAAAATAATAATTAATGTGAAAAATAAAATTAAGTGGGGGATGATAATATGACCCTTGGAGGAAATTCAAAGATATTTATGATGAGACCGAATAATAAAATAAGGCTAGGGGATCGAACCAGTAAGAGGCTGTTCAGTTCATCGGTCATCAGATCTCGGTGAAGTAAGTTCTACAAAGTCTTTCAGAAACTGGACAGGGCCCGCCCAATTAGCAGCCAGCACATACTATAATAGCACACAACTCTTGAATGAATTTGGTAATAGCAATCACCTTTGATCTGGACCCTAGCCACTAAATACCTGAAAATCTCGACTCCAAAAAATGGGCAATCCGATCGATAGATTCCCCTATTTGCAATTTTTAGACGTAATGCTGTGTTTTTTTTCTACCGGTATTATGAGGAAAGGGACTATACATATAATCTCGTCGTTCTAAATATTTGCAAGGGAATAAGATTATTTGTCACTTGAGAGGGATGTTTTAATAATAATAATAATAATAATTGGGTAATTTGTAGAGCGCCGTCTTTGTGAAAAATCACCTCAGGTACGCTGCACAATTTATTATGAATTCTTAGGCTCTATTTAAATTTGTTATTTACAAGTAGATACAGAAAACATACTTACCTGGCAGGAGTGGCAGGTCACTTAAAACACACACTTTAATTAGAAAGTTTATAGAAAGCTTGGAGAAGATACGGCTTTGTACGCGGATGACATTATATTTAAAATACTGAACATTGCAAGATTTTACATTTGCTACCCCCATCACTGTTAGTATTTCATTTATGAGAAGATTCGTGGCAAAAGTAGAGTTGATATTTTTATTTTGGAAGATTGGAGAATTTAGGATTCTTTAGGGCCGGAGAATTTTTATGAAATGAACTTTACAAAAGCTTACAAATAAGTTGTTGTTTTTTTTTTCATTTTTACACAATTAGTTATTTACAGTGTCGCAGGCAGTAAAGATGAAGTTGAAAGATTTTGGACTTTATGGATACAACTGTCTGAAAGTGATCATTGTTAAGTAATGTTTCAGTCCATTCCAGGCTTTAGGTCCTGAGTCCTGACACTCCGAAAGCGCACTCACCGAACTTAGTATGGTGTAGGTTTAACCTTCCGATAGCTGATGACGCTGTTGACCTGAAGGTCGACTGTAGAGAATTGAAATTTTCTGGTATAAACAATTCCGATAAGGGACCTAAAACCATCCAGCAGAGGTTGAACTGGATTCTTTCAGGACCTTTGAGCCAGTGAAGGTTTTTGAGATGCTCTGAAATATTGGAATATTTAGATACGCCGGTGATCTTGCCGCAGGGTTGAAAACGGATTGTAAATTGTTGATTTGATATTTAGGGAGACTTGCGTATATTCCGTTGCAATAATCTAAACGTGTGACGTCAACTTGTGGCGGTCCAGAGAAACTCAGTATTTGATGGATTCAGTTTCATTCTATTTGAGGTCATTCAGCGGGTGATTTCTTCTAGACACTCAATTGTGCGAGTTTTTAGACCGTCTACTTCCTCTGGTAAGCAGTAAAAGTAAACTTGTTGATAATCAGCGTAGCAGTGAGATAGAAGGTCAAATGATAAGATTATTTTAGCGACTTCATTTGTGAAGAGGGTGAAGAGAAGTGGGCCCAGAACAGACCCCTGGGGTATTCCAGGTGAAAGGATTGAATATTTTGATTGGTTTCGCACCTTCACGACTTGTAAACGGTTGCCCAAGTAGGTACGACGTCAGTCAGCTCTTAACGCAGCAATTTAAACCAATGGAATCTTCTAATCGTCCAGTCTCGGACGACACGTTCTTGAATTCAACAGCTGGATTGTTAAATGATTTACCGGAATAGTGTTTCCTCACACCCAACACCCACCTTACTTTCACCCACAATAAGTTTTTACTCTAAGGGCACGCGGGGCACGAGCCCACGGAACTCATGGAATAGAAAAATTATTTTCGTTTTTATTGTTTTTCTATATTTCAAAAAGGACCCCCAAACTAAGTGCAGTGCCGGCCTAACTATAAACAAAGGAGTACATATTTCACGACCACAGACATTTATATGTCTTTAATCACGACCATGATGACAGATCCAGAATAGTAGTCTGGAGAGGAACTCAGACATTTGCATAATAATAATGAAACAAACACAACAAAAGTCAAAATAAATTAAAGTTCTCATTGATTATGTTTTAAAGTAGGTACTTACTGCAAGGGGAGTTCTTTGGGGTCATCCAAGCCCGACGGTGTTGCCAGCGTGTCCGTGTCGCCCCCCTCCGCCTTGTCCTGCGGCCGCGGCCCCTCGATGGTGGTCACCTCCTCTATGTCCGAGTCGATGCCCTGCGCGAAATCCATGTAGAAGGAGTCCCGCGAGTCGCTGGAGCCGCGTCGCAGCTTCAGAGACAGGTCCGGCGAGCTGTCTTCCATCTTGAAGCCAGAGCCGGTAGGTACTCCCCGCGTTAATTTGAATTTTCGCATCCGTACGCGCGCATTCTTTTTTTAAAAATGTTTTCACACCCCTTTCGATTCACTGATTATGATGTATAAGTACCTAAGAACTATTAAACAACCATTGTTTATGGTATGGAAGTAAGAACTACAGGCATTTTTGATATATTTTAAATACAAAAAAAGATGATTTCAATTGTAAAGATTGCATTGTTAAATTACTTTTAATGTCTTCATCGCATATTTTAATTTCATAAGATCATTATTTTTTATGGACGTGCTAAATATTCTAGCTCAAAGATATCATTTAAAAATTACGAATTATTTATTTATAATTTTATGATAAAGCAATGTTTCTTTGGTGTTTTTGTTTCGGAGGCCAAATCTAAAAGTAGTTATTTTTGCACGAGCAAAACTTCATTAATTCGATCGAATACATTTGTCTTTGACAATAATTTATTGAACACATTTTGAAAATTGCGCATTTGCAGTATTTTTTTATCACAATAAATTCAATGAACACGCTTTTGTAAACCTATTTGTTAATCTTTAATCTGGGCATTGTCCTCTCGGTGGCCAACTGTCAGTTTGACTTTAGAGTTTGTTTATATTCACAATTAGTTGCATAATAGATTATTATTGATTGCCATTGTTCAAAAACGGGTTTACGTTCGGTTGTACTACGGAGTCGTGAGCCTGGCACGTGTGAAGAGCTCTATGCAGCATCCCACTCTTTCTCCTTCAGTTTCAGTGATAAACACATTGACTCGGATGTTTACGTTTTCGCCCTGTGTATCTTATTTTTTGACATAATCATCCGCTTATATTGAATGTAGTAGATATTATCACTCACAAAACCATTTCAAAACGAAGTAATTTACGATCTTTCTCTCGAGAGCAAAACTTTACCTCTTCGTTGTCACCAGTAGAAATAAGATCTTCGAATCGAAATTTTAAGATTGAAGACGCGTTTTAATAAAAGGCGTAACTAAAACTTGTCACTAAATTTATATGCTGATACGTAGAAACTTTCGAAATTTCATTATCACTCGTTTACACGGCAATATTTACAAAATGCAAGAAAAACAAGCGTATTTCGTTCGACAAACCCGCGACGCGCGACACAAGCTCCCGCCGCACCGACCATCTCCGTTTGACTGAATCTTTGTTAGTTCATTAATCGGCCGCCAGATGCTGCCGAGCAGGCGAGGGAAACCAGACTGGAATATTCGAAGGAAACAAATTAGACCCCCGCGAGAAAAAATCATCTTAGTGAAACCGAACATCCTTATCTAAGTACAGTTGAAATTTTCCTTTTTTATTTGTTGGAATGTTGAGGAAAGGGCTCCTGCGCAATCCGGCGGGAGGAGGCTGCGATCAAGGCTCTGCAAGGTTAGGGCGTACGCGCCCCTTTTCTGTTTCCGCTGAAATTTATTGCTCCGCCGTCAAAAAAATATACATTTTATTTGCAACAAATGGCGTTTATTATGATGATGTAAAACTGCATCAAAAGTAATCTCTCCAAGGGGAGAAAACGCCAGATAATAGAGGGGATTCGAAGGAGTTGAAATATTGATATCAAGTTATATTCATGATAATATGGAGAAAAAAAGTAGGTATAGGTACTACAGGTAGGTACCTATTATTTCTTCTCTTACTGAGATTTCTCCTATAGGTACAAAGGATTTTAATGGTATGGAAAAAAAAATCTCCTGCTAGAATCTAATATGATTCAAGTGATGGGTAAAATAATAACAATGGGAAAATGTTTTATAAATATATTTATTTCATCAACTTAGTGCTCATAACAAAACTAATAACTAAAAATTTATTGATTAATTTATTACTATTTTCAAACATCCCATTAATCGTCAGATGTCCAAGAACCAACCAAAATACAAGTCTAATGTTTTTGTTGCACATTTGTTTTATTTTTATATTTCAGTGGTTCACAGACTTTACCAATACAAAACTGACGGAATGAGGGGTCTGAATGATTAATTCATTATTTATACAAATTAATGATAAAATATTGCAAACAAACAAAATGTTTATAATTTTATGAACCTAAATAAAAAGGAATGCAAATAGGCTTAAAGTATTAATTAGAATACGTGAATTTTTCTTTTTTAGGACAAACAGGGGCAAATTATTTTTTCATATTACAATACATCTTATAAACGAAATTTAGTTATGTAACATAAGTATAGCATATCAATGATGAGGAAAACACGTGAGTTATGGAGGTATCAATAAATACATAGGACAGGGTTTCAGAAAGCATCAACAGCAATCATCTGTGCTTGTGAGCAAATAGGGTATAATAGTTATACCACTAACTTCTGACATTTCCCATACTGATAGCAACATGCTTCACTAGCGCCTCTAGTGGCCAGTATTGCCAGCCAATAAAAACTGCCAATATTTTACTGGAGTTGGGCATTTTAAATATTCTAGAGCAGCGATCAGCAATTGTGGCCCGCAAAGTGCTCCCTTTTGTCACGCAGGGCCAGAACTGAGTCTCAGGACGGATGATTATGCTTTTCAACCATACTTGGCGTACCATCGGTCAAAATAATTTATTTTTTCGTATCTAGTTCTTGAGAAGAAACATAAATATTCAAAACACAGGTATTCAATAACTACACACAACACTACTAACTGGTTGCTTTTGGCTGCGGCGCTTTTCATATAAGTGAGTCCCTTCCATAATTTTAAGTGGAAAATGTGGCTTCTGCAATGATGATGGAGGACTAACTAGTAGAGGATCCAACCAGCAACGCCCGAGTGGGAACCAATAACTACCGCGCTTCCAATTGGTAGGTCGTGATATTTCAAAATATGTAATTTTTACTGAATTTTTCCGTGTTTTCCGACTAACTTTTTTTTGAATAGGGGTGGTGGGAAGCGATAAGGTTGGGAACCTTTGCGCTATATGATGCTGCTAGCTACTAGGCATGGCAGAAAGCACAATGATAATGGGCGATCAGACAGGCAACCACAAGCACACTTATTGAGCAGGCTCGCATGCGCATGGAGTGACATCAATAATCGCTTGGCCCTCCAAAAAATTTTACATATTCATATGACCTGCCACCAAAACTAATTAGAGTATCTACTGTCGCCAATGACAAGAACCTAATATCAGCATACTTGTACCATGTGATATGCCCTGTCCCGTATTGTCCAGTGGTGGAGAACGGGACAGTTAAAATGAAGCAGTCAATAGTGAATAGGATAAGGGAAGATTTAAATGGTGCTTTCAACATCAATGAATAAACAAATGATTTACGTAATGTATATAACTATCATTATTATTGATTGTCCAACAAAAGCTTGCAGAAAATAAATTAAATTTCTTTGAGGTCTCACCTCACATCTATTGACTTATTGCTCCATACTATAAGATTAAATAATCTAATTTAGACTGCCAACAAATTAATAAAGGCCCGCATATATCAGCATTGTTCAAAATAATTAATATTCCTATCTAGGCTATAAAATTGATATCAAGCAAGTTTACAGAGAGATAGCTTCATTTATAAATATCTTTCCCAGTAAGCAAAAGTGGCCAAGTTCAAAAACAGTTTTGAAGTTATGAGTTACATTTAAAAGTTTTGCAAAAAAGCAATTTTAAAGATTGAATATGAAAGGAAGGGTGATTGTGTATCTTTTGCGACAGAGTAACGCGCGCTAAATCAGCCATATACCACACATTTTGACAGTTTAAAGCCTATAAAGAGCTAAGTACTGCACTTGTGTTAGGGGCCATTCAAGTATTACGTAACGCACTTTGGGGGGGGGGTCTTGTGAAACGTTACAGTGCATTACGAGGGGTGGGAAGGGGGGGAGGGGGGGTTCGAACAATGCGTTACGTAACATGTTTTTCTTTATTTAGATAAAAAAAACTAGGGAATTAAAATCTTCTAACTTGGCAATCCTTTTCGTTCTCGAAATCTCTTGTTTTATTTATTACCGCAAACGCGATTAAAACAAGAAAAAAGGGCATTTAAGCGACTTTCCCGTACTTTGCGCAACTTAATTGTGATTTTCAGGTAAAAATTGTCACTTGAGCGTTACGTAACGTTTAGGGGGGAGGGGGGGTCAAAAATCTTCAAAAATTGAGTTACGTAATTGAACGCCCCCGACATCAACTCAAAAGATGTCATTGCTTACAAACATGAAAATAATAAGACACAGATAGTCATTTATGAATGCCCTGCATGTAAGTAATTTGAATAAATATTAAATAGTAATTGGTGCTTTTAAGTAGAAAACAATCCATTCAACAAACGACAGACATATACAAGCCATTGAAAGCTATAGAAAATCAAAGAAATTTGCCAGCTGATTACGCAAGACGGAAGCCTTTCGATATTTGACGGATTTTGCCTTTTTTTTCTTAATTGTCTCGTAACCCTGACAACGAAAAAGATAACACAAAAGATACAGAATCTCTCTTCATTTGTTTACTTCAAAAATACATTCTCGCCAACCACCATCTCCACACTTCTTATCACAATTTCTCAAAATTGCTGCACACTTTGAATTGATTTTTACAAGAATGGAGAGGATATGTTTCCATTTATCTAATAACAATGGTATAAACAATAGATTCTCAATGTGGGCGATAACGCCCCCTTGGGGACTTTTCAGATCTTCAGGGGGGCGGAAGAAGACAAAGAGACACTTGGGGGGCGTTTCAGACTTTTAGGGGGGCGGGGGGCGGTAGGAGATCCAGAAAAACCCATCCCACCCCATCCTATTTTGCCCCATCCCATTAGGGCCATCCATCCACAAAAATATTTTACCTACCCCATTACGCCCCCTCCATTGTGGCAAATGTAACCCCATCGTGGTATTTCATTATGCCCCCTCCGTCGTGGTATCCCGTTACGCCCCCCCTCCCGTTGTGGTCAATTGCTTTTTCGGATTCACGAGTTAGTAGGGGGCGCTAGAAATAAAAATATTCTCAAAGTGGGACGTGAGCAAAAAAAGGTTGAGAATCTATGGTATATACTATCTTGAGTATTCTTATATTGTCAGTTGATTGCAAAATTATTGTTAGTCGCACACAAAACAATTTAGTTTTCATTAAATTATCATTTTATACAACTGATTTCATTGTGCTGCCAACAGTTAACAACCCTACACATTCAATATTTATTATGATCCACCAATATTAATCAAATATTGTAATATTTATTGAACGTGTAGACTAGCATATTGACGGATCACAGATGTCTAGATTCCTGAATTCTATATCATGAACTCACAGATCGTGATAAATAATGACAGATCACAATACTATATTACGATCTGAGGGTTCACGGATACGGAATTCAAGAATCTAGATATCTGTGATCCATATTTTGTTCCATTAATACGTTGTAGTAGTTGTAGTTCCGTCTACACATTCAACAAATAATGATATGTGATAAATATGGAAGGATCACAATAAATATTGAACATCCAGGGTAGCACTCAGATCCATCCCGATGAATATGGATCATGATAAATATTGAACATGTAACCTATGCCAAAGGTTTTAACTTAGGTAAAGAACTCTACATATTTGCAAATCTGTATATTTGCTACTAACTTTGAATATTCTGAATTAAAACTTCTTTTGTGTAATTTCCAGATTTTTTTTTTAAATAAATAACCACGTAAGCAACTACGAAAAAATAGATTGTTAGACAGAATACTTTTAAGTAGGCCATGCTGATTTTTTTTAAAAATTTGTTATGATATGCGATGTCTCTCACCTAAAATTTTCTCGGAGGAATTTAACTCTCCATTCGGTGACTAAACAATCTACATTTTTTCAAGTATCACTATGTGCCAGCTTCTGGTTTCGATGGTGATTAAAAATACATCGACCAAAAGTAAACGAAAAGATATTCATAATAAAGTATGTAAGTAATATTTATTGTCAAACAACAACAAAAGCTTATGAATCTAAATGATATTATTTTTTACATTATTAATATAGACTATCCATGAGTAATTGAGAGAAAATCAGTTCGTTTTTATCTAATTTAGAAAATAACAATCACAAAAACAGAATGAAGTAAAAATATAACTTGAAAAGAATGCCTTAGGAAGAAAGCATCTATCTATATGTCATAAAGGTCTTATACGGGTGGGTAATTCTTACTTAGAGAAATGCTAGCGGTTAACACAATCATTTTACAGAAGATTTTATACTGCTGAAGAATGCCTTTTGGATTAGTTCATGATGTCCATTCACTCTACAATTATTTAAATTGTTTGTTGTTCCGAAAATGTTGAATCCGAATTTTTGTACAAAAATAAAAAGAAACATTTTTATAGATTAAATTATTGAATTAAAGCACTCACAGCACTAATCTGTATGTAGAATTAGGTACTTCCACTTTAAAAACAGTAAACAAAACCCCACAAATCAATGCATTATTATAAAACACCATGCATTTTCTATTACGAATTTACATACAAAATGGTCTAGGACATATAAAACAGCGATTTGGCACGTGTCAGGCAAAAAGGCTGGATTTTATGATTAAATTTTACTCGTCTCGTCGTAGCACAGACTGAATTACGCATTATAAAATTATCTATACTATTTTCATTTTAAAAAATAGCGTGCATTTTAAAGCGAAACTAGAGTTATTAATTTTCTTTCACGTAAAGCAGTTTTTGCATAATGCTAATGATTTTACTTACAAAAAGTGATTCCAAAAACTTATTTACAAAATTATTATATGTATTTACAATTTTCATACAAATAAATCACAAGTTTCATCCAAATTAAAAAAACTAAATGAATAAAATATAATGGTTTAGTTAATTTCACAAAATTTGATCGGATCAATTCAATTTTAAAAAAAAAAGTTATTATTTACATATATAATCAATGTAATGTGTATTTTTTTTCTTGTATTGTATATTGTATGAATTATACAGTAGAAAAAATTATTACTAAATTATTATATTTGGTGATAAGAATCTTACAGTAAAAAAACATTACGCCATTGCTTGTTGAATAGAAAGGGGGTTGATCAGTTATTGGCGTGGGTTTATTTTCCAACGCAATTGGGCCAGGCAAGTCCTCCGCAGGAGATGGAGATGATGAAATAGATGATCACGATGACCACAACCGACAGGATGACATAGAGCTTGATGTTCTTCCAAAACATTGACCTTGCCAGATTTCGTGACGTACTTCTAAATGAAACCGACTGCAAAAAAATACAAAGAATATTTAAAATCTTATCAAACATTAATCTTTTGACCGCGGATGGTACAGAAGGAAGAGCTATCTAAATTTGGGTAGTATAGGTAGGTGATTTTTATGAATTTGTGTTGAACTCTCAGCTACGTAATAGTACCTCCTACACGCACACTTCGGAGCGACCGAGTCCCGCGCCATTTCAGGCCGCCGCGCAGAAAAGTAAAGACCGATAGGTTTACAGCGCAGTTCACTGTGAGACTTTTTTGCGCGGCGGCCTGAAGTGGCGCAGGACTCGGTCGCTCCGAAGTGTGCGTGTGGGAGATGCAAATATGTTTAGTAAGTCACTAGCTTGATTAAGCTTCTTTTGAATACCAAAAGATGTCACTGATGTTCCTGTCATGGAATATTCTAGATAATTTTGTTGTAACACATAGTTTGGTGGACGGCATTTTAAATCGTTTTCTAAAAATTGGACATCCGTCTACAAGTTAAAAATTAGCTAGACATTTCAAGTAGACCATAGACAAGACAGAGAAATTGTAATATAATACATACGCATGTTAGGGCAATTTCGGTAACTAACATACCTACAGAAATCAGAGAGTTTATAATTTTTTTTTTAATCTAAAATATGGGAAACATAATTGGATATATGTATTGGCTTTAAAGCACAGCCAGCCGTCTACATTTTTCCGCAATAATATTAAGAGGTTATTGGGGTGAGGTTTATCCAGGTCTTGGAGGCGGATGTGTCTGCCCACCTGCTACGTGGCGGGCCGGTTCGAGTGTCTGGGTGAGGGAGGCCTTTTGACTTTTCCAGCCGGACTCTCTCGACCCATCGCCTTGCACTGCAGTTGGAGGGATGGATTCATATGTCCGTCACTCCTGAACACATTAACCCCCAGATTTCTACCCGTCCCTCATAACTTTCTCCTTCCCAAAATATACTATCCTTCCCTTCCAAAAAGACCCTCAACACAGCATCCCTTAAGATGTGAGCTAATTTAAAAAAATTAAAGAATATTGCAATGAGCACGGCCGAATTTAAAACTGAATGCCCGAAAATCTCTACCGCTTGAGTGGATATACAATACGGACAAATTCAATTTGTCACAATAATTTGCAACGGGTAAACGGAATATTAATTTACAACTTATTTAATAATCCAATGATATTTATATATTTATATAAATATTTAAAAAAAATTATTTCTAGGAAATGGACTAAGCCAATTTTTGCTGTCCAAAAATACCACAATGACATTTGATTGTTTAAAAATAATAAATCAAATTGCAATCAGTATGTCAACCTATTCAGTAGTGTCATAAGAATTTAAATATCACCACAAAAACATGTAAAGATAATATTGGAGATAGCAACTTACATTATTTGTTAGATTTTCCGTTTTGTTCACCAGCAGTTCAAGTCTTTCCCCCCTCAATGCAACATTATCTATGGGAAAGGAGACAAAAAAAAAAAAAGATAAATAGGTACACAAAGATATTATTAGAGATGTTTCTAAAAGCACTACTACATAACTCATTAACCCGTCTGCTTGGTTCAATATATTCGCACCTCACAATCTAGAAGCCTGGATTTCACGAGTAAATTCTGAAACCGTCACTTTGGATCGAGATTGTAAAATATCTACGCAAGATTGCTTTCATATTTCAAGGACAATCAGAAGCATTATTTCGTTTTCTTTCTGGTTAAAAGAAAAATACATATATTTGCATGAGAGAAAGAGAGATATATAGCTTTTAAAATATAAGGTCGCTCGGGACGTTTTTGGTCTGACGAAAGTATAACGCGATTATGTGTTTTGGGACGTATTTATGCCTAAACAAGCAGACGGGTTAAATGATAATTATATAGGAAATACGGTAACGGGGCATGCATTGATTACGTGAGCTCAAAAGGGGGAGGGGGGTCCAGCAAAATCTCCAGGGGTATAGATTGGAAGAAAAACTGCTCACGAATTAATGTATGCCGCCTAAAATAAAACAAAAAGGGTATTCTCAAAATATATTTAGAAACTTCACACCGATAGATGGCGTTATTTTCAATATTATCGAATAAAACGCTTTCTACACGTTATGCTTTTTAATATTGGGATGAATTATTGGTTTGCGGCCGTACATAAGGTATAGTAATCTGTTTAAATATTTTTTTATACCTATAACTTTATAATATTAGAAAACGGCTGAAAAACACACAGTTTTATTACAAAATTAACATGTAAAAAATACATTTGCTAAAACCCCGCGTGCGTTCATACAGAATTTTTTTTACCCAACCGAAACATATTTGCGATAAACAGTGCATTTCGTAAATTTAACGCCAAAACGTACTAGTTCAAAAGAGACGGAAGACTAGAGTTTTTTGAATTTAGTAAATTAAATCAACACCTGGGGAGATAGAATAATTTATAAAAAGGGTCGGCTGAGTTAAAAGAGCATATCATAGGGGGTTCGGGAAAAATCACGAAATATCACTGGGGGGGAGGGGGGTATAATGAGATATCACGTGTATTTATTTTTCGTGATAATATTCTGAAAATTTCAAAATACTTTGTACTAAAAAAAAATACACGTGATTTTGGCGGAATTTAGCTACCCGTGTCTAACGTAAATCTGATGAAAAATAATTACTTTTGTTAATGTAATAACTTCGTTATTATAAGTCATATAACAGTGAAATTTTTGTTCGCGTAATTTCATTATTAGTGTTATTATTTTGTACTAAAATAAATAACATACTATCTGTAGTTTTCGAATGCGGCTGAAAAACAGATTGTATGAGAATTGTCGCTTCTGTTTCACCTTATACCCATTTTGGTTGTCTGTGATGTTAGTTATTCAAATTTGAACTGATTGTGTGAAGAATAATTTAAACAAACAATAAAGTAGTTATCTTCATTATTTATTCTTATTAAGTTAAATTTGTAAACTCCATTTTAATTTTAATATTTATAAAAGATAATTTGGAGAAATCCATTGTAGTATTTTAAACATTCAATAATATGATTATTTAATTTATAAAAGTTTATTCATAAACAAGTTCTGTTGTGTAATTATTATTATGCATGACAGCTATTTTGCCTTCTGAAAGCATTATCAAACAGTTTGATAATGCCTTCGAAGTAAGTACCTACAGACCCTACAGTCAGAAAATTGTTTTAATTAAATTAATTAATTAATAATTATAATATTTGAGATGTGGTTTTCTCTTGTTTAAATTTTTGAGAGATTTTGTGCTTTTTCAAGTCTACTAACAAAAATTTCTGATTCCCTCTCTAATTTGTTAACAAAAAAATATAATTAAATTAAATTCGAATAATATTTGTTTTTTAAAGGCAATAAAGAATAAGTATACATATTTTATTGGCCTACCTATATTTTTCACCATGATGTTTTTAAGTTCATCAAGCTCTCCGTGAACTCTAGAGATAGTATCAATATCCCGAGATTCGCTATAGTGTTTCATTTCCGCGGCGAGGACTCGGGAGAATTCGCTATTCATGGCGTACGCTATGGCCGTCGTTGCGGTCTCTCCAAACGACGCATTGAAACGCCGCTTCACTTCATACAGGAAGAGGAAGGCACGAGATCTTTCAAATTGCTGAAATAAAACATAAAAACAATTATACAAATGTACAAAATTGGTTTCATAAGAAACTTTGCTAAAAAAGTTGCTAATATTTTAATAGTTTGATCGGGAAAAAAAGGAAAATGGCAATAATTGTCATTAAGGTGATGCTTAAAAGAATTCATAATCTACTCTTTTATAGATGGCGATAGTTTAATTATTTTACGGGAAAATGCTTTTCGCAAGTTATGCGTTGATATTCGATTCAGAAATTTTCCCGCGACTAACTCTCTTAACAAGGATTACACAGCAAACGTGTCGTCATCTCTGGCTTTAACGTAGCTTAAGAGTTGGTGTCTTAACACAAGAGCAGTATTTAGCTCGTTAGCAGAATACGGGATACCGCATTTAAGAAATTTGTCAAAATGCATCATAAACGTCCGATTTAACACGCGTTACGCTATCAGAAGAAATACAGATGGCGCACGGGAAAAATTTGGCAGCAGCATACCAAGAGTTAATAATTATTATACAGGTAAACAACCCACACAATTTTAATCATGTGCGATTAAATGTGATTCATACATATCACATGTTGCTTGAATAGCTAACAAATGTAAAATAATACACACAAAGCATTTGCTTGTATTCATTGCTATAAATATGAGTCATTATTATTACCAGTCTAATTACACACAACATTTATTGGAATGTGTAAAAAATAACACAGAACTTAATATAATAAGTAAAAAGACTACTAGAGGCGTATCATATTACTACTAGATAAGACACAAAAAAAATCATGCCGCAGTGTGGTTTAGAAGTTGTGGTATAAACAGTTGATTTGAATCATGCAATTGACGTGCTGGTCAAGAGTACCTGTTTGGATAGATTTGTAATAATCATAATAGTAAGTACCTAATTGTGTAAAAAAATTTAAGTATATAAGTAAAAATTGTGATATTTTTTCAAGCACATTCGATAGGATTACTCTAGAATGAAAACTGGGTGTCATTTCGACAAGCTGGAGGCAAACCTCGTGGCCAAATTTCTGGCAGAAGGAGGGTTTAGGAATGCTTTGAATGAACTACAACATCAGTCACAAGTTGACCGTTTAAGCGCGCACATTGAAATAACCAGAAATAACAAAAGTAAAGTTCGCCAATGTCAGGCAACTATTTCCAGCGTAGTCCATTGTAGGACTTCTCTATTTTAAGATTTAAGATTTTTCTGTACAGAATCTAAATGTTAGTTTTTAAATTAAAGGAAAACAATCACTTTGTTTGTAACCACGATTTATTGATTTAATTTTTATTTACCGACCGGTTTCGCTTAATACAAGCATCTTCAGGGTATAAATTAAAACTGATGTTAGTTAACTGATTTGCGTATATTCGTTTTTATAACGTAGTGGCGCTAAAAAATGGAAATTATAACATATTTGTAAAAGTGTCTACATAGTGCAAAAAAATATTCTTGGACTTTTATTTAAGTACACGATTTGGGATTTGTAGTTAAGCTTTTTAAGCAGTCAGTAATTGGTACACCATTGTAAAAATGACTAGTAATTCGTAAGTAGATTTTATTTTCACGGACCAAGTTGTGGTACTACAATGTATACTGTTAGATTAATTTATTTACAAAACATAGAATGTGAGAAGGTCAAGCCTCTTCCTTGCAGTTTGGTGTGTTCCCCTTTCCCTAATGGGCTGGTGTATCAATTGGATGTCTATGTATTCAAGGTTTTATGAGATCTCATAATAAAATACAACCATTTAAATTCGTTGATTACATATTTGCAAAATATGTATTTTTAATTTGCAATAAAGGCTTTTGATTGTTTTTTGGGTAATTATCGGTTCGGACTGGCCACGCTTATTACGAATAATTTTTAGAAAAAAACTTTAGATTCGCCTTAATTACTATAAAAGGAAACTTTTTGGCTTTGGGGCGGCGGAAAATAATGCATTTTAATTTTCAATTGCATAAAACCAAAATTCACTTCGCGAACCGACGCAGCGAAAATCCGCGGCCGTAGCTGTCACTTGCTGTCACTGTTATGGACATGGACTGTAGCTGACTTCGTGGGATACCTACATGAAATACCGCGAATCACAAACCATGTTACACAAACCTAGCGTAGCCGCTAAGCCACTTGAAAACTGGGATGTTTTTCTTGCCTTGACGCGAGTAGGCGTTATAAAGGGGCACTTTCTTTTGTATCACAAACCATGTTACACAAACAAGCCCTCTAGACAAATTTCATAATTACGCGCCTTATCCCACGAAGTCAGCTACAGTCGTATTAGCTCTTGTTAATTTATCAAGGATACCAACATCACAGTGACATGTACGGCCGCGGATTTTCGCTGTGTCAGTCGCGAAGCGAATTTTGGTTTTATGCAATTGAAAATTAAAATGTATTATTTTCCGCCGCCCCAAAGCCAAAAAGTTTCCTTTTATAGTAATTAAGGCGAATCTAAAGTTTTTTTCTAAAAATTATTCGTAATAAGCGTGGCCAGTCCGAACCGATATTTACCGTTTTTTGCAACTTCACCTGTGACTAAGCACACTGAAGATCATTTCAAACAGATTTTCAGGTTTTAGATTTCTGCAAATTTCAATCCTCATCATCAGGTTTGAAGAAATAATGCACTGGTAAAATTATTTACACTGGTAAATTTAGCTTAGAAAGTAGGGGTCAGATGCAACACAAGAATGCAGATGTCGCGTGTTGTCACCTATTTGATTAGACAGTTTTCTTTACATGATTTGCAGTTTGTTTGCAATGAAAAAAGATGAAATGTTATGTTATGTATAAATAGATACTCACATCATCTGTAATGCAGAAGTAAACAATTCTGTTTTCACAAACGTAGTGAAATAAATAGTTTCCGTGAGAATAGGTCAGCTTGTCATTGAACGGCGCAATTTTCGACAGAATTTGTTCCGTAACTTCAGCAAAATTTCCAGCGCACGAAGCATACTTCGCAAGTACCACAGTCCCTCGAGATATCACGCTGTAGAGAATTGGCATTTTGATGTATTTTGGAAAACAATTACAGACAAAGAGATTTTAACAATAAGATCGCGCGTAGTATCCTACAAGTACATTCGACAATAACTTCAACAGAGTTTGCGGGTACAAATAATTCCCTAAATAAAGAGATAATTTATCACACGGCCGGGATAAATATCCACAAAACTAATAAGGATCAATGTCTATTAGGAAACCTTAAAAATTCACAGATTTTATGTACTTGACCGTACTGTCTACTGTCAAATCTGATAAATATTTGTGACAGCGAATATTTCCCGATGTTGCCACAACACAAAATTAATAAAATGAACCAGAAAAATAAGTTCTTAATTTTGCGCACTTTGTGGCCATAAACTGTTTTGACGTTTGGGATCTGTCAAACGTCAATAGAACAAAAAACATATACAAATAAACTAGCGGCTAGCTCGGGCTTGCTACTAAACCCCGTGAAATAGCGCTATAACAATTATTTTAGGTTTCTAAAACAACTTTAAAGTGATTCAATTTAAAAATGGCACCAGTCTTTTGATTAGAAAGGATCTGCGGAAACGTATGTTGTTGAATGTTTGATTATTGATTATTATTTGTTGAATATGAATCATTGAAATTCAAAAATATATTTTTAATTTCTAGAATGGATTGGCTCCTGACCGGTGCAGGGATATTAGTTTTACTATTTTCTCTGCTGTGGCCTTGGTTTTGGTCATTGACATCCCTGTCATTGTTAACAATATCTTCTCTCGCATTTGGCTTGGGTTGTGCAGTTTGGGCGCATATTTACCTGTCATCGCAACATTACACCCCGGCGTGTCTTCTAGAACATATTGATAGAGACCTTCAAGTGTTTCGTGAAAATATCAGTGTAAGTTCAAACCTGTTGATATCCTGTGTTCCTAATACGGTAGAATCTCACTAATCCGGTACTTCAGAGGTTTGTCACGGCCGGGAAACGGGCGATGTGTACACAAAATCTATCAATGTTAAAGGGTTTTAGTGTAATAAAGCAATCATCTTCTTGATCACTGATTCAAAGTTTCATTGTGCGCCAGCTGATTCTATTTATGCAATAACTCACTTGTTTTTTGCAAAATTATGTTTTTGAAAATTGTACCATCTTATCTGATAATTAAATATGTTTGAATATTTATAAAAAAAAAAGTAAATATTCTATCATGAGTAGTTTCACCGGAAAATAATAATAATAATTGGCTAAATTATATAGCGACCTTTTGTGAGAAATCACCTCAAGGGCGCTGTTCAAGTAAATATATAATGTAATTGGTATAACTAAGATTTGCAATTATATCTAGTGACTTGCATCTAAGACTTATAGCTTGTACCATTATAAAAATTGTACCATTATAAAATACTTAAGTATACCATTATAAAAAATGTTGACCAAAAAAAAAGCTGTATTGCGGTTTTTCTAGATCTAAGTAAAGCTTTTGATAAAGTGTCCCATAAAATTCTCCTTAAAAAATTAGATAACATAGGTATTAAAAACTCTGCATATAACTGGTTCAAATCATATATAACTGATCGCAGCCATGCACTAAATTTAGGCAACGTAACAAGCCAAAACAGATACATAACTTACGGTGTTCCCCAAGGAAGTACGTTAGGACTCATACTATTTTTACTTTACATCAATTGCCTGTGTCAGTTAGATATTAGCGGACATGTTATTTGCTTTGCGGATGACACTGTTCTCATTTTCGCTTCTGATTCCTGGACAAATGTATACAAAAAAGCTGCCGAAGGAATCAACCGGATTAAAATTGGCTCGACAATAACCTGCTAACACTAAATATAGACAAAACAAAATACATGACATTTAGTATAGATCTCAGACGTCAACCAAGACTCAATGAAAACCTAACCATACACGACTGCACATCTAAAAAAAACTGCCTGTGCAACCCGCTAACACGGACTCAGATAATCAAATATTTAGGCATTTACATTGACAACTATTTTAGATGGACAGAACAAATAAATAAAGCAGTGGGTAAAGTAAGGAAACTTATATATTTTTTTAAGAACATACGAAACATAATGCCAGTGAAGACTTTAAAAACTATATACTACGCGTTAGGACAATCAATTATCACCCACGGTATGATTGGTTGGGGTGGTTTTGCGAAGACTAATATGGACCCTCTCGACAAAGCGCAAAAGGCCTTAATTAAAGTTATTACTAAAAAAACCTTTTAGATTCTCGACAATACAGTTATTTAAAGACTTTGCTGTATTGAACATACACCAACTGTACATCAAAATTATATCTATACATTACCAAAAAGACAAACTAAACCATCATACTGCACAACACAATTACGACACAAGACATAGACATCGACACATGACTCCGAAGACAAATACTACATTTGGACAAAGACATTATCACAATTTGGCTCCAAAATGTTTTAATTTAATTGAAAAAGATATATGTAAAAGATATTCTAGTGACAAAAAATCTAAAACGCAAAATTCATACGTGGGTAGTAAACAAGGGTATTGCATACTGCGTGCAGATAACTTGATCAAACAACACACTCAACGCCTGTATTTTTTCTCTTTTCTCCTTAACTATTTTCATCTAATTATCTCATATCTTTTTTTTTCATTTCTTTATATTTTTTTCTTTTATTCCATTTATCTATTTAAATTTAAATTATATTTTTTATCTTCCAAGATAAGATATCAAAATTAAAAAAATATTGTATGTAGGAATTACAAAACAATATATTGCAAAAGCGATAAACAAATTACAAGTAACATAGTTGCATGTCGATACATAATATATATAGTTAAAAGTACAGGTAAAGTAAAAGTTCCAACCGAAACAGGATTTTCTACCGAAACCAAATCTTCGGTATCTGTCTCAGTTTCGGCCAAAACCAAAACTTTTTTAGACATGTTAAAAATCTATTGTTTACTGAAATTAGGCTTATTTTTTTTTTTTTTTTTTTTTTTTTTTTTAAATTTATTTATTTTAGTACATACAATAATGACATTACATTTTTCAGATACATTTTTTATATAACATGATTCACCTTTTTTTAGAGCATGCTCGTGTAAAAAAGGTGGAGCAGCGTGTGTGAAAAACTATTTAACATATTTTTTTAGAATTATAATATATATATTATATTTTACACTTATGCAGACAGTTGACAGTGTTAAATGAAAAAAAAAAACAAATTAATGTATGTGAAAAAAAAATTATTTTACTGCTAAACTACTTAAACGAAAATTTAAAAAATTAACAAAACATGTTAACTACTTCTTGGAACAAAAATTTGTCAATAAGCAACACTTACATTAAGGGAAGGGCCTCATTAATTGAGTATTTTAATTTTAATTGCTTTTAAAATCACAACATTCTTATTACCTACAGTGTTAAATTAAATTAAAAAATAATTAAAGTATGTGAAAAAAAAAATTTTTTTTTTTTGACATTACCGCTATAAAACAAACAAAATTATAAAAAATAACAAGCATGTTAACAGTATGTAACAAACACGTATGCGCGAGAAATAACACATAAACTCACAACACAATCATGCCAGACCGGTTGACGAATTCAGCTGATGATGGCGGGTGACACACGAGCCACGAACTCGCCCGAAGTCAACCGAACGACTCATTAATTGAGTATTTTCATTTTAATTGCGTTTACAATCACAACATTCTTATTACCTACAGTGTTAAATTAAATAAAAATAATAATTAAACTATGTGAAAAAAAAAAAAAAAATTTGTTGTTGAAGGACATGTGGAAAATATCCACATTTCTTGCAAGGCCTGGTAAGTCATCCCAGGGGCATCAGCATTCATAAGTTAGTTCTGCACCTGGGAGAAATCAGAAGCCTGTATTGGCGGCCTCGTGTGAAGTTATCCGGGACATAGAATCCAATTACAGCCAGAATGTCTGATATTGATAAGAAACCATTTAGAATCCTATAAGCCATCATCAATATTCCAACATCCCTCCTAGAACTAAGGCTGCAGGTTCCCAGCGTACCCGAGATAAATGCTGTTGGAAACTGCCATGGGTAAAAACCAAACTCTCCCATGCATCTACATGGAAGAGTTTGGTTTTAAAAATTACTGAAAATTTTATTTAATTTTCTTCATCATTAGTACATCGACGGTGTCCTCTAGTCCCCCATACTCCCAAGGAAAACGATTTCCCTAGGGGCCATCTTTGAGGATGCTGTGTGGAGGGTTTTTTAAGGGAAAGGAAGGAGAAAAAGATATGGGAAGGAAAAAGGTATAAGGGGTGGGTAGGAATCTGGGGGTCAGTGTGGCCAGGAGTGACGGACGTATGAATCTATTCCTCACACTGCGGTGCAAGGCGAAGGGTCGGGAGAATCCGGCTGAAGAGGTCAAAAGGCCTCCCTCAATCAGTCTCTTCCGATCCAGCCTGCCACGCAGTGGTTGGGCAAACGTATCCACTACCAAGACCTAGACAAACCTCATCCCATGAACCCGGGCACCCCTGCTAAGTCACCAAACGTAGCGAACCACTTGGGGTGACCTGTGGCAGGGGTGTTGGTTGTCCAATAAATGGTTCCCGGGGTGGCGGTACCCATACCCGCCTCCCAAATTGCGATGATGTACCTAAACTAAAAATAAATGCGTAGATGCTTTTCAGTATCCCATAAATTCTAGTAATATTGCACTGTCCTGGTATGAACAACCATTCAGAATCGATACATTACTTGACCTTAGCTCAACCTTTCTCTTGCCCATGTCCTTTCCTTATCCACTCTTTATAGCCTTAAAACATATCCTAATTGGGAAGGTCATATAATATTCTGCCGAATTAGTGAGAATGTACTGTAATACATACAAATGTTTTAAAAAATAATCTTTCAGAAGGAATGCACAGGCAGAGTAATGCAATACAAGTTTTCCATATTTCTTAATAATAAACAGGTAAAGTAACAGAACATATTATAAAAACAAAACAAAAAGAAGGAAGTGAGAAAATATTAAATATAAATTATGCAAAAATTCGTTTATGGAGGATATTTATCTGTCTCCCATCTCCAGTTAGGCCATCAGGGGGGACTCCATCTAGGCAGCCATGGCAGTAATGATGGTCTTTTTGAATTGGCATATTTAATAGCTTTCCAAGCGAGTTGGAAAATTGCTCTGAAAGAGTGCACTCCTCCCTCTAGGAACATTGCCATGGTGCTGCAGTATCTCAATAGGCAGAGTAATTGGCGATTAGTATTATGAAAACTAATCTGTTTATTTATTTAATTTTTCAGGTGGACCATGTCAAAGGACCCAAGTCTAACCAATCGAACCAACAATCACATCTGCCCGTTGTATTTGGGCGGACAGTGGATGGATTGCTTCAGCAGCTGATAGATTTGATTTTACGAGACTTCCTTGTTTCTTGGCTGAAGGACTATGCCTTCAAGCCAGATGTTACGATTGAACAGTTTAAAGAGGACCTGTGGGGGGCGGTGCAGGACCTCAACGACAGGATTGCCAGGATAGATGGAGATAAATTGCTGGCTTGTGATATGGTCACAAAGATAACAATGCATTTTGAAAAGATTCGGATAGCACAAAGTCGTGTGTAAGTATGATATCCTGTCTTTTTCATATATATATTTTTCAAATTAACTTCACACGAGAGTGGCGTGTTTCCCGACTATGATCAATGACGCTAGTTCCAAGGAACATCTTCCATTGAAATGTTGGTAGAACAGGGACAACATTCCCACCCAAAGTCTTTTCCCTAAAGATTGCAATCTGTTTGTTAAGTTTTTTTTACATTAGCTCCACACAGGAAGCCCTGAGAAAAACAATTTCCCTCAGGGCCTACGTCATCTTAGGGAATGCTGTGTGGAGGGTCGTTTTAAGGAAGGGAAGGATAGAGGAACGAAAAAGGTGTGTAGGAATCTGGGGGTCAGTGTGTCCAGGAGTGACGGACGTATGAATTCATCCCTCCAACTGCGGTGCAAGGCGATGGGCCGAGAGAGTCCGGCTAGAAAGGTGAATAGGCCTCCCTCAACCAGTCTCTCTCAATTGGGCCCGCCACGCAGCAGGTAGACAGACGCATTCACCGCCAAGACCTGGACAAACCTCACTCCATGAAAGTAGGAGAATCTATCAAATTCGCCCGTTTCTGCCTAGAGTGCTGGGGTTTTTTCAGGTATTTTGGGACTCCAGACCAGAGTTGGCTGCCAAATTCAACCATGGGTAGGGATGCAAGGTTTTTAAAAATATCGATATCGATATATATCGAATTAAGTCGATATTGATAAATCGGTCTTTATTTTAATTATCTTTTTTTAAAAGCTTATAGAAATCCAATATATGTAGTTTTAGTTATATCAAACGTTTATCGATTATGTTCACGTATGTATATAATTTTTTATACTTACCTTTGTGAATAATCACAAAATTTTGTTAGGTATGTATATAAAATGTGTTTATTCATAAATTTATTTAAAAAATTAATTCCAGTATTTTGTAACAGCTGTAGTAACTATTTATTAATAAACTATGTATTCAAGTATAGTGACACAGAGAGCACATTCAATTTTGCGCTCAATACTAATTAACCCCTCCGAAATTCGCCATTTAAACCCTTAAACTGTCTCAAACAAAATAGACATTTTACGAAAACTTTTTGTTATTACCGCTTCACAATTAAAGCTCTATAAATGAAACATTTCTGAACGTAGCCGAATAGTAAAAACTGTTTTAGAAAGGTTACAAAATAAGCTTTCAAATTATTATATTACAAATAAATAAGCTTTGGAAATATTAAAATTTAGAACGCAAACATTCAAAATAGGTAAAAATGACTCACGTGATGTTTTTTATGTGAAAACGGTACTAAAATCACAGATTATGTAAACAACAATACTTATTCTATTGTATATATGTGTAATAAACACTTTCGTCACCTCACTTTTTAATCATTTCAAATAAAATATTTAATAAAAATTAAAAATGTCGAGCGCGGACGAGCCGCCGGTAGTAAATTCGCTCGGGTAAATATTTTTGTCAACTACGCGACTGACAGCTGATTCCTGTTATGTATTTCTATAGATGAGGATGTACAGATTGATCTACTATCGACCTTTTACTTTTTGTTTTAGGGATGTAACTAAAACAATAACGGAGTTAGAACGATTTCCCTGGAAACACACGCGCTGACGTATAAACACGCTTATTGTACTTGGCTGCTGTCCTATTTCTAACGTTTATATCTGCTTACGTTGCGGAGGGGTTAACATTCTATTGTTGTTTTAGTCAGTGTAACTACTAATTAAACGAGCCACTGAGTGACTGCAAGTCTAATGAAGTTGTAGTGCAAATCTGCAGAATTCTAAAATCTGACAGAGTGAGCATTATTAATATTATTAAAAGTCAAAACAATAAGTACCTAGTATTGTCACCCAAGTTACTACCGCGCGACACGGCTGACTGTAGCAAGTAACTCAAGTCACTTCACCTTAGATCCAGGATAAACCATCCTCTATTTTTTTTTTAAGTTAATAAAATGGACTCACAGGGATTCATCAGTCTGGCGAGAGACGCCGTTGAGGCTCTAAATTAATAATAGACCCAAGTAGCAAACTGAACAAGGATCAAATTGCTAAAATGATTCCAAAAACCAATGCTATTCTTGGAACTATTCTATTGCGCAAATGGCTGCAAAAATGGCAGCACTCGACGGTGAGCTAACAGCAACCAAAACATTAACCTCCAAACCTAACTCACTAGAATCTACAAGTGTGAATCTGAAGCGCCCGATGAGCTTGAAGAAAGAAAAATCAGAGCAAATAATCTTATAATTATAAACGTTCCTGAAAGCACAAAACTAAACCAAATTGAAAAAATCGAGGATGACAATTTACAAATTACAACCATTCTGAAGAAAATAGACAACAACAGTGCTCCAAATTCCATCACACTTTTCGTCTTGGAGCAGTGAGGCCTGACGAATCAAGGCCCATTAAAGTTATCCTAAGAAACTCGACTGAAGCAATGACTATCCTCCGAAAAAAAAACTTTTACTTGAACAACTCCCCAGTAAAAAAAATTTCCGACCAAACACCAAATCAAAGAAAATACTTGTTGGACCTACGCTAAAACATGGAAAGTCGGATTCAAGGAGGTGAAGTTGGGCTAACTATTAAATATATCAACAGTAAGCCGACAATAGTTAAGTCAACTCCAAAAAACTCAAAGACAACAATGGATATGGCCAAAACATCCGGGGCTGCCGCACCAAACTCTTAGAGTTGCAAACTACTATTCCATTACTTCAAAACATCGATGTATTTCTTCTTACTGAAACCTGGCTTGATCCTGATATTCATACCGAGGAACTTGGATTTACATCTTACAACACCGACCGCCTTGACAGAAATCCAGCCACCAGCAATAAAACCAGAGGAGGAGGAGTTCTCATATCCGTTAATAAATCACTGTCGAACACTTGATTAATTTGCAAACATCAAGACGTGGAACAGGTATTCGTATTACTAAAATCTAAATCAAATAAAATTCTATTGTGATGTATCTACATTCCTCCAGGATCCAACATCACAGTCTACAGAAACCATATTGATGACCTTGAAACCTTCAAAAATAAATACCCTGAACAATTTTATTTGGTGACTACAATACCCCTAGCATTGATTGGATGAATAAAAACTCTTCTAACAACTTAAACCTGCCATAAAATGCACGCGAAATAATAGATATGACGAACTTTCTCTCTCTACATCAAGTCAATCAAGTCTACAATAACTATAATCGGCTGCTGGATCTGGTATTCTGTAGTGATTTCTCAATTCATATTGTTAAATCGGTTGATGAGCTCCTCCCCCTAGACTGCCACCACCCCGCTTTAAGCATAACCACCACGACGAATAACTCACCGGACAACACAACTATTCTGCCTAACCTTACTTATAATTTTTCCAAAGCTGACTATCCTAATACGAACCAATATCTTGCAAATGAAGACTGGTCATTTCTTCACCACAACAATAATATTAACTATAAGTCTGTCAAAAAAGAGTAGAAAATATAAAAACTGGAACCACTAAATTTGTAGACTGGCAACACCAATTTAACTGTCAAATATTTTTTTGAAGTGCAATGACACTGAATGTTAAGAACACAGTAAACCACATTTAAAAAAAACATTTTTTCTCCATGACATAAATTTGATTAAAAGGTGGTTTATAAAGCGATTTGCTTTAATTTAATTTAACATAAATTTGAATTTAACAATAGATAGAAAGGAAGAAACACTAATGGTGAGTTTAGTTATACTACTTTTAGATCTGAATGAGTTAAATATATTCAGATCTTAAATTAGAGACATGATCTAAAGCCCAGGCAACGCTAGGTACTTTATCTAGTATTAAATAAATATGAGCAATTTCTAAACTGTGCTTTATATTTTATTACATTATAGTTATTCTACATTATGTTAACACAAAATTTCAAAGGTATAATAATAATATACCTATATGCAATTCTAATTTTGAGATCGGCAAGTATCTATACTGCAATGATAAAATATTTTTTCCACTATTATGCCTTTTTAATTTTTTATAAAAATGGAGGTTACACAGCTTTACTTTAACACCATGAGTTATGTGTTTAGTATTGCCATTTGATCAACAGTGGCTCCCTCGTATATTTTCTACTCTTATTTGACAAACTGTATAATCTTGAAATTTTTTACACAATTATTAAAAGGGCCGTTGAAAACTATGTACCACTTTCACACTTTAAAGAAGCAAAGTTCCCGAAATGGTTCAGCCGTGAGCTAATTAACCTAGTTATCTGTAAAAAAATTGCACACAAAAACTTCAAAGAATCCAACTCCCTTAACGACTATAAAATATTTCATAACTACAGAACTCATTGTAAAAAACTGTCAAAAATATTGTATTTTAATTATACAAATGAAATCGAAAAATCTATACCCTCTAATACACAAAACTTTTTCAGACATGTTAACTCTCTTAGAAAAAACAAACAAGGTTTACCCATCTCAATGCACTTCAAAGAAAAGAATAGCACTGATATGAAAGTGAAGGTTAACTATTTTGCTGATTATTTCAAAAGTGTCTATGACGAAAATATCCCAGACGATTATGTACCACCTCCTTCCCTTAATGAGAGCATACATATCCCTGCTGTTCACATCAATGTAGATGACGTTAAAACTAAAATTAAATCTCTAGACAAAAACAAGAAGGCCGAACCTGACAATGTGCAACCCAATATACTTATTAATTGCATTGCTTCACTGGCTGAGCCAATTTGTTTATTGTTTAATCAATCCCTCGACACAGGTTGCTTCCCTGACATTTGGAAACGTTGTTATCTAACACCTATATTAAAAAAGGGTAATAAAAGTGATATCACTAACTATAGACCAATATGTAAGCTATCTGTAATCCCGAAACTCTTTGAAAAACTATTGCTTGATCAAATTTCCCCATATATTAACCATCTCATTGTTCCAAATCAACACGGATTTTTGTCGGGCAGATCAACTCTAACAAATTTTTCGTTATATGAAAACTACTAGCTTTTTCCCGCGGCTTCGCTCGCACGGTATTAGGGGATTTCCACTCAGCCTTCTCCACCTTCCCTCTCCCCACCCCACTCCCCCCCATCAATCCCCCTCCCCCTCCACCCACCCCTCCCCCCACTCCACTCCCCCATCAACCCCCCCCTCCCCTCCACCCACCCCTTCCTCCACCCACCCCTTCCTCCACCCCTCCCCCTTCCCTTCCTTCCCTCCCCCTCTTCAACCCCACTCTGCCTCCTCCACCTTCCCTTTCTCCACTCCACTCCCCCCATCAACTCCCTCCCCCTCTCCCTCCACCTACCACTCCCCTCACCCCCTACCCCTCCACATTCCCTTTCACCACACCACTCCCCCCCATCAACCTCATTCCCCCCACCCCCTACCCCTCCCCACACCCTCCTCCATCCTTCCCCTTTACCCTTCCTTCCCTCAACCCTCTCCCTCCCCTCACCCCCTCCCCCACTCCCTCCCCTAACCCCCTCCCCCACCCTCCACCCCCTCCCCTTCCCCCCACCACCAACACCCTCCCAACACACCCTCCCCACTCCCCCCACTCACCTCTCGCATTCCACACATTCATTCCCGATACATTCAGTTTTCTAACTGCTCGCATGCCACCTATTATAATTTCTTGTACAAATTTCATAATGCCAGAACTCAACGGTATTTTTATACAAAAAAACGAACAAAAAAAAGAAGTATCCAATTTGGTTAAGTCGTCGGGTTTATACATTTCGCATACGTACGTATATTTCGGTGATTCATTTTTAGAGATAGTTATAAAGTAGGAATTATTATTCTTCTTTTTATATTCTACCAAAAAATCCAGTACGGCAGTTTTATACTTAAAAAATGCGATACCTGTCTATCCAATTAAAACAATAAAGCTGGGAACATACTAGGCCCACGCCACGCCACCCAACGTAGGTAGACGTCATCATTTCCATATCTGGACTACTTACCATCCATACATTTTCTATGGAAACGGGTGCTTTAGAATCACACTAGCCCCACGCAACGCAAACCGACGCCCCCTACGCGACGCGGATCTGCCGCAGCCAGATCGGCGTGGGCCATGTGGAAGGTGGAGGGGGTATGGTCACGCCTACTACGAGATGATTTTACATCTTTCTGGTGTTATCTAAGCATCTAACGTTATGTTTCGCAATATCTGTGGTTGTTTTTTGACAGATATTATTCAAAAATGGATGACGAACGGTTCATTGAAACTGGACGGCATGAAGTTATTTATAAAATCAAATTACAGGATTATAGATATTCTGCATACGCAGTGTAGCTTGGGAGGAAATTTCAGCCATTCATGGCATGACTTTCAATATTATACCCCTATAATGAATGACAAACAAACATGACATAGACACACTGCCAGTCTTTCTCTGATCCGAATGGACTTTCGTGTTTTCTTTTTTTATGTCATATTCAATTATGCTGTGAAGCTCTTCAAATACCACTTTACTCGTACGTAAGTACATGAAGAATCGTCCGTCATCAGTTTCTAGTTAATTAGATTAGTCAACTAGATTCTACTAAAGTATGGAACTCTCCAAACATTTGTCTTTGTTTGTTAATGTTGTGGATCCAAATACTTCTCACTTTTTCTTTTTACGAGAATATTGATTTAATAATAATAATCGTAGCAAATCATCTTCAAATTCACTTTCAAGACATGGCAAAGCTGTCATCTGCTGAGAAGAGAATCACATAAACATAACCTAAAAAATAAATGTCAAATGTGTCAAATTAAACGCGCCTGCGCACAACCAGAGACCCCTTGTCATGTGGTCACAGCGACGCGTACGTACGTCGGCCAGTGTGAACGGGACAGGAACGTTGCGTCGCGTTGCGTCTGCTCAGTATGATCCTTGCTTTATTGTTTTGTGATGTCAAAATTTGAGAATGACATTTTGCAAAACAAAGATTCTTAAATAAAAATTCTATTTTAGAAAATATTTAAATTAGCGAAGTACCTACTTCCCGAATAATTTGAATCGATTAGAGAATTATAGATATCTTACTAATCGTGCCACTTATTACAATTTTTTCATACAAATTTCGTAATGCCAGAGCTCTGTGCTATAGCCTATCATCATTACATAGTATAAAATGAAGTCGCTCAAAATGTATGTGTGCGTTAATCTTTTAAACTACGCAACGGATTTTCATACGCTTTTCACCTATAGATAGAGTGATTGAAGAGGAATGTTTGTATGTATAATACATGTAAATTATATTAGAGGAAAGCCGAGAAATTCAAATAAAACATATTTTTGTGCGATTTAAAACGGCTGGCGGGCAGTAGTCACCTTTGAAATTCGTTCTACGGAATAAATTGGAAAATAGATGTCCTAGAGTAAGTAGGTATTTGATTTGAATTATTTTATTTGATGAAGTCGCTCAAAATGTATGTGCGCATAGATCTTTTAAACTACGCAACGGATACTCATGCGGTTTTCACCAATAGATAGAGTGATTCAAGAGGAAGGTTTATATGTATAAAAACATGCTTATTATAGTAGAGAAAAGTCGAGAAATTCAAATATTCAATTCAGGCAGTGGGCAGCCGGCAGCTGGCAAGCGGGTGGTGTGGATTTTATAAGTGTTGGGTAATGGCGTTGTGCTTCGTTAGCCACAGCAACGTGTGGCCGGGTCTGCTAGTATGTTTATATTATTGTAAAGTTTCATTAAAATCCATTTAGTAAAGTAGGAATTAGTATTTTATACGTATTTGAATTTTAACATCAAAGGGATGTCCATAGTAACCTAATTTAAAAAAAAACATCGTTTCCAAGGCGACAATTGGCGTTTGCAATAAATCGATTTTGTTAACGACAGAAAACGTATGAAAAATAATTTTATAACGCCAGAGATTATTCATAACGCCAGAACTTACCAATATATATAGCCTATAGATCTCGCAAATAATGTAGCTTTCTATTAGTGAAAGAATTTTTTAAATCTATTCAGTAGTTTTTGCGTGAAAGAGTAACAAACATACATCTATTTTTATCTATTTTCTAGATACTATTTTTATTTTTCTAGATATTTTTATCTATTTTCTAGATACATTATCCAAATAATAAAATTGTTTGATAGTTGATAAATACTTATAATTACTGTTAAAAATTGAGATACTACCAGCACCTATGGGTTGCTTGAGCAAGCTCCCAGACGTTGATATTTCGAATGGTGCGAGGCTTGGCTGGACGCTGAGTGTTCGCAGCCTGTTTTAACTACCAAGTACATACTATGGAGGAAGCCATTTTTTTGTAGATGCTTTCGAATGTCAAAATGTATAATCGTAGATTCTTTAAATGTGTGCAGGTTTTTATGTTATAAAAGTGCTAGCATCCCATTATTATTGCTTCTTCCCAACGCAAGTTTTAACAGTAAACAACTGCCAGTGTTTGGCCCGGTGTATTGACACCGTATTATAATACATTTATAACATGTCCAAGTGAAATAAACAGTGAAGTTTTTTGCAAGGATAATTATTTTATTTAAAAGGACCCCTATCAATTTTGAACATGGTCCTTCGAGCCGGATTGCAATCAGAGGACTGCAATAATATAAAAAAAACAAGAACCAGCTGCCAATTAATACAGATGACCAATATTACAATTACCGGAATCACAAAGATGAACAAAGGAAGACTGGATTCACATCGGAAATGAGATAAGTTTTTAGTGCCTTCCCACCCATACCCATTCTTTAACATCCATACAGAACTCATTCGTAGTTTTTTAACAAGATTAATCCCATAAATATTGTATTGTAAAAAATAAAATCACTACCCACGTAAAGATTTTATGCAACTCATGATTTTCAATTGATTGAACATTAGGTTCTCAATTAATAATTGCCAGGAATATTGTCGTTGTTGTCTTTCAGGCGGGTAGCTTCTCAAATAAATAAATACGCATTGTCGGAACACATTTTATCAGGGATTAAGCTACGAAAAGGTATTTGTACACAAAATGGATAAGATCAAATCTTTAATAGCCAAGAGAGGCGTGATTAAAGGGAAATTGACGCGTTTCGCGGATTCTATAAACTCCTTGTCCGCGATTGAAATTAAACTGAGGTACGACCGAATAAAGCCATTGTTAGATCAATTCGAATCTATACAGGACGAAATTGAAATTTTATCGGATGAGGAACTGGAAAATTCTATTCAGCGCGAGACGTTTGAAAATCAATATTTTTCAGTCCTTGCTACTGCTAAAGGGGCGATGGACTCAATTAACGAGGGTAGAGTCGACATCAAACTCCCAACTCTCCAATTGAGAGAATTCGATGGGAATCAAAAAGATTGGGTAAATTTCGTTGAAACCTTTAAAACTTTGGTTCATAATAACAGTTCCTTGAGCAACGTCCAAAAATTCTTTTACTTACAATCTGCGCTGAAAGGGAACGCATTGAAAATAATTAGTAATCTAGAAGTTTCGGAATTAAACTACCTATCGGCTTGGGAATTGTTGCACGACAGATTTGCGAATCTCAGGGCTACCGTACATAAACATATCCAAACTCTATTTCAATTAAAGGATATGAAACATGAAGAGCCTGTAGCATTAAGGTATTTAATTGATGAAACTAATGTCAATTTGAAAGCGTTACAAAACATCGGAGTTAAAGTAGATCATTGGGATCCTTTGATTATTTACATAATTTCAAATAAATTGGATATAGCTACCCGGAGAAATTGGGAACAATATACATTGCAAGGTGAATTACCTACATTAAAGGAATTCATAAAATGTTTATCTGCTAGGGCACAAGTATTGGAGCTTATGAATGCTTCAGAGAAAAAATCTTCTAACCTACATAAAATGCAAATAGGCAACAATAATAACAAAAAAGATTCATCGGTATTCTTGGCAATAAAGGCAAACAACTGCATTTATTGTAATGATAAAGGTCATCAAATTTATTTTTGCAAAAAATTTCTAAAATTAAAATTACAGGATAGGATTGATGCTACGAAATCAATCCGGGCGTGTTTTAAATGTTTGAGGTTGGGTCATCAGGCACAGAGTTGCAAGACAAACCTAACCTGCAAAATTTGTGGCAAGTATAGCCACAATACTCTATTACACAAGGAGGTACCTCCGCCGGAGACCTCAAATATGGATGCTAATAACGAGGTTATAGTGTCGAATTTTTCTGCATCGGAAAAGGCAGAAAAAATAATATTATTGTCAACCGCCTACATAGGAATTGTGGGGGCCAACAATAAAATGTTTAAAGCTCGCGCCCTGATTGACTCTGGTGCGCAGAGTAATTTTTTGAGAGCTGAATTGGCTAATAAATTAAATTTACCATGTGAATGGATAAACAAACCCGTGTCTGGGATCCATAATAATATCACACTGTTATGTATAAAACATAGGTTAATTGTCGTTTTAAGTAAGAACTGGAATCTATGAGGCGGCACGATAGCATTGTCTATTGTTTTTCATCCTGGCAACACCAGAGAGGAGCGGAAATGTCATGGTGGCACTTCCCCCGGCGGGCGGAAGGCTCGCCGGAGGTCGTGGGGAGTTTTTTTGGAGAGAATCGGGCAAGATGGAGTGCATCGGTGCCTAATCAGAGAGATTCGAAGTTCCCGTAAAGTTCGGGCGGTTATTATAGTGCCGTTACAAGTTTATTTGAGTTCCCGTTATGGTTTCGACCCCGCGAGTCGCGCTCCGGAAATAAATGTTGTGTTCACACAATGGCCGAATTGTATTTGGTTTAGGAATAGGAAATTTCGTTCTGGACAGTAAACGCCCCTGCCTTTAGTCCCAGAAACACCGTGGGCTAGTATGATTTCCGGCCAATATAATGTTCTACCCGATCTCCGCCAGGAAATCTCCTGGTGTATCAATTCACGATACACGTGCGTGACTCTATCGTTTGCCATCCGCGCCAGCTTACTCCACCGTGGGACGTGGAGTAGCCTTATTTGCTCGCGCCAGAGTATTTGCTCATGCTGCAGAGGACATCGTTTGCCAGCCGCGCCAGCTTACTCCACCGTGGGACGTGGAGTAGCCTTATTTGCTCGCGCCGGAGTATTTGCTCATGCTGCAGAGGCCAGAGGATTCCTGCCGCCATTATAGTCAGCTCGCATCACCGTGGGACGTGGGCAGTTGCACCAACCTTAGTCACCGGGAGGATCCCTCATCGTCTAAACGACCGCGTTAATAGTCAGATTACTTTAGCTTTAGTTATCGGTTATGGTCTGTGGGGGTAAGTTCTTTCCTATCTGTATTATTATTTGCAATAATTGAAATAAACCTATACGGTTAGTCCAATTATAATTAACCTTATTTTATTTACAAAACCTGGTAATTCCTGCCTATGCCTGACATCTTAGAACTTAATTCCCCGCTCTGGGAGGGGGGATCTCTGCTCTACCGCTGTGCTGGTCGATTTGGCGGGTCTGATGCTGAGGATTCCTCGGGATCAGATCCTGGCGCGTCCGGTACTAACCGGCAAAGCCATTTCGTCCACTCACCTTAATTAAATCCCTTTAATAAATAAGCCAACTTGTGGCGATTCCTTTGGACCCTAACATGGCGCCTACAACTGTGTTCTGGGCTCGTATAATTCTTATTTGTCTAGGTTTTGGGTTGGAGTTACTATAGTTTTGTTTTGTAATCGATCAATAATTGTTTTTGTTATTTCGAAGCATCTCACATAAAACATAACCTTTAAATGTCATTCCGGTATACACGTAAATATTGCGAGGTTATCAATCTGTCAACAATACAGCCAACTTGATGATAATTCTGTACACATTATTATTATATATTTGTTTGTGGGTTAAGTTATTCGGACTTACGGGCAACACGAATACTAAGTGTCAATTTGACAGACGGCTATGTCAATCGTAAACAAACATTGCATTTTGACAACAACTGTCATAATGTAATTACACCTTTAAGTTTTTAAGATTGTCGTGTACAATGAATACTATTAAGCGCTTATAAATACGATTAATTATATAATTGCTCTGCGGGTAAGCAATATATTCGTAGCTATCGTTACTAGCTAATTTATTGACATTGTACATTTAATTATTGGAATTTTACAATTATACTTTTCAAAATGTCGACTACAATAGACAACATCAATAGTAGATCGAAAGATGAACTTTCTGCGGAACTTTTATCCAGGAATATAACACCAGACGGTACTTTAGAAGAAATGCGGATTCAAGCCAGAAGGCATAACAAAAATATTAAAATATCTGAAGCTATCGAGCATCATGAGATAAGTGTTAACCCAGATAATGACAGCGAATTTGGCTCAAACTACATTAAATATACAAAAGTTATTTATAATGAATCAAACTCTTCTTCATCTTCATCCACAAGTACTATTAATAATTGGAATATTAAATTTGATGGTAATAGTTGCGTAAGAGACTTTATACTGGAAATAGAAGAGAAATGTAGAATTAGGAACGTTCGTCATGACGATTTAGTGAGATGTTTTCCTGATATTTTAGATGGATTGGCATTATTATGGTTCAGATCAATTTATACACCTGATTTGACTTGGAATGAATTATCTATATTACTTATAAAACAATTCGAAACAAATAATAGACAGATTGAATTAAAATCACAACTTTTCTCTATGAAACAACCAGCTGGTATGTCAGCCTTTGAATTTACGTTAAGAATGCAGAAGCACAATAATATGCTTGATTCTAAATTACCACTCTCTGAACTTTTACAATTATGCATGAGGGCATTACTACCCATTTATATCAACCTTCTGGCATCTAGAGATTTCAACTCATTTTCAGAACTTACCGAAGCTACAAATAAACTGGAGTCTTATTCAACGTCTAATTTGTTAGAAAATAATTCTTCTTCTTTTTCTAATGATAATCCACTTAAGGATAATAAAAAAAATTATTATTTCACTAATTCACGGGGCAGTAATAATAATAATTTCAATTCTAATCGTAACTCGTATCGTGGTACCTACAATAATCGTTCTACGGATTATAATTATAAACAAAATAATAATAATAATTATAATAATAATAATTATAATAATAATAATTATAATAATAATAATAAACAATATAGTGGCAATTCTGCTAATATCAATAATACTCGTTTTTTCTATAATAATCAATCTAAAAAGAATACTTCTAATGATTGTAGAGAAAAGGAGATGTGTCATCCTGAACCAAATTCTACCAAAAACAATATTTATTGTTCTTTTTGTAAATTAAAAGGTCATTTACTATCGGATTGTAGGAAGAGAAGACAAAACAATTCCAATCCGAAAGTTGCTTCTGTTAAACATGGGGATTCAAAAAAACTAGATGTGAGTCGCTCTGCTCACGCGCCTTCCTTTGCGCAGAGGAAGTGCGAGTGGCAGAGTTGGCTCCGTCAAGTTAATCAGTTTCTTTCGGACTCGAGTTCTGAGGTGGAGGTACCGCCGCCGAAGGATCCCGAGCTTGAAAGAGATAATCGACCTTTCGCGGATATCCTTATTCTTAATAATTCTTATAAAGCATTGCTCGACAGTGGTTCTTCAATTTCCTGTTTAGGAGGAGATATTCATTTAGTATTCTTACAATCGGGTTATGAATTAGTTAATATTGATTTCAATATTTCAACCGCTGATGGAACAAATCAGCAGGTATTAGGTACAATGACGTTGCCTGTTACGTATAAGTCCACTACACATAAAGTACTTTTCTACGTCGTCCCTTCTCTATCTCCTAATTTTATTTTAGGGGTCAATTTTTGGAAAATGTTCCAGGTCGCGCCGGAGCTTTTCCAAAAGGATCCAATTCCTCAGCGAATGGGTCAAGTCAATGAGTTAAGAGCTATTCAGCCAGCTACTTCCCTAACCAAAAAGGAAAATAAAACTCTTACCAAAATTATAAAGAAATTCGAATCCATTTCTTATGAAAAGAAAGGCTTAGGGTTAACACATTTAATAAAACATAAAATTATTACTACGGGTCCTCCGGTTAAACAACGATATTACCCTCTTTCTCCTGCTAGACAGAAACAATTAGATAAGGAAGTAGATGAAATGCTCAAATTAGGAGTCATTCGTCCTTCACGTTCACCTTGGTCTAGTCCAGTATTAATAGTCACAAAAAAAGATGGAACGGGACGTTTTTGCCTCGATTCCAGAAAAATTAACAATCTGACGATCCGTGACAGCTACCCTTTGCCGTATATTTCTCGAATACTCGATAAACTCGGTGGAGCCAGATATATAAGCTCAATAGATTTGTCTAAGGCTTTTTGGCAGATCGCCCTGGACGAAGGCTCTTGTGAAAAGACAGCTTTTGTCGTACCCGGTCGCGGTTTGTTCGAATTCACTAGGATGCCCTTCGGGTTAAAAAACGCTCCGAGTGAACTTCAAAGACTAGCAGACGCTCTGTTTGGACCAGAGTTCGATGAAAACGCATTTTGTTATTTGGATGATCTAATCTTAGTGTCGGAAGATTTAGAATCGCATTTTATACTGCTAACTAAAGTTTTTGAACGATTAAGAGACGCAGGCCTAACGATTAATTTAAAAAAATGTGAATTCTGTAAATCAGAACTTAAATATTTGGGGTATATGGTCGATTCCAAAGGTCTCCGCACCGACCCAATTAAAATTGAAAGTATAAAAAATTTTCCAATTCCTAAAAATGCTAAAGGAATACGAGCTTTTCTCGGTTTATGTGGTTATTTTAGACGATTCATAAAAGGATTTTCTAGCATAGCTGCTCCCTTATCGAAACTTACAGGATCAAGAAAAGGAGTAAGTTTATTTAAATGGTCGGAAGAAGCTGAATCAGCGTTTAATAAATTAAAGGAAGCACTTACGACTGCTCCTGTCCTTAGTTGTCCGGACTTTACTAAGCCATTTGCTATCCATTGTGACGCAAGCAATATCGGTATAGGGGGTGTTCTTATGCAATCAATAGAGGGAATGGACCACCCTATTGCTTATTATTCTAGGTGCTTAAATACACATGAACGGAATTACGGAATTACGGAGCGAGAACTGTTAGCAGTGTTAGACTCGGTCACTCATTTTAGACCATATATAGAAGGGGCACATTTTTCTGTTATCACTGACCACTCTAGTTTAAAATGGTTAGGATCTATATCGAACCCTAGTGGACGTCTTGCACGTTGGAGTTCTCGCCTTTCACAATTCTCCTTCGATGTTATACACCGTAAAGGCACACAACACATCGTCCCGGATGTGCTTTCAAGAATGGACCTCGCTACAATATCGGTCATTGATGCGAACTTGTCCACCGATAAGTGGTACACAGATATCTGGAAAGGCTGCATAGATTCTCCTCAGCGTTTTCAAAACTTCCAGATACGCGAAAATGAATTGTTTCGCCATACAAAAACACGTTTACCTCTTTGTGAAGACACGTCTTGGAAAAAAGTAGTCCCACTAGAAAATAGAAGGGAAATTTTGTCAGAATCACATGAATCCTCTCGTGCTTGTCATCCTGGAGTCTTTAAGACTTATAAAAAATTACAACTCCGTTACTTTTGGCCAAAAATGTACCAAGAGGTGAAAAGATTTGTGAATCAATGTGCTGTCTGTAAAGCACACAAAATCAGTACAGCCCCGCCGAATGGAATTTCATCAAATTATAAAAAAGTTACGAGACCTATGCAGATGTTATCAGTGGATCTGGTAGGCCCTCTGCCTAGAAGTTATTCAGGTTTTACCGTTATATTGTCATGCGTGGATGTTTTTTCTAAATATACCTGGCTATTTCCGTTACGTCAAGGTACCGCGAGAAGTATTATTAAAAATTTAGAAGAAAATATTTTCCTTGTACACGGAGTACCGCGTACCATTGTATGTGACAATGGGCGTCAGTTCATTTCGAAAGAATTTAAGGAACTATTACAAAGCTACAATATAAGCCCTCCTTTTTACAATTCACTGTACACCCCTCAAAACAATGTTGTTGAAAGATACAATCAAACTTTAGGCACGGCACTATCAATATTAACGGAATCTGATCATCGTAATTGGTCCAAATTTCTCCCACAAATTCAATCGGCAATGAATAATACTGTAAATTGTACTACCGGATTTACTCCTTTCTTTGTTATGCACGGTAGAGAACAAATATTAGATGGGGATCTCCACCGTAATCCATTGGCAGATGATGAATCCAGTCCACAAGATTCCTCTCATCTCAAAGTTTACTCCGACAGATTAAATGGACTGTCATCAATTTATGAACAAGTTTCAAACGCCCTTTTTACGGCATTTAAAAAGGGCGCTAATCACTATAATTTACGTAGAAGAAACGTTACCTTCCAGGTAGGAGACGTAGTCTGGAGAAGGAATTTTGTATTATCTAATGCTTTGAACTATTTTTCACAAAAATTGGCACCTCGTTTTGTTCAAAACATTGTAGTACAGAAAAAGTCAGATTTAATTTATACCCTGTCTGACTTAAATGGAAAAGTAACAGGCGATTTTCATGTTAAGGATATACTTAAATCAGATAGCATACCAGCTTAGTCGGCTATCATAAAGCATCTTCACAGGCGCTATCTTTAATTTAAACCTCTTCAATACAGCTCATTTCAGTTCAGCCTGATCATCCGGATTGCTTTGACCAGTATTGGACATAAAATACATAAGTAAATAATTAATTTTTAAGTGGTCTTTTGTAGAAAATTAAAATCTTACTCCAGTTGATTACTCGAGTATAATTTCACATTAAAATAATAATTAAGATTTGTTAGGTTATTTATGTACAATTATGAGATGCCTCGAAGTACAAATACATATATGTATATATATATATATAATAAGTTCACTATGGTTTATATTTATCTTTAAGTTTATTTCCTTGTCAACTCAGAATGCATGACGATATGAACCCGCTTATCCTTTTGTATTCTGAGTCCATACAGTTTAAAATACTCTGTATTTGTCCTACTAAGTTTTTGTCAACTTGGAATATACGATAATATGAACCCGCATATCCTCGTGTATTCCAAGTTCAATCTCATATGAACTGTGTTCATATACTTTTATATTGCATAAACGTAATTAAGAACATTAAGAGGTATTCGCCCAAAATTTCAATATGTTCTCAATTTAATAATGTTTTAATTACATTTGCTTAAACAATAAAAATAACTTACTATAATTATTCAGGAATTTCATTAATTCGAACAATTTAATCAATTCCCAAGCTATGAGTGTGATTGATTAGTTCCTGCGAGAACTTCAGTAATTAGTTACGATGCACTAATATTATAATTTCTTGTTGCACCTTCTGGTACAAAAGTCACATACTTAATTAATTGGCACCATTTTTTTTAACGATGGTTGTTGACTATTGATAGCACCATTTATTTACGATGGTCGCTAACCATTCTATTGTCACCATTTTTAACAATGGTTGAATAATAAATAAATTGGCATCATTCATGCGATGATTGTATGACTATCCTTAACACCATTCAGTTACAATGGTTGGTTATATCCTGTATTTCATATACAAATGTTCTAATAAACTTATATTTTGTTTTCTATTATATAACTGTCAGAAAAACTTATCCCACGAGACCAGTTAGAGAGTTAGATAGGTAGGCTCTTCTAAAGAGGAATTCTTTTATCCAGAATGGATTTAAAATCAGTGTTGAAGTGCAGATGGTACACCATCTAAGTGTATAGCCTACTTTGGCTTACTTAAAAGTGTTCTGAACAGTGATGCTTTACGCATATTTAATGTGTTGATGTTTATTGATGTCATATCTTGGTGATAATATCTATTCTAATATTAAGTTCTATTCTGTTATAGATGCTACGTCTACGGTAGTCCCAGACGAGAGTCAGAATACATCACCCAGCGTCTTATATGCTGTGGGTGATTACGGGCCCCGTTCACGTATCTTCTTATTGTCTACAAATTGTCTACAATTAAGGTCTTTAACTCTAAGTACTGATTTAATTATATCTAATTGTCTAACTTCGAATGGATGCGTCGCAGACTCTACCATCATGTCTTCAGCATGATGGGCGCGACTGATTTTGTCACGCACCCATTTGCAAGCATACTGTTGCTGGTAGTTTTTTTTTTTTCTCTGATGTACAACTCATTTTTATGATATTATGTTTATGTATGTTTTTAGGAACCCATCAGACCAAGTTAGGGTATCTCTTAGCTCAGGCTTTTCTTTTGTTCTCCTTGTGTTTGAGGGCAAACACCTTGGGGGCGAGCGGGGTAATGTTATGTATAAAACATAGGTTAATTGTCGTTTTAAGTAAGAACTGGAATCTATGAGGCGGCACGATAGCATTGTCTATTGTTTTTCATCCTGGCAACACCAGAGAGGAGCGGAAATGTCATGGTGGCACTTCCCCCGGCGGGCGGAAGGCTCGCCGGAGGTCGTGGGGAGTTTTTTTGGAGAGAATCGGGCAAGATGGAGTGCATCGGTGCCTAATCAGAGAGATTCGAAGTTCCCGTAAAGTTCGGGCGGTTATTATAGTGCCGTTACAAGTTTATTTGAGTTCCCGTTATGGTTTCGACCCCGCGAGTCGCGCTCCGGAAATAAATGTTGTGTTCACACAATGGCCGAATTGTATTTGGTTTAGGAATAGGAAATTTCGTTCTGGACAGTAAACGCCCCTGCCTTTAGTCCCAGAAACACCGTGGGCTAGTATGATTTCCGGCCAATATAATGTTCTACCCGATCTCCGCCAGGAAATCTCCTGGTGTATCAATTCACGATACACGTGCGTGACTCTATCGTTTGCCATCCGCGCCAGCTTACTCCACCGTGGGACGTGGAGTAGCCTTATTTGCTCGCGCCAGAGTATTTGCTCATGCTGCAGAGGACATCGTTTGCCAGCCGCGCCAGCTTACTCCACCGTGGGACGTGGAGTAGCCTTATTTGCTCGCGCCGGAGTATTTGCTCATGCTGCAGAGGCCAGAGGATTCCTGCCGCCATTATAGTCAGCTCGCATCACCGTGGGACGTGGGCAGTTGCACCAACCTTAGTCACCGGGAGGATCCCTCATCGTCTAAACGACCGCGTTAATAGTCAGATTACTTTAGCTTTAGTTATCGGTTATGGTCTGTGGGGGTAAGTTCTTTCCTATCTGTATTATTATTTGCAATAATTGAAATAAACCTATACGGTTAGTCCAATTATAATTAACCTTATTTTATTTACAAAACCTGGTAATTCCTGCCTATGCCTGACATCTTAGAACTTAATTCCCCGCTCTGGGAGGGGGGATCTCTGCTCTACCGCTGTGCTGGTCGATTTGGCGGGTCTGATGCTGAGGATTCCTCGGGATCAGATCCTGGCGCGTCCGGTACTAACCGGCAAAGCCATTTCGTCCACTCACCTTAATTAAATCCCTTTAATAAATAAGCCAACTTGTGGCGATTCCATGGACCCTAACAACACACATAAAAAAGAGAATTTCAGTGGAGATGACTTCGCTTAATACGGATTATAAACGCGAAATATCATGTCTGATTTTACAGGAAATTACAACCAATTTACCACAAGTGACAATGGAGAAAAAAGAGTTCAAAATACCACCAGGACTGGAGCTGGCAGACCCGAACTTCAATATAGCTGCACCCATCGACATCCTGTTGGGCGCGGAGAGCTTCTGGGAGATGCTAAACAACGATAGATTGAAACTCGAGTCAGGACCAACGCTTCAACGTACGCAACTGGGATGGATTGTGTCCGGTCCTATCAACGTGTACCCCAAACAAAGGCCTGTATCAGATTTTTGCAGTTTATCTATAAATAAGTTGAGTCATCAAATAGAAAAATTTTGGAAATTGGAAGAGATTAATTCCACTAAAATTCAAACTCAAGAAGAAAAGGCTTGCGAAGCCAGTTTTGTAAGTACTCATACTAGAGAAGATGACGGTAGATATGTTGTAAGTTTACCGCGTCGGGCATGCATTGATCAGTTGGGAAACTCATTGCTCACTGCCGAAAAAAGATTTAAAAGCATGGAAAGAAAATTTGTGTCACATCCCGAGTTAAAGACACAATATGTAAAATTCATGCGTGAATATGAAGAATTGGGACACATGGAGATGTGTGACCAGTCAAAAGGGGATCGTGACTCCTATTTTTTACCGCATCACGCTGTAGTGAAAGAATCCAGCACTACTACTAAAGTGAGAGTCGTTTTTGACGGCTCCGCCAAAACCTCAAATGGAATTTCCCTCAATGAAGCCTTGATGACAGGACCTGTTATACAAAAGGATCTATATAACCAACTATTGCATTTCAGGAAACATCAAATAGTCATGACTGCCGACATCGAGAAGATGTACCGCCAGATTAACATGTGTGAAGATGACCTGGACCTACAGAAGATAGTATGGCGCGAGTCGCCACAGGATGTGCTCAAGCATTATCGTCTGAAGACTGTGACTTATGGACTGGCACCTTCCTCCTTCTTAGCCACAAGATGCTTAAAGCAAATTGGTATGGATAATAATTTAATTTTTCCTAGAGCTAGTCAGGTCATAGAAAATGACTTCTATATGGATGACTTGTTAACGGGAGCAGATGAGCTGGAATCCTGTAAAAAGTTAAAAGAAGAATTAATCAGCATCTTGTCATCTGCGGGGATGACGTTGAGGAAGTGGAGGTCCAATGCGTTGGAATTGTCAGCCGAGTCGGGCCAAGCTAAGTGTGCCGATTCAGGCGATTCCGACAAAATTATTACTGACAATCCAAAGACTGAGAAAATATTAGGATTAACATGGAACAATGAATCTGATTACTTTTCTTATGTAATAATGAAGCCATCAGGTCCAACCGAGAGCAAACGAGAGATATTGTCTTGCATCGCATCAACCTTCGATCCATTGGGACTCCTAGGGCCGATAATAGTCATAGCCAAATTGATAATGCAAAGGCTGTGGCAGTCCAAAGCAGCATGGGATGATCAGTTACCTAATGAAATATTAGCACCCTGGAGGACCTACCTGCAAGATTTAATTCAGCTAAATGTGTTGAAAATACCAAGAAAAATTATTTGCAAGCAAGCAAAAGAGCTACAGCTACACGGTTTTTGCGATTCGTCTGAGAAGGCTTTCGGAGCCTGTATCTATATGGTGTCAATGGACCACAGCGGTAAGTGGCATTCACACTTAATAACATCCAAATCAAGGGTAGCACCATTGAAGTCTATTTCACTGCCTAAGTTGGAGCTATGTAGTGCTGTACTACTGGCAAAATTAATGAAAACTATAAAACAAGCATTAAATATAATGAAGATCAACACATATTATTGGTGTGACTCTACGATAGCGCTGTGTTGGCTGAAAGGTCAACCTACTCGTTGGAGCACTTTCGTGGCCAATCGAGTAGCCGAAATACAAGAACTGAGTGATCCAGATCAATGGAGACACGTATCATCATCCGACAATGCAGCGGATATACTTTCAAGAGGAGCTACTGCGGATAAACTGATAAATTCTACAATATGGTGGAATGGACCAAATTGGTTGACCGACGGAGTCAACGATTGGCCTATATCGAACATTTCCTGTTCAAACCCTCCGGAGCTCAAGAGTAAAAATATTCTTTTATCTACTGATATTCAAGAATGGGAAATATTTGGAAAATTTTCCTCATTTATCAAATTGAAAAGGGTTACAGCATATGTACTGCGGTTTGTGAATAACTGCAGAAATATTAAAAGTAAAATTTCAGGTAATTTAAGTGTAGCTGAACTAGAAGCAAGTTTGAATTGTCTACTGAAATCAGCTCAGGCACATGCCTTTCAAAAGGAGTTGAAGACATTAAAAAACCAGGGAAATGTCAACAAAAATAGTAACTTAAAATCTCTTCATCCCTTTTTATGTGATGGTCTTATATATGTGGGCGGTAGATTAAGTTTAGCTACACACCTATCGTACCAACAAAGACATCCAATTATATTGCCAGCTAAACATAAGCTAACCGAATTGATTATACGTCACTATCATTATGTAAACTTACACGCAGGACCTCAAGCGCTATTAGCTGAAATAAGATTAAGGTTTTGGCCTATTTTTGGGAAAAATACTGTTAAAAAGATATTACATAAGTGTATTGTGTGTTTTAGGTGTAATCCTCGTATTGGTAACCAGATCATGGGAAGCTTACCGAGCGAAAGAATCACACCGAGCCGACCTTTTGCTATCACGGGAGTCGATTTTGCTGGACCGATTCCAACCAAAAGTGGGCCACTGAGGAGAGCTCCACTCGTGAAATCGTATTTATGTATTTTTGTTTGTTTTTCCACAAAGGCGGTTCATTTGGAATTAGTTTCGGATTTATCTAGCAATGCTTTTTTGAACAGTTTAAAGAGATTTATATCCCGTAGGGGAGAACCTGATAAGATCTTTTCCGATAACGCTAGCAACTTTCGGGGGGCCAGTAATAGGCTCAAGGAGCTGTATACCAGTTTGAGAGAGAACAACGACAAGATTCAAAATTATTTAGCTAACAGAGGTATTGAGTGGAGGTTCATAACCCCTCGAGCCCCTAGTCAGGGAGGGCTGTGGGAAGCTGCGGTCAAGTCAGCAAAGTTTCATTTGTATAGAGTCACTAGTAATTCTGCTTTAACCTTTGAACTTTTGTATACCTTAATTTGTCAGATTGAGGCCTGTCTAAATTCCCGTCCATTGACTTCCTTGTCTGATGACATCCACGATTACCAACCCCTCACCCCAAACCATTTCCTCATAGGCACTAAATCCTCTATCATTCCGGAGAGAGATGTCCGAGCCATACCAGACAACAGGCTGACCCAATATCAGAGAATCCATGCGCTAATGTTATCCTTTTGGTATAGATGGAAGCGAGAATACTTGATGGAGCTACAAAAAAGGACGAAATGGCAAACCAGTAATCAACGGGCACTGCAAAAGGATGATCTGGTTATTCTGAAGGAAGATAATCTACCTCCACCATTATGGAAAATGGCGCGAGTTATATCTACACATCCCGGCGCGGATGGTGTAGTGCGAGTGGTTACCCTGAAAACCCCTCAAGGAATCTTTGTCAGGCCTATCACAAAGATATGTCTAATGCCTCTGGACCCGGAAGCTGAACCTGTGACGGACGCCCCGGACCCTTCCGTCAGTCCGGACTCCCCGGACGACCATGATGAAACTTTTTAGGGTGAAAATATTAAAAAAAGACCCTTTAAAGATACTAATCCCAGGAACAACATGACAACCAATAAATTGATGATTGATTGCACCCCGCGCTGTGGTGCTTATATCGTGGACTGCACCTGGAGAAGATCCTAACCAATGGACTTAAAAAAAAAAGACAATTGTGTTGTGTTGGGTTGGGTTTTATTATAATATTATTTTGTGTTGGGTTGTGTTCTATTATAATAGTATTTTGTGTTAAGTTATTATTTAAATATGTAAAAAAAAAATTTTTTTTTGGTTAATTTAAGTTTATATAATTAGTTTAGGTTAATCACCTTAAAATTCAACTTGTGAATGTACATTTTTAAATAATAGTATAACAAGCAGTGCAGGATTACTTAGTTTTGGCTGCTAATTTATAATAGGTAAAATTATTTGTTAGTATTTGTACGGTATTTAGAGTTAGGATTTGTGTTTTTTGCTTTTGCCTTAATTGTCTTCCCCTGTTTTTGTTATGTTTTCTTGAAGGGTTCCTAAATCGGTATGGGCGATTTAGTAACCCCGAGGCGGAAGCTATGTTAAAAATTGAGATACTACCAGCACCTATGGGTTGCTTGAGCAAGCTCCCAGACGTTGATATTTCGAATGGTGCGAGGCTTGGCTGGACGCTGAGTGTTCGCAGCCTGTTTTAACTACCAAGTACATACTATGGAGGAAGCCATTTTTTTGTAGATGCTTTCGAATGTCAAAATGTATAATCGTAGATTCTTTAAATGTGTGCAGGTTTTTATGTTATAAAAGTGCTAGCATCCCATTATTATTGCTTCTTCCCAACGCAAGTTTTAACAGTAAACAACTGCCAGTGTTTGGCCCGGTGTATTGACACCGTATTATAATACATTTATAACATGTCCAAGTGAAATAAACAGTGAAGTTTTTTGCAAGGATAATTATTTTATTTAAAAGGACCCCTATCAATTTTGAACAATTACATAACCCGAACTTACAACTTATTGTTTTTTTTTTACATTCACATTGTAATTTTAGAACTTAAGATATAATATAGAATTTAAAAAATGTACACTACTCTTCCAGACACAAGCTAATGCTTCCATGGAAGAGTGGTATTAATTAAGATATTTGAACATGAATGTACACAAATTATTACATAATCTAAATGTACATTATATTTTATATGCTAAAATAAAAAATAAAAAATAAATAAAATAAAATAAATAAAATAAAATAAAACAAATACATCCATACAAACTTTCACCTTTATAATATTAGTAGGATATATCAAACGCATTAGCTAACAGAACTCAAGTCGATTCTATATATACGGATTTCATCAAGGCCTTCGACAAAGTTTGCCATAAAATTCTACTGGTTAAGTTACGTAAGCTAGGTATTGATGGAAAACTTTTAGACTGGTTTGCAAGCTATCTATCTGAGTACTACTTGTTAACATTAATTTGTTCCTTTCCAATCAATTTATAGCTACCAGTGGTGTACCACAAGGGTCTCATTTAGGCCCAATTTTGTTTCTTCTGTTTATAAACGATATTGTTGATATATTTGATAAAGATGTAAATGTGTTACTTTTTGCAGATGATTTGAAAATATTTAAAATAATTAAAACCGTTGAAGATTGTATAATTTACACAAGTTAATTAATTGGTGTTCTGTTAACAAACTTTTTCTGAACATAAATAAGTGTCATGCAATAAGATTTTACAGAATAAGTCAACCAATTGTTCATCCGTATGGACTTAATAACTCTTCCCTTACCTCTGTCGAAGAAATTAACGACCTGGGCATAATTTTCGACTCTAAATTAAACTTTATATCCCATATAAACCCAATCGGTAAGAAAGGAATGAAAATGCTTGGCTTCATTCTTTGAAATTCCAGAGGTTTTAGGAATATTTCCACACTAAAAATTTTGTATACATCCTTAGTACGTAGTCAAGTCGAATATAACTCCTCCATCTGGTCCCCCCATTTTAAAATACATTCAGATTCAATCGAAAAAATTCAACATAAATTTCTAAGACATATTAATTTTAAACTCGGTATTCCCATTGAAAACATAAACTACAATTACTTGAAGAAAAAATTAAATTTATTAAGATGCTCAGATTGAAGAAGTATATCCGACTTAATATTTATGTTCAAAATTGTAAATGGTAGCATAGACACTCCTGATTTAACTAAGCTCATTGAATTTCATATTCCCACGAGAACCCCTCGATCTAAAATCCTGTTTAAATGTAACACATAATAGGACTGAGTATATGAAACACTCCCTTTTACCTAGGTTACATGATGTTACTAATAGATATGCAAATGTGGCAGATCTATTTAACTGCATGGAAGGTAGGTACAAGAGGGCTATGCTATCAAACCTTTTCAGTCACTATTTGTACTATAGATTTTTGTATGTAATTGTCTCTCTGATGTCATCTCTCATTCAAATTCCACAATCATCTGTTAAATTTTTTTTTTATTATTTCTATATTATTATTTTTGATTTTGTGACATGTACATAATCCGTTCTTATAATATATGTATACCGTTAAATTAAATAAATACATAAATAGTAACTTTGACAGTCTGCTTCCTTGTAGCCGGTTTCTGCTTTGAGTTATAGTGGCTTCTGCCTTTGAAAAAAAGATATTTTTTTCGATATTTAGATATGATGTATTGAGTTTTTCGATAATGATATATCGATATTTTTAGGGGTCGATATATCGATATTTATCGGTTTTCCGATATATCGTTGCATCCCTAACCATGGGGCACACTCGCGAATTGTGCCAGTTTAGCAGTTGTGTACTGTTAAAGTATCTGCAGGCATAATTATTGACTGAGCATACCAAGCGAAGTTGCTTGACCGTTTGGTATGAAATTAAGTTTATATGAAAAATGCTGAAAGATGTCAACCTATGCGGATGTTTCTAATGTTGAACTTTTCTTTTGGGTGTTTTGAGTAAATGAAAATATTGATGATGTAGGATTCATCACAAAATTCAAATTTTGCTAATTGAGAGATGAATGTTTTAAAATACATAACATGGTCTAGTTGATAAAGATAAAATAACTTCAATGTACATGTTCTAATTGTGTAGGACTTATTGTTACATTCTTTCAGTGCTGAAACAAACATGTCTCCAGAGTTTGCCTTGTCCCCGTACCTGATGTCTCCGACAGCAGAGATAAACTTTTTAAGACAAGTCAGTGAACTGTTTATCATGTTCCTACTTCCCCGCTGTTACTCCCTGGCGCCCGCCACACACCTGCTCAGAGAAGTGTTGACTTGTAAAAGTAAGCTGCATTCTAAATATATAAAAATTTTATACACCTTTTTCCATAATCCGGCTCTTAGACCGTTCTTAGAGAAATTCGCAAGTATCTAAAATACTGATGTTATGTATTCACATCCTAAACAACTTGTCGCACACAGTCCGTACACTTCGTTACTGAAATGACGAGACCTTCATCGCCACGACCTCTCAATACACCAAAACTTGCTTTCATATCCTCACTATTAGCTGTCATTTTTTGTTGATCCTTTTATTCCTAGCATTAAGCACACGCATTGTTATCACAATGTTTTTAAGTCTCGACGACGCAAATCGGAACAACCTCTACCAGCTGGTCGCCGGAGACTGGCGTTACTGACGAGTTTACAAAATGTGTGTGCCTATTTATTAAATGCGCAGATATAGACGGCCAAGATACTTGAGTCATCGAGTATCGGAAACTTACCTATCCCTGTGGAAGAAGGGCTTTACCAAACAAAAAAAAATGTTCTGAAAAATCGCAAATATCACAAGAAAGTTTAAGGCACCCAAGAGTACACACATCATTTGAGTTTAAAGAACACATATAAAGTGAATGGTAGAAGAAGTCGGGGACGCCAGTTGATGACATGGCACAATCAAGTGAATCAGGTTTTGTCCAGAGTCAAAATATAATTTTTTTTTTTATTTGAGCGACTATATAAAATAATTTTACAATATACAAAATATAATGGTGAATTTAAGTATAGATATTTAATTTTTTTAATACTCCACACTAGGGGGTCCTGTGACGAGGCGGACTAAAGTTATTTAAATATAGTTTATTTGTCTCATGTCGTTTTTAGTGTCTTCGGGTTTTTTCATTGACCTCTTTCAGCCATATTTTTATTTTTGATTTGTACTCATTAAATGTGAATGAAACAAGGAGTGTGTGCCGAGACAGTTGTGTGACTGTCTCTCCTCACTGCATAGCTTTGTGGAGAAATGGCTTGCGGTTTAGTTACATAGTTACTTACGAAACATTAAAAATAATAATTACCAGTCAGTGGCATCGCGTTTGGGTCCCACCCGGGCGTCGCATGTTTGATTCCTCGACTGGCTAAGTCTTCCATCACGACACAAGCATTGTGGTCGTAGTAGGAGATTTTCAAATATTGTCAGGTTATTCGTAACCCGGGAATGTTTGTCTTTCTTAAAAAAAAAGCATGCTGCAATATGTGTTTCTAAAATGTAAATATTAATTATGTTTTCTTTCAGTTCTCCAACCAGCGATCAACTTGATAACGGAGCCTGACTATTTGAATCAGAAGATCCTCAACTACCTAGAGGCACAGAGAGCTGCAGCAGCCGTCCAGAACAGAACACACGAGTACGCAAGAAGCTTTGAAGACTTCCTGAAACTCATTCACAACTGCAATGAAATTGACACTTTGAAGAGAATACGGTTAGTTTCCCTTTCATTTTGTTAGTTTGTTCATAACCCTACAGTGGTCACGCTCTTAAATGTAACGTGGTCGCATGGATTACATTGGTAGGCCATTTTTAAACCAAAAAAAATAAGTGAAATCATTTAGAATTATTGTGTATTTATTTTTTAATCTTATAATCTAAGCATTTTTTTTAGAAATAAGTAACATACATATATTAAACATAACTTACATGTTTTTCACAATTAACCAAAACATAAATGACCTCTTTTTTTAAACTAAAAATTTCATCTTTCACTTTTATTGATATAACAAAAAAAAGTAAGCACATATGCTAATTTATTTGCTGATTTCTGAGCCAGGATAAACATTAATTTATTGAATGATCAGAACAAATTAATTTTTTGCATTTTGCATACACTTTTCGAGTGCTATGTAGTTGGTCGCACGGATTACAGGTGTAGACCGTGGACTTTGCGGAGCTCCTGTAACACAATCAAACGTACCCGACACCAGCGCTGAACTGAACGCATCCGTGAGTTATCCAACTTAAAGTACACGGAAGATAAAATGATTCACGCCACCCGTTTTTGAGGAATCATTAAATTTTAATCCGTGCAACCACTCCAGTGTTAACAAAGGAATTAAATTTATTAAATTCATTCCTTAGATTTTAATGAATCTTTGTAAAACTCAAAAAAAATTAAATCACCTCTTTGAATTAATTACACTCAACTAATTCAAGTCAAGGATATATATATATATTTTTAAATTAACTCCACACAGGAGGCCCTGAGGAAAATAATTTCTCTCAGGGCCTATGTCATCTGGGATGCTGTGTGGAGGGTCTTTTTGAGGAGAGGAAGGAATGAACATTGGTCTTGAAGAGACCCATGTTGTAGGAAGGAGGAAACACAGAGGCCGGCAAATCATTCCACAGCCGAGCTGTTAAACACAAGAACGAGTCGAAGAAACGACCCGTTCTCATGTGACAAATGTCAACCGTGTATAAATGTTGGGCATGCGTTTGGCGTGTTTCCCGACTATGCACCGGTGCCAAAGGGATCAATGATGCTAGTTCCTTGGAGCATCTTCCATTGTAATACCGGTAGAATAAGGATAGCATTCCCGCCCGACGCCTGTGCTCTAAAGATTGCAATCCGTCTGTTAAGATGGGAGAATCTATTAAGCGGACTGCCCGTTTTTGCACAGAGTCGAGGGTATTTTTCAGGTATTTTGGAGCTCCAGACCAGAGGTGGCTGCCAAATTCAACCGTGGGGCACACTTGTGATGCAGGCCCTGTACAGTACGCCCAGTTTTTAAAAAATATGTTTAAAAAACCATTTCTCTTAACGTAACTAGCTATTCTGAAGAAACTATATAAAAACATTATCTCGTAAAATGGTACAATTTACAAAAACATAATTTTTCAAAAAATAAGTTTTAATGAAAATAGAATCAGAATTAGAATAAAGAAGACTGTATGCATTATTTTCTTTTAAATGTTCTTCCCTCTCCTTTCAAATTTCCCCAAAAAAACATGTTAGATGGTTATAAATTAATTCAAAATAACATATTTGTATGTTTTGTTTTGACTATTTTAACTCAAATTGGCATAAATGTGTACTAAACCTTTTCATATATGTAGATTATAATAACCCAATCCAGGGGTTCCCAATCTTTTTCAGCCAGCGGCGCACTTACAAGTTTAGTATTTTGTCACGGCGCCCTACTTTAGTAAGCTATTTGGAATAGATATAGTGACTTATTGTCGAAAGAAATAGGTACCTACAATAATAGTAGTTAGGTAGATGGGCACAAAAATTTTTTTTTTTTTTTTTTTTTTTTTAATGGCTCTTCACCCCAAAAGAGTGTTCTGGCCAGTGTCAAGTGAATGCTTTTGTGAGTGTAATTTTGTGAGTGTAATTTTTGGTTAATATTAACTAATTTAGTTTTAATAACAAGAACCTATCTACATTATATAATAATACTATACAAATAATAATAATAATAATACGCAAAATTATTACAATAAGAGATGATTTTAATTAACATAACAAGGAAATTAAAAGATATGCTGACACAATTTATTGTGCGTAAAAAATAAAATAAATACATGAAACTTAACTTACAGTTACAAATTGATGCTGTTAATATTCAGGAAATTAGCCAAGACTTTATACACGCGTTTGTTCACAGAAGATAACAGGCATGCAATGTTGTAGGGAGGCAATATACCCGAACTGATTAGGTGAGGGAAGAAATTTTTGTATGAATTATTTAAAGGACAACTGAAAAAAATATGATTGAGATCCTCTTCACCAAGACGACATTCACACATCGCAGAATTCTTAATATGAATTTTTGTCAGGTGAACATTGTGGCAGCAATGCCCTATCCGCATGCGGCAAATGGATGATGTCGAGAATTTGTTAAAAGAAAGTCTTGAAAACCACGGTTTTGAAGGAATCGTTGGCTGAATTGTGAAAAAGCTATATCCTTTTGATTGACTAGATTCTTCCCAATGATTCTGCCATGTGGAAATCATGTTTTCCTTCAATTTTATGAAAATGTCATCGGTGTTTAAAAATTTATATAAAATATCCCCCGAAATAATGGCATCTTTCGCCAATGAATCGGCCTTTTCATTTCCAGGGATACCGCAGTGACTAGGTATCCAAGCCAAGACGATTTCCTTGCCAGAGTCGGTTAATTTATGAATTAAAGTGCGAATTCCAACACAGAAATCGTCTTCTGGGTAATGGAAAGGGGAAGAGTTTAATTTTTGAAGTGCACTCAGGGAGTCGGAGAGAATTAAGAATTTTCCAATGTTAACATCGTCAATGTATTTGAGGGATTCAAAAATGGCTATACATTCAGCAGTGAAAACGGAAGCCTCTTTTGGAAGTTTAATTTTTCTATCGACTTGATCTGATGGACAGTGGAATGCCGCTCCCACATGGTTTGATAAGGGAGACTTGGAACCATCTGTGTAAATAATTTTCCAGTTGGAATATTTCGAATTTAAAATTTGGATAAGTTTTGTTGGAGCTTCGTGATTGTTAATTATGCCGAGAGAAAAAAGAATATTTGGTTTACACAAATGAATACGAAAGGAGTTGGCATATAAAGGAAGTCTGTCTGATGGATTTAAGAGGGGTTTATACGAACAGTACGTATGGAGGCTTTTAACAAGAAGAGGGATTGATTTGTTCCTCCAATATGGAAGTGATTTCACTTGAGCAGTGAGTGCAGTAATTTTGTCTTTCAGTGGGTGATTAGAGAGTCTTAAGCATTTAAATAAAAACTTGTCAGCCAAGAACTGTCTTCTGAAATGAAGAGGAGCCTCCACAGCCTCCAGTTGTAAAGCGTTAATTGGGGAAGAACGCATTGCTCCGATAATCAATCTTAAACATTGAAATTGAATACGGTCCAACCTTGCGAGGTTCTTTTTAGAAGTGGGTTCAATGAGGAATGACGCGTAATCCAAATGACTCCTAACATATGCGTTATAAAAAAGTTTTTGGGTGAATGGATGACTTCCCCACCAGACCCGTGAAACGGCACGTAAAGTGTTGAGGCCAGCTTGACATTTGTTAATGATTAAATTAACATACGGGTTCCATGTTAACTTAGAGTCTAAAATTACCCCAAGGAATCTTATTTGTACCTGCATAGGGAGAATTGAATTATTTATTTGGACTGTTACACGCGGAGTAACACGTTTTCTGGAAAAGACGATAACATTGCTTTTGGACGGAGAAATTTCTAAGCCGTGATTTTTTAACCAGGTGTCAAGGTTTTTCATGCAAATGTTAATCACATCCTCCAGAATAGAAATAATTCGTCCTGAAATATATATAAAAAGATCATCCGCATACTGGAGTATTTTACAAGATGGATGCATACTCCGATGCAGGTCAAAGGTATAAATATTAAAAAGGATAGGACTAAGGACGGAGCCCTGAGGCAAACCCTTGTTTACTATTCTTTCCAGTGGAGGAGAATCCAGCACCTGGATTTGAATTTTCCTGGTAAGAAGGAGGTTAATTATAAAACTAGAAAGCTTACGAGGGATGCCAATTTTTAATAATTTATTAAATAAAACATCCAATAAAACATTGTCAAAAGCTCCGCACACATCAAGGCAAACACCGACAAGGAATTCATTATCGGCCAGGGCTAACTGGATATCAGAAGTCAGGATGGACACACTTTCGATCGTACTTTTTCTTTTTCGAAAGCCAAACTGAGAGCTGGGAAGAATTTTCTCATTTTCTGCATACCAGTCTAGACGTCTTTTAATCATATGTTCAGCTATTTTAACTAAGGAAGATGACAGAGCTATAGGTCTGTAAGAAAGTCCAGAGTTAGGGTCTTTCTGGGGTTTCAGAATGGGAACAATTATTTGAGTTTTCCAGGATGATGGAATTTTGCCGGAGTCAAAGATCAGATTTATAATTGAAAGAAAATAGTTTAGTGTGGTAACGTCGCAGTTTTTAATAAAGCTATAAGGAATTCCATCTACACCAGCGGATGAGTCTGTGAGATCGTTTAAGACCTCCCTAAGTTCCGTTAAATTGAAGTGGGTGTCCATCCAACCCCGTGTTTTAAATGAGTATGTGAATTCTGTTTCATTAAAATTACTTGCAGTTTGAGGAGCTAGTTTATCGGCAAATTCCTTCACCCACTCTGAAGTGAGTGGTCGAGTCACCGTTGGGACGTGAGAACCCTTAAACCTGCGAATTGAATTCCAAACAACTGAAAGAGGAACTTCGGGAGATAATGATGTGCAAAATTTTTTCCAGCCTTGACGTTTTTTGTTTTTTAGAAGACGTTTGGTCTTAGCTTCAATTTGTTTATACTGAAGGAAGTTCTCCATATTCATATTTGTTGAATAAATTTTCGCATATTTTTTCCTCATATCTACTGCGTCTGAGCATTCAATATCCCACCAAGGAGCTGGGGGAGGTTTCCCTTTGCTACGTGTCGTTTTAATGGGGATAAATTTTTCTGCGGCCGTAATGACTGCAGACACAAATAAATCGTAACATTCCGCAACATTTTCTGTAGTTGGAGAGGGCAGATTTTGCACAGAGAACTTTGTATGATTTGAATAGTCATTCCAATTGGCTCTGGCAGTTAAGAACCTTGGTTTTCGACTACTGCACTTGACATTTTTGTTGGATTGATAAATATTTGAGGATTCAATGAGGATGGGGTAATGATCACTCCCATGAGGGTCATCCAAAACCTTCCATAACAGGGATGCGGCTATGTTGGAATTGCAAATAGTAAGATCAACCATGCTGGGTCGCTGACCAGGCACCTGAAGACGAGTAGGAGAACCATCATTGATAATACAAAAGTCTAGTTCATCTAGTAGATCAACAATATCTCTGCCCATTCTGTCACAATTGTGAGCTCCCCATAATCTGTGATGGGCATTGAAATCTCCCAGAACAAGAGAAGGGGTAGTGACCTTGGAAAACATAGCTTTTAGGATTGATTTAGAAGGTTTATTAGATGGTGATATATACAAAGAAATTATTGTAGTGTCAAAAACCTTTGCGGCCGTCACTTGAAAAGGACAACCAATTGGTTTTACATCTACAGGGGAGAAGGGTAATGATTTTTTAATGAAAAGAGCGGAGCCGCCCTTTCCATCTTGACGGTCGTCTCGAAGGCAGTGGTATCCCCTGACTCTGAAATCAGAATCCGGTTCCAGCCACGTCTCCGAGATGGCAGCCACTGCAATTGAGTTTGAGTGTAATGTGTTTAAAAATTCTTCAGTCTTATTTCTGAGACTATGACAATTCCACTGAAGAATCCTCATCAGAGGAGCCATTTCTAGTTGAGTTGATAATATTAGTAATTTGTTTAGCAACGTGGGACGGTATTTGAATGTTGTTTTTATTTAAAGTTTGTAAAATATGTAAAAATGAGGTGATTAGTGTAGAGTTAAGGTCTATATTATAATTTTGTTCTTTAGTAGATGACTTTAGGTAAGAATTGAAATTTGAACTGGAAGGAATTTGTCCATTAGGGAACCACAGAAGGGATTCGTGATTAGCATTATTTTTTTTTGTTAGAACTCTAGGTTTCACGACCCTTTCAACAGTTTTTCTAAATGAAGAAGAAGAAGGTTGAGAAGGGGTGGATTTTTTAGAATTTTTGGAAGTTACTTCAGAATAAGATGGAATGGATTTGTTAAACATTCTTGATGCTTCCGCATAAGAGATGCTCTTCTCGGCCATTGTGTGTTTAATATTGCGCTGCCTTGACAGTTCAGGGCAAGTTTTGCTGATGGACATGTGGGTACCGGAGCAGTTTAAACATTTATAATTTTCCTCTGTTTTATCACAGGAATCGCCACTATGGGACGAACTGCACTTGAAGCAACGGGGTTCTGATCTGCAGAGGTTCTTCGTGTGTCCAAATCTGCAGCACTTGTAGCATTGCACAGTTGGGAACACATAGAGCTCTACTGGTAGAGAGACGTTAAACATAGTAACATTTTGTGGAAGGTCTTTGCTGTCAAATGTTAGGACAACGGATTGGGAGGGTCTCCATTCTACAGAGTTTCCCGTATTAAACCTGTAATTTAGACGACGCGCTTTTAAAACTTTTCCGAAACCTTGAGGAACAGTAATGTTTTCCAAGATGTCCTCTATCGACCAATGCGGTGGGATCCCTTTTGTGACACCTAACTTTGTAACCTGATATGTAGGTATGAAAACGTTGTACGAGTTTTTTTTGGCAACATCAGATTTTACAAAGCTATTGGCCTCAGCCGCTGTCTTGAATTCAACAGAAAGACGGTTACGCCCAACCGATTTTACTCCATTCCAGACAGGGTGGATTTTATTTTTAAACATAAAATGTCCAAAGTCCACATCGTATAAATTTGATTGTTTTTCATCCTTTGAAATTTTAGTCACGTGTGTAATGTAAGGTGGTCTATCAAGATTATTATACAGACGTGACATTTGTGAAGGAGTATTGTTTACCAGTGTGGCGGGTGTGGTTGAAGGGCTTGCTGGACTTAGACTTGAAATCGAGGAAGAAGTGGACGGAATTACATCCTGTAAAACAGAATTATTTGGAAGGGAGTCGTTTTGCGTGGAGGGTGTTTTTCGATGTATTTGTTCAAAATCTGTTGCATTTCTATTATCTGCTGGTTTAGCAATTTTTCTTTTTTTTGACGTAATCGTTACGAAGTCCGAAGCCTCCGGAATATTAACCGCGATTATTTTTTTTGTAACACCCGAGGATTCAGATAGCAAACCATCATCTGGGGGATCAGGTGGTTTTTCTTTATCCATTTTCGAATAAATCTACAGCACAAAAATCAAAAAAAAATCTTACCTTAACTGCTCCGAAGAACCAATTATATAACACAAATACTTACAGTGAAAACAAATATACAAGTAAAAACTATATTACACTAATTTACAATACTATTTTAAAACTATTATCTATATAAAATGATTAATTTTGTAAAGAGGAATGAAATGACACTGGCACAGTTAGACGGTAGCCTTTGTTTTTTTCGGGCACAAAAATTAAAACATCCACAATATTAAATTGAGTTTTATTATATTTATAAGAATTCAGAATTGGAACAGAGAACAAAAAAGACTTGAAAAAATTAAAATACGATAGTTACTCAGTCAAATCAATGTGACAGGTGAGCTTGATTATTTCCGTACAGTTTTTCAAAGCAAAGAATAAGACTTGAGACAGCTACTCTCATTTCTTGCTCCACATTGATCTTTGAGCGTTATTTGTTCTTGATTACAGCTACAGCTGAAAGTCCAGCTTCACATAAATATGATGTGGCAAACGGAATGAAAATTTTAAGTGCTTTCGAAGTTAAATTTGGATATTCATTTTGAATTGATAACCAAAACTCCACCAAATCGGAACTGGTGAATCTAGTTTTGTAGCTGTTGTCGCAAGAAAGTTCAACGAGACTCTCTTGCTCTTGTGTTGTGAATCCTGGCGGAGCTTGTGCACGGAAAAGATCTCGGATCCACGGAAATTTTTCGACATCATCATCTGCAAAGTACTTCGAAAACCATTCGGTTAGAAGAGCCATCAGGTCTTGTGAGACAATTAGTTCATTAGATACCGCATATTTAAACAATTGCGGGAAGCAATCTTGACCGCTGCCTTCATTCACTTTTTTTATCCACAACTGCAGTTTCTTCCTAAACGCCGCAATTATCTCCGATAGTTTCAGAATGTGCGTGTTGTTGCCTTGCAAAGAAAGATTCAGATTATTTAGTTTCTCAAATATATCGCACAAGTACGCTAGTTTTAGCAAAAAATCTGGTTCAGTATTATATATTAAATATTATTATTAAATATTAACCGGACATTGCGAGCAAGTAGTCGTGGGCGGGTAAAGACGTGGGAGGGGTAGGTTATCAACGGTTTTCAAGCGAGTAGGTACTTTTCGCCGAGTGAGCGACGGCGACGAGTATGTACCTGTGTTCTTTAAAGATGCGAGCGCTCAAAATAGGAATTGTTGCTTTATAGGTACCCGCGAATATTTGTGGTTTCGGATAATGATAGAGGATCGACTCACGGCGCCCTTCTTTACTTTCTACGTCGCACCAGGGCACCGTGGCGCACACTTTGGGAACCCCTGACATAATCCTTTATCTCTATTCATTCTCACGAAAATGTATCACTCTCTTTTGCATTATTTTGTAGGTACACCATAGTGACTGAGATCATGCAGGCCACTACTCTACAGAACATGAACAGGGCCAGGGGGGTGGAGGCAGACACGGGGGCCGAGGGGACCTCTGGTGGCGCGGGGGGCCGGGGAGGGACTGCAGGGGGCGGCAGGAGGCAGGTGGCCGCAGCCCGCAAGCTCCGCAGATACATATCGCAGCTGTCCTATGCCAAGGGACAGTGTGAATCGGCCCTTACCGCTTTAGGGTGGGAAGGACCGTTCCCTTCGCACGATTCGGATAATGCTAAGGTGAGATAAGATTTCTAATTTTCACAGTTTATTCAGAAATTATTCTACTAACCCTAATCTTGCCAATCAAGGCTGACATTTAGAAAATCAACCAATATCTAATTTTAGATCATATATCACAATTCCGTGTGGTTTTGAGATATACGTATTTTACATTTTCTCATCACTCTTTTGTTAACTTTTGGGGTGTTTAGTTTTGATGTGCCTCCCCCTCATTCTTGGGTTCAAATTTTTGAAACAATCTTTTGAAGTTTCGAACAACATTAGCACTTGTTGGAAATAATCAGCGAATTTGGAGGTAAGGAGACAAAATGTCAACCATACTTTAAGGAAGGCATAAAACAATCTAGCTACTTACTCAGTTCCAGTTCATATTTCAACTACACAGACGTACCACAACACCTTTTTTAAACGACTTCAGAGAGGAGGAGGTTCTCAATTCGACAGTATTTTTATTTTGTTAAAATTTTTTTTTTATGTTTGTTACCTCAGAACTCTCGACTGGGTTAACCGATATTGATGATTCTTTTTTATTTGAAAGCTGGTGCTTCCCGTGTGGTCCCATTTCAATTTGATCCAGTTCTGACAATGGCATCCTGGAAAACCATTCAAGTCTTAAATGGACAAATAACTCAATATCACGCCAACCGATTTCGATGATTCTTTTTTTATTGGAAAGGATGTACTTCAAGGGTAGCTGGATGAAAGTTTGTTTAGGTTCTGATTATGGTATCCATGACAAAGTAACGGAACTCTTCAATTCTTAGGAGCAAATTAACGATACTCGTCCGAACCTTTTATAGGCTATCCGGATCTTTGAGTCACCTACCGTAACGTCGTTATGGTCAAGTAAGGTCTGTCTCATATGAGCAGCACGTTTAGTAGGTCTACCCATATTCAGACAAATTAGTTAGTGTACTTCAGATTCACTAAAAATCAAAAAATTTTAACAAATCAAAAAAATGACTTCAAAAAATGCACTAAAAAGTAAAAAAATAATTTCGTATTCTTCTGCAACTTAATACTCAACTTACTTTTTCTACTCATCATTATGTAGGTACGATTGTTATTTTTGGAGTCGGTGTCTGCCAAGGTACCCGGCCCGGCGTGTTCACTTGACAGCTTCCCTCCCGCCGCGGCCCCGCTCTCGCCTCGTCAAGTCGCGCGTGCGACACAAGCACATCTCACCTATAACTATGTATGTAGTTACAAACCTACCTTAGCTGACGCCGACTCCAAAAATAACAATCGTACCTACATATTGAAGAGTAGAAAAAGTAAGTTGAGTATTAAGTTGTTGAAGAATATGAAATAATTTTTTTACTTTTTAGTGCATTTTTTGAAGTCGTTTATTTGTTTTGTTTAACACACAAATTGCGTCCCGTTCATCATGGAAGTTTTGTAAGAAAAAAATTGCACATCGATTTTCGTCAGAGTTCTTACTGCGTTGCTCTCTTGATAAGTGTCACCTTGTATTTTGCATTGTTTGTACAATGCCTTTTGAAGGTATGCTGTACTTTATGTCAGGATTTAGCGTAGGTTCAGAAGAGAAAAGATAATCCCTAACAGAGCACACCAACAGAAGTTGTTCATTATCCAAAGATATTTTTCAGCGAATTAATTTGTGTTTTTCATAAGGTGACATAACTCCGGGAAATTGGGAAGGAATCTGACTTACCTTAATTTTTTTACACTGCAAGTTTTTGGGGAGAATCGATATTTTGGCACTGAAGGATCACTGGGTTGATTACTGCACGAATTTCCATAATATAGACTGACTGGTACAATTGTTGCAAGGTCACTAACACAGATATGTATACTCCACACCGTCAGACAGGGACAGGTAATGGACAACAGGTTGGGTGGGGGAATGAAGGAACATATTTAAAGGGAGATGCATGTATGTGGTTTCATAACAGATGCAAAACCAATATAAATAGGTACGGAGGCACACAACATGTGGATTGAGCTATCAGTACACATCATACCTCTCTTATTTAATCCTGAGCCTCTTCCAGGCCCACTGGAATAAGGATTGATAGGATAACTTTCAGTAACTTCTCATCTTCCCTAGCGCGATTGCAGATCGTCAACGAATGAATAACAGTTCACAATGACTAAGTCTTGTATGTATTCGACGTCAACTGTTGTTTGTATGTTAGTGATCTGCAGTTGTCCCAGGGTACGATGAGAGGTTCCCAAAAGTTATCCTATCAATCCTTATCGATCATTCATGCTAGGGGGCCAGGCTCATATTAACAAGTTCCTTCTTTACCCCATCCTCAACACACCTCAAAATAACGCCCAACCGATTTGAAATGTGATTCCCTTGATTTTTACAGTGTACGGAAACAGACATGCTCTTGTGGGATTTTATATTAAAAGTAATTCTGATCTGGGTTATTTTTTATCTGCTAAATCTATTTTTCCAGGTATTATCGCTGTGCACAGTGCTGGAGAGTGTGCTGGGGCGACGCCACCTGTCCCTGTTCCTGGAGACTCTGTGCTCCCAGGGTCTAGTGGGCTACTGGACAGCAGTGGAGGAGCTGAGAGGCAGCCACCGGAGCAACTGGCATCAGCTCGGAGCGGAGATCTTCTACACTTACATTCGGTCGCCCAGTGCCGAAATCAAAGTTGATAAGGTTATTTACTTTTGGCTACATCTACCTTCAGTTATAATTTACATAACATGATTCGAGATTTTAATTGAGCAATCCACAAAGTGAAACTTGGTTTTTATCATATTTCCAAGATTATTGATGTTAATTTTATTAATTAAGAATGAATCAATTAGGATAACATCATCCTTATAACATAAGGTTTTGGGTTGTCCGAACGGATCAATGGTACTCAGTCTAGATTTTTTTACTACATGTAGTTATATTTTTTATAATTATTTTTTTATAATTTCTTGTTTTTACCTTTGTGTGCTGTGTCCGGAATCTCGTGATACCAAATCCAATATAATTTATACGATTATCATTGAATAGTGCTACATAATTTTTTTAACTTCATGCAAATTTTATGGTTATATTTTTATTAATTTATTATACATAATGCGTTTGGTTTTTTTATTGGAATATTTATGAATTTACTCTCTTATTATTTTTGTAATAATTAAAATTTCCCTTTATTGCTGTTTACAGGAAACTCGCAAAAGAATGGAAGCCTTCCTTCTCGGAGACAAAGGGCCGGAAGTTTTCTATGAAGTCCAGCAAATGGTCATCAATACCCTGCAGGATAAATATTATCAGTCCTTTCTTCTGAGCGAGCAATACAGGGCTTTAATCAAAGCGTTGGCTGATGATGAAAACAAAGGTACTTTCACTGATTAATATTAACCGCTGTTTAACCTTATTTACTGTCAATAATTTTTATTTCAAACTAGCTCACAGGTAAACACTATGTAGGCCTGTTTTGGGGTGCCTCGGCGAGCGTGTACAGTCGGCATAAGATTTTTTTCATATTTATTCCATTTTTAGATGTTACTTAACAAAATTAAAGATGAAGGTTTTGACATATCCATTTATTTGCAGAAAAACTCATTTTACATCATTGATATATTATATTTAGATTAGACATATGCGAAAAAATTGGTTCAACAGAGTTGGAAGGAGACCCTCCAAGTATCTATTTAACGAATTTAGTTGACCTGCAACCATCGTGTCCAAAGCATGTTATGAGATGCGCATCTGGTCAAAACCATGTGTAAAAGGTGTTCATACAATGTATGGAACGGTCTATTCAAACTGTTAAGCATCCGAGTCCTTACTACGCGGTGCCCTCAGGCAAAGGATACTTACATAGCGGCATCAGGCAAAGAACATCTGCATTGTTGCAAGGGATACTTAGATAGCGACCCGCGCTCGGTGTGAAGTATGTTGTAAGTCACTTAAATGGTTCAATACCCGGCTTCAGAGCTAAGTTCAAGTCGTTCCAGAACTCACGTCCGCGAATGGCACGATGTTATGCTCGTAATTGAAATTTTCGATCGCCCTGAATGCAAATAATTGCCTTTTATAATAATTAAGGTGCATCTAAAGATTTTTCTAATAAATATTTATATTTAGTGTGACCATTGATTTCGAAAGTTTATCAAAAATATATTTTTTTTTTTTATTTATTTATTTATTTCAAGATTTTTGTTTATACATTACAATGATAATATATGCAAGATTACAAAATAATTCATGTTTTATTCTACTACTCCATAAGTTGAGCTCTAGGAGTTCGTGTTTATGGGAGGAGTATTTTACATGCAAAAAAATTATAATAATGTTCATTATGTAAACAATTTTCAAAGAACTAATGAAATAAATATCTTAGGTAGGTACACAATTTAGACAATTTAGACAATATCAATACAATTTTTTAAAATATTAAATACATTGCAACTGTAAAAAATAACTATGTAACTTAAATGAATAACTTTGAAGTCGTTGTATGCGGCCCTCTACTTGAAAAATCTGTAAACCCCTGCTTGACATCGCTTTCATGCCATATGTTTTCGTTTGGCAGAAGACGGAAACTGTCAAACTTCCCCTTCATCACACTTCTGCAAGCCCGAGATGAACACGAATCTCGGAATTTTTTGTAAGGCGTAGCACCTCTAAAGTATATCTCTATGTTTTTTTTTTATCTCTATGTTATGATGAATCTGTGGGAGTAGGAAAATAGTGAGGTTAAGGGGTAGGAACTTAAGTATGTGTAATTTGATGACAATAAAGAGGAAGAGAGTAATATGTTGACTTATTATTTTTATAAGGGTACCTGTAAATTGTAAACTTGTAACAATGATTGTGTGTAAAATAATTTATTTATTTATGTTTGTTTCACTTTTTTGTACATACTTAAAAATTAAAACAATAAAGAAAATATAAGCACCATGAAAAAAGTAAACAACAAAACATTAAAAAAAATACATAAGTAAAAGTGTAATAGAAACTAAGTCTCCTCATGAATTTTCATAAACTAGTGTCCTGGTGTTGTTAAAGTAAAATGATAATAAATGTAGGCAAAATCTTTTGGGTATATGGATGTTGATTAATTGAAGCAATTCAAAACAGTCAATTTTGTGTTGCAGTATCTTATGTAATAATATTAAATCTGTATACTTCTTTCTGAACGTTTCAATAGAGACATTTTAACCATAAGATAAATATAATCAATTTTTTGTTTAGGAATATGCAATTTATAGTTTAAATACCTCATGAACTTATATTGAATCTTTTCAATGTTGTCAGAATGAATATTGAAAAGGGAGACCATATCGTAGAGTTATACTCTAGTTGGCATCTGACAAGGGTTTTATATAACATGATAAAAGTATTTTGCAGCTCTCAAAACAAATCCAAGAGTCTTAAGGGCCTTTTTGATAATATTTTTAATATGGCTTACAAAGGTTAATGTTAAATTTAAAGCAATTTAAATTTTTATCAGATACGTTTTTAGATTTCACGGCCAAAAGAATTTTCGTTATTTGTTTTTGGGATGTTATTCCGTCTTGCGCTACCTCCTTCTTTCTTAGCCAACGTTTCGGACAGCGTTACAATGTCCATCATCAGGGCAGATGTGTGTAAATTTTTATCATTTAATGTAGATTTTTTATTCTGTGAATTTGAATGAACTGACATTTCTTTACGTTCAATGCTAGTTTGTTGATGGGGCACCGTTCAAAAAGATATCTCAAATTAGTTTGTAATGACTTCATCGAGCCGTTGTCTCTGTAATACTTTGCTTTGAGGTGTTTAATTGAATAAAACATTATTTTATTGGCAGCCTCTAATGATTAATGTATTTTTGATTCTCTTATTGATAGTAAAGAATTTGTTTTAGATCAGCAAGTTGTTGAAAGTTCGCCTATGGAAGAAAGGCAGTTATCAGGAGATTCAGTGTCATCCAACGATAGTGCCGTTGGGGCCTTGAATGTCGGGGAGCACTCCAGCTACGCTCGCAAAAAGCTGGAGCAACTCCAAGAGAGATTTGATAATAAAACACAGGTACGTAAAACCACACACAAGGTTCCAACATAAGAATTTGAAACTTAATAAGGTTTTTAAAATATGCGTCTAATATATATCGTCCCTTTAAAAACTCTCAATAGAGGTTTTTATTGTACCTCTTTTTTATTTTCTCTTACGAAATCAAACTCATGTTGACTGTATGTACTTTTAATTCCACTTATAAGATGTGTCAGGACTAATGGTTATGTAATGAATCTATTAAATGAGCAATCTGGATAGCAATTATATCATTGGTAATGCTGGTGCAATGTTTTAATAAATATTAAAAATAATTTTAAAGGAACATAAATATGCATGTTACAGTATGTACAGGGTATGTGTGGATAGGAATGTTCCAACAAAGGATTTACCGATCTTCTCTTAGGGTAGGCAATCTCTCCACATTGCATTTGTAATCGTAGAGAAGGGAATTTTATTAGTGGGATGAACAAATAAGGAAGGAATTTGGTGAATTTTGCATTCAAAATCAGATATGTAGTGATATATCAGAGAAGATTGCGAGATTGAATCGATAATAAGGAACTCCAGTGAAAAATATTATGGCTTTAAAAAAATATGTTCATATAGACCAATAAATGCTGATTCTGAATATATAAGTTTTATTTAATAATATAAAACGCAGAGTTTTATAAAAATTATTAAAAAGTTCATTTTTAATCGGATCGTAAAAACACACTGTCAAGTTGGCATTATTGAAATTTTAATGGTGACATCACTGTTCGACGTGTCGTGACATCACCGTAAAGTCATTGTATGGGAATGTATGATACGACACAAGCCATCGTATTAATTTATTCGTTTATTTACATACTGTTTACAGAGATTTAGTTGTTGTGTTTATTGAAACATTATTTAGGCCTAAATTATGTTTAAAAAATAAAGGTATCTCTTATTAGTTTATCTCTATTATTGAAAATATTCAAAAACTACTGCAAAAAAAAATAGTAATGCTACTTCTAGGGAGAATACTTCGAACAACGGAATTCAAAATGGCGGCAGTTGATCAGCTGATTGCCCGATCCTAAAGTAATTTTTCAGGTGTGATGACGTCACACTATTCGCCATACGGTGGTTTTCGAGGGGTCTTGAAAAATGAAAACTTTGACAATTATTTTAACTATTAAAACTAACTCTAAAAATAATAATAAAAATGCAGTTATTTAAGTTAGAAGGTCATTATTCGTTAAAAAAATTAAAAAATTGGGCTGGAGTTCTCTATTGCGATAAGAAGAGAGTGGTGCGGTTTGTTAGTTTTACGGCACAACAGGTAGCGAGAGGAATGTTTTATTCATCGCGTTTTATGAAATTGTAGGACCCTTAGTTCAATTGCAAAGAGAATGGGGCAGAGGGTACATAATCGCACGCAATATTGGTAAGATAACAAAATTATTATTAGTTAAAGTTCCCACAGCAAGTCACTTGTTTGGTCACTATGTCTCGATAATAGCATTTAACAGTATGTTGATATGGATGTAACATCTTCTAACCTGATGTAGGCCCTGCAAGCTCTTCGCGCCTCGCTGAAGCCGGAGTCCAAGGTGCTGGAGCTGCTGCAGCGGGAGGTGGTGGCGCTGGCCGGGGAGCGGCGGCGGCTGGAGGCGCACCTGGCACGCGCTCACACCTGGGCGCAGCACCTCGGCAAGTGGAGGGCCACCGTCCAGAGCGCAGAGGTCATTATACAGACAACTACCTTTACCCTTATCATCATCATTACACACCTGCCCTGATCATGGGCACTATAATGGTATCCGAAACATAGGCTAAAGAAAAAAATAGCGCAACATGGCATAATACCTCAATAGTTTACGGGGTGTTTAAGTAAAGAATACGAAAGTAACTCTCACAAAAAAGTATTAGTAATTTGGGAGGCGGAAATGGGTGTCCCCGTCCCAGGAACAATTTATTATATAACCAACACCTATGCCAAGTGGTTCGCTATGTTTGGTGACTTAGCAGGGGTGCCTGGGTGAGGTTTGTCTAGGTTTTGGCGGATGACCTTGACACACTAAACCCCAGATTCCTACCCACCCCTCATACCTTTTTCCTTCCCAGAACTTCCTCTCCTTCCTTTCCTTAAAATGACCCTCCACACAGCATCCCCAAAGATGAAATAAGCCCTAAGGGTAATTATTTTCCTCAGTGCCTCCTGGATGGGGCTAATGTAAAAAAAAATTTGCTATATTCTTACATATCCTTGTGTGACTAGCTTTATATTTGTTGAAACATTTTTTTACCCCATTGAAAAACCACTTGAGCAATAGCTACACAAATTTGGGTAGTTGTAGGTAGGTGATTTGTATGAATTAAAATTAATTTATTTTGAACTTCCCGCTTTCAGCCAATATGTTTTTTTTTATTTTTTCTTTTTATTTATTTTTTTTTTTATTTATTTTTTTTTTTTTTTATTAAGGAAAAAATACAGATACAGACGTCAATTGACAAGAATATACAAAACAATTAATGGAGAATTCGCCTGCATCCAAACTATTTCTCACAAATTAACATTGACAGCAGATAAAAACATATACAAATATTTTTACTGTTAAATACGGAAAAGACGTATGTATATACATAAGCAAATATTATTTTATAAACAGAGATGAAAAAAAAATGCGCAATTATAAAAGTTTACAAATTGTTTTTGGAAAAATTTTGATAGTAAGACCAAAAATATATATAGATAAAAAATAATGTCATACAGAAATTAAAAAAAAAGAAAGGTAGTTAAAATTATAAACCAAGCAATGTCTAAGATATTGTACTTTGTAGGAAAACGGCCTTCAATTTTCTACTAAAAGTACTGCGTGTATCAAAAAATAAGTCTGAATCTTTGAGGTTTTGATTTTGATTAAACGATTCGCACATTCTTCTGATTGGATCCCTGACACCAGCATTTGTACGCGTCCGGCTAATGTGGAATAAGTCGTTAAGCCATGTTACTCTGGATGGTATTTTGAAATTTATTAGTTTCAGTAGGTCAGGACAGTCGATAAAGTTATTGCAGATTTTATAAAGCGTCATGAGGTCAAGGTATGTTCGCCGGTTAGTTAGAGTGGTGACGTTATAATTCGAGAGCATATTTATGTACCCCCGTTTAGGTGCGCTCATTCTGTAATTGAGGTATTGCAGAAATTTCTTTTGAATACTTTCAATGTTGTCTTTATAGACACCGTAAAGTGGTATCCATATGGAGGTGCAGTAGAAGAAGGTGAAGTAGACGATAAGTTTCAGGTTTTCGAAATTCGCGGCTGTTTCTGATGACAAATCCTAGCATGTGGTAAGCTTTATTCACAATATTCTCAATGTGCGCATCGAAATGGAGTTTAGAATCAAAAAGTACGCCTAGATCTTTTATACAGTAAACGCGCTCGAATAAATAGTTACCAATACAATAATTGTGTATAATAGCGTTGTGATTTTTAGTGAAGCTTATTTGTTTACATTTGTTGTAACTTAGGTAAATTTTGTTTTCATTGCAAAATGCTTCGAACCTTACTAAGTCGCTTTGGATGAGCAGACAATCGTTTAAATTCCTAACAATGGCAAATATTTTTATATCATCGGCGTACAAAAGAAATAAACAATGCATGAAACATTTAGTAACAGTGTTAAAAAAAAGTATAAATAATAGCGGACCCAGGAAAAAGCTTTTAGTAGCTAGCTTGATAGCTTCTATGAATATCAAGAGATATCACTAGAAATATTGAATATTCTAGACAATATTGTGTAACGTGAAGTCTACATGTAGCCGTCATGTTAAATTGTTTTCTAAAAATTGAAGATCTGTTTGCTTGTTAAAAATGCAATTTTTAATGTTTGTGACCATAGACAATTGCAATAGACCATAGACAATGTACAGAAATAATAATATTCAATATTGCCCCACCGAATTACAAATTGAGAGGTGGGTCAAATCCCAGCAATGGAAGGAATGGGAGAGGGCACCCGGAATGAAGCAATCCAAAGTACTCATAAACGGACCGGACCCCAGACGGACCAGGAAACTACTCGATATGGACAGAAACTCGCTGAGGGAACTGGTAGGACTACTAACGGGACACTGCCATCTCAGGAGACACATGCGGCTATTGGGAGTGGAAAGCACAAATAGATGTAAAAAATGTGAAGAGGATGAAGAGACTCCAATTTACTTAAGGGTGCCAATGTCTTGTCCTGGTGGGAACTAGGCTCAGATACCTGGGGAGACACGATAGAACCAGAAGACTTAGCCATTTATCCAATGACAACTCTGGTGAACTTTATTAAAGGGACTGGGTTATTATTAAAGGACTGAGGTAAAATCGAAGATAGCACAATGGGCCTATGGCCTAAGTGCTCACGGTAACTAATCGTAAACCGTTTCCGCAAAGAATATAAAAAATATTGCCCCAAATAAGAACAGGTTAGAGCAATATCGGTAACTAATGTCAAGAAAGCACGAATGTCAAGAACACGTAAATTTTACCATAATTTTTTTATACACAAACCTAAAAAATGTGAATAAATTTTGAAATATTCTTTAAACCACAGTAAGCAGTATATGCATGTTGTTATTTATTTGATAAAAAAATTAAATACCTCAAAAAGAGTTTCAGTAAAAAATCATTTGTACTTTCAGATTATTGAAGAATCACAGCCACCACAGTTTGTCTTGGTCGTGCAGAAAGATGAGCCTTCAGCAGAGGGAGAAGATGAAGATCCCGAGGCCATTTCCACCGGTTGGGTTCTATTGCGATCCTTGCAACATTTTCAGGTACAATTCTTGTCTTATTCACAAAATGTTCTTGATTGGTAATTATGTTTAATGAAAGTGTAACAAAAGTCCTTAAAATATCCATGCCATTTCAGGAGCTGCATAGGAAATTACGTCCATTGTGTTCTGGTGTTAAAAACTTGGAACTGCCTTCAAACTCGTTTAAGTTCTTATTTGGTAAAACAGACAAAAACGCCCTTGAAAAAGCTAAAATTCAAATACAGAGATATCTCGATGTGAGTATTATTTGCAATTTTATTCCACCCTTATAATTTCAGAAACGTTAACAATTATTCCTACCTCTGTAATTATTTATTTATAAGTACTGTCACACATCAAAATATGTCAAACGGAGATATGTTAACAACAATAGATATGTTAGCAATTTAACAAAACATGTTTTTCGATATCTGTGCAAATGTGTTATGTATGTACATACAGAAAAATTGCAAATTATATGCAAAACACGTTATACATATTTTCATTTTTAATCTTAATGTGTTTTAATATATCTTTTTCCTCTTTAGTTTATTTTAGAAGACGAACACTTGAATCAGAGTGAAGCCATTTATGCTTTTCTAAGCCCCAGCTCGGAACATCTCAAACACAACACGCCGTCACCAAAGAAGTCTAGATTCTCTTTTTCAACACTTTTCAAAAGGTAAATAGAATAGATTTCCATAAATCATTTCATGACTCCAACCCCTTGTACTGATATCAAAAAAGGTTTTTATGATGGTTGTATTTACCGTGTGTGTCCAGCAATCACAAGTGACAATTGGGATAAATTTTGACTCATCATTTTAAAATCAATGAAGGCTTTTTATACTTTCAAAAATTATTATGATCACTAAAGACATGGACCCTCAAGGTACTTTAAAAAAACCCTAGATTTGCTGAAACGGGTGACCCATTTGATGGCTTTCCCCTATCTTAACAAACGGACTGCAATCTTAACAGCACAGACGTCAGGTTGGAATGCTGTCCTTGTTCAACTGGTATTTCAATGGAAGATACTCCGGGGAGATAGCGTCATTGGTCCCTTCAGCATTGGTGCGTAATCGGGACGCACGCCAAATGCGTACCCAACACACAGTTGACATTTGTCACATAAGTCCTTTCTATGACTCATTCTTTAGTTTCTTCAAGATCCATGTTCACTCCTTCCTCTCCTCAAAAAGATCCTCCATACAGCATCCCCAAAGATGGCATCCTGTGATCTAATATAACATAAAATATTGTTTTTAGTGGCAGCAACGAAAGTGCTCCAAGATCGGAAAGAGGAGAGCTGCCAATCCGAGAGTCCGGAGAAGACGATGAAATCTCTCTGTACTTGGATGGAGAAAGTGGCGAGGCGGGCTCCAAGGCGGTGTCCAACGGCAGCCGAGGCCTCCTGGGAGCCCCATCCGGGGGAGACGATGGCAAGGATGGGATCGCTGAGCCTCTTTATACACTCATGGGAGAGGTGTTCGATATGAGAGGCGTTTTCAAGTGGCTGAGGAAGACTTTGATTTCATTTGTGCAGATTACGTATGGACGAACGATAAACAGGTAATAAATCAATGCCGATTCAACAGGTTATGATTAAACAGCATAATCGGCAAGAACTCCTGTACAACTATGAAAGTGCCCTTTTAGATTCAACTGTAAACTGTTGGTTGTGTTTTGTAGACAAATACGAGATACCATTACGTGGATATTTTCGGAGCCCATGCTGCATTACTACATCAGCATCATAATAAAGTCCTGGTGGCCTGGTGGAGTCTTGATGAAGCCCGGTGAAGACAGAACTCCACCGATGAAAGGTAAGTATTCAATGAATACTTTATTAATTACATATCTATGTACACAATTAATGTTGTCTTTCCTACAACTTCCGTAACTATATAACCTTACGCTTTCTCTCTTTTGGATGTTTTTCCGATTACCATTAAATACGCAATCGATAAAATGGTGGTTCTTCCAGATGAGACTAGGCACCAGGCTCGCCAGGAGTTTATCAACAACATCCCAGAAGTGCTGACCAGTCTGATGGGGGCACAATCGTCTCAAAGGGGGGCTCAGAAAATATTTGATACTCTGCAGAACCATATGCAAAACAAACAGCTGTTTTATGTAAGCAACTTTCTAACATAATTTCATTTGTATCCCTGATGACTGTGAAGGAGTGTAACTTGAATTACAGTACAGTTGATTTGGCTTAACCTCTTGTTTGCCGGGGTAGGCCAAAAAAGAAAAAAGCTCCACCAATTACGACACGGCACCCGGCGGCAGAAATGACACTCGTGTCCAGCGATTCTGACACTGTCCTTTACAAATTCGTAGGGTCAAAGGGTCAAAATCGTAGATAAACATATTTTTCCCGCGCATGCGCAAGAACTGCGCACATTCCCGCGCTCCGGTAAATTATTAATATAAATTATTTGGAGTGACTAGGCGCATTGCAGGTTTCGCTATGGTAAAGGGCGATAATAGAGCAAGCGATTCTGACCGTGTTCTTCATACACTTTCTTTATACATAAGGGTCAAAATCGCGTGTAAAATCTCATGACACACCGGTGCACGAGCGGCAAACAAGGTGTTAATTGGTACACCGATTTATTAGACAGTCGGTTATTTGAAAATCCACAACCCAGGGAACAGAAACCAAATACAGAAACTAATACATTACTATCACATTACATAAGATTTAAAAAAAAAAAACCAAACACGCCGTATGAAATAAACATAAGGATCCATTCTGCACCACACACTCAACAACACCACTGTAAATTATTGTGTACTAATATTGAAATGAAAACTTCAACCAAATATCTAGGAATCACTATTGACCAATGTCTAAAATGGATACTGCATATAACCATTCTTAAAAACAGAGTACGAAAATTGACATATATTTTTAGCTGTTTGAGACACATTCTAAGTAAAGAACTACTGAGAATGACGTACTTCGCATTCTGTCAATCCATAATCCAATATGGTATAATAGGATGGGGTGGCGCCTATAAAACTCACACACAATCTCTTTACATTGCGCAAAAACTAATAATTAAAATAATATTAAAAAAATCATTTCTATATCCATCTGAACTAATATTCAAAGAATTTAAAGTCAGAAAATTAAATACTCTCTTCCTGTATCATTCAACCTTACAAGTTTACAAAGAGGATATCCTAAACAAATCCATACCTTTCAAAAACACAGTAAATCTCAGGCAAAAATACATGTTACCAATTCCCATTTGCAAAAAAACTTTGGGTCAACAAAACTATAAATACTTAGGAACAAATTTCTTTAATAAATTACCAGAAAATATAAGATCTCTTAAGGACAGTTTCAAAAATTTCAAAACACAATTAAAAAAATATACTGAAAACCTTAACTAAAAAAATTCAAATAATAATTAAAAAAATATATACATTTACACACATATGTTTCTCTTATTCTTAATATAAACTGAATTTAAAAAAAAAAAATCAAAATAACCTAACAAATAATACTTCCTCCCGTACACACAAGCATTTGCTTATTATGGGAGAATATTTTAAAAAAATATGTATATTTGTATTTAATAATTGTATTAAGTTTTTTTTTTATATACTTTCATTATATTTATGTATCTATTGTATGTACTGTACCAAAAAAAAAAAAAAAATCAATAAAAAAAAAATAAAAAAAATACTATTTTACTTCAGTTATATGGGTCACCATTCCGTTTAATTGGGACAATTTCCCATCTGAAGTCGATGCAAAACGTGCCTGCTAAAATACATAGTAGACTTAGTCATCGTAAAGTTGTTCAGTTCGTGGTTTGCTGCGGAGTGTCTAAGAAGTAATTTTTTGGGTTACTTATAGTATAACATATGTGATTGTTTGTTCGTAATTTATTTTTTTAACCTTTCTTTGATTTTTTTCATATTGTTCCTATGGTTAGTACTAATTATTTATTTTTTCAAAAATTTTATGAAGTTTAAAAACACATTCAGGAGAACTCTAAAAAATATGATACGTGTACATTAAAAAAAGGTCAATACATAAATGTATTTTTTACTCACCTACTTGAAACCTCGCTTATTTAGGGACAGGCGCTTATTTGGGAGAAAATGTTTGGGCCCGATGTGTCCGAATTAAGCGAAATCGACTGTATTTACAATAATCCAATATTTTTCCAACAACACATTAGTGATGTCACAGAAGTCCTATTTAATAACGTTTCTATAACGTCCGTTTAATAACGTTTCTTGCTCTACTGTCAATCAATGTGTTGTCATTGCCTATAAACTGTGGTACCAATTTAATTTGATGTCCACATGTATTGTTTTTCAGGAATTATTCGAAGTCCTCTTGATCGAAGTATTTCCCGAATTGAAGCAGCATCAGTGATATGACTTACATTTTAAGCCCAAATGAATGTTGTTTATCATTTTGACAATAGTTCGATGAATGCAATTTTATTTTAAAAATAAGTATTAGGTAAGTATATCAAATTAAATTTAAGATGACTAATGATATGAATACGGTGAAACCTCTGTCTATCGTTTTTGAAGGGACCTGTTGATAAAAACTATGAATGCAGGATATGGAAAAAAAATGCCACATACAATTTAAACTGTTTAATATTTTAAAAAAAGATACTTATTTCACATTTACCTGAATGTGTTTATTAAAAAAATACTTGATATTCGAAATATATGAAGGGTAATTTTTTAAGTTTAATATGAAATTTCAAGTACTTGCTGTGCTTGTCCATAATTATTGTACATAATCTTTCACCTTCGTTTTTTTTCTTAGCCATTTTATTGTCGAAAGTAAACACTTTGTTTTCGGTGCTGCAAATGGCATTTTTTCAGCATCATTTATCAAATATGCATAAAAAAGGTATTCACTTCTTTGAAGGCCGTGCATGCTGCTGAAAATGAAAGTACAGGCGACGGATCAAACGAATTCTAAATTGAATTCAACATGAATCCTAAACATTTGGCTACATCAATGTGTTTTTTAGTAGAATCTTTTTCCACTTCTTCGGCAACTTTAAATCGTTCTTGAAGAGTGCGCATTTTTTCACCGAATGGTTAATTTTGAAATGCTAATTTTGAAGTAAAAATAATGCACTACCGCTATGTTGGAATGTTTGATGACAACTAGTTATTTCTCCCTCCTTCTAATGTTTCGCTCATTGTTTATGATACCGAAATCGAAATCAAGTGTTTAACTTCAAAGTATGATTTTAAAATGTATGCTCATATTTTTAAAACAATCGACTGAGAAAAATATGTACACAAACACTGCATTGATTTAAAAGATAAAGGCGGTAAAATGATGCATAGAGGAACGATTGATCGAGATTTCACTGTATATATATTATGAAATATTTGACGAGAAACAATTTAACATGTCTCCCTTCTGAAATGTTTTATACACATATGTATTTTTGTAATAATTTTCAATGGATTTCTTTTATAAATGTAATGCATATGTATTTGTTAGGATATTTTCACTCCTGGAAATCTACAATATAGTTCTTAAAGTGTCATTGAACAGCAACTCACTTTTTTTTTTGTAATTTTGAAATACATAATATCGGCTAAATCTCCGCTCATCTGAAAACATCCACGGCTTTCAGTCGGGAATCGCAGCAAATCCAGCAAGTGTTTATTTACCAATCAAGGTTAACTTAACTGATTGCCTTAATCCACTTGAGTGACAGAGATTTCCGTGTGGTTGAATATTGATTCGGCCATTCGATATAATTAATATATCACTTATATCATAATTAATATATTAATTATCATATTAATGTATTAATTATATCAGTATTATGAAGTTTGGGTGATCAATTATTTATTTCCCGTAATTGAACCCGTTTCCTCGAATTTCTATTTAAACTGATCACTCTTTGAACTGAGCTCATTTAGTGCAATCAATAATCACACCTTTCTTCTTCTTCTTTGTGTAGCGTTCCATGACTATTAATTACGATAATAATATTTTTTATTATAAAACATTGGCATTACAAGAATTTTAATAATAACAAAAAACAAATAGTTAGGCAAAGCTGTCACATAGCAGCTTGTCTGCAGGTTCTACCATTTTTCTTAACCCGGCGAGCGTAAGGTTGGGTAAAATTTACCCGAGGCAATTTGTGTTGCTCGATAATTTTAGTTTGCCGAGCGCAATTGTTCCGTGATCCTCAGTAGCTGCGCGGGGGTAGGTAAGGAAGAGACAAGAAATGAGGATTTAGTCATCCACCGGTCAGTGAGGCTATTAGACGTCGTTAAAGTCGTCGGCGGGTGAGTTTTACATACCTAGGGCTTGGTGTTAAATTTTTTTACAAGTACTAAGATTAGAAGTAGAAGAAAAAGATTATTATAATTTGTTTTTGTTATGATTAAAGCCATAGAAGATGCCGATTTGTCAGGGTGGTTGCAATCGCCGAGCACTTAATCGAAACCCGACATTACTTTGGATTTGTCCTCGAGGTCCTGGGAAGACCCAAAACTCATAGAGCACGCCTGATTACGGAGGCAATTGAAATTCACAAAAATCCTATAAATATTAATAGAGACGACGGAGCTAAGCTCAATAGTTCTTGGTATCCGGTAATTGACGGTTACATCAAGGCAAAACGCAAAAAAACATGTTGAAGTATATTGTAGCGCCAGCTCGTAGAGAAGTGGAGCTGGTGACACGGTATCGCTCCTAAGTAGATAAGTACAAACATCACCCCTAACTATTACACATCTGCCCTGATGATGGACACTGCAACGCTGTTCGAAACGTTGGCTAAAGAAGGAGGTAGCGCAACACGGCATAATACCCCAAAAACTAATAACAAACATTATTTCTGTTCTTCAAAAGTACACATTCAAAAATTCCTCCAGGATGCAAAACATATTATATTATTATGTATGTATATAAAGTAACACACACATGATAGTTTTTTTAAGTTGTCGCTAGCGATGTGAAATGAAAAGGAATTGAATGAAAGTGTACATAAAACAACGGAATTTCGATTTTCCAGTTTGGCTCAACAAAGATGTTTCAAAGAAATTTAAAAAAAAATGTTTATGATAATAATTATGTGAATGTCTATGTCCTCCGCTGCGCCAACTGTGTGGTGTGTTCTGTAATCCTGTTTCAAGTCATTAAGATCTCAAGTTAGGTCTCGTTAATGTTTATCAGAGATATTGAGCATTTTTTTATGTACCATACATGTACGTATGTATTTGGGTTAAACAGAATATTCATATAACAAGGATTTTTTTTTTGTCTCTTCTGGCAAATTGAGAGTTTACTATATTGTCCAAAGAATCATGACTTCACCGACTGTGAAAGCTCGTACATCATTATAAAAGTGAGGCAGCAAATGAAATGTTTTCTAAAAATCTCATAGGATACAGCTTAGTCTGTCAGGTTAAGTGATCGATTTTTGAATAAGAAAGTTGTTTATGTGGTAATGTTTTTACTATAAAACTGTTTTTATAATAAAATATATTTAAATAATTAAAATATTATTGTTCGCTGTCACATGGAGTTGGTTTGAATAGTAATGTGTTGTTCACAACAACCTGTTTTTAAGTGAAACATGACATTGTTGACAAATTCTAATAGTAATTCTTGTATGATTATACTTAGTTAGAATTTAACGTATTATTATATTAAAACACATGAGACTAAAATTGTACAAAATGTGTCACACTACAATATTGAATATTTATTTCACTGCCATAAAGCGTTGACTAATAATTTAGTGACAAAATATATCTAGGTAAACTATAAAATAATTGTGAATGATCTTAAGGTGTTAACAGTAATCATTTAAGTATTTAACATAAAGTAAGATACGAGGGCTGTCCGTAAAATAAGGTTTCCAAGGTGCTGCGGTCGCGAGGAATGTTTTTACGTGCGATCCGGCAACACTGGCGTATAGCCTGGTTCCGCCAAGCCAAATGCCCACCACGCTACACTTAGTCTCGGCCGCACCCGCCAGGTGTGAATTTCATTCTGTTATTCGTTTTTTGTGTGCAAAGAACAATACCCTGGTGACATTCATTCTCAGCTGCATAAAGTATACAGAAAACAGTGTACGAGTGAAAAATTTTGGTTTAGAAGATCTCTACCCCAGTCTTAATTGAGTCCTCGCAATCCATGTCGTAGCACTCAAGGAATTCAAGCTCCTTCAACCCGTTGTTGCTTGTGATCTTTGGCGAGCATTTTTGGCACCCACCTTGCGCAGACATTGTGGTATCCCAAATTTTCAGTCAAAATCTTGTCAGTAGTGGTCTACTGATATGACCATGTCACAGAGCTCTGAAAAAACGAATTACAGAGCGTTATTCACACCAGGCGGGTGCGGCGAGCGGAAGCTCCGTCGCGAATGGCTATCACGCCGAGTTTAAGCGTCACAGAGAGTGCAGCGTGGTGGGGGGGAACCAGGTTGCACACCAGCGTTGCCGGATTGCGCGTAAAATCGTTCCTAGGGACCACAGCACCTTAGAGACCTTATTTTATGGATATCCCTCATAAAATTTTGACAGCACATTTCGTTGCGAAAGGCCTAATCACTTAGGAATAAGTTTTCAAAAATCGTAATCATTTTACAAGTAATTTGCCTTTTTTGTAGCGCAAAGACAATAATGATTAAATCTATCACGCTTTACAAGTAAATATACCTTTGGGACCTTGTGGTGTGTGATGTGTGGTGAGGTGTAAATGTATATTTTATTACTTTCCAACTGTATATTTCTTCTAAGAATATATTTGTATTATATTTTAATGATTTAGCAATAAGCCAAAGAGAAAGAGTTTCCAGTAATACAAGTTAAAGGCGATTTGATGATTATCAATCTAGTCATTATTTATCTTGACAACAAATTGAGTAACTTTCCTTCTTGACAACTCCTCGAATGGAATTTTGTATTTCCCGTCATAAATCTAGGAATTGGATGGACTTTTAAACATGCTCTTTGATTTGAACATGTTTTCGTAAATTGTAAATGTAATTTCTTTGTAGCATTCCTTTTAAAATGAAACCTAGAAGGACAGGATTAATAGTGGCCACATATTATTGTCTTCCAAAGGTTGTTTACATCAACAAAAATTATATTTATTGTATTAAATCTTGATGTGCTGCTGCAAAATTTTTGCCGTGCTCCATCTGTTTCTATTGTTGTCATAACTTCCTGGTTTTTGCAGAATATGTTTTTGCGAATTTTACCATCTTACCAGATAATCAGCCTTACTCATCATCGCAAAATAAGATCCAACCTCGGAGTAAGACCGGGTTAGGTGAAATTGTTACTCAACATGGTGGGTTAATTGCGCGCATGCGCGTGTTCTAACCGCGTCGCTGTACGGGAAATGTAGTAGCTGTCAGAATTTAAACCACCCAATCACCAGGGTTAACTCAGTACCCCGTGCGTTGTAACTGACGAAATGGCGAACTTTTATGAGAATCTTGACGTTTTGACGAATATTGACCGTATTCGTGGCATTCGTGCATCACGACTATGGAAAAGGTTAAAAAAAAGGTACGAAGGAGATTTTAGGTCTAAATATAGATTTACCAAAGTCAACATGAGACGTTTGATTGATTTGGTACGGCCATATTTGGATGTGAATAATAAACGGGGTGGCAAAGTATCTACCGATCTCCAAGTTCTTTGTGCCATACGATACTGGGATAGAAACGAGGTGAGATAGTGTTTATAATTGCATTAGAAACGGTAAACAAACACAGATCAATCTTGCTGAAGCTCCTCGAATAATATGTTCTATTGACTGATGTTGACGTATGAATAAACGTGAAGTTGGCAACACGCCGGGAAATGCTAAATTGACCGCATTTTTCAGCTTTGGAGCAGTGTTGCTACCGTAAAAAAATCAACAGCTGTCGAGAAACATTATGATGATGAGTAAAGATTTTTACCCCGAGCAGTGTAGGCTTACTCCACTGTGTAGCTACCGCGACGCTACATAGCCGTGGTACGGTTTCATGATGAGTAAGGCTGAATGTGTTTATATATTTATGAAAGTAGTATATAATCTACCATATGTAGTTTTCCCAGAAAAGCTAGCTGTATTAAGAGAAATGGTTTTTTAAATGTATCCAAATAGATACGCTGGCGTTGGAGAGGTTAAACTTGTGACACACGAGGGAGTGGCCATACAATCCCATGCAACTATCACAAATGTATAATAATATTATGCTTGGGTATAATATATGTAAGGGTTTTGCCGACTGTATGGAATTGTATGGCGAGTGATATTGTGAGATAGGCCACGCCCACATATTATATTCCTTGTCTCTAACAAGCTCTAATTTAAAGTTAAATATGAGTAAAGTGGTTATTAAAGATGCCTTTAATGAGGTTATCTCTTGTTTTTTTTTTTAAATGAAAATGTATTATTATGTAGAGTTAAAAACGATAGTAGAATTAGTCTTTCGATATCTCAAAAAATGTCGAAGATATGAGCTTTCAAAGTGAACTTGGATAAAACAACAGCTCTAAATATAGCCCAATTCAGTACAATAAATTTGCAATTTGAATGCAGTACCATGTACTTCCGCTCCAGTTATTTCAAGTACTGTGACGTCACACACTTGTCAGCCGGCTGACGAGATTTACTTGAAATGTCAACCTTTTGACGGCTTATATCTTTGGTACTATTCTATATTTTCCAAATATTCAAGTTGTTCTGACCTCGGTATGTGCTCTAATTGATATGATATATTTTAAATAACGTGAAATTTCATTGTATTAGACATCTTCGTTATATTTTTGTATTCTTTGCAAAAGATTGAATATTTTTTGCTGGTGAGACATTAGGTAGTTAGGTAGCAAAATATCATGATATTATTACTTTAGTGTTTGTGAAGATTAAAAATTAATTTTTGTGCAAAGTTATATAAAAATGTTACTTAGCTTTGGTAGTGTGTATAATGTAATCAAATTACCCAATGGTCAAACGGTTTTACGTATTTATTTGTAAATAAATATGTGTTTTGCATATCATCTAAAAGTATTTTGTCGCCCCCAAAGTAAGGGCATTTTCTTGATTTTGACAATTCGAACTTTAGAGGTGTGAATTTAGTTTTCTTTACATGACAGGAAGAAAAATACAAAGTTCTTTAAATAAGATGTTTTCTTTTGTAGTACTTATTCTTCGTATAATAAATAATATATCAAAGAGGTAGAGGTATTCAAGAGATGTGAACACATACACGAACCACAAACATATGCATTATTTATTTACAAGACAATAATAAATGTGTGGGAATTTTCATTACTTTTTAATTTTTTCAATAAGACGTCCTTCTCACGATTTCATTAACTTCTTGCAAAAGCACTCACTAACTTTAAATGCAATTTTTTTTCTCAACTCAATTTATGCACAACCCCCTTTGCCTGTGGGGCGGCAATTTAATGTTATCTCTGTTTAAAAGAGTAAATAATAATTGCACAAGATCATTTAAAAATATTGTGACCCGACAGTTGAGCCCCTGACAATTGGCCCCCGACAGTTGGCGCCTGAAATCATAATTATTATAAAATTTATTTATTTTTGTGCTTTATTTACGAATTTCAAACCTAAAATCGACTTCAAAAACACCTTTAATAATAAACTGGTATGGATATCAAAAGAATTTATTTACAATGTCGATTTTTTGTACTTATACTCTGGTGTATACAGTACGTACATCGATAAGTAGTTTTATCCTTGAGGCATCTGAATGAAATATCTTTTATACTTTTGTTATATCTTCTCTGCACACTCCTTCGGGACACTCAGCTATATTTTGTGTAAATAGGTATACCGTATTTTCCCTTAATAGGTATCCCGTATTTTCCCTTAATAGGCATACCGTATTTTCCCTTAATAGACTGCATTTTGTAAATAAATATGCCGGAGCCAACTGTCGGGGGATCAACTATAAAGGAATCGAAAATATAGGAAATAATAATTGTTTTAATTGAAGTTGTTTATTGGGTAGTTTTATATGTGAATTATCCTTTATTATGTATTTCACCTAATTAAAAAAGGGCATTAATTTGAAGAAGTGTTAGTGGTGTACGACGTATTCTTATTTTTACATTGTTTTATATGCAAAGTCGTATTAATTGATCTCATAATATTATTTATATAACTGCATTATATTCTTCACTGGCATTTGCTTTGCTTGCTACAGATTACAGAAATTCAATTCAAAAGCCTTTTAACAACTTTTTAACTCAACACATTCCTAGATCTTGAATTTCCAGTATTACGCGGGGTCGTTAGCAGTTATCATAGATTTATAAGTTCTAAAAGCTCTTTGTGAGATATTATTCTTTTCGATTCTGTAAAGTTTCAGCTTAATTTAATAGTTGCCATACTTTTTTTAATAAGGTTTTATGAAAATTAATATTTTTATTTCTTGTAATAAAATCATTTTGGTTCTCTTGGGGTTGGAATCCCATCAAAGGAAAGTCACCTAGAAAATGATTATGGAATGGATGTCAGTGAAGGGTTATCAAGATGGCGGCTATTTAACTACATGTAATAATGTATGTACATACATGTAAAATGTAAGAGAATTGAATAATTTAAACTAAATCTTTTTTATTACATAATAAATATGTTTTCTCAATGAACTATAAAGATGTTTAAAGACTATGTGTTCTAAATTACTTACATTTGTAATAACAAAATATACACCTTGATTTCTTCTATTTTTATAATTATTTTACCCTAGCCCAAAACCTGATTTAAATTATTTTATGTTTATGTCCATAAAGAACCAATCCTCTCGCCATATAAAACTCTCAACAGATTTGATAACAGTACTGAACGCTCTACGATTGATGGTATAGTACACGCCAAACTTAAATGCCGACCTGAACTTGATTCGATCCATTCTCCCGCAGGTGCAGTCACTTTTCTGACTTTACCATGACCGAAAGAGAAAGATGCGTAAAAAAATATCTATGATGATAAAGGAGTGGGCGGGGAGCCATGCCACTTTTCAGACCTTAAACTCGCCGATTGCGACGATTTCTGCATCCACTTCAGGTCGGTATTAAAGATTGAGGTGAACTATACCGACCTTTTCATCAAGTACAATGGATTGTTTTCGCATGACTTTTGTTGCTAGGTGTCACATCACGAATTAAAGCTAACTAAACTAAACTAAGCTAAACTAAACGGACAGTTTAAAGTTTTTTTCATAATGTCGATCCAGTTGATTAGTCAGACATCTCCAAAAAATCAAGAGTTGAGTATGCAGTTATATGTAAAAGTATCCCCTTTATCTGGTACAATACTCAGATTATTCACAAAACGGTGACCGGCCAACTCAGAACCACCTCAGAAAGGTCATTACGAGTGATGATAAAAAAATATAAAAAATTGGTTAAACAGGTTAGGTTAGGGTTAATGGCTATTTTAAAATAATTTTTTTCATTACTTTTAATGACTTTTTAAAGAGGTGTTGAGTTGATTTGATTCTGAGTTGGCATGGAACCCTCACAAACACCACCAAATCAAATATAATGCACAAAAACTTGTAGTGAATTAAACAAGATGTTGATTTTTTTCTGGGGCACTAATAGGATATTTCAAAATATTGTACAAATGTAGCAGACCGTTATGCCTCCCGGTGTTATTTTATAGCATATTTAACATTTGAAATGCAGATACGTGTAAATAATATTTGCTTGATGATAAGAAGTATTCGAATATTGCTTTCCTCATTATCTCAAAATGTGGTATTTGGAGATGTCTGACTAATCATCTAGACGATCAATATCATAATAATGGTGTCAACTTATTGTTGTGTTCCAATGTGTAATAAAAGGGGTTGATATTTGTTACCAAAAGATAAAGTTTTGAAAAAGAAATAATGGATTAATTCCAACAAATGTTTCAAGTGTGCAACCAACTACCTAAGACGAATAATTATAACAGCTCGTCCTTTGTAGACTATAAATCTGATTGTAGGCATTCAACCGTAGACGAATAATTATAACAGCTCTTCCTTTGTAGACTATAAATCTCATTGTAGGCATTCCGCCTTAGACAAATGATTATAACAGCTCTTGCTTTGTAGACTATAAATCTCATTGTAGGCATTCCACCTTAGACGAATAATCATAACAGCTCTTCCTTTGTAGACTGTAAATCTCATTGTAGGCATTCTACCTTAGACGAATAATTATAACAGCTCTTCCTTTGTAGACTATAAATCTCATTTTAGGCATTCCGCCTTAGACGAATGATTATAACAGCTCTTCCTTTGTAGACTATAAATCTCATTGTAGGCATTCCGCCTTAGACGAATGATTATAACAGCTCTTCCTTTGTAGACTATAAATCTCATTGTAGGCATTCCGCCTTAGACGAATGATTATAACAGCTCTTGCTTTGTAGACTATAAATCTCATTGTAGGCATTCCACCTTAGACGAATAATTATAACAGCTCTTCCTTTGTAGACTGTAAATCTCATTGTAGGCATTCTACCTTAGACGAATAATTATAACAGCTCTTCCTTTGTAGACTATAAATCTCATTGTAGGCATTCCGCCTTAGACGAATGATTATAACAGCTCTTGCTTTGTAGACTATAAATCTCATTGTAGGCATTGTAAGGACACATAATATCTTCTTAATCTTCTCATAATTGCAAATTCAAAGAAATATTATTTTACGAAGAATGGTAGAATGCACAATAAAATTGTCATTGGAAATGCATTTTGTCAATATTTTGCCTCGCCTTCTTTCGCTGTAAAAAATAATTATTTCAGACAGTTCTGGATTATTTTTATTCTTTTTCATTTTACTTTAAAAAGGAAAACAATAATAAATCGAAAAAAGTATGTTGAGGCGATAAACAAAGTTCATAGCGTAGCAGGGTTCCCAATGTATATGTTCTGAAATACTGAAAATAGACATTCAAAATCCCCACAAGTTCCTATATAATAACTCTATCTCCAAAATGGAACAAAATTTTATTAAAATTAGGCTTTATTTACTAAGCAGGACAATACACATAATTGGACTTGTATAAACTCACCCACTTCCTCCTTCTTTCATTGGTTCAAGTTTAAGGGTTCCTTGTTATCGAGGGCAGGGAAAAATAATTGGAAAATAATATCAACTCCGAAACATTTAAAATAAAATTTTATTCAATGCTTTTAAGACAATCATTGGGGCACCTCGCGGGAGACACTAAAGTGGCCAATGATCAACATATTTGGCTGCAGAGATTTCCAGCCGAGTACAAATGAATATTTATTCCAAACACACTCATATCCCCTTTCCTCTAAAGATGTCGACTATCACAGTTTTACCCATTTCATTATTTTAATAGCTCATTTGTTCACTGCGTGAAATCGCTGCAAAATAATTTACAAGAATTAAACATCATGCAAACATGAGATAATTATTTATGAATAATTTACCAACATACATTTGAATTAATATATGACATATTGAACGTAAATAGTTTTAAACAATTCAGAAATTATTTAAAATAATTGGATTTTTCATTTATTTAGACTTTATTACCTTAAATAAATGACATATATTATTGTGACTTGATAAAAACAATTTGACAAATCTCTCAGATGTTTGTTATGTTTCTGACCAAAGTCCTGCGCTAAATTATCTCTATAATATTAACATGGACTCTGTACAAAATATAATGCAGCATTTAAGATTTACTAAAAGAGTAAATTTGAAATACTTAAGTCTTATAAAAATACACATATTTAGACCAATTATTCACTGAATGTTTATACAAATTTCAGTGTTTATTATTACAAAAATATGGAACAATGAACTTGTTTATATTGTTCTCTTAAGAAAGTTTTTAGAAACTTTGTTTGCGCCATTGTTTGAATAGTTTGAAGTTTTACTTGGCACTCTTCTGTGTTCCTACGAGTATATCTACAATCAATGCATTCTATGGATAAACAATCATATTTTTTACACATGTTTGGAATGTTTTTTATATGTATAATATTCAAATTATATCAATCAGTCACATAGCACACGCATACAAATATAACACGAGATGAACTTCTTGCTTTGTTTCATTTGCAAACTATTGTTGATCAAACAAACCCGATCGGCTTCACCAAATTAATTATAAAGCATTTATAGTCCAACGGCAGTGCTCATATCTCATCGGTTATGGCACACTACTTTCAAATATAACTTGTAATCATTATGGACTGATATTGTTCAAAACAAACAAACCCGATCGGCTTCACCAAATTAATTATAAAGCATTTATAGTCCAACGGCAGTGCTCATATCTCATCGGTTATGGCACACTACTTTCAAATATAACTTGTAATCATTATGGACTGATATCGTTCAAAACAAAACATTTAAAAGTTTCCGAAATGGGCCTTGTCACTATTCAATCCTTAACATTGATACATTAAATCTCTAAAATGTGATAGATCAATCATTGATACACACGTCTAAAATCTGGAAATGTTTGAGATTAAACAGCGACAATGTGGCAGACAGGCACCCTGAGCAAGATATTCCGTCGCCAGCTCATTTCGTCAAACTTTTAACTACGCTTTATTTTATATTTCATCATAAAAATATGTCTTGTAAAATATGTTGCCGTCTCCATTAAATATGTTTAAAAATATTTTCACTTTCACTTTCCGATGCACAGTAACAAGTTCAGTACTATGCAATTACATAAGATTTAATACGCATTACATGTGAAACAAAGATTTGAGTAGTCTGCAACTTTTTGAATATATTCATAATTAAAATATATATAGTCACCCTTCAAAACTATACGCTACTGTTCGTAGGTAGTTTTGACTATTCCTAAATTTTTGGATTTACAGTATTTAGGAGTGCTCCTGTTCAAATTCTATTATTTCAGAAATTCAAAATTATTTCCGTGAAGCTGTCTGTAAATCCGGTTCTCAAATATTTTAATGCACATTTTTCAAATAAATTCTTTTCCAATTTCGACATAATTTTTTTGTTATATTAAAAATAATAATGACTAAATGAACTACCTGCTGCGATCTGTCGATCCACTACTTTTATATGAGATGATGATTATTGTTGTGATTGATGTATGAACAGTGGCTTCTTTAGCAGAATACACCCTATTCTTACACCATGAAATTACATTAGAGTATTTGGCACTAAAATTTATGAACTTACTTAATTATTTGAAGTGTACATAAAGTAACTATATCTTCTGAAATACACAAATCTCAATCCGAGTTATTTAATAATTACATATTTACTTGTTTAAAATATTCATTAACAGTACACTTGGTATAATTGAAATGGTTTCTTGATTTTTGGGGGAGGATTTTTTTTGTCGGTTTCTTTTTGTGCATTATTACATATTGTGCAAAAAATAGTGAGCGCTTGTCGGTAATTTTATTAATACTAACAGGTATATCTCAAAAATCTAATAAATTATACGAATTTTAGAATTCATTATGTTGCTTTTTGGCATTATACTTATATTGCATAAAAGATTAAAAAAATGTACATATAGATATTATGACAACATCTTGTCTTGAAAAGTTCTAATTTATTTTCTAAATTCAAAGATGGCGTTTTAAAATATTGATGAAAGATAAATAATGACATCTTTGGATTGTTAAAAAAGGTGACAAAATTTCTTGAATTAGGATTAACCTAACATTATTTGGGTTGTTCTGTAACCATTATATTTATTATGTTGATAATATCTTTGTGTAGGTAATTATAAAGATGTTGGCTTGCAGAGACTGAACCTCAACCCCTGTAAGCCAAGCCTGTGAACCAATCTAAGAGACAATTAGGTACATTAAATACACGGAATGACTAGAGACTGACTAAAATGTTAGCTTATTTTAGAAAATCCACGGAAGTTATACAAAAAAGAATGTACAGAAAGTCACTTCACACAAATCTCAGTCACAGCCTTGTTTGCCAAAATGAACCAGCCAATAATAAACCTTGTGTTTACTTTTTTGTTATGTTATTTATGATTGACAATTTTTGGATTTGAAAATTATTGAGTAAATTTAAATTCCCAGTAAAGTTATGTTCACGTGGCAGAAGAAAAGACATTTATTTGAAACACTACTACTTTTGCACTTTTCTTAATATTATGATGTTTTCAAAGAAGCCAGAATTTCAAATAGGCTTGCATTCGTTATATTGGAAATAATATGCATTTTTTACATTATAATATGTAGGTCTATGTCATTTCCATGGATACAAAATCCATCACGCCGGCGGTTATTCGGATGAAATACTTCATTTGTTTCATTTGAATAAAATGTTTTATTAACCAATGTAAAATTAATAATACATATTAATTATTAGTTCATTATTTTTCCAATCATTCCGCAAGTATAAAAATCAGTTCACAACATTTTGAAAATTCTCTTTGAACACCTTTAATTTGGCATTCAGCATTAATTTAATTATTTTATCAATAATCCATAATACTGATACAAATGATAATATTATGTAAACGACTGACAGTTTGATATTGTCCGCTACAAATATAACATTCATTGTAATAAATTTATATAAATTGAAATCCGTTTTTGCTTTTATATATTTAGATTTGACAAAGATACTCTGCTTTAAAACATTATGTTTTAGTTCACTGTTTAAATCGTTGAATATTTGATCGTTTAAATTGTTTCTTCATAATTAATAATTTTCCAATTGCTGTCATAAAATAGAGTATCATTTTTTAATTTCAATTTTTTAAAAGTCAAATCAAATAGGTAAATAAATAATGTGTTATGTATACTGTTTTAATAACTGACTCGAAACCTTTAAATTTTACGCAATATGTAAACAGTGATCTAAAATTTTAAACTCTATTAAAAATAGAAATCATATTGAAATATGAAATGTTAACTTTTAACTAACTATTTATTTACAGTATACCTTAAAAATAATAAAAATCACATTACTTTTAATTCTTAGGCATTTCCGATGACCTTTAGTTTCCACTCACCAGGCCAAAACAAAATTATTCTCTCCCATTCAATACATACTCAATATAACAAATGCTAATTAATTGAGTAGGTACCTATTATATTCATTGAGTACTGTCCTAAAATTTATTATTATTGTTACCACCCTGGCAACGATTAAAATGAAAAGACATGATTAAACGTGTTTAATTAATTTACAAGTGACTAGATATGTTAATATTAGAATGGCCACCCAGCATTAGTATTAGAACCTACTGTTTGTATGTAATTCTTTCGGCCGGAATAGCTGAAATAATGACTCCCAAGAGTTATTCTATAAAGATGGGGCTATACAAACAGATGAGCAAGACTTCTTATTTACACAACGAACTGCTCAAAGTAATCTCTCTCGTCATATAATATAATATAATATAACACGCTGAAATGATGACGGGAAACATTGCCCTACCAGCAAAATATGGTTCATAAATCAACAATTTGTGATATGTTTGAATGTATATAAGTAAAGTACCATATCTTACATTTAAATTGGTTTAATGTTTAAACCATTCTGAAAAGTTGGGTGCACGGGAACATCTTTCCACAATGATTAAATGAAAACATCGATAACTTCTTCACGACTCACATTGGAGAGTACGCCGTATTTCCACATTTACATCAACGGATCTGCTTAACATTTATTCTTATAATTTTACCCAAATATCTTCTTAATAATGAATGTACTAATTTAAACATGCACAAAGAATCTAGTGTTTTTATGTAACATTTATCTATTATTTGCCATCATATTTAAGTTAGTCGGCAATAGTAAGTATGTAATATATTATAATTATTGTTGTTACCTTGGAAACTCAAACATGATTTCACTATTGAGATGGATGTGTAAGAACCCTTCACTTCGATCCCTTAAAATGTCCTTCAAAGTAATTCTTCAACCAGTAAAAAAATATCTAAACCCTGTTCCTAATCATACAGATGTAACAATATTGTTATGTACTAGATTTACCTTAACCCTACTTAGTCATGTTTGTATATTTACACAAGTTTCATGAAATTCATATCTCCTACACGCTTTACCTTTTTTTACAATTTTCAATAAAAATCATATTGCGTGGTAATTTTTAGAATGGAAAACAAAATTGTTTTTACTTTTTTTTTAGTAAAATGAGCTGCCATTTTTTTCATTATTCTTGCGATGGAAAACGCAAACCATTGCCTCTGATATAAACGACATGTTTAGTCATTACACCGTCAACTTTACTGCTATAACACGCTTTATTCCAACAATTCTCATAGTGTCTTTTCCTAACTAATGCGTATCAGCCGTAGATAGGTAGGGATTTACACTTCCTTCGTGATGGAGCGCGGGTTGTGTTCTCGGCTAAAGGGTAACTGTCGACTGTTAATTGCCTCGGACTATTCATCCTACTCTACTCACACCGAAGCTGCGGGTCTAAAGATACGGTACTATGGGATGGGTTGAACCATCCTGGAACGAGGGAGTTGGCTGGTGATGAGGTAGGTAGATAATTTGACTAATTAGGTTCCAACTGGCAGGATCATTCGGTCTCCCGTGTCCCGTGTTCAGCCGATGGGATTGAGCGCGATGGAGTCGAATCCGTCATGTTGGGGCGACGGGTGGGACTCAGGGGTCACCGTGCAGTGGGACGAGCTCGGAGTGTGCGAGTTGGACGGGGCGGGGATCAGACTGGTCCCCTCTGCCGAGTACACGTTGGTCACCCTCTCCTTATTCAAAACAACACATATTTAGGACAGATTCATTCACAGAAATTCAAATGTAACATCAATTGGCCATTCAGTGCCATTTTGTATTTTGACAGTTGAAGGTTTTATCTTTTGAACAAATTGTGATCAGCAGAAGAGGACAACTATCACATTGTTAAGCTTTCCAGCTCATTACAATGCAACTAGAATCGGCGGTTAAGTAGGGTGTCAGTTATTCATAAAAATGTTATTTAAATTCAATCTTTATTTTTGTCATAATACCTGTGAGCGGTCATATTTAAATATTTGGAACCGGTTGGTTCTCCTTCGATCCCCGTTGCCAACGTTGCCCCCATTTCCCTCCGTGTTACAATTGTAGTTTGGATTGGGGAAGGAAATGACCCGCCTGCCGCCGGCCCTGTACTCCTTCTTAGCAGATTCCTGCCTTTTATGATATAGAACTGAAATCGAAATAACAAAAAAAAAATCATATTAATATCATGCATGTTGTAGTTCCCAGTCCAAACATTTTTTTGTTTAGTTTTTTTTATTAGAATAACTCTCTTTATGCTTGAAGCAGGTAGCTGCCATTTAGTTTCTTAAAAATGGCGATTGGTTCTAGGCTTCAAACATAACAATTCAGCGTTGAGGGTCAATTTCTTAGCTCATTAATTCTGCGGCCAATGGGTTAAAAAGGTAGCTGCCAAAAATGTGGGAAAAAAATTAGTCAAAGATAATAATGTTAATTCTGAATTTGAAATATGACATTGACAAAAATGACTTAAAAATTCTAATTTCGTGCTCCGTTCTACACTCACTATAAGTTTAAACATTGGACCTGATGCTCATTTGCTTTTAAATATTAAATTTACAATATTACACCCAGTTTACTTCATAACCACAAAAGTTTATTCCAACCCAGACATAACCTCGAGCAACCCCGGATACATGACACTAAATGTAGGCTATGCAGGTTGTGTAGAACAGATTATGTAGTTTAAAGAATTTATTTACAATGTCGATTTTTTGTACTTATACGCTGGTATATACAGTATGAAGACAAGTACCTAATCCTTGATGCATTTGAATAAAAATATATTTTATACTTTTGTTATTCTGCAGTACATTCTCTCTGCATACCTCTTTGTGGACACTTAGCTGTATTTTGTGTAAGTAGGTGTACCATATTTTCCCTAAGTCGACTGCATATTGTATATATAGAACACGCCAAACTTTAAGACCGGCCTGAACACGGTTCGATTCATTCTCGCGCAGTTACAATGAGTGTAAGCGAAAGAGAAAGGTGTGGGCCTCTCTGATCAATGTCAGGCCTGTCTTAATGTGTTGCGTGTACGGTATACTATAAATATGTCAGGAGGCCAACTGTCGGGGATCAACTGTCATGGAATCTTTGTTTTATATGTTGTATGTATCCTTTTATCTGTTACCCACCTGTTAGCTTTATTTGTGAAGTGTAAATTGTAAGCCAACGTATGAAATGGAATAGACACATATGCGAAATTATTAAGCAAATTATGAAAAATATTTATATATTAATTAAATTATACATTATAATAGGTTAAGAAATAAATGCTTTTAAGTTGAAGACATAAAAAAGCTTATTACCCATTAATTCACTCTTCAATTTAATTTAGAATTATTGGATAAAGAGGTGCAAATTAAATAATTTTAAAACCTCTAAATACAAAGATTAAATTGTCATTCTGAACAACCGTCTATATTCCAACAGAAACGTTGTTCAAAATATTCCAAGTTTCAAACATAGAAAACATCCATAAAAAACACCTTTTTTTTACAAATATTCAAAAATAACATCTTAAAACATTCAAAACCAAAAAGATAACATATATGCGCCGCACTTTTTTTACATTGATTCACAAAAGCAGTAAGTTCGTTTTAATCTTACCATTTTCTTAAAAGATTTATTAATGTTACCTCCTAGTAATTAAGATACATGTTTTGTACAGACCTTAATTAACCTTAACTTGTTTAACTCCTACACCAAGCTCAAGAGCCAGTTTTCTTCATTGGCGTAGAAATACTTAAAAAAACAAAAAAATTTCAATCAAAAAATGAACGCTAAAATTGACATAATCTTCAAATTATATCATTGAAAAAAAGTCATAAAAAGTATATGTTATAACGCAACCACTAATATTTCTTTTCCACGGTCTTTCCGCTTAGCATTCTTTTTCCTGAAAAAAATTGTTTTGCTCATTGCAAAAACTTTTATAAAAATATGTCGTACATTGTGTATTATTTGGTAAATAGTACGAGGCATGTTCAGAAAGTATTTTTTATTTTGTTTATTTATCTGTATAATGTATGTTTACATTACATTATTCGATGCCTGTCTCACTAGGGTATACCTGTGTTGAGTAAGTACTGAATTTTATTTTTTTTTTGAAAAAGTATATTAGAAAAAAAATTACAGGATATTGTTGACACTTGTCGACTATTTTTCCAAATAATTGCCATCCCATTCAATGCGTGTGGTGAGCCGTAGCAGAAGTTTCTTTAGGCCCTCCTCGAAGAATTCTCTCGCCAACTCCTTCCCCCGCTTCAGAACCACTTTCTGCACCTGCTCGTCGGTTGAAAATTTATTTTCATCCATATATGTCTTCAGAAAGGTGAAAAGATGATAATCTGAAGACGCCAAGTCAGGGGAATACAGGGAGTGGTTCAAAACATCCCAACCAAATGAGTCCAAGAGCGTATTGGTGGCTAAGGCTGTGTGAGGATGGACGTTTTCATGAAACAAGCACACTTCTCTGGTCAGTATTCCCCCCCTTTTGTTTTGAATGCTCCTTTTGAGTTTTTTTAGGGTATCACAATATTGTTGCATTGATGGTTTCAACCTGAGGCAGAAATTCGACCAAAATGATGCCTTTTCGGTCCCAAAACACTGAGGCCATGATTTTTTTGTCGGAAATTGTGGTTTTCAATTTTTTGTGCAGATATTGGTGTGACACCACTTTGACGACTGTTTTTTTTTCCAGGCGTGTAATAAGTCACCCACTATCATCTCCAGTCACAATAGAGCTCAGAAATCCTCACATTTTTTCTTGTAGGTGTTATACCTTCCGTGAGTAAGCGGATCACAGCACTTGGCGGGAATTTTCACCGACATCTTTTAGCAAATGGACACTACAAGGTTAGTTTACGTACTACAATGTTCCTGCGATGCTCGCTCTGGTCAAGAGATCCCCCTCTATCACTCAGTGTTGCCAACCATCAAAAACTAAAAACCACCGCCCTTTATGGTCACAGTACACTTACATTAGTCTACCATAAGCATAGGTTTGTGCCTAGTGTGGACGTCGAAAAACTTGTAAAAACTGTACACCAATATTTTTATGAATAAAGAATAATAAAAAAAAACTTTCTGAACATGCTAAGTATTTATTATTTTACGAGTTCCTAATGAGGTTGTCTCCTGATTTTATATTTGGATAAAAATATTTTATGTACATATATTTATTTTACAAATAAAGATTTAATAATGACAGTGAAATCATTTTTTATATATCTCCAAAAATGAAATAGTTATGAGCTTTCAAAGGTAAAATGCATGTACACTGAAACCCTCTTAAGAAGTTTTCCAAAGGACCGGAAAAAGCAAACTTTTTAAGCAGGAAAACCTTATATGTGGGAAAAATTGAGCCAATTTTGGTCCGAGGGACCGAAAAAACCACACTTCTTAAGCCTCGAAACTTCTTAAAGAGGGTAATTGTGTCTCGTGGCATCACAATGTGAATTATTTCACAAGCAGTACATTTCATTATTCTAATGGCAGCACTGCAGTACTTCCGCACATGTACCGTGATGTCAGATGCTTTTCAGCCGGCCGTAAATATCAACATTTTACAAAAATTCTAAACGTTCTGCCCTCAATACGTTCTAATTTATTTGATTCCTTTGTGAATAACATGATTTTTCACTGTAGGAGACAACCTCATTCACGAGAAGAAGAAAACAGAGTACATAATATACAGGGTGGACCTTAACTTTGTTCGCGGTTTGTTTCGTTATTTTTTCAACAATGCGTGGGGCGAGCGCGGTTCGGGGGGTATCGTTAGACGCGTTATTTCGTGGAATTTTTAGTCGCCATGGAGCCGTTCACGGGAGAGCGGCGCGCGTTTTGTGTTTGTGCATATTACATAAACAATTATTCGGTGACGATTTCTAGACGAATGTACCGTGCTCATTTCGGTTTACGAGACATTAATCGAGCACCGAGCGCAAAATCTATTCGGAAATGGATCAAAATGTTTGAGACAACCGGCTCAATAGTAAAAACAATTAATGAAGGCCGCCCGAAGTCAGCGAGGATACCAGAAGTTATTCAGCGTGTTAGTGAATCAGTGAGGGAAAATCCACAACAATCTACTCGCAAGAGAAGCTAAGCCTTATCTACCAAGAGGACCACTTTACAAAGAATTTTACGCCACGATTTACATCTAAAAGCTTATAAAATTCAGCTGACGCAAGAGTTGAAGCCGAATGATACCGATCTTCGACTTAATTTTGCCAATGTGATGCTGGAACGTTTTTAAAATTTTTTCAACATAATGTTCAGCGATGAGGCCAATTTCCTTATCAATGGCCTTGTTAATAAACAAAATTGCCGGTATTGGTCTGAGAATAGAAGAAAAAGAAGAAGACCCCCCGACAGAAGCACAACGTCCTTTGCGTAGCCTGAAGGTCGTTGTGTGGGCTGCAATATCAGCTAGGGGTATCATTGGCCCATATTTCTTTGAAAACGAAAGAAGAGATGACATGACAGTGAAATCTAAGAATTATTGTCAGATGCTTCAGGAGTTCTTGGTCCCAGCTCTTCAAGATTTTCAAGGCCACAATTCCAGGAGCTGGTTTCAGCAGGACGGCGCCACCTATCACACTGCCAAACTGTCAATGGACCGTTTGAAGGAGATGTTCCCCGGAAAACTCATTTCACGAGGAGGAGACATTGAGTGGCCCCCACGGAGCCCAGATCTCAGCCCGAGTGATTATTTTTTGTGGGAATACTTAAAATCAAGAGTTTATGAAGATAATCCGACAACAATAAATCAGTTAAAACAAAACATTGTACGGGAAATTAACGCCATCCCACGGGCAACTTGTCAACGTGTTTTTGAGAATTTTTGAATCTGCCTTTGACAATGTCAACAGGCTGTTTGGAGCTCACTTGGACAATATGATTTTTAAAACTTAATGTCATTAAAATTTCCATTTATTGTAGTTTTTGAAAATATTAATAAAACATATCTAAGTTCTACCATTATTTATTTATTGTTAATTGAAACCAGGTTTATAGTTAAGGGCCACCCTGTACAATTACATGCTCTCCTCAGAGCAATGATGAAGTTTACATAATGTCAAGTCAATATCCTAATGAGATTTCGATAAAGTCGAAGAATTGGGTCTTTTTAATATATTTAAAATCTTGTTTTTCACATGTTGGCTTCAAGAATGTTATGTGCTGTAGATATGGTGTAGTATTTGTCCAAAGTTTGTGTCCCTACCTACCTATACATACTTTGCTAGGGTTTTATTTAACATAGGAATACACAGTAAAAATTATGCACTATTATACACAGAAAGCTTATCAATGCAAGCAATTCTGGACTACAAATGCATCATTTAGAATTTTATATAGAAAAACCAACTCAGTGATAACTTCTGTCTGACAATTTAAGCATGTTTATTAATATCATCTAAAAGAGTGTTTTTGAATTTATGTTGAAAATACCAATATGTATGATAATGTGGGGGAATATGAACAGAAACGAAAATTTAAACAGCTCTACTGCAAAACTACAAAATCGCACATCTGACATTGTTTTTAGGGACCGTCGATTTGATATGATGAACAACTGACAAGCTGCAATGACTTGTGGAGCCATCTATGTATTGGTAATTAAACTAGTAGGTCTAACACATGAGTGCGACATATTACCCGTGGTGCCATATTCACCCACCTTACCTTACCTGTTTTTATGGTGTATTCAGTATTATAACTCATATTTTGTGTTGTGTCAAAATCGTCTTTAAGAAATGTTTAATTTAGTAATGTGGTGTATTTAATGAAATATGTACTTACGGAAGAAAGCAATGATCACCACGACCAGCAGAACTAATGTGAAGGTCATGCTGACAACCATAATAGTGATGGTGATTCCCTGTTCCTTCCTCAGCGGGGGCTTCACGGGGAGGCTGGCATTGAAGATCTCGGGCACCATGAACCTGTCGTCGTACTCCTTCTCTTGGTCGTACTCATCCGGGGAGACATCAGATCCAGGACGCACCATGGGCACCCAGTGATCAGGAACTGAAACATCATTTATGTGATCATGGCAATCAGGACAGTGAACACAATGCTTCAATTCAATTCCAAACTACGTAAATTTAATGAAAGTGTTTTGTTAATTGAAAGGTACAAAAAATGTAGACGCCAATAGTAAGAATACTAATATTTAAAGTACAACTAGTATGACACTCAAAAATGCAAGTCTCTAACACACAAACATGCCTTTTATACCCTCCATTCGTGTCATACATTCATCAGAGACTTATGTTTACTTTTATTATATAATCTCCGACCTGCGTTGTGATCAAACCATATTTAGGCCTAAATATAAATTATTTTTTAAACAGGTTTAGTTTGTTCAAACACCATGAATCATTACTACCACGGTGAAGATAAGAGTAGGCAGAGATCAGCAAAAGAAGAGAACCAGCAGAAGACAGTAGCAATCAGAATTACTAGAGTGCCCCGTTAGCGTCCTCGGGATTTTTTTTGATTTTTTTTACATTTCCAAGAAACCATATTGCGGATAATATTATAAGCAAGAGACAATTCAATAATATTACTGCAGAGGATCTTTTCTGATATCCTGTTTCCTTAAACATTTTTCTTGACCACACCCTTCTTTGAGATTTTATTTTTACGGCATTTGATATTATTTCCATTCTGCTCAATCAAAGTAACACATGGAGGAAAAGACAAAATATCATTAATTTTCTTACCTGTCAAGCAAGGTTTCTGATCTGGGAAATCCGGGCACGCACAGGTGTAGTTCTCTCCACTGAACAAGCAGAGATGGCTGCACCCGCCGTTGCTCTCCTTGCAAGGGTTCCAGCCTTTCTGTCTCTCTGCAGAGACTGCCTTGATCTCCATCACAACCTCCAGGTCCGTCTTTATGGCTGTCACATTTTTGCCAGTGGTCTTGTGCGCCCTCATCACAGACTTTTTGAACCAATCAGTCCAGTAAATGTGCTCTCCAAACTGTCAAAAGTGTAACAAATTATCGAATTTATAAAGAAACAATTTTCACACCGCATAATAAGAGTTTTAATGGTAGGTAAAACGCTATCATTGTTTTGAAGATGCTTATACTGATGGCATGTTGCGAAATTGTGTTAAATACAACTTTATGTAAATACAAATTCCGCAATAATTATAATAGTAAATAATAAACCCGAATAAATCCAATAAATTCATTAGATATAATGCTAACAATAAAATAACTTTGTTTGAGTGGCACTTTAATATATATTTTTTACCAACCAGTTTCGGTTCAGCCTGAACGTTCATCAGGGGTCTATTAAATAGAAGGAGAGAGAACATCAACTTTGGTGAGGGGCGATGAGGAGTTATCTAATAGAGAGGGGATAAAAGTAGGTGTTGGGAAGGGAAATATGTTTAAAATGGGGCTATTTGACAAATCTAATTGTTTCTTTAGTAAATTGGTTTTATTTATTTTTAGCGATTTTTTTTTATTTCAAAAGCTGCTAGATTATTAAGACGTAAACCTATCCCATTTCTATATAGTACATCTATCCAGGGGCGGCCCTAGGGCAGTGTGAACGGTGCGACCGCACAGGGCACCGTCATAAGGGGGGTGCCGAAAACATCCGATCACTGATTGACTATCTATCGATCGTGCGCTTAAATCGTGTGGTCGGTGCGGGGAGCAAGCAGTGTTGCCAACGTAGGCGATTTTTCGCCATTTAGGCTGGATCTTGCGCCAGTACTAGCACAGCAACTATATCTAATACTACTGACGACGGCGAAAGTCTTGTTGATGCCTTATTATTGCTACCAGAAGACGAATCGGAATCATCTTAATCTTTGTTTGTTTATTTTTTATTATTTTTTTTTAAATGTTATTACTTTACTTTCTTTAAGATACATTACGGTTTAGGCCAATTATTTATCAAAACATTATAAATAAATTGATAAAAATTACATTTTATTTTATTCATATTGATAAAAATGTGATGTCTCTAGTCGCGAATTGGTTGAAGAACTTTTGAGCCTAAACCCATTACTAAAAAATGTTGACTCAGCAGAGCCACTACAATTTCTTCAACTTATAAAAAAAATGATCGGCAATGTGTGGACAGCGCTTCGGATTTTGCTGACCATCCCTGTAACTGTCGCTAAAGGAGAACGAAGCTTTAGTAAATTAAAACTAATTAATGTTCGGCTATGTGTCAAGAAAGACTATCAGATCTTGCAATTTTATCAATTGAGAATGATATTGCCCAAAGGTTAAATTATTCTGATTTAATAAAAAAAATCGCAATCGCAAAACGCAAAAGTTGTGTTCTGGTGTTTTTGTTGATTTCGCAGATTTAATTAAATAACTGTAATCAAACATATTTTTTCTGTTATTATTTCTCATCCGTCCTACTACGTACTTCAATTAAAGTTGCATAACTGCATAGAAAGAGCTCTATTTTTGTTAGGAGGGGATGGGCGCCACCAAGAGTTTTTGCACCACCTAATAATTTAGCTAGGGCCGCCCCTGCATCTATCCTCGAAGATTTACGAGTGATCTTTATCCATTAGATAAAGGTCATAAAGATTATCCATAATGAACCCTGATGAAGGATCAGACTGATCCGACTGATCCGCTGGTTGGTTAAAGATATACATATAATAAGTGGTACTCAAACAAAGTTATTGTTACATATTACGATAATTATGTATACCCACAAATTGTTTGCTACATGTGAAAATTCATTAGACTCCATTAGTGACGATGTAGAACTCATTGACTCGGCTTGCAATGTTACAAATTATTTGTACAAACTGTTGCAATATTTCAAAATGGCCGCCATCATTTTGAGTGGGCAGTATTAGATTGCCTTGTTATAAATTGTACATATTGTTTTAGATAATGAAAGATTACCTGAGTCAATCCAAACGGATGAGTGGCTTCAGGCACTAATTGCACTCGATTCCCTCCGTGCAGGTCGGCCGTCTCAATGCGATCTTTCAAAGCATCAGCCCAATACAAGCGCTTGGCTTTATAATCTAAGGCCAGACCGTTGGGGAATCCCAGGTCAGTGTTGATTATTATCTTCCTTTGAGAACCATCGAGCATTGCTCGCTCAATCCTCGGCACATCTCCCCAATCAGTCCAATAGATGTACCTACAAAAGTTTGATTGATCATTATCATTATCCGAGAACTCTCTCGTCCAGGCTGTAGCCCATTAGCAGAGCACGCCTTTACATCTGATGAAGATGAAGAGTTTCTCTCAAACCACAGTACTACAAGTGCTAAATGTACATGTATGAGTATATGCAATTTCCTATTTTGTTTTACTATAAAAATATATAACTATATACATAAAAACATAAAAATGTTATTAAAAAATTATGATTTTGTGGTGCTTCTTTATGTAACGCGGGTTCAATGACCTCTCGAACAGGGATTTACTTTTTCAAAAGTGGAACTGATTATGGGAACGATTTAGAGAAGTGATAAAATAAGTAATAATATAATTTATAAATAAATTATGTACAAATTTTGCTATAGATACTAATAAAAAATATTTTTTTTTTTAAAAAAGTACCAAAATTATTTTATTAATTAATAATTGTATACTTTTCAAATGCGTATTTCTTTTGTTTAAAATGTTGACTAATGTCGTAAAATTTCAAGTGTTTAAACATAAAAATTTCTGATCTTTTTTTGAAAGGCAATGTTCCTGAAGCAAATATTTTTTTTAAATAATTTCAGATTAACAAATCCTACAATTATAATTCCTGTGATTTTTCAAGGGTCTGCGCTAGTAGTAATAATTTTTTGGTGAACTAACCCTTTTCTAGGAAATACTGCCAAGGCTCTCGGTTCATCGAGCCCTTCTTTGATTATTTTCTTGCGGCACGTTCCATCTAATCTTGCAACCTCAAGAACCTGAAAAAAAATTATATAGTGTCACTCCACATTCAATAATTGCGTGTAATATAAATTATTGATCGGGTGAAAACAATTCTGATATTTACCTTATGGTCATTATCCGTCCAGTAAATATTGTTCGCAATCCAATCAACTCCGAGACCATTTGGAGTTTCCAAGTTTTCGGACACTACTGTCTTTGTGTCGGAATTATCCAGCATATTGACACTCCTACAATGAAATAACAAAACTAACATCAATACATATTATGTACAAGACATTCCACTGTCATCAAATTAGTCTACGAGACATTTGTTTAATTTCGATTTTATGCTATCCCACAAACCGTAAAGGTTTGTGATGATAGAATTTGGTAAAGAAGTATCCATTATTTGTTTTTATAATTTATGTGTGGAGAAATCGTCACTGTGGAGTGAAAACTAACTAACATTTTTGTTGGAAATGAGTGAGATTTGTCAAAGTACTTCATGTAAAGCCCTGCGTCTAAGGATGATGTTGATAACTGTGTGAAAAATCCCTCAATCGATTTGTCACGGATATAAGTCACTAATAAAACACAATCATCAAACCTCTTTGATGGATATGTGAGAGTATGGAAAATATGGAAAAGTATTATCATTATTTGTTTTTGGGGTATTATGTCGTGTTGCGCTACCTCCTTCTTTAACCAGCGTTTCGGGCTTGTGATTGCACATCTGCCCTTATGATGGGCACATAAACTAAGTAATTGGGTACCTTTAGTTATTAAAAACACTCGCTTCGCAAAGTCTTCTTCCTAAAAACAATAACTCTAAAATAACTTACATAGTGAATTTACGCACTCAATGCCAACAACTACTACTGCCAAAAACTTTAAACTCGAAAAACCGATAATGCCGTCACTAATAGTAAAGAAAAATCACAATTAAAATCGTAAGAATCAAAAGAAACCGATATTGCGAAAAATCACTAAATGATCTTTTTTTATTTAAAAAATAAATTTATTCAATTTACAGATCAGATAAAATTTCAACCACAAAACACCCTTTATCTCAAAACTGTCAATTTGTTAGTTAGTGATTTTTCACTCCAAGCCGATGGAATTTGAGGGAGGCCTGCGAATAAACAGAAGACCATGCATACCTGATTAGATTTGCATTGACATCAGAATAGAAAATGAGTTTCTTCTCCCAGCTAAAATCGACAGCGATAGCATTTTTGATGTTTGTCACTGGCAGGGTGACATCCCACAGTTCCGGGGTGTCCAGCGATACTCGAGCCAGGGTGGTGCGGGTGGCGAACACCAGGTAGTTGGACGGATGGGGCTGACACTCGGTCAGGGACACGTTGGTGGAGTTCTGAGGGTGGCTCATGAACAGGGTTCCCGTGGGGCAAGTGCAGGTGTAGCCAACCGGGGACCGAAGGCAGAGGTGGGAGCAACCTCCGTTGTTTCGGCCGCAAGCATTTTCGGCAATGTTGTCAGCCTGGGAACAACCAAATCAAAATGCAAATCATCTACTGAAATTAAATCATGTCATCTGAGATGCTGTGTGGAGGGTCTTTTTGAGGAGAGGAAGGAATGGACCCTTTATATATTTATGGTTTTTTGATTTTGAGGTTGTATCTTGTGTAAATTATTTTAGTTAAACATATTTTAAAGGAAAATATTTAAATAGGACATATTATAGCAAACTTTGACACCTCAGAACATAGTAAGATGAAGTTAGAACTCTATCCAACTAAAGAGACGAACTACATTGCGCCTTGTAAAAACGAGCAATTGTCAGATACAAACAAAATGGCAATAGAGAACTCCAGTCCAATTTTGAATAATGACCTTCTAACTTAAAAAACGCCTTTTTTTTAGAGTTAGTTTTAATAGTTAAAATAATTGTCAAAGTTTTAATTTTTCAAGATCCCTGAAAACCACGAGATACCTTTATTTTTAAAACTGAATTAGTTTCAATAAACACAACAACTAAATCTCTATAAACAGTATGTAAAAAAACGAATAAGATGAAACGTTGTTAATACGATGGCTTGTGACATACCTACATTCCCATACAATGACTTTACGGTCATCAGTGACGTCACCACTAAACATTTTTAATAATACCAACTTGACGGCGTGTTTCTATGACCCAATTAAAAATGGACTTTTTAATAATTTTTTAAAAACTCTGGGTTTAACATTATTAAATAAAACTTATATATTCAGAATCAGCATTTATTGGTCTATATTTCTATATGAACATATTTTTTTAAGGCCATACTATTTTTTACTGGAGTTCCTTATTGCAAAAATTTAACCTTTTTCAACGATCAAGTTTTTTGTTATTACCTCTTATACCAGAGGTTGACTATTGGACTGTAAATAAAAACAGTGCAACATACCTGAACAGAGCGTACATCCATCAGCCCTTCCAACTTCTCCCTGATGACAGTCCTCTCACTGCCATTCCTCTTATCAGCTCTGTGCAGTGCTTCAGTCTTCCAGTCCGTCCAATAGACATGTGATCCCACCACAACAAGGCCATAAGGATAGGGCACATCCTTCAACACAACCTTCCTGTCCTTGCCGGCCAAATCCGAGGATTCTATGGTGAGACGCTTGGCATCGTTCCAGTACAGACGGCCGGCAGGACGATCGATGGCCAGACCGTTGGGCCAGATCAAGTTGTCTCCGATCACCACTTTCCTGTGAATTCAAATTGAATTGTGAATTGAAGACACTTTCGTACATTTATGAGAGAGAGTGTAATGCACAATACTCAGTTACCATCCGTTGAACTGCATACTAAACAATCTGTCAGTAACCCCAAAAATTAATTCAGTGTAGTTAGTTACAGTGTCGGCACACCCTGGTTTTTGTCATGGAAGGTCGTTAAATAGTGTAAAAATGCTATGCATAACAGTTATTTTATAAAATTCACAGAGCACAATGAACAGTGCTTGAGCCAATACCTACATGCTGAAGTAATCAAAAATCACTGCAAGCATTATATTACTATACGTACTTCTGGCTGTTGTTTCCAATTTTTCGATCAATCTGAGTCTTCATCAGCCAAGTGATTTGATTAGTAATGCTCAATTCGCCCGTTGGTTGGAGAGTTGCAGTTGGAAAAAGTGTATTTGTGCATTTGGGGAGTGTTGAGTCAAAATTTCGGCTCAACAGTTGATCAGTAGGATTGGGAACAACAGCCGTTCTTCTTGGAACAACTTCTAGGTACCTACATATTACGTATGTATTTTTTATTTAGTATTTTAGTGGTTAGTTACTCCATCTTTTTGGCTTAGTTAATGTAATTGATGTAGCACAGGAGGTCCTTAGGAAAAAAAATTCCATCAGGGCCTATGTCATCTTTAGAGATGCAGTGTGGAGGGTCTTTATAGGGAAAGAAAGGAGACAAAATTCTAGGAAAGAAAAAGGTATGATGGGTGGGTATGAATCTGGGAATCAATATGTCTAGGAGTGACGGAAATATGAATCCTTCCCTCCCACTGCGGTGCAAGGCAATGGGTTGAGAGAGATCGGCTGGAGAGGTCTAGATTAGGTCTCCCTCAACCAATCTCTACCGATCCGGCCACGCAGTAGGTGGGCAAACGCATTGGCCACCAACCCCTAGACCAGTGGTTCCCATATTCTATTGGCCCACGGACCCCTTTCCCAAAGTGTTTTCCCACGGACCCCGGGGCGGATAGCACAATGGAGGGGGCCTATTGGGATAGGATGGGATGGCATATGTGGAGGTCGGAGACTATAACAAATGAAGGTATGTTTGGAATGAATGTACAATGCGAACAGAGGATATAAAAGGCGAATTCGCGTGTCAGGTGTTCTCTTTCCTTTTAGATCATCTTAGGAGTCGTGTCTTAAATATAATAGTTATAATATTGGAGCCCATATTTTATTGTACTTTTCAATCAAACCAAAGCACATACATTGTAGTTAATTAAGTACCGTGTGATTTGTTATTTTATTCTTATTTTTCATCGACATATGATTCCCACATATTATTGCATAACTCTGTTGAATTTTGATAATGAGGGAATTATGAACACACCTGTTTTGACCATCCATATCGGCTTGCTCTATTCGGGCGTGTGTTCCCCAGTCAGACCAGAACATCACTCCTTTGTGGTAATGCAGGGTAATGGCTCGAGGCGAATCTATGACAAACAAATTGTTTACACCAGAACTCAATGATCATCAAACATACTAATTTCGGTTGTCTTTGCATTATTTCTATGTGAAGTTATTCACATTCAATGAACTTTACATTTGATTTGAATTTGAGTGTTATTTTCTAAATTGGAACTGATTATTTAGAGGGTAGACCTATTATCAGAAAATTTAATATAATAGGTTAAATAATAACACAAGATGCCTTATTTTATTATTTAGATGTTTCGTGATCCAATTATATCGTGATCCTATATTTCCATGTAAAACTGTGTTTCACCATGATTACGAAATTCAAATGGGATGGCGATATACAAGTTCTGGCAAGTGTAAGAGAGAGAGACTGCTTGATGACCTGCAGGTCAGATCCAGCCCGCGAGGTGCTCCCTTCTAGCCCGCAGGATGAGAAAGGAGAGTTCCTGAATGGACGATTACTCCTTCCCACCATACCGAAGTGTGAAAACAAAATTGTTTTGTATCTCACCTAATCCAGACCAGATAAGCAATTTACGATTGGTTCCATCAAGCTCGGCCACTTCAATACTGTTTCTTCCTGCGTCTGTCCAGTACAGCTGTAAACAAAAAGTCACATTGTCAGTTTTTTTTTTGACGGTCCTGTGCTTAAACTATCCACTGAAGTATTTTTAAAGAAGTACTCACCTTTCTCCCTGTAGAATCAATCACGATTCCATCTGCAGTGTGTAAACCATTGGTGATAACTGCCGAGACCTGTTTGCCATCCGGGGTGGCCTTGTGGATGATGTCTTCCGCAGTATCGGTCCAATAGATCTCCCCGGTTTTCCTGTCGACATCCACAGCGAGGGCATTCTTCAGCCTCGGCAACGGTAGGACTACATCGATAATGTATGGAACATCCAGGGATATCTGTCTGATGTCAACTCGGTGGGCGAAGATCAAGAAGTTTGTCGGACCATTGGCACAAGTTTTCTTATCATCCTGAAAATATTTTAAATTTGTTAGAATCTTCCTACAGAATTATATTTACCACAGGGAAACGAGGGATTTCATTTCTACTTCATCGAGTCTATTTTTGTCAGAATTGTTGATAAATCAATCTTCCTTACTCCAAGTTTGACACCAATGGGGCATCTGCAGGAGAACCCTTGAGGTTTCAAGAGACACAAGTGAGAGCATCCACCATTGTTCTTCCCGCATCTATTCACACCCATCTTCCTGTCCTTGTGGAACACTTGCACATCATTCAGAACCATGGTGTTGGTGAACAAGGTCTTCTGTCCTTTGCCATTTATTTTATTGGCAGAATGTATTGACTTGGTTTTCCAGTCCGTCCAGAATAATTCTTCTCCGTATATGTCCAGCCCCACCGGGTAGGGTTCGTCGAGCTCTGAAAATGCAAAGACATTAATTATATGAACTTATACTTTTAAAGGAAATACTATTTACTTCATTCAAAAAATTATTACAGTGTGTTAAAGCACTAGACATTGTTTCATGCTTATGTACCGAAAATCTGGTGTTACTGTGGAGTGTGAGATAAGCAAATAAAAGAATTACTGTAACTTTGCATTTTGTTGTGATGTTTCATGAACTGGAAAAACCCGTGCCATGGTGTTCAGGTGTTTGTATTCAGGTGTGTTAAAAGTTATATTTATCCTGGGTACAGTACGCTCAGTTTTTGAGAGGCTAACTTAACTCTGGCTTTGATGGAGCCCCCATATCTGAGCTGGTCACTTAGAGTTACACCAAGCATATCAATGGAGGGCCTGTTCGGAAGATTGCTTCCGTTGAAAGAGACTAGATTTTAATTTCAATCCCTTTTAGACGTAATCAGACATGATAGGGTCTTTGAAACATTAAATTCAACGAGATTATTTTTACCCCAAGAGAAAACACTCTCGAGGTAACCGTCCATTGACCCTTGACTCTGTGCAGAAACGGGCGGTCCATTTGATAGATTCTCCCATCTTAACAGACGGACTTCAATCTTTAGAGCATAGGCGTCAGGTGGAATGCTGTCCTTGTTCTACCGGTATTACAATGGAAGTTGCTCTGAGGAACTAGGGTCATTGATCCCCTCGGCACCGGTGCATAGTTGGGAAACACGCCAAACACGCGCCCAACATTTGTACATGGTTGACATTAGTCACATGAGAACGGGTCGTTTCTATGACCCGTTCTTGAGTTCAACGGCTCAGCTGTGGAACGATTTGCCGGCCTCTGTGTTTCCTCCCTCCTACAACATGGGTCTCTTCAAGATCCATGTTCACTCCTTCCTTTTCTCAAAAAGACCCTCCACACAGCATCTTCAAAGATGACATAGGCCCTGAGAGAAGTTATATTCCTCAGGGCCTCCTGTGTGGAGTTAATGTAAAAAAAAAAAATTCTTTGCTTCAAAGCCCTCCGAGCCGTTGGAATTTGTGAGCCCTTTGGGGGCTTGTCAAACAAAAAGCCATCATGGACTGTACTGTCTTCCACATGTCAAAAAGTTATAGATGTGCAACAAAAACAAAGTCGTAGACAGAACCGATCTCTGTGGGACGCCAGCATTTGTTGAGTGCGAGGAAGAGGTCAAACCATTAGCAACCGTCTGGATCGACCTCTCCTTCAAAAAGTCGGCAATTCACGTACACAAGGATGCGGGAGGTCCGTAAGATTGCAGTTTGTTGACAAGTCCTCAGTGCCAAACCTGGTCAAAAGCTTTGAAAATGTCTAGTGCAACCGTTTGGGTCTCACTGAAACATTTCAGGCACCGCCCCCAAACATGCGTCACACACGCGAGAATCCGTATTGACGGTCGTTAATAATTTTGTTCTTCTCGAGGTATGTAAGCAGTGTGTCGTTGATCACACATTCCATCACCTTGTGTGCTGAAGATGAAAGTAATGTGTTCTGAGTTGTTTATGTTCAGTTAAATTTGGTTTTATGATGTTCTGGCATTTCATTACATTAAGAATAATTGTTCAAGAGAAGGATGCGTGTCAGCTCACCGATTATGATGACTCTGTCTGTGCCATCAAACTTAGCGTGTTCAATACGTTGAGCACCGATATCGGCCCAGTATATTCTTCCCCTGCTGTAGTCCAAAGCCAAACTCTGGGGAGCGATGACTCCGGTGTAAATGATCTTCTTTCTTGTGGATCCATCCATGTAGGCGCTGTTGATGCTGGGGTTCTTACCCCAGTCCGACCAGAACATCCAACCGCCTGGAAGAAACGAGTATAATATTAAAACTGAAATAATTAAAGTATTAAGACTATACATGTATTTGTATGTAATTGTAATAACGATAACTCTCATAGAAAGAAATTGAAAGTATAACAGGAGTATCGGTAGAAGAATTTTCTAGGTAAAGTAATTTTCTAAGATGGAATTAGTTTTTGCTCATTATCATTGTTTAGAGGAGTTGCAGTAACAACTAAAAGTTGCCATTGATTAAATTTTGTCAGATAAAGACAACGGTAGAAGATAATAATAAACTCACCCAGAGGATCGACAACAATATCTCTTGGTTTGTCAATCTGATCCCATATGAGGACAGACCGCATACTGCCGTCAGCATTGCAAGCCTCGATCCTTTTGGTTCCTTCATCGGTCCAATACAACTTGTCCGTTATCCAGTCATAAGCCAGCCCGGTCGCATTTGCTGCAAATTAAAAAAATAACCAAACATAAGAGATAGAAATGAATGTATTCAAAGCAGTTCAAATCGAAAGAAATTTGGTCTTAATTCTTAACAGCCAGCTCTTACTGATTTACGTCTACCATTTGACTATTTCTTTAGAAACCAGTTTATGGTAGATAATTTTATGTTGTTTCGAGGTCCAATTCTTTTTTTAAATTTTGAAACCCACCTAAGCTCGTGCTGACGATGATGGATTGCTGACTGCCATTTAGTGATGCTCGGTTGATGGTATATTTTTCGGTGTCTGTCCAGAATATCGAATTGGTCAGCTGATCCCATGCCAGTGAGAAGACCGATTTTACGCCATTCAAAGGAATAACCATGTCAATATTGGTTTCAGGCTTTCGTGACTCCAAGTATTTAATTCTAATCTCACGCTTACGAGCGAATAACAGCAGCTTTTCAGTGGTGTCCTCACAGGTACGCCTGCAGCAGAAAAAATAAATGTTAGAAATACAAACTGCGATCTACAAATTATTATCTGTCGGTTTTAAAGCAATAACTAGTAAATATAAATAAGTGTACGTTCGTAACAGCTGTCATAATTAATACGATTGTTCTAATGTACTCACCCATCATTGCCGATAGTGTTACCCAAAGGACAATGGCAGGTATATGAAGCTCTATTAGGCAGGCACATGTGAGAACAACCTCCATTATTTGTTCCACAATGGTTGTTGTACGGAGGTTGTCGTTGTGGATGGAAACTGCAAATATAAGGTTTTGTATTAGTCAGATCTGTCGGAAGCATATTGTTACGTATCATACAGTATTTTGCTTGGTGTTCACCTGTGAATATCCATGGGAAAGCTCAACCCGCTGTGGACAGTTTGGAAGCCAACTCCAGTTTTCTTGTTCACAGTTGAAATGCTCTTCGTGTGCCAGTCAGTCCAAAATATTGCATCTTCAAAGATGGTTATAGCATAGGGGTGTGGCAAACCCTTGCTGACAACCTGAAAGAATTAGCAAAATATAAGTTGACACATGTATTATTACCCTTTGAATTTTTATCAATTTACTCGGGGAGGTCCCCCATACCAATGACGAGCTTACAAGCTAAAAAAAACGCAAAGCGAGAGGAAAAATAAAAGAGAAATCTATGAATATATCCAAAACTGGATATCAAAACCTCAGTATTATAAATAATCGATTATTTTCGCAAGCATGTTATACTATGATAATGTTCATTACCTTCTTCCTATCGGTGCCATCAAAGTGAGAACTCTCTATGACATGATGTTTGGCGTCCACCCAATATACCCGACTAGTTGTGTAGTCCAGGGTAAGACCGTTTGGCCAAAATATGGATTCCGTAACAATGCTCTTGCGGTTGGATCCGTCCATGTCTGAGCGCTCAATTTTGGGATTTGGACCTGGAAAATAAACACGACATTTAATTATGAATTTTTAACCCTAGGTTCTCAAATGATTCGCAAGGGGCTGAAGGAAGAACTCAATTTTATGGATATTTTGTCTACGCCACAATGCTTAATATACGAAGAATCAGTGGTGTCAACTTACCCCAGTCAGTCCAGAAAACAATGGCGTCTCCGGGATGCACTGCAATAGCCCTGGGCTTGTCTAAATCACAGGCGGCGATCACAGCTCGTTGTCTTCCGTCCAAGGTTGCTACTTCTACTCGCCTAGTTCCAGAATCAGTCCAGAATAAAAGATTATGGATCCAGTCCACTGAAACTCCAGCTGGTGAGTTTAGTCCCCATTTGATCACATCTGGAAGTTAATAAATGTAAATCAATTATGCATTTGGCTTAAGTTATTATGCAATAGAGAGGTTAAAAAGTTCCGCGCTTACCATTGATGTTGGTTCCATTTACATTAGCAACTCTGATGGAATCTAACATGACTTCAGCCCAGAATATTTGCTTCTTCTCGTAGTGGTAATCCAATGCAACTGCGTTGTGCAACCCTTTCAAAATGGAAGTGTACTTTTCGCTGTTCAGTGACACCTAGAAATACAAGTTTTTTTTGGTTGAAGAATTATAAAGTTGTATGAAATTAGATGGAGACGAACTTCAAATAAACCTGAAAACGCTGCAGTGCGAATTTGCTAAACTCATCAGATAGATGTAAAAGCCATAGCCCTGGAGAATAATGATAAGTTTAAGAGGACCCGAAAATGACCCGATGAGAGATTACTAACCTGCCGAACTTCAGCCCTGTTGGTGAAGAGGAGAGTGGGCGATGCCCCCAGAGCCTTGCAGGTCCTGAGGTCCGGTCTGAGGACGTAGCCCGTCATACAGCCGCACGCAAAGGTCCCCACAGTATTGCTGCAGGTCTGGGAGCACACTGGGTCCTGCTCGTACATGCACTCGTCGATGTCTCGACATCTGAAAAATTAATATATTATTTATCTCAACGATTTCACTTTATACGATGTATTGATCATAAAGGAAGATTGGTATTCACGGCAATCTTTGTTTAGTTTTCTTTATTCGTTTCATTATTAATTACATAAGTTGAGAATTTTTCGACCACCATGCCAGGCACACGCCCACGTTGAGGTGGTCGATAAATGATGCCTCTCTTCTCATATCTCTAACCGTAGTCAAATAGTAGTGGTTGCCGGATTTAAATCCGACACTGTTGCTATCGCATCTGGTGTTCCTCAAGGCAGCTAGTTGGAACCTTATTTTTAACATTTATATCAATGATTGTTGGTTGCTCTTTTTTTAACACAAATCATCTTTATGCAGATATGCAGATGGCGTAATTTTTTTCATACATAAACTCGCAGATGATTTGCAACCATTGAATACCTACGTGTTGTACTGCTCACTGTCTGGAAATAAATGTCTCTAAATGCTCTGTCGTACCGCAAATAAAAACGTATTTATCCATGAATACTCAATCAAAACTTGAAATCGGAATACTTCTAATGGGTATATTTTGTACTAGAGTGATAACACTTACGATAATCCATCCTCAGCGAGCAGATATCCAGGGTTGCACGTGCAGGCCGGTTTCCCCGCAGCCGTAGTGATGCACAGCTGTTCGCACTTGGTTCCCAGTTCGCATTCTCTCTTCTGCGGGCAGTTGTCCTCGTCGTCCCCGAGCGGGCAGTCTTTCTGCCCGTCGCAGATATGCTTGCGGTTGACGCAGGAGCGGAAGGCAGTGCTGACGGTGCTGTTGGTGTGCGCCTTGCACATGAACTGGCCCTCTTCACAGGAGACCTCGCACTTCGTCTCATCGTCACCGTTGGAGCAATCCGGCACGCCGTCACACACCCATGTCAACTGCGGAGGAATGGTTTACGTTAGTATGCCATTGGCTACCACCAGCAATAGACGCATGATATCAATAAAATATCTTGCTACATCATCAAATTCGTGGCCAAACGCCACAGGAAGAAGAAGTAGACTAACCAGTATGCATTTTCCATCCAGGCATGTGAACTCATCGGGAGTGCAGGTTCTATAGTTGGTGGGGCCACAACCCTCTTCATCCTCGCCTCCATCGCAATCCCTCTCCTTGTCACACTTCCAGATGGAGGGGAGACATTTCCCCTCATTGCATCTGAAAAATGTCAAGGCGAATTGAAACTTAGTAACACATTTTAATTAATTTAGTGGCATTCGTCTTATTTTTAACAACAATAATATCTTTTCTACCAATTTTAAATCTTAAAATTTGCTGCTTATTAACCACATAACATCGCGTACATATTTTTATATAATGCTCGTGCTTGCGTAAGCTGCTGATAATCGAACCTTTTTGGCCAACGAAATCCGTTTAATTTCAATATGGGTAATAAATTATGTTTTCTGGGTTTTTATTAAACAGTAAATAAATAAAAAAAAACTTCGCAGTGCTTACTTGAATTCCCCAGCATTGCATTTACCCTTGAGCATCGGACAGCCATCCTCGTCACTCCAATCTTCGCAGTCATTGTCCCCGTCGCATCTGAAGTCTTTCCGGATGCACTTCCTATTGGAGCACTGGAACTCTCCCTCGCTGCAGGTGGGGGGGTCCACAGCTGCACAAAGGGAATATTCAGTGGAAATAATACTTCTTTAAGGCAATGGGGTGCACAAGAACAAGCAATGAGGAAAAAGTTAGCTTCTTTTTTTAAAGTCATGGGTGATGCGTTTTGATGCACTTAACAAATGACACTGACATGAAATCGAGATTACTAATATTCATCACTCTCTTCTGTGCACTGAATCGTAAAAACACGTTTAAATTAGCACTAATTAGTTTGTCGAAAATTTGAATTGGTGTAAAAATAAATCACGATAATACTTTTGGCCATGAAAATCTCAAATTATTATGTTAGCATTAGTTATGTTTCCAGGATTTAAATCGTTACAATTTATAAATTATTTTTTTATAAATATCTCTGCCGCTCCATTTCCTTTTGATCTTTCAACTGTAAAAAGAATAAAGTGTCCTATTTATACGAATCCGTTGCGATTCAGAGAAGAATCGTATCGGAAGTGAAAGGAAAATTCGTGCAAAAAGGCTAGATTGGAAAACAGAAGTTCGGTGTACTTACGACATTCAGCTTCGTCAGATCCATCGTCACAGTCATTTTCCCGGTCACACCTCCAGGCCAGGGACACGCACTTGCCATCGGCGCAGCGAAATTCGTTAGCGGTGCATCTGGGGGAAATAAAATAACAAGTTAGTTTTTCTATCATGAAAGCCTCCGTGGTCGAGGGGCAAGGCTCTCGACTAGCGATCTGGAGGTCACGGGTTCATCCTGGCGTGATAGCATGGTCGATCGATAAGGATTGATAGGATAACTTTCGGTAACTTCTCACTGTTTCCTAGCATGATTGCAGATCACTAACGAACAACTAACAGTTCACAATGACCGAGTGAACTATTGTTTGTACGTTAGCAATCCAAGTTATTCCAGAGAACGATGAGAAGCTACCGAAAGTTATCCTATATCTACCGAAGATCCCGAACTACTAGAAGCTACCGAAAGTTATCCTATCGATCGACCATGCTTGCACCTCAGGTAAATTTGAGACCCGTTCCAGAGTGCAAGATACTCCAGACAGATAGACCATCATTCGGAATAGAAACTTGTTAGATGACTGGATCTGAATTCCTCTCCACATCTCCTTCCCCTCCCATTTACTTTCAGCCTCACAACAAACCCCAATAGATGATGCCATAATCTCACTGGCTTCAGACGGGAGCAGTTGGGTTTCTGTTGGGAGCCAGTAATAAAACAAGGTATAATGTGCGGCGTCTTCTTCCTATTTACATATTTGCTTCCGTTTTAAAATCATTATCGGCGCTTTATACTTAGCCCCACAACAATCTTTCGTCCTACGGGTTTATTACAAAGTAATCTGTTTTTTGGCAAAACATGAAGCGTCCAATACTGTTGTTACCCACATAAACCACAAATATTTTTCATCCTCAAGGATATAGATCCCTCAATGTTGGGGAAGAGTATTGGCACATTGCAAGTCAATCCAAGGGAGCCTACTATATCTCGATACGAAGGACTATCTCATCAAAACCGTGGTTTAATCAATATAATTCACTCATTATTCCAAAAAAGAAAATTCTTCACTTAATCGATTGAGAATTCGACATTGCTCTGATTAAAATTTATGTGTTTGACTCCCCAGATTGTACTTTCTGTGGTCTAGAAGTGGGAAAATTAGCTCACAAAGTTTGGTTGTCCCTCTACACAAATTTATCCCCTTTCTATCAAGCCTAATCAAAAAATCTCCATCTCCATCAACACTCAACATCTCATCTCTTCTAAATCTGTAGTCGACTTCAATCAACCAAGTAATTATGAAATTTGCCCATTTAAGTAAAATTAATATATAAATTCACATTCCCTCTCCATAATTTGAAATGAAGGGTGAAAGACAGAAACTTTGAAAAAAGCCTAATTTTTTATGAATCTTCTTTGAGGTCAGACCCTTGACTTTCCTGATGCTACCATCAATGGAAACAATGAATGAAAAATGCCTGATTGAGTTATATTGTCCAAACGTCAATAAGACGTGTTTTTGATTGATCAGTGTGACATCTGACAGCAAAGGGGCCCTATGCTGGAGGGTGAATGTAGGGGCGGGTCTGCACACAATGCAGGAGCCTGACTCATCGGAAATTTTAGGGGGCCCTTGTCTTGAGACAGGGGGCCCTAAGGGGTGACATCTCATTATATGTAATTTCTCTGTTCACCTGCAGCGAGTTGTGAACCCATTACACATCCAATACCCCAAAAAATCCATTACTCTACACTGTACCTAGCAATTATTTAGTTCAGTCAGTTTGAGATTAGGTACATCATATAAAAAAACAAGTTTGCAGTTCACATGTGGTAGAAGTGAAACCTCCAGAAAACTAATGATGACAAGTATGGGGAGGCTACAAAGCACCGCACAAAGAGGAGACCGAATATTCTATCTCATTCTTTCGCATGCTAAAACCCTATATGTGTATGTATTTGTCTCTTTTTAGTGTCGGTTTTTCGTTTCATCGAGTTTCAAATTACAACGGTGCTAAAGAAGTTTTCACTTCAAAAACATACCCACAGTGGTACACGTATATCTATCTATTAGTCTTTTTAGAAGAAGATTGCATCTGAACAAAACATGAAACACAACAAGACACAGAAAATTAAAAAAAGTAACTGTCGCAATTGGGAATCGAACCAAGGTCTTCTGTCTTACCGGCATAACGCTCTAACCACTAAGCTCAACAGACCTGATTATTTTTCTTCATTTTTATCGATCTCCTCTCACAATTGAGGAAAGTACCAATATTATCCTGAAAAAACTCCAAATTTTTTGGTTGCTATCTTTGAATTTAGGGGCGTTATTTTTTTTATTTTTTTTGACATAACCATAAATATTTTTTTCAAAAGGGGGTGAATTTACCTACAATAAGTTCGTCATGCTCCAGATGTAAATTCTACTCTATCCAACAGCCAATAGGGGCACCCTTTGCGTCATTAAAACCCAGCTCTCAGCAAATCCGTATAAATGAATTAGGCAAACAATATAAAAGCGAGAAGTAAAAAGGAATTAGCAGTCATTTGATGATATCTAAATGCAACAGTTAGTGAAAAACGATTTGTTATTTGCTGTCCCATTTATTAGAAACGGTCGAGATTTCTGCGCTGAAAATATAATATGCGTCGTAGCGGAGGTTTTTTTCAGTAGGTAAAAGGCGTCTGCGAGTAAAAATGTTGTAGCATTTATATTGGGAGATTTATAAGCGTCTGCTTTCGGTAGAGCTTTTCTATAAATAGTCGAGCGACTTATTCGAGGAAATTTAGGACGAAGCTCGGAGGGTTCTGCCGGGTGAGGCGCCCACTCAAAGGCGTTTTTGCTACATTCAGAGGTTGTCATGGAGACGCAGCCTCCCACAAAGGGGGCTCTATCGATCTGTCTGTATCGTCGTCTCTCTCTGCCGTACACCTGCTCTTCCCGCTCGCTCCGCGCGCAGTACACTTCATTGTCTTGTGATTAAGCAAATCAAAAATAATAATGTAACCTTGTCAACTTATAATATTATTATTAACAGAGGAACCCTCGTGATCCTTTTTGTACCTAAACCTTACTATTCATTTGAATCTACGATGGCTAACTTTTCATCAATCTAAAGATTTCTCAGTTAAAATTTTAAGTAATTTTTATAATCACTAAATACACTCTCATTAGAAACCAATTGAAGCAAGTTAAGTAGTAATATTTTACATATTTTCTTGTAAGTTCTAAATTTAAACAGTTTTTAATGTTTTATGAGTTAACTATAAAAAACTACTATTTTTAATACGCATTAAAAAACGAACATTTAATTCAACTTATTATACTTAGAAGCGACTTTTTTTAATATTTACGAAAATAATATTAAATTGCACAATTTTCCCTAATGGCAATTGCAAATAGTCGTTTCTTTTTGGCATCATGTTGAATCGAAGGTTTGCTTATAAAAATACGTATTGAAAACGGTGGTTGTAGGTAAAAGTTTACCATTTTGTGTATGTGTCACATCTCCACTGGGTTAAACCCGTCGCTTCCCGACCAAGCCCACGTTCCGGCCCGTAGACTGGTCATGGCAAAAATAATTCAATTTCCAGTACAGCCGGGATACTTTCGCACCCTTCCCCTCGGACACTACACCGCGCGGCCCTCGAAGTGACCGCATGCAAATGACATAATGACTCTGGAGAACAACGACGACAAACACTGCTAGTCACTTGCCGCCCTCGCCCTCTTTATTGACTGTTATCGGAGTTGATTTTAATTAAGTTCCTATTATCCGATTCCCAGTGGGGTCGACGGTAACTGATCCCAGAGACACATGCCAATGGTTATTGCGACTATTTTAGGGAGGAAAGATAATAAGTAATTAATCTAAGATCACATTTGACAATGGTATGAACGTGAAAAATATGTACCTTCTTGCACAAATTAGGCATTTAATACCCACACACAGATTTTTACATTTCATGTCGTGTATTGGATATGGGAAATCGTCAAAGTTTTTGGTAACACTTCGTACACTTTGACATAGTATTTTCAATGAAATAATATAAATATATATAAGCTCCTAAAATATATAATGCTTTGAGTACTGACATAAAGTCAAGTAATTCTAATTCTCTTTTTATAACACGTGTACAACATTGGATTTTCGAAAGTGGACGAGCGTACTTTAGAATTCCTGAGTTCTTAACACTACATTTTAATTATTAATTTTTGCATTTCAAAATTTTAATTTCCATTTCCATTTTTATTTCTATTTTTCTTTAAAATGTTGTTATTTTTTTTCTCTTAATTTTTTCACAAAATTTTATTTATTTTTTAATTTTAATTTATTTACTTATATGTTTTAATTTATATATTTGTATAGAACACTTGAGTTCTTAACATTAAATGTCTATTATTAATTTCTGTATTTCAAAATTTGAGTTTTCATTTTTATTTCTACTTTTCTTTAAAATATTATCTTTTTTCTCTTTATTTTTCACTTACTTTTAAATATTTCATAATTTTTATTTAGTATATTTAATCATCTGTTTTAATAAAATAGTATTTGTATTAATTTAAATAAATATTAAATATACGACTACCATAACACGGGCATGAGCCCAGTGTGGTAGCCAAAAAAAACAAATATCTGTAACTAATAAAAAATTTATGAAATAAAAAAAAATAAAATAAAAAATGAGCAGTGCGTTTTTAACACGAGCGTTGCTCTAAAAAAGATTTAAAAAAAATTATATAATGTAGGTATACATGTAGGTATGTTATAACAGTATGGAAGATCTATGTATAGTCTTCATAGATCATCTTCATAGTATTTCAGAGTGGAAGATACTATCAGTATCGCCCTGGTGTAAGACCACCATTCAGAATTGAAACGTTGCTTGAAAATGGCTTTAGCCGTGTTTAGTGACCAGATCTGAATAGCCAGGTACTTCCCAACCTTCCTCTTCCCCACCTCCTTCCCCTCCCCACTACCTTCAGCCTCACAACATACCCCGATTGGGGATGCCATAGTCTCACTGGCTCCAGACGGGAGCAGTTGAGATTCTTGTGCGGTATTCACTGTAAAAAAAAAAAACGTCTCTCGTGTCTAGGATGAACGAAGTATGTATGAAGAATGAGCTAATGATGAATGTAAGCGAGTCAAAGTCATGGTATTTGAAAGAGAGAGTACGAAAACAATGTGCAACATAATTGTGAATGATGAATACTTGGAGCAGGTGGATGAGATTGTGTATTTGGGAAGTATGTTCACGAGAGATGGGAAGGCTGATAGAGATATTGAAAGAAGGGTAAATGCATACAACTCCATTAAGAATAACCAGAGGAAGCCGGAAACATGTCACTTTTAAATCAAATTGTAGACCTATTGACTCTTTTCCACAAAAAATTACAAATTGATTTCACAAGATTGTTCTTTTATCTAGTAAACGCATGTTTTAAATTTTGAGAAAAAATGTTTGTTTTAACTATAATAAGGTTACACCATAGGTCGTTGCCAGATTAGTTAAATTTTCAAAATTAGCGCATTCCCTCTAATATTCGTATTTACATAATATTTATTCCGCCTTTCCTTCTTTTTGAAAGCTTACTACCGGGCCTTAACTGTCGAAAATATTTACATGACGCCTTTTTGTTTATATTTTTCAAGTAATCAAGAAATAAGATTTTAAAAAAGGGTAAAAAAATCCAAAGGAGACAGCTGTACTTCATACGTTTTTGATTTACTTCTGTTCTGGGAGTCATAAATTAGTGCTAAATTGAGCAAAACACTAAAGCAGAAACTACGTTTATAATGAACACAACAACAAATTCAAAAACACTCACCAAAAAATATGAACAAGATTTTAACCATTTAAGGATTCTCCTGTTCGATAACTTAGTGTAACTTACCTACTGTGGCCTTCATTGGAGTATTTGATTTTATACACGGTGTCTGGAAACTCGTAGTAAAAGCAAGAAACTAGTGAATCTACTTCACATTTGGAGTTTATGTTGCGGTGTAACTTTTTTGATTTGAACTGTAGTTTTCGGGTAAGACCGAAGTTGGAATTTTTAAAGTCAAATTGGAAATTTAAAAAAAGTGGTTAGGAGGTTGATATCAGCTGTTTTGTCTTTTAAATGTGTCGAATCGTAGACATACCAAAAAAGGTTTTTTTAACCCTTTAGTAGCCGAAAAAAATCGATAAAAAGTTTTAATAAAAAAATAATCGAAATGCTCAGTTCGATTTTGTTTTGGTTTATATGTGTGATATAGATTCATCAGATTCCCGATTGTACTATGAGTTTCCAACACCCAGACTTCATTTATAGAGTAATATTATCATGTTAAATCATCACATTACATATATACCTACTGTCAAACTGTGGATGTTTGCACCCTTTGCCCTATCAAATCCCTTCATGAGCACGCTTTACACAAGCATTGCTCACGAAAACGTACGATATATTATTATTTTTAAAAAATAACTCCATTCATATAATAAAGGTATTAAAAATATATAACCTATAATAAAGTTAAGTTGTTTTTAAACCAGAAAGTAGGGGGAGGACTTCCGAAAAATACAATACAAAAAGTTGAATATGTATGTCAACAAACTGTTTTCGGTTTGCAATACCATTTCCATATAATACGACTACATAACATATAGATTCTTCCATTATTATACGTATTTCATTTGACCTGTCGGCAGTGGCGGCTCGTGACTTTTGGGTGTGCTAGGGTGCTAATATTAAAAAAATGGCATTATGGATGTTGTCGTATGTGAAAAAAAATAAATTTTTTTTTCAAAAATCGGTATTTTATATGAAGATTTTTCAGGAAATCGGTGCGGCACACCGCCAAACTGAAACTTCCTGAAATTTTTCATACAAAAAACTGATTTTCAAAAAAAAAAAAAGTTTTTTTTCGGCTACAACAACATCAATAATGCAATTTTTTAATATTAGCACTCTAGCACACCCAAAAGTCACGATCCGCCACTGCCTGTCGGGTTAAGTCGTAGGTCCACGTTTCGCGTCGCTTCTTACCGCCCCCCTAGGGAGCGATACCGCCAACTCTGGGAATCACTGCGTTAGAAGTTAGATAACTCCCCCGCGGTGACATTATTTATAATTTTATGTATGAGACTTTCATCATATTTAGATAACATAAATACACTGTACTGACTACTGTAATTTATATTTCAATATCTTTGACTGTAATACTGTAAAGGCACACTCGTGTACAGAGGGACGTATTTATTTCTAATTAAGTTGTTTGTACCTGCTCACTGCTCTCATAGGGCTGCGTGTTAAGTTAAACAATTTCACGTTCGAATGCATTTCAAAGCTCACCGTCTAATTATACTGCTAATTATACTACTTACTCGCGGTACGTACATAGATGTATTACAGCCCATTTAGTAGAAAATTAAGAAATTTAACATTACGACCTGTAATTTAAAATACACGACGTGTTTAAAATTTTACATAGCTCTAGTAAAAATAAAATAATATGTCTATGTTGTCTAAATAATAAGTCTAGTTCTATGTATTATAAGTTCACACTTCTAAACACATAACCTAACATAACTTCATCTCTTTATGTTGTAAATCTTTTGTAATTCCTCCAACTTGTTATCAGGTACCTGGTTTACACTTTTCAATACTACTAACTTACTTATCTCATACATTGTAAATCCGAATATATTATATGTTACCAGGTTAATTCGGTAAATCCGAATATAATATATGCTACCAGGTTACTTTTTCCATTTTTTTTTGTTATGTAATTATGTACATTTCGGAATAATATAAACTAAACCTGTCAATTTGTCTGTCCTGGAACGGGAAACTTTCCTAGTTGGACAGGCAAAGGCTTCCTAATATGTAAGTGACACTGTTATTATATTCCACGAACAAGATTGGACAAGAACCTACAAGGAGGCGGAACATGGCCTGGCTGTACTTCAAAACTGGTTAAAAGTAAACTCCCTTACATTAAATGTTAGTAAAACTAAATATCTAACTTTCTCCAAAAACAAAAGAGGACAACCAATGAATGTGCATACCCTCAAATTACATGAATGTCAAAATACTTTTCCACAATGTTCCTGCCCGTCTATAACCCAAACCAAAAGTATTAAATATCTTGGGATTGAAATTGATGAAAATCTACAGTGGAATTCACACATTGAGCTTACCTCAAAAAAGCTAACAAAACTCATCTACTTCTTCAAAAAATTAAGAAACATCTTGTCGATGAGGGATCTAAAGAGAGTATATTATGCTTTATGCCACTCTCGATTGGAATATGGAGTAATAGGATGGGGCTCAGCAGCATCTAATCACTTAAAACAACTTAAGATAACTCAGAATTGCATTATAAAGACCATTCTAAAGGTCCCCATAAGGATGTCAACAGCAGAAATTTTTAAACAGTTTGATGTTCCAAGCATACAGAAAATCTATGCCAAAAACATTCTACTACATCACCACAAAAATGATTCAGAGGCAGACACCTCACACGCTCATAAAACCAGAGCTAAACAAACAGACATACTTAATATACCAAAGTGTAACTCTTCATTTGGTCAAAGAAGTTCTGCATTTTTAGCAGTAAAGTTATATAACAAACTCCCACTTAGTATCAAACAAATAAAAATAAAAAATAGCTACATTAAGGACATTAAATGTTGGCTGAAGAATCTATCGGAAAATGAACTTACTAGTATACTTAAAACATCATAGAAGTTTCTGGAAAACCTTATCCAATGAAGTTAAACCATAGAAGTCGCTGAAAAACTTATCCAAAGCATAGTCCCCCTCAGCACAGGATCTCCTAGTGAGGAGGACTACGAATATATTTTATATATACATCTAACTAACATGTTTCATATAAAAATGTAAAAAATATTATATAGTTACTAAATAAATAAAAAAATAAATAAAAAATAAAATAAATTCGTACTTTATTTTGTATCTATCTATAAGTAATAAATAAATAAAAAGTCGAGTCTATTTATTACGTGTCGGCACGTAATAGACAGGTCTTCGTGGTCGAAGGGTAAGACTCTTGTCTACGAATGGTGGCGGTTCAAATCACAATATTATTTGATTAATTTGTGTTGTTTCACAATTAGTTTATTAAAAAATAATATGTAAAATATTTGCGATCCTTTCAGCGGAAGATACTCTCAGTAAGGCCATGCGTTGCTTGAAATGGCTTTAGCAATGTTTGGTGACCAACCATTTTCTTCCCCACCTTCTTCTTTCCCATGCTATGTTAGGCCTCAGATTTTAGTGGTAAGGAACTCTCCAACCTTCTTCTTAAATTTCCTATACTGACTTCAGCCTCACAACACTACATACCTACATTGTGGAGATGTTCATTTACTACGGGCAGTTGGTAGTTGGTACTTGGTACTCTTTGGTCTCAGGTCTCAGTTGGGAGGCGTCTACTAATATCTACAGGAATTCCAAAAACTGAACAAATTGGACTAATATCTATTGGAACCACAGTGAGGACGAATATCTACAGCTCAAATTGCTGACTAATATCTATGAGAACCAAAGTGTGGAAGAATATCTACAGCACTGGCAGAGGTTGGGTTAGGTTAGGTTAGGTTTTGTTAGGTTAAGTTAGGTTAGGTTAGGTAAGGTTTTCCGTACAACCTCTTGCTCAGCTGCCCTCTGTAGATATTAGTCCCACCTACGCTCCATAAATATTAGTCATAGTCACCACTGGGACCGTCATAGATATTCGTCCGACCTTAGCTCTGTAGATATTAGAACTCTGAAGTTCATAGATATTTGTCCAACAAATGAGCTGTAGATATTCGTCCGACATACACGCTGTAGATATTAGTATCTGAAGTCCTCAGTTGGTATTATACCTACTCGAAATTTAGACTGAAAAGCTGTGCATATCACAGGACGCAGGAACGTACAAACTTAACCTACAAACGTGCAGAAATACGGTAAACCAAAACGGTAATGCGCGTTTTCATCCCGCGACAAAATATCCTACGGATAAAACATCCCCCAACAGAATATCTACTAAAACCTTACCTAACCTAACAATAATTTATTGTCTTTACAGGATATCTCTTTACAAGGTGCCTGTTTTATTTTTGTCCCACTTTACTATTTAAAAAAAATAATTTATTGTCTTTACAGGATGCCAGTATTATTTTTGTCCCATTTTTTGTTAGGTTAGGTTAGGTTTTAGTACATATTTTGTTGGGGGATGTTTTGTCTGTAGGATATTTTGTCGGGAATATTTCGTCCTTGTTGATGACAACGCGTGGAACCAACAAAAACGACTTAGTTTGTTTTACAAATTTAGATCAGAATTGACAACGCTAGCACCTACATTATTGCGATGATCAACGAAGGGTAAATCAAGTAATGCACAGTTACCAGCTCACCCCTCTCCTTGTTTCCATAGAGAGATGTGTTAGGGTGGCTTCAGACCCTAGGTCAGGACCAGCGAGGGTGGCCCTGAATGGAGCGCTGATAGCAGATGCCGAATGAAGACATGAATGAAGCAGGGTAAACGCTTTGTAAATATTTGCATGAAAATTGCATTCCGGGATCGGAATGAAGACAATTGTTGAATTTGTAAGCGGTGGAATTGAGAGCTTAAATTGAGTGATTTATTATTGTTGTATTTTACAAATTTATTTTATTTTTTCAGGAGGGTTGATTTTGGATCAGAAAGCTTACATTTCTTAAAACCTGGCCGGGAGTTCGTAAGAATTTTCAAAAAATGTTCACATGTTTACTCAAAATAAACTATCAAAACATGGTTTAAAAGGCTTCATAAGAACCAGTTAGATTCAGGTTTTACGTTTATTCTACCGGTATTTCTGTGGAAGGCGTCTTTAATCCGTTTCATGCCCAGTTCACAGGGCATAGATATATGAGAAACGCGTCCCCAATTTTCATACACGGTTGGCTTTAAAAGATTTGTTTTTGGTTAATTGTGGTACGTCTTGTTCTGTTTTATGTTTAACCACCCGGACCCATAAGCTTGTTTTCAAGCAACCTACAACTTTGCCAGACATGTGTAATGACGTACGAGGCGTACCTGTATTATTAATACATGCAGTATTTTTAGTAGAAAATTGACAGCTGTTTTCCTACTACAAAAACATCTTCGACGTACCTTGTTTGTACGTTGTGTACTTTTAAAACACACCTATTTGAATTTCCATTTTGTTTTCGTGAATGAATGCAAATCTTGGAAGCGGAAATTAACCCACTTCCCGACATCCGATCGAGCTGAAATTCGGCAGATAGACTCGTTGTCGGTGGCAATGTATTCATGCATACACGAATTTCTCTGAAATTGGATGATATTATGATAAATAATATATACATATATATATATTTTTAATGTTAACTCCACACAGGAGGCCCTGAGGAAAATAATTTCCCTCGGGGCCTATGTCATCTTTGAAGATGCTGTGTGGAGGGTCTTTTTGAGGAGAGAAAGGAGTGAACATTGGTCTCGAAGAGACGAGGAAAGAAGAGTGGGTGAAAAAGAGAGAGGGAGGAAACACAGAGACCGGCAAATAGTTCCACAGCCTTTATATCTCACATCTCAATGAAATTGGCTACTAGCCGGCCCAAGAAGTGGCGCAATTAGGTCGAAAATTAAAAATAGTTGTGCTTTAATAAGAAAATAAAAATTATTATACTAAGAAAAACTTTGTTTTTTACGGGTTGATTTTGTTATTATTTCCCTTTAGTTTTCAAAAAAAAATCTAAAGATTTATTGGGTTACTTTATTGGGTAATGTTAAATAACCTGCGTTAATGTAATATATTTATAGGAACAAATAAATTACACAAAAAAAATACAATAAATTTTCTGCTGCTCATTCATGTTAATCTTTGGGAAACAGGTAGGATGCTGGCGAACTCTCCAGTTATTGTTTTGTTAATTTTCTGTGTTTTTTCACTCTATTCTTTTCCTTTAAAAGTCCCCTCGTACAGCATCCCCGAATAGGACACTGCCTCACCGGTGGAGAGCTGCGCCTGCATCATGAATCGAACTCGCAATTTCTCTGCCCAATTTCAAATTTCTAAGCGATTTTCTGAAGGAATTTCTTTCCACACGTTTCGTCTACTGAATGTCTAGTTATATGCTTCTAGCTTCCAAATTGGCACAAACAAATAATGTGGATTTAGTTTTTGGAAGAAATGTAAGATAATCGTTCTATTTATAATATTATATTCTCTCAATTTGCTGAATATCTTCTAACGCACACATTATCGTTATAGCCACATATTGAATTTATCCACGATAGTGTTTGTGAGATGGTGGGATTGTGTGTGTGTGGATAGTGTATGTGTGGATAGTGTATGTGTGTATATAATATTCACAAATTGAAAAGAAAGATTGGTTTATTCTGTGGATGTTTGGCTGAAAATAGTCATTCAAGCGGGAGATGAATGCGTATAGGTAGCTATGATCCGAGGGTGGGTTGGGGATGATGGGGGGAGACCTGCGGAGGGGGCGTACGCCCACACTAGATCCCCACCCCCTACCTCTCCCCGAAAGGTGGTCCACCCCCCATCAAACTGCGACTTATTTCAGTGCCTCGCCTTTGCAATGTCAATTCAGCGGAATGTAAAGTTACTTTACTAAAAAGGAAAATTAAATTAACAATTATTATAAGCAATAATTATCAGCCTGAAACACTCATCAACATTGAAAAATCTTCCGAGAAAAGATACTTGCCGCCAACGAGACTTGAACCCGTGTACTTCTGATTGCCGGTCAGCTGCTCTTGACCACTGAGCTATGGGGGCTTATCAAATACCCGCCAAATAATTCAATATATACTAGTGCTTCATTCAACAATTACTGCTTATTATATTTTTTTACCACTGAGCTATGGGGCTTATCAAATACCCGCCAAATAATTCAATATATACTAGTGCTTCATTCAACAATTACTGCTTATTATTTTTTTTTCCACCTGAAAACAACGCAGTAATTGTTGAATGAAACACTAGTATATATTGAATTATTTGGCGGGTATTTGATAAGCCCCCATAGCTCAGTGGTCAAGAGCAGCTGACCGGCAATCAGAAGGACACGGGTTCAAGTCTCGTTGGCGGCAAGTATCTTTTCTCGGAAGATTTTTCAATGTTGATGAGTGTTTCAGGCTGATAATTATTGCTTATAATAATTGTTACCCTTTGTGCTATGCATAAAAATCTTGTCTAAACGTTTGTTTATAAATTAAAAATAATAGTTAATATTTGACAAGTTTAAGTATTTCCCCAATAAATGTAGTCATAATTTGTCTCGACGCCACCTAGCGAGGGATTTAACACTTACAATGTCTCTCTCGCAAAAATAAAGTTGGTTGTTTTCAGGTGGAAAAAAAAAATAATAAGCAGTAATTGTTGAATGAAACACTAGTATATATTGAATTATTTGGCGGGTATTTGATAAGCCCCCATAGATCAGTGGTCAAGAGCAGCTGACCGGCAATCAGAAGGACACGGGTTCAAGTCCCGTTGGCGGCAAGTATCTTTTCTCGGAAGGTTTTTCAATGTTGATGAGTGTTTCAGGCTGATAATTATTGCTTATAATAATTCTTACCCTTTGTGCCATGCATAAAAATCTTGTCTAAACGTTAGTTTATAAATTAAAAATAATAATGAAAATTAAATTATCTATAACTCACCCAATAACTTAACAGTTCCTTCGAAGGCCAATAACTAAATAGTTGCTTCAAAGGCCGAATTCAATCTAATTTCTTAGATTTTGAATCAGTAGGTATGTTTTTCACTATAGGCCCCAAAATGATTAGAAAAGTTTGATGTCTGCTTTCCCCCAATTACCACAATTAATCTGCTAATTATTAATGACCGCGACGACGCGACCATAGGACCCAAATGGCACGCTACGTTTAGTAACTTAACATGGGTGCTTGGGTTCGTTGGATGAGGCGTGTTCAGGTTTTGGCGGCGGATGTGCTTGCCTTGCAGCTGTGTGACAGACTGGGTCGGGAGACCCGTTTATCTCTACAGCTGGTCACTCTCGACCCAGCGTCTTACACCGCAATGGGAGGGATGGATTCATACATCATCGCTCTCGGACACACTGACCCCTAAATTCCTACCTGCCCCTCATACCTTTTTCCTTCTCAGAACTTCTTCTCCTTTCTTTTCTTGAAAATAACTTCCAAAAAGCATCCCCAAAGATGACATAGATGAGGGAAATTGTTGTGGGGTAATATGAAAAAAGAAGTTTGTGTTCTCGTCAACTAATTGACTAACCATCACGCCATCTCTACATAGGAGTAGGCGGAGAGGATATGCCGTCAAACAAACGTCGACGGCTACCAAAGTGCATTTGCGTCTCGCACCAATGAAAGAGGAGGAGGGGTGATTCTCTACACACACCATTCATTAAATGCTACAACTATTGAAAAACATTGTAGTGAAAATTCCTTCCTAGGAATTAATATCCGCAATAGAAATTTTAAACCGTTAAATATCTATGTTATCTACAGAAAGCCTACCTCAAACATTAACGAATTCTTAATGTATCTTGAATCTATTTTAAATAACTGTAGAAATGATACCCTTATTTTTGGTGATTTCAACATTGACATTCTTCAAAAAAATAACACATCTCTTAAATACATCAACACGCTAGACTCTTACAACTGTTTTATATGTAACACATCCTATCCTACACGAGTAACAGATACCTCTACTTCTCTAATAGACCATATCATCTCAAACAGACAAAATATCTCCTCAACTACTGCAAATATAGATACCTGCCTAAGTGACCATAACATTTTGATATTAGATTACCAAAACAGCTTGAAACATCACACTAATAATAGAATACATTCTTCTTCAAACAACACCAAAACCGATAAAAACATGTTAAAAGCATATTTAGAATCCCACAACTTTCCACACGAAACCACCAGTAATGCCAATGAAAACTTTAATAATTTTAATGAATACATCAAAACAGCAATAAAATCATCCCAACATAAATCTGAGTTACGTATAGGAGACCAACGGAGGGGTAATACTCCATGGTTTGATGCAACATTAAATGCACTTATCAAACAGCGCAACAATGCGTTTAAACTCTGGAACAAAAATCAGCAAAGTGATATATTCACAGCACTGAGAAATAAAACAAGAAATCAAGTTACCAATTATAGAAGATATGCTAAAACTAAATACTACACGAATATACTTAAAGAAAACCTGCGTAATCCGCGACAGACATGGAAAACAATAAATGCAATTCTTACAAATAGTTCGACACCCCAGAAAGATGAAATTAATTGTCTTTTGATTAAGAATGAAGAAATAACATGCCCAACACAGATAGCTTCAACTTTTAACAACTTCTTTATATCAGTTGGGGAAAACTTAGCAGCTACAATTGCATCATATCCAGATGATTCTATCACTATAAACACGGATCAAAAAGCAATCCAGTCCCTATATATGGCCAAAACAAATAAAACAGAAGTTCTCAGTATCATCTCTCAACTAAAGTCTAATGCATCTCCAGGTTTAGATGGAATTACACCCGTGCACCTGAACTTTTGCAAAGATGTATTAGCTGACCACCTTGTTTTTCTTATTAATCAATCCCTGGATAGTGGAATCTTCCCAGATCAACTAAAGATAGCAAAAATAATTCCGATTTACAAAGATGATTGCAAAAAAAATCCTTCTAATTATCGTCCTATATCCATCCTCTCTGTTTTCTCTAGAGTTTTTGAAAAGGTTATTAAGCTTAGGCTCACTAAATATCTCTTATCAAACAATTTACTCGCATCCCAACAGTATGGATTCAGAAACCAATCTAACACAAAATGTGCTGCTTTCGATTTTGTATATGCCCTCCAAAAACATATAGACCAGGGTAAGCATACTGCAGGCTTATTTATAGATTTAAAAAAGGCTTTCGATACGGTTGACCACGGGATACTACTAAAGAAGTTAGAACACCTAGGCATAGTAGGCACTCCCCTGAAGTTACTGTGTAGTTACCTCTCTAACCGACACTGTCAGACCTTTGTTGGAAAAGGGACAAGCAGCATGGGAACGATAAAATGTGGTGTGCCTCAGGGCTCCGTACTTGGACCATTACTATTTTTAATATATATAAATGATATTACTAAATGGGGACTTAAGGGTACAATACAACTTTATGCAGATGATACAGTGATTCTTTATCACAATAATGATTTAAACGAACTAGAAAAGGAAATGGAAAGGGATATAGCTTGCCTGGCAAACTGGTTGCGATTAAACAAACTTAGCCTAAACATAAGAAAAACACATTACATATTGTTTGCAAATAAAAAAAATGTAAGTCTTAATATAAGTCTTGATAATAACCGCCTTGAAAGGGCTGATGTTACAAAATATCTTGGCCTTTTCATTGATTCACAACTCACATGGAATCACCAATTTAAACATGTTCTATCCAAAATTACTCCTATAACTGGTGTTTTATATAGATTTCGCGGGTTACTTCCTCCTTCTCTATTAAGATCGATTTACCATGCTATGATTCACTCACATCTAATATATCTTGCCGGAATCTGGGGATTTGCTACAAAAAAAATGATTTCAGAAGTCCAAGTCGTCCAAAATAGAGCCCTGCGAAATATATTCAGTCTACCTTGGGATACACACGTCAAAGACATTTACAGAAACACCCAAATACTTCCTTTTAACACCATTCCCACTTTTGAAATAACAAAAACTATATTACAAGTAATTCAACACTCGGCACATTCCAACACTAAACTCAATTACAATTGCGACGTACACCAACACAACACAAGAAATCACAACAAACTTCATATACCAAAAATCAAATCAACAAAATATGGACTAAGATCCCTAGAATACATAGCTTACACAAAATATAATCAACTACCCAACGAGATCAAATGTGCAAGTCAATGTAAAAAGACCCAAACTAACATGCTCAAACTTCATTTTATGAATGACTATCTGAAATAATAATGTTGTGTATGTCCTATGATATGTCCACTTAATACATACAGCTATATGTTTCATGTAATGCGTATCATTCCCGCAATGAGTTTATTAACTCTTGGGAGTACAATGCTTTATATAATATACTATATTCTGTATTGTATTTTAATAAATAAAAAAAAAAAAAAAAAAAAAAAAAAAAACAACTCGGTCTTGGTACATTCACAACGTAATCATATATCCTTGCTTCATTCACAATGTAATCATATGTCTCATACATACCCTTTGGTTGGTCTGACTCTTGACTCAAGTTTCTCTTAATCTTTCAGATCTTCCTCGTGCATCCCCGACTTCTTCTATCATTCCCAATCGAGTCATATATTTTCATTGCACTATTTCTTACGCGCTACATGCCCAAACCATCTAACCGTCTCTTTATTAAGCTTGCTTCTTACGCCTTGCATTCTTTGCGAATCTCCACGTTTCTCTCGCGATCATACATGGTTTTACCACATACACCTCAAGGATCTTATTACAACTGCTTTTAGTCCACTTTCACCCTCTCTCTGCCAGTTCCGTGCCTAGTTGCTTCACATACCAGCAGGTGTGGCATAGTAAAATCGATAACTTTACAATATGTGATCGATCGATATAACTTCCGATGATTTTATATCGATAACCCGAGCACGGTTGCACTGTTGACAGCCGAACCGACATTGACAGGAAATACATTAGAAATCGATATGCGTATATGTTGGCGACATTGGCGGATCTGTTACTTACTCGTAAATTAAAAATAGTATTAAATAGACAAATTCGAATTGAAATACTTACTTTAATATACTTTGGCACTTCGCGCGTACTTTTTGACACTGTGTTTTTCAAAATTGGAACTGATTGTGTGAAGAATTTCCACTGATTTGTCTGATGCAGGCTATCCCTTGATTTTTCATGGGTCTCCACTTAAAGTCATCAAAAATACTAATTTCGATTGTGTCTCTGAACGTGTGAGTCTCAATGAACTCGGATTTGCTTTGAATTTAAGAGTGTTTTTCAAAATTGGAACTGATTGTGTGAAGAATTACTCAAACGATAAAGATCCACCTTTAACAATTGTCTTTAAAATTTGAAGAATGGTTTGAGCTAAATAGTGCTGTTTTTGTAAAAAAAACATCTTAAGAGCGCTTTAATTAACAATTTCATTATCCGGAACTCATATTTTGCGGGGTTTTTTGCTCCATATTTCTATTTTGTAGATAGAATGAAGAAACGAAATTAAAATATAGGGTCTTAAGGGACGTATTTGTTTTACTTTAACCAGTGATTCCTGACATTATTTTGAGTGAAAAATGGATATGAAATTTTGTCCTCCGCTGACTTTTTCGATGTTTTTTTTTTTAAATGTTTACTTCAAAATCAAACAACAACAAAAAATTCCACATCATCACTGGTCATTCGGCCGAGTAACCAACCAACCCTTCACCCCGATCCTAACCATCCAATACCTACTGTATTTTTTATTATTTTCAGTTTAAAAACTTGTCACCGGAGAGCAAAATTTCATTTACATCTTTTACTCCAAATAATGTCAGGAATCACTGGTTAAAGTAAGTCAAGTATGTCCCTTTAAATCCTGTATATATTATTCCACGCGGCAGAAATTTTATATAAGCATCTCATTTGTAATATTATCACACTAGAACACAAGCTTCGCCGTTAATCACCTTAAAGAAGTCAGATTTAATATACGATAGTACTAATATTAACTAAATCAAGAAGTCTTCGATTTCTTCCCCTATGAAATCCCCATTATTTATGACGGTAGGTCACAGCGCTTCGATAATAGAAGCGGCAGTTTGCTGAAATCAAAGAAACTCGATATAAATCTAATTGGGATTCTTTCGCTATTTATCTCGATTATCTTCAGTCAGGGGATAAAAATAAAATCTATTTCTGACTCCTTTATGAAAAAAATATTCCTATGTAATCCGTTGAAAATTATTTTTGGGAAAAAATATTTTAAGTTTGGTTATTAAGAATGATGGACGCCTACAGACAAGCAGTTAAAAACTAATCCATTGAATGAATCTGGTAACAACATCAAGTAGAAAAATACGTGTTAAAAATATTGAAATCTTCCCAACATGCCTTCCATTGTTTTGCTTGGTGTACGTAAGTCTACGTGACCAGCTCAGGCATGGAGGCTCCATCGAAGCCAGAGTCAAGTTAGCCTCTCAGAAACTGGGCTTACTAACCCAGGGCCCGCAGATACTTCAAGAGTATACAACTGCTGACCCTGTACAAATCGCACTGTTGTAGCCACTTTTGATCTGGAGCCCCAAAATAGTTGGAAAAAACCCTTGACTCTGTGCAAAAACCGGCGGTCCGTTTGATGGATTCCCCTACCTTAACAAAGGGATTGCAATCTTTAGAGCACAGGAGTAGGTAGGTAAGCTGTCCTTTTTCCACCGGTATTACAATGGTAGATGCTCAGTAATACCTTCAGCATCAGTACATAGTCCAAACGCACGCCCAATAATATTTGTACACGGTTGACATTCGTCGTTTGAGTTTAATAGCTCGACTGTGGAATGATTTGCCGGCCTGTGGGTTTCCTCCCTCTTCTCTATTGTCTATCTATCTATCTATTGTATCTTCGAGACCCATGTTCACTACATCCTCTCCTCAAAAAAACCTTCCACACATCCCCAAAGATGTCATAAGGCCTGGGGGAAAAATCCTGAAGGTCTCCTGTTTGAGTGAATGCTAAAAATAATTTTTCCAATCCATCCATCCATTATTGACGCTATAATTATTTGGAGAGTTCTAGTTGCCTCTGGGAAATGCCTCCACTCTTGCCAATCTACTTCAGTTTCCCTCCAGTGTTTTTGTGCCTGAAGGCTACAGGGTTCACCTAATTTAAGCATCACTCGTCCAGGTTTATCACAGGGAACCCTCTTTGATGGTAACCTCTTCCATTCTTGGTACTCGTGTGTGTCCTATCCAGCGCATAAATAACTTTTTTTTACGTCTGCCCTGAAGTGGGCATGGTGTCTAAAACGATTTGAGGCATTGAAAAGTTATTCACTATACAAGTGAAAGAAGGTGAATTAACTCATCTAACAAACTTTCTGATGTATTTTTATTTGGATTTAAAACATGACTCACTCAGTTTTTGTGCAGTTCAGTTCATCAGAGTTATCTTTGCAATCATTATCATCATCGCACAGCCAGCTCCTGTGCACGCAGAGACCATTGGCGCACTCAAACTGATCCACACTGCAGTTGGCTGATATTCCTGCAAAATTAAATAAGGTTAGAAACTGGAACGAAGTGGAGAACCCAAGCAATCTTGAATGGCGCTCGAAAAGTGACTCTGGAAAATGAACAGTGGAGGTAATCCACCTCTTACACGCCCTGGTATAAGTAACTGATGGTTACTCCTTCAAGGCTCTCGCAAGATTCTATTTTTTTGTTAAACGAAGCTACATTTATTTATTTTGAACGAATCTAGACCTCCAGTGTCCTTGCATACGTTGTTAGTAAGTAATATGCAAGTGCTTAACAGGAAAAACAAAATGCAAAAAATAGGTTAGTAAGACAAAGATAAAATAAACAGGGCAAAAGAAAAACTAAAAAATTAAAATGAACAGTACCTATCTGGAATTTCAAATAAATTATTGAATACGAAACCGTCGTAAGGTTCTCTATGCATCAAACAACTGAAATGGTCTGGCCATGTAGAAATAAAGATATAGAAAAGGCCGGTACAAACGGAAGATAGCACCCGACAGAGAAAACTGATAGTACTGTTTGACGGATGCCTTAAGAGATAAGGATCTGTTTTTAGAAACAAATAAATAATGAACTTTTATTTACCACAGTGAGTTTCATCTGAGAAGTCTCCACAATCGTCATCTCCATCACAAAGCCAGTCTTTGGAGATACACAGGGCCGACCGCGGACAGCGCAGTCTCCCTGCCGCTTCCAGGCAAGGTGCTCTCGCTGGACCAGGTCTGCAATCTGCCTCATCTTCTCCACCAGCACAATCAGCGTCCCCGTCACACCTGTGCTCAAGCCTAATACACGCACAACTACTGGAGCACTCGAACTCTCCTCTTGCACACACGGCTCTGCAACCTCCGTCTCCATCGCCTTCGTCTCCCTCGTCGATAAGTTCTTCTTCTTTACCTTGGAACAAGATATTACTTCTATCGCTTAGAGGGTGTTCTACCATGCGTCCGTGGACGACTGATGCTCTGTTGGGGTTCATGCCGTAAGAGATGTGTTCTTGTTTGTGGATCGGGTTGATTCCAGCGTTCATGCCTCTGCTCTTTCCAGGGATGATGATGTGGTCTCCTCTGCCTCCGTAGATTCCTCCTACCCTATCTCCATTCCTTCCTGGTCCTACTGGTGGGATGTGTCCACTTCCTCCGTAGGGGGAACCGTTGGGCAGTCTGACTCCGCTGCGGGCGTGGACTTCGTATTCTGGTGGATTATCAGGGTGTTCATAGCCCGGGAAAGGCACCATGTGTGCTGGTGGCATCTCGTAGGGAGGGTGCATGCGGGCGTGCTGCACGTGCAGGGAGGGCTGCGTGGGTAGGGGCGCCGGTTGGTGGGCCGGGGGCGCCGCAGCGCGCACGGAGCCCGAGCCATACATGATGCGTGCTGCACCTCGCTGCACCGGGGGCTCGGTGACCATGTTGCCCACCTGCTCGGCGTACGTTCCTGTAATTTAAAAAAAAATAATTAGTACTCGAATACTATAAGTGGATCAATGAACATTTAACGCAAAATGGGAGTTAATTAGATAATGGTGTCAAACGTTATAGACCGGCATATATTGATCGATAAACATTTAACACAAATTCGGTGTCATACGGTGTAATAGAATATACCCACATCAATATACGTAGTCTTAAATGAATGTGATATTGTATTTTATTTTATTCATTACGTGGAAAAGTTGTTTTCCTAGAGACTCCATTATTTGGGAGGCGGTTGGGGTACCGCCGCCCCGGAAACCATTTATTGGATAACCAACACCTTTGCCGTAGGTCCCCCCAAATGGTTCACTTCGTTTGGTGACGAACAGGGTGCCCGGGATCAAGGGGTGAGGTTTATCTGCATCTGCCCACCCAACATTTGTACACAGTTGACATTTGTCACACGAGAACGGGTCGTTTTTTCGACTCGTATACATAGGCCCTGAGGGAAATTATTTTCCTCGGGGCCTCCTGTGTGGAGTTAATGCAAAAAAAAAAACAGCTGCGTTGCAGGCCGATTGGGAGAGAATGGTTAAGGAAGTTGCTCTGACTTCTCCAGCCATACTCTCTCGTACTATCGCTTTGCACCGCAGTGGGAGGGATGGATTCATATGTACGTCACTCCTGGATACACTGACCCCCAGATTCCTACCCACCCCTCCATATCCATATCGTTCCCAGAACTTCCTCTCCTTCCTTTCCTAAAAAAACCTTCCACACAGCATCCCATAAGATGACATAGGTCCTGAGGGGAATTATTTTCCTCAGGACTCGGGACCTCCTATGCCCTATGTGAAGATAATTTAAAAACAGGACCGTTATTTGAACTACGAGTTTATTACTGAACATGAAGAGTTTGTTATTTGTCCATTAAGATGTCCACGAAGATTTTTTAAATCTTTTAGCTGCGGTAGGCTCTATAGAACTGCAGCCTTCTGGACCCAGAACTTAAGAAAATAAGAACAGGCTTTTCTTCCATATCTTTAAGTAAACCCTGATGAAGTAACCATTGCTTACGAAACATATTGTTAAATGTGAATAAAGCTAAGTATTTTATTGACTTTGAATGAAAATGGTGCCACAAAATAAGTTTGCTGTGTTATTAAGAAGTAATATTTTTCTTAGTTTAGTAAGTTTTTATTGCTCCTGGAAACTCTACGAACGAAACGAAAGTGTTTTATAGCATATTAATCATCTCCGCGAAACAAGAAAACAGCGGAGCCATGAAATATTGCGAATGACTTAATAATAAGAATAATAAAACGATTTGAATGGAGATTTTCATATATTTTCTATGAATAGATTCATTGACCAATGGGGTGTAAAATGAGTCTACATAATTTTGTTTTTCAACATAAAAATAAAAATGAATTGGTTTGAAAACAACCCATTACTTGATTGTTTACGTTTTGCGGGCTATTTGCGTCATAACGTAGATGTATTTACGCCAAGAAATTTAACCCGACCCATCAAGTGAGGCATTTCCTGAGAACCAAATTGAAATATTTTTTGAAACGATTCATATAAAAAGGTTATTTATTTAATAGGGTTTAGCTGCAAATAAATAAATTAATACTACGCATTAATTAATTAGTCCTTGCATGCAAGAGCAATACATCTCGTATCATTTTTATTATCCCATTGAACGTTTCCGTCACGTTTTGAAACCATTTAAGTATAGAAAATAAATTTACATTTGATATTGCCTACGACGTTATTTTTCGAATTCATAAAAATATTTGCCTTTCAAAAGTAAAAAAAATACCAATAATAACAAATACGATATATCTAATAGAAATCTGCTAAACATTTAAACGAAAGAAGTACACATCTCAAATCAAGAATTATTAATTAATAAAAATAAATTTGGTACCTACTTAACGCTTAGGGCCTAAATAATTTCCTTCGTGGCCTGTCATCTGAGATGCTGTGTGGAGGGTCTTTTTGAGGAGAGGAAGGAATGAACATTGATCTTGAAGAGACTCATGTTGTAGGAAGGAGGAAAGACAGAGGCCGGCAAATCGTTCCACGGCCGAGCTGTTGAACTCAAGAACGAGACGAAGAAGCGACCTGTTCTCGTGTGATAAATGTCAACCGTGTACATACGCGTATTTCCCGACTCTGCACCGGTGCCGAGGGGTCAATGACGCTAGTTCCTCGGAGCATGTTCCATTGAAATATCGGTAGAACAATATGATTTTTACCAATCAGTTTCAATTTTGAAAATTGGAAGTTCATTGATCTTGATTAATTTTACGCATTATGCTGGAATACAATTTCAAATCACGAACCCACGCACCGACAACCGAAATTTGTAATACTTGTTATTCATTCGAATAGACATTGAATGCATCAAAATATCATTTGAATGAACACTCGATTATTTTCATCGTTCTGGTGCAAATGCAGAAGTTTATTTTTTAAAATTTGTATCCGAAAATAAGTTCTGGGTATTATTTGGAAAGGTAGTCAACACTATTTTAAACTTTATTTTTACCGCGGAGGAAGATAGATGAATTTGAACATTTTTCACATATATTTTTGGACACACTTCTTACTTCATTCTTTCACCTTCTCACACCCAGATATTATAAATTTTCTAAGTTCACAATATATGACTACATTATACGATTCTTCGTTAACTCATCTTGCTACGTATTATATTGACTATTTTCTTCGTTCATCAGCTTACGTGCCAAACCATCGAAAGGCTCCGCTTTGTGAACCCAAACGGAAAACTAAATGAGAACATATATAGCGGGTCGTTTTCTCATTGATAAAATGAGAAAACGACAGTTATCAGCCTTATTATGTCTTGTAACTTATAAGAGATATTTTTAAAGTATATTTATTATTACTCCTTTTCTTAATCTGTGTCAAAGCGTCATATAAAACCGTCCGGTTCTGCTTAAGGATAATGAATTGTCCTTAACCTTAAACTTAACGACTTTAGGAGCTATTCCGGTTCTATTTAGGGATGAGGAATTGTCCTTAACCTTAGAATTAATGACTTCAGGGGCGATTTCGGTTTTACTTAAGGACGAGTACTGTCCTTAAACTTAAAATTAACCACTTAAGGGGCGATTCGGGTTCTACTTAAGGACAAGGTCCTTAACCTTAGAATTAACGTCTTTAGGGGCGATTTCGGTTATATTTACGGATAAGGAATTGTCCTTAACCTTAAAAAAACGACCTTTAGGATAAGTGCCATCACAGTTCTCTCGGAAGACAGCGAAAGAATCGTTAATTTTAAGGTTAAAGACAATTCTTTATTTATTTATTTTTTTTTTTTTACAGTGAATACCGCACAAGAATCTCAACTGCTCCCGTCTGGAGCCAGTGAGACTATGGCATCCCCAATTGGGGTATATCGTGAGGCTGAAGGTAGTGGGGAGGAGAAGGAGGTGGGGAAGAGGAAGGTTGGGAAGTACCTGGCTATTCAGATCTGGTCACCAAACACGGCTAAAGCCATTTTTAAGCAACGTTTCAATTCTGAATGGTGGCCTTACACCAGGGCGATACTGATAGTATCTTCCACTCTGGAACATGCCGCAAATATACTATATATTATTTTAAATGAATTAATTGTAAAATAACACAAATTAATCAAATAAAATTTATTTGCGCATGCCGGGTTCGAACCCGCGACCTCCGGATTGTGAGTCGAGAGTCTTACCCACTGGACTACGGAGGTCATCCTTAAGAAGAACCGGAATCGCCCCGCATTATTCATTTTTGGTTGTTTCTGACCTGCTTTATTGTGTTATTCGGCCATTCATGGCTTTGCCACCCGAAGGCTTGCTTCAGCGATCTCAATTCTGCTGACCCCTAAATCATTGCCTTACGTAAGTGCCTATCGTCGTAATATTGGCACTACCTCAACGTACATAATTTCCATCAAATTTCGACAAGGCGAATTAACCGTTGGCATGATTGTACTAACGATAAATTAAATCTTTGCTGGCAGTCATTAAGTCGGGTTAGCTAACAGCCCGCCCACACAGAATACAGATGCAGCTCTGGTTACTGAATTGTCTTTACTATATATATATATATATATATATATATATATATATATAATATTTTCTGGCTAGGTTCTGCTATCGGGTGTCGGGGGTTGAGTTTGCTCCGAAGGTTTGTTGTTTCTTCTTGCCGCCCATGTGACCGCCGCCCTCGGTGAATGAATGTAGCGCATGCGCGGCCGATCGATTGCCGCCCCCGCCTAGACTAGTCCGCCCACGCACACTCGGAATGTTACATATTCTTCTGTCGCCGGAGAGGTAAACAGATGCTGGGAACTATGAGGTCCAAGGATGATAGTCTGACGAAATTTGGACAATACTTTGCACGAGGCCAGACCTTGAAGCCGTGGCTAATGAGACATAATACGTTAAATTATAACTACGTATCTTTTCATTGAGGTGGTAACTTTAAACTTAAAAGGTTTGAAGAGATCAGTTCTAAGAGACTCTTGAGATAACTTAACCAATCTGTAATTACGAAACCTTTTAAAGTATTGAACAATGAAACTTAAACCCACAAAAATTAATAAATTAGCGTAACCTAACCCAAACATTTTTAGTTTCTCTACCCAATTGAAGTTTCGGTTTCTTTTAATTTCGATATAAAAGACGGAAAAAATTGAGTTGTTGGTTTTCAGTATTCGGAAATTCGGTTATTGGAATGTTGACCCACTTTTCAATTTGGCAGCCACCTCTTGTCTGGAGCCCCCAAAATAGCTAAAACAGCCTGTGCAGAAACGAGCGGTCCGTCTGATGGATTCCCCTACCTTAACAAGCGGATTGCAATCTACAGTACAGGCGTCAGGTAGGTATGCTGCCCTTGTCTTACCGGTATTACAATGGAATATGCTATGAGGAACTAGCGTCATTGATCACTTCGACACCTGCGCACAGTCGGGGAACACATCAATCGCGCCCCCAACATATATTATATAAACGGTTGATATTTGCACATTTGTTCGCTTCTGCGACTCGTTCTTGACTTCAACAGCTCGGCTGTGGAACGATTTGCCGGCCTCTGTATTTTCTCCCTCCTACAACATGGGTCTCTTCAAGACTCGTGTTCAAGACACCTTCCTCTCCTCAAAAGGAGCCTCCACACAGCATCTTCAAAGATGATATGGGCTCTGAGAGAAATTATTTTTCTCAAGGTCTTCTATGTGAAGTTAGTGAAAGAAAACTTTTGGTATATTGCCTGATTCGCTGCACATCTTCCACAAAGCTTTTAAACGTTTTTCACCGCGCAGATTTTTTTAAATAGTTTTAATATAGGTAACTCTGATTTCGGTTGGCTGTGCGTTCTTCCTGCGTGAAATCTGGCTTAATAAACATTAAAATATAGTCACGTCACCCTATCCCCAACGATTTTAGAAGGGATCGACATCCTTAAAAGCCATTCCAATTTCCCAGCCTGTACTGTCAATAATATGTTGTTTTTTTTTTTAAAGGAAGACAATCATTCCCGGGTTACGAATAACCCAACAATGTTTGAAAATCTCCTACTACCACCACAAAAAGCAGAAAATGTTGCTTGTGTTGTGATGGAGGACTTAGCCAGTCGAGGAATCGAACACGCGACGCTCGGTTGAGACCCAAGCGCTATGCCCACTCAACCACTGACCGGTCATAATCAATGACATTATTTAATCTAAATGGCCCAACTCCTCTCACTTATTTACTGATGGCTTCAAAGCTCCAGACTCTACTAACTGTAGTTATAGGCAGGGCTGGGCAGTATTTGAATTAATTGTATTTGAAATACGTATTTGAAATACAAATACGTATTTTGTATTTGTATTTTAATTACTTCCTAAAAATGTATTTTGTAATTAGTATTTCAAATACTTAAGTAAATTACAGTAGAGCGCACTTGAAGTGAAATAATACAAAACTGCGCTATGTAAATGTCATGTTATTATAAAAATTATTATTATTATCTAACACCTGGGTCCTAAACCACAAAACTTTACAAGTGGAGCGGAGATGAGATGTGTCTTCTAAGCAATAAGATTGCTCATTTTTTGCACGTCTCTGTTTCACTCTGTTCAGCTTTGCTTCTATGGAAACGCATCCTTAGATCAGGGCACTTACGACAATTTATTGCAACCAAAGGTTCTTCCAAAACCAAATGTATTTTGTATTTCAAATACACGACTTGAAAGTATTTGTATTTCGTATTTTAAATACATGCGACAAAGTATTTTGTAATTTGTATTTTAATTACAGCAAAGCATGTATTTTGCCCAGCCCTGGTTATAGGTAATAAGTAATAACGTTTACCACAATAATTCTATTGATGAAATATATTTGAATAAGGACTGAGTATTCAATTTGGGAGGCGGTTATGCGGCGGGAACCATATAATGGATAACCAGCACCCCTTCCACAGGTCACCAAGTGCTTCGCTTTCGTTTGGTGATTTAGCAGGGATACCCGGGTTCATGGGGTGAGATTTGTTTAGGTCTTGGTGGCGAATACGTTTAACCACGGATACGGGCCGAATCCGGAGAGACTGGTGCAGGGAGATCTAACCTAGACCTCTCTATCCGGACTTTCTCGACCTATCGGCTTGCACCGCAGTGTGAGGGATGGATCTTCCGCAACTCCTGGACACATTGACCAGGAGTTGCGGAACCAGATGCCTACCCACCGCTCACACTCTTTTAAGCGCACAAATATATTTTTAATATATTTTTTCTTATTTATTTATTTATCACGTCGTGTATTTACTTTTTTCTTGATGCTACGTAATTGGTTTTTATTTTTATTCTTATTATAAACTAGCTGGTTCCCGGCATGCGTTGCTATGCCATTTAATAAATAAATTGTTTCTCCCTGCTTGTCCTTTCCCGTTCTTCCCGTTCCCCTTCCGCCTCCCCTTCTTCTCCTGCGTCCTCTTCCCCTCTCGCGTTACCACTCCGTCACCTCCACCTTCCCTCTCCCCACTCCACTACCCCCCTTCCCCCTCACACGTCCCCTTCCCCTCCCGCGTTTCCCTTCCACCTCCCCCACCTTCCCTCTTCCCTTTCCCGCTCCCTCGTCCCGCCAACCCTCCTCCCGCGTTCCATATATTCAATCCCAGTACATTCAGTTCTTAAACAGCCCGCGTGCCACCTTTTACAATTTTTATTCAAATTTCCATTTTTCATGTATATTAAATTTGGTACCTAACATAGGTACCTATTTAAAATATCTAAAATTCTTGATTCGATTCAAACTATTAGGGGAGTACCTACTCTAAATAAATGTATCTACTTAAAGATTTTCAAAAATAGAATTGTTTTGCAAAATGTCATTCTCAAACACGCGAACTGTCAAACGTGCGATACTCGTAGTCGTTAGGTTTTCTGAAATTATCCAATTTTCTGCGCAATTTTCTTAATTTTTCTCTCCGTAAAAACCATCCTCGTACTTCAGGGAATATTGTAAAAAAAGAATTATCGAAATCGGTTCAGCTGCTCGCGAGATTTGCGCTTAGCAACACATTTAGCGATTCATTTTTATATATAAGGTATGGGCTTAAGTTCGGTTTATGGGCGAAATTCCTAAAAAATAAAACTAGTTATTTTTATACTAATTTGGGGTCGGGGAATCCGAATCTGAAAGAATTAGGCGGCGGCAAGCAATATTAACTGAATTACAGGACTTTAAAAAATTTTATACACATACAGGAAAATAGCCATTTTGGAAGCATTTTGATTCCTAGAAAATCAAACTAGTTATTTTTATACTAACTATGGGCCGGGGAATCCGAATCTGAAAGAATTAGGCGGCGGCAAGCAATATTAACTGAATTAAACGACGTTAAAATTTTCTATACACACACACATGAAAATAATCATTTCGGAAGTATTTTGACACGCAGTACAAAGATCATAGAAAAACAAGAAATATACAAAAACATGTGCCGGCAGTGTTACCAGCTCTCAAAAATATTTATCTCTATATCAATAATTTCCGACACGATAATTCTTCACATAACACATTAACCTGATGAATTACGACTATCTCAACGGCGTATTCTTAAACCAAAAGTATGAAAATTCGTAGTCTTAAAAATGCGTAACCTAACCTAACCTAACGTTAGGTTTGTGTAACATGGTTTGTGCCCCTTTATACCGCCTGCTCGCGTCCCTAACCTAACCTAACCTAACCTAACCTAACGCTAGGTTTGTGTAACATGGTTTGTGCCCCTTTATACCGCCTGCTCGCGTCACGGCAAAAAAACATCCCTGTTTTCAAGTAGTTTAGCGGCTACGCTAGGTTTGTGTAACATGGTTTGTGCCCCTTTATACCGCCTGCTCGCGTCACGGCAAAAAAACATCCCTGTTTTCAAGTAGTTTAGCGGCTACGCTAGGTTTGTGTAACATGGTTTGTGCCCCTTTATACCGCCTGCTCGCGTCCCTAACCTAACGCTAGGTTTGTGTAACATGGTTTGTGCCCCTTTATACCGCCTGCTCGCGTCACGGCAAAAAAACATCCCTGTTTTCAAGTAGTTTAGCGGCTACGCTAGGTTTGTGTATCATGATTTGTGCCCCTTTATACCGCCTGCTCGCGTCACGGCAAAAAAACATCCCTGTTTTCGAGTAGTTTAGCGGCTACGCTAGGTTTGTGTAACATGGTTTGTGCCCCTTTATACCGCCTGCTCGCGTCACGGCAAAAAAACATCCCTGTTTTCGAGTAGTTTAGCGGCTACGCTAGGTTTGTGTAACATGGTTTGTGCCCCTTTATACCGCCTGCTCGCGTCACGGCAAAAAAAACATCCCTGTTTTCAAGTAGTTTAGCAGCTACGCCGGGTTTATGTAACATGGTTTGTGATACAAAAGAACGTGCCCCTTTATAACGCCTACTCGCGTCAAGGCACAAAAACTCCACAATACTAGTTGGTGTACCTCCCTAAAATATTTGAGAATCAATTATAAAAAATAAGTACTTAAAATATAAACATGTTTACGTTATAAATATTACTGCTTAATGGCAACACTTAATTTTGTGTGGTAAAAACATCTATGTTATCGTGTTTTTCTATGATCTTTGTACTACATGTGTCAAAATACTTTCGGAATGATTATTTTCATGTGTGTGTGTATAGAAAATTTTTAAGTCGTGTAATTAAGTTAATATTGCTTGCCGCCGCCTAATTCTTTCAGATTCGGATTCCCCGGCCCATAGTTAGTATAAAAATAACTAGTTTGATTTTCTAGGAATCAAAATGCTTCCAAAATGGCTATTTTCCTGTATGTGTATAAAAATTTTTAAAGTCCTGTAATTCAGTTAATATTGCTTGCCGCCGCCTAATTCTTTCAGATTCGGATTCCCCGACCCCAAATTAGTATAAAAATAACTAGTTTTATTTTTTAGGAATTTGGCCCATAAACCGAACTTTACCCAAGGTATGTTCTAACTACACTTTTAAGCAGGTAGATATTACGCGTGGCGGTTGTTTCACCTTTTGAAGTCATTATCAAACTGTGTCAAATTGTACCAAAATCTGCTTTATATATTTAGTTCCAGATTAGATCATGCTCTCAGTATCGCCTTGGCTCTGCTCAGTAGAAATCTTTCTCAGTGTCTTTGTCATTAAAATATGTTCGGAATTCGGAGTGCTGGTAGCACTATTTCGGTTAATCTCAGTTGATTAAACCGACTTTCACAAATCGTTAAATTGTAATACCCGTGATTTTTGATTCAGCACTTATATATCCTAAAAATGAATAATTTATATATGTTGATCATATATTAATAATAAAACATTTATTTGACATACATTATATATTATTCTATTGAGAAAAGGGTCACTTATTTACATTCAGGATTTCTCCTTGAATGCAGCTGGTTTTCAGCAGTGCCTAGAGGCATATATACTAGAGTATAATCTAAAACACATACTAAGTAGAATATAAAATTCAAAATAAAGCAAATAATATTAAACTTCAAAATAAATATGTAATCACAAATACATTATAAATTTCATTATAAATTCTCTCAATTTATTAAGATGTTATGCGATTGTCTGTGCAGTCAGCGACCATTCGCTGAAGCACAACGATATCGATATTCGAATAGACAGTGGTATTTCATTCCAAATATTTGACGATGAATAGATGAAACTGCCCTCAAATACGTCAGTTTTATTACTAGGGAGAGCGTGTAAATTGTGAACTGTGTGCTTGAGAGTCACGGGACCACTGCAGTCTGTCAAACAGATAGGCATGAAGCTTCGAATTCATCAAATTGTGCATTTGATGTTATTTTTAAACGACTTCGAAAAGGAGGAGGTTCTCAATTCGACTGTATTTTTTTTATTTTTTTTTTATGTTTGTTTAGGCTGAAGAGAAAAGTATGGCACTATAGGTCAGCAGATTGGTTCGGTCTGCGGTCACATTTTAATGCTTTTCCGTGGTCAGCTGTCTGTTTTCGGACTTCGGATCCCTCAAGATGTGCCCAGGAAATTGGTGAAGTCATCACATCCGCGATGGATGGCTTCATCCAATCTACTGTTAAGGAAACTGGTGTAGGCTCAAAGCCGTGGTTCAGTCGACAATGCGCTGAAGCAGTGCGACGAAAAAACGCGGCTTACCGAGCCTACAACACATCTAGAACTTCCGAAGACAGAACAGCTTACAACAAAATGGCAAAGGAAACCAAGAGAATCATAAATAGGTCAAAATTCGAGCATGACCATCAGATCAGCAGAAAGCTGACTGCATGCCCGCATGGCAGCAGGCAATTCTGGTCGCTTGCGGGCTCAATAGGTCGCAATTTCTGCAAATCCAGTCTGCCACCTCTTACCAGACCTGACGGCTCACTAGCAAACACCGCCACCGAAAAGGCTAACTTACTAGGTAAAATGTTTGCGGATAACTCAACCCTCGATGACCAAGGTGCTGTCCCGACGTCGGTTCCTCACTGCGGTTTTTGTATGAAAAAGCTGAGGATCCGGCATCGGGAAGTACTCCATGTTTTACGAGGGCTTGATGTTAATAAAGCTAGTGGGCCTGACGGAATACCTGCCCTGGTACTGCAGAGGTGTGCTGCGAAAATAGCTCCAATTTTGACGAAGCTTTTTAAAATGTCCCTGAAGACTGGCTCTGTGCCCGATGGTTGGAAAAAAACGGTTATCCATCCTATTCCAAAGAAGGGTGACCGCTCCAACCCGGCCAACTACCGCCCCATAGCGATCACATCAGTTCTGTCTAAGGTGATGGAACGTGTGATCAACGACAAACTGCTCACATACCTCGAGAAGAACAAAATTATTAACGACCGTCAATACGGATTCCGGCGGAACCGCTCGTGCGGTGATCTTCTCGCGTATGTGACGCATGTTTGGGGGCGATGCCTGGAACGTTTCGGTGAGACCCAAACGGTTGCACTGGACATCTCCAAGGCCTTTGACCGGGTTTGGCACCGAGGACTTGTCAACAAACTGCATTCTTACGGACTTCCCGCATCCTTGTGTACATGGATTGCCGACTTCTTGAGGGAGAGGTCGATTCAGACGGTAGTCGATGGTTTCACCTCTTCCTCACACTCGATAAATGCTGGCGTCCCGCAGGGATCGGTTCTGTCTCCGACTTTGTTTTTGTTGCACATCAACGACCTTTTGTCATGTGCACGAATTCACTGTTATGCGGATGACAGTACAGTTCATGATAGCTTTTTGTTTGACAAGCCCCCAAAGGGCTCACAAACACCAACAGCTCGTAGGGCTTTGAAGCAAAGAATGGACGGTTACCTCGAGAATGTTTTCTCTTGGGGTAAAAATAATCTCGTTGAATTTAATGTTTCAAAGACCCAATCTTGTCTGATTACGTCTAAAAGGGATCGAAATGAAAATCTAGTCTCTTTCAACGGAAGCAATCTTCCGAACAGGCCCTCCATTGATATACTTGGTGTAACCCTAAGTGATCAGCTCAGGTATGGGGGCTCCATCGAAGCCAGAGTAAAGTTAGCCTCCCAAAAGCTGGGCGTACTGTACAGGGCCCGCAGATACTTTAGTAGTACACAACTGCTAACCTTGTACAAATCACAAGTACGCCCCACGGTTGAATTTGGCAGCCATCTCTGGTCTGGAGCTCCAAAATACCTGAAAAATACCCTCGACTCTGTGCAGAAACGAGCGGTCCGTTTGATAGATTCTCCCATCTTAACAGACGGATTGCAATCTTTAGAGCACAGGCGTCGGGTGGGAACGCTATCCTTGTTCTACCGGTATTACAATGGAAGATGCTCCGAGGAACTAGCATCATTGATCCCTTCGGCACCGGTGCATAGTCGGGAAACACGCCAAACGCGTGCCCAACATTTGTACACGGTTGACAATTGTCACATGAGAACGGGTCGTTTCTTCGACTCGTTCTTGTGTTCAACAGCTCGGCTGTGGAATGATTTGCCGGCCTCTGTGTTTCCTCCTTCCTACAACATGGGTCTCTTCAAGACCAATGTTCATTCCTTCCTCTCCTCAAAAAGACCCTCAACACAGCATCCCAGATGAGGGAAATTATTTTTCTCAGGGCCTCCTGTGTGGAGTTAAGGCCAAGTGTAATCATTTATTAATTTTAAATAATGATAATATTATTACGCAAATCGATAAACATAAAGTTTTTAATATGAAATATATTTTTTATAAATTTTTAAAATTTACATAGGCTTAGCATTTATCAAAACCAAATCAGAAATACGACCTTATTCTGACCGTTTTTCGTAAATTTTACAAAATATTTTTAACTGCTGAATATCCTCAAAGTCTACCTTTAGGGGTTTTCTTTAAAACCTCGAAAAAAAATTTAAAATAAATAGATAAATAAGTTTTTAGTTAAATTTTTTCATAAACACCAATTTTCGTGTTTTTTTAAACGCTGAATACAAAACTTTGGATTCGTTTATTTACCAAAACGTTACGAGAAATTATTGGTATTATATTTCTCCATTTTTTAAAGACAATTTTATAATTTTAATCTTCAAATTTAGAATGAAAAACAGGATTTTTAATTACTAGCAAAAGCCCTCTGTCGTGTGGCGCCCATTTATCTTTCTCTACACGGTACAATTTTGAACTAAAACCATTTTTCAAAAATTTTCAAAAGATGGCAGTAATCAATCAGGGTGAGAATCTAAGATATTATTACATTTATTTTTGGAAACTATGATACTTATATCATCTATCTACCTATACATGTAGGTATCTATTCGTTTATATAATAACCTGACTACTGTTTTATATCGACGTCAAGCTAGTAGAGTGCAGCTGTGCCAAATTTTAAATGGTTATTATATTATTATACTATTATAATAATACTTAGGGAACGTACCCATACTACGTGACCAATTTTTTGCAATTTTTAACCCCCCCCCCCCCCCCCCGTGACCAAAAACCTAAGCAACCCGCTGCTCATTTGTATCAAGCGTGACATTTTGAAGACCCCCCGAACAGGTCACGTTGTATGGGTACGTTCCCTTACGTAAATACAATAAAATAACACGGAAGTGAGTGGTAGAAGAACTCCGTGATGCCCGGTGGGTAAGAACTTGGCTATTCAGACCCAGTCACCCAACACGTCTGTCGCCATTTCAGGCAACGTTACGATTCTTTTTTTAAATATATTTCTTATCTATTTTTTTTAAATAGATAGCACTAACAATCTAAACGAAATTATTTAAAAATGATATATTGTGGAATAACACAAATTAATCGCATGAAATGTTGATAGGTACTTGCGCACGCCGGAATTTTAACTCGCGACCTCCGGATTCGTCTCCTTCTCCTCCCCACTACCTTCAGCCTCACAACATACCCCATTTGGGGTATGCGGGGTATGCCATAGTATCACTGGCTCCAGACGGGAGCAGCTGGGACTCTTGTGAGGTATTCAACACATAATAAAAATAAAAATCTCTCACTAGGTATTTATACATTTTCTGAGGTCTATATACATCGATATATTATATCTTTATGTCTACATTTTACAATCTGAATTCTGAAATGTGGTCTTTCAACATCTTTCACTAGGGTCATTTGCAATGAAGCACAAAACATAGGTACGACTGCCATGTGTCATGTTTTGTGAATGGTGAGCCAGCGTCATCACGTAACGGCCATGTGGATAGGTAGGTAGGTATTATGCATGTGTTTGTGACTCAAAGACTGCGTTTGTCGAAAAATGAAGGGAAGGAGTTGGGGAAGAGGAAGGTGGGTAAGTACCTGGCTATTCAGATCCGGCCACCCAACACGGCTAAAGCCATTTCGCGCAACGTTCCGATTTTTTTTTTAAATGTATTTCTTTAAAAAATATGTAGTTACCTATTTTCAACTTTTGAAGATTGTTCCCACCAATGTTATATATCATTGAAAAAGAAGATAACACTAATAATCTAAACGAAATTATTTAAAAATAATATATTGTGGAATAATACAAATTAATCGCATAAAATGTTGATAGGTACTTGCGCACGCCGGAATTTTAACTCGTGACCTCCGGATTCGTAGCCAACGATCGTAACCGTTCAACCACCGAGGTCTGGAATATCGATACGCTTTCAAATGTTCTAGTATTATTATTATTCGTGATTACGGTTGCTTACCCTTGGTCGGAAGTCTGCCACGTGTAGACATGTATACTTGTATGCAATACGTCTCAATGGAAACATCAAATGTTTTTATGGTCGTTTTTTATTTTAGTTATTTGCTAGTAGAAGTGTCGACTGGTGTTCAAATTTGAGCGAGAGGTTCAAATCCCAGGCCATCCAATTTCTTTTCTAAGTTTTTAAACGTTTTTGAAAGTAGATGGAAAAATCCTTTTTTACGGTTTTTTGTAGGTTTTGATCAAAGAAAAAAAATATTTTGTGGACTGATTTTATAAAGTTTCTTGAAATATAATTTATTTATTTACGCCTTGAAGGCTTTTACAAGTAACATCGGTAAGTTGTACAGTAGCATCATAACATAACAGTTTATCATGATCCATTGTTAGTTTTTTACGGTTTTTTTGTAGGTTTTAAAAGACATTTTAAAATAGGTGAATTATAGAAAAGAAAGTTTAAGTGGACTAATTTTTTAAAGTTTCTTGATATGTAAGTAATAGCTTTACCTACGATAAAAAGTTATAAATGTACACACCTACTCGTATTTTTATTTTTGTTTGTGATTTTTTCAAATAGGTCCATAGTTAGGTACCCATTGTCCTAATACAATCCTTATTTGTATCTACCTACATTATATTTAAAACTTTTTTTTTTAAATTTGAATCAATCACAGATGTTGGTAAATTAGAGTTAAATTTATTTACATTTTCTCCTAATTTTATTTGCTTTGGTATAATAAAAATAGTGATGAACGGGACGTAGTAGGTAGTTACTCCCATTATCGTCCTGGTGTAAGACCACCAAACACAATTATTGAAACGTTACTTGAAATAGCTTTAGACGTGTTCGGTTACCAGAACTAAATCACTAGGTACTTCCCCACCTTCCTTTTCCCAACTCCTTCCCTTCCCCGCTACCTTCAGCCTCACAACATACCCCAATTACCAAACACACAACATACCAAAATATACAACTATTATAATGACTTCAAACATGCTTCGAGTAGTTTTTTTCTGAAAACATTGCCTAGTGGACACGTGCGTGCATGGCACCCCTAGCCGGCCGTATTCCGACCAGCGACCAGATGCGACATTTTGAAATAAATACACATAATATTTATTTTTCTAGTGGCATCTTTCGGATTTTAACGAAACTTTTTGAAAACAAAATAATCTCAAAATGAATGATAGAGACCGCTTTGTCCGCCAGATTGCTCTGATGCTGTTTTGTACTAATATTATACCTATTCCTCTTCGCGTTAATGTAAAAAAAAAAAAAACCTCAGAACTTTTGACTGGGTCAACCGATATTGATGATTCTTTTTTTATTTGAAAGCTAATGCTTCCCGTGTGGTCTCATTTTAATTTGGCTCAGTATTGACAATGGCATCCATGAGAAAATCATATAAGTCTTAAATTAGCATCAAGTATGTGCGCGACAAATGGACGAATAACTCAATATCACGCCAACCGATTTCGATCATTGTTTTTTTATTGGAAAGGATGTACTTCAAGGGTAGTTTGATGAAAGTTTGGTTAGGTTCTGATTATGGGATCCATGACAAAGTAACGGAACTCTCCAATTCTTAAGAGAAAATTTACGATACTCGGCCGAATCTTAATCGAAATAGTTAGTGTACTTCAGATTCACTAAAAATCAAAAAATAAACAAAAATTTTAACAAAACAAAAAAAAGACTTAAAAAAATGCACTAAAAAGTAAAAAAATAATTTCGTATTCTTCTACAACTTAATAATCAACTTACTTTTCTACTCATGAATACATAGGTACGATTGTTATTTTTGGAGTCGGTGTCAGTCAAGGTACCGGCCCGGCGTGTTCACAAGTCGCGCGTGCGACACAAGCACATCTCACATATAACTATGTATGAAGTTACAAACCTACCTTGGCTGACACCGACTAAAAATAACAACCGTACCTACATATTGATGAGTAGAATAAACAAAAATTTTAACAAAACAAAAAAACGACTTCAAAAAATGCAAAAAAATAATTTCGTATTCTTCTACAACTTCATAATCAACCTACTTTTTCTACTCATCAATATGTAGGTACGATTGATATTTTTGGAGTCATTATTAAGTTGTAGAAGAATACGAAATTATTTTTTTACTTTTTAGTGCATTTTTTTTAAACGTTTTTTTGTTTTGTTAAAATTTTTGTTTATTTTTTTATTTTTAGTGAATCTGGAGAACACTAACTAATTTGTCTGATATGGGTAGACCTACTAAACGTGCTGCTCATATGAGACAGACATAATTTGACCATAACGACGTTAGAGTCAAATTAAGAGATTCGGCCGAGTTTCGTTAATGTGCTCCTAAGAATTGAAGAGTTCCGTTACTTTGTCATGGATCCGATAATCAGAACCTAACCAAACTCTCATAAAACTACATTTGCAGCACATCCTTTCCAATAAAAAAAGAATCGTCGAAATCGGTAGGCACGATATTGAGTTATTCGTCCATTTGTCGCGCACATACTTAATGCAAATTTAAGACTTATATGGTTTTCTCGTGGTTGCCTTTGTCGGAACTGGACCAAATTAAAATGGGACCACACGAATGGCACCAGATTTCAAATAAAAAAAGAATCATCAATATCGGTTCACCCAGTCGAAAGTTCTGAGGTAACAAACATAATTTTTTTTTTTTTTTTAAATACTGTCGAATTGAGAACCTCCTCCTTTTTGAAGTCGTTTAAAAAGTAAGTCGTTTAAAAATAAGTTGTAGAAGAATATTAATTTGTAGAAATTATTTTTTTACTTTTTAGTGCACTTTTTGAAGTAATTTTTTTTGTTTCGTTAAAATTTTTGTTTATGTTCTGTTTGATATACTCGTATATATTGTCCAGTTGATTAGTCAGATATCTGAATACTAAGTTTTGATAATGAGGAAAGCAACATTCGAATGCTCGCTATAAATAATATATTATTTACACCTGTCTATTTTTTATATATTAAATACGCTATGAAATAACACCGGGAGGCAAAATGGTCCGGTACATTAGTGTGAAATTATGAAATAGCCTTCTAGTGACCAAAAATATCAACATTTTGTTTAATTCACTTTTAGTTTTTGAGCATTATAATTGATTTGGTGGTGTTTATGAGTAATCTGAGTATTGTACCAGACACATGGTACACTTTTGCATGATATAGCTACATACTCAACTCATATTTCGATTTTTCGGAGATGTCTGACTGATAAACTGATTGGGATGGGATGCTTCGATCAAGTGGGGTAGGCAGAGAGGACGGACAGCCAAACAACTCGATCTTGGCACACACTCCCTGCCTCGTTCACATTCATACATCGTCTCATACATGCTCTTCAAATAGCTCCAATTTTGACGAAGCTTTTTAAAATGTCCTTGAAGACTGGCTCTGTGCCCTCTGGTTGGAATCATAGGTCAATGGATGGGATGGGATGATATGGCTGATGGAGATAAGGCGAGACATGCCCGCTTCTCGAGACATAAAGATAAAATAATTTATTTTTAATTGTTCTGAGAAGTTTATCTTAAATTTACCTTAATTATTTCAAATTAACCGCTGTGTGAATGCTCGTAATTTTACTGTACTAATACAGTAAAATTATTACATCTAAATGAAATTTTAAAAACATTAAATCCTATAATTTATTTAACTTATTCATTGTGTTAATTATTTACAGTTTGTTTTATGTTAACTTCCCTTAACCATACACAAAAGGAAGTTAATAATTTTGATGTTTGTTTTTCCATTCGAATTACAAAAATAGAAAATGATTTTTAATTTAAATTTAACCGCCTCTATTTCCGGATACATTAAAATAAATTGTTGAGTTCCTTAAAGTAATAAAAATAAAGACGGTTATTTTTAGCGAGCTAGCATAATATATATATTTTTTACATTTCATACACACAGGAGGCCCTGTGGAAAAAAAATCCCCTCAGGGCCTATGACATTTTCGAGGATGCTGTGGGGCAGTGGCGGTCCGTGAATTTTCAGTTAGCTAGAGTGCTAAGATTGGAAAATACCACGTTATTGATATTGTTGTAGCTGAAAACGAATTTTATTTTTTTCAAAATTTCAACTTTTTGTCTGAAGCTATACTGAAATGTGGATGCGACGCATCCCCAAACTGATAGAATCCTGAAAATCTTCATACAAAATATTGAAATTTAAAAAAAAATCATTTTCAGCTGAAACATTAATTTTTTCTTCATTAATTCTTATTTTTCAATCTTAGCACTCTAGCTCACTGAAAACTCACGGAACCGCCACTGCTGTGGGGAAGATCTTTCAAGGGAAAGGAAGGAGAGGAAGTTCTGGGAAGGAAAAAGATATGAGGAGTGGGTAGGAATCTGGGGGTCAATGTGATCAGGAGTGACGAACGTACGAATCCATCCCTTCCACTACGCAGCAAGGAGTCGAGAGAGTCCGGCTGGAGAATTCAACCAGTCTCTCCCTCAACTAGTCGCTCCCGATCCGATCCGCCACACAGTATGTTGGCAACGCATCCGCCACCAAAACCTAGACAAATTTCACCCCATGAATCCGGGTACCTCTGCTAAGTCACCAGACGTAGCGAACCACTTGGGGTGTCCTGTGGCAGAGTTGCTAATCATACAATAAATGGTTCCCGTGGCGGTGGTACCCATACCCACCTCCCAAATTGAGAAAATGATTACTAAATTATACCTACTTCACATCAATCAAGATTATGGAAAAGGAGACAGATCTCAGAGTGCCACGAGGTAGTAAAATCTCTGTCATAATGTGATAATGTTATTTAACAACTCTAATAATATGATAATGTTAATAAAACGATAATAATTTAATACAACGAAGAACTTTAGTGAAATATATGATTTCACGACTTCGTAGTGAATACACTATTAATTTTATTTTTTAATATTAATTAATGATTATGTATTGTGTACTACGTAGTTGCCACTACTGTATTACTTATTACCTAATTACCTATCCTTTGTGAAAGCACACTAGGGCGTAAATAAATAAATCACAACATTTTTCGAGAAGACGACCATAATAATTTCAAAATTATCATTAATATTAATTAATAAATCAGGGAGAGGTTATCTTTATCGTGTTTTGATAACTTTATTGACATTGGACTTTCCCGGAATAATTTATATATTGTTGCGGCTTTAATGTTCAGACGATAAGGAAATTTTTGTTGGCCAACAATCAATAATTATTATTAGTTACAATTTAAAATCATAATACTTTACATTGGTTATTGTTTTTCGGAAAGCAGAGTATTTTTTAGTGTACATAATATATTTGAACTGAAAATTAATAATTGAATATATGAAAGACTCATTGAGTTCGCGATATTTACAATTATGTTTTTTTTTGTTATAATTCTTGTGGCCAGTGTCTCCGAAGGTACAATGGCTACGTCGAGTCTACTTTATGTAGTTAGTCATCTTTATACAGCGCATTTTACTGATTTAATCATCTCAAGGACACTTTCCTCATAATATGAACTTGTTGACGCTTTCTCTATCCGGTTAGTTTCCGCGTATAAACCATTCGGTGTTCAACATCAAAATATTCCTACAGCATTAAAAATATATTTAAAAAAAGACTTTATAAGAGATCGAATTCCGACTCAAAATCAAATACAGCCTTTCCGCTTAATTGGAACGCAATGAGCCCAACCAAAAAAGCGGCTATCCCAAATAAGCGAAGATTAAGAGCGTTTAACCGGCCAGCGCCCGAAAATCCACATTTCGTTGAAAGTTGTTCTTACGATCGTACAGGGCGGTTCCAATGAGAAAGATTAATTATTCTCCGTACCAGATTTTTAAAATTATAACTCAATATCGATTTTATTTCATTCCAAATTTGCTTTAATTTATACCTACATGCAAAAATGCTGAAAGGCGTGATGATAAAACTATTAAAAGTATGTACTTTTTGTAATTATTTTTTGTTTATAAGTATTAAACATTTTTCAAAATTGTCTAAGTTCAATAAGAATGTATAAAAAATCTGAAATATATTAGTAAGTGCGCAAATAAATACACAAATAAATACACTTGACCAATTTTCGTCAAGAAACACATGTACGTATATATTTTTTAATGATTTTATTAAAACTAAAATTAAAATTCTAAAACATGCATTTGCCAGATAATGTATTGATTTATTTTACTGCATGATTATATGATTTGAAATGGGTGTGGTATAATACAAAATCTTTTTTTAAAATTTAACAAATCTGCCAATGACCTTTTTTATAACATTATTGTACTAAAAATACACATTTTTCTCAAAATTTAAAACTTGCGAATGCTAGATAAAAGAACAATATTTCGAAATCCGTTTATAATTTTTTGTTGAAAAGAGTCAATACGTCTGTCTAAAATCTGATTTAAAAATGACATATTTCTGTTTTTTTTTGTAATACCCTCATAAGGAAGGTAGGAAATTGAAAAAAGCTTTTTTTTGTGCATACATATAACACTATTCGAGTTCCCTAGAATGTATTTTTATACTTTATAAAATTTTAAAAATATATATTTACTCACAGGAAAATAAATATCCTACTAACTATAACATACGAGTATGTAAAATAAAATAATCAAAGACCTAAAAATTGTTTAAAAAGTGAAACAATTAATTAAACGCTATAAAAACGGTAACTTCAAAAATGACTTCTTATATTGCAAACTGAACAACTTTACGGTAAGAAAGGTCCGCGGACGGCGAACATCTGGCGTGGGCGAACTTGGAGTTTCCGTTCCTGCTAAAACCTAACGGATCATGGTCATAACATGCGGTGTTGACCGTATTATTGAATATGGGGGATGGCTAGAGAATTTCAGTGATAAAAATTTCTCCAGAATTTTTTTAAATCTAGGGCGCCAGGACGTAGAGGCTATTTTCGCCTGTTACTTTGTTATTATATTCGATTCCGCTAGGAAATCCGTCATCCTGTAAATTCCGTTAGACACAAAATTCTCGCGTTTTCGTCCGCCCTTCCTAACAAAAAATCGTTTTCTGAGATATGTTTTGTGTTCGCTTCAGATCGGAATTCGTCGCAATTAAACGGAATCGTATCCTAGATAACCGAAATAAATAAGTATTAGTTTCTTTATTTGGTTTCTGTTCCTTGGGTTTTGTCCCGAATAACCGGATGTCCCCATTAACCGACGTACCAATTAAGCGGAATCGAGTGATTGACCATCGTGACCTTTATAAGTGTATATAAATACGTGGAAGCGTTTTATGCTCTAAATATAGTATTTAACGACGTCATAATAATTACTGAGGCGTAATTCTGGACTATTATAATTTGTGACCAAAATAACTTCGGTTTTATAATATCTATGACGCGTGGCATTCTTAAAATATTCACCGTAGTGCACTATAAACTTTCTATTTTCAGGCAAATAGGGGACGTTGTATGACGGAAGATGAAAGGGGATAAGGGGACGAGGAGATTTGTGAAATACCGGATTGATGGTCTCTCGCCAGAGAATTTTCCGTTTTGGCAGGGTGTTTTAAACGTAGTGTTTTTTTTTAGTAATCGCAAAAAGGTCAGGTCCAGTTCACCGTTAAATATAATTTTTGTGTGTCTTATGTTGATTACAATAATCAAGTATGAAATTATATTATCAAATATCATTTAAATTTTGAATTCTAGTGCTTCAGTGAACAGTATTTTGTATTTATTTATTTGAAACACAAACAGAATATTTAAAGAACATTCTTGTGGGTAATATAAAACAAATTAAAATATAACTATCCCTAGACTAGACTAATGTGTCTGCAGTAATCACATTTGCATATTTTCAGAAGCAAACACACGAAAAACAATGTAAATATAATTTATACATAACTTTAAAACTTAAATAAAAAATTTGAAACCCATAATAAGTATAAAATATTTATGAAGTATTTATTGAAAAGTAATAAAACAACAAAAAAGGAGAAATTTTTTGAAGCAAGTTATATTATTTACAAAAATATCTATGATATTATGTATTTTAACAATATCGTTGTATGATCGAGACATTCTAGACATAGGATTAAAATATCCAGTATTATTATTGGTAAAAATTTCGATCCAAAATATGTTAAGGTTTCTGGTCGATTTGGGCCTGGCGTATAACTTGATTTGATAATTTTGTAGATAGCTACACGATTATTCACAATTTTATAAAGCATTAAGAGGTCATTTATGTTTCGTCTTTTAACTAGGCTTTCTAATTTGAAAGTGTAAGTCTTTGTTCGTATCCGTCTAGAAGATGGTAGACACCTGATCGATAAGACAAAATCCGTGCAAATTTTCTTTGGACTGATTCGTGTCTAGATACTTACCTGCGTAATATAATGTGTATTTCACACTGTTGACCCGTACTCAACAACACTACGTATTAAGGAATTGAATAGAATTATTAGGCTATAAGAATTCTTGAACAGTTTGGTTGATCTTACAGTAAAACCAAGTAATTTATTTGATTTACTCACAATGTATTCAATGTGTGAACGTTAGTTTGTTGTCAAATATAATTCCTAAATCTTTTATCGATTCAACTGTTTCCAGATTATGACCACATACGCCATATGAATATAGGGTTTTGTTGGTGTCCTTGGTGAAATTTATTACTTTGAACTTAACTATATTCAGTAGGCCAAACCTTGCGTCCAAAAAGTATGTTTAATTATCTGTTATTTTTGTTTTTTTTTTTGTGTAAATAACTCACAAGAATACCAACTGCTCCCGACTGGAGCCAGTGAGACTTTGTCAATTGGGGTATGTTTTGAGGCTGAAGGTGGTGGGAATGGGAAGGAGATGGGGTAGAGGAGGGTGGGGAAGTACCTGGCTACTCACATCTGGTCACTAAACACGGCTAAAGCAATTTCAAGCAACGTTTCAATTCTGAGCAGTACTGAAAGTATCTTCCTCTTTGGAACGTGCCGCAAATAAACTACATATATTATTTTTAAAGAATTAATTGTGGAATAACATAAATTAATCAAATAAATTTTATTTGCGCACGCCAGGATTCGATCCCGCGACCTTCGAATTGCGAGTCAAGAGCCTTACCCCTCGACAAACAAGACCACGGAGGCCGCGTTATTTAATAAATCAAAATGCTCTCTGAAGTCATGTGATTTGTAATTGGGTAGGTATTTAAATAACTCTCTTCTTAATTTTACACCACTATCTGGTTCCCGGCATGCGTTGCAATGCCATATTCAAAGAAATAAATTGTTTCTCCTTGCATGTCCTTTTCCGTGCGTCCCCGTTTCCCTTCCGCATCCCCTTCCCCTCCCGCGTTCCCTTTCCACCTTCCCCGACTACTCTCTCCCCTCTCACGCTCCCCCGTCCCGCCAACCCCCCTCCCGCGTTCCATATATTCAGTTTCAGTGTATTCAGTTTTCAAACAACTCTCGTGCCAGCTATTGCAATTTTTTATTCAATTTTTCCTTTTTCATTTATTACAAATATTCATTTTTGTATATTATAAGAACAATCAATCAAATCTGGTACCTAACATAGGTACCTATTTAAAATATCTATAATTTAAAAAATCCATGGATAATTCTTTTGTTACAAAAAAAAAACAGCTGCCTGCGAAATTCAATTTTATCAAACGCGCAAACTGTCAAAGGTGCGAAGTTAAAATAGTCGTAAAATTTTCTGAAATATCCAATTTTCTGCGCAATTTTCTTAATTTTTCTTTTCGTAAGAACCTTCTACACACTATCAGAAAACTTTAATAAAAAAGATGAATGAAATAAGTAAAGTCGTTCTGAAGTTATGGCGTGACCAAGGGTAACAGGGATTTATTTATATATAGATAAATATTTAAAGTAACATTTTTTAAAAATTCAAATAAAGAATTATACAATTTTCCCATGACAGTATCACTATCTCATAGAAAATTATATTTAAAAAAAAAATTGATGCCGGTAGGTAGGTACCTACCTCCTGGACTCGTCACTACGCTCGGAACAACTGTCATGCGAACTATGGCGGAATTAAAAAGTATTTTCCATCAAGGCCACCATCTTGAACCGGAACCGGAACGTAATAAACAAATCGACAAACAAATGAAATGACAAACTAGTTAACACAGGACTTCGCTACTCTCAGTCAATTATGCTAGGTGTATTACAATTTTAAAGCGCTTAGCACTTTAAGGGTGGTTTTTCATGACATTGCAAGGTTCCGAAATGTGGAAGCGCTTAGTACTGTGGGTTAAATATTTTTTTGGGTTTATGTAGTTATTTGATGGGTAGAAATTTTTTAATTATAGCGCATATAGCCTCAAGACTTTAAATATTTATTGTTATCACAATAAGATCTCTAAAAGCTTTGAAAGAGTCTCCTGATGTTTTAAAATTTCCGCCGTTCGACAACCCACGTTATATAATGATTATAATCCTTGTATTATCCTTAAGTGAAAATGAAAGTATACCTACAATCTTTGTACACTTTTTTGATAAAAAAAAATATTTTAGTATTATTGAAATTTACACAAAAAAAATATTTCAAGTTTAAAACTCATCATCATTTACCCACAAAAGCTGTTTCACTGTTCACTTGCACTTTAAAAAATCCGTGGAAAAATCCATTTGCAATCAAAAATAACCCAGCATTTTCTTTCAGTTACGGCCATTATCATACTTACCGAAAAAAATTACGAAATTTTTCATGCTGCAGTCAACAAAATTAAAATATTATTTACAAAATATGGAGTATTTTCTTAATTATCATGTTTAATCATAACTCAGTTTTTTTTCAATGTACTAGCTTTGTAGTGATTTATTTTTGTGGTATTAGACCGTATTGCGCCACCTTCATCTTTAGCCGGCACCTTCTTTAGCGGGCTAAAGAATGAGGTAGAAGCATCACGGCATAATACCCAAAAATAAATCACGATAATACTTTGGGCCGTGAAAATCTCAAATCATATTTTACAAGGTTAAATACATTGCAGTCTTAAGGTGCCCATAATGAGAAAGGATTTTTGGGATGTTTTTATTCGCAATAATTCTCTCGCATTCCGAATTTCTACCGTTTATAAAATATTTCTCTTGAACACTTTAAATTTCTAAAAAAGTGTATGTTAATTTTGAATATAATATCTGTAGATTTGCCACGCCGAAACGGAGATTACATGAAATATACCCGATAGAAAAAATCGCAAAGTATACTCCGAAAATTATTATAAACACGATTTTTCTGTTATTTTACAATTCATACTAGTACCTATACATGTATGAAAATTTTCACAGTGTTTCTTTAAATGTGTGTGCATTGCTAATTAAGACATTTCCCATGAGAGTTTTGCTTTATTTTAAACGAGTCGTGTTTTACCAAACATTTTCACAATGTTTGCTTAATTATTATGGTTTTTAATATTAGCGCGCTCACTCCAACTTTCTCTTTTTGATGGCTTACTACCGGTAGGCTTATTGAAAAAATATCGATATATCGAAATATCGATATTTTTAATTCAAAATATTCATATTTTTAGCCGATATATTTTGATCCGATATATCGATACAAAATATCCAACATCGAAAATTGTATCAAAAACGAAATTTTTTAAAATTTATGTATTTAAAGTCACTAGAATCGAAAACCGTATAGGAACGAACGGAAAAAAGTAACTGTATTGGGTCATGACATCTGGCGGTTGAAATTTTAACTATTAATAGCTTACAAATCTATTGTCTTTGCATTAGTATTTGTAATCACCAATACTATCTCATGTGTGTAGGTACATATATAGAAATGTATGCTATTTTTCGCCATTTTTTTCTAAGCCACTCCTATGTGTTGGTTCCCAATTGTCTATGATTATTGACTCTACCTTGTTCCAAACATGAAGTCCTTTTTGACAGATTAATACGCCAATATAATATTACTGAGACCCATATAAACTTTGTATGCATTTCAGTTTACATATAAGTTAGAAGACAGCTTTTTGGTTTTTGATATTTTAGTAATTATTACGTAATAAAAATGAATAGTGATAAAAAACCTTCATTTTTATTGAGATTTTTGTACATTAAAAAAAGCAAATTGTGTACAAAAATTACTATTGATAATATTGAGCTGAATACAGTGTTATTTAAAAAACGCAAAATCTCTTGAAAATTTGACCGATATATCGATATTTTTTCCTCGATATATCGACGTCGATATTGATATTTTAATAAATATCGATACATCGATATATCGATATTTTTTTTCACTTTCGACATCTCTAACTACCGGGCTTAAGGGGCTAAGATAAATTTGATGAAATTTGATAAATTAAGGAGTGTATTAACATAAAAGAATGTTAATACACTCCTTCAGAACCAATTAGAAATATGATTCTAATTGAATATTATAATTTTTTTATTGAAAAGAAAGACAAAAGACAAACATTCCCGGATTACGAATACATTTGTATTATTTTCCCTCTAAAGGTCGTTGTCCACTGACTTTCTTAAAAGTACAAAGAAGTAAAAGTGACTTACAAAAGAATTAGGTATATTAAAATTCATCAACTTTTTACGTAGGTATCACGTCAGAGCTTTGAGATTGCGCTCACATGCTCCGAGTCACGTAGCTCCGGTCAAAGCTAACTAATAATAAGACCATGAAAAGCAATTCCTCCAATTTGAAAGGGAAACATAGTGGCAAATAGATTTTTAGTAAGCAAAAACACTTCTTAGAAAGTAGAAAAACAACCAATAATGGCTTTTCGATACATTTATTCAGATCTGAAGATTCTGCTCAGGTATTACGTAGTTCGTAGGTGAATGGAGAAGAAATTGGAGTTGGACGTGATAAAAAAAAACGAATTAAATATGTTGTGAATTTTGTTTCTATAGCTCGTAGAAGAAGCAGTATCTATTTCGAAGACGTATGAATGTGATTGACGACTATTTTTTTCAGGGTCGTATTTGGGATGAAGATTTCAGAAGCGGAGTGAGAAGCAAAGAAAATCTGGGAACATTTTGTGCCTCACACATATTCATTATCACCTTTTTTTTACATGAATACCGCACAAGGGTCCCGTCTGGAGCCAGTGAGACTATGGCATCCCCAATTGGGGTATGTTGTGAGGCTGAATGTAGTGGGGAGGGAAAGAGATAGGGAAGAGGAAGGTGGGGAAGTACCTGGCTATTCAGATCTGGTCACCAAACACGGCGAAAGCCACTTCAGGCAACGTTTCAAATCTGAATGGTGGTCTTACACCAGGGTGATACTGAGAGTATCTTCCACTTTTGGAACGTGCCGCAAATATACTATATATTATTTTAAATGAATAAATTATGAAATACACGAATTAATCAAATAAAATTTATTTGCCTCGCCGGGATTCGATCCCGCGACCTTCGGAATGCGAGTCAAGTGCCTTACCGATGCACTACGCCGGCCGTCAACCAAAGACTAAAATAACGTTATTGGCGGATATCTAAGAGTATGGATATTAGCGGATATCAACCAGCTATGAAAAGCTTGCACAGACGAATTCTCGCTTTGTTAATCTCATACATCCTTATACATAGTATAATCTTTACGTTTTTGCTGAAAATTGCAAAACTATTTTTTTATGTTAGCTGCACACTGGACTCCCAGAGAAAAATAATTTCCACCAGGGCCTATATCATCTCAGGGGATGTTGGGTGAATGGTCTTTTTAAGGAAAGGAAGGAGATTCTGGGATTTAAAAAAATATGAACCTGGGGGTTAGTGTGTCTAGGAGTGACGTATGTATCCATCCCCCTGTGGTGCAAGGCGTTGGGTCGAGAGAGCCCGGCTGGAGAGGTCTAGGTTAGGTCTCCCACAACCAATCTCTCTCGATCCTGCCCGCCACGCAGTAGGTGGACACCAACTCCTAGACAAATCTCAACCCATAAGCCCGGACGTAGGCCATGGACATAGGTCCTGAGGGGAATTATTTTCCTCAAGGCCTCCTGTCTCCTGTGTGGACTTAATATGAAAAAAATGCATCCCCTTGTTTACCCCATTGTTAACGATATATTTTAAATATCAGCAAAAAAATCTTCCCACTCGATTTACTCGAAAACGAGGGCTCAAATAATAAAAAAGAAATTCGATATTACATAACACATCGGCTCCAATTATGATGTATTCAACAGTTTCCCGTTTGGATCAATAGTTTCCAGACACCGTGTATAAGTATCTACTGATGATGTTTTTTTAATTTATTTATTTATTCATTTTCTCCGTAAAACGGAACTCCAATATATTGCGGAGAAAATTTGAAATTTGAGGCACACGTAAGATTAAAACGGTGTTGGGGGCAGTTTAACTATTTTGTGACTTATAGTCGCTGAACTGTCTGAAAGTGACGGTAACCGACGAGTTCATCGAAAATCAATTCATCGAAAGCAAATTCATCGAAAACGAGTTCATCGAAACCGAGTTCATCGAAAATGAGTTCATCGAAAACCAAGTCATCGAAAACCAATTCATCGAATGATCCATTCATCGATTGGCCAATTCATCGAAAAAAAGGTTAGGTTAGGTTAGTCTCCTTGTCCAAAGTTTTTTGTCAATTTTTTTATATATAAATTTATTGTCAACTTTTATTGCCTAATGCTTTTTTAACTTCCCGGTCCGCTCGGCATTTCTCTCAAATATCTACAATATATTTTTTTTCGATGTATTGGCGATTCGATAAATTGATCATTCGATGAATTGGTTTTCGATAAACTCGTTTTCGATGAACTCGTTTTCGATGAATTTGCTTTCGATGAATTGATTTTCGATGAACTCTCCGTGAACCGAAAGACGTTGAAACAAAATATCGATAAGCAGTTGAGTTGGCGACGTTCTGATAGGCAGAACTCCACGCTTTCGGAGCATAAAAAAGTGCATGAGATCTCCCACGAGTATAATTGTAAGGCACATCTAAGGTTTAAAAATTGGTGGATTGGGTATACTTAATATTATAATCCTTACATTTTCTTAATGTTAATTAATACCTCCTTAATTAAAAAAAAAAAAAAACTCTAATTTAGACAGGGAGAAGCCGTGTTGCGTATCTAACCCATTTTAACCATGGATTGAGAACAAGAAACACAGATTAATATAACATTTAATACAGATGAAAAAAGTTCTTACCTGGACAAATGATAACTGAGAGTATTATGACGAACGATGCCAAAAGGTTCCAAGTCCACCCGAGGGCCTGGAGATAGTGGTGTGTTCCAGAACCTCCCCCATGTTGAGGTGCCCCTCTCTCTCCCCCTTCGTGGCGGCCAGACAATGCACTGAATTTATACATCACCGCCGTTTAGTTCACTTGTTGACACCTTATCACATTTCTAATTGCAATTAGTCTCGAGCTTTCCATGTGAGTAGAAATTCTTCACTAGTCCGTTACGGGTTTTCACAAACATTTATTGTTTACTCAACGAATTTGTTGTTCAGGAAACATTAGTTTTGAGTAAGAGACGAACTCCCATTGGAACTTCACTCTTGCAATGTCATCGCAACACTGAGCTGAAACAAAATTGCAATGGGCATTTAATATTTATGGAGTAGTACAAAGTATAGAGGACAAAGTGTGCGTAATTAATACGGATGATTGAAAATAATTAGTATACAAACCAGTCATCGTTTTAATAAGTGCATAACTCTAGTGATAACCCATTCCAGGGGTCCTAGCCGGGTCGATAGATAAGGATTGATAGGATAACGTTCGGTAACTTATCATAATTCTCTAGGACAACTGCAGATCGCTTACGTACAAATAACAGTTGACGTCGAATATATTAAGAACACTCAGTCATTGTGAACTGCTACAAATTCGTTAGCAATCTGCAATCATGCTAGGGAAAGATGCGAAGTTCTTCATGCTTATCTTATCGATCGACAGTGCTAGGAGGCCTGGTGGAGTGTGATGGCGTGACTGAAATCTTTGGTCGTAGTTGCTACAACGGTTTGTTCAAGATACTTCATAATAGTCTTTCTATAGCATGACCAGAGGAAATATACAATTTGAAATGAATTTTTTTAAACAGTAAATATATTTAATTGCTATTTTTTTCTTTTATGTAAATACCGCACAAGAGTAGCAACTGGAGCCAGTGAGACCTTGGCATCCCCAATTGGGGTATGTTGTGAGACTGAAGGTAGTTGGGAGAAGAAAGAGATGGGGAAGAGGGAGGTACAGAAGTACCTGACTATTCAGATCTGTTTCCTAAACACGGTTAAAGCAATGTCGGCCGGCGTAGTGTAGCGGTAAGGCTCTTGACTCGCACTCCGAAGGTCGCGGGATCGAATCGCTTGAAACGTTGCTTGAAATGACTTTAGCCGTGTTTGGTGACCAGATCTGAATAGCCAGGTACTTCCCCACCTTCCTCTTCCCCTCCCCACTACCTTCAGCCTCACAACATACCCCAATTGAGGATGCCATAGTCCCACTGGCTCCAGACCGGAGCAGTTGGGGACTCTTGTGCGGTGTTCATGTAAAAAAAAGCAAAGTTTAAATCCTGAAAGGTGGTTTTACGACAAGGCGATACTGACAGTATTTTTGTGAAATAACACAAAGCAATCAAATAAAATTTGCATATTTGTAAAAAGCATTAACTTTGTGGCTCGCCATAATTTACAATAAAAATACATAAATTTGTTATTTTTTACTTGCGCACGCCGGTACTTTTAATTACTTTTACGGTACGGTTACTTTTAATTTAATTTTATTCACACCACCGGTTTCGGAAGAACCCTTCCTTCTTCCGAGGAATATTAGAACTGCTGAGGTTCGGGCGAAGGAAGGGTGCTTCCAAAACCGCTAGAGTGTGAATAAAATAAAATTGAAGTGGTCTATAACAAATTTATATGTTTTTATTGTAAATAAAATTTACTTGCGCACGCCGGAATTCGAACCCGCGAAATACGGTTTGCTAGTCGAAAGCCTTACCCCACGACCACAGAGAGCTTATTATAATAACCATGAAAAATCTTGTACTATAAATTTTAAATATAAGATTTCTACGGAACTTTTATTTAGTTATTTATTTTTAAAGAGGAAATATATGAATGGGCTGGATAAAACAATTTGTGAAAAAACCTCAAGAATATTTTATTTCTTCACTCTCTTATTTTAATCATCGTATTATTCATATTCAATCTAATTATTAGTGTTTTTTCCATACTCAATGCATTTTACAACGATATTCTTATCTTCGTTATTTGATTTTGGGGTGCTATGCCGTGTTGCGCTACCACCTTCTTTAACCAATGTTTCGGACAGCAGTGTCCATCATCAGGGCAGATCTTATCACTTTAATTAATAAATTATGAAAAATGGGAGATCTCTAACAATCGAATTGATGTTCTCAGTTTTGTAAGATTTATGTAAAATACAATAATGTAAAAAAAGTAACAGATTGCAATCGTTGAATAACGGACAGGTGAAAATTGGGATTTTTTAATTCCATATTTTAATCAAAGATATTCTGAAGAAATCTGACCTGTACCTACCCAGCAACGGGTACAACATATGGCTAAAGAATCTGAGTAGATTATAAAGGAATCCAATTTCGCCACTGATTTAATATCTTTTGGTTCTAGCCTATTTAAAACGCGCGCTGTTTCTTTTACACTTGCCTACACCTTATATCGCTATCCCATTTGAATTTCACAATAATGAAGTAAACAGTTTTGTACTGAAAATTTAAGCAAATAATAGTTTGACTTTAGGGCCACGCAACACGCAACACGCCCACATAACATTTTATTTTGTGACTCCCTAAAGTTCCGGGAAAAAGGGAGGGGGTGGTTTTTCGAAATCTCATGTACATAGTCACCTTCCTCTTGTTTTGAATTTTATAATTAAGGTGAAATACAAGCCTGTTTTTGTATTTTAAAGCAGATTGGAAAGACTTTTGTATCACGAAATACGCCCACATATCATTCCTGGTTTTTGTAAAGAGTAGTCATGTCAAAGATACTTTTATTTTAATCGATAATATGACTCGTCACGTCAGTCAACACGCAGTCAGTCTGACTGCGCAGACTAAATTATCTCAGGTCATTAATATAACTTGAATAATAAAAAGTTCACATTTCGGAAATCCAAAAAAATAATTATATTTCTATGAGGGGAACAGTAATCGAGTATTAGCGTGACTAAATCCATTTCTTAAACTGTTTTGCATATAAAACCACAGGTTGAAATACTAGGGGAGCAGCTTATTGCAGGGTCTGTGAGGGAAACTTGTGCCTGAATTAATGTTCGCTGACTTATCGTGATTCTATGTTTTTTTCAGTAATTATGTCTCCATTTACAGAAAAACATTGTAGGACAATTATTTTTGTAATTTTACACGTGAGTAAGTAAATGCATATTTTATAAATGAAGGATAATCGGATATCAATATTTAGTATCTTTATCAAAAACAGTGGTGATTCATCGATTCTTAAAATTTTGAGTTTATCATCATCAGTAAAAACTCATGGATATACGTAAGATTTATATGTAAGTATGTTTGTAATATTTTTAATGAATTTTATAAATGTCGGATATTTTTAAATAAAATCTCATCCATCTCGTGGGTTTTACTACAAAATAAACCATAAAACTCGTCATGATTCATTATGAAAAACTCTTTATCATATCCATATTTCTACATTATTTTTGAAGTGAAAACTTCTTTAGCACCGTTGTGATTTGAAACTCGAAGAAACGTAAGAGATCGACGCTAAAAAGAGACAAACACATAGGTACATCAATACGATTTAGCCTGCGAGAGAATGAGATAGCAATAAAATATTTATTTATTTCAGAAACCTTTAGAAAACTAAAGTAGACAAGAGTGGAGAGGCTATGAAGCGCCGCACAAACAGGAGACCGATTATGATATCTAAATCCTATAGATATGTGTATTTGTCTCTTTTTAGTGTCGCTATTTTTCGTTTCTAAATGACGGTGCTAAATAAATTTTCACTTCAAAAAAGATTTATGCGTCATATAAGCAGGGAGTGAAAAGGTTAATTGCTTGCAGATCCATTGAAGCAAGGCTAACTTTTCACCCTTAGAAATTCGACTTTGCAAAAAAACTGCTAAAGCCTACTTTTAAAATGGAAATCTTGCAATAAACTGAGCCTCCTCTTGAGTAGTACGTTGGTTGCAAGTCGTGGGGCTTCTAAAGATTTAAAATCACTTCACTTTACTTCGCTTCGAGGCGAGGCGAGGACTTCCCCTGCACGTTTCACCCTCCAAGAGGTATGTATTATGAATCAGTACTTCGGGACCTCCCCCATTCGTGTTAAAAACAGTTCTTTCCTTTATCCTTTGATGTTTTATGGCGGCTTATTTCGATGGCCCACCTATCATCAACCAGACTAAACAACAACACGACATGACGTTGGATATTTTAATTAGTTTTGTGGAAATTTAATCTGAGAAATAAAATGTAATTAGGGGACTGTTAGACTCACGAATGCGCGCAAATCATAAACTGGTTTTATATCTCACTACAAGCTGACGAACATTACTAACCGTAAACGCTGTTCTTTACTGTTCGCAATCATTCTTAAAAAATAACATAAGTTATAACATAAGTAACAATAATTTTTCATTCCGTATTTGTCAGTTGCAACAGTCTCCTTTGAATGTTGGATTGGTTTTTTTTTACATTAGCACCACACAGGAGGCCCTTAAGAAAAAAAATACCCTCAGGGCCTATGTCATCATTGGAGATGCTGTATGGAAGGTCTTTTTAGGAAATGAAAGGACAGGAAATTCTGGGAAGGAAAAACCTGTGAGTAGAAATTGGGTGTCAATTTGTTCAGGAGTGACGGACGTATGAATCCATCACTCTCACTGGGATGCAAGGCGATGGGTTGAGATAGTCCGACTTAAGAGTTCTGTTTGTTTAAACTGATGCGAAACCGGGTAGTAACTAAGTAAAGTATTAAATTTATTTCATGACATGATAATTAACATACTCGCCTAATGTGGGTATGCATAAATACATGTTTATGTAAGTATATATACGTATGTATGTATGTATGTGTGCATGAATGTATGTGTATTTATGTACATATTTAACAGCTACCTTACTTATTTGTGTTTATTTTCCAGGCCACTTTGGTAATTTGTGAGTTATTTTGGAAACATTTCTACCAGTTTTATAATTATTTATAATTTTACTTAAATACGTTTACATTTAATAGACTTCATTTCAAAATAACTATCCTCCGTTGGTTACCATGATACAGGCAGCTGCCTAGTATGGTGACCTAATGTATCTTCCCAAGTAAATGTATTAATCATGTAACATATACATATAAATAAATAAATAAAATAATTATTATTTTTAATTGTTAAACTAACGTTTTTTTTAAGACAAGATTTTTATGCATAGCACAAAGGGTAACAATTATTATGATAATTGTTAAATAAAATAATCTTTTACTTTTCTTGGCATCACACACATTCCTTGCAATTAGAAACTTGTTAAAAAAATAGGATTTATTAATTATACTGAAAAATTAATCTGTAAATATGGTTTTGCGGTACGTAGGTATAACTTAAACTAACATTGTCGAAACCAGTCAATATGACATATAAAAGATTGTTGAATTTGTGAGTTTAAACAATAATTGATGATTACAGTAAAAGAATTAAACATTTTTATTTGGTTCAAGAATGACCAAACGTGCGACGTAAATCTGTAATTATAATATTCCTGAAAACCAGAAACAATCATCTTTCACCCCGCTTTAATACCTTACAAATGAATAACTTTTTCCATTTAACTAATGATGGTGTTTGAGGGACGTTCCCTCCAGACATGAACTTGATTACTATTTGTTTTGTTGGCATTAGAGCCCCCTTCTATTTTCTGAATAATTAAGTGATATAACCACCTGTGGACCTGAGTTAAACTTCAACCAATTTGCCGATCAATACTTTCCAACCACACTTGCTTAAGGCAAAAAGCTTTTAACAGGAAGGATTTAAAATTTCTGAATAAAGTATTTAAAGATAATGGATCAACAATTAATGAACCTAATAAGAATAACTTACTAAATGCATCAAATTAAAAACGTACATTTAATGAAGTAAAAATGAATTTAAAAAAATCTTCGTGAAAATAAGTTCTGAAGTGAAAAAGGATCTGATTGAGTAATTCAGATCCATTCAAATAAAACTGCTAAAGCGATATACGAGTATATACATTTCACGTACCTTACTATGAACATTATTGTCCTAGACTAGTCGAAAGGGCGTTAACAAAGTCAAACAAAAATGTCTGCCAAATGGCTGAGATTTTTGCTCGGAGCAGAAAATTGTTTAAAATATTGATATTGGCATTTTTTCAAGTAGTTTTGTGGTGTTTTATTTTGTAGATTTTGAGTAAATAGCGTTTCTGATTTGATTTAAAGTTTACGTATGACTTTTTTCATCGATCTAAGTGGTAGTGCGCAGCCGCAGCATCTACCTTCATCCTACCCTCTACCCTCTACCCCATCTCACGAAACCCAACACCTACGCGATATATTTATAACTTTAAATTACGCGTACATAATTTACGAAAATTAATTTTGGACACTAATCACATTGAAGAGATTAATTGACAAATCGAATGTAAATATATGAGGTTAACTATTTTCATTCAACTTTCATTGTCGAAAATTCGTGGATCAAGCTTCTGTAAAATTGCATAAAATAATGTGCCCAAGACTCATCAAATCATCAATTAAATACATAATTAATCATCAACAAAGTATGACCTTAATTCATTAATTTTCATCTTATGAGCCTATCTCAAGATTATTAAAAAGCGCACGGAATTGAAAGTTGAGGTGGGAGTTCCACAAAAAAATGACTGAAACAGACACAATTTTGTCAAAGCTCGCGTGAAACACTTTGATTTTAAGTTATGGATTCGAAATGATGAATGTCAAAAGGTGTTTTCATAGATTCTTTACCTTTTTCAGTAACGACGCACTTGCTCCGGAGTGAGTACACTCCCACTACTTATTTAATGACCATAAGATGTCAAATGTCCTCCAGCACTGCTTTGAAAATGTCTGTGACAGTAACTATGGTTAAGGTATAGCTCATGGCACGTCGCGCGCGCGATTTGACGTGATTTTGGCTGTTTTCGTTAGTTTTCCTTCAATATGCGGCGGTTTCAGAGAGCGTATATAAATAGTCTAAGCGGATACGGAAGTGGGGGAACTTTCCCTGGCGGTCTCCGGGCCTAGACTGACTGGGCTGCGCGCGCTGCAGTCTGCCAGGACTGCCAGGGTGCCTAACTAACAGCCCCTAAAGCTCGTGCACACTGAAGCTCTCGCGAACACCCTCTTATCGCACCCGGCAACGAACCGACTAAGAACTTTTCGAATCACTTTTTATATGAAAATATATAAAAATACAATCTTTTTAAACTTAAAAAAAATCTGGTTAAGGCTCTGCAACCGGGCCCGAAAAGAAGAAGATGGAGAGATACGAAATTACGAATGTTAGAGGAGAGCGCTAACATTTACAGCGACGAAATCGATGCGAAAATTGAGACAATGTTTAATAAACAGCATTTAAAGAAACACTATGAATTTTTTCATACATATAACTTGTAAAATAACTGAAACAAACGTGTTAATAATAATTTTTGGAGCATACTTTGCGATTTTTTTCTATCGAGGTAATTTTATGTAATTTGCGTTTCGGCGCGGGCAAAGTCTAGATATTATCTTCAAGAATAACATATATTTTTTAAGAGCTTTAAAGCTTACCGTGTTTAAGGGAAATATGTAATAAATCGGTACAAATCCGGGTTGCGGGCCCTTAATGTTTTTCAAAGTACATTAAATGCTATAATATAATGTGAACATATGAACTTAAGGACGATCACTGATCGATTAAGACCAGTAATTTAAATTGAAAAAAAAAATATGTATGTACCCTCACACTAGTTACATTCTTATTCGCCGGTTCAACGTAAAGCCGGCCTTAAGCCTGGTTTAAGACCGTTTTAACAACCATACACACACCGCCGTGGTTTTCACTCAGGTTTTCAGGACTTTACGCGTCATCATACAATGTTTACACCGCGTTTATAAGTAGGGGCAAATGTAAAAAAATGGTACCTACATAATCGATTTTAAGCACATATTTGTGGTTTTAATAAAAAAACTAATGTGAAATAATCTAAAAAAATTATATTATATATAATTTTTTTAGATTATTTCACATTAGTTTTTTTATTATACAATACACGTTCTTTGATTCACATTTTATTGTACTTCTAGTTTGACGACCTCCGTAGTCCAGTGGGTAAGACTCTTGGCTCACAATCCGGAGGTCGCGGGTTCGAACCCGGCATGCGCAAATAAATTTTGTTTGATTAATTTGTGTTATTTCACAATTAATTCATTTAAAATAATATATAGTATATTTGCGGCATGTTCCAGAGTGGAAGATACTATTAGTATCGCCCTGGTGTAAGACCACCATTCAGAATTGAAACGTTGCTTGAAAATGGCTTTAGCTGTGTTTGGTGACCAGATCTGAATAGCCAGGTACTTCCCAACCTTCCTCTTCCCCACCTCCTTCCCCTCCCCACTACCTTCAGCCTCACAACATACCCCAATTGGGGATGCCATAGTCTCACTGGCTCCAGACGGGAGCACTTGAGATTCTTGTGCGGTATTCACTGTAAAAAAAAAAATAGTTTATTATAAATAACATTTACCGACTAAAATTTAATTGTTGAGGTTTAAGACATGAAGACAATATTTTACTAAAAAATGTACCTATTTAGACAATTTTGTCTCTTCGAAATCTAATTTCAGAGTTCTTTTGGGTAACATGCTTTAAAATATATATCACTAATAATAAATTGTTGTAGAAATTATTTATCATCAATTTAGTTTAGACTTTCATTTATTTATGTTTTTTTTTAAATATATGGTTAAGTATTTGCTGCTTGATAGATGTTTTTACGTCCATTAGGTGCCATCATTGTTAATCGACCATCTGTTCTAGGTTTAGAACTGCCTAAATATTTGTGTGCAGTTACGAACACCCCCCAGTAGTAGTGTTGGTTACTTCTCTCAATTCCTCCCTTAAGTCTGCACCCCCACGCCAATCACAAAAGCTTTAATATTTAACGTAGCACGCGTTACTTTGTCAATCTAATTTATAAATGATTACCCCCCACAATATCATAAAATAACGCCTGTGCCTAGAGGAGATAGAGGAGCCTTATGTGTTTGTAGAATTATCTTTTTCAGCGTCGCTTTTATTAAAATAATAATTTTATACAATTTTTTTTTTAGCATCTGAATACTCACACCTAACTATCATTATATTTTAATATGGAAAATAATTCGGCGCCTTAATTTTTTTAGATCGATTTCAACATTGCAACATATTTTTTCTAGTAATTTAACTTTTTAATCATTGAAGACATATAATAATGAATTGGGGAATTTTGTGGATCAAGTCAAATATTTATACCAAAACTATTCCTAAATATTTTTCTGAATTTAAAAAAAACTTGATTTTATTTATTTCTTGCTTGTATTTTTTATTCAATATAATTTTATTTTTATTTTTTCTTTCTTATGTTCAAAAATCATCTGTCATGTTAAAATTGTACTACCTATGCGTAAAAGCCCTGTGGTTGTTTTTTTATGAATACCTCACAAGAGTCCTAACTGGTCCCGTCTGGAACCAGTGAGACTATGGCATCCCCTATTGGGGTATGTTGTGAGGCTGAAGGTAAGTGGAGAGAGGGCGGTGGGGAAGAGAAAGTCGGGGAAGTACCTGGCTTTTCAGATCAACACGACTAAATGTCTAATGGTGGTCTTACACCACGGCAATACACAAGAAAACTTTCACCACCCACGTTCCACCCACTTCCACCCAAGAAAATGTGAAGAATTTAGGCCAATCAACACCTTACCAAAATATGAACAGATTCTTGAAGTGATAATAAAATAACAAGTCTTGCAAATCCTAGATAAACACAATATTTTATACCAAGAGCAATCAGGATTCAGATCTAATAACTCATGTGAAACAGCATTAAACGTAATTGCCGAAGAATGGAAGGAAGGAATGAATATTAATAAATATATCTTAGCAATATTTTTGGATTTTCAAAGGGCATTCGAAACTATAAGTCGAGAAATACTGATAAAAAAGCTTAAAGAAATTGGTTTCTCATCTCTAGCCATTAAATTAATAGAAGAGTATTTGGAAGACAGAAAACAGGTAATAATAATCAATTTTCAAAACCAATTGATAATAAATAAGGAGTACTGCAAGGGTCGGTCCTTCGACCTCTATTATTCGTACTAAATATTAATGACATGTTGAAAATATTTTCAAAATGCATAGTCTTACGACTATTTGCCGATGATACGTTAATATACTTGATTAAATATAACTATGAAGAACTAATAAATATTTTAAATAATGAGCTAAATAATGTATCAAGTTGGCTAAAAATCAATAAGCTTAAATTAAATATATAAAAAATAAAAACAAAATGTATGATGATTGAATATAAGAAGACATCAAGTGAAAGCAAAATTAAAATTGATGGTTAAATTATCGAAAATGTTACTGAAATGAAATACTTAGGAATTATATTAGATTCCAAACCAACATTCAACAAGCATGCTGAATATACATAAAAGAAAATTGGGAAAAAAAAATTTTTTTGGGAAGAATTCGCCAAAAACTATCCAGTAAAAACTACAATCACTATGTTCAAATCAATTATTGCTCCACATTTTAACTACTGCTCAACTATCCCTTTCCTATGTAACGAACGAGATCAAAAAACGAACGAGAAAAGCGAGAATTGGCTAACCGTGAAACAGATGCTGACCTTCAATACGATGATATGTATTTTTATACATAAAATAATAAAAAACATTTTACAAAAATACTTCTCAAATTAGATTATATTCAACAAGGACATTCACAGACATAACACAAGGACGTGCAAGGAAATCAGGCTTCAAAAAAAGGACAAGGCGAATACGCAGAACAGTTTACTGTACAAAGGGATGAAGTTATATAGCACGCTACCAGAAACTTTAAAGTCTACACCAATTGGAAAGTTCCAGATGTACATATTGTAGGAGCTACATAAAACTACATAAAATTTATTTTGCAATATGAAATATAATAATTAATTAGAAATTTTGTAAACTTAAATGTGCAAATTACTAAAATAAAAATAAATAAATAATCCTTGAAACACGCCGCAAATGTACCTTATATTGTTTTAAAATTAATAAATTATGAAAACACAAATCAATAAAATAAAATTTATCTGCGCATGCCAGGATTTGAACCAGCGACCTCCGGATCGCTAGTAGGGTGCCTTGCCCACGACTAACGAGGCCGTTAAAGTAATTTTTTTTTTTAAATAATGTTAACAACTGTCAAACGAAAACTTGAAAGTTTTAATTTTTGACGATTTATTTTGTAAATTATCTTTATGTATATATATAATCTATCTATATGTATAATCTATATATCTATCTATATAAATAAAAATGAATCGCCGAAATGTATGTACGTGCATAACTTCCGAACGACTGCACCAAATTGGATTATTCTTTTTTTGTTGTGTTCGTTATGGTCAGGACAAGGTTTGTATAAAATTACTGGTGAGCTCTGGCATTATGAAATTTGTATAAAAAAATTGCAATAGGTGGCACGTGAGCTGTTTGAAAACTAAATGCACCGGGACTGAAGGAATGGAATACGGGAGGGGGAAACTCGGGAGGAGGGTTCGCGGGATAGGGGAAGCGGGCGAGGGGAGTGGGGTGAGGAAAGGCGGTGTGGGAATGAGAGAGGGGGAAGGGATGTGGGAGAGGAAGGGGAGGCGGAAAGAGAACGGGACTAATGGGAAAGGACACGCAGAGAGAAACAATTTCTTTATTAAATGGCGTAGTAACGCATACCGGGAACCAGAGAGGAAGGGGAGGCGGAAGGAGAACGGGACGAATGGGAAAGGATACGCAGGGAGAAACAATTTCTTTATTAAATGGCGTAGCAACGCATACCGGGAACCAGAGAGGAAGGGGAGGCGGAAGGAGAACAAGTTTGTAACTAAGCACAGTTACAAAGCGTCCTTGAAGTAATTTTTCACAAAAACGGCGCTATAAAAATCATCCAAATATTATTATTATCAAGGAGACTGTTATTTATGACAAGACATGAGATTGGTTTAAAAAGTAAAAGTTTTAAAAGTAGATTAATTAATTGGAATTCGTCATATTGATTGTGTCGATATTTACCCAGTAGTTGCCTTGAGGAGGGCCGCACTACGCACTTATACCGCTCCCAACTGGTAAATAAGTTATTAAATACGGAAAATTGATGCAATACAATATTATAGTCACAATAATTAATTTCATAAACTTTTTTTCCCCCTTTCGTTTGTGTAATTATTATTTTTTTATTTGAAAGTGGCTCACATATATTGGAGGCAACTATTGAAATAAACTTTTCATCGGCTAATAATTAATACAATATTTTTTTTATTACTTACCTATTCATAAATCCTTTTTTTTCATAAAAAAAACTTTTTATAAGTCAGCCGTATTGCAATCATATCTATCCGAATCCCTAAAAAAACTTTTCTTTCTTTATGTTTATTATTATCAAACATTGAAATCAATCAAGACTAAATCCCAAACTACTCTCTCAATTAAAACTCATGTTCGGATCCAACTTCTCTTCATCTGAATGTTCGCTTCCCACTCACACCGTTCTTCTTCACCAACGAGCTAATAAATCACTTTCCTTTATTCACGGAAGTTCCAATAAGAAATGCATCAAACTATCTAATGATTTAAACTCCAGTAAAGAACCCACCAGACCGGATGGAGCACATATTGATCATCTGATTTATAGTCATGTGTATGGAGTAGGTACTATTTATTGATGTAAATTTAATATACGTCCAAATATTCATCAAATTTAGACAACCATCAATCAATTTCATAAAGAGCATGTGTATGGAGTAGGTATTATTTATTGAACATACGTCCAAATATTCATCAAATTTAGACAACCATCAATCAATTTCATAAAGAGCATGTGTATGGAGTAGGTACTATTTATTGATGTTAATTTAACATACGTCCAAATATTCATCAAATTTAGACAACCATCAATCAATTTCATAAAGAGCATGTGTATGGAGTAGGTACTATTTATTGATGTAAATTTAAAACACGTCTAAATATTCATCAAATTTAGACAACCATCAATCAATTTCATAAAGAGCATGTGTATGGAGTATTTTTTTTTTTTTTTTTATGGATTCTTTCGTAATCCTCTAACTAGCTAGGGCTTTGCAATACCCTTCATGTTTCTAGCTGACTAGTACTGCGGCTCATTTGGCCTTATTACTATTACCATCTGATGGTTGTATTTAATTGACTGAGTTTACGTTACATTATTGTGCTTTATGAGGAAAAATTCTTAACTGGATAAAATGGAGTAGGTACTATTTATTGATGTAAATTTAAAACACGTCCAAATACTAATCAAATTTAGACAACCATCAATCAATTTTATAAAGAGCATGTGTATGGAGTACGTACTATTTTATAAAGAGCATGTGTATGGAGTACGTACTATTTATTGATTTAAATTTAAAACACGTCCAAATATTCATCAAATTTATACAACCATCAATCAATTTCATAAAGAGCATGTGTATGGAGTAGGTACTATTTATTGATGTAAATTTAAAAAAAGTCCAAATATTCATCAAATTTAGACAAACATCAATCAATTTCATAAAGAGCATGTGTATGGAGTTGGTACTATTTATTGAACATACGTCCAAATATTCATCAAATTTAGACAACCATCAATCAATTTCATAAAGAGCATGTGTATGGAGTAGGTACTATTTATTGATGTTAATTTAACATACGTCCAAATATTCATCAAATTTAGACAACCATCAATCAATTTCATAAAGTTGAATCTGCAATTAATGTTTACTATATGCAAATAAAATTCAATGTAAATATTTTATTTATAAATAGTCGAAAGACGGGTGCCGGTATATTTGAGTAATCTAGATTTTACAAAAATGTTGCCGTCACTGTAGTTTTTACCCTCCGAATACTGAGCAAAAGAGACAACTGCTCAACAGGCTGATTAACTTAAATAAAATCGTAAAAATCGAGGTTTTGTATTCCACGATTTTCTTTACCAAGTTGTATTAGAAGAAAATATTTTTTATCTGTGCGTTTTGCTTTTTTAAAAATAGATTGTAAATTTGTATACTAAACGTCTTTTTTTACATTAGCTCCACACAGGAGGTCCCAAGGAAAATACTTTCCATCGGGGCCTTTGTCACAATTTGGGAGGCGGGAATGGGTACCGCCGCCCCGGGAACCTTTATTTGATAACCAACACCTCTGCCAAAGGTCACCCCAAGTGGTTCGCTACGTTTGGTGATTTAGCAGGGGTGCCCGGGTTCATGGGGTGAGATTTGTCTAGGTCTTGGAGGCGGATGACCAGGATCCACTGAACCCCAGATTCCTACCCACCCCTTAAACCCTTTTCCTTCCCAGAACTCTCCTCTCCTTTCTTTCCTTAAAAAAACCCCCCACACAGCATCCCCAAAGAAGACATAGGCCCTGAGGGAAATTATTTTCCTCAGGACCTCCTGTGTGGAGCTCATGTAAAAAAAAATAATAAAAATGTCATCTTGAGGGATGCTGAGAAGGGGTTTTGTTTAGGGAAAGGAGGGGAAGTTCTGGAAAGGAAATAGGTATGAGGGGTGGGTATATCTGGGGGTCAGTGTGTCCATGAGTGACGGACGTATGAATCCATCCCTCCAACCGTGGTGCAAGGCGATGGGCCGAGAGATTCCGCCAGGAGAGGATAAAAGACCTCCCTCAACCATTCTCTCTTAAACCTGCCCACCACACGGCAGGTGGGCAGACGCACAGGCCGCCAATACCTATGTCACCAAACGTAGCGAACCATTTGGGGTGATCTATGGCAGAGGGGTTGGTTATCCAAGAAATGGTTCCCGGGGCATTGGTACTCATACCCACCTCCCAAATTGAAACTGTTGCTGGCGTTCAAACCAGAAAAATTGAGGATTTTTGAAGGGTCCTAACTCCTACAAGCAGTAAATTAACGTCAAGATCTATATTATTTATATTTTTTAAAATGACTCTAGTGTCAAAACTTGAGGGGAAATAAGAGAATGTACAAAATGTCGCCAAAGTTAGTAAGACGTTAGTAAGAATCCAAAATTTCAGACGGTTCGGAGCCATAAGGCTCAAGTTATGACCGACCCAATCAAAATCAATCAAAAAATCGGCTAAAAGTAGAATTTTTGCAAAAATTCATCGTTTTATCGGCGCTTTGTAACAATATTTGTGGTCGTTCATACCTTTGGCCCTATGGTTCCGAACAGTGTGAAATTTTGGATTCTTACTAAGAATCATGGTCTGTATACGAATCAATCAAAAAATCTACAAAGATTTTTTTTTTTAAATCATCGTATTAACACTTGGGTTAGGTCGTTTATGCACTTGGGGTCGGACGTTTGAACACTTGGGGTCGGTCATAACTTTTTCCAAATGGCTCCGAACCGTCTGATATTTTGGATTCTTGCTAAGAATCGTTGCCTGGACACGTATTAATCAAAAAATCATCTAAAAATAAAAACATTGCAAAAATTCATCGTTTTACGGGCGCTTTGTAACAATAATGGTGGTCGTTCATAACTTTGGCCCTATGATTCCGAACCGTGTGAATTTATGGATTCTTACTTAGAATCACGCGTCAATCAAAAAATCGGCTAAAAGTAGAATTTTTGCAAAAATTCATCATTTTACGGGCGCTTTGTAACTATATTTGTGGTCGATCATAACTTTGGCCCGATGGTTCCGAACCGTGTGAAATTTTGGATTCTTACTAAGAATCGTGGTCTGTTAACGAATCAATCAAAAAATCTTCACAGAGAATTTGAAAAAGAAATCAGAGTTTTAACACTTGGGTTCGGTCGTTTAAGCACTTGGGGTCGGACGTTTGAACTCTTGGGGTCGGTCGTTTAAGCACTTGGGGTCGGACGTTTGAACTCTTGGGGTCGGTCGTTTAAGCACTTGGGGTCGGACGTTTGAACTCTTGGGGTCGGTCGTTTAAGCACTTGGGGTCGGACGTTTGAACTCTTGGGGTCGGTCGTTTAAGCACTTGGGGTCGGACGTTTGAACTCTTGGGGTCGGTCGTTTAAGCACTTGGGGTCGGACGTTTGAACTCTTGGGGTCGGTCGTTTAAGCACTTGGGGTCGGACGTTTGAACTCTTGGGGTCGGTCGTTTAAGCACTTGGGGTCGGACGTTTGAACTCTTGGGGTCGGTCGTTTAAGCACTTGGGGTCGGACGTTTGAACTCTTGGGGTCGGTCGTTTAAGCACTTGGGGTCGGACGTTTGAACTCTTGGGGTCGGTCGTTTAAGCACTTGGGGTCGGACGTTTGAACTCTTGGGGTCGGTCGTTTAAGCACTTGGTGTCGGACGTTTGAACTCTTGGGGTCGGTCGTTTAAGCACTTGGGGTCGGACGTTTGAACTCTTGGGGTCGGTCGTTTAAGCACTTGGGGTCGGACGTTTGAACTCTTGGGGTCGGTCTCTAGTCATAACTTAAGCCTTATGGCTCCGAACACACGAAGACATTACAAAAACAACAAAAAAAACAAAAACAAAAACACACCCTTTTAAAATAATTCCAAAAATTTCATACCTTTTTTTAAATTGCGGTCGGAAACTTTGGTTTCATAGAGGTGTACAATTCAATTATTTTGTGGTCAACTATTGTATTTGAATATAAAACGTCGTATTTTCTCTTTCTAATACCGTTTTTCGTACTCTCCCTTGTCATCTGGTGAGAAATACGATCTAAACGGTATTAGAAAGAGAAAATACGACGTTTTATATTCAAATACAATAGTTGACCACAAAATAATTGAATTGTACACCTCTATGAAACCAAAGTTTCCGACCGCAATTTAAAAAAAAGGTATGAAATTTTTGGAATTATTTTAAAAGGGTGTGTTTTTGTTTTTGTTTTTTTTACTAAGTAATAATATGTGGAATGAGCATTTTGAAAATTTATCTGCCAATAAGGGCGTATGGTATAGAAAGCTTCAAAAAGAACCCTTTAAAACACCATGGTTTACTGAAACCAATCTGAAGAGATCAGAAATGAGAGTCATTTTTAGATTAAGATCCGGACATGCACTAATGGGAAGAATATTGTGTCTGTTAGGCCTCTCTGATTCTCCAATGTGCTCTATATGTGAAGAATTTGAAGACATTGAACACACTCTCACAAAGTGCATTAAATTTGAACAACAGAGAGTAACAATATTGATGACCTCAAACCCATCGGAAATTCATAATTTGATAGCTTCAACCGACTACTATGCCATTTCAAGACTCATGAAATTCATTAGATGGTGCAACATGGAAAATATATGATACATTGTTTTATAAAGATACATACATATGTTAATATTGCAACATTAATATATAGGATATATTTAAAAAAAAAAAATGAAACCTTAAAATAAATAAAACAGATGAGGCAAAAAATGACAGCAGAATGCGAGTCAGAAGCCTCGATTAAATATTATAATTTAAAAAAAAAAAAATAATATTATATTTTTACGATACCTCTATATGAGAGAGTTTGGTTTTTCCTATGGCTGTTTCCAACAGCATTTATCTCAGGAATGTTGGGTATCTGCAGCCTTAGTTCCAGAAGAGATGTCGCATTACTAATGATGGCTTATAAGCTTCTAAATGGTTTTTTATCGGTACCAGATATACTGGCAAAAATAGGATTCTATGTCCTGCATAATTTCACGCGAGGCCGCCAACACGGGCTTTTGATTCTTCCCAGGTGCAGAACTAACTTACCAATGGTGATGCCCCTGGGAAGAATCACTAGGTTAATTAATTGCCTCGCAGGAAATGTGGATATTTTCTACATGTCTTACAATGAGTTTAAACGTGAAATATCACTCATGTTTTAATTTGTATCTTAAATGAAAATATATGTATATATACCGCTTTTGCAATGTATTGGTTTTTACACTGCTTTTGTAAATAAATAAAATAAATAAATATGAGTTGTTCCCAAAAGCGAACAAATCAGCATGAGGAGTTAATAAGTTCACACCGCAAGGTATTTGCTGTCAATGAAAATATGTGTATTTTATTATTATAAGCAATAATTGTCAGCCTGAAACACTCATTTACATTGAAAAATCTTCCGAGAAAAGATACTTGCCGCCAACGGGACTTGAACCCGTGTCCTTCTGATTGCCGGTCGGATGCTCTGACCACTGAGCTATGGGGGCTTATCAAATACCCGCCAAATAATTCAATATATACTAGTGTTTCATTCAACAATTACTGCTTGTTATATTTTTTCCACCTGAAAACAACCAACTTTATTTTTGCGAGAAAGACATTGTTAGTGTTAAATCCCTCGCTAGGTGGCGTCGAGACAAATTATGTCTGCATTTATTGGGGAAATACTTAAACTTGTTAAATATTAATTATTATTGTTACCCTTTGTGCTATGCATAAAAATCTTGTCTGAACGTTAGTTTATAAATTAAAAAATAATAATGTGTATTTTGGTTATAAATTGTTTACACTCGTATTTATCCTAAATAAATAAGGATCGAATCTAATTAGAACATTGAACAAGGAACAACCCGACAGAGGGTTGCTGCTCCAGATTAGGGTGCAATAAATGATCAGAATAATTCATCACCCCAACACCCGGAATGGTACCCAGTAGGTGCACAGTGCGGTAGCCCCTAGTGAGCGGCCCCCGGGCCCTGGCGATGTGTTGCTCCCTTTAGTGACAGTAATCGCGGCGTTACGCTTATTATTCGCTTAACAAGATTAATGATCATAAAATCAGCGGTGCCACCAACTAAAGTGTGGGGAACATTGCAATCTCTTGTACTCTCGTCTTACTGTATGTAACTACACTCCTGGTTTCCGTCCGTTTATTTATTTCGTCGTCACAAAAGCGAACTTACATAAATAACACATTGCACGGGAGAATGATTTACAATTTTGTTTTTCTTCTTACACATTCTTTGAAAATAGTTTTTATTATTTTTTATCATTTAATAATTATATATTTATTATTTTTTAGATTTTTATATGAAACATGTTAGGTATATATATGAAATAGAAATTATATTCGTAGCTGTGTGATCCTGTGCTGAGGGGGACTATGCTTTGGATAAGTTTTCAGTGACTTCTATGGTTTAACTTCATGGTTTGGATAAGGTTTTCCAGAAACTTCTACGACGATGTACTAGTAAGTTCATTTTACGATAGTTCCTTCAGCCAACATTTAATGTCCTTAATGTAGCTATTTTTTGTTTTAATTTGTTTGATACTAAGTGGGAGTTTGTTATATAACTTTACTGCTAAAAATTCAGAACTTCTTTGTCCAAACGAAGAATTTCACTTTAGTAAGTAGTTTTCACTTTTGTAAGTAATTTCACTTTGAGTAGGTATGTCTATTTGTTTGGCTTTGGTTTTATGAGCATGTGAGGTGTCTGCCTCTGAATCATTTTTGTGGTGATGCACTAGAATGTTTTTGGCATAGATTTTCTATATGCCTGGAACATCAAACTGTTTAAAAATTTATGTTATTGGCGTCCTTATGGGGACCTTTAGTACGGTCTTTATGATGCAATTCTGAGTTACCTTCAGTTGTTTTATGTGTTTAGATGCTGCTGCGCACCATCCTATTACTCCATATTTGTTCATCTTCTTCTCGTACCCTGTCCGTTCAACGGATGTTGGCTATGCGGGCATTGTTTACTGCGGCCCGGAATGGCTCCACAGTAGACTGGCCAAACCACTGTCTCAGGTTTTTCAGCCATGATGTTCTCCGTCTTCCAGGGCCCCATTTCCGGTAATCTTTCCCTACATTATGAAAAAAAATATTATAAGCAGATATTTTAGAATTAAAACGGTTCATTTACGCAAAATTAAAATGTAATCTTTTTTTACATTAGCTCCACACAGGAGGACGGGAGGAAATTAATTCCGCTCAGGGCCTGTGTCATCTTTAAGGATGCTGTGTGCAGGGTCTTTTTGTGAAAGGGAGGAGAGGAAGTTCTGGGAAGGAAAAGGTATGAAGGATAGGTACGAATTTGGGGGTCAGTTTGTCCAGGAGTGACCGATGTATGAATCCATCCCTTCTATTGAGGTGCATGGCGGTGTTCCGAGAGAGTCCTGCTGGAGAAATCAAAACCAGTCTCTCCCGATCAAATTGGGGTATTTTGTGAGGCTAAAGGTAGAAGGGAGGGGAAGGAGGTGGTAAGAGGAAGGGAGGGGAAAGAGATGGTGAGAGGAAGGTGGGGAAGTACCTGGCTACCAAGATCTGGTCACCAAGCCATTTCAAGCAGCGTTTCAATTCTGAATGGTGGTCTTACACCAGGGCGATACTTAGAGTATCTTTCACTCTGAAACGTGTAGCAAATATACTATATATTATTTTGAATTCATTAGTTGTGAAATAACACAAATTAATAAAATAAAAAATATTTGGGCAGGATTCGATCCTGCAACCTCCGGATTGCGGTTCAAGATCCTTACATCTCGACCATGGAGGCCGTCATTCCTTATTCGAGTGCTGATAGCCTCCATTCAAAGCTCTGCAAAACCGTAACTCTGATTTGGATTCCTGGGAAAACAAGGAGCGTCCAATCCTATTGTTACCCTCGTGAACCTGACTCCTGGTACCTGACACCTAAACCTGAACTCCTATTGTTACCCTCCTTATCTGACTTTTTTCCATCGTCAAAGATAGATCCTGCAATATTTGGGCATAATATTAGAACATTGCGAGTCAATCCAAGGGAGCTATGCCTCAAACAAAGGACTATCCCATCAACCGTGGATTCAACAATTTAACTATTTTTCAAACACACATCATTAAAAAAATACATTTTACCTAAATTATATATTTTTATTTTTAGTTTAATTTTAGCTTTTTTTTATTTTTATGCAGCATTATTTTTATATTATTTTTAATGTACTTAATATATATAAATTTTTGTTTTATAAAATGGAGGCCTCAGCATTGGTGAGCTACCCAGTGAGGTTGACATTGCTGAATTGTATTTAAAATGTTAGATATTATGTCAAATAAATAAATAAATAAATAAATAAACAAATATCCTCTCTTCTATTTAAAATTGCCTACCCTCCATTTCACATTTTTTTTCTCTTCTAAGTCTGAACTAGACTCCAATCTTCCATATAATTTTGAAATTTGCCCATTTAAATCATATTAAGAGGGCATTACCAGAGAAAACCAGAAATATGTCATTTTCAAATCAGATTTTAGACGTATTGACTCTTTTCCACAAAAAAATTATAAATGAATTTCGAAAGATTGTTCTTTTATCTAGCATTCGCATGTAATAAATTTTGAGAATTTTTTTAAAATTTTTAGTATAATAAGGTTATTCCATAGATCGTTGGCAGATTTGTTAAATTTTCAAAAAAGATTTTGTATTATACCACACCCATTTCAAATAATATAATCATGCTGTAAAATAAATCAATACATTATCTAACAAACGCATGTTTTAGAATTTTAATTTTAGTTTCAATAAAATCATTAAAAAATATGTACATACTTGTGTTTCTTGACGAAAATTGGTCCATTTGTGTATTTATTTGCGCACTTACAAACTAATATATTTCAGATTTTTTTGTAATTTTTTATTAAATTTAGACATTATTGAAAAATGATAAATACTTATGATCAAAAAATAATTACAAAAAGTACATTATTTTAATAGTTTTATCATCACGCCTTTCAGCATTTTTGGATGAAGGTATAAATTAAAGCTAATTTGGATTGAAATAAATTCGATATTGAGTTATAATTTTAAAAAGCGGGTACGGAGAATAATTAATCTTTCTCATTGTAACCGCCCTGCACGATCGTAAGAACAACTTTCGACGAAATGTGGATTTTCGTCCGCTGGCTGGTTAAACGCTCTTAACAAATAAATTCACTTTTCCTCCATTATTTTAAACACTGGCCTAGAACACCCAGGTGAAAACCGTGACAGAGATCGTCGCGAAAACCCGAATGTTTTGCTTATTGTAAATTAATTTTTGCAATGTTACGATCTACCCAATGAAAATATGAAAATAAGTGCCTGGAAACATTAGTCGTAGCCATCGCCCCAACTTGGCCAAGATACCGCATGGCAGAACAAGTATTCTTGCGCAATATAGTAAATCAAGAAAAATGGTGCTAAAAATTTCTGAGACAACAGATATACTTAAAAAAAACATTAAACTTTTTTTAATATCTATAACACCAAATGTTTGAAAAAATAAGAAATCTTGTAAATGGTACGTTGATGGTTGATAATTTTAATATATCGGGTGTAGCACGTACCCGAAGGATTTTGAACAGCGATTCCAGAGCATATTTCGACTAAAAAATGTATATGTCATTTTGCTGTCTGATATAATTTTTTCAACTAAAACTATTTATACTGGTACTCATATAAGAAAAACATTTTTAAAAAAGGGGCGGTTAAATATCCTCGGAGTAAAGTATTATTTTGGTGTATGAACATATTCTTGAACAGCTTTTGTTAATACTTATATAAATGTTTGCCCTGAAGAAGGAACGGTCTTACCGAAACCGGTCGACGATAATAAAATATAAAAGTGGTTCTAACAAAGAAATATTGTTCCATGTATTTATTTTTTATTATATTCAGACCTGACGTCAAATTATTTCCTTTATCAAAAAAATAACATTAAAACTATATTGCACTATCAGAATCCTGAAAAATAAAACAAAGATATTAGACATAAATAAGGTTGAGACAATAACTATATAAAAAAGATATGTTCGTATTTTTAAAACATTTAATTATTTACAAATATATACAACTTAATTACAAGAAATATTAATAATATTTAATAGCCCCTAAAAATCAGCTTAAATTTATTATTTGGCACTATATTATAAAATAGGTATTTCTGTTTCAAAAAGTAGTATCATCTTAAAACATTCTTAAATAACTAAAGTAAATTAATAAATTAACAAAATTAGGTAAATGTGAATTTTAATGAAAGCGTTTTAAGGTTCTTTTCAATTAAACATTTTTCTATATGATTCGCATTCAAGTGCTTATTTAGCTTTTTATTTGTACTTAATTTAGTATTTAATCTACTTTTATTTGATTTTTGGCTTTAAGGGGCAAAATCACTGAAAAGCAAACAAATAAAATCCTAGCAAAATATTAAAAAACATCTGGTCCATGCAGGAAACCCTGAGCAAAATAATTTCCCTAGGGGTTTATGCCATCTTAGGGGATGCTGTGTGGCCGTGTGGGGAGTCTTTTTATGGAAAGGAAAAGAGGAAGTTCTAGGAAAGAAAAGAGTATGAAGGGTGGGTAAGAATCTGGCGGTCAGTGTGTCCAGGAGTGATGGACGCATGAATTCATCCCTCCAACTGCGGTGCAAGGCGTTAGGTCGAGAGAATCCTATTGTAGGGGTCAAAAGGCCCCCTCACCAGTCTCTATCGATCCGGCCCACCAGGCAGAAGGTGGGCAGACAAATCCGCCTCCAAGACCTAGACAAATCTCACCCATGAAACTGGGCATCCCTGCGGAGTCACCAAAAGCAGTGAACCACTGGATGACCTGTGGCAGAGGCGTTGGTTATCCAATAAATGTTTACCGGGGCGGCGGTACCCATATACACCTCCCAAATTGAGATATATTTGAGTCATAAAAATAAACACACTTAATAAAAATAATAATATTTTTTTATTGTAATCGATAAAAATCACTGTCATTCTGTATCTATCTAAGATTTTTTAAGATTTCCTAAAAGGTTTTTCAATTATTTGACAAGAAGTAATTATTTATATTATATTTAATTGTTTTTATTACTTATCTAATGAACACAAAAATAATCGTCACGCGTCATGCCTAGGCTTTTATATCCCAGTTAGGAACCTCGCAACGGAGTCCATCTGGTTCTTTATCAGTTCAGTCATCTATTGAGCGCTTTTATAATTACCGTGACGATTCACGGTTACGGTACCGTGGCGGAAAAAAGGGGTTATCGCTATAATTGCATATTAAATAATAATGGTGAGACAAAAGATGAGACACACAAATGACTGTTTCCACCAAAGAACTACTTTTTCCTCGCTTAATAATAATGTTTTATTCAAGGATTTGGGGAGGATAGTGCAATCCCACACGTCCCATAATACATATATTACTTTAAATTTAAAAAAATACCATTTTCAAAAAGTTTTGAATTTCAAAAAAATGTTAAATTTGAAATACCAAATTTCAAAAATTTCAAATAAATTCAAATTACTTTCTATAATAAGGAACTCCAGTGAAAAATATTATGGCTTTAAAAAAATATGTTCATACAGACCAATGAACGCTGATTCTGAATATATAAGTTTTATTTCATAATATTAAACGCAAAGTTCTTAAAAATATATTAAAAAGTGCATTTTTAAACCTCTTGTCAAAACACACTATAAAGTTAGCATTACTGAATGGTTAGTGCTGACGTCACGCGTCACCAGTCATTGTATTGAAACTTTGATTATGTAGGTATGACAAAAGCCATCAGTATTAACAAAATTTCATGTTATTCGTTATTTCATACTGTTTATAGAGATTTAGTTGTTGTGTTTATTGAAACAATATTTAAGCCTAAATAATTCAGTATCAAAAATAGAGGTATCTCTATTAGTTTATCTCCATTATTTAAAATATTGAAAAACTTTAAACTGTATAAAAATCGTATAAATATACTGTATCATAATGCTACATAGGCCAAGGACGTGTAGTAGAAACAAAATGGCCGCAATCGATCAACTGTTATCGTTTGCCTACACTTTTGTGGGTGATTCTTCGTTTTTGATAATATTGATTTTAAAAGCTAAAAAAATAATAATTTCAAACAATTTTTATACCACTCTCCCGAAATAATATTCAACAATATAATAATATAATAAATATAATATAATGAATAAATAATTCCACCTAAATAATGTTTTAACTTATCGAATAGTATCATCTTTCTTCCGTATAATTATCATACAAAATGACAACACCTGTTGAAAGTAAATAAAACTATCGATGGGTGATGACGTCACACAATCCACCGTAGATACGGTGATTTTCAGGGGGTCTTGAAAAATTAAAACTTTGACAATTATTTTAACTATTAAAACTAACTATAAAAATAAAAATAAATATGCAGTTATTTAAGTTTGAAGGTTTTTATTCATTAAAAAAATTAAAAAAATGGACTGGAGTTCTCTATTGGTACCTGTTCGGATAATGTGCATCAAAATAGATAAATATACTCAGTGGGTAGGTACTGAAAGTAGGACTGTACAGTACCCGATATGGATATCAAATTACGCGTCTCAACCTACATAATACGAAGGGCTAAGTTAAAAACTTGAGTGATAAACTCCTATGTCCCTTTTTTCTTTATACGTGTGAGGGAGATGTACGATTGTACGTTTCCTTTGGAGGGGTGCAGACATACATACGTTCACTGTTTGTCTAGTTTTCGACTGTTATTATTTAGTATGTAAGAAACAGCTGCAACAAAAGCAAAATCATCCGAGTATTGACATTGACGTTTTTAAATTTTTGGAAATCACTCACACTTCAATATTGTCCGTGTAACTATATTCCATACTTTCAAAATTATCTTCATGGCTAGTAGTATTATAGAGGTTTAGGGAGACGTTGTGGTGTGTGAGAGAGAAAATCGTCACTTTTTTCCAAGAAAAATGCAAGAAAATCATCGCTTTTTTCCTTTGGAGGAAACAGACCTACGTACATTGTGTATCTCAGCCTTTTGAAAGAGCTGCAGCATTATTGTGATAAGGAACGTATGTTTATTGCATTTGTTATGCCGTCGCGGGACCGTAATTGTGGACATAGAAATATAATAAAAGCGCTCATTCTAACAAAAAATTTGTACACCCTACTCTAAAAGATTGTTTCCGAGTTTTCAGTAAAACAGTTTCAAACACATTTCAAATGATGTGATAGCTTAATATATTTATTTATTATAATATTATATAATATATGGGTGTCTAAAGCTATGTAAATATTTAGAAATTTTATCATCCTTTACGTAATATAATAAAAATGGGTATTTCTAAATAATTCGTCTGATACTGTGTAAAATTGTTTAGGATTACTAAAGGAAATTTTGTTAAATTCATTAAATTAAAAAAAAAAAAAAAACAAAACACAAAACATACCACTAAAAAATGTTGAAAGTTCTGTACCACAGAAAATTTTAGGAAATTTCGTATTATTTATATCCCTCACTAATCTTCTAGATTCTGAGTCAAAAGTAAAAAAAAAAAAATATATATTTACCTTTGTACTAATTACCGTATTATTAAATATGATTTTTATTAAAAATGATCCTTTTTCGGTTTGCTTTTGTGTTTTATAAATATATTCGCTAGATCTTAAAAGTACTGATAGCGTATTTATTATTCTACAGTACCTACTGAAGTTGTTACTTTTATTTAAAATTAAATTTTTTTAAATTTAAAATAAAAAAATAACTAAGAAAACACCACTTTTCTCATATACTTAATGCATACCAGGTTTCGCTACAACCATAGCTTCTTCTGGGTAGTACAGTAGAGTATTATTAGGGATGCAAGGTTTTTAATAATATCGATATATCGGTCTAGTAGATCGATATATCGATATTTCTTCTTTTTCTAAAAACTTATAGAAATCAATGTAGTTTTAGTTATATGAAATGTTTATCGATTATGTATGTATGAATTTTTTTATACTTATCTATGTGAATAATCACAATTTTTGTATAGTTATGTAATTTTTTTTCATTAATTTATTTTTAAAAAATTATTCCATTATTATATACCAGCTATCGAACTTCAAAATAATAACTTTGAGAGTCTGCTTCCTTGTAGCCGGTTTTTGCTTGAGTTATAGTGGCTCCTGACTTTGAAAAAGACGTTCAGAAGGAACACTTGTTGCTACAATTGGTAGATAACCCATTGCCACTTAAAAAGATTGGGATATACACCTTGCATCTCTTGCCATGTTTCAAAAATGTTTACTTTTAGAGTATTTACAAGAGCAGAAAGATATAATAATAGTATTTTACTCAATTTCGTGGGTATTTTAATTGAGTTTTCGATATTGATATATCGATATTGGCGTATCGTCGATATCGATAAATATCGATATTTTTAGGGGTCGATATATCGATATTTATCGGTTTTCCGATATATCATTGCATCCCTAAGTATTATACTGCCATGTAGATGCCCTGTTGGCACTAAGCGTGTAAAAAATAATAGAGATGTTTTTGTCACATCACCAAGTATCTTGCTTCATATTAAAATTAGTTGTTGACATTTTTGGTTTTTTAGTAATAAGAGATTAACGAATTTTTACAAAACTCGATAATTTAATTTCAGGCGGGATGGCGAGGCGTTCTCAGCATTTAATAAAAAAATAAAATTCTCCTTGAATAATGTATGTGGTTATGAGATGTCCTGGAAATGTAACAGTTTTTCGTAAATGACTTTTTGTACCGATTCAAATAATTAGATTCGAGAAAATATATTTTTTGTGGTTTGTTGGAATTCGTTATTTATTATTTCTCTTGCAATATTTAAGTTTTTCGATCATTTTGGATTCTTTACTCATTTTTGGAAACTTATATGTTAATATTACAATAGGCATACGACTACATCACTGGAAGTAATTTAGTTAGAAATAAGTTTAAAATACAAAAATATCTTATTAAAGAAAATTCGTAGTAGTTTGGGATACATTCACTTGAAGTATATAATTCGGCGTTCTATTGTACACTATAATAATGTGTAAATTGACCAAAAAAAATGGTGGATAAAATTTTCCGTAATCTTATTGGGGTGAAATATTAACCACTCCAGATGTCATTTAATATTTATCTACTTAGATTTATGTATTATTTCATAAAAGCTTTATCAATATACGGAATATTAGTTTAATAGTGATAAAGGCTTGCCGTTGATAGCCCCAGTGTGACAATAACTCTTTCTTGTAAACGTATGTAAAAGAAATAGTTTAAGTAATAATAATTATTACTTTAGCGAAGCCATCAGCGGCAGGACAATTTAAATTTTGAAGTTGTCCTAGGAAAGTAGGAGATTAAGGAGGTGTTTATTTAATTATTGAAGAAAGTGCTAATACCGTTAAATCTAAACGAAACAGAGCTAGACACAGAAAATAAAAAGGTAACGATCGCAACTGGGAATCGCACACAGCTTCTCCGTCTTAACGGGACAACGCCGTTAAAACCTAACCACTTTATGTCATTTTTGTCGATCCGAAATTTGAATCTCAGATTTACCACTATCATCCTCAACTTATTTTCTCGTGGGTTTTTAATTGTTTGTCTGTTTACTCGATGATATAAAAGATCCAGTAGATGGCATTGAAGATCATAAAAGAGACAGGGAAGATGACGCGGGAGTACTTGTCGATGACGTTGACGTCCTTTATCTTGGGCATGGAGGCGCGGATGACTGAGGCCCCGCGGCGCAGGGCGTGCATCATCTTGGGTCGCGCTCCCGACGTACCTGAAATAATTAAGTGTCAATTTATTTCATTTTCCAAAAGTGGTCTTGAAGGTTAAAGGATTCATTAAGTAGAAGAATTTCGTGAGTGCACTCACGTCCCACAATAGTGAAGCTACTGTTTAATAATTCTCGACTTTCCTTATATAGCACAACTTTAAAAAATGCTTTCCAAAAACGAAAAACGGAAGATTCTCACACACAGCTCTGTTTGCGCAATTGAAAATAGGCCTCTCCAAAATCCCTCCATTTGAGGAAGACCCACATCAAAAGTTGGACTCCTTCTTTTTCTTCATCTTGTGGTTGGGGATAGTTGATGGAGATCAAAGTGGGATGCCGGGATTAGTCAGCCACTTGGTGCAGCACAGATGTGCCTCCAGTGATAAGATGGCGATATCTGCCCCCGGGAAGCATACGGATGCAAGTTCATAAAGGTAAATATTTAGGAGAGCCCAAAAAACTTTTTTTCTGTAAATATGGTCTCATAAGTTCTTCAGATATCCATGCTGATAGATAACAAAAAAGTAATTATTAAATCAATTAGTTTTGTTTTAAAAACGAGCAAATAAAACGAAATATTTTATATGTAAAGCCTTTAAAAATATTGTTTAAAAAAAACGCTATAAAAAAACACGGACTTGTGTCCTGCTTCAAAATGAAATGGAATATTTTGTTATGACATGGTGGTGTATTATGAAAGGATCAATGTTTGAAAATTGTTTACTTCCATAGAAAGCTTAGTAATGTTAAAGGTAGAAGGACACAAATGGATTTGAGTCATAATACTCAAAATGCAACTAAATCATAAAGATGCAAGTCCATGTACATCTTTCTGCTTCTAAGATAGTTGTTGCAACAAAGGTATTTGCATCCGTATACCTTTTTGAAAATCCTATTTTTCTTCATAATATGACTTGTATCTTTCTGCCACTGATAAGTCTTCATCAAAAACTAATTTCTTCAAATTTTGGAGTTGCATCCGTATGCTTCTCGGATACAGATATTCACACAATTCTGTCCTTTAAGCCCCATTTTCGCACAGTGGCTGTGGCTGAATTTTATGTTAGTGAGGTTCACGTCTTCTGAGGAAGCATTTTAATATTTGGGTCCACCACAAATTGGACTATCCCGAAGAATGGTCGTGAAGAAGGGGTTTGGAAGTGACTCACCTTTGTGTCCCCTATAGCGCAGCCCCGTAGCCCTGCTGAGCCCCGGGTGGTGATGGTGGTAGACGGAGGGCGAGCGCGCCATGCGGAAGCTGGGCGGGAAGCGCGCCGGGTCGTCCTGCCCGCCCTGGCCCAGGCCGCCCAGCCCCGCCCCGCTGCGCCGCCCCCGGATGGGCGCGATGGGGCTCATGAGTCGCACGTCCTGCAGCTCGATGATCTCACGCTCGTCGGGCAAGGAGCGGCTGCTAGGACTGCGGCCCTCTTCCTTCACGCTAGCTACAATTCAAATGAAAACACCTTATATATTCTTTTGTTATTATTAACCAACACACAAGTTTGAGCATTGATAATAATATTAGCGGCTCTCAAACGAATATTTGAAACGGAAAAATCATAAAAAATACGGTTGCTTCTTAAGTTAGAGCTCAGAGGCCCGGTAAAGCTGGTTCCTGGATTCATTTCCTGGATGCGACCATATCTTTTTCAATTTTTTCTGTATCAAAATCTCATTTGAGTTAATTCTGTCTTCAATGATTAAACATCAGAATTCGAGGTTTCACCCATTACAATTTGGGAGGCGGGAATGGGTACCGCCGCCCCGGGAACCTTTATTGGATAACCAACACCTCTGCCATAGGTCACCCCAAGTGGTTCGCTACGTTTGGTGATTTAGCAGGGGTGCCCGGGTTCATGGGGTGAGGTTTGTCTATGTCTTGGAGGCGGATGACCGGGACATACTGAACCCCAGATTCCTACCCACCCCTTAAACCCTTTTCCTTCCCAGAACTCTCCTCTCCTTCCCTTTTCCTTAAAAAAAACCCTCCACACAGCATCATAAAAGATGACATAGGCCCTGAGGGAAATTATTTTCCTCAAGGCCTCCTGTGTGGGAGATCATGTAAAAAAAAAAAAATTACGTTTTTCCAAAAATAAAAAAATTAACTCATTTTTTTAAATTTTCAAATGACCATTACACAAATGCATTATCCATGAAATAAATACTCTAGGTATTGACTTTTTTTTTATTTATTGTCAAAAACAGAGAATCCATTTGCAATTCTCAAAATTTACAACTAATTATATACAAACATATTTTTTTTTATTTTTAAAAGAAATACAAACATTCCCAGGCTACGAATAACCCGAAAAATTTGAAAATTTCCTACTAACACCACAGTAAGCCGAAAATGTTACTTGAGTCGGATTGGGAACTTAGCCAGCCGAGGAATCGAACACGGAACGCCTAGGTGCGACCCGCAACGCGATGCCCACTCAACCACTGACCGGTTGGAACCATATATATAGGTACATAAATTAATTACATCAGTCGAAGTCACTAACTGTCTACCTTAGAAGAAAAGTGTCTTAAGAGTGTGATGAAGGCATGAGCCTTTGGGAAAAATGATCACACAAAAATGATATGCCTCCTGGAAAAATAAAAAAAGCCTGTGCTGCCTAGCTCCGATGAACTCCATTCCAATTTTTCTCCTAATGTGGAATCTGGATTTGACGATCTAGTGCTAGCATTCCAGTGAGACAATTGCAGTACATGTTTATGGGATAAGAGAGAAGCAACATTTTCATCATATTCTCCAACTTCAACATTCCAGTTATAATGTCATCGCAAAACTAACAAAAAACCGCTGTAATTACAATCTCGTCATATGGTGTCCATGGTAGAGAAAGCGAGGTTATTCACATATGACATGGTTTAACAATTGTTTCTTTATTAATCTTAATATAAACAAATATCAGATATAAGACAAAGTTTTTTATAACATATGTATAATAATACACCGTGTTGCACTATTTTTGAGAAAGACGGAGAAACGTAGGAAAATAAGCTTTAATAAAAAGTTTTTAAATTTTCTTTTTTAAAATACCAAGAGAGCAAAAATGATATAACAAATAGTGGAAAACGATAGATATGAAAGAGAAAGAAAAAATAAAAGCAAAAAAATAATGCACTTGGTTTGTCTAATATTATTGATGAAAAATATCGTATTGTATTGTTAAAAAGTATATAATACATTGAGAATTATTAATGATAAGTTATTTAACAGTACTTTTGAATTTCAAGTAATTTTTTTATATTCTAATATTAACGGGCGTTTGATTAAGTTATTTAACAGTACTTTTTTTATTCTAATATTAACTGGCGAATGATTAAGTTATTTGACAGTACTTTTGAATATTAAGGGGCGATTGATTAAGTTATTTAAGAGTATTTTTGAATAGCGATTGATTAAGTTATTTAATAGTACTTTTGAATTTCAAGTGTTTTTTTTATATTCTAATATTAGGTCCTTACATATGAAATTGGCATTTTGTATGGGAGGAACTTAAAGTCCATTTTTTTTTAAATATAATATATTTATTTAATCAAAGTATGTACCATTGCTATCTATGCACTTTTGCCATCTCATAGGTAGTTCATCGATCCCTTTACTAAAAAAAAACCATTCGGACAGGAATCAATAAAATCTTTGAAGGCGGTTTGGACTGCCCTATCGGAGTTGAATTTTTTCCCTTGCAAGAATTTATCCAAATTTCGAAAAAAATGGTTATCTGTTGGGGCAAGGTCCGGAGAGTACGGTGGATGTCTTAGACATTCCAATTGAAGCTCCTCTAATTTGGTAGCCAACGGTATGTTGGTATGCAACGCAGCAGTCAACGCGCGTTTGTTGATTTGTTTCACTCAAATCGTGAGGTATCCACCTTTCAAGCTTTTGCACCTTCCCAATTTGCTTCAAGTGGATTAAAACAGTTTTATCACTAACACCGCAGCCCACAGCTAACTCGGACGTGGCTTGCGATGGATCTGCTTCCACAATAGCCTTCAATTCTTCATTATCAATTTGGTCTCCGCCATCCACGGGGCTTGTTCTGCGGGTCGAAATTTCCAGAACGAAAACGTTGGAACCAAAAACGCACTGTGTTTTCTTTTGCGGCACCGTCGCTGTATAAATTTGTGCATAGTCTTAGCTAGGACTCACACCTCTCCAAATAATATATTAAATTATTTGAAGGTTTAGGTGAGAACTAATATAATTAGTTGGAAAAATTATCCATAGATGTCAATAGGTGCAAATTTCCCTTCAGCCAAGGAGGTAAGTTATAAAAACCTCGGTTTTAGGTTTTTATACTCTCTTCTCTTCGCTATAGTTTCCTAACAAGTAAACATAAACTCCTTGGTCTGTCTTGGGTAGTTTGGATCTCCTGATATTCACAATGTAATTGGGAATAGAGCAAATAAAATTACGAGTCCTTTGATTTTTCTTTCAAGTTTCCTGAAGATGCGTTATCATTTACAAGTTCCTTCCTCCAAAATTTTACAGTCGCCATACACATCATTAATCCTTCGAGCCGTTTCTGCAGCACTGGTGCCACGGTGGAACTCGTACTCTTAAATAACGCGATATTTCAAGTTTTCCATTTTGTAAACTAAGTGACGCATAGAAAAAAAACAATTAAGGAAAAAACAAATTAATTATAATTTTTGAAACACAAATACATCAGTAAATAGCTGTATAAATTTGAATTTGGAATTCCTAACCTAAGAGAAGATATTTGAGATCAAAGTTGCCAGTATAGATATGTAAGGACCTAATATTAACGGACGATTAATTAGGTTATTAAACTTTTGAATTTCAAGTAATTTGTGTGTATTCTAATATTATCTGACGATTGATTAAGTTATTTAACAGTACTTTTGAATATTAACGGGCGATGGATTAAGTTATTTAACAGTACTTTTGAATTTCAAGTAATTTGTTTATATTCTAATATTAACGGGCAATTGATTAAACTACAGTGGAATACGTTTATAATGACATCGAAAGGAAATGTCAAACAAGTCATACTAAGCGGACGTCATACAAAGCAACTTGTAGAAAATAAACGACCTCCTGTTTTTGTTAGTTTAAAAAAATACGGCATATTAATACTCGTGACGTGCCACGCACGCGCCGAACGTCGTCGGGCATCACGTGACCCTCCTGAAAACTGCCAAAGGTGTTAGGAATCATATCAGTCACTACAACCGACATAATTTTCCATGAAATTAGGATGTAATTTATTAAAAATGGGTCATAATAAGCGAAATGTCACTATAAGCGAAGTCATTATACCCGACATTGTTATAAAGAATTATACATAAAAACTAAAGTTCGCTGTATAATTAATTCATATTAAGCGGTTGGTCAATATAGGCGGAGTCATAATAAACGAATTCTAATGCATGTAATTATTTGTCGGACTGCGGTGGTGTTACAGCACGAGATAGTTATAGAGCCAAGAACATTATTTGGTATATTGCTATTTGAAAAATGTTAAGTTTGCATTATTAAAACAATCTTTGCGAATTTGTGAAAGGGTTATTTTTTATAAATAATTTGTTGGGAAGGAACTTTAACTTTCTAATCCGATAATAATAATAATAGTGTGGTAATCATACGGCTTTATTATTCATATAAAATTGTTTTATATGAATAATAAAGCCGATAATAATGTGTAGTGATCATAATATACGGCTTTATTATTCACATAAAATTATTTATTTTCATATTTTTTGGATGATTTATAATGGCAAGAGAGAAGTTTTGAATACACCACCCCAGCTAACCATTCCATATTGCAACACAGATTGAATTAGGAAAAAATAAATGGTTCTTAGTGCTCTAAAATTTTAATTGTTTCGAATACAACTAAAAATATTCAATCATTTTCTTGACCTTTATACTGTTGCACTTATTTATAATTTCGATTGCAAGCTACTATCTATAACTATTATACCAATGTACTTTGCATTCGTTTTAACAGTAAGTGCAGAGCAGTCCGGTTTAAATTGATATGAAAATATATTATGATTAGGTATATGAGTATATGAATATGTTTAAATTCACAGAAATATCATTATTAAGAGTGAAAGTTTCAAAATGTTTTGTCAGTTTTTAGCGACAGTAAATTTTGAGCGAACCAATTTTTTATTCAATTCAGCCATCCCTGAGCTTTTAATTCCAGATTAAACCCTCATTTAATATTGCTATGTCATCAGCGTATGAGATTATTTTTGATTTAATAGGGATTTATAAAAATATCGTTGACGAAAATAAATAAATAATATAGGTCCCAGGACGGTTCCATGTGGGACGCCAAAATTCGTGGTCTGTGAATCGTTCAGAAAGCCGTTTACCATAACAAATTGATTTCGATTAAATAGATAATTTTTGATCCATGTTATAGTCCTATTAGTTATACCAATTTTGTCAATAAGATTGGAATGTGATGTGCTCTCAAAGGCTTTTGTTAAGCCGACAAATATTCCAAAGCATTTTTTGTCTTTAGATTTATATATTTCAGATGTTAACTCAGTGATAGCATCTTTAGTACTCAACCTGCTTTACTGGTGATCTTCTTGTCGTCCCCGTCCTTCTTAGACTTGGTCTTCTTCTTGGCCCGCGCGCCCCAGTAGGTATAGTTGACAGCGGCGTACTCGAGCAACGCGGCGAATACGAACACGAAGCACATCACCAGGTAGATGTCGATCGCCTTCACGTAGGAGATGCGCGGCAGGCTACTGCGCACGCCCGTGCTGATGGTAGTCATTGTCAACACGGTCGTGATTCCTGGAAATAATAGGAAACTCATGAGAGTTTACGTGCAACAAAAAATGAAGAGCGGGAGATGCTCTCAGCTCTCATCACCATAAGCATTTAGAACAGAACTGTGTCTACATTGTCCAGACTGTTTACCGATGATAACGAAAGCCCAGAATTTTTCAAATTAAAAACGTAAAGGACGGGATCTCTGAAATTGAACAACACCATCATAAAATGGCAATTTTGTTTTATTTTTTTACAGTTGAAAGGTCCTCGTTAAATGCCAATAATAATAATAATAAATCTTTATTCCAGAATGTATGGGAGGTGTGCAATCCCACACATCCTATGTACATATATAAGTCCAATTCTAAGTCCGTTTTGCTTTTAGCGGAGGACAACTATCAAGTTTTTAAACTGTCCGCTTATTATTAAAGCTGAAAAAAAAACATAATGGCGCTGAATGTCCATTTTATTTCTTTGTAACAAGTGAATTTATTCAAAATAACTGGGTTTTAACGAACGTCACATCATGACAAAAATAACGTCACATTTATTTTCAAAATTATAAACAACCATATAGATTCTTTTCTTTTGGCCACATTCAAAATTAATATCAATCGCCGTATACTAAGAAAACCTCGAAACTTTGTAAAGAACCAACTTAACCTTCTCCCAACCTCTTATTCGAAAGTGTCGACTCCACAACATTAACCGTTGTAGCAAAATTTCGAACATATTCAGCGATACCCCAGAACTTCCTTGATCCTATCGTTTTCGCTTGTTTTCACTTGACCCAAACTGTATTGTCTCATTTTTTGTTGCTGTTGTTTATCATTCTTATGGTTTGGTTGTGCATTATTGTCGGTTGCTATATTAATGCTTTTTAATTGTTTTATGTTAACCATCTGTTTGTTGTGTACAATATAAAATTAATTAAATTATATTTGGCCTACCTAAAGCCACTCTGGCAGACGTGGCCTCGTGGTTAATCCAGAAGCTGACCCAGGAGAGCATGACGATGAGGATGCTGGGCAGGTAGGTCTGGAACACGAAGTAGCCGATATTTCTCTGCAGTCGAAAGCTCAGCGACAGGCGTTGGTAGATTCCAGTCGCCAGCTCTTCCTAAAAACACCAAAGGATTTATTTATTGATTCATTTTATCTAGTGCTAATTATTGTAATCTGAACGTGATATTATAAATTAAGTGATTGTGAGGTTCAGGCAAATGAAACAATCTGATTTTTGAGTAAAGGTAAATCATAATTGAGAAAAAATTATTAGATACACATTGAAATTGAAATTGGCAACTTTGGGATAACGCTTTTTTGATACCCGGCAGTTGATTCGCCGACAATTGGCCCTCCGGGAAAGGTTTCTACTATAATTTATTTTGTGCATTATTTACCAATTTCAAACGTAAAATCGAAATCAAAAATACCCTTAATAAGTTATGAATATCAAATTTATTTATTTACAGTGTCGATTTTTTGTACTTGTGCGCTGGTATACACAGTAAATAGACAAGTAGATTTTTCCTTAATATACCGTATTTTCCCTGATCGTATATAACTTTTTTTTAACCGTTGCCGGGGGGCAATTGCCGAGGGATCAACTCTCGCGGAACCCGCGTTTTAATGACTTATTTATACAGGTTGTCCGGGGGTAAAGTGCATTAACTTCGGGAGGTGATTCTACATGATATTTTAAGTAAAAAAGATAAATAACTTTTTTCGAAATTCTAACTTTTATTGGTTGTTTTGTTATAAAAAGATAAAAATAGACCAGCGTGTGCCGCCAGCTTTATTATGTTCCGCTGTCACGATACGGGCCAGTAGTCCAGTCAAGTTAAACATGAAAAGGGGGTTGTGCTTGCAAAAGGTTCAGTCATTCTGATTTTTTTATATGTTGTTAGGACCTAAACCAATATTAAAAAAATATTTGCAACTTCGAAAGTGCTGTGCGAGCGGCGGTGGACCCAAAAAAACAGGAAATTTTCGTTTTTTTTCAGTTTTTGCTTAATATCTCAGTGAAGGAAGGGTCTGACTAGTATAGTCAGTTTACATACTTTTAAAGTAAACTAAATTTGCTATACTTTGAAACCAAAGCAAGCTTTATATAGCCATTGGTTTCCAAGATACACTATTATCTCGGATGATTCGAGAAGGTCTCATGTCTACATTCTGCTCTCCAGTAAGACATAGGATGCTGCAAAAACTTTCCGGTTCTGATGGATAGACATTTCGCAACACACTGAGAGCTGCCCTGGAAGGGCCGGTTGCGGGTAAGGAGGTCAAGGGGGGGGGGGACAGTGAAAAATTTTGCCTAAAATATTAATCGTTCTTTTAAATTTGAGTTAAGTAAGTTTCGCTGTTTAAATTTGACTGAAGGTCAAATTTAAACAATACAAAGGTACTGGTCGATAATTATGCCATAAAATAAACACATGAGGACTCATAGGTATATGTACTAATGGGTACTTGAAATTTGAAATCGTCGTAATTATATTATTACCCTAGGATAAACCCACGACAACTAATGGATTTACTTCACAGCACAATAAAACCATAAAAAGACGTGATAACAGTTTATTTGCATTTTCCCCAAAACCCACTTATGATTGTTTTTGGTTATCTGCTATTTTTGAGAGAACCGTTAAGTCTACAGTTATCAATTTAGTCTCAAATGAAAGCTAATTAAATTTACTACAACTTTATTTCACATAATATTTGACGTGGGAAGCGTATTTTAGAAATTATTTTACAAAACAAGTGACCATTTCAAAAAAATTTCACTTTTTGGAAAAAATGGCCTGTTTTTGAAGAACTGTATCTTGAAAACCAATGGCTGTATATAGCTCGCTTTAGTCTCAAATTGTATAAAATTTAGTTTAATTTAAAAGTATGTATGCTGACTACACCAGTCAGACCCTTCCTTCACTGAGATATTGATCAAAAACTGAAAAAAGTCCGAAAATTTCCTGGTTTTTTGCGTCCACCGCCGCTCGCACAGCACTTTCGAAATTGCAATTTTTTTAATAATACTGGTTTAGGTCTTAACAACATATAAAAAATCAGAATGACTGGACCTTTTGCAAGCGCGGATGTACATCTTGACTGGAGTACAGTCACAACCATGCAATGTTGCCACGATCGTGCCCGGCAGGCGCTAAGCAAGTAAGATCGTATCTCACACTAAGGAATTTTAGTAGGTACGTCTTTTTGTAAGGGAAAAAAAATGTTGGAATTTCGGAAAAAGTTGTTAATCTTTTTTACTCCTACCATCATGTAGAATCACCTCCCGAAGTTATTGCACTTTACTCCCGGACACCCTGTACATATATGGAAACAGCATTTTTCACCCAACAAAGTTTTTTTTTAAATACTTCATGAAAGTAAAATGTAACAAAACTGACATAATTTCTTTGTACAAAATAACGAAATTACAAGGATTATAGTAGAATATATTACAAATACAAGGATTATGGTAAAATGACATTATATGTAGTTGGTCATACATTATGTCACAAATATGCAGTTTATCTTATGACATATACTCGTATGTCTAGAAATAGTCTCCGAGTCCAGCTGTTGTATTCCACCACACTTAACGCTACTTGTATTGTTTAAATTATTTGGCTTTTAAACTCTCTACTTACTTTATGAGAAACCCAAATCAAAAGGTTAAAATCGCGTTCGAATATTGATGTGTTTATTACTAACGTTGTGGTGAATGGTTTGGAACAACGGTCATACTTGTCTTTACCTTACATACGTCCCATTTTACCAAACCTAAGTATGTAGTTCACTTGGTCATGACATGTCTTTCTCGGGCGTTCCCGACTTTTTCTACCATTAACTTCATGGTTGTTAAAAATTGATAGGGGTCCTTTTAAATAAAATGATTCCTTTTGCAAAAAACTTCACTGTTTATTTCACTTGGGACATGTTATAAATGTATTATATTACGGTGTCAACACACCGGGCCAAACACTGGCAGTTGTTTACTGTTAAAACTTGCGTTGGGAAGAAGCCATAATAATGAGCTGCTAGCACTTTTATAAAGTAAAAACCTGCACACATTTAAAGAATCAACCATTATACATTTGACATTTGGAAGTATTACAAAAAAATGGTTTCTTTCTATAGTACGTACTTTGTAGTTAAAACAGGTTGCTAACGATCTACCGAACACTTAGCGACCAGCCAAGATTCGCACCATCTGTTTGAAATATTAAAGTCTGGGAGCTTGCTCAAGCAACCCATAGGTGCTGGTAGTATCTCAATTTTTAACATAGCTTCCGCCTCGGGGTTCCTAAATCGCCTACACCGATTTATGAACCCTTCAAGAAAACATAACAAAAACAGGGGAAGACAATCAAGGCAAAAGTCGAAAAAAACACAAATCCTAACTCTAAATACTGTACAAATACTAACAAATAATTTTACCTATTATAAATTAGCAGCCAAAACTAAATAATCCTGCACTGCTTATTATACTATTATTTAAAAATGTACATTCACAAGTTGAATTTTAAGGTGATTAACCTAAACTAATTACATAAACTTAAATGAACCAAAAAAAATTTTACATATTTAAATAATAACTTAACACAAAATACTATTATAATAGAACACAACCCAACACAAAATAATATTATAATAAAACCCAACCCAACACAACACAATTGTCTTTTTTTTTTCTTCAAGTCCATTGGTTAGGATCTTCTCCAGGTGCAGTCCACGATATAAGCACCACAGCGCGGGGTGCAATCAATCATCAATTTATAGGTTGTCATGTTGTTCCTGGGATTGGTATCTTTAAAGGGTCTTTTTTTTTAAATATTTTCACCCTAAAAAGTTTCATCATGGTCGTCCGGGGAGTCCGGACTGACGGAAGGGTCCGGGGCGTCCGTCACAGGTTCAGCTTCCGGGTCCAGAGGCATTAGACATATCTTTGTGATAGGCCTGACAAAGATTCCTTGAGGGGTTTTCAGGGTAACCACTCGCACTACACCATCCGCGCCGGGATGTGTACATATAACTCGCGCCATTTTCCATAATGGTGGAGGTAAATTATCTTCCTTCAGAATAACCAGATCATCCTTTTGCAGTGCCCGTTGATTACTGGTTTGCCATTTAGTCCTTTTTTGTAGCTCCATCAAGTACTCTCGCTTCCATCTATGCCAAAAGGATAACATTAGCGCATGGATTCTCTGATATTGGGTCAGCCTGTTGTCTGGTATGGCTCGGACATCTCTCTCCGGAATGATAGAGGATTTAGTGCCTATGAGGAAATGGTTTGGGGTGAGGGGTTGGTAATCGTGGATGTCATCAGACAAGGAAGTCAATGGACGGGAATTTAGACAGGCCTCAACCTGACAAATTAAGGTATACAAAAGTTCAAAGGTTAAAGCAGAATTACTAGTGACTCTATACAAATGAAACTTTGCTGACTTGACCGCAGCTTCCCACAGCCCTCCCTGACTAGGGGCTCGAGGGGTTATGAACCTCCACTCAATACCTCTGTTAGCTAAATAATTTTGAATCTTGTCGTTGTTCTCTCTCAAACTGGTAAACAGCTCCTTGAGCCTATTACTGGCCCCCCGAAAGTTGCTAGCGTTATCGGAAAAGATCTTATCAGGTTCTCCCCTACGGGATATAAATCTCTTTAAACTGTTCAAAAAAGCATTGCTAGATAAATCCGAAACTAATTCCAAGTGAACCGCCTTTGTGGAAAAACAAACAAAAATACATAAATACGATTTCACGAGTGGAGCTCTCCTCAGTGGCCCACTTTTGGTTGGAATCGGTCCAGCAAAATCGACTCCCGTGATAGCAAACGGTCGGCTCGGTGTGATTCCTTCGCTCGGTAAGCTGCCCATGATTTGGTTACCAATACGAGGATTACACCTAAAACACACAATATACTTATGTAATATATTTTTAACAGTATTTTTCCCAAAAATAGGCCAAAATCTTAATCTTATTTCAGCTAATAGCGCTTGAGGTCCTGCGTGTAAGTTTACATAATGATAGTGACGTATAATCAATTCGGTTAGCTTATGTTTAGCTGGCAATATAATTGGATGTCTTTGTTGGTACGATAGGTGTGTAGCTAAATTTAATCTACCGCCCACATATATAAGACCATCACATAAAAAAGGATGAAGAGATTTTAAGTTACTATTTTTGTTGACATTTCCCTGGTTTTTTAATGTCTTCAACTCTTTTTGAAAGGCATGTGCCTGAGCTGATTTCAGTAGACAATTCAAACTTGCTTCTAGTTCAGCTACACTTAAATTACCTGAAATTTTACTTTTAATATTTCTGCAGTTATTCACAAACCGCAGTACATGTGCTGTAACCCTTTTCAATTTGATAAATGAGGAAAATTTTCCAAATATTTCCCATTCTTGAATATCAGTAGATAAAAGAATATTTTTACTCTTGAGCTCCGGAGGGTTTGAACAGGAAATGTTCAATATAGGCCAATCTTTGACTCCGTCAGTCAACCAATTTGGTCCATTCCACCATATTGTAGAATTTATCAATTTATCCGCAGTAGCTCCTCTTGAAAGTATATCCGCTGCATTGTCGGATGATGATACGTGTCTCCATTGATCTGGATCACTCAGTTCTTGTATTTCGGCTACTCGATTAGCCACGAAAGTGCTCCAACGAGTAGGTTGACCTTTCAGCCAACACAGCGCTATCGTAGAGTCACACCAATAATATGTGTTGATCTTCATTATATTTAATGCTTGTTTTATAGTTTTCATTAATTTTGCCAGTAGTACAGCACTACACAGCTCCAACTTAGGCAGTGAAATAGACTTCAATGGTGCTACCCTTGATTTGGATGTTATTAAGTGTGAATGCCACTTACCGCTGTGATCCATTGACACCATATAGATACAGGCTCCGAAAGCCTTCTCAGACGAATCGCAAAAACCGTGTAGCTGTAGCTCTTTTGCTTGCTTGCAAATAATTTTTCTTGGTATTTTCAACACATTTAGCTGAATTAAATCTTGCAGGTAGGTCCTCCAGGGTGCTAATATTTCATTAGGTAACTGATCATCCCATGCTGCTTTGGACTGCCACAGCCTTTGCATTATCAATTTGGCTATGACTATTATCGGCCCTAGGAGTCCCAATGGATCGAAGGTTGATGCGATGCAAGACAATATCTCTCGTTTGCTCTCGGTTGGACCTGATGGCTTCATTATTACATAAGAAAAGTAATCAGATTCATTGTTCCATGTTAATCCTAATATTTTCTCAGTCTTTGGATTGTCAGTAATAATTTTGTCAGAATCGCCTGAATCGGCACACTTAGCTTGGCCCGACTCGGCTGACAATTCCAACGCATTGGACCTCCACTTCCTCAACGTCATCCCCGCAGATGACAAGATGCTGATTAATTCTTCTTTTAACTTTTTACAGGATTCCAGCTCATCTGCTCCCGTTAACAAGTCATCCATATAGAAGTCATTTTCTATGACCTGACTAGCTCTAGGAAAAATTAAATTATTATCCATACCAATTTGCTTTAAGCATCTTGTGGCTAAGAAGGAGGAAGGTGCCAGTCCATAAGTCACAGTCTTCAGACGATAATGCTTGAGCACATCCTGTGGCGACTCGCGCCATACTATCTTCTTTAGGTCCAGGTCATCTTCACACATGTTAATCTGGCGGTACATCTTCTCGATGTCGGCAGTCATGACTATTTGATGTTTCCTGAAATGCAATAGTTGGTTATATAGATCCTTTTGTATAACAGGTCCTGTCATCAAGGCTTCATTGAGGCAAATTCCATTAGAGGTTTTGGCGGAGCCGTCAAAAACGACCCTCACCTTAGTAGTAGTGCTGGATTCTTTCACTACAGCGTGATGCGGTAAAAAATAGGAGTCACGATCCCCTTTTGACTGGTCGCACACCTCCATGTGTCCCAGTTCTTCATATTCACGCATGAATTTTACATATTGTGTCTTTAACTCGGGATGTGACACAAATTTTCTTTCTATATTTTTAAATCTTTTTTCGGCAGTGAGCAATGAGTTTCCCAACTGATCAATGCATGCCCGACGCGGTAAACTTACTACATATCTACCGTCATCTTCTCTAGTATGAGTACTTACAAAACTGGCTTCGCAAGCCTTTTCTTCTTGAGTTTGAATTTTAGTGGAATTAATCTCTTCCAATTTCCAAAATTTTTCTATTTGATGACTCAACTTATTTATAGATAAACTGCAAAAATCTGATACAGGCCTTTGTTTGGGGTACACGTTGAAAGGACCGGACACAATCCATCCCAGTTGCGTACGTTGAAGCGTTGGTCCTGACTCGAGTTTCAATCTATCGTTGTTTAGCATTTCCCAGAAGCCCTCCGCGCCCAACAGGATGTCGATGGGTGCAGCTATATTGAAGTTCGGGTCTGCCAGCTCCAGTCCTGGTGGTATTTTGAACTCTTTTTTCGCCATTGTCACTTGTGGTAAATTGGTTGTAATTTCCTGTAAAATCAGACATGATATTTCGCGTTTATAATCCGTATTAAGCGAAGTCATCTCCACTGAAATTCTCTTTTTTATGTGTGTGATATTATTATGGATCCCAGACACGGGTTTGTTTATCCATTCACATGGTAAATTTAATTTATTAGCAAATTCAGCTCTCATAAAATTACTCTGCGCACCAGAGTCAATCAGGGCGCGAGCCTTGAACATTTTATTTTTGGCCCCCACAATTCCTATGTAGGCGGTTGGCAATAATATTATTTTTTCTGCCTTTTCCGATGCAGAAAAATTCGACACTATAACCTCGTTATTAGCATCCATATTTGAGGTCTCCGGCGGAGGTACCTCCTTGTGTAGTAGAGTATTGTGGCTATACTTGCCACAAATTTTGCAGGTTAGGTTTGTCTTGCAACTCTGTGCTTGATGACCCAACCTCAAACATTTAAAACACGCCCGGATTGATTTCGTAGCATCAATCCTATCCTGTAATTTTAATTTTAGAAATTTTTTGCAAAAATAAATTTGATGACCTTTATCATTACAATAAATGCAGTTGTTTGCCTTTATTGCCAAGAATACCGATGAATCTTTTTTGTTATTATTGTTGCCTATTTGCATTTTATGTAGGTTAGAAGATTTTTTCTCTGAAGCATTCATAAGCTCCAATACTTGTGCCCTAGCAGATAAACATTTTATGAATTCCTTTAATGTAGGTAATTCACCTTGCAATGTATATTGTTCCCAATTTTTCCGGGTAGCTATATCCAATTTATTTGAAATTATGTAAATAATCAAAGGATCCCAATGATCTACTTTAACTCCGATGTTTTGTAACGCTTTCAAATTGACATTAGTTTCATCAATTAAATACCTTAATGCTACAGGCTCTTCATGTTTCATATCCTTTAATTGAAATAGAGTTTGGATATGTTTATGTACGGTAGCCCTGAGATTCGCAAATCTGTCGTGCAACAATTCCCAAGCCGATAGGTAGTTTAATTCCGAAACTTCTAGATTACCAATTATTTTCAATGCGTTCCCTTTCAGCGCAGATTGTAAGTAAAAGAATTTTTGGACGTTGCTCAAGGAACTGTTATTATGAACCAAAGTTTTAAAGGTTTCAACGAAATTTACCCAATCTTTTTGATTCCCATCGAATTCTCTCAATTGGAGAATTGGAAGTTTGATTTCGACTCTACCCTCGTTAATTGAGTCAATCGCCCCTTTGGCAACCACTAATACTGAAAAATATTGATTTTCAAACGTCTCGCGCTGAATAGAATTTTCCAGTTCCTCATCCGATAAAATTTCAATTTCGTCCTGTATAGATTCGAATTGATCTAACAATGGCTTAATTCGGTCGTACCTCAGTTTAATTTCAATCGCGGACAAGGAGTTTATAGAATCCGCGAAACGCGTCAATTTCCCCTTAATCACGCCTCTCTTGGCTATTAAAGATTTGATCTTATCCATTTTGGGTACAAATACCTTTTCGTAGCTTAATCCCTGATAAAATGTGTTCCGACAATGCGTATTTATTTATTTGAGAAGCTACCCGCCTGAAAGACAACAACGACAATATTCCTGGCAATTATTAATTGAGAACCTATTGTTCAATCATTAATTGAGAATCATGAGTTGCATAAAATCTTTACGTGGGTAGTGATTTTATTTTTTACAATACAATATTTATGGGATTAATCTTGTTAAAAAAACTACGTATGAGTTCTGAATGGATGTTAAAGGAAATGGGTACGGGTGGGAAGGCACTAAAAACTTATCTCATTTCCGATGTGAATCCAGTCTTCCTTTGTTCATCTTTGTGATTCCGGTAATTGTAATTTTGGTCATCTGTATTAATTGGCAGCTGGTTCTTGTTTTTTTTTTAATATTATTGCAGTCCTCTGATTGCAATCCGGATCGTAAGGCCCATGTTAAAAATTGATAGGGGTCCTTTTAAATAAAATGATTCCTTTTGCAAAAAACTTCACTGTTTATTTCACTTGGGACATGTTATAAATGTATTATATTACGGTGTCAACACACCGGGCCAAACAATGGTCATAATTCAATCAAGTGATTCCCTGATAAACTATTCAAAGTAGGTACTCCTCGAAGCCGCGGGAAAAAGCTAGTATATAATATAATCAAAACAAGGGACATCAGAATGTTGAAACTTATTGCGACGCTGTGTTCTATTTTTGTTCCCAGTACGTTTCGTTTACTAAAGTTAATTTAGCCTTTTGCGTCCTCCGATCACCTCAAAGTCAAGTTGATGTAAATGTACCACATTTTTTATGCTAAAAAATTACATTATATTAACCAAGCCGAATTACAGTGTGCTAAATGCAGTGAAATTCGTGATATGTCTTTATTCTTGGGACTAATCAATCAAACAAGATTTTCAACTTTAACAATCGAATGTTGGATTTAGTGTTTTCAAGTGATTCGAAAATAGTGGTTGAACTATCCGACGAATTATTATTACCGTTAGATCAATACCACCCACCATTGGACATTATCATAACAAATATGCCTTTAACATCTTCAAAAAAAAACAAGTGCCCCATCGTATAACTTTTCCAAAGCTGAATACCATCATATTACTCAGTACCTTATCCAAACAGATTGTTCCTTTTTAGATGAGGAAAATAATATAAATTATCAATTAGAACACTTTTACTCGATTTTAAATACCTCTATAGAACAATTTGTTCCCAGGGTTAGCTTCAAATCATCTAATTATCCGAAATGGTTTACAAAAGAATTAACTAATTTAATTAATAAAAAAAATGTATCCACAGAAAATATAAACATACCAGAAATCCTAACGATTATATAACATTTACTAAACTACGAAAACAATGTAAAGAACTATCAATAAAATGCTATAGTAACTATGTTAACGTAATAGAAAATGAGGTACGTCATCACAATGTGAAAAAATTCTGGAATTTTACTAAATCTCAGCGTAACGATAACTGTGGATATCCTAATAGCATGTATTTTAAAGAAAAATGTGCCGACAGTATCGAGGGTATAGTTAATCTCTTTGCTGACTCATTTAAAAGTGTTTACGACAAAGATATTCCCGTCAATGCAGTCTCCAGCACTTCAGTGAAAGAGTTATTAAACCTAAGCCAATGTTTCATAAAATTAGAATCTTTAAAAAGGGGCATAAATGCATTGGATAGTAATAAATCTGCTGGACCGGATGGTATTCCTCCCATATTTTTAATAACTTGCATTGATAGTTTGATATATCCATTACACAAACTTTTTAACAAATCCTTAGCATCTGGCTGTTTTCCGGCTCTGTGGAAAAAGAGTTATTTAACGCCTATTCATAAAAAAGGAGACAAAAGCGATATATCAAACTGTAGACCTATTTGTATTATGTCTGCTTTACCCAAACTTTTCGAGTCATTAGTATTAGATACCATTGTAAAACCTATCAACAATATTATTGTTGCTAACCAACATGGCTTTATCAGAGGTCGATCTACCTTAAGTAATTTAACTATCTACAATAATTACATATCCGAATCCCTTAGCCTGAAACAACAAGTGGATTCTATATACACCGATTTCAGTAAAGCATTTGATAAGGTTCGACATCACATTCTTATATCCAAACTCCGACTGTTAGGCATCAAAGGAAGTTTATTGACATGGATTATCAGTTACCTCAGTAATAGAGTGCTTAGTGTCAGGATTAATTTTATACAATCCTATGTATTTGAGGCCACAAGTGGTGTCCCGCAAGGGTCCCACCTCGGCCCAATATTCTTCTTAATATTCATTGATGACATTGTAAACATATTTAAAGATGTACAAGTCCTACTTTTTGCAGATGATCTAAAATTGTTTAAAAGAATACCAAATATATATGATTGCCTAATTTTACAAGCTAATTTAGATGAATTTTTTAAATGGTGCGAACAAAATATGTTATTTTTTAATACTGAGAAATGTCAAGTAATACGATTTTCCAGAACTCATTCTCATATTTTCCATGAATATAATTTAAATAATGTTAAATTAACACCAGTATTACAAATTCGCGACTTGGGAGTTATATTCGATTCAAACTTAACATTCACATCACATATAGATAATATAACTAACAAGGCTATAAAGATTCTTGGCTTCCTTTGTAGAACCCTAACTGATTTTAAGTCCTTGGATTGCATGAAAACACTCTACATTTCATTAGTTAGATGTCAAGTAGAATATAATTCACCTATTTGGTCCCCTTTATATATAGTACACTCTAACAAAATAGAACGAGTTCAACACAAATTTCTTAGGTACTTAAATTTCAAACTCAAATTCCAATAGAAAACATTAATTATTTAAGTTTAATGAATCGACTAAATTTAATTACGCTGTCTGACAAGAATCATTTCAGACCTAATTTTATTGTACAGAATTATGAACAACCTAATTGACAGCCCTGCCATCGATGCTACTATTAAACTTCATGTACCGACAAGGAATACTAGACAAAATATAACATTCTTTTGCAACACATACACAACTAACTATCAATCACACTCACTTACCAATAGGATGCATTATTTAGGCAACAAGTTTGGTGGTATTGTAGATGTATTCGCTGATTCCCTTTACATTCTAAAATGCAATTTAAACCAACACTTTGTGGAATCCTACAAATTATTGTAACATGGGTATAATATATTTAACGATTTGATTTGGTATTGTAATGTTTATATTATATTTTGTTCTATGTTATTGTTAAATATTACATTGTTTAAAATATTTCACGGTTTTCCACAAGATTATACAAGTGTTTTTTTTTCTTTAAAACTACTTGTATATTCTTAAAAGTTTATTTACTTTTATAACTTTTGGTATAAATTCTATGTATGTGTAATCCGCGATATCTTAAATATTATTTTCTAATCTATGTAAAAGCCCCTACAGGCGTATAACAACAATAAATAAATAAATAAATAAATAAATAAATAAATAAATAAATAAATAAATAAATAAATAAATAAATAAATAAATAAATAAATAAATAAATAAATAAATAAATAAATAAATAAATAAATAAATAAATAAATAAATAAATAAATAAATAAATAAATAAATAAATAAATAAATAAATAAATAAATAAATAAATAAATAAATAAATAAATAAATAAATAAATAAATAAATAAATAAATAAATAAATAAATAAATAAATAAATAAATAAATAAATAAATAAATAAATAAATAAATAAATAAATAAATAAATAAATAAATAAATAAATAAATAAATAAATAAATAAATAAATAAATAAATAAATAAATAAATAAATAAATAAATAAATAAATAAATAAATAAATAAATAAATAAATAAATAAATAAATAAATAAATAAATAAATAAATAAATAAATAAATAAATAAATAAATATATAAATAAATAAATAAATAAATAAAATTGACCTTTTGATCTCATTCCAGAGCAGAGATAATGCATAATAGTGAAACCAACCAACAAACATCGAGGAATACATATTTCTGTATTGTGGGGTGTTGGTGTTAGCTAGAAGGAAAATAACTATAAATATATTTGTCCAACCTTTCGATCATTAGTTTCATATCCTATGATAGTAAACTGCGGGAGCTCCGCCTCTTCAACTCCGCGCACTGGAGTCCCCCTCCAGTACATCACCACATCAAGAACTGTATATCCATCTGAAAATTGTTATTAAAAATTTAAACAATGTAACTATACCAATTTTTTTAACCATATGTTTGAGTATACCTATAACCTACATTTTGAACACGTTTTTGAATTTTGCACATAATTTTACACACAGACTTTAAAATAATATTTTTTTCGTTATTATAAAATGAACATTAGCCTCTTTGATTTGAGTTTATAGAGGGGTAGAAAGACGCTTGTCTTACGACGACATGTGGAAGTACAATATTTAAAAGTTGATACAATTAAATATAATTTATTGAGAATACTAACCACTAAAAAAATAATTTTATTAAATCTAAAAGAAACATGAAAAAGAACAATAGAGAGAAAATAGAAAGTTGACGGTCAAAGATGGTAGTAAAAAATATGGGAATTGGTTGAGGATAAATTTGGCATTGGAATTGAACATTTTGGTTTTGATTGGTACATAAGGGCCGGTTTTATAACCATCCGTTCGTCACAATTGATACCATTTTTAACAAATATTTGGTCTACCGCCCGATTTCCCCGCTCTATAAAAATTCGGTTTAAGCATTACGGACCGATTTTGGTCAGTTAAGGGCCGGTTTTATAAACGAAGTACCAAATTTCAGTTACGTAACGAACCGACCGCTATCCGTTCGTTATCTTATTTTACGTATTATAAACAAATGTGCATTACTAGCGGTCATCGGTTACATTTAGTCCCAAAGTTTTATTACTTGGGTCACTCTCCGAATAACAATGCACTTGCATTGTTATACGGATGCGTCGACTTGGAGATTCCTGTAAAATCGCCAGCTGCTTGCAGCATTGATACCAAAGCTTAAAACGCAGTGTTAATATTACCTTATTTGTTGTTAAGTTTAATTTGTGGAACCCCATTTTAATTTTAATTTCTTTTATATATTCTAATATTATTATTCATTTTAAAAAAACGTTATTCATTTTAAAAATACAGTTTATTTATAAACAAGTTCTTCTATGTAATTATTAATTATTATTACGCGTGACACCTGTTTCGTCTTCTAGGTATTATCAAACTAGGCGAAACAGCGGTCACGCGCAATAATAATTATACAGAAGAAATAGTTTATAAATAAACTGTTTTTATAAATTGAATAATAATATTATTGAATATATAGAAGAAATAAAGTTGGGCTGGCGTTACTGATTTCGATAATAAATAAATAACCGAGCGCCGAGAACAACTTTCTACTTGCAACTGTCAAAAAACGTCAGCAAACGGATCGTTATCCATTTAACTGACCAAAATCGGCCCGTATAGCATTAGCCGCTATATAACCGACCGGTAGAACGGATGGTTATAAAACCGGTCCTACATGGATAAAGATCCGTTTGCTGACGTTTTTGACACATGTAAGTAGGAAGTTGTTTCCGGCGCTCGGTTATTAGAACCCGTGCACTATTTTATGCACAGACTGGACCATTTCAATTATTTTGCCGACGTTTTTGACACATGTAAGTAGGAAGTTGTTCCCGGCGCTCGGTTATTAGAACCCGTGCACTATTTTATGCATAGACTGGACCATTTCTATTATTTTGCCGACATCGATTTCAAAATGAGATTTTGTTGTCAAAGAGGACCGTAGCTCAAATTTTAGACATAATTGGAACTCAATCAATGCCGGCAATATATCGAAATCAGTCAGTTACGCCAGACCAGCTTTATTTCTTTTAAATATTCAACAATATTATTATTAAATTTATAAAAACACTATAAGGACGTCAATAACAGAAATTTTTAAACATTTTGATGTTCCAAGCATACAGAAAATCTACGCCAAAAACATTCTAGTACATCACCACAAAAATTATTCAGAGGCAGACACCTCACATGCTCATAAAACCAGAGCCAAACAAACAGGCTTACTTAATATACCAAAGTGTAACTCTTCATTTGGACAAAGAAGTTCAGAATTTTTAGCAGTAATATAATAAACTCCCACTTAGTACCAAACAAATTAAAACAAAAAATAGCTACATAAAGGACATTAAATGTTGGCTGAAGGAACTATTGGAAAATGAACTTACTTGTATACTTAAAACAACGTCATAGAAGATACGATTTTAGATTTTCACGGCCAAAAATTATTTTGTTATTAGTTTTTGGGGTATTAGTGGAGCTGGCGGCACGGTATCGCTCCTAAGTAGATAAGTACTAACATCACCCCTAACTATTACACATCTGCCCTGATGATGGACACTGCAACGCTGTCCGAAACGTCGGCTAAAGAAGGAGGTAGCGAAACACGGCGTAATACCCCAAAAACTAATAACAAAAAAAAAACGTCATAGAAGTTTCTGGAAAACCTTATCCAAACATTAAAGTTAAACCATAGAAGTCGCCTAAAACTTATCCAAAGCATAGTCCCCCTCAGCACAGGATCTCCTAGTTTTTTTTTTACATGAGCTCCACACAGGAGGCCCTGAGGAAAATAATTTCCCTCAGGGCCTATGTCATCTTTGAGGATGCTTTGTGGAGGGTTTTTTTTAAGGAAAAGGGAAGGAGAGGAGAGTTCTGGGAAGGAAAAGGGTTTAAGGGGTGGGTAGGAATCTGGGGTTCAGTATGTCCCGGTCATCCACCTCCAAGACCTAGACAAACCTCACCCCATGAACCCGGGCACCCCTGCTAAATCACCAAACGTAGCGAACCACTTGGGGTGACCTATGGCAGAGGTGTTGGTTATCCAATAAAGGTTCCCGGGGCGGCGGTACCCATTCCCGCCTCCCCTAGTGAGGAGGATTACGAATATATTTACTATTTTATGTATGTTTCATATAAAAATGTAAAAAATAATAAATGTATAGTTACTAAATAAAAAAAACTTTATTATTTCGCGTGACAGCTGTTTTGCCTAGTTTGGTAATGGCTTCAGAAGGCGAAACAGCTGCCACGCATAATAATAATAATTACATAGAAGAACTGTTTATAAATAACGTTGTTGATAAATAAACTGTTTTTATAAATTGAATAATAATATTAGAATATGTAAAAGAAATAAAAATCAAAATGGAGTTCCACAAATTAAGCTTAATAATAATAAATAAGTACGTTTCTAAGCTCTGGGGTCAATGCTGAAAGCAGCTGGCGATTTTACAGGAATCTCCAAATCGATGGCGTGCATTGTTATACGAAGAGTGACCTAAGTAATAAAACTTTCGGACCATAAGTAACCGATGACCGCTAGTAATGCACATTTGTTTATGGTACGCAAAATAAGATAACGAACGGATATCGGTTCGTTACGTAACAGAAATTTGGTATTAATTTATTATAAAACCGGCCATAAGACAGAGATGGCTCGATTTCCAGTTGCAGCTGTAAACTTTTTAGATAAATGAAATAATTTTACTTTGTTTGAACCACTTATATAATGAGTAAATCCGACCGGTTTCGAACAACCGTTCCTTCTTCAGGGAAAGCGTATACTAATTTGACAGTTTCGAAATATGGATGGAAACAATGTTTTATTATGGTAGGGATTGAGCCGTTGCTAGATATTAATGTAGAGTGGGTAGGTAGGTATTAATGTAGAGTGGGTGGGTAGGGGAACAAATCCATGATTGGGCTATAAATGCCTATAATACAATAATATTGTCAATAATAATATATAATCATATAATGAGTAAAACCGTCGTGGAGGAAACTAAAAACTAAATATGATTGCACTCACAGCTCTCAATCTCCACGGTGCAGTTCTGCGCATCCAGCGGGTAGTAATGCAGGTCCATCATGCAGGCCAGAGTGGTGGTGAAGCGCATCCCGTACATGATGCTACCGTCTCCGCTAAGTCGGACCAGCTTGTTCCTCTCAGTCACGTCGTGGAGGAAGCTGGAATAGAGATTGAAGAAATGTGATTGATTTATCGAGACTTTACGTCCCAAAAGTAGTGGTTGTTTGAAGGACAAATCATCCGTTATTTCAAAGTATTCGGCTTTATAATATATCTATATTTAAGAGGGTTTACAGCAACAATTTGGAACATAATATTATATTCCAGTGAGTTGGGATAAGTCCTTTCCACGAAGGACGAAATTCATTAAAATTTTATAAATTTATTTAGGTAAAATAAGAATGGGATGGATTTTATGATTAGTTATTTTTTTACAAAAAAGTAATTGTGTATTTTTATATTCCCAAGAGACTCATTACGCGTTAAAAATGGGATTATCTAGTGCAGGGGTGCACAACCCAAATCGTTTGGTGTTTATGCTAGAAGGCATAAACTGACTGACTTTCCACTCACCCTTCACTTATTAAAATCAAATCAGTTACGTTCGATATTCCGCGAAATGTGCGGAAAAATGATTGCGAAAATAAATTCCTAGTGCGGTAATGCGCCTGGCACATTTCAAGCAATAAATCAAAAACCCCAACCAGAGTTATACAGGGTGTTAAGGGACGTACTTGACTTACTTTAACCAGTGATTCCTGACATTATTTGGAGTAAAAAATGTAAATGAAATTTTGGTCTCCGGTGACTTTTTTGACGACTTTTTTTTTTTTTCAGTCACCGGAGACCAAAATTTCATTTACATTTTTTACTCCAAATAATGTCAGGAATCACTGGTTAAAGTAAGTCAAGTACGTCCCTTAACACCCTGTAGTTCTAATAACATGAAAGTTTTAATTTCACAATATATAATATAATTGTGATAAGTTCACAAGAATGATTTTTTTTTATGAATACCAAAATCCAAGATCGACAAGCCAAATAACGCTGGCGTTTTTAACGCTAGGTGTGTTACTACAATAATTGTAGTGACACACCTAGCTATGTAATTACTTAGGATTATTCCAAGTAATTTATTTTACCTGCCAATATTATTTAAGTAGATAGAACATTTGATTATTTTCATTGCCTTTACTACGGTGCTCACTTGCCCGCTCACGAAACTTGGTGCCAGTAAATAAGGTAAGGGGGCATACATTAATTACGTAAGCAGTTTTTCTTCCAATTTAGACCCCCCCCCCTTGGTGAGATAAATTAGGGCCATTTCGTATATTCTTTTCAAGTAATGTGAGATTTTGCTGGACCCCTCCCCCCCTTTGAGCTCAAGTAATTAATGTATGCCCCCAAAGGGTTACCAACCGGTTGAACGCAAAGCTAAATTTGGTAGATCCCAAAGACGATCATGAACTTTGAAAATAATACCTAGTATTTATAAGTATTACATATTTCCATAAAATTTGTAGTTTCTTATCAACCACTTTAAATATGACTAAAAATAACGTCAAAAGTCTAGCTGAAACCATTGGAAATTATGAAAATATTAAATTATTCATTTATTTTATACCCCAATACGGGTTTTTACAAACGTGTTATATACAAAATAATTTTGTAATCATAAAATATGCTATTCAAAATATTTATAACCCATGCAGAAGAATAGTATCATGTTAATATTGATTATCGATGTATGTTATTAAAGCCTTCTTATAACTATATTCCGTGCAGTTGAACGCATCTACTACTTCCGAGAAGGTATTACCAACTGCACGCAATCTACATAGGTACAAGCGAGTATCTAAATATTCGAGTATCGAATAATACCTAGTACTTATAAGTATTACATATTTCCATAAAATTTGTAGTTTCTTATCAACCACTTTAAATATGACTAAAAATATAATTCGAGTATCGAATATTTAGATTTTGCCTTTGAAATGAAGAACTAAAAAAAGACAAAAATGATTCGTACTGGATTCTTATTAGAAGTCAATTGCCTTGAAAATAACAATAAAAGTAGCTCTCAGTCTCAAAATGGTTGACAGTCCTTGACGTAAGATGGATTATTACTAAAGGCAGTACTTGATAGTTGCTAAGTTTTGAAGGTGTTATTGAATGTAAAGTTATAGGTATGTACTGTTGTTTCGTGTTTTCAGATAGTTAATCCGACCGTTCTACCTTCTGAGCATACCAAACAGTGTGAATGAAAATATTATTCCAAATATTGTTAATTAACATAAATAACGGTTTGTTTTCCATATCTCCCCCGTTTGTTATCTCCGAATTACATCGCATTAAACCATTTACAAACACACAATACCAAGCTACCAACCGATCGCTAACCTTTTTAATCAACGCCAACCTATACCCGTTCTCATGTGATAAATGTCAACCGTGCACATATGAAGAGCGCGCGTTTGGTGTGTTCTTCGGAGCATCTTCCATTTCGGAGTTTTAATACCGGTAGAACAAGGACAGCACACATTCACTTACGTGACGCCTGTGTTCTAACGATTACAATCTAGGGCATAGGTTTCGGTTATCCAATACGTGCGGCGGTACCCCGACCCACCTTGAAATGTTAAGAATCTACAGTTTAAAAATAGAATTTATAAATGTAGAACTTGAATACTAAAGTACCTACCTACTCAAACTTCATAATATTATAACTGTTTTCGTAGGGGTTAAAAGTTTATCTGCCTCAACTCGTAGAGCTAGACGAAACAAAACCCTAACTATTAATTATTGTCATTATAAGCAAGCTATACCTACGTAACAGGCAGATTATCACTGACTGAAAATTTTCTTATAAATGGTGTAGAGTGAGAGTGGCGGGAATTACACTATGAAATTAACAACGAGACTTTAAAATACTTTAATTACACCGTTTCTCCAAAAACAAAGGGTGTGAGTATAAAACAACACCGTCCGCACTCCTTCGCGGCCATACCGCCTCTGGACTCTGGATCCAGATTAATGTAAACTCATCAAATCTCAGTTTCAAAGCCTTCATTATTTTATCGTCCATCGTATTCTCTAAATCTGAGAAATACTAATCACAATGATAATCTATGGAGTTATAATCTATGGAGTTTCTCATAAGTAACCAAATATTTTTGTCCTACAAAAAGTTTCAAAAATCGATATCTAGATTGTGTTTTTCACACTAAACTAAGTGTATCACATTAAAATAGTGGATCGTTTTCCTATTAATAAATAATTACAGTGAGAACAGATATATTATAAGATTGAATTTAAAAACAAAATCTTGAAATTAACATGACAAGTGATATTTGAATTTGAAACCATTTGAATTTGAATTTGAATTTGAAGTTTGAAGTCAAGTGACATTTGAAGCCATAGACAAAAAGTTAACAGAATATTCTACCATTCTAACATCTACCTACATCTAATAATAATCCATAATATTATAATGGAACAAGAAAACTCTGCCCAACAATTCCTGGCAAAGGCAACCTCTATTTTAAACCTATTAAATATCATCATAATGGACACATCTAACAAATTCACCAAGGAACAAATAGCGAAACTCGCCCCTAAATTCACCGATCTATTGGGTAATGTCGGTCAAATGGGTGTAAAGTTAGGGAGCCTTGAAGGAGAATTGAAGACCTACAAATATATGTCTTCTAATCAAACACCCGAAAATGGGAACAGAACATATAGTTCGATTACGTCCAACCAAGTCCTCCCGAAATATCCACCGAACACAAGAAACAATGCCCCTATACTTCCTGCGAGACCAGCCGTACTTATCTTCCCCAAAGATGACAAGTCACTTCCTTCCAGCAGTACTCTTGAAACTCTCAAAACCTCAACTAACCCATCATCTTTGGGAATTACAATCACGGGGGTACGAGAAATAAGGAACGGAGGTGTAGTCGTGCATCCAAGTACCGATGCAGAGGCCATAAAACTTGCCAATGCACCGACCCTATCCGATGCTGGTCTGAAAGCAGCAGTTTCTTCACATAAACTTCCTCGGATAGCTATCCATGGTCTACCTCAAGTTGTGCCCCTCGAGAACATCATCTTGGCAATCCACCAGCAAACACACGAAGAAACCGGTCTACAAATTAATGAATTGAAAGATAAATTGCAGTTCTCTCACAAAGTAGGACCTCGTACCGGATCGTGCACTCATGTCTTCAGAGTTCCTCCTTCTGTTCGTCACTCCCTCATTCGCTTCTCTAAACTGGCTATGGACTGGCAAATACACACCGTAAGGGATTGGATCGACAGTCTAAAATGTGGACACTGTCAACTTTACGGCCATACGGCGTCGAAATGTAACGCAGACATGCCTACATGTTCTCACTGTGGAAAACCTGGACACAATCGAGATGCTTGCCCGACTCCTGAAAAGCCACCAGCATGTGCTACCTGCAAGTTCTTCAGAAAACCGTCCACACACAACACTGGCTCCCCTGACTGTCCTGCCCGCCAAGCCGCTGAGAGACGCGAATTATCTCGAGTCAATTTTTTAGGCTGAATCAGAATCGACACCTTATTAATACTAACTTTTCCACCTATTATCAAAATATTCGTGGTCTCAATACTAAGCTAAACTCCTTTAGATGCTCCATAAATTTATGCCCTTATGATTTTTTATGTTTTACTGAAACATGGCTATCAGACAATATTGCTTCAACAGAACTCGGACTCCATGACTACATTATTTTTCGCTGTGACCGCTCTTCCTCTTCTAACAAGTGTAGAGGAGGTGGGGTAATGATATGTATTAAAAAAAAATACTCTTGCCACATTCTTGAATCGTCTAATAATGTATCTGAACAATTATTTATTTGTGTTCTACTTGGTTCCAAGAAACTTGTCATTGGTTGTGTATACATTCCCCCCTCCTCTTCAATAGAAATCTATAAGTCACATACTGAAGCAGTTGAGCGTGTTTCCATAAAGGCCGATTCCTTACTTATTTGTGGTGATTATAATCTTCCTAAAATAGTGTGGCTTAATGATAGTCATGGTGTGAAAACTCCTAATAATGTTTCCCTTCATGCTTCCATAATAGTAAATTTCTTTGCCTTCCTGAATATGTACCAATTAAACTCGATCAATAACTGTGGAGGTTACTGTCTTGATCTAATATTTACCAATATGCCTAGCGTTTGTGTATGTGAAGCTACTGACTCAATATTACCAATAGATAAATATCATCCACCACTCGATATTAACTTCACTAATCCTTTCAAAAGTGACACTCTGAAATCAGCAGTTACATTCCACTACAAATTTACCAAAGGTGATTATACTGGCATGAATAGGTACCTTGCCCAATATGACTGGGCAGGTATGTTATCAAACAACAATATTAACGATGCTGTATTTAAATTCAACGAATGTATAACTCATGCTATAGATTTGTTCGTTCCAAGGGGAACTTTTTCCCAGCCTAAATTTCCTATTTGGTTCAGTATGAAACTAAAGCATTTGATTATGGAAAAAAAGAAAACACACAAGTTATTCAAATTAACGAACAACTTAGCGCTTTATCAAAAATTTTCTCAGTTAAGAGAATTATCCAAAATTGAATCTAACTTGTGTTATAAATCTTATATTGAACTCACTGAGACAAAATTAAATCTTAACCCTAAACAATTTTGGAAATTTATTAAACAAAAACGTATTGATAACGATCTCCCTTCAAGTTTATTTTTTAATGATACTCACGCCACCAACGATTTCGATATTGCCAACTTTTTTGCTGAACATTTCTCCTCTGTCTATACTGATAACATATGCACCATCCCTCCACTTAAATATGCTAATACTATTGACCTTAATAATTGCGAAATCACACTTGTAGATGTTTTCAATTACTTAAAAAATCTTCCCAGCAAAACAAGCACTGGTCCTGATGGTATACCTGAAATATTATTGAAAGAATGTAAATCTGTTGTATCTAAGCCAATTTGTTTATTATATAACTTATCATTATCATCTGCCACTTTTCCGGATTCCTGGAAGGTTTCCTATATACGACCTATTTTTAAATCGGGTAATAGGTCGAACGTAGAAAACTATAGACCTATATCGATGTTATCTCATATTCCTAAAATCTTTGAATCTATAATCACAAAAAAAATAACACCTATTTTCAAAAATGTGCTGATTGAGGAACAGCATGGCTTTAGATCTGCTAAATCTACCACTACAAACTTACTCTCCTTCACCAACACCGTAGTCAATGGCCTAGAAGATAAATCACAAGTAGATGTTCTATATACCGACTTTTCTAAAGCTTTTGACAAAGTAAAACACGCTATCCTCATGGCCAAGCTATATGCTATAGGTATACGAAACCCATTGCTATCTTTCTTTAATTCTTATTTAAGCAATAGAAAACAAAGAGTTAAAATAAATAACATTGAGTCTATTATTATTGAAGTAACATCCGGCGTACCGCAAGGAGCACATTTAGCCCCGCTTCTCTTCAACTTGTTTATAAATGACATTATTCGTATTTTCTCTCACACACGCTTTTGGCTTTTTGCTGATGACAATAAGATCCTAAAAATAATCAAAAACTACCATGACTGCCTTCTTTTCCAATCAGATATTGACTCTTTCAATGACTGGTGTAAAATTAATTGCTTGGAACTAAATGTCGATAAGTGCAAAATTATGTCCTTCTACAGATCTAAAAATCCGATTGTTTTCGAATACAAATTAAATAATAATTGCCTAACAACTGTTCAATCTATTAAAGATCTTGGTGTCTCTCTTGATAGCAAGCTTTCTTTCCGGGAACATATAAATACGATTGTTAATAAATCTCTCAAACTACTTGGTTTTATCACTAGAACCACTTCTGACTTCAAAAACATAAATACCCTAAGAACTCTTTACTGCTCCTTGGTTCGCCCCCATCTTGAATATGCTTGTATTATATGGTCTCCTTTTTATGCTGTCCATATTCGTCATATTGAATCCGTTCAACATCGGTTCCTAAAGGGAATTGCTTGGAGGCTAGGATTAGAGCGAGGCAATTACTCGTATGCTGAAATTGAACAAACTCTAAACCTTTCTCCTTTAGAAGACCGTCGGATAAAATCTGATCTCATTTGTTTCTTCAAAATTATTAACTGTTTAATCGACTCGCCTACATTACTACAACTCATCACATTTAATATACCTTCTCGTAGACTCAGAAATAAAGACCTGCTTTTCCTCAATCAGCACTCGACTAACTATGGTTATAACTCACCACTGTCCAGAATGTGTAGACTGGTCAACTCACGTCAAGACCTTGATTTTTTTGGTATTAGCTTAAATGATTTCTGTCGCTCTTTAAACAAATGAAGATATGTAATATTCACCCTAATTTTTGCAAGGTCTTGACGTGACTTGACACTTATTTTTCTTCTATTTTCACTGTTTGTCTTTGCTTTCATGTACCATCCGAATCCTTACATTGTTCATTTCTATACTTCGTGATACTTTGTTTTAAATTGGACGTAAGTCCGTAAATAAATAAATAAATAAATAAATAAAAATAATAATAAGCAAGAAAAAAATTTAGGTCCCCGCTGGAGGCATTCAATATAGCTTAGTATTGTGTTTAAACCACACTTTTACTGCATTAACCCACATAGGAAAGGGGAAAATAATTTTCCTCATAGGGCCTGTGTCATCTTTTGGGACGCTGTGTGGAGGGTCTTTATAATGAAAGGAAAGAGAGGAAGTTCTGGGAAGGAGAAATGTATAAGCGGTACGTAGGAAACTGGGGGTCAGCGCGTTCAGGAGTGACCGACGTATGAATCCAACCCTTCCGCTGCGATGCAAAACGATGGGTCGAGAGAGACCAGGGTCTCCGCAACCCGGCCTCTTCCGATCCGACCTACCGCGCAGCTGGTGGGCAGGCGCATCCGCCGCCGAGACCTGAACACACCTAACCCGATGAACCAGCCAAAGTAGCGAACCACTCGGGGTGACTACGGCAGAGGTGTTGGTTGTCCAATAAATGGTTTTTGGGGCTACGGTAGATACCATTACCCGCGTGTGTAAATTAATTTGTTGCCTAATGTAAAACAGGACACAAAAAACTTTATTTTTATTTTTCTCTAAAGTTTCAAGCACTTTTTAACTTACGTGTTCATTAGAGTTCAATCTAAATGAACTAACTATTTACACTGACTAAATTATTTCATTTATTTCCATTCGTCTTTCATATGTGTGTTTGTAAATAAAAAGAACGCTACGGGTGTTTGGCAATTATTAAAAATTGTAGTTTTTTAAATTAAAAACTGTAGTTTATGTGTTTGCTATTGTATGCTCACGTGTACGCTAATGGTCGCAAGGTGGAATTGATGAATATAATAAACGCTTCAACTATATTTTTTTGGCAATAAATAACAAAGAGATTTAATCATTTTCGATGTTTATTCTATACAAATTATGAGCGATTCCCAGCGCCTACTTAAAATCGCCGCCCTGGTATACCTTGGTAGATTCGATCCTGTGCCTGTCTGCTGTCTAGCCCTTCAAAAATTTGGCATTTTTTTCGGATGGTCAAAATATTTTCGCTTTACAATAAAATGCAAATATTTAGAATATTTCTGAACACATTCAAAAACCAAAAACTGTTTTAGAAAGGTGATGAAATACGCTTTCAAATTATAGAATTCGAATTTTTTTTTTTTTTTTAAATTATAAAATTTTTGCATACAAACATAAAAAAGTTTTCAAAATGGCTCACCTTATGTTTTTTCTAACTAAAGTTACTGATAATAAAAAAAAATTAAAACACATTCATATTTTATTAGACAAATGTATTACAAACACATATTGTAACCTCACTTTTTTGTCGCTCTATGAAAAATAATTTATAAAAAATTACCGAAGTTTCATATTCTTTTTTCAATTTGCGATTCAAAACTTTGTGTACATAAAAGTGTACATTATACTTTTTTGGTGGCTGTTTTTTAGATTGGAATATAAAGCATGATGTTTTTCCTTTCTAACACCGATTAGAACATATTTCTAACTATGATAGTAAGGGAGTTACGGCGTTTTATATGAGACCTATGTGCGTTGGTACAAATATGGTCTCCTGTGATTAAACGGGCTAGTGTCTGTGTGCATGTCGGTCAGTTTCGTCGCGTCGTGATATTTGACGTAAAGTCTGCAAATATTGTTCGTGACAGGTTTTAACGTGGCCTGCCCGAAATTCTCTATATGCCTCTTGACTAGATAATGAATGAAAAGAAAAAGCGTGGTGGTTATTCGATAGCTCACCTGTTTTTGTCATTGGCAAAAAAAGTGTCCGGGACCCAAATCTTCTCAGCGAAGTCTCCTGAAAGGGTGAGAATTTCTTCTTCGGAACTGAAGGCGAGACGCTCGTCCTTCCAATACTGGGTCAGGTACATTGTGATGGTATAGTCCTGAAATTAGATAATAATAATCAATATATATTATAAAAGGAAGTGGACAATATTCGTGCCGCCAAAAACTCCCGGTCCGAGACCCGGTACGATGAAGGGAGTTATATGGTGTGGTAGCTCTATCCCCCATCCATGTCGAAGATTCCCGTTTTTACCTAAAGGGCGTGTTTTTGAGGATATAAGGGCTAGAAGTTTCGCCCTCTAAATTTTTTAGAACATTCCAGAACATTCAAGAACATTCCAGAACATACCGGAACATTTTGGAATGTTCGAGAATAGTATGGAACGTTCGTGAACATCCCGGAATATCCCAGATAATTGTGGAACATTCCAGAACACTCTCGAATGTTGTGGAATGTTCTGAAACATTATGGACCATTCGAAGCCTTTTCTTGTGTGGGTGGGGCTACCCATTGGTAGGGGTATATAAAGCAAGATCCGTCAGTTCAATCTCATATCCGGGTACCCCAGATAGTTTTCTTTAATTAATAATATCAAACGTAGTAAAAAGAGGTAAGAGATGCAGCAGTTGAAGAAACCGACTCAATAAGGAACCAGAATCAAACCTTTTTTTACATTAGCTCCATACAGGAGGCTCTGAGGAAAATGATTTCCCTCAGTGCCTGTCATAATTGGGATGCTGTGTGAAGGATCTTTTTAGGAAAGGAAGGAGAGGAAGTTCTGGAAAGGAAAACGGTATGAGGGGTGGGTAGGAATCTGACAGTTAGTTGGTCCAATACCCATTGAGCTGCAAAGCGATGTTCTGAAAGAATCCTGCCACAGAGGTCAAAAGGTCCGCCTTTAACTACTATTATACTTCCTGTTGCATAATGTTATTCTATTTCAGTTATAATTAGTGTAATTCGCTCATCAAGCACAAGAACTACCTTCTTCTTTGGTGAGATTGCAATTTTAAATAATTTCTGTACCGATATTTAATTTATATAACTCCATTGTACACTTACATATCTATATTGAATAAATAAAAATAAATAAAATAAAACTGTCTTTTCTGATCCGGCCTGCCAAGCAGTAGGTGGGCAGACGCATCCGTTGCCAAAACCCGGACATGTCTCATCCCATGGACGCGGGAACCCCTGCTAAGACACCAAACTTATTTTGAATATGGTAATTCGTAATTTTTAAACTAAATCAAGGTTTGTTTCTGTGAAATGTCCTCTTGTAATTATTCTTACTGTTTTTCGTGGAAATGTATGTATCATCTTTTATTTCGAAAAGTTTTGTTTTATAATTAAATATTGAAGATTTTTCATGCTTCCGAAAATAGGTTCGGTTTTCTTCATTTCTTCCGCTGCCTACGCCTAGGTACTTACTCATCAGCAGAAGCTTTCTTGTTATTTATTTAATTAACTTAATAAGTTAATTACTTTTTTAACCGTTATGATGTTAATTTTTTCTTTGTTCTGTTTTAATGACAAGTTTTTTTGCATTAGCTCAATACAGGAAACACGGAGAAAAATAATTCCCCTCACGGCCTATATCATTTTTTAGGATGCTGTGTGGAGGGTCTTTTTAGAAAAGGAAGGAGAGAAATTACTGAGAAGCAAACCGGTAGATTGTGACAAAATCTGGTGGTTAGTTTGTGTAATATAAAAGCATATATTACAAGAACAATCAATGAAATTTGGTACCTATTTAAAATATCTATCATTTAAAACCTCAATGGACAAATCTTTTTTTACAAAAAAAAAACAGCTGCCTGCTAAATTCAATTCGCATCAAACGCGCGTACTGTCAAATGAGCGAGGTTAAAATAGTCGTTAAGTTTTCTGAAATTATTCAATTTTCTTAATTTTTCTTTCCGTAAGAACCTTCTACAAAGTATTAGAAAACTTTAAAAAAACGAGTGTGCTTTAGACCTCACGACTGAAGTAAAACTTCACTAACTTATATCTCCCTCTCAATTTCCGTTCGCCTCGCCCGATCACACTCTTCGTAACGCTCTCGTCACGCATTCACCAGCTTACTCCCCAAGTCAAGCGTGCGTACAGAAGTTTTACTTTAAAAAGATGAATGAAATAGGTAAAGTCGTTCTGAAGTTATAGCGTGACCAAGGGAAACAGGGATTCATTTTTATATACGAGTATATAGATACATAACGATGTTCGAGTCCCTAGTCGATTCGTCAAGTCGTCAAGTCGCCACACTTGAGTGGAGACGTCACACACCACCCACCAAGCGACACGCGTTACTCTCATTTGACATTGTGACATTTTGTGATTGAACCGTCTACGTCAAAATGATTTGTGCTAAGCTTATAACATTTCAATTATTTTAATATAGATTACGGCTAACTACTTTTTGTATTAAATTTATTAAAACTTTCGGAATGAAGAATTGTTTGCGATTTAATTTTGTTGAAAAATATTAATTTATCTCTTGAGTACCCTTGAGTTGCTATATTCAATTTCGTTCCATGTTCCTGGTAGGACAGTTACAAGGCAGTACCTACAAGAGTAAGTACTGTCCTTCTTACAGTACCTACTTGTAAAAATTCTTCTTCAAGGTCGCAATATAATACGCATGTTAGATGAAACCAAAATTCAGGAAACTTATACTCCGGCGTTGTAGATATATTTGGCAACTAGCTGACCCGGCCACGCGTTGCTGTGGCTAATAAAACACAACGTCATCTACTGGATGGTTATCCAACCTTTATAACCACCGCCGTTTTTGAGTTTATCGCGAAGAGACAGAGAGATGCAGCGGAGGACTTTAATTTAAAATACGTAGAAATGGCGTGAAAGATTATAATAATGTGCATGAAATGCTTGGGGTAACTAACGTATTTAAAAGGTAATAAGGATTAATACTGTTTCCGTCTAAATAACTTTTCAATTACCGCAATGTAGGTGACCATTTTTTTAGAAGATAGCTTGGGTATAGTAAGCTATCCGTAAAAGATAGATATATGCCTTCGCGGACTTTTTTGTAGATCTATAAAAGAGGAATATCCCACCATGCATTGTTCTGTTATATCCCAAAAGGATTAGGCAGCGTTTTCGACGAAAGCTACCAGGCGGCTTGACTTTTTCCGACACTTCTAACAAATATCGTTATGTTTCAACCAATTTACACAAATCCTTGACAAATTACATACTTAAACCTTCCGCACGAAACACTCTTTCACTATCGTGAAAACCGCATGAAAATCCGGGGCGACGCGGGGGCTTTAATTTATAATTAGAGATAAAGATAGAGAAGAGAAGATATTGCAATATAACCTACCTTTAATAAGTTTTTCGTCATCAAATAGAGCTGTTTTGTGTGGTAAAATTGTTTGACTTTGACTTGACTGGATCAATATTCACTTTACTGGTTGTGTAAAAGAATGATGGATAATAATTTATTTAAATTCTCTCTTTTTTTCATTTATTTTTTGAATACATTGTATAACACAAAATAAACTAATGTCTAGGAAAAAGTATATTTAGCTGGAGTAAAAAGTTAAAGTAATAAAATTATACATTTGTCGAACTCCTTTGTGCCAATTTCTATAACAATGTAGCTACAAAGTGACAATAAAATTTAATGTTGGTAACTGCTTTATAATTATTATAGTATTGATATATATATATATATATATATATATTATATTCCAGCATTACGTAAAATATCTACTTGTATTGTGTTAAAAGTCCTACGGGCGTTAAACAATTAAGTAAATAAATATAGGTCTGTATAGATACAAGCAGTAGTGTAGCGAGCGGGGGGCGGTAAGATATTGGTGTTGTTCATGTACATATTCCCGTTTTTAAGTTAAAATAAGGATTCAAACTAATTTTTAGATATAGGTGTTGTTCATGTATATATTCCCGTTTTTTAAAGTTTTTTTTTAAGTTAAAAGAAGGATTCAAACTACTTTGAAAGTAGCATATTGCTGTTTTCTGATGTACATATTCCCGTTTTTTAAAGTTAGAAGACTGATTCAAACTACCATTGAAGTAAGATATAGGTGTTGTTCATGTACATATTCTCGTTTTTTACGTTAGAAAAGGGATTCGCACTACCTTGGAAGCAAGAAATTGGTGTTGTTCGTGTATACATTCTTCTCATTTTAAGTTAGAAGACCCCTCAAAAAATTGGTCCAACCCGGGGGGGTTGTAAATAATGTATTTTTCCATTAGTTTCCATGCAAATGAAATTGATAGAAATGTCGAGTCAGGTCAGGAATCTTAGACGTCAAATTTTTAGCCTAACAAAACACTTTCAGAGTTTGACTTTTCAGAGTTTTCGGTAGAGGTTTTACGGTACGCTTCATTGCGGCCCGAAAACCGATCTCGGCTTGGATGTTTTTCAAAAATCTAATACAGTAAAAAAATTCCGCAACTTTTAATACCAAAATTACATGCCCATCCCATATAAAAAGTTCAGGAGATGCTGACAAAACTCGAAATTTTCCGAAAAAAAATCATCAAAACACGTGCTCACAGATTTCATCGGAAGTTTAAATATTGCTGGCCAGTTCGAATTAACACGTTGTTCATTCGGGGTAGGTACCTACTTATTTCGGTAGTATTGCAAATATGATGAAAAAAGCAAAGATGCCGGAATTTAAGGAAACGCGCAGGTACCTACCCGAATACGTAGATACACAATTAATTAGGTTTTAATGCAATACTAAGTAAGGTAAGGTTGTTTCGATTATACTAAATAATTTTTTTTTTTTTAAGTTAATTTTCACGTTTAATTAGTCCAACCCCCCCGGGTATTTTATGAAGTCGAAATTAGCGTTTTGAATTTCTCAAGTCAACTTTAATAGGTGTGGGGGGGGGGGTGACACCACGCCCCGAGGGGTAACATCCGCCATGGGTGCCACCCATGCTAGCTACGCCACTGGATACAAGTATGTTTCTTCTAATACAGCAAACTTATTTTGTTGCACCATTTTAATTCAAATTAATAAAAAACTTAGTTTTTTACTACTTTTAATGTTTACAAAAACCTAAAAATATTTATTGAAAACGCTTTTTTACAGTTTGTGACGTATATTCAAAGTTTTCTGCTTATACTATTAGCTTCCGGACACCGTAAATGTGTACGCGCATATAAAACCAGTTAAACATCCGTAAAATTGTAGAGAACGGGTCGCTTCTTTGACTCGTTCTTGTGTTCAACAGCTCGGCTGTGGAACGATTTGCCGGCCTTTGTGTTTCCTCCTTCCTACAACATGGGTCTCTTCAATGTTCATTCCTTCCTCTCCTCAAAAAGACCCTCCACACGGCATCACAGATGACATAGGCACTGAGGGAAATTATTTTCCTCAGGGCCTCCTGTGTGGAGTTAATATTAAAAAAAATAGTTTTATGTGGAAAAACACATTTGGATACTTACCCTTAACTCAAGGAAGCGAAGAACTGAATAAAAATCACTTGCCATCATTTCGTTTTCTAAGTATTTCCTGGCAAGTATGCGAAGTGTGATTTTGTCTGGAAAAGCTAACGGTGAAAGAAAATCAATATTGGATGAGGCAGATTAATCTGATGAAAATTCTCAGTGGAAATGGCTTTAACGTTAACCCTCGCAATCACTTTAACCTCTTGGGTCTTTTTGTGCCCTTTAGTGTACAGAACATCGATAGCATATTCTTGCGTACTTTACGGCACAAACTGATATGGATTTTGTATTACTATCAAATATATCATTTAAGCGACGTTAAAAAGTGGCAAAACCATTCTTTGTGAAATTTACATTTAAAAGTTTACCATAATCACTTCCAAATAATTGTAATATATATGTTTTTAAGTCGTCGACCCTGTCTATACATGCATTAACTCCTTATTAACTCCTATTTTTACACTTTTCGAGAAAGAAAAAGAAATAAATATTCCTTAACCTTTGAAATCAATTGCCAATATTAAAAAATGTACAAAATTGGCTCGCCGAAAGAAACAGTTTGTATTAGACTCTAACCAAAAAATTTCTAACTGCAAACTAAGTTTTATTTTTTAACTTCAAAGTAAAAGCACACTACTTAAAAATAGTTTATTGGGGCTTTTCTTTTTTTCCGTAATATTTTTTTTATTTTTTATTTTTAACTTTATGAGTAAAACCTCAAATTTTAATGTTTAATTAAATGAAAACAATATTAGCGAAACGCAATCGAAAATCTGAAGACATAAAAAAAGATTATTGGCACCTCTGGGACAGTGATATAAAGATAGCAGCCAATAATATATGTGCGTTAAGAAAATGAAGATAATGTTGGTAGTTCTTAGTCGAAGTATTATTCAATTAAAAGTGACCGAATTGGATATAGACACCTAAGCTCAGTTGGTAGAGCTGTTGCCATGTAAGCAGAAGGTCCTGGGTTCGTGTCCCAGAGGTACCAATATCTTTTTTCTGATTTTTCTGTCTTCAGATTTTCGATTGAGTTTTGCTAATAGTATCTTCATTTAATTAAATATTTTATTTTCTGTAGTATTGTAGAACTTTCTTCATAATAATAAATAAAATTAAAATTAAAATCCGAAAGACTATTTTTCATCTGCTTTCAAAAACAGCGACGGATATCACAATATCCTAGGGCTCGTTGGCGGCCTAGGCGCCCTTCAGGCGAGGGGTTAACACTCTAGAACTAACACAACTCTAAAGCTTAAGTTTGCCGTGGATCGATGTTCTCGAAGGAACTGTACTGTAACGGGTTAGTTCTATAAATAACCACAGCTAATAAAATAATAAATAGAACTTACTTTATTTTCAGATTACAAAAGTTGGTCTTGAGAGGTCAAAGGGACACGACGAGATTCTATGATATGTTATGAGTGATGTACAGATTTTTTTGTTTGTTTTAAAATTTATGAAAACATTGGAAAGTTGAAAGCTTAGATAAAAAGCATTTTAAAAAATACTAGAGGTCACGGAAAACGTTGTTCTGCCATATAAATTATTTGTAGTGAATATTTTTGTTATTAAGAGCTATGCCGGTCATTTAAAAATATCGTCGATAGGTATTGTAACCGATGTCTTCTGTTCCACTCCGAGCTCCCCTCAGGGGAACTGAGCGAAAGGGACAACTGCGTATCGGGCCGAAAATACCTAAATAAAATCGTCAAAATCGATGTTTTGTATTCCCCATTTTTCTTCTCCAAAACTGGACCGATTTTAATTTTTTTTTTCACTAACTGTATTAGAAGAAAATATTCTATGTCGATACGTTTTGTTTTTTTTCAAAATACATTGTTTAGTTTGAATACTGAACGTCTTTTGACGGCGTTTAAACTAGGCAATTTTATTCATTTTTGGAAGGTTCTAACTTCTATAAGAAGTAAATTATCAAAAAAAACAAAACATACCGACACGCTAATGGTCAATATCTATATTATTTTTAAATTTTGCTCTAGGGTCAAAATCCAGAGAGATAAACGGGGAATACGTTTGTGTGGAAAAAAGGCCGCTGGTATTTTTTTTACGTGAGCTCCACACAGGAGGCTCTGAGGAAAATAATTTCCCACAGGGCCTATGACATCTTTGGGGGATGCTGTGTGAAGGTTTTTTCTTAAGGAAAGAAAGGAGAGGAGGGTACTGGAAAGGAAAAGGGTTTAAGGGGTGGGTAGGAATCTGGGGTTCAGTGTGTCCCGGTCATCCACCTGCAAGACCTAGACAAACCTCACCCCATGAACCCATTAAATATAAAAATAACGAACGAATTCAATGAGGCGGACGTAGCGCCATTTGTCATTCAACAACATAAATAATTTCGTACTGTTTGAAATACGAACGACGGTTAAATTTGTTCATACAAAAATACTAAAATCGCGATTATAAAATGGAAGGGTCGTCATTAAAAAATGGGAGGGTGGGGGTTGGTGGGTGAAAATTGGGTGCTATAGGTATTTTTTGATGCCAAATAAAAAAAAATACAATAAAAAAAATTACTATATAGGGACATCCGAATCACATAGCGGTATGAAATTTACTTTACGACCTATTCTCATACATACCAAATATACATTAAAATAAATCATAAAAATCGGATGAGCCTTTTCGGAGGAGTGCGACCAGAAACACTGTGACTCAACATTTTTATATATATAGACTAGTTGACCCGGAAAACGTTGATCTGCCATATGAATTATTTCTGGTGAAAATTTTGGTTGTTAAATAAAAAATAACGAATGTATTGTAATTGTGTGGGGATGGGATCTATGACAGAAAGAGGAATGGAGCACTGTAGGCGATGACCGCCGACAAAAGCAAAACAAAAAACACCAACCATTCATTTTCTCAATTCAATGTATTTCTTCCGCATAATACATAATAATAGGTACACACACAAATAGATAAATTAAAATAAATCGTACAAAGCTTTGCACGCACTGCGTTGTGATACATAACGAATGCCGAATGAAATGTCAAAATGGCGCGACGCTTCTCGGGAACGACTTGCGCATGTGTGGATCAAAGTTCGATGAGGCGGACGTAGCGCCATCTGTCATTCACCAACATAAATAAGTTCATTCTGTTTGAAATACGAACGACGGTTAAATTTGTTTGGGAGGGTGGGGGGTAGGAGGGTGACAATTTAGGGTTACAGATATTTTTGATACCAAAAAACAAAATAAAAAACATACAAAAAATTGTCAAAAAATAGAAAAAAAATTCTGGATAGGGACACCCATAATCACCTAGCGGTATGAAATATACTTAACGACCTATTCTCATACCTACCATATATATTTTTAAAAAATCATAAAAATCGGTCTAGCCGTTTCGGAGGAATGCTACCACAAACACCTTGATTCGAGATTTTTATATACATAGATTGCGGATTGAATCTCGTATTTATTACGAAAAAACCAAAGGTACGATGTCCGTTTGCTTTTTATGTAAGCTCCTTACTTCGAAATACTTTTCCTCAGGGCCTATGTTATCTTAGGGTATGCTGTGGGGAGGTATTTTTAAGGAAATGACGGATAAGAAGTTTTGGTGGTAGGAATCTGGGGTCAGAGTGTCAGAGACTTCAGAAGTGACGGACATATGAATTCATCCTCCAACTGCGATGAAAGGCGAAGGATCGAGAGAATCTGGCATGAGAGGTCTAAAGGTCACCCTCAACCAGTTTGTATCCGGCCCGCCAAGACAAACCCGGAACCAAACCCCATGAACCCGGGGACCATTGCCGCAATTCGGATATATTAAAAAAAAACTTTATTGAGTGTTACAGTTGTTAATAAATTTTCGACCTACATTCTGGATACATGCCCGCATTGTCGTGATCGATTTTACATACAGCGCATTAAAATTATGTAAGAACATATGAAGAATGTAATATAAAATTATAGAATATCAAAAAAAAAAGAAGTACAAAAAGTAAAAGAATATTAAATTATTGAAGTAACACTATGCCATTCCGAATGTTTCCAGATTCACATGCAACATGAAATACGTTTAAATTGAAATAATTTGAATAATTTTTGTTGGAATTCATACAATCTAAAAATTATACTCTAAAACAGTGGTTTTCAACCTTTGGTACCCGTACCCCTTGGGGTACACAGGAGGCCCTGAGTACCCTAGTACGTCGAACTCCACACAGGAGGCCCTGAGGAAAATAATTTCCCTAAGGGCCTACGTCACCTTTGAAGATGCTGTGTGGAGAGTCTTTTTGAGGAGAGGAAGGAGTGAAGTCTCTTCAAGACCCATGTTATAGGAGGGACGAAACACAGAGGCCGACAATTCGTTCCACAGCCGAGCTGTTGAACTCAAGAACGAGTCTTAGAAACGACCCGTTCTCATTTCTTTAGTTTTTAAAGTTCTTTACGCACGCTTAACTTGGGGAGTAAGCTGGTGAATGCGTGACGAGAGCGTTACGAAAAGCGGGGCGGACGGTAGTTGAGAGGGAGATATAAGTTAGTGAAGATAGAAGGACAGAGAGTTACGATTCGTATTACTGTAGGGGCAAGAGAGAGAGGTGCGAGCGCACATTTTCTTTCTCTCTTTCTCCCATAGCCAATTACGTTTCATATATCTAAGACACAGTGCAGGCCTATTGTCTGTATCACACTGTAGGAGCAAGGGAGAGCAGTGCGCGCGCACATTTTCTTTCTCTCTTTCTATCATATAGCTCACAGTCGTTTGGTCTAAAGCACAGCCGTTTTTTTTTAGTTTCTTTAGTAATAAAGTCAACCATGTACAAATGTTGGGCGCGTGTTCGGCGTGTTTCCCGACTATGCACCGGTGCCGAGGGGATCAATGACGCTAGTTCCTCGAAGCATCTTTCATTGTAATACCGTCTGTTAAGTTAAGAGAATCTATCAAACGTACCGCCCGTTTCTGCTGTAATAAATGATGGACTCTAACCCCCCCCCCCTAATTATAAAAAAACTTTAAGAATATAATCCTTCTTGACTAAGTCTGTACGTAGAGTTCGTCGCCTCCATGGTCGTATTCGTAGCCTTGTAGTTCGGTCACTCACGCTTCTCTCTCCTTCATTCCTTTGGCAGCGCCTCGACACCCCTTTACGTAATACGTTTTAGGTATACGTGGCGAGATGCTCTCAATTAATCAACTTGCAATTAACCACTTAACGTTGTGTCATTTTTTTGTTTTAAAGGTTTGATATGGTTAATCCAATTTAATTAATAATTTGTTTGTGGTAAACCCTTTGTTCTTTTAGGTATGGCGTGTTACAATTCACTAGGGTCCGATTTACAATGACGGACTCTAGCTAACTTGAAAATAACTAATGCTATCGTTGGTGCAACTTCCTCCCCTACTAACGTCCGATCTATACTTGTTTGTTGATGATTATTTCTTCTGAATTAACACGCGTCATCTTCCCTAGTACCTAGTACATAAATATACCTTTATACAGTGAATTGGGGAGATCCTACCTTTAGTATAACGCTGCGAATCCTCTGCTATTCTTGGGATGCTAGCATATAAAATAATTTGACATTTGTACTCTAGTTACGGATTTTCAATCAAAATTCAATCAAAACGGGCCCGGGATGCACAAATTCTACAGTCACAGTTGTAAGTGGAGTTCGTTAGTTAGTTTTGAGTTTGAGTAGGTATTTTTGGGAGATTACTAGGGATTGACATGAAACAAAATATGTCTTGCTTAAATTGGACTCCTCCATTTCCGCAACTGACTTGGTGAGGTTCAATTAAAACCGCCCGGTCAGCCTCCAATTCCATCACCTCCAGAGAATATTTTGATGGTCGCAAGCGACAAATGAAAAATCGACATGTTTTGCTTCCTGTCGGGAAAGGGTTTGATGTGTATTTCCGGTTCGTATGGTGATAGTGGGAGTGTTCTCAACCAATGCGCCGCCAAATTATAATGGTGTTAATGCTAATGTTGCTTGATGAAATGTCATCTCATATCGCTTGATGTGAGGATCTGCTTCGATTTATGGTGTGGTAGCCGATGTCCGGAAGTATTCAGGATTGCGTGGGTGGCACGAGGTTTTAGATTGTGACATCCTCAAAGCCGAATTGATGATGATGATGATGATGATGATGATGATGATGGTGATGATGATGATACTGTAGAAGTCTTTCAGCATGTCAATGACTAGAGTCCCATTCACTCCTATAGCATCGAACACGAACATTGAACCGAAGTGGATTAGACAAGCGGCAATGTCAGGAGGTCGGTGGAGCCGCTCCCTCCTCTGATCTCGTGAAGTTTGAATTTAGTAAAGGTGGATTTTGATGTCATCGACCCTGCAGTCACACAGCTCCTCAACAGTCCCGTTCTCCGTCCAGCATACCGCCTCGAACCAGTAGAAATGATGCTTACGTTTTCCTAGGCACGTTATAAACATGCCTCAGCCTTCAGCCGCGGTGAACATCGGTATTTGATTTGAATGAAAATACCTCCCCTCGCATGACGGAAACAGGCGTGACGGGGACGGTCCCCCATTTAGCGTCACGGGCATCCGCCCTACGATAGGTGATATCCCAAGCTCATCTCAAATATCAGCTCGAAGAAGGAATGTCAAGCTCGGCTTCCAGGGTGCTGGGTCCAGGAATGAATGGCACCGGGTCGTGAATCCGGCTTCCATTCCTTCTATTTCCCCTGTTACGCTTTCGTCCAAAATACATTCCCAACCTGAAGCTGGATGATGCCCTAATTCTAATTTTGGGGAAGATTATGAAAATTTATCCGGTTTCCGACAAAGAGCCGCCGATCGATTGCTAAAACAACTCTGTATGTCATGTTCTCTTCGTTCCGCTGACAAGGTAACTCCCCACGAGCGTAACCAAAGGGTAGTGAAGTCAACGCGAATTTCGTCACTTCTTTTCCTTCATTACGGAGGTAGCCCGGCCAGATCGTTTTCTCCGTCCTGTATTTAATTGACCTCCCGCGACAGCGACTCTTATCAGCTGATACCTCTGGAGGGGGGTGGAGGGGGGAGTTGTGGGAGCACGTCGTTTGCCTTCCAGACGTCTCCCAATGCCTGTATGACGATACATGTGATAGCATATACGTCGACATCATGAAAGGGCTCCTGCCTCGCTCTCAACTGCTTCAGGCCCGTCCAGAGACACAGGTTTCCAAGCCTCCATCACAAAGGATTCCAATTTAATTGAACCAAGCCTGTAATCATCGCTTGCTTCGCCTCCACATTTGGGAAATAGTGTAGCCCACCAGCAAATCGTTCACTTCGCCCCCGATCATAACTGCATAAAGTGTAACCTACATTCATGGAATAGGGAAGCTTAACTCAAAATTTACTCCAGCAATCACCAGCTTCAGCGCCGTAACTCGTTCGGTTAAATTTGAAGGAAGGAAAGTTGCTAAATAATAATAGCAGAGCGCGTCGCGCGCGATGTCTGAATACCTACTGACGGTCTCGTTCAATCGCAAATACTAAGGATTTAAGCTAGAATGTAAATTTTGTATAAAATATACCTAACGTAAAGTGCTATGCACACTTCCAAGCGTGAGTTTAAACGAAGTCAAAAGCTAGCTTAAGTAGGTCTCTACATAACAGTTTTCCTGAGATCCCTGAAATTTGACGTAAAAGGCGTGGGGTTTTTTTTTTGGGAATGGGAATTCTAGTGTATACATTTGTTAGTTAACAGAAGCCTCATGCAATGCATCCTTTTTCCAAATAAGTATACCTAGTACGTACAGACCTTGCCTAACAAATATCTTCAATTACTGAGTAAATTCTAAAATGTTTTTGAGAATAGGTATTCCTAATGTAATGTAATTTATTATATCCAAATAATCCCCTAACCTAGTATTTCTGATGTAATGTCTCGCAACACAATCATAATGCTAAAATTAACAAAACATCCCCACAGACCCCCTCCCCTTACAATCATTGCACCTCAGTGGCTCCATTATGGTTATTGATCTGAAAAGTTCTTTAGCACCGTTGTGATTTTGAAACTCGATAAAACGAAAATTAGTGACGCAAAAAGAAGAAACACTTGCATCTATAGGATTTACCCTGCGAGAGAATGAGATACTCTAATCGGTCTTCTCTTTGTGAGGTGCTTTGTAGCCTCCCCACTCCTGTCTCCTTGGGTTTTCTGAAGGTTTCACTTCTACCGCGTGTAGACTACACCACTGTAAATTCTTTGTTTCTAAAATGCTGACAGCTGTTTTTTTTGTTTTTATGAAAACTTCCTTAACACCGTTGTGATTTGAAACTAGATGAAACGGAAACGTGCGACACTAAACACATCTATAAGATTTATCCTGCGAGAGAATGGGATACTTTAATCGGTCTCCTCTTTGTGAAGTGCTTCGTAGAATAAAATGTGAAATAATTGTAACACTTGGTAACGATATTATAATAAATAAACCTCACAATTAACGTATTCCTGATAATGTACATTAGTCTTAAATTCGTCATTCTTCCAAAGTTTAGTTTTCAGAAGGTTTCACCTCTACCGCATGTGAATTGCACTCTGATTCCGCTCACCCCATCGACTAGACAGGGAACCCGCCTAAAATGTCTAGTTACACAAAATTAAATGTTAGCTGTTGCCCGAAGTGTCAAAAGAAAGGAAGTCTAAATTTATGACCCGAACCCAAAACAATCACTCACTATAAAGTATCTCAGCATGACCTTGGGTAGGCACACTCTCCGAAACCTAGAATTAAACTTGGCTTTTGTTTCTTTTTTTTCGCAAGGCCCGTACTAAATACGTAATGTAAATATATAATTTTAAACAAGCTTACCAAATTTTCCATGCTGCATAATCCGATTTAACCTCCACATGCACTTTCGCAAAACACAAAACCTCATGCAATTATGAACTGAATTGAGAACGAATTAATTCCGAATGTACGTCCGAATATTTTCACAAAATAGCGAACTTCCCGAAGTTAATTAAATTATTTTCGTCAATTTCAAAATTGACCGTCTCCCTCCGCGAACCCCTCCTGACTGTTTTTATTTAAGACTCTCTTATCCGCGTTTTCCTGACAATAAAACGAATTATTCCCCGTCTACACGCCCGAAGTACTGTTATTATTCCCTGAATAACTGCAAAATGACCGTCCTCCTCCGCAAACTTTTCCTGACTCTCAAAATCCGTCCGTCCCCGAGACCGAATCTACCCTGACTGTCTTTATTTAAAATTTAATTTTCCCTTTAAATTTTGTCAATAAGTGAATTATTTTCCGCTTGCACGTCCGAACTACTGTTATTATTCCCTGTATAACTGCTACTCTGAACTACGTCCGACTTCGAGACCGAAACTACCCTGACTCTCAAAATCCGTCCGTCCCCGAGACCGAATCTACCCTGACTGTCTTTATTTAAAATTTGATTTCACTTCTTTTCCTTCCCTGCCCGTGTGTGCGGTCCAAATCCCCTCGTTTTTTTCTTTTATCATCTTCTTCTCTAAAAATTCTTCAAATATTCGTTAAATCTCATAGCGATATATTTAACTTAATGACCGAATTTGTCAAATTTAATCACCATTTTCGAAGAATTCTGACGTTGTTCCATGTTTTTTAGTTTTTTGTCGCAGTTTCAGAACTTCAAAATAGTAATTAATTATCATGTACTTGAAAAGCTAGAACACTTTCTAAAACAAAGCCCAGTGACGTACCTAATGGACTCGACCCTCACATGTGGCACAGTTTTGTAAGAAATGTTACATTCCTTTCGTCTATTTTTTTGTGGCTTTTGCTGGGGTCAAATGTGCGGATCCATAAATCAGCCCCGTAGATACTGGTGTTTCAGAAATTATTTCAGCGCTCTTACAAAATGGCTCCATTCAAACCACCCAAGTATTATCATTATTAAGGCGAGTTCATCATATTGCACAGAATGGAAGGTTTTTTTAGGTATTTTGGGGCTCCTTGGCACCTCTTATGATTTCAATTCTTTTGAGATTTCGATTGCAATTCCACTTGCGATTTGTACATGGTTAGCAGTTGTGTACTATCTGCAGTATCTGCGGGCCCTTTACAGTACGCCCAGTTTCCGAGAGGCTAACTTTACTCTTGCTTCGATGGAGCCCCCATACCTGAGCTGGTCACTTAGAGTTACACCCAGCATATCGATGGAAGACCTGTTCGGAAGATTGCTTCCGTTGAAGGAGACTAGATTTTCATTTCGATCCCTTTTAGACGTGATCAGACATGATTGGGTCTTTGAAACATTAAATTCGACGAGGTTATTCTTACCCCGAGAGTAAGATTGTAACTCAACACAAATACACATATTACCATAATTAAAATGTCAAGTTCTCATAATACACATCACAAACACAATTGATTGATCTAGATTCTGATTTTATGGTTTGAACTAAAATTATAAATTTAACTGCCCTAAAACGGAAATTACTACCCTACCTACTTTGCAAATTTTCTAGCAAACTAAAAAAAATAATAAGATTGGGAATATTTAAAGACATGATGCTTTAAAAATTTTAAATATAGACCAATATTATTTTATGACTTTATTATGTGGATTGTACGCTACTGGGTTCATGTGAGCCTTAAAGTAGTAAAGCCGTTCGATATACTCGTACCTACTACCTAGTACCTAAATGTGGGAGAAGCTTTAAAGGTCAAGGAAGTTTAAGCTTATGCCTGAAGGAGATGTTAAATTGCGAACTCCGGAAAAAGACCTCTCGAAAATGACATCATTTCAAGTATTACTTTACTACAGGTCGTCACGGTTAAGTTCCAACAAGATTAAGTTTTGGGAAGCGGGTATGGGAACCATTTATTGGATAAACAGCACCTCTACCATAGATCACCCCAAGGGGTTCGCTACGTTTGGTGACTTAGCAGGGATGCCCAGGTTCATGGGGTGAGGTTTGTCAAAGTCTTGGTGGCCGATGCGTTTACAACTGGTGTGTGATGTGCCGGATCGAGAGAGGCTGGTTAAGGTTGTCTGTTGTCTTTTGATCTCTCCAGCCAGAATCCCTCGACCCATCGCCTTGCGCCGCAGTTGAAGGGATATTTTCATACGTCCGTAACTCCTGATGGACACACTGACCCCCAGATTCCTACCTACCCCTCATACCTATTTCCTTCCCAGAACTTCTTCTTCCTTTCCTTAAAAAATCCCCCACACAGCATTCCCTAAGATGATATACGCCCTAGGGAAAATATTTTCCTCATATCCTGTGTGGATCTAATGTAAAAAAAACAGATGTTTATTTATTTATTTTTTTATTATGTGCATCTGTATAAAAAAGGTTTACATATATTTTTGTTGGCCTTGCCTGTCTCACTAGGAAATCCTGTGTCGAGACAGACTAGTTCACAAATATTTTATACATTTTTCAATAAAGCAAAAATATTTGACAAAAAATTTCAGATTGGTAGGTAGTCGTAACAATAATGAGATAGAGGATTATATTTGGGTGAGGCGACTAATTATTGCACGACCTTTTTCGATGATCCATTGTTCGATAAGGATTTTGTTTTTGTTAATATTATTCGATTGTCTTGTTTTCTCAGGTAGGTTATTGTATATTCTAGCCGCAATGTATTTGAATTTTCTTTGACCAAATGTTGTGTTTCTATGAGTTTTTTGGTTTTGTGCCGCGTATTCACAATATTTTGGGTATTTTCATAAATTGAAGGTGTTTTATTTTTAAACAAATGAGTTACGATCGTTTTTTTGTATTAATTTATCGAATATTAATACATGGAATTTGTTGAATATATTTATTTATTTATTTATTGTTGTTATACGCCCGTAGGGGCTTTTACATAGATTATAAAATAATATTTAAGATATCGAGGATTACACATACATAGAATTTATACCAAAAGTTATAAAAGTGAAAAAACTTTTAAGAATATACAAGTAGTTTTTAAAGAAAAAACCACTTGTATATTCTTGCGTAAAACCGTGAAATATTTTAAACAATGTAATATATCTATACAGTACTCGTTATTATGGGAACTTTAAGAATAACTTTCATAATTATTTTTTTACACTCAATAATGAATCTATAGCTGTTGCACCCCCCCCCCATGCGATTATTCCATATTCAATGATTGATTGACAAAGAGAGTAATAAACTATTTTCATTGATTTGGAATCTAGTATGTTTCTAAGGTTTTTTAAAAATAATAATAATGTTTATTCCAGGATGTGGGGAGGATAGTGCAATCCCACACGTCCCATAAAGTTGTACATATTTACACAACAGATAAAGTAAAAAAAAGTAAATAGAACAAACAAATATATAAGACATAAGCGATAATAGAAATAAAATAAATAATCAATTATAATGTAGGACGTGGTCTGGAGTGAGCTAGGGCCCAGCGCTCGCTCAGGGGTGGCGCTTGGTGCTGGAAGGCTGCGATCACCACTTTGTTATCGGAAGCCATTAGCCGCATCCTGGCTCCAGTGACCCGGTGTCTCATCAGACCGGCGAATCCGTGTAGTCCTAGCTCCGTAAACATTGAAGATGCGCTGCTGTATCTTCTGTATCCAAATATAATTCTGCAAGCATCATTATATTGGATCCGCAGTCGTTCTATTGAGCTGGTACGGTAGTGACACCATGTTTCACATGTATATAGGTTAGTGCAAAATGCATTGAACAATGTTTTTTTACATTGTTACTGCATTTGAAGAATCTTCGGGCAATCATATTAGACAGTATACTGATACTTCTCCGCTGTCGTTCAATATCACCGTCATCCGAGAGGTCTTCAGTAATAATGTGTCCCAAGTATTTTATAATCTTAGATGCGTTTACATTTTCCTCATTAAGTTTTACAGGGAGCATTTTCTCGGGATTTTTTCCATGGTGGAATGCGATTAGTTCCGTCTTCTTGGGGTTGTACATCATGTTGTGGTCATTTGCATATTCTTCACAGATTTTGAATAATGTTCTCAACCCCTTGATCGACGGAGCAAGGAGAATCATGTCGTCCGCATAACTTATGTGATTTAGGCATAAATTATTAATACGACAGCCCGCCCTGGTGTCCAGGCGATTTGATAATTCGTCCATGTATACATTGAACAGGATTGGGGACATACACCCTCCTTGCCTTACTCCTGATCGCAAATATATCGGTTAGGAGTACGTACTTGCCCACCGTACAACGTTTTCCTGCTGAGAGTGCCATCGGGATAGTGTGTTGATATACATAGTAGGTATATTTCTAGCTTTCAATTTCTCCCATAAGGTTTTATGACAGACCCTGTCGAACGCTTTGCTCAGATCTAAGAAGCATCCGTATACAGTAGTTTTTCGTTTCTTGTAATATTCTATTATTTGCTTAGCGGAGTATATTGCCATATTAGTGGATAATCTGTATTTAAGAAATAAATATGTTTTCTAAGTTTATTCGTGATAAATAGACAATTTGTTTTCCACTTAAGATATTGCTCGAATGTAAGACCATGGAAAAACGGCTGGACCTGGATTTGTTATGTGACTATCGCATATCAGTCCTAACCAGAGCCAACGAAGCCAGTGACACTATGGCATTCCCAATTTGGGTAATTTTGGCAAAAGATTGTGAGGCTGAAGAGAGAAAGGAAGGGAAGGAGATGTACCAGAAGGAGGATGCGAAGTACCTGACTATTCAGATCGGGTCACCCAGCATGGCTAGAGCTATTTCAAGCAACATTTCGACTATTTTTTTTTACATTAGCTCCACACAGCAATAATTTCCCTCAGGGAATATATAATCTACTATGTTATGTGGAGGTATAGTAAGTGATGGAGAGAAGGTTCTGGGAAGGAAAAATGTATGAAGGGTGGTTAGGAATCTGGAGGAACACCATTAATGATTCCCTTAGCAGCGGTACCCATATGCGCCTCCCAAAATGAGAATGGTGGTGTTTTACAAAGACGATGCTAAAAGTATTTACAACTTTTGAACTGAATATGTTTCTATTTTAAATCGTGACCTCTGTTTTCGTAGTTGAGGATCTTAACCGCTCGACCATGGAGTTCGTGTGAATGAAAACTAGAGTAAAAAATAATATTATATACTCAACTTTTTAAAATTCAACACGATTTGCGTATTTTTAATCCCTACCCCAAGACCGACTAGAGTACAGGCTTGGGTGGGCGCACGCCAAATTACGAAGTCAGGGCTGTCGCTAAGTAAGCTTCACTGCTTAAAATAGTCGTTAGACGTTAGTGTTATCAGTGTTTATCTGTCTATTTATAAAAAATTATAATGTCTGTAACATGTAGCGGGCGGGTGATTTGGTTTGTATACAAATCTACAGTTTTTTTCGAAAATGATGTAATTTTGCACAACAAGTTTTTTGACTTCATCTAGTTTAATTTAAATGCCTGCGGTAAATGCTTTGACGGCCGGCGTAGTGCAGCGGTAAGGCGCTTGACTCGCATTCCGAAGGTCGCGGGATCGAATCTCGACGTGGCAAATAAATTTTATTTGATTAATTTGTGTATTTCACAATTTATTCATTTAAAATAATATATAGATTATTTGCGGCACGTTCCAGAGTGGAAGATGCTCTCAGTATCGCCCTGGTGTAAGACCACCATTCAGAATTGAAACGTTGCCTGAAGTGGCTTCCGCCGTGTTTGGTGAATAGCCAGGTACTTCCAGATCTGGTACACACCAGATCTGAATAGCCAGGTACTTCCCCACCTTCCTCTTCCCTATCTCCTTCCCTCCCCACTGCCTTCAGCCTCACAACATACCCCACTTGGAGATGCCATAGTCTCACTGGCTCCAGACGGGAGCAGTTGGGACTCTTGTGCGGTTTTCATGTAAAAAAAAAACGAAAACAACAACAACACAAAAATCCGCAGCAAAAACGAGTATCAACAACAATCGCCGCCATTTGCAAACTGTCGTTGCTCGATGGAACTGACCTTACAACGCGCTATGGCCTGCACTCGAGATTCGTAGAAAATGTATTTAACTAACGCATTTTTAACGAACCTTGGCCTGTACTCTAGTCGGCCTTGTCCCTACCCCTAGTGACGTCGCAGCAGGGATGTTATTGTGGAAGCGACGCAAGGGGGGGGGGGATTAGACTGGCTACATTAACTAGCTAAAGGCTACAGATCGTGCTCAACGAGAGAGCAATCATCCCGCTGGTTCATTGTTATCTCATCGTCCCGTGCCAGTGCTACTCTGTTCTATACGGTTCTGTTTTGTCCTCCGTCACCCCTGACCGATTCACTCCTCACTGAGGCCGGTGGCTGTTTTCTTCCGGGAAATTGGACGCTTTTATAATTACAATAAACGTACGTTCCTTATCGCTACAATGCTGCAACTCTTTCATACACATTAAATATTGGTGAGACACACAAAATACGTGTGACTCTTTCCTCCAGAGTACTACTTATGCGACGGGAATTGTGTTTCAATTTCTTTATACGGGGTGAGGGAATCGTATGAAAATAATTGTATGTTTCCTTTGGGGGGGTGCAGATACTACAGACATACGTTCACCGTTAGTCAAGTAAAAAATAGCGGCAACATTATATGTTTCAGAACAAAGGCAAATCCATCAGTGAATTGACATTTGACGTTTTTGAATTTTTGGAATTCACTCGTACTCCAATATTATCCTTTTATTAACTACTAGCTGGTCCCGGCATGCGTTGCTATGCCATTTAATAAAGAAATTGTTTCTCCCTGAGTGTCCTTTCCCATTCGTCCCGTTCCTCTTCCGCCTCCCCTTCTTCTCCTGCGTCCTCTTCCCCTCTCGCGTTCCCACTCCGTCACCTCCACCTTCCCTCTCCCCACTCCACTCTTCCCCCCTCCCCCCATCCCGTCAACCCCCCTCCCGAGTTCCCCTCCCCCTTCCAAGTCCCCCTCCCCCATCTCTCCCTCCCTTCCGCTTTCCATAGCAATAGCTGCTTCCTCGCGTGCCACCAATAGCAATTTTTTTATACAAATTTCATAATGCCAGGGCTCACCTGAAGTTTTATAAAAACTTTTTCCTGACAATAACAAACACACAAAAAAAGAATTATCCAATTTGGTGCAGTCGTTCGAAAGTTATGCGTTTAGCAACACATTCAGCGATTCATTTTTATATTATAGATATTCCACACTTTCGAAATTACCTTCAAGGCTAGTAGTATTGTAGGGGTCTACGGAGACGTCACGGTGCAGTGTATGAGAGAGATGCAGGAAAATGATTACTTTTTTCATTTCGAGCCAAAAGACCTACGTACTTTGAAAGAGCTGCAAAAATATTGTGAAAAAGAACTATGTTTATTGCCTTTTTTGACGTCACGATACCGTTACCGTGAATCGTCATTGAATACTCGTAACATCATTGGCAACCGCTGGCTGTATTGATTAAATGCTGGCTAAGTGGTTTCGCGCTGCCGCTGCCGCTGGCCTGTAGACCGTGCGTGCAAGTGCAGTGTTTAACTTTGAACAGAAACAAATCTTTTTAAACCCCTCACCATCCATCATTAATTTTATGGTGAAAAACAATTCGGTATTTTCACAGTAACACCGTTAATAAAGTATGAAAAATTTTAAGTATTTTTTTCTAATTCTGATCGTCCATCTATAAATGTGTAATATTAATTTTCATTCATAATTATTGATTTTAAAAACGATCTAAAACCTCACATTCCTAAACAGTTTAAACTGACTACAACGTCATTATGACGTAGAAAATGCTGCTATGCATAAGGCGTGACAGATTCTTCACAGATTTTTTTATTCATTAAAAATTATTAAAATGCCAATCATTATCGTAATTTTTTCTGAAACATTTTTCAATGGTAATAAAAAACCATTAAATTACCCTGTTATATGTTCTATGAAAATATTAAACTTTTTTTAAATCTTAGTACTGTACAATAATGAATACCTACTAACAGGGAACTGAAAAATTATAATTATTTTTTTTTACATGAATACCGCACAAGAGTCCCAACTGCTCCCGTCTGGAGCCAGTAGGACTATGGCATCCCCAATTAGGGTATTTTGTGAGGCTGAAGGTAGTGGGGAGGGGAAGGAGATAGGGAAGAGGGAGGTGGGGAAGTACCTGGCTATTCAGATCTAGTCATCAAACATGGCTAAAGCCATTTCAAGCAACGTTTGAATTCTGAATGGTGGTCTTACACCAGGGCGATACTGAGAGTATCTTCCACTCTGGAACGTGCCCCAAATATACTATATATTATTTTAAATGAATAAATTGTGAAATAGCACAAATTAATCAAATAAAATTTATTTGCCACGCCGGGATTCGATCCCGCGACCTTCGGAGTGCTAGTCAAGAGCCTTACCGCTGGACTATGCCGGTCGTCGTATTTGACAAGTTTAAGTATTTCCCCAATAAATGAAGACATAATTTGTCTCGACGCCACCTAGCGAGGGATTTTAACACTAACAATGTCTCTCTCGCAAAAATAAGGTTGGTAGTTTTCAGGTGGGAAAAAATATAGTAAGCAGTAATTATTGAATGAAACACTAGTATATATTGAATCATTTGGTGGGTACAAGATAAGCCGCCATAGCTCAATTGGGAGAGCAACTGACCGGCAATCAGAAGGACACGGATTCAAGTCCCGTTGGCGTCATGTATCTTTTCTCGGAAAATTTTTCAATGTGGATGAGTGTTTCAGGCTGATAATTATTGCTTATAATAATTGTCATCCTTTGTGCTGTGCATAAAAATCTTGTCTTAAATGTTAGTTTAACAATAAAAATAATAATTATATTTGTATTTAATTCGTATAACTCCATTTAATTTTTAATATTTAAATCAAATTTAATAATGTTATTCAGTTCTGCAAGCATTTTTTTTATTATTGTGTCAGCTATATACAAAAAGGGGTTTGTTTAGGCCATTTTCAAACTGTGGTTAGACCACTATGAGATTACTTATTTATAAGATTCTATTTATCTCCTCCAAAGTTCAATTTTTAAAGTGCCTAAAATGATGTATTACCGGTGAAACCGATTTATTGAGAGAATAATTGAGACACTAGATTCTCTATTGTTACATTAAGCCAAAACAGCTGTCATAATAATATTCTTAAAAAACTTTGCGGAACTTAATAATAACACTACTAAATTTAATTTTAATAAAATTAATATAATTCGACTGGTGCAATCCTGCGGGCAAATCGTGCTTCGATTCAAAGTACGTTCTTTAAATCTCTTCCCTTTATTCTATTTTTAAATAACCTATGGTGGGGAAGATAGAGCTTAATTTCCACCCTACCCCCCCCCCCCCCCCCTAGTACATAGCACCCGAGGCGCAGTGGTCCCCACCCCCTCCGCATTTTCCCACCGCCTATTAGCCCGCCACTGGGTAGGTACGTGATTCTAATTCTTTACGTCAACTGTATAAGGCTATAAAGCAATTTAACGGGCTCAAATGGAGAAGAAATTGGATTGTTATTTTTTTACAGCAAATTGAGCGCTTTTATTATTACCGTGACGATCCACAATTACGGTTTTGCTTTTGTTCTTAATGCTACAGCTCTTTCTTGCACACTAAATAACAACAATCGAAAATGAGACAAACGCTGAACGTGTGTCTGCACCTCCCCAAAGGAAACATTCAATCGATATCATACATCTCCCTCAAACGTATTAATAAATGAAATGCTCTTTCCGCCACCGTAGCTGAGCCGTAATAAGAGTTATCTGTTTCCTCCAAAAAAAAAGTAGTACTTTGGAGGAAATAGACACACGTGTATTGTGTATCTCTTCTTTTGTCTCACCTTTATTTAAGTGTAAGAAAGAGCTGCAAAATTATTTTTTTTTAATTAAAGAACATACGTTTTATGACTTTTTGTGCAATCAGATACCGTAATCATGATCGTCACTATAATGTATATATTCTGTTATGATTTGATTTATATTTACAACCTGGCTTCTTACGGTTACCAATGTATTGATATTTTTATGTTTTATGTAATTTTAAATACTTAATCTTTTGTTTTAAAAAAATTTTGGTCTCATACTCCTTTATTATAAATTTTATTATTTCTAATTTTTTTATTATGCTGTTTAATCAGAGGTAAAGTCACAAGGAGGAAATCCATAAATGGTTTTATTTTGGTTATACAAACGTGTACAAACTGGAAAAATGTAAACTGTCGATTTCAATAAATAAAATAATAATAATAAAAATGCTCAATGAACACTGCCCTGCTAAATTTTCATAACAGGTTCAAAAGCAGCAGAATGGTTGTAGGACGATTTGACACATTATTCGTAATACTTGGGTATGCTTACTGGCTGAAAAGCGAGATTGTATGATTCTAGGAAATTGGGTAATTTATTGCAGTCCTAAGGCTATTCAGGTTTGATAAATTATCAGTCATTACGCGATGAGAAATGAAAACAAAACTTAAATATTCATGAAATATTGACCTTTGGCGTATTACTATTTGCCCAATTAAAAACACCGAAATATTAAGGATTGTATCTGGGGAGTTTTTAGTTGTTAATTACCATTTTATTTATGACAGTACATTTGACATTTTAATTTGTCAAAATGTGTTTTACTACCTAAATAACTACGACATTTCTGTTTTAATTTTTTTTTATCTGTATATTAAAGTTAAATATAAATAAAATAAAACTGTACTGTTTTCATAAACATAACCCACTTCATACATTAATTATTTTAGAAATGTCCTAGTTTCAAGTAATCTTAATAGAAAAAAAATAGAGATTTTAATGAGGTCCTAATAATTAAGGATCATTTTCAAAAAGTGAAATATCTCCCTCAAATCGCTTTTTATTAATCTTAAATATTCTCTCTGCTGGGTGACATTTTTTATGTTTTTTTTTCAACTTAAAACATACAAAATCAATAAATATTTCACAGTTAGGCTTGGAGTGAGTAGTTGAGTAGTAACTTGCCTGGTAATGAAAAAAAAAATTATTTGGTTTTGAAGAAAACAAAATTGAAAAAAAATATCATAAAAATTCACCGGAGACCAAACTTTCATAACATGTTTTATTCCAAAAAATGTCTAGGTAGTACTTATATTTACAGTTTACATTTCTTGTATGGATGTGTCAACGTTAGGTATTATGTTTTAATTTTGTTTAAGGTGATTGTCTGTTAGGGAACGTACCCATACTACGTGACCTGTTCAGGGGGGGGGGGGGTCATCAAAATACCACGCTTGGTCACAACGGGGGGGGGGGGGGGCTTAGGTTTGTATCACGTAGTCAATCTAGAAATCTCGCGTTTTTTTTTTCGAGCTACGAGGGGAGGTTTTTAAGTTCGCGGAATGGGAAGTTAAGTGATTAATGGGGGTACCGCCGAATTAGATACTAATTGAACAACTCATTTTTAGGATAAAACCGGGTTTTATCGTAATAAGGTCATTAGTCTTTGAGCTTTCGTCGACCAAACACTTCAATCGGGAAGAAATTGTGAAATGTGGAGAAAATTCAGTTCCGCGCTGTTATAAAGTTCCTTTAAGTTAATTTAAAGATCGTAAAAATGTATTAGGGTAGTACCTAGGTGAATATGTTGAAAAGGAAAAATAATTTTGGTTTTTATTTCCACTCCTTACCCAATCCGCTAACTTAAAAACCCACCCTCGTACATTCAAATAAGTGAAAAAGTTCAGGGAACGTGTTTGGATGATTGAGATGAAAAATGTTTATAAAAATAACAAGACTTTCGTTTCCATAAATTACGTTCCAGTTTCAATATATTTTGACATAAGTTTTATCTTGATAATATTTTTTCCACTTGTAATGCATGCACTCTTGCTGTCAGCTGTCACGCAGCAAGCGCCGTATTCATAAAGACAAATACCTATAAGCCAAATAATGCATTTTTTCATTTTTTGTTAGCAAAAAATGATTCGAAACCATATTTATGAAATACTACGTGAAAACTGTAGGGGGGGGGTCTTGGATTATACTACACGTGGTCACCGGGGGGAGGGGGGGGGGGGTAAAAAATTGCAAAAAGTGTGTCACGTAGTATGGGTACGTTCCCTTACCGGTTTCGACACAGAAAATTAGGAATATAAAGTAACAAATGTACATTGAAAATTAAAACTCTTCAAAACAAAATGTAGAGAAATTGTTACATAGTTAACGCCGATGAAATATTTTTATAATTATTTTATTAAAAGGTTTAGTTAGGTGAGGTACTTAGAAAGGCAGAGCAAACATAAATTCTAATTTTTTAAAATTATTTTATACTTAAAAAAAATATAAGGGCTATTTATTTCGCTTATTGAAAAATTATAAATACTTAAGATCAACAAAATATTTAAAAAAAATTACATCATTTTGTCATCACGCGAATGAGCATTTTTATTGCTAACTTTAATGTAGGTATATATTAAAGCAAACGTTGAATGAAATTTAAATCGATATTGATTTATTAGTTAAAAATTATGGTTAGAAAAATAATAAATCTTTCTCTTCGGAACCGTCCTGTACAGTTGCAAGGGTTTTTTACAATTTGAACTCTCAGCGGCTGGTTAATGGGCCTTAAAATTGAATGTATGAGTGAAATAAAAAAATGTTTGTATAGATATCTTTTATATCTTTTATATCTTTTCTGATAAGGTATACATGACCAGAAAAGACCTTTAATTTAATATTTTGTAAAATATATGTGTATATAATATGTAACTCATATTTTTTATATTACAATAAAAAAAAAAAAATAAAAAAAAATTTCTCTTTGTGAAAAACTCCTTATTTTCAGAATCGTACACGGAATAGAAAATCACAAAGCAATAATTTTCACAATGTCAAATAATATAACAATAACACGTGTTTTTTATATTGTGCGCTCGCATTCTGGAGAAGTTGTGACCTTAGAAATAAGTATGAATAAAAATAGGCACGTGTATTTGCCAACCAGAACCCGAAATAAGTTGGGCACCGAGCAGAAGTTTTCTTATTTACTCATTTTACAAGTCTGGGAAGTAGAGTTTGGCATTAGTTCTATTCAGTACAGAAACGAGCATGTCGAAGTTTGGATTTTACTAGTTTCAACAAACTATCTGGAATGCTCACTTCTTACTTCTGTCTGTACAATCAAGTTAAAGTTTTGAATGAGTATGTACATTTATTCATTCATTACAGTTATTATTTGCTTATTTTGTCACCCGTTACTTAAAACACGATTTGTTAAGTCGGTGCTTAACATAAACATTTATCATTTTTTATAAATAAACCGTTTTTTGGGTGAAAACGAGAATATTTGAAGGTTTCCCACTTGGTAAACTGGCGTTTCTATAAAAATTGGGAATAGGCCACTTGCATCACATTGTTTTAATTTTTTTTCCGGTTTAGGCAAATATTCTAAGATATTCCGTATTTTTTTATCGTATTTTTGAAACCCTGGCGATTTTTTGAAAATTTCAATCCGAAAAATCAGACCGTTTTTTATAAACCAGAAAGACGAGACATAATTATATAGGTGCGAAAAAACGATAGTTACATATTTTCGTTATTTGTTTTTGGGGTGTTATGCTGTGTTGCGCTACCTCCTTCTTTAGCCAACGTTTTGGACATCGTTGCAGTGTCCATCATCATGGCAGATCCGGCAGATCATCTACCGGATCTGCTGGACACTGCAACGATGTCCGAAACGTTGGCTAAAGAAGGAGGTAGCGCAACACGGCATAACACCCCAAAAACAAATAACGAAAATGCTTTTGTCCGTGAAAATCTTAAAACTTATCTGATAATTACATAGCCGAAAATCATTTAAAAAAAATAATTTTTTCCACACGAATGACACAGGAGAATAACGGGGCATACCAAAAATATTAAATTTCATAAATATTTTTTTCCTTAATCCATCTTATTGGTCATAAATCATTATAATTTTCAACGTCTATATTACTAAATCAAATGTAATATACTTGTACTTGTAAACTATAATAATAATAAGAATATTATAAAATTTGATTTTGTTAAAATCCGCACCATTATCATTATACCTCTAAAACACGTACGGACAAAGTAAAATGTACGGGGTTCTCTTCATAACATCTGTCAAAAAATCAAACCAAATGATACGTTCGCAGAGAACAAACAATAAATCTAGTGAACGTTAAATGTCAAATTCAAAAATTCGCCTGAAATCAAAGTGGTGCCATATAAAAAAATAAATCAATGTGGAATTTTATATAAATAATTCGGAGACGGGACATTTTCATGTAGTGACGTCACGAGCCCAAATAATGGATTTATTAAAAAACTGTACATTTCTAAAAATTTTTACTAACATTTTCGTAATCTTAGTTAAAAAATCTATCCACACGATTTTTTCCAAGTCGTTATGAAGTCCATGCGACTGGCCCATTGGAGCGGCAATTTTGCGGAATTTATGGATACTTGAATCTGTTTACAGAAGCATTGCCAAGCAACTAATGCTACACCATAATGATAAACTTATGACTTTTACTCTTTTTATTTAATCCATCTTTTTTATGCGAATACCATAGCACCGCAGTCCCACAGTCTGAAACCGGTGGGCTTGTGGCATCCCCGAAGGGAGTGAGGAAGTTTTTGGAAACGTTTTGATTCGTATGGTGGTCTTTTACTTGGGCGATACTAAAAGTATTTGAGATATTTTAAGGTGATTTTTTTACAAAAACGGTGCTCTGCAAATTATCCAATTATCATTATTACCATCTTCCACTCTGGAGGGTGCTGCAAATACACTGAACAACTTGATATACCGTACCACAAGTGCAGCAAATGACATTCTCAATTTGCTAAAAATGCCTCCGTAGATAGACATAAAGTTTTTTGCATAATTAATTTACAAATGACTATTACAAATTTACATGAATCAATCAAAGCATTGATAATAATAATTGCATATTGGTGTAAAACGAGCAAGTCCTTGGCGACGCCCCGTGGAAACGTAAGCTGAAATGGCGCGCCACATCCGTCTCCGGTCGGATGAAATAATAACATAATTAATTAACCTAATTTGATATTGAAACGGATTGAACATTGATTGGCAACTACACCGAGTACATAGACTCCGTGATTAAAATAATGAAGTTAGAACAATCTCTCACATGAAACCGAAATGATTGATTTTGTCATCACAATTTAAGTTGAAGTAGTCTTTATGATTTCTGGTAGCGTATAATAATATTTCATTCCTTTGTAGAAAAAACATTTTTCATACTGGCTTTTAAATGCGGAATGTATGAAATTTAGTATTTTTTTTTAAATTTTAAGCTTCACGCAGGAGGCCCAGAGGAATATAATTTTCCTCTGGACCTATTTCATCTTTGGGGATGCTGTGTGGAGGGTATTTTTAAGGAAAGGAAGGGGTGGAAGTTTTGAGAAAAAGGTTATGAGGAGGGGTGGATAGGAATCTGGGGGTCAGTGTATCAAGTAACGACGGACGTATGAATATATCCCATACATGAATACACCGCAGGAAGCCCTCAGGAAAGTAATTTCCCTCAGGGTCTATGTCGTCCTTGGGGATGCTGTGTGGAGTATAATTTTAAGGAAAGGAAGGGCTAGAAGTTGTGTGAATAAAAAAGGTGTGAGGAGGGATGGGTAGGAATCTGGTGACGGACGTATGAATACATCCCTTGCACTGTGGTGCAAGACGAGAGAGTCCTGCTGGAGAGGTCAAAAGGTCTCCCTCAACCATCTCGCCCGCCACGCAGTAGACGTGCAAAAGAATCCGCCGCTAAGACCTAAACAAACCTCACCCCATGAACCCGGGAGCCAAGTTAAGGTTAAATTAAAGGGTGCTAAGTCATCAAACGTAGAGAACTCTTTGGGGTTGGTATAACTTATGGCGGAGGTATTGGATTTCCAATAAATGGGTCATTCCCGCCTCCCAAATTATAGAAATGTAGTCAGGTCTAACTAATAAGTTTTACGCATAACACCATTTTTATTTTTCTTTTGTATCTCATGTAGGTAGAAAAGAGGATAATGTTTTTTTAGAATATATTTTTATGTCAGGTTTTTGTTGAATTTTTTTATAATTTACTATTTTATTTCTGTTTTCCGATCTCACTGATATATTGTTATTATCATGTTTTCTTGTACTTACATATTTTTTTAATTTTTAGAAGAAAACTTCTTCGGAAATGTTTTCACTTTGTGATGACATTATTTATTTGAATGAAAAGATAAATAACTTTGTTTACATCACTTTTATTTGTACACAATCTACATGATTTCATGAACGAACGACGTTCACATCATTCACGAAACATGAAGATTATGTACAAATAAAAGTGATGTAAACAAAGTTATTTGTCTTTTCATTAAAAATACATATTTTTCTCCTTTATTCATTGAACATACGATTATACGTGAAATTAGGTAATGTTATGGTGAGGAGGTCAACATAATAGTATCAGTGCACGCGCTCTACAGATCTCATGAAGCTCACTGTCTACTATGTCCACTAATATGCTGATTTGTAGTTTTCATGATGATCGACATGGAAAACACCTTTATAAGAACAAATAATCCTCTCACAGACTTGAAACGGTGAGGGGCTTTATATACCTACGCAAGTCTATAAGTGACGAAAGAAGTTGTGAAGAAGGTGAATAGAAGAATTTGCATGACAAAAAACGCCATGAGTAGAAGATATGGAGTGACAGAGGCATAACGAATATCACCAAGATGAGACTCCATATTTCAATACAGTGTAGAAAAATGGACACCTAGACCTAGAATCTGCGAAAGAAAGCGGATAAACACTCTCAAAATGTGGTGCTGGAGAAAAATGCTTCGGATTCCATAGACGCACAAATATGTCTATTTTAGAAGAGCAAGGTATCCGCAATAGGCTTTCAACTATCTGGCTACAACGTATTTTAAGATACTTTGGACACGTTACTCGCGAAACTGGGGACTCCAACTTGGAAAAACTCGTAGTCACTAGCAAAGTGGAAGGCAGAAGAAGCAGGGAAAGGTCACCAAAGCGTTATAGAAATCAAATATTACTAGCGTCTGGTACGTCGGTGTCGAATCACTTGGATGGACGAATTTCCTAAGATGGCTGATAAAGCGATCGAGTTCAACAATAAACTTGGAATAAATTCTACTCTAACTGACACGATTTTGGAGTCCAGCGAAAGTCAACCTCGCCAGCTATATTAGCGGGATTAGGGAACGTACCGGGCACCGCTCTCCGGCTGAGTGCATGATAATGCAAATTTATTCCGGTTTCAACGTTCGTTCCATTCGCCTGCTTTTCCTCTAAGCGAAAAAATTATTAAATCTGTGCTAACGTATTGTAACACAAAGTTTCAATATAAATACATTTGAGTCGCGTTAATCAAGAGTTTTTATTGAAAACCTCCACAATACACGCATCCAGTTTACAGACACGGCAAAGCCTGTAAACTGTCAAACCCTCTGGATAAAATATCTAAACATAACCCATATTGGACTGTTAACCCACACAGTCTTGTTCTACCACAGAGGTAACCGTCCATCAAATAGCGAAATGAAAAGAAAACCAATATAAGTCGTATCAATCTGAGTCGTCAATAAAATAGGGTGAGCAAGTGAGCACCTGCGGGTAGTGCCAATTAAGCTGAGGGATGTAAATATTTCCATGGTAAAGCCTACCCTGTGATAGGATGTGATGCGATGATACCGGCCGAAGAGCTCTGATCCTAAAGCTCTCATATAACCGCTTCTATTCTTACCCCAGTTTCAATTTGCCTCGCGAGCTTTTGTTCTGCCGAAGGGTTGAAGCGCTCATATTACTTAATCTCCTTTATTTGATTATAAAAAAAATAAATGATTGGGGTTTACTATTTTTAGTAATGAACACTTATACACCTTCAGAAGTTTTGATCAAACAAGATAATGTTCATTAATGTCATAAATATTATTAGAATATTTTGTAAAGCAGAAACAAATTTGTGTGATTTTGTAATTTGTTTGATAACATTTTTTGCAAGTTTGTGTTAAATTTCAGAATAACGATAACTTAATAAATCCCGGTCATTCGTAGGTAATATCTAGGGATTAGAGTCATTATTGTTTGAAAATACCCCAAAAACGGCATTTCCAAAATTACCAGTAGCGTCTCCAATTAGCTTTACCAATCAGGTATCTACTGTCAGCCCCGCCCCCCACCCCCTCCACCATCAATCACCTGCAACCCGGGTACTTCGTTCGAGACATAAGAAGTGACTTGCACTCACTTAAGTTTTAGCTTTTGGACCGAACAGACATGCGAAAGCTATCAGTTTGAGACAAAAACTCAAGACATAAGGCCTCTGAAGATGGACAGTGTGATCTGTCCGAAACGTCAGGAGTTAAAAAGTCCTTTTAAGGACTACGTTACGCGGGTAAACCGAGAAAATTGTTCTACATATATATATATATATATATATATATATATATATATGTATATTTTAACATACTTCAATTATTGTTATTTTTATTTCATTTAACACCTGTTAACTGACTTTATAAGTGTAAAAAATAACCCAAATAGATTAGAACAATAGATTTTTGACGTAACTGAAAAAAGTTTCAGTTTCGGTTTCGGTAGAAATTCATGTTTCGGTCGGACACTAATTATTATGTTCATTTTTATTTAGTTTTTGGTTAATTTTTTGCTTATTTAAATATAAAAAAAACTGTTGTCTCTGTATCACGGAGTGAATCATGAATATATAAATTTATCTAAATGAGGTCTTTTTAATAAATAGATACGTATATCCATATATAGTTCGCTGACAGCCCATTTTTTCGCTAGATCGGTACATACCAAGGTTCGTAGAAAATGTATTGGGATGGGAGCATACATACTTAGGCCGCTGCTATCACCGCCCATAGCCCCGTTGCGTTTATTCCTCTTCGTAGAGATTTAAAAGCCACTTTAAAAGCTTCCTTTGGCACAATATCGCTTACTTGTCGATAAGATATTCTTCTTTCGTATCAGAGGGGGACACATTAATTGTTCCCCGATATTTAGTGATTCCCCTCGGCCGGGAGACCTATTGCTCTTCGGCCCCATACATAGCAGCATAATTTGTAGTCGGAGGCCCACTTTTTAATTTACGTTCCCCATCACTCGCTGCCTTACTTCCACTCGGGGTAACAATATAAGTGTTGGCGACTTCGCAAACAGCGCGGCGGACACAAGTGCGGTAGTAGACAAGCTACGATATTATATCTAGCTTATATCTAGCTATGACATTTTCGATATTATTGTTGTATACTAATAATATCTAAAATATCATATATTATAAGAACAATCAATCAAATTTGGTACCTAACATAGGTACCTATTTAAAATACCTATAATTCTTGATTAGATTCAAAGTACTCGATTTTGGTTAGTACCATAGGTGGAGTACTTCCATTAAATTTATTAATTTAAAGAATTTATTCGAAAATTGAATTTTGATTCAACAATCGATGGTCTGCAAAATGTCACTTTCAAATTGTGATATTTTCGACAGTTTTGTAAGAATTTTGTAACGATTAAATAACTTTTCAGATGTATTGTCATTCGGTTGTAATAATTCAGAAGCCTTCGCGAGGGTGGAAAGACCATATTTTGAAAGTTTCAAAAATTTCCTATGGTTAATATAGCAATACGTAAACAACGTACATACATGCATACATGCATGCTAGCAAGCAAGCATACATTGATTTTTATATAAGTACATAGATTTACTCGTATAACGTTTACGAATTCTGAATTAAATTGCGATTACAAATTAATGTGTTTGCCGTACTTCGTTAATTAATCCGAAATTTATTAATAATAATACATTATTCTTAATGAAAAAAAAACTTTTTTATAACCAAAAAACATTATTTAATTTATTATGCCGACCGGTTTCGTTTAACACAAGCATCATCATCATCAGAGTTCAAAATTAAACTGTTTTCAGTTTCAGTCAACACAAGCAGCATCATAGTACAAAATTAAACTGTTTTCAGTTTCAGTCAACACAGGCATCATCAGGGTACAAAATTAAACAGTTTTCAGTTTCAGTCAAAACAAACATTATCAGAGTACAAAATTAAACTGTTTTCAATTTCAATCAACACAAGCATCATCAGAGTACAAAATTAAACAGTTTTCATTTTCAGTCAAAACAAACATTATCAGAGTACAAAATTAAACTGTTTTCAGTTTCAGTCAACACAAGCATCATCGGAGTACAAAATTAAACTGTTTTCAATTTCAGTCAACACAAGCATCATCAGAGTACAAAATTAAACTGTTTTCAGTTTCAGTCAACACAAGTATCATCAGAGTACAAAATTAAACTGTTTTCAGTTTCAGTCAACACAAGTATCATCAGAGTACAAAATTAAACTGTTTTCAGTTTCAGTCAACACAAGCATCATCAGAGTACAAAATTAAACTATTTTTAGTTTCAGTCAACACAAGCATCATCAGAGTACAAAATTAAACTGTTTTTAGTTTAATTTTGTACCCTGATGATGCAAGTGGTAAGCAAATAATAAGTTTTTTTTAAATTTCATAAAATATGTCAAACCACAAAGTGACTTCTTTCTACCAAAACATTATTCTTATGTGAAGGATCGATCGATACACATTTTCTCTGGAAATCAGATGCGTTAAGATAAAATTGGAAATCAGATGTGTTGAGATAAAAATGGAAATCAGATGCGTTGAGATAAAAATGGAAATGAGATGAGTTGAGATAAAAAAGGAGATATGCAACTTCTGTTGCGATAAACAATAGACATATATTGTAACAGATCTCTGTAATATTGGTGTACAACTGTTTTGTGGAGAGAGTGAAAATAAATACCAGACGTTTGTGACAAAACGCAGTTTTTTATTTTGTTTTTGTTTTCGGCCTTAAAATGCACATTGAAAATTATTTTGGTCAAATGCCTTAGTCTGACTGTGAAATAAATGATTATGGTAACATTATCATACCGTTCGCATCATAGCGATTTTAGATGAACCAGTTCAGTTCTGAGATTATCACTGGTCTAATCTAATATTATATCAAGTATAAATATATTTGAACAACCCAATATATTGTTCCGTAGTTTATATCAATTTGACTAAGTAAATGTTTGTGTGCTATTACCACGAACGAGAAACGATAAACGTTTATTTTGATATGCAAACGCTTCAGGCCTAAGTTGTCATTAATACTAAACTACCCACGAACATGTACGTGTGCGTTAACGTTTAACGTGAACATTAAACGTATTCACACCTCGCATACACGTGGTATGCATATTCAAATTTAAATAAAATAACATCAACACGGTATCCAGAAACCCGTAGGAAAATTTGACAATAAAGGTCTATGCCCACTACACCGTTCCATACCATGACCGTACTATAAACGTATCAGACACGAAATAAACACGCTACGCCCTACTATGCCCACTAGAACGTGCTAACACCGTATTATACCCGTACGTAACGGGTATAGTGACCGTATGATAACCGTACACACCGCAGTTAGTGTCCGCACCATCCCCGTTCAAATGTCTGTCTACCGCTGACGCACGTCTCACAGAACTGAATACAAATTACGAACTGACGGAGTGGCAACGCGGTTAGAACGGGGATCATCCGCGTACGATCCCCGTTCTAACACCGTCGCGTGCCATGCATAGAGCGGACCGGCACCTGCAAAATATTGTCATCGAGAATTCGCCGTCAGTCCGGTCATGGTACGTGACGGTGTTGGTCGGTAACGCGACGGGCTAGTGGGCAGCGTTTCATACTGATCGATACAAAGAATATTTTTTTGCATGCGCCGCTACGGTTACGGTCATTGTATGGAACGGTGTAGTGGGCATAGACCTTTAACATCACATTTCGAGTCGATTTCGTGGAATAACATTTTTTGCTTTTTTTGGGTTATGTAGATTCACAAGTTTCCTGCTTGTACCTACTATGAGTCTCCGAACGTCATGTATAATAACCGTTCCGGATTTCTGGAAGATAAGTTTCATAAAAGAAGTAAATGGAAGCTATTCCTTAGTGCGGAAGAATTTCAGACCGCTAGCGCACAAAATTTGATGTTTTCATAGAAAGTTTTTAAAAGGAAGATAAAGGTCTTTTTGAGGAGAGGAAGGAATGAACATTGGTCTTGAAGAGACCCATGTTTTAGGAAGGAGTTCCACAGCTGAGCTGTTGAACGCAAGAACGAGTCGAAGAAGCGACCCGTTCTCATGTAAGAAATGTCAACCGTGTACATATGTTGGGCACGCGTTTGGCGTGTTTCCCGACTATATCAATGACGCTAGTTCCTCGGAGCATCTTCCATTGTAATACCGGTAGAACAAGGATAGCATTCCCACCCGACGCCTGTGCTCTAAAGATTGCAATGCCTCTGTTAAGATGGGAGAATCTATCAAACGGACCGCCCGTTTTTGCACCGGGTATTTTTCAGGTATTTTGGAGCTCCAGACCAGAGGTGGCTGCCAAATTCAACCGTGGGGCGCACTTGTGATTTGTACATTTTAAAATATTAGTGGAAAAATTCTGAATTGCCAGTGCACTTTTTCGTTAACTATTTTAACGTTCTGCCCGCACGAACATTTGGTTTCTCAATTTCTCACCCAAAAGCATTTTTTTAAATCAATATTCCCCAGGAGCATGGTTTTTTCAGTCTAGTCCGCGTGAAATAGCGTTCTATCCTCTAATAAAATCCTCGTAACTCGCTAGAGGTAAATGCATTATGTACTTTTCCACGCTCGTGACCACCACTGACAGCGCTCCCAGGAATAATGCAATTTCTAGATATATATATATTTTTTTTTACGTGAGCTCCAAACAGGGGAACCTGAGGAAAATGATTTACCTCAGGGCCTGTGTCATCTTTGGGGATGCTGTGTGGAGGGTTTTTTAAGAAAAGGAAGGAGAGGAGAGTTCTGAGAAGGAAAAGGGTTTATGGGGTGGGTAGTAATCTGGGGTTCGGTGTGCTCTGGTCATCCGCCTCCAAGACATAGAAGAACCTCACCCCATGAACCCGGGCACCCCTACTAAATCACCAAACGTAGCGAACCACTTGGGGTGACCTATGGCAGAGGTGTTGGTATCCAATAAAGGTTCCCGGGGCGGCGGTACCCATTCCCGCCTCCCAAATTGAAATATACAGGGTGTCCGGGGGTAAAGTGCATTAACTTCGGGAGGTGATTCTACATGATGGTAGGAGTAAAAAAGATTAACAACTTTTTTCGAAATTCGAACTTTTTTTTCCCCATACAAAATATCTACCTACTAAAAATCCTTAGTGTGAGGTACGATCTTACTTATTCATAACATTGTATGATAGTTGATTGGCCCGTATCGTAACAGCTGAAAGTAATAAAGCTGGCCGCGCACGCCGGTCTAATTTTATCTTTTTACCACAAAACTACCCCTGAAAGTTGGAATTTCGAAAAAGTTATTTATCTTTTTTACTTACTACTAGTACTATCATGTAGAATCACCTCCCGAAGTTAATGAAGTATACAGGGTGTTAAGGGACGTACTTGACTTACTTTAACCAGTGATTCCTGACATTATTTGGAGTAAAAAATGTAAGTGAAATTTTGGTCTCCGGTGACTTTTTTTGACGACTTTTTTTTTTTTTCAAAAAATTTTTCTTCAAAATCAAACAAAAAAAAATTCTTCTGCATGTCGTCCCCTAAAACCCTTAACCCGCCTCCAACTGTTCCAACAACTACCATTTTTTTATGTGTATGCAGAAAAAAAAAACATCAAAAATGTCACCAGAGACCAAAATTTCATTTACATTTTTTACTCCAAATAATGTCAGGAATCACTGGTTAAAGTAAGTCAAGTACGTCCCTTAACACCCTGTTTATCTTCCCTTGGACCAGTCACTAAACCCAACGCGATACCGAACGTCATCGATCACGTCAATGTATCTTATTTATTTTTTTATTTATTTAGGTATTTTATATTACGATAAAAATGATAAAGTATATTAAATTATTCATTTATATAGAACCTGCGTTTTACTTATATTTGTTCATTTAATATCTTATTATTTCGCCTGTCTTGAGAATGGTTCAAGGGTAAACATTATCTGATATAAATATTTTAATATTTTACAAAAAACCCTTTTTGCAAGTTATTCTGTGGAATAGCGCAGTATCAACGTCTCGCCCTTTAATGACAGATGGCTAATTACTATTTCTTAGAGCATTATTGACTACTTCGTCGTTAACTTTAAAACGGGGAACGGAATATTGAGTTCAGCCATAATTGATGTATTTATTTTACGAACGACAGTCTTAATAATGAAACATACATAGGTGGTAAACATGACAAAGACCAATTAATCACGTTCACAGATAGGTTTTTAGAAATATAAAACTAAGTACTTAATGAATGTATACTAGAATATAAAAAGCAGAATCAACTAACTTATGGTGCGTTTCTTATATTACCAGTGGAGAGTCGGCAGCGAAGGCGATGACTGTAGTTTTACAAAGCACAAGATCTAAAATTCATCCACGAGTTTTATAAATTGCGTTATACCGTGTTAAATTAGAGAACAAAAGTCAACCAAGGAGGGTAGAGGCGAAGAGGTCAGTAATGCGTGGTTGACACGTATTGGTTGTATATCTTCATGACAATTACAATTTTTTTTATAATAGTTTCATTGAGCTGATCAATCAAGCACCGCTATCAATTATTGCTATAATATGTAGAGTATATTTAACAGCGTAACCAATGACAAAAATAACAGCGTAACTAACTAATGGTGAAAAACTAATAGTGTAATTTAAGATGAGGCCGTACTAAATAATGCAAAATCATACAAAATCAAATGTTTTTGTGTTGAAAATTTGATCATTTAGAAGTATTATAGATGCTTCAATTAAATACTGCTTGTAGAAGATATCTTGACCCTTAAAAAATCGGTCATCTTTTTAAAAAGTCTTTTAATAAGCCTAGAAAAAATAAAGTATAAGGTCTTTAAAAAATACTTTCAAGTTTAAACTCTCCTATTTATAAACCCCTTTTCTGATATGGTTTTATTGTATAATGTGGCAAATACAGTTTCTTTTATAATAATCACAAAAAAATGATATTTATGCACGAACTCTACAAAATAAAATAAAATATGCACTATCGCTTTGTTATTTTACAATACCGTCGCTAGTCGACGAATTGGGTTTTTCAAAGTGAAGCCTAGGCCGTCCACCGAAGGATCATATACTTGTCGCCCGCATTTTTTTATCAGTTACGCCCCGGACGGAGCGGGGAACAGACGTTAGGCTCCGCGTCGCTTTGTGCCGTGAAATCGATTTTTAATTTCCGTATTATTACAATAAACAATTCGTAAAAAAGGAGTTAATGTTTTTTACAAGCCTTTACGAAATCAACATGTAAAAAAAATCTCAAATACCTTTTCCAACCTTTCCAAAAGCTTTTTCTCGATTATTTTTAAAATCTTCCCATAAAGGGGCGTGAATTCCGATTTCGATTTTTTCCTGGACTATTGGATCGCCTTAAATAACCTAACCCGACAGAGTATAACTAACTACCAAACGGCATTCTACGGCGTAGAGTCGTTCACAAAATGAACGGCATAAAAACTCGTACGACGATCGGCGGCGTATATCAAAGCAGGCGTGTCGCTAGCCCCTGAAGGCTCAGACTGGGAGTATCGAAATCAGAAAGAGCTTTCTGCTAGTTTCTCTCAACTATGTTAAAACTTCCAAATACTGCCTCAAGCGAGAGAACTTAGGAACTTTAAACATTTTGTGGCAAATGTGGAGTACTCTCATTCAAGGTTGTGAAGTCTTTTTACTGTGATATACATATACATTCATAGTTAGTGGTAGTGTGTACCAACTAGAACTTATGGATACACTTTAAATACTCGTGGTATTATAAATGTTTGACATTTAAAAAAACGTGAAAGGAAAAACTGTAACTTTATATATTAACATAACCATTTATAAATATGTTGAACGAAGTTTGAGTACACAAACTGTTTTTCTTTCATTTCATTTATAATGCCGTAACCAAAATAGTTCGTTTGAAATGAAGGCGCGAGTACTATGAAAATTGTATACTCTGTATACGTACATTCTTTGGTGTAACATTGTTTATTTGTATATCACACAAGAATAACATATTGTGATGGATAAATGGATTGATGTCCTTACTTTACTTTTATGACACTGTAAAACAATGCACACATTGCGATTAATTTTAGGTTTACTATCCCTTATTATTTAGCCAACGTTTCAGACAGCGTTATGGTGTCTATCGTATCGTATTTATTTATTATTTGAGCATGATGTGATCATTAGTTATTGGGTTATAACCTAATTATTATAATTTGTTGTTTTATTGCATGTAATGTTATTAACCTGTAAGCGTTCCTAATAAAATAAAATAAAGGTAATGCTATCCGAATAAATAAATATATCTTATGAATCCCTGTTTCCCTTGGTCAAGCCATCACTTCAGATCGACTTTAACTATTTGATTCATCTTTTTTTTAAGTTTTCTAATACTTTGTAGAAGGTTCTTACGGAAAGAAAAAGTAAGAAAATTGGAGGGAGGGAGAAGGGAAGGGGACGCACGGGAATGGAGATGCAGGGAGAATCAATTTATATTTTTGAATGGCATTGCAACGCATGCCAGCTAGTTATTAATAAATTTAGTCGTTGTTTAAATAGGTGGAAGTACAACACGGTATAAATAAAAAATAATTACCATTATTATACAATATTGTACATGCAACGGCCCCGGAACTAAGACTTTTTCAAACCGGAGTAGAAACTTGATAGTGGTGCCCCCTCTCGCCAGCGTTTGAGTAGCGCCCCCCTGCACCGCTCGGGGTTATTCGGCTCAGCTCGTGGAGCCCCTAGTTCTAGATGCGATGGAGATTACCCTGGCAGAGACATTACTTACACTATGCCTATGCACACTTCCAAAATCGACTTAGAATACGTTCATAATTCAACCAAGGATGTGTTCAAAAACCAACTAAGGGTTTTAAAATCAAATGTGAATCAAGTTTTTTTTTTCAATCAAACATATAAATTACGATTTTTTCGCCCCCTAAAACTGCCGCCTGGGGCAGACACCCCGGTTTGCCAAAGGCGGGAGTTTTAGACATAGTAGTAGAATTACAATATTTTGACTTACCATGTTGACTTCTGATATGGCATCAAAGCTCGCAATGGTCAGATCCATCCCGACGTCCAATGGCTCCCCTAAACAACAAACATTATTACATTTTACACACACAGGCCACAATTTTAGCAGTAAACAACAAGCTTTCAAAAAAATATATTTATAGTTGAACATAAATATAATATATGTATGTGTATTATAGTTTTTAATAATCATTGAATGAAACTTGATATACTGTCCCGATGATGTCACAGATGCATCGGAATCTAGTTAGCATTACATTTTCCCAGTACTGCGATCAACAGTAAAACAAAAATACATCAATCGTCCAGTTGATTAATCAGACATCTCCAAAAAATCGAAATTTGAGTTGAGTATGCAGTTGTATGTAAAAGTGTATCCTCTATCTCCGTGGTCGTCAAACTGCGGCCCGCGGCGGATATTTGTGCGGCCCGCTCAAATATCTGGAATTTTCTTTTAATTATGTTTTTTTTTTCATGTACAATTATAGTATCCATTTTTTTGCGGCCCGCACAAATATATGCCGTTTTCTTTTAAAAATATTTTTTTTCATGTTCAATTATAATCTCCGTTTTTTGCGGCCCGCGCAAATATCTGCTGTTTTCTTTTTAAATATATTTTTTATGTACAATTATATTATCCGTTTTTTTCAAATATTTGGGTACGTATACCCATATGATTTTAAAACGTTGGTTTTAATTGATTGACATTTGATGTTAAATCGCTCAGTTAGTTTTTGAACACATAGTGTACGTCATAGGTGTTCTCAACGTGGGCGATAACCCCCCTTGTAGTCGTTTGAGACTTTCAGGGGGGCAGTAGAAGACCCAGAGAAAATTAGAGGGCGGAGAGATGGCACAGTGAGGGTGTAGGAAAAAAAGGTATAAAAGCAAAGTAAACTTTAATATTGGTTAATTTTTGTTATTGTATGTATTGTAATAATTTTTATCACGTTTTTATTAAGAATTGACACTATATCACGAATACAAAAAGGAAGGAGGTAGCAACCCGGTACTTAAATACAAAAGTTTTTTAACTTGCTAAACAAAAAGTTACAACACCCTCCCCCCCCCCCCGAAATCATAAGTGTGCGGCCCGCGGTGATACCTCACATTGTCCTATGTGGCCCTTGACCAGAAAAGTGTGACGACCACTGCTGTTATCTGGTACAATAACGAGATTACTCACAAACACCACCAAATCAATTATAATGCGGAAAAAAGTTAATTAAACAAAAAAATATACAAGTGTGCAGTTCATATGCGGTAGAAATGAAACCCTCAGAAAACCAAAATAGACAAGAGTGGGGAGGCTACGAAGCACCACACAAATAGGAGACCGATTATTCTTTCTCATTCCCTCACAGGTAGATGTATGTGTTTGACTCTTTTTAGCGTTGCTTTTTCGTTTCATCGAGTTTCAAATCACGACGGTGCTAAAGAAGTTTACACTGCAGAAAATCATGTTTTCTGGGTTATTTATATTAATTTCCAGACCGTTATGCTTCCCGGTGTTATTTTATAGCATATTTAGGATGTGAAACACAGGCAAGTGTAAATAATATTTGATTTATGGTGAGAATTCTAAGACTGCTTTCCCCATTATCTTAAAACATAGTATTTGGAGATGTGTGACTAATAAACTTGACGATCGACATGTTCAGAATGTTTGTCTATGTAGTGTTTTAAAATATGCAACCCATGAAATGTTAGGCCTGCACTACTGCAGAACTAAAAACCGGGAATCTATCTTTCAAGATAGGATGAGTTTTAAATGGTGAATTTTTATCGTGTAAAACCCACCAAGAGTTTAGATTAGATTAAATTGCTGTTCTCGTTATTTACAAACCTAACTTAAAAACTTAATTTAAAAGCATCCAGATTCCAGCTGCCGGAAAAGACCCTTTATTCCTAGCTTAGCTTTCAAGGCACGTTCGTTACAGTATCAAAACAAATTATGTAGGTACCTCCTCTAACGATGTATGTATGCATCACATATACATAATTCCAGACGTTTTGTGGATGTACTCTCCTATTTATATTGATTTTCTTATAGACATATTTGAAAGTACTTTACGGTGATATTCAAACTCAATTCGTCAAAAGATTGTATCGGATAAGAAAATAAAAAATAAATTATTTACATTATAGAAAACGAATATGTTTCTCGGCGGAATATAATATCACCATATCCTTTCGCTTAAATTTTTACTGGAAATTTGTGAAATATCACCATTTGTGGTTCGTCACGTTTGGTGATTTAGCAGGGGTGCCCGGGTTCATGGAATGAGGTTTGTCTAGGTCAAATACCTTTGCCCACCTAGTACGTGGCGGGCCGGATCGAAAGAGATTAGTTGAGGAGACTTCTCCTAGATCGCTCTCCTTGATCCATCAACATCCTTGAGGGATGGATTCATACGTCAGTCACTCCTGGTCATATTGGCCCCCAGATTCTTACCCACCTCTCATACCTTTTTCCTTCCCAGAACTTCCTCTCCTTCCTTTACCTAAAAATACCCTGCATCCCCAAAGATGATAAGGACACAAGGGAAATTGTTTTCCTCAGGGCCTCTCATGTGGAGTTAATGCAAAAAAAAAATTCAACGATTTGAAAGAATCTGAAAATGCTCGTATAAAAATGGTTTCGCCTGTAAAATTATGACGTTTTACCAAATTAGCTAGCTTGCCAAGTAGCCCAGGCAACGAAGACCAAAAAATACCAAATAGAAATAAAAAATAAACAAAACAAGATTGATTTACTTGCTCAGCGAGAAAATGACAGCAGCCGAGATTAAAACAACTGTTGCTACAGGGGATGCTGATAGCACGATTGCGAGGTATGGGTTGGATGAAGCTGATCTACATTCAAATGTAGCAATACTTGGGGAGGACGTGGACTTCTTAGTTCTCCTCTTTGGATTGGCACCACCATCAATCAATATGTATTTCATGAAGCCGGGCCGTGGGAACGTGGAGACCAAATTGTTTTCGGTGCGACAACTTCAACAGCTTCCAGTCGCCAAAACGATTCTCCTTCTCCATAGCTTATCCGGATGCGACACCACCTCGGCGATATATGGAAAGAGTAAAGTGGGAATCGCTAAGCTCTTCACAGAAAATCCTGGCCTCAACCAAGACATTTAACCAATATTCTATGATCCCTCGGCATCACCTGAGAATATTGAACAGGCTGGCGAGAAACTTTTTTTGGTTATATACAAAGCGCCTGCTCATCAAGACAACCTAAACAAACATAGGTACTCGGCATTTTTGAAAGCGTCAACGAAGCCCAAATCAGACATGGCCATTCTTCCTCCCACCAGAGGAGCTTCAATATCTACAGGTAATTAAATCCAGTTACATGAAGTTTTAAATACTGCTTTCTTATTACAAATATTCATTTGTGATGAATGCTTACCTTGGTCTCATTACTTTTTTACAGATACAACAGTGGCTAGGCAATCCCCTACCACCCATCCAATGGGGTTGGGTTAAGGGAGAAGATGGGATCCTTAACCCAGTTAACACGAACGACCCTGTGGCACCCATCTCCATTTTGAACACGATCTTTTGCCGATGCACGGCTGGGTGTGGAATGCGCTGCGGTTGCCGCAAAGCAGGGATTGCCTGCTCCGGTGTCTGCGGCTGCCTCGGCTCATGTATGAACGGAGCCCCCGTCGAAGACAGCATTGATGACGATGAAAGTTTAGATTTCGACGAAATTTAATGTTCAAGGTACATCCTTAAGCACTTATTATTTGATTTTTTAACAATAAGCATTTCATTTTTACCGACAAACATTTCATTTTTAAAAATTAAAACAGTTTTTTTTTTATTTTACATTTTCCCCCCTCCCTTTCTCCTTAAGCATTAATCCTAACAAAAAAGTTTATAGAAACTTTTTTGTAGAGAATTTTATTTATATAATTTAATACATAAACACTTTTTCGCTAGAGGCAGTAGTTTTCGAGTTATTAATGAAAAACTGAAAAAAGGGACCTTTAGACCCCCTTAGCTCCACCCCCACTCCCCAGTACTTTTATTATTTTGTTAAGGACACCTTCCCCTACAACTGTGCCAAAATTGGCTTCTACATAAATTATTTCACCTATTTTTCCTTCATTGCCTGGGCTAAAGATTTTTTTGATGAAGAGGAATCAACAAGCCAAAAATGTGTCTTCTTAGTGTGCCTTATATCGGCATGAATGTAGGTAATAGGTATAAAGATAGCTTGGCAAACGTAGTTCACGTCTACAGGTCGAATAATTTCATTAAAATGTAATTGAATAATTGCAGTTCACATGTGATAGAAGTGACACCTTCAGAAAACTAAAGTAGACAAGAGTGTTACCGATTATTCTATCTTATTTTTATTCTTTCGCAGGCTTTTAAGTGTCGCTTTTTCATTTCATCGAGTTAGAAATTACCTACAACTGCGCTACAGAAGTTTTCACTTCAAAAGGTAAACAATAATGGTAATCAATATCGCAGATAATTTAAGCCATAAAGTCGTATTTAAAAAATGTTGTTTTGAGAATAATATTGATAAAATGCGAACCTACTTTTCTAATGAAAAAAATTGTAGTTTCCGCTTATATTTTAATGTAATTAACAATTGTAATTAATTAACAATTGTAATGTAATTAATAATTTTATTTCGATTCTACTAAATGCAAATGGTAGAAAAAGCTTCAATTTATCCAAAGCATGTTTTTTTGTATTTATAATGGAAACCGGTTCATAGTAAAAATTAATCTAAAATAGCGATTAACATTAAGCTTCGCCTTATTAAAAAAATACGAGTGTGCAGTGTGCTCAGTAGCAGTGAAACATTCAGAAAACTAAATTGGTCAAGAGTGGAGAGGCTATGAAGCACCGCACAAAGAAGGTACCGATTTGTCTATCTCATTTTCTCGCAGACAAATCCTATAGATGTTTGTATTTGTCTCTTTTTAATGTCGCTTTTTCGCTTGATCGAGTTTCAAATCACGACGGTGCTAAAAAAGTGCTCACTCCAAAAGTTAAAGACTTCAATTAACTGAAGACCAGTTTAATTAACAAATTATTTTGGAGTACCTACTTTGTTTTTGCAAATTAAAATGGAGAGCTACACATTTAGATCGGTGATGTGTGCGGTGTGCGTACAGGTGAAAGTCATTGGAATGTTTTTTTTTTTTATATTGTGAAGGTCGATTCTCAACTATGCTTCGAACAATACCGTCTGGTGAGTTGGATATTAGAGAAAATTGAAACATTTAAATGAATGAATTATGATCACAAAATGTTTGGTTATAATATACAAATATTTACTTCTTATTCTGGAAAAAGGCTATAATCGCGATGAAACTAGATTGAATGAGATCTATACCAAGTCTGACATATTTAGGTGTATGTGAAAATCCCGCTTACCAACACATTATGAGGGTGAAGAATATTTTTAATCCACTTACCCCCGAAATTAGGACGCAATCTTATGTCGTATCCCTCCAGGATCCGGGAGATGGTTTGGGTCACGTTCTCCAGCCGTTCGGACACTAACGTTTTTTGAGCTGAACTGAAAAAATCCAATTAATTAATATATTTTTCAAATAATGTAATATGTTCTGCACACGATTTCTCGGGAAAGTCGCATTGTATTCCTCTATTTAATTTAGTTTTAGATGAAAATTTCAATTATGTTCCAAATTTTACGAAGAATTCAATGGTAATTGTTAGAAACATAAAGACATAAAAACATTGAGAATTATTGGAAGACGAAATTTCTTATTTCTTTTTATATGTTTGTTGCTGAAGTAAAACTTGTAATTTAATATTAATTCTTACTCATATTGTAATTAAGATTAGTTAAACATTTTCAAAGAAAAAACACCGAGATAACAAAGAGCCATTGCCTTGAATAAAAAAAATATATGTTATTGTAGAAAGCAATCACTTTGTGGTTTGACATATTTCATAAAATATATGCGTTGAATTAAAAATGAGATGTGTAACTCCTATTTCAAAGTAGTTTGGTTATTTTTTTCTATTCTTGACATTAGTCGGAGTAAATACTGTGAATGAAGTTTAGGTCTCCCATAACATTTTCGATATTTTTTTTAAATAAAAAATTGGAAGGTGTTGGGGTTAGGCAGTTATTCTTCTGAATGACTAGTGACATGTAGAAAAAAAAATTAAAAAAATAGAAAAAAGTGTTAAAAAAGTCAACTGAATTTCATTTACATTTTTTACTCCAAATAATGCCCTACATTCAATGACATTATTATTAATTTTAAACTAATGAAAGAAAAAACTTAAAATTAAAATTGGTTCCATAAATTAAAGTTGATAACAGTTAATACAAAACTTTAGTGAACTTTTTTGCTATCTGAAATCTTTTAAGCTTTGTGAGAGCTTTTGAAAGGCGTAATGGCTGTCACGGTCAATTATAATGACACAGAAATAAATAATAAATAGTTTTAAGACAAATATTTTATTTATTTAATTAAATGAAGATAATAATATTAGAGCAACTCAAACGAAAATCTGAAGACAGATATATCAGCAAAAGATATTGGCACCTCTGGGATTCGAGTAGTTCTCTGGTAGTTCTTAGTCGAAGTATGATACAGTTAAAAATGACCGAATCGGATAGAGACACCTTAGCTCAGTAGTAAGAGCTCAGTGGTCGTCCGGAAAGCGAAAGGTCGTGGGTTCGAGTTTCATTTAATTAAATATTAAAATTTGAGGTTTTACTCATAAGTTTAAAAATAAAAGTAAATATTTTCTTACTCAAAATATTTTTTAAATCACAAATATAATTGGACTTACCTAACAATTTTTAAAGTGCAAAAAACGACGAACAAAAATGAGGTAAAAGCAGGAATGGTGAAACTATGGAGTGGTTTTCTTCTTTTCATAATGGTTTGTGTAGCCTTCTGCGGCCCACCAAGTGTCACTTCATTTTTCCGATTTTTCGTTTTTTCAAAAACATCGGAAGTCTCACATAGTCACCGATTGCCGAATCCATCACTGCCAGAGAGCCAACCATTCCGAGTTGATTGAATTGACTGTGAATAATATTGATAGCTCCTATTCTTATCTTCACCCATTATGTCTTCTGAGACTTACTTAACACTGTATACTTTAAAATGACGCACTTTGCACATTATCAACCAAAGTTTTTAGTAAAACATCTTCTTTTAAAACAATCTCATAACCTAAATATAGTTAGGTTTAAAATGAACAAAGAAAAAATAAAATATTTTTATCGAATCATTTTATAAGCTTTTTTAATCGTGTATATTTTGCTTTAATTTATTTAGAGAAATATTTTTGATTCATATTTTCACAAGTGTACGATAAACAGTCTGATGTACTTATGTCAAAAGTAGGTTAGTACTGAAACAGATTACTCAAATAAAGGGTTTATGGGTTTTTACATAAACAAAATGTTACACGGAACCATTAGCACAACTGAAACCCAATCTGAATCACAACCGAACACGGGTGCAAAGTTTAGTACCAGGGAATGAAAATATTTCTAAGAAAAATGTTGTCGTTTAACGAAAACCTTCTGACTTGAAGGAGCGGAAAATTTTTCCGAAACGTTCGGTTTGATGTTTTTAGAGCATTGAAAGTGCGCATGCTCCGTGGAGGAGGGGGTGTATCATCCCCTAACAGATGGAAATAGACCCTGGCGGAAAATCTACGAACTTTGAAAGGAAACTGCCGGTAAAACAGTGTACATGTTGTTTTGAAAGTTTGAAAAAATATTAAATGCAAACTGGTTAATAATAACCAACAGAATAAACTTATTTTGAGAATTTCGATTTAAAGCATTTTTAAGAATAATTTATTTTAGTTTACTCTTATATATAAAAAACAATATTTGTTTGTTTGTTCGTATTTTATGCGCTGCTATACCGTTCATCCGATTGCGATGAAACTTTGGCGATTTGTAGTGCGTACGCCCGCGAAGGTTATAGGCTATATATTATAATGGTAAGCTCTGGCGTTATGAAATTTATTTGAATGAAAATGTGTGTATTTCATATATTTTAGCAGCACGGAGGAATGGCAGGAGGGGGAGAGGAAAGGGGGAGGTAGGATTCGCGGTAGGGGTGACGATGGAGTGGGAAGGCGGGGAAGGTGGAAGGGGAGCGTGGGAGGGGAAGGGGACCCGGGAGGTGAACGGGGACGCTCGTGAAAGGACATGCAGGGAGAATCAATTTATTTCTTTGAATGGCATTAAAACGCATGCCGGGTACCAGGTAGTAGTTAATAAATTTCAATAATTTTATTAGTTTAATTTATTCCATCAGCATCATCAATTTAATTAATTTCATTAAAATCATATAAATAAGTCGTCTGAATATAAAATAACCTCAATTTGATAATGGCCGTGAACGCCGAAACAGCTGTTACAATTAAGACAAACAATATTTAAGTAATAACATATTTATTGATTTTAAAAAATTTAATATGCGACATCTATTGACTTTTCTGCAATTTTAGGATGAATATTTATTTTTATTTTTAACCTCAAATTGTAATATTTAATTAATAAAGACAATATTAGCCAAACTCAATAGAAAATCTGAAACGAACCCAGGACCAATGACTTGTTGGGTTAGTACTCTACCAACTGAGCTAATGTGGCTCTCTCCAATTCGGTCATATTTAACTGTATCATTCTTCGACCAAGAACAACCAACATTATCTTCATTTTCTAAAATGCTAATGCTCTCGTCACGCATTCATCAGCTTACTTCCCAAGTCAAGCGTGCGTAAAGAAGTTTTACTTAAAAAAGTGTAATTTACAAAGTTACTGTTTTATTTTAAATTGTAATGTCACATCACAAAGCATCTGCTACATATACCTAAACAAACCTTTTTTTCTGTTATTTAACATGTTATAGCTTTGGAAAAATGCAGTGTATCGCAAACTATCAGTAATTCGCCCCTGTCCAGAAGAGATTCCGCAATCTAAACAACTTCAAAGCTACGCAGATTAATAAATTCCATTAAACGCATACTGGACGCCTGTTAAATATATTTCTGCCATAGAATAAACAAGCGTCTTGTGGGTGTGTTTTTGCGATCCAATTATAGGCGCGATTTTGGCCTACATTTCCATACAAAACAGATTTCACCATGATTACGAAATTAAAATAGGATGACGACAATAGGCCTCTTACATCACAATTTTTTTCCGGTTTAGACAAATATTCTAAGACATTCTGTATTTTTTTTAATCGTATTTTTGAAACCCTGGGGATTTTTTGAAAATTTCAATCCGAAAAATCAGACCATTTTTTATAAACCGGAAAGACGGGATATAATTTTATAGGTGCGAAAAAACGATAATTACACAGCCGAAAATCATTTTAAAAAAAAAGAACGTTTTCCACACGAAAGGCACAGGAGAATAACGAGGCATACCAAATATATTACATCTCATAAATATTTTTTTCCTTGATCCATCTTATTGATCATAAATCATTATAATGTACAACGTACATATTACTAAATCCAATTTAATATACTTTTACTTGTAAATTATAATAATAATAAGAATATTATAAAATTTGCTTTTGTTAAAATCAGCACCATAACCATTATACCTCTAAACCACGTACCGACTTCTAAAATGTACGGGGTTCTCTTCAGAACATCTGTAAAAAAGTCAAACCAAATGATAAGTTCGCAGAGAACAAACAATAAATCTAGTGAACGAATTAAAAAATTCGCCTGAAATCAAAGTGATGCCATATAAAAAAATAAATCAGTGTGGAATTTTACAAAATTAATAGGAACATTTTTGGAGACGGGACATTTTCATGTAGTGACGTCACGGGCACAAATAATGGATTTATTTATTTTAAAAATAAAATAAAACTGTACATTTCTAAAAAATTTTACTAACATTTTCGCAATCTTAATAAAAAGATCTATCCACACGATTTTTTCGAAGTCGTTATGAATTCAATGCAAGTGGCCTATTTCAGGCAAGTAGTAAAGAGACCGACCGCATGTGATATAGAACGAAAATATGAAACATGAGTGAGGGCACATTTGTTTCTATTCGAATTTGTACGGAAGGCATTTCTAGTGTTATATTATTTATTCTATGGTCTCTGCAATAGTGCAATTTACATAACTTCCAAGATGTGAAGATTTAAAGTTAACTTAATTGCGATAGGCGCATATTTTCTACATCTCACAACGGTATGTCGTAAGGGTTGAAGATAGTGGGGAGAGAAAGGAGATGAGGAAGAGGAAGGTGAGGAGGTACCTGGCTATTCAGACCTGGTCACCAAACACGGTCAAAGCCACTTCAAGCAAGGATTTCTATTCTGGTGGTGGTCTTATAACAGTGCGATACTGAGATATCATCATTACACTATGTCCAATACACAATGTATTATTTTTTTTAATTAATTCATTGGGAAATAATAGATACAAATTAATCTATTGACCGGTCAGTGGTTGAGTGGGCATAGCGCTTGGGTCCCACCCGAGCGTCGCGTGTTCGATTCCTCGGCTGGCTAAGTCCTCCATCACAACACAAGCAACATTTTCGGCTTTTGTGGTGGTAGTAGGAGATTTTCAAACATTGTTGGGTTATTCGTAACCCGGGAATGTTTGTCTTTCTTTAAAAAAAAAAAAATCTAATAAAAATTAATTTGCGCATACCGGATTTAATCCAGTCTTACGGATTACTAGTCGGGAGCCTTACACCTCGACCACGGAGGCCGATTTTTACTAAACGTTCAAATGCAATATCGCACTTCGCGTAGAAAAGTGTCGTAAGTCAAATAAGTTAATTTTATAGTCTAAGATCCCGATATAAAACGACCTTCACCGAGATGTTTATTTGATGAAACGTATCTTATATTTAATTTAATATGTCAATAAATATATTGCATATGGGTTGCCTAACAAATTTTAGTCCAGGGTATAATTAATTAATAATTTAAAACTTTTTTTTTACATTTCACCGGTTTGAGTGAATGTATTTGACTGAGAGGTCCCAACCAACCATCCCATGCGATAGAAGAGGACACAGCATAGCAGCTGTTTGAAGTCCGTCCATTTAAAGAAAGAGAGTGCGCATGCTATTTGTTCTTGAAAATGAAAAGGATAGCGATAGACTCGTACATGCTGTGCATAATTTTGGAGTAGTTTATTATTAAAATAGAGGAATAGTTATAAATTTTTTTTGAATTAATTAATTATTTATGTGTGTATATTTTAATACCACCGTGTTCATAATGAAATAATCTTTAATAGGCAACCTAACGTTTCATATTTTATGGGCTTCATACTTTCGATTGGTATAGAATTTGTCTAATAATCAAACCGATGAAATGTTTAAAAAATATTTTTTTAAAATTATTAATTAATCATACCCTGGACTAAAATTTGTTAGGCAACCCATATGTCATATATTTATTGACATATTAAATTAAATATAAAATACGTTTCATCAAATAAACATCTTGGTGAAGGTCGTTTTATATCGGGATCCTATACTATCACAGGAGATTGAAAACAAACGAATGAATGAGGAACAAGCAATCCCGTCGAAAAGAATGACTAACAACATCTTGCGGAGATAGAGTGATCTAACTTAAATAAGTTTTTCGTGGAGCATAGATAATCACAATAACTTTACTTTTCAGACATAAAATAGAAATTTTTTAAATGAAACCGTAAAATAGAATTTTCTGCGGGATATGCGATATGTCAATTTATTAAATAATATTTACCACTTCAGCCTTGTACGCTTCATTTCAGTTCCAAAACCTTTTATTTTCTCCGTGCATTGAATTCAATCAACAATCAACATACTACTCAAAATTCTCGTATGCATATATCTTCACCTTTGTCATAGATGAAGTGGGTTATGCCGATCAGTGGACAATGAATGCACAGGAATAGGGGGGGAAGGGAATGAGATTATTCGGGGAACAAGCTACGGAGAAATTGAATCAAAATCCCATGAATATGCAATGTGTTATTGTTCCAGTGCAGAGCCTCCGTTTGGACGGATTGAGATTTGGAATCACATTTTCACCAGTGCTTACCGCATTATAGATGTGCATATGCAAATATTAATACCAAAGTCATTAATTGTGTAAATTGATATTTCAGTATGTAATATGTTTTTTTGGCATCCATGGTCGATAGGTAAGGCTCACGACTAGCGATAGAGGTCAGGGGATCAAATCTTCGTGATCTGTAAATTTAGATTTGTGTTATTACACAATTTATTCATTTAAAATAATTTAAAGTATCTTTGCGACACGTTCCAGAGTGGAAGACATCCATCTTTCCTGCTGCGGTGCAGGACGATAGATCAAGGAATCTGGTCGAGAGTTCAATAGTTCTCCCTCAACTAGTGAAATAAATGTAAATGGTTCTCGGGGCGGCAGTACCCATACCCGCCTCCTCAATGATGTCAGCGGACTGGTGGAAATTAATTCAATGGAATTTTCGTCGAGAGGAAGGAGTAGAAGGGGGGGGGGATAAGAGTGGGGGAAGTTTATTAGAATTAGGAATAGAGAACTCCAGTCCAATTTTTTTTATTTTTTTTAATGAATAAAGACCTTCAAACTTAAATAACTGCATTTTTATTTTTATTTTTATAGTTAGTTTTAATAGTTAAAATAGTTGTCAAAGTTTTAATTTTTAAAGACTCCCAGAAACGCACCGTATCTATGGTGGTCTTCACCCACCGTTAGTTTTTTACTTTTTAAGTTGTCATTTTGAATCAGTGATGTCATGTCGAGGAAAATTTCCCTAGATCTAGGGGAGAAAAATATTTTTTAGGGATAAGGGAAATCAGGACAAAATCTAGGGAAATTTCGAACTCCGGCAAAAATTTTATTACATATGACAATATTACTGGTATTATTTATATATATTTATATATATATATATTTATACGTATATATATTTTTTGGAATTCCTATGAATCTTAATTATTGTTCATGTACTTACATGCAATGTTATTTTTAACACTGACAACTCAAAATGATATTATGGAACGTACCCATACTACGTGACACGTTCGGGGGGGGGGGGGGGTCTTCAAAATACCACGCTTGGTACAAATGAGCGGCGGGTTGCTTATGATTTTTATTTTGCAAAGTGTTTTTTTTTTATTTGGAATTCAGTTTCTAATTCAATGGTGAGTGTATTCGTACTTTTAAATTATTACTTCACGTAGCAAAAAGTGTTTTATTTGGAAAATCACGGTATTATTAGTATATTTACCAAGTTCCGATATCTTTCCAATTAATTATCATATTAATTAACATATAACAGGATTAGTGTTACACAATCGGGTGGCTACGTAGGTAATTGCGTAAATGTGAAATTCTAGGGAAATTTCACTTCGAAAACTAGGGAAATAATTTTTTTGGGCAGAACATCCCTGTTTGAATGAAGAATCATGGCCAGCGTTGCCAGAAGGTTACTTTTGTAACCTTTTAGGTGATTTTTTACTCTGAAAGGTTTCTTTCAGGTTACATTACTCAAAAGGTTACTTTTAGGTGATTTTTCAGAACCAACGTCAAACGGAATGCTCTTTTGTTTTTTTTTCGTGTTGGCTAACGGCTTGCTAAATCATGGACTATACACTTATTGCAAAACTTTACTTCTTTCTCTTTCACACTATTGTGGAAGAGGAACACGTTTCGCTCAATATTAGAATTCGGATCAGTCATATGGAATCCCCAATACAAAGTAAATATTGAAAGGTTAGAAAGAATTCAAAAAAAGATATTGAAACACCTAGACTTTAAATCCTTTCGAACATCAGAAAACCTAAAAGACTCATTAACATTCCATAATTTATCAACTTTAGAAGATAGAAGAAATATATCCGACCAAAAATTTTTATTCAAAATCATTAACAACGTTGTTGACAACAACTGTCTTCTAGAAAACATTAATTTCCACTGTCCAATAAGAAACACAAGATCAAACCAACTATTCCACATCCCACACTCAAACAAATTACACACAACATTCATTTCTCTGAAGGACGTGCACAAAATTCAATGATATCTTTTACGACTCTGATATTTTTCATTTGTCCTCAGGCCAATTTATTAAATCAGTAATAGAAAAAATTTAAACAAATTGTTAATTACGAACTCTTCACCCCTGCTGCATGTTATTATTTTTTTTTTTCATTCTCACTATGTTTGTTTTCCTTCTTTTTATTATAATAATAATATTTGGATTATTTATATATCCTATAATATGCTTTATAATTTGTATGTTTTTTTTTCATTTCTGTTGTATATGTATATTTTTTTTTTTCTACCACTTTATGTTTTCTTTAATGTTTTAATCTATGTTTTTATATATATATATATTATAAATTTTACCGGAAACTTCGCTGGTTAATGCAACCATGTAATATGTTACTTTATTATTAAAATATGTATTACTGTTTGTTACCTCAATAAACTAAACTAAAAAAAAAATGTGTAAATTACAAATTAATTATAGCTTCTCGCTCACTCGACAAATCTGATTGATCGCTCAATCTGACTTTTTGCATTTTGAGTACCCGCTATTTACGCCGGCAAGGTTATGCAGGTAGAAAAAATATCAGATTTTTCATACCGGTAAATAATCCTGATAAATGATCCTAATGATAAATAATCCAAATGGCTTATGTCCCACTTTAATACTGAGCTCCTCATGATGATTGGTTTATTTATATCCTCATGTATTGTATCAACTTTTTACCATTCCACTGGAAAAAATACGAAAGGTTATTTTTCACACAAAAAGGTTACTTTTTTATATATTTTAGGTGACTTTTTACAAGACATGGCTGGCAACACTGATCATGGCGGTCATGGCAGAATGCTTTGTAATGACTAATGACTTTTAGGTGTGAGGTGTGTTTTTTATTCAAGATTAACTGCTTTTAATATAGAAAAACATTGGTAAAATGTCCACATTTCACCGCTACTGTTATTGTATTTAATCAAAGTGCAATATAAAAACAATAAATCATCTCTTTCATTGCAAATACATGTGACATCGTGTTTTGTGTCAGGCGTTACTTTGTAGGTACATTGTTTTATGTATAATACATACGGAAACACTGGTATTTATAATACACTGATCATGACGAGTGTGTAACAACTTGTATAAAAAGCCCTATACTAAAAACAATTTGAAAATACATAAGCAAATGACAAAATATGACACGACTTTAACCTCAAATAGACAAAATTTATTGCAGATTGTCCGCAAATTGTAAATTTGTGGACAATCCCTTTTCGTAAATTGTTGAGGGCCTAAATTATGTTTCAATAAACACAATAACTATTATTTATCTAAATCTCTATAAACAGTATGAAAATAAACCAAAAACACGAAATGTTGAATTGCATAGGTACGTGTGCACTTCAAGTCATTTCAAATGTCAATACAATACACACTATCACCAGGTGACAGGTTAAGAGTGACGTCACAGTTAACCATTTCAGTAATGCCAACTTAACGCTGTGTTTTGAGAAGAGGTTTAAAAATGCACTTTTTAATATTTTTTTAAAAACTCTGCGTTTAATATTATGAAATAAAACTTATATATTCAGAATCAGCGTTTCTTGGTCTATATGAACATATTTTTTTAAAGCCATAATATTTTTCACTGGAGTTCCTTATTACAATGTCATTAGAAGGGAAAGACAGGTTAATTGAGGTCCTTTCTCTTCAAAGGTGATCTGTATTTAATTTTTTAACTTTGTACATTTACTCGTGATGGTGTGAACATTGTTCACGGAACGTGTAGATTGTGCGTATATAAATAAAGTGATGTAAAGTTATTTGTCTTTTTAATAAAACTTAATTGTAATTATGTCATTTGAAAAATGACGATGTTTTTACAACATTTTTAGTTAACATACATTTCACACTTTTATTCGTATTTTTTGCACCTAATTGATCTTGAAACTTGCGCGAAGCCTTATGAAAGATGCAAGTAGTTCCTATAATATGAATGATTTAAAGAGTGTTCTGATAGACCACAAAATATCTCAACGATGCACAAAAAACTTCTGTTTTTTTTCAAGTGTACCAATTCTGAAAAAAAAACCATTGAATTATCAAAGATGTAATGAATCCTTTCCAGCAGGGCCGCAGCTCGAAGAAGGGACGTCACAGTTCACATTACACAGCACGGAGACCTAACAGCCGGCTTAATATGCAACGTAAAAATGATTCGAGGGCCCTTCAATGCGGCGAGTGTCTCGTTGAGCCCAGTTTCCCCTTTGTGCGCTTCGGCTTCAGATCGGCCGCGACCAACCTAGAATAGGTCACCAAACTACAAAGGGGGATACTGGGGCGGTTGAGACGGATTTTTTGAAAAGCGCTAAGTTAGCGATTTTCAGCGCTAACTCAACCCCGATCTGGAGCGGGGCCGGGCTTTTGAGGAACATTTGAATTATTCCTGGAACAGAGTGGTGGAATACTTACGGTACTTGGGAACGTTCTGTGATTTTCATGGATTTTAAAAAGTATACGTATTATGGTGTAGCTGGAAGTTACCAAATTACTCACGCTCGTAATTCCTAAGGTAGGTTCACCAAGGGGGTAGAGAAGGCATTAGGAAGAACTTATATGACATAAGATCCAGTTCTGAATTCTATCTTTCGAAAGAAAACCGTTAGTAAACTTTAAAAATCATTATTCATTCAGATTTGCATCTGTTAATTTTCGACAGATTTAGATCGGTCAATAAAATTAAACAAAATAAATACATATTATTATTTCAAATGATGACCGGCGAACTCGGAATGAATTCAACTCAACACCTCCTTTGAAAAGTCATTAAATGTGATGAAAAAAAATAATACAAAAAATGGTTAAATAGGTCACGATAGGTTAGGTAATGGGCTATTTTTCTTTTTTTCATAGCTTTTAATGAATTCAAAGAGGTGTTGAGTTGAGTTGATTCGGAATTGTCATGGAACCATTTCAAATATAGAATTATCACGAAAATAAAAATAAATTGGTACTTATTTTATCGCTTGGTTCCCGCAATAAATGTCAATTTATAAAATTAAAAGTTCATTCACGTGAATAATTTTACACATTACATTACGTAGGAATATTTCACATTATCACAGACAACCAAAATTAGTGTGTTTGCTGATTATCTCTGAATGATATCGAGAAACAACGATCTTATAAACTAATGAATATTTTAAATACACCATATAATGGGGAAGGGGGGTGGGGTGGAGGGGAACGGGAAGGTGGTGGCGGAGTGGGAAACCCCCTAATACTATGCGAGCGAAGCCGAGGGCAAAAGCTAGTAACACTAATTTCCAATATTATCCCGATTGATTTTTGGGTTATTATGCCATGTTGCGCATCCTCCTTCTCATCGTCCTCGTCCATCATCGGTTCAATTGTGTAGATTATGGTGAAGTATGTCTTTTTTTATGTTCATACATATTATGTAGAAGTGATACCGTGTAATAATGGCTGGAACTTCAGTATTATTAATTAGTGAAATTAATTTGGTTTTCGGCGTTTAGTTTTATGCAACCATCAGGTATCGGATAACCCGTCGCGATGCCCCTATTATACCAATAAAGTTTTTGCGCAATCGTCTCTGTAAACAGACGCGCTCGGTTCGTTTTGGGTCTTCCCTGTATTTCAGGAGCAAACATTCCCAATTTCCGAAATATTCGTTATTGTACTCCAGCAGTAGCGCATACATACATAATTTACTCAACAATTTTGTCGGAACAGCTTAGTTAGGTACGTTTCAATGAAGCCAAATCCCATCCATTTCTTTGTATTCCGTTGAACCTATTAAACGTATATACATTGATTGATTCTGTATCGGAGCTTTTAGTTCTCGCTTCAAGCGATTTAATTGATTTATATCTGGAAACTGACATGATCCAAAGTTCTCCCGTTCTTTCTAGTTCTCGAACAGAACCGTTGAGAGCTCTCCATAAGCTCCGAACTGGTTCAATGGTTTGCACCGAATAATTGTTATTTTTCAAGGTATTCCGTACTGCAGCCGACAGTATTTCTAAAACTATTGTTTTTCATATTAACTTTACAATAATCCGCTTTTTGTCTAAGGCCCAGTTCTTCGATCTCGTGTACAGCTAGTTTGAATTTTTTTTTAAATATGAGGTTAAATATAAATTTGGCTTAGTTTTTCCAAAGATAAAGAAAAAACGTTCTTCGTTGCTATCATTAGTTATTCAACAAGCATTCAGAAAGTGGAAAAACATTGTTTTCAATCAGGGGTTTCATTGGGGAGAGGTCATCAGAAAAAGACAAATAATTTTTAATGGTTAAGCTGGAATTTTTTTTTACAAAACTTCACAATATGTAAAAAAGGAACAGCATTATAAATAATTTTGGACTGATCGTAGCGAAGTTCTATTTTAACTCGACCGTTTGGCATTTAATTTAACTGTAAATTTGTGTGTTATTTTCTCATTCTCATTAGGGGGCATACATTAATTACGTGAGCTCAAAGGGGGGGGGGGGTCCAGCAAAATCTCACGTTACTTGAAAAGAATATACGAAGTGCCCCAAATTTATCTCACTAAGGGGGGGAGGAGGGGTCTCTCTCTCTCTCTGGTTTCAATCGTGGGATTGGTTTGCAGCAATTTCATCTATACGTTTCTTCCACTCTTCCCTGTCTTGTGCGGCTCTTTTGAAGTCTGTATATGATGAGCAGCGCACGTCCACCAGCAGGTCCTCCAGGTACTCTCGGCGTGGGCGTCCCCTAGCGTTTGTCCCCTCGGTCATACCCTCCATTATGGCATGCAAGAGACCTTCTTGTCTTATTACATGGCCGATCCATCTTGCACGCCTTTCGGACAAGGTCCTGAGCAGGTGCCTTCCTCCTTCGATTCTTTGGAGAACCTCCTCATTTGTGATGTGGTCTCTCCAGGAAATTCCTAATAGTCTTCTATAGGACCACATCTCAAAAGCCTCTAGTCTCCGCAAGTCTTCTTGCAATGCAAGCCTAGCCTAGTGTATACGGCTGTCGACCTCACTCTTAGACCGACCGTACCATGTTATTTTGCTCCCGAGGTAGACAAACTCCTTGGTGTTCTTTAGTGGAACTCCTGACATCTCTACTCTCATCTGATGTTGCGTTCGGCCTACAGTCAGCAGCTTTGTTTTGTCTTTATTTATCTTCATGTTGTAATTGTTTTGAAGAATGCTTTGCATGATTGTTAAGGCCTCTAAGGGGTCTAGATTGGAAGAAAAACTGCTCACCTATTTTATGTATGCCCCCTTATGTTGTTTTACATTTTTAATCATGTATGTCTTTGAACATTATCCTATGACGTAAAATTTTTATATTTTTATATGGGTACATAGTTTACTTTCACATTATCTATTCTATATACTTCAATCTGTATTTTTTATTTCATTATTTTTTTAATTTTCTTATTCTACTAAACTCCGCTTTATGTTTTCTTTAATCATCGTTGCTCTTCTGTAGATAATATTAATTTTATGCGGAAACGTCCCTGGTTCATGCAACAATGTAACATGTAATTATTTTTAAAAAAAGGAGTATAGCTAAGTTTTAAGATTTTCACGGCCAAAAGCATTTTCGTTATTTGTTTTTGGGGTGTTATGCCGTGTTGCGCTACCTCCTTCTTTAGCCAACGTTATACCACGTTTTAATGAACTTTATATTCCGTTCCGCGGTGATGACGCCACTGCTTGTCACGATTATTTTGTACTGGTGAAAGTTAGTGGTGCTGGCGACACAGTATCGCTTCGAAGTAAATAAGCACACACTTCACGACTAAAAATTACACATCTACCGGATCTGCCCTGATGATGGACACTGCAACGATGTCGGAAACGTTGGCTAAAGAAGGAGGTAGCGCAACTCGGCATAACACCCCAAAAACAAATAACGAAAAAGGAGTATAGCTGTTTGTTTCCCCAATAAACAAAATAAAAAATATTACTTTTAACGGCTGTATGGCTTTCGCGCGTAGAAATAATAAACAAAACGAATATTGTAAGGTTTTAGCTTATTTTAGCACATGAATTGGCAGTTTTAATCGATTATACTCTGCTTTCGAAATGGGTTCTGTTTCAACGATGGATCATTATCAAATAATCTGACTGACATTTTGAACAATGTGGTTGGTTTAACGTGATCACAATACATCGCACAAAGTAAACACACCGCCATTGCCAGAGATTGACCAAGATGCTTGTTAATGCAATTATGTGTACCAGCGCCATCAAACTATTACTTCTTTTCAAATACTAATCGTTTTTAGTTAACTTAACTCTCTGCTTTCCATTAAACACTTTTAAGCAGCTTGAATATTGAATTTAAGGGCCCGCAACCCGGATTTGCACCGATTTATTACATATTTCCCTCTAAACACGGTGAGTTTTAATGCTCTTAAAAAAATATATGTTATTCATGAAGATAATATCTAGATTTTGACTGCGCCGAAACGCAAATTATATAAAATTCCCTCGGTAGAAAAAAATCGCAAAGTATGCTCCAAAAATTATTATTAACACGTTTGTTTTAGTTATTTTATAAGTTATACGTATGAAAAAAATCACAGTGTTTCTTTAAATGCTGTTTAAGATAATCCCCGCAAGATTTTTGCTCTATTTTAAACGAGTCATGTTTTATTAAACATTTTCGCAATTTTCGCATCGATTTTGTCGCTGTAAATGTTAACGCTCTCCTCTAACATTCGTAATTTCGTATCTCTCCATCATCTTCTTTTCGGGCCCGGTCGCAGAGCCTTAAGTGTTGAGCGATCAACAGAAAATTTCAATTGGTGCATAGACGACCTCCGTAGTCCAGTGGGTAAGACTCTTGACTCACAATCCGGAGGTCGCGGGTTCGAACCCGGCATGCGCAAATAAATTTTATTTGATTAATTTGTGTTATTTCACAATTAATTCATTTAAAATAATATATAGTATATTTGCGGCATGTTCCAGAGTGGAAGATACTATCAGTATCGCCCTGGTGTAAGACCACTATTCAGAATTGAAACGTTGCTTGAAAATGGCTTTAGCCGTGTTTAGTGACCAGATCTGAATAGCCAGGTACTTCCCAACCTTCCTCCTCCCCACCTCCTTCCCCTCCCCACTACCTTCAGCCTCACAACATACCCCAATTGGGGATGCCATAGTCTCACTGGCTCCAGACGGGAGCAGTTGAGATTCTTGTGCGGTATTCACTGTAAAAAAAAAAAATAGAAACCGTAGAAAGTATTTTTTACAAACCTAAGATTTTTGTTGTGACAAAATAAAGGAAGAACTAATATTGAAACTCTATATGAGTATAACGTAAGCGTTGAAAGCTTTTTATTGAGATATTTTTGGATTTGCGGATAAATCTGTTACTATCAAGGAGAGTGTAGCTACGGTAATGTACCCATTTACTCTGAACTACAATTTGTTATCCTAAATTACAATCGATACAATTATTAGGCGTTACAGATATTTCTAAACTTCAGTAACGCTTTTTTTGTGTAATTAAAAATATTAATTATTAATTTTAATTTATAAACAAACGTTTAGACAAGATTTTTATGCATAGCACAAAAGGTAACAATTATTATAAGCAATAATTATCAGCCTGAAACACTCATCAACATTGAAAAATCTTCCGAGAAAAGATACTTGCCGCCAACGGGACTTAACCCGCTATGAATAAAAATCTTGTCTAAACGTTAGTTTATAAATTAAAATTAATAATTAATATTTGACAAGTTTAAGTATTTCCCCAATAAATGTAGTCATAATTTGTCTCGACGCCCCCTAGCGAGGGATTTAACACTTACAATGTCTCTCTCGCAAAAATAAAGTTGGTTGTTTTTAGGTGGAAAAAATATAATAAGCAGTAATTGTTGAATGAAACACTAGTATATATTGAATTATTTGGCGGGTATTTGATAAGCCCCCATAGCTCAGTGGTCAATAGCAGCTGACCGGCAATCAGAAGGACACGGGTTCAAGTCCCGTTGGCGGCAAGTATCTTTTCTCCGAAGATTTTTCAATGTTGATGAGTGTTTCAGGCTGATAATTATTGCTTATAATAATTGTTAATTAAAAATATGTTTATAGCGTTTTGAATATGTATTATAAGCCCGTAATTCCTTAATAACTGAATTAAGTTATGTGAATACCGCACAAAAGTTCAAACTGCTCGAAACTGCACGAAGCTAGTGAGACTATGGCATCTCTTATTGGGGAATGTTGTTAGGCTGAAGTTGTCACGACTAATATTGTAACACGAGAAAGGATGTGGGCTATAAATCTAATTTGTGTGAAGCAAGACAGTTGACTGTGTTTTTTAACCCCAATCACAGGAATTGGCAATTGGAAGGAGAAAGTCGGTCACAATTACCGACACTTTTTGGTATATTGATGAGTATTTTTACAATTAACAGCGAGATTTCGAGAGCGAGATGTGAACGATATCACTGCGAATTTTCAACTCATTTATGTAGGTAATTTTAGATTTTGTGCAAATATTGAAGATGTGTTCCACGTAGGTATGTAACATCTTCTTCTTTTGTAGTAACTAAGTAGGGACTTTCAAGGAAAGGAGGAAGGCAAAGGAAAAAATAACAATGAAGGACTTGGGAACATGGGTTTAGTTTTTATGCTGTTTCAGAACTAAACAGAAGTGATTAGCCGGAAGCATGGTAACCATATAAATATATGGAGATATTTAGTGCCGATATATCAATGATACTTCTAATTTAGTAGTGTGTCAGTTTTTTCGGGATATGTCCGTGTTTCTCCTTGTTTAACTTTACTGAAATTCCACGGGCACCGTCAAATCGCTTTTTGTGCGTTTGGAACTCATTTTCAAAATACATCCCTTGGTGTGATGGAAATCTCTGACCATTGTTGACAACGGTGGCCTTTAGAAAAGAAAAACTTTCTTCACCTTGTGAGCCATTTATTTATTTATTTATCTATATAATGTATATTTACATTATATTATTCGATGCCTGTCTCACCTGTGTTGAGACAGGCTTATTAACTGCGCACGTAATACAAGCAAGTCTAGGAAGATACTTTTCATCCTTACATTAATTCTCTTTTGAACATTGACATATATTTCCCTGCAGACAATAAATAACACTTTTTGATATAGTGTATCGAATATATACGATATTTTTAAATTTATATAAATATTATTATGTTTTTGAACCCTGCTTTGAAGTTCTTCTTCTTTTGCACGGTGGGGGTTCAGGGGGGGGGGGGACATCTGGGTGTGAAAGCTAATCTAGGGCCTCAGGTGTCGCCTGTGAATGAACCTTATCAAACCCGCTGGGGAACGAACGGCATGCATTGACTACACGTTCGGTCATCTGCACCGCACTGCATTCACACATCGATGACTCTTTAAGGCTCCGCAACCGGGCTTGAAAAGAAGAAGATGGAGAGATACGAAATTACGAATGTTAGAGGAGAGCGCTAACATTTACAGCGACAAAATCGATGCGAAAATTGCGAAAATGTTTAATAAAACACGACTCGTTTAAAATAGAGCAAAAATCTCGCGGGCATTATCTTAAACAGTGTAACATATCTATTTCGTGAGCAGGTACTGCTCAAAATAGGTACTGTTTATTGTCTATGCTTTATTTTTTTTCTTTTTTTTTTAACTTTGTTGGTTGGCCAAACTAACACGGCGACGGAAACGTCATTCGAGGAAACATGGCGGCAGACATCACGTAATTTTTCGAGGCGAGAGGAGATTTTGGAGGAGAGTTTTGGTGATCAAGAATTCTAGTGCGATGTAGCCTAGAATGAGTTTATTGTTTCTTTCTGTGAGCGTGTGACGACTCAAATGGCATAGAAGCCTGTTTATTTTATTTTATTTCTCGCCGGATGCCGAGCGATTGTTTGAACCGCTTGCGGAAGTGAATTTTAATCTGTAATCAACGGGGGATGTATTGAAGCGGCTTTGCTCTGCTTTGGCCGGCGAGAGTTTCTACACACCGCCTGATGGGTGTATATCCGCTGTGCCTGGTTGTTGGGAGGAATCCCTTTGAATGAAGCGGCTTGGCTCTGCTTTGGCCGGCGAGAGTTTCTACACACCGCCTGATGGGTGTATATCTGCTGTGCCTGGTTGTTGGGTGTAATCCCTTTGAATGAAGCGGCTTTGCACTGCTTTGGCCGGTGAGATTTTCTGCACGCCGTTGGATGACGTGCTGGACGGTGTCTTGGGGATTGCTGTCGTCTTTTGGAGGAATGTCACGACTGTCACGGCGACGGGACGTGTGCGGTATTAAAAAAATTAATCGTAATTGGTTGACTCTCTCTTTCTACATCAGTTAATAATTGCTCAAGGTATTTATGTTTTATTTACAATTTCCTTTGTTCAATTTTCCCTTGCAAACTGCAATAAAGTCAACATTAATTTTCACTAGTAAAATATGCGTCTTTTATATGCATGACCTCTAAATCCTTATCTCCACTATCCTGCGATGGAGTTCTACTTGCTCTGAGAAGACAGCGGTCGGATGACAAAAGGTATAGGTTCTACCTACACAAAATTCATATTACCTTAAAATCTTACATTACATTTGGCGGCCCAACAAAAGAGATTTTTTAAGTTTAATAACTGGTGCTCGGATGGGATTTTCAGTTCATGCATATATCTGTAATAATGGTCTTGATAATTTGTAGGTTATCTGTATTTTACGATGTATTTTATATAGAACGCATCAGTGTGTGTAGTTTTTTAGGTTAAATGTTTTCCTAATACACATTTATACTTGTTTGACGTTTCTGTTTAGTTTATGTGTTGCCACATAGTTAAAATGCATAATAATTTTTTTTTTTTTGACAGTTTAAAAGTACAAAAGGCAATACGTGAATTTCAAATGTCAACTGTCACCTCCCAAATTGACGTGTTTGTTTATCAACATACATGGTAAATACTCAAAGCAAAGTATTATTATTTTTTAGGCAACATACTCCCAACGTACAATATATTTAATTGTTTTCGATTCATCGGTTCGATTTATTCTCGGCTTTACACGGTGTCCGGTATTTCAAACTACAAAGTATATTATTTTTTTTTTAAATTAAATAATTTTAAGTATTTTTCAAATAATATTTTCTATTTTTATGAAAATATATTATTATTGTTTTTTTTCTCAAATTTAAAAATTAAAAAAAAAAACAAAATGGCGATTTCTAATATTAACGGTGCTACTAAGGAGGAAATGATACAGATGTTATCAGAAGTGAATATCACTCCAGAGCCTACGTTATCAGCTATGCGGGAACAGGCTCGTATATATAATAAGAGTTTAAAACAATCCAGTAGTGATTCTCCACAACAAAATGAAGGCAATAGTGATAATGCGAGTCAGACTACAAATATAGTCAATAATTATTATCAATCGATAAATACAAATACATCCGTACATTCTTGGGGTATTAAATTTTCTGGTTCTTCTGATGTTAGGGATTTTATACAACGTGTGGAGGAATTATCTAGATGCCGTCATATAGAACTGTCATCGGTTGTGACGTCCTTTGCTGATCTTTTGGAGGGGAAAGCTCTCTCTTGGTATAGGACTATTTATAAAGATTCGTTATCTTGGCCTGACTTGAGAAATCTCCTCATAGCACGTTTTGACCGTTGTATTAATCAAACAGAGGCCCTAAAAGCTTTATTCGCGATGAAACAGAAATTTAATCAAAGTGTTGTGGATTACGTTGATGAAATTAAATTAGCTAATCTCAGACTAGACGTTCAACTTACGGAGGAACAGTTGGTAGACCTAGTTTCTGATAGTCTGTTACCTAAATACGCATTGGCTATCGCATATTTTGCAGAAAAGGACTTATCTTCTTTGGTAAATGTGTGTAGGAGATTTGAAAAGCACTCCGTAGATAAACCCTTACCGCATTTTACTTCTCCTCAAGCAACATCCTCTTCTCCTACACATTCTTCTTCTTCGAATAGTAGAAAAATTTTAAATTGTTTTTATTGTAAGGCGCAAGGTCATACAAAACCTTTTTGTAGAAAATGGAAGTTTGATTCTCAGAAGAATTCTGACAAACGCCGAGATAACCCCGCTCGCACAAACCCAAAAAACTAGAGTGTGATCCTCTGCGTCCTGCTAGCAAGGATGCCAAGAGATCATCACCCTTAGTTTATAGCTCCAGTAACCGGTTCTTCAGGCGTGACATGGACGCATGCATGCCGATGGCTAGTTCTGGACAAGATATAAGACCCCATGCGAATATTTCGATTCAAAATCTTGTCTTTTCAGGTCTTTTGGACAGTGGTGCGACTGTCAGTTGTTTTGGCGGTTCTCTTTACAACTTATTTATTAGTTTAGGGTTTAATTTAAATAAGTTAGAATCGTACGTTACCACCGCTGATGGTGTACGTCAAGATGTAATTGGTACTATGCGAGTACTAGTTACTTATAATAATTTTAAGAAATATGTTACTTTTTTTGTTATTCCGTCTCTTTCACCTGTGATTGTTTTGGGAGTCGACTTTTGGAAACAATTTGACATCGCTCCTCAATTGTTTTCAAAGGCCAACAGTAGACGTGATGTTGAAGATACTATAGGTGAAATTCGCAAGATCACGTCAGCTTCCCTACTGTCCCCTCAAGACAATCGTAGATTAAATAATGTTATAGATAAATTTAAGTCTATTTCTTTTGAAAAATGTGGATTGGGTCGTACTCATTTAGTTCAGCACAAAATTAACACGACGGGAGATCCCATTAAGCAACGGTATTACCCTTTGTCTCAAACACATCAGCAAAAACTTGAATCTCAACTTAAGGAAATGTTAGATTTAGGTGTTGTTCGCCGTTCGCGTTCGGCTTGGTCGAATCCGGTTTTAATCGTGCCTAAGAAGGATGGTTCTGCAAGGTTCTGCTTGGACTCCAGGAAGCTTAACAGCGTCACGACAAGAGATTCGTACCCCTTGCCGTATATTTCGCGTATTTTAGACAAGCTACGTGGTGCACGCTTCATATCTTCTATTGACTTATCGAAAAGTTTCTGGCAAATCCCTTTACATAAGGATTCTTGCTGCAAAACGGCTTTTGTAGTACCTGGACATGGCTTGTTTGAATTCGTTAGGATGCCGTTTGGGTTAAAAAACGCTCCTAGTGAACTTCAGCGTCTGGTAGATGCACTTTTTGGTCCAGAGTTCGACGAAAACGTTTTTTGCTATTTGGATGACCTAATTATAATTTCAGAAGATATCGATTCACATTTAGAGCTATTAAATAGGGTTTTCTTACGTCTGAAAGAAGCAGGCTTAACTGTCAATTTGAAAAAGTGTGAGTTTTGCAAGGATGAATTGAAGTATCTCGGTTACGTTGTGGATGCAAAAGGACTTCGCACAGACCCAGTTAAGTTGGAATGCATTCATACTTACCCCATTCCAAAGAATTCTAAACAGGTAAAAGCTTTCATTGGCCTGTGCGGGTATTATAGGCGTTTTATAAAGGATTTTTCAACCATTGCTGCTCCCTTAACAAAACTCACTGGTTCAAGGAAGGGAATTAGTAATTTTTCTTGGTCTCCTGAAGCGGAGATGTCTTTTAAGAAATTAAAGAAGGCGTTGACTTCTGCCCCTGTTATTAATTGTCCGGATTTTTCGCTTCCTTTCACGATTCACTGTGACGCGAGCAACGTTGGGATCGGAGGTGTACTTACACAAATTTTTGAAGGAGAGGAGCACCCTGTATCTTTTTTCTCTAGGTGTCTTAATGTGCATGAACGAAACTACGGCGTGACGGAGCGCGAACTCCTAGCGGTGTTGGATTCAGTCAACCATTTTAGGCCCTACATAGAAGGTGCTCACTTCACTGTGGTAACGGACCATTCTAGCCTACAATGGTTAGTCTCACTATCTAACCCGACAGGTAGACTGGCTCGCTGGTCTACTCGTCTGTCACAGTACTCTTTTGACGTTATTCACAGGAAAGGTAAATTAAATACGGTTCCGGACGTTCTTTCACGTAAAGACGTTTCTTTAATTTCGGCTATTGATTCCGTTCCCACGAGTACAGATACTTGGTATAATACCTTATTTTCTAATTGTAAATCAAATCCACAACGTTTTAATAATTTTCAAATTAAGGAAAATAAATTATTTCGTCACACTAAATCTCGTTTCGCTCTGCAGGAGGACACAGCTTGGAAGCTTGTTGTTCCTTTTGAGGACCGTAACGCTGTTCTATCTAAAGAACATGAGTCGGTTATTTCTTGTCATCCAGGAGTTTTTAGAACATATAAGAAGGTTCAACTTCATTATTTTTGGCCAGGGATGTATAATGATGTCAAAAATTTTGTCAATAGATGTAAAACGTGTAAGGCACATAAAATTAACACTGCTGCGCCGGCAGGCATTTCTACGAACCCGAAAATAGTTACAAGACCTATGCAAATGCTGTCTATTGACCTTGTCGGTCCTCTTCCGCGTAGCTATGCAGGATTTATGTATATTCTAACAGTCGTTGATGTATTTTCTAAATATACCTGGATTTTTCCGCTTAGAAATGCAACTACTAAAAGCATTGTTAAAAACATTGAACAATACATATTCCTTGTACACGGAGTGCCGCAAACGTGCGTCTGCGACAACGGGAAACAATTTATTTCAAAAGACTTTAAACAATTGTTAGCAGAGTATAACGTACCTCCGCCTTTTTATAATGCTTATTATACTCCCCAAAATAATGTGGTCGAACGCTATAACCAAACCATTGGAACTGCTTTGTCTATTTTAACCGAATCTGACCAGCGTAATTGGTCCAGATTTCTGCCTCAAATTCAATCAGCTCTCAATAACACGGTTAATTTTGCAACCGGCTTCACGCCCTTCTTCCTCATGCACGGTAGGGAACAAATTATTGACGGAAACTTTCATAAAAATAACATATCTTCTGGCGTCGTAGACACCACGTTGCAACAATCTAGGGACGAATTCGCTAAGAAGTTGGAGGACTTAGTTCCAATTTATGAACAAGTTTCAAATGCTTTGTTACAAGCTTTTAAGAAAAATGCCCAACACTACAATTTACGCCATAAGACGGTTAATTATGAAGTAGGCGACGTAATCTGGAGGAGGAATTTCGTTCAATCCAGTGGACCGAATTATTTCTCTCACAAATTGGCCCCTAGATTCGTTCGCAATGTTATTAAAGGTAAAGTCTCTAATTTGGTCTATACTCTAGCTGATATGAACGGTAGAATTGTAGGAAATTTTCATGTAAAGGATATTGTTCGCATTGATTAAATATTTCTTACTCTTTATATATAGATGAAACCAACGTAATAGTATGCGGGGCTACCAACCCTGCATGCTGTTCCATTTGTTTCGTCAGTGGTTTTTCTAGTCACTTGCTTTTGAGGTTTGGTACCCTCAAGAGGTTATGTCTAGAATTTTCACAAAATTTCCTCAATCTTGCTACCTCATTATTTTTTAAAAAAATTATTTTCTTTAAATTCTTCGGAATTTTTTTTTCTATAGGAGACGTCGTTTACAATAAATGTCGTTTCCTCTGATCCGTGTGATCAGTGGCGCCCAATATTTTGTTTAAGTCATATTTGGTAATTGGCTTAGTCTTTGACGAGATTTTTTTTTAAATTTAAATCTAATTAATTTTTTGTACGTAACGAGTAATGAATGCGAGAACTGAACTCCGTTGTCTGTTATGTACCGTCCTCTTCCCCATTAAGGGGTAGGACTCTGGAGCGTGTCCCCGCCTATGTTTACTGGCTGACCCTACAGAACTGGTGGAGCTGCACCTGTCTTCCGCGCCACCCCCCGTGACATGAAGAGGCTGGGGAGAAGGCCGAACGGCGACCGAAAGCTGTCCGTCCCGCCTCCGGCGACCCGACGCTTTTCTCCCTAGGGTCTTCATCCTTGACTTCCATTTACTCTCGTCTAGGCACCACCGGTTAGCTGGCTTACGGACGACGCCGCCGGTTGTCGGGAGGCCGGACATTCATCCTTCTTCACTGTCTCGGGGACTGCCGGTTGACAGAGTGTGGCAATACCACTTCTTCACTGTATATACTCTCTATTATCTGTTTTATTTTTTGTTCTTTTGAACAGTGCTCGGCGCCGCCCGCTGGATTGACCATAGTCATCCGCTGTCGTGAGCTTATTACTCACGACGGTTGCTGTATATTTTGTTCCTTCTTCTTTTTTCTTTACTTTATTTTTGGTTGAGGCTACTAACAACTCGTTTGACTGTCCATGAGGCTGATTACCTCCATGGGCTTTAGAATTGTAGAAGTGACTATAACAGTGCAATCCTGTAGGCGCGCCTGCATACCGCCCTCTAACAACGTATGCGGGGACATTGAAGCTCTAGATTCGTTATACAAATTTTAAATGTAGAGTCGTTTATAAAAAAAAAGTAGATTCTTGCGAGAGCTCCGAAGGGGCGACAATAAGTCGCCTATACCGGGGCGGGACAGTGGTGGGTGCTTCAATGTACGTAACGAGTTGTTTCGCCTTCCTTATAGGCTACAGTTATACTTACACACTGATGCGTCCGTAAAATAATAGGTTATGTTGTACTATTTTAGTGTTTAAGTCTGAATCCTTCTTCTCAAGTTCGTTGGAATTTTCTCCCGAATAATGATTTTCCAAGGACTTGGAAAGAATGATTCAAAACTTCTGTTTATGAGAGATTTGAGCGACTTTCTTGTGTACAGATTGTTAATATTTCAACAATTAGTGATTAAGTTAATTTTTCCATAAATATACCATAGCTATGTTAAATAGATTAAGTCTGGTATAACTTTCCTTAAAGTCAGTTAGTTAAGTTTGTTAAGAATATTTGTTAAGAATTTTTTTTTTCTTGTCACAAACAAAGGTGGTACTGCTCTGGCATACCTACCCATTAAAGTAACTAATATTTGAAGTTTATCACCTTACCTCTAATACAGGAAAGTGTATTTTGTCTTTTAGTTTTAAGTTAACATTAAGCATTTACATATATAGGTCTCTCACTGCTTAAACCAGTGTTGTACTGTTAATTTTGTCTACTAGTGTCGTTCATTTGGATATTGTTCGATCACACCTTATCTAGTGTCGATTATCTAATAAGTATATTCGATCACCAAAATATCATTGTTTGTTCAAGAAATTTATGACTTTTCACTTACTTGATGTATTAAGTGTTGTTTTTTTTGAAGGAATGCCACCTGGGTTTATCTTCAGTCTTTTCTTGCACAAGCAACGTCCTCTAAGGATGGTTTATATTAGTTACATCTTGTATTTTTGTATAAAATCAAGAGTACTTTTTGAGGTTCACTTTTATAATAGCTAGGTGTTTTGTTTAATTGTAATCCCTAAGCTCTAAGCCTAACATTCTAGATCCTGTTTTGCTTCTGTGTTCCTAATGAATTTTTTCATAATTTTGATGGATAGGTATTTAAAATATGTAAACCCTAATCTAACCTCTTTTATAAATAGGTAGTGCCTTGGTATTGTAAAACCTGATCTAAAACCGTTTGACAGATAGGTATGTCTTTACATATAAACCCTACTCTGACCACTTTGTAATTGACAGTTTTTTTATAAAACTTGTTATACGATGGACAAGTAATAATTGTATTATACTTGATCTGACCTCCTAGACATCAATTTTAAATTGAACGAGTTAATTCTGTATATTTGTTTATACCTTGGACTAGTTTTAGTGGATAATTTAAAGACGCATTAAGTATAATTTGTATGACGTTACTTTTTCCATATAACAATTTTGTTTAGAATATAAGGATAGAGAAAGAGACAGTTAATTATATGTTAATAATAACTAAGTGTTGCTTTTTTCTATAAAGGAAAGTGGAAGCTTGAGTTCTCCATACTCACTAGTCTTTTCTTGAGAGATTGTCTCTCGTCATGTGAGTAACGTGTTGGTAATCTTACAAGCGAGCTTGTAAAAGTGGAGGTATTACCTCATTTTCAAAGTTTTTTCTTTTGTATACCGTTCTGTGAATGGGTTTTTGTTTTTTTAATTTGCTACTTTAGTATGTCTTATGTTATTGTTTTTCTGATACTGTGATGTGTTATTTTCTTTAACAGATATGGAAAGAGAGAGTCTTGTTGGGCGGTGTCCTAATAATTTTACTTTACTTCGCGGCGTAAAATTTTCGGGGGTTGCGGGGAAATGTGAGCTATTTCGTGAGCAGGTACTGCTCAAAATAGGTACTGTTTATTGTCTATGCTTTATTTATTTTTTCTTTTTTTTAACTTTGTTGGTTGGCCAAACTAGCACGGCGACGGAAACGTCATTCGAGGAAAGATGGTGGCAGACATCACGTAATTTTTCGAGGCGAGAGGAGATTTTGGAGGAGAGTTTTGGTGATCAAGAATTCTAGTGCGATGTAGCCTAGAATGAGTTTATTGTTTCTTTCTGTGAGCGTGTGACGACTCAAATGGCATAGAAGCCTGTTTATTTTATTTTATTTCTCGCCGGATGCCGAGCGATTGTTTGAACCGCGTGCGGAAGTGAATTTTAATCTGTAATCAACGGGGGATGTATTGAAGCGGCTTTGCTCTGCTTTGGCCGGCGAGAGTTTCTACACACCGCCTGATGGGTGTATATCCGCTGTGCCTGGTTGTTGGGAGGAATCCCTTTGAATGAAGCGGCTTGGCTCTGCTTTGGCCGGCGAGAGTTTCTACACACCGCCTGATGGGTGTATATCTGCTGTGCCTGGTTGTTGGGTGTAATCCCATTGAATGAAGCGGCTTTGCACTGCTTTGGCCGGTGAGATTTTCTGCACGCCGCTGGATGACGTGCTGGACGGTGTCTTGGGGATTGCTGTCGTCTTTTGGAGGAATGTCACGACTGTCACGGCGACGGGACGTGTGCGGTATTAAAAAAATTAATCGTAATTGGTTGACTCTCTCTTTCTACATCAGTTAATAATTGCTCAAGGTATTTATGTTTTATTTACAATTTCCTTTGTTCAATTTTCCCTTGCAAACTGCAATAAAGTCAACATTAATTTTCACTAGTAAAATATGCGTCTTTTATATGCATGACCTCTAAATCCTTATCTCCACTATCCTGCGATGGAGTTCTACTTGCTCTGAGAAGACAGCGGTCGGATGACAAAAGGTATAGGTTCTACCTACACAAAATTCATATTACCTTAAAATCTTACATTACAACAGCATTTAAAGAAACACTGTGAATTTTTTCATACATATAACTTGTAAAATAACTGAGTGTTTATAATAATTTTTGGAGCATACTTTGCGATTTTTTTCTATCGCGGGAATTTTATATAATTTGCGTTTCGGCACGGGCAATGTCTAGGTATTATCTTCAAGAATAACATGTAATTTTTAAGAGCTTTAAAACTTAACGTGTTTAAGGGAGATATGTAAGAAATCGGTAGAAATTCGGGTTGCGGGCCCTTAATCATGTGAGCACAACGGCTGTAGGACTGTAGGAGTACCTTATCCTATTGATGGAGGACCAGAGTTTACTAGGGAGTGTGAAGGCTGTCTCTCAGGCAGTGGGGATGTCTCCCGTCAGTCGATGTCACTCAAGTTTTCACCTACCTGGAGAATGACCGGACAACTCAGAAAGAATTCAACTCAACACCTCCTTTGAAAAATCATTAAGAGTGATGAAAAAAATATATAAAAAAATTGTGAAATAGGTTACGTAAGGTTAGGTTATGGGATATCTTTATTTTTTTTCACAGATTTTAATGGCTTTCAAAGAGGTGTTAAGTTGAGTTGATTCTGAGTTGTCATGTAACCTTTTTGGAGTGAAGGTTATCTCTCCTTCCATCCAGAAGGGTTTTCGGGACTTTAGGTGCAGGCACGCAAGTAAAAGACGACTAGTGCTTTGAAGTGATATATTTATGTACATATATTTCCTTTTAAATCAACGCCTTTCTTGGAGGAAAGCTTTTAATCAACAGTCACCTTGTCTCTAGTCTTCCACAGTGCTTGATACTTATCTGACCGTGAGCATTTTCCATCAACCCTTCATAAATTATTATTCTCTAAGTAAGGGGAAATCCAAATTTAGAAATATGTTTATTTATAGGAATCCCGCGCTTGCTTTGATCTGCTTTGTATCGCAAAACTTGAAGGAACTTTGAAGAATTTTCAAAGACAGGAGACAGAACTTCCATCTTGAAAGTTATCCGGGACCGAAACTGAAGATGATGTACGACTAGTTCGAAGAGTCCATGGATAGGAAATGCATTTCAAGTGGGTATGCTATACATTACCAATAAGTACACACATTGTTACGTTGATCGGGTTGGCGAAATGTTGGTACTTAAGTAACGCTAATATTATAAATACTGCTGGGATATTTATTTATTTTAAAAAAATCTTTTCCCATGAGGGAGGTTGGCCAAAAAAACCTACCTACACATACACACACCACAATAAATACTTAGAAATATAATTTTCTAAGAAATATGACAGAACATAATTAGTTTTATTACTACACCCTACAAATCTTACCCAAACTCTGAGTTTACCAGTCATCTTATTTCAGTCGATCGTAATTATAAGGACAAGGGAGTTCAAGTTCTTCACCGTAATAATAAAAGCAAAAACTAAATTACTGAACTTAGAAGCACTTGAAATCAAAAAATCTCTAAATAATAATTCTACTACATATTTTTAAAAACCAATTAAATGTATCTTATAGCCGTATTCAGACTTTTTTTAAATTATGTTTTATTTTTAATAATATGTTTTACATTGGTAAGATGATAATTTTACATCTAAGTTTTTTTTACTACTCTTCCATTGAAAGCATTTGCTTGTGTATGGAAGGGGAGTGTACATAAATGCCTTTATTAGTTAGTACTTAAATAATTCATTGTACAAATACATATATATATGTGTGTGCTGCAGTATTTTGAAAATAGTTTGTATTTAAAAAAAGAAATAATGTTATGTAAAACTAAGGATATTTGTAAGGGGTGAGGGGTGAGGTTTGAGGTGGTGAGGGGTTGAAGGGGTGAGGGGTGGGGTGAGGTTTGTCTAGGTCTTGGAGGTGGATGATCAGGACATACTGAACCCCAGATTCCTATCCATCCCTTAAACCCTTTTCCTTCCCAGAACTCTCCTCCTTCCTTTCCTTAAAAAAACCCTCCACACAGCATCCCCAAAGATGACATAGGCCCTGAGGGAAATTATTTTCCTCAGGGCCTCCTGTGTGGAGCTCAGGTAAAAAAAAAAAGGGGGGCATACATTAATTACGTGAGCATAAAAGGGGGAGGGGGGGGGGGTTCAGCAAAATCTCACGTTACTTGAAAAGAATATATGAAATGGCCCAAATTTAACTCACCAAGGGGGGGGGGGGGGGTGGAGATTGGAAGAATAACTGCTCACGTAATTAATGTATGCCCCCTAAGATTAATTAAGAGACAGTAGTTTTTTTCTAATAAATATTTTTTAAATGTTTCATGACAGTTTAAGGTTTCTTCTTCGTTAAGACGGGTCTCCCGCGACCTCGGAAATGAACATTTGCTTGAACATCACTATGAACTTTGACGATGGTGGTCTGCCCTTGAACAATTCTTCTTTGCAGACGCAATTTTCATGTTTTCCGTGGCCGGTGGAAAAAATTCTTCTCCCGGGTGAAACAAGGAAGGCAGGGGAGGGAAAGAGTTCATTTTTTACAGCAGCCGCGCGATGCGGTAATCATGGATAATAAATCGAACGAGTTTTTGAGGTTATGTCAACTGCGCGAGCCTAATAATTATGAATTTTAAAAAAATTTAATAAATAATGTCGTAATGGATGATTATTTCTATCTTGAAATCTGTTAACAAAGCCTATTAATTTATATGTAGAGGACCAAATAAATCTATGTAACAATGTATGATAATACTCGTTTTGAAATTCTTTAATGGTTACTAAGTATTGTACGAATACTAGTAGCTAGAAATATTATTGTAATATAAATTCGTATTTCAAGTGAAATTTTTCATGCACATGTGGTATAATAAACCCAGTTCTTCAAAATTGGTTTCAGGGACAGGGACACGGAAGAAATTGCCAAATTCTAATCGGTACTCTATTCTTGATTCCTGATAAATAAATATCTAATGAAATTCCGAGGTAGTACGGTCTAACTTGAAATCTGCGTTTTCTCCCTGATACATGTAACAACTACAATCGTATCGCTAAAACTGTAAGAATGGAATTAAGTAGGCGAAATTCTTAAATGGGATATATAGGTCGTTTGATAATCGATATTAGCCAGAATTCTTTGCTGATAAATAAATATCTATGAAATTTGTGTTTTCTGTCTGATCATCATCTCTTCCTCATAGAACTCATTTATGTAAACGTCAATGCGTAGATACGTCTTCATCACGGACCACTAGACTAAATGTGTGTGGCCACGCCCACTTTGCCCCAATGTTTCAACAAACAGAGTAGACGGAAAAAACAATAAATGATTATGCAAATGTTTTCGAAATGTTTACATTTTGTTTGGGTCGGAGGTCGGAGGAGACCCTGCTATTCACTTTCCCCAAGGACGGACGCGGACGTGTGGTTAACGTAGTCGCTGCAATGATACTGGCTTAGAATTTCTTAGCATCGTGTAAACCGCTCTAGTTTGTCCCAAGCCAGGATAGTAAGCCAGGACAGGATTATCCTAGCTTGAAATATCGCCTCGTGTGTACCAGTCATAAAGATTTTCTATCTTGGGTTAAAAGTTTACGCGGTGTAAACAACACAGCGTAAAGTTAAAATATTTATACCAAGCTCTTTGTCTAGTTAGGCGTATAAAGCATTCCCCGAATTCTCCTGCGAATAGTTGTGGTTTAGTGTGCTCTACATGCATACTGTTAAAATGATTTAACAGGATTATTAACATAGCATTACGTACTCCTTAGATGATCTTAATGATTAACGTATTCCAAGCATTCGGAATAGTCCACAAATATGTTACTGTTATTATATTCTATGAGTCAAATTTATTATTTTCGTGGAATTACGAAACGTTGCAAAGGGTGGATGCTTTCATCTTATTATGGGTAGTCAATAGCTTCTACCTTCTAATGTTGGTAATAATTTTTTTCCTTTCACATTGCTAAAATATATATAAAACTCGAAACGAATATGGACCCTAAAAAATCAAACCGTAAAAATGTTTTATTTACTGTCATACAGCTATTTTGAAATATCTTTTAAAATATTAAAAAAATGGTTTCATTGAGAATTGAACCTTCCTACCCAGGAACTGGAGTCGATCACGCACCCAACTGAGCAAAATTATTTCATATATTAAGTGCTGTAATCGAATTTTAGAAAAATGTGTAATATTTTTTTTCCTTTAGAAAAGAAGGCCTTGAGAAAAATAATCCCTCTCAGGCCCTATGTCATCTTTGTGTGCTGTGTGTAGGATCTTTTTAGGAAAGGAAGTAGAGGATGTTCTGGGAAGGAAAGGGGTAGATATGAGGGGTGGGTAGAAATCTGGGGTTCAATGTGTCCAGAAGTGACGGACGTATGAATCCATCCCTCTATCCCGATATCCGAGAGAGTACGGCTGGATAAGTCATGTTCGCGTGTGGGTCCGTGATTTAAAAAAGTGGAAATAATTTATGTAAAATCAGACTATCCTGTGATTTTTCATGATTGAAATATTTATAGAAACTCTTTGTCGTAAGCAAATTAACAATATGTCTAATGAAGACTTTAATGTTCTTCAAAACTCAACACATTTTTAATACTCGAATATGACCGCCAAATTACCTACTTGTAAAAAGGGTGTTAAGATACTTTTCGGCAAAAGGGAAAAGGCGCACTTTTTTTGTTAAAGCGGTAATTTTGTTATGTGAAATTTCATAATCCCTTTTTATGTGATCCTTCGTTTAGATATCCCAATCTTCAAAGACGTTTTCCACATCATCCGTCACAAGTACGCATGCGCCAAAACGAAAATTCAAACGTAGGTTTTGGTTCAGTGTACTGCGAAGCGATGGCGCTCCGTAAATATCCAAAATACGACAAAGTATTGTGTTCCATGTTCCGTGTCCGGCAGACAAACACAAACCATCCCCTCGGCCATCGATACTTTCTGCCAAACATCATTTCTACTTTAAAACAATCATTTTGTATATAAGCACCATCCGAGCGGTGTGTTCTTTTTATGAAGTTTTAAACTTTTCAAAAATCGAGCTTTAGTTGGTTTTTTAACAAAAGGCGGGAAATATTGTTATTAATTTATTAGGGTTTTCTTATAAAAAATGTCCGAGAATCTAAGACATTTCTTCGCAGCTGTGTTCATGTAAGTACTTAACTAAGATATTTAAGTTATTATTACAGTGCGTTATGTTTTATAGGACAGTGACTTATAATGTGGTTTAAACTATTAAAATATGTATTGCACTCGTCGTAATACAATAACATTTATGAATCGTAGTAACAAACAAGTTTTTAACGCGTATTTAGGGGGATCTTTTATTAATTTATAATTAATAAAACTTCGCATTTTGCACAATAAAATATTGATAATTTATAATTAAACAAAACACGTATTTATGAATTTAACAGGTAGCTCAATAAATTTACAGTAGGTACTTCGGAAGTAAACAATGATTATTATAAAAAAATATTTGCTTTCAAACCTCTGACAGTTGCTTCTCTATTATATCAACATTTGCTGCTTTATTCAAGATGTTTTAATTAATTAATTTATTTATTTTAGGGAAATCAACAGTTTACAATTTGATTAATTTATACATGTATAATTTATCTTCCTGAGAAACTAATTATAGATTTCCTATTTATACTATTGCATTGTGTATCTACAAATTAATAATTAACTCAAACTGAAGTCTTATAACAACTAAAAGATATTACATTAAAAGATATTCATATAACAGGAGGTAGGTAGTACATAATATATGTCATTACATAATATATCATTACATTTATGCATTTTTTACTCATTTAATACATACATTTTAATACATTTTTGATAGAATTTTTATATCTACTTTCGTCACAATTGAAGACATCTATATCAGAGAAAATGTTATTATATGTTGAACACAGTCTTATAAGGCAAGCATTTTGGTTTGAATTTGTTTTACAGTTTTTCTCTTTAAAAATATTACACTAACGTGTGTCCGTGTAGGTACTTTAAAATCTATTCTGTTCAATAATTCAGGACAGTCAGTTTTATTATTTACGATTTTATATAGCAACATCGCATCAGAGAATTGTCTGCGTATACTCAATGCATCAATTTTTAATAAAATTGTTGCATCAAGATAATTATTAAATCGATTGTGCGATTTGTAAGAAAGGTATTTTATGATTTTTTTCTGAATCGATTAAATTTTGTTTACATGTACTGCATAAAATGGAGACCACACAGTTGATGCAAACTCTAGATGGCTTCGTACATATGCAAAGTATAGCTTGTTAGTACCTATTTATATCCCGGTATACACCGTGCGGTAATTACTACAACTAGGTAACTCTGAAATCAGCATTGTTGGGATGAATTACAATATGATAATCATTCTGATAAATCGGTTGATGTATATTTTATACTGATTAGTATTGTTAAGTCGTAGATTGATGTGTTGGGAACCGTAATACAATTTCAATTTGGGAGGCGGGAATGGGTACCGCGCCCCGGGAACCTTTATTGGATAACCAACACCTCTGCCATAGGTCACCCCAAGTGGTTCGCTACGTTTGGTGATTTAGCAGGGGTGCCCGGGTTCATGGGGTGAGGTTTGTCTAAGTATTGGAGGCGGACGACCAGGACACACTGAACCCCAGATTCCTACCCACCCCTTAAACCCTTTTCCTTCCCAGAACTCTCCTCTCCTTCCTTTCTTTAAAAAAACCCTCTACACAGCATCCCCAAAGATGACATAGGCCCTGAGGGAAATTATTTTCCTCAGGGCCTCCTGTGTGGAGCTAATGTAAAAAAAAAAACTTATATTTGGGAAATAAGAAAATGACATTATTTACAAACTTACCTAGTTGTTACATACAAAAACGCAACCAAAGCAATTTTAAGCAATTCCACAAATTTTTGTGCTACAACCAGCTAAGTCTAGTAGCCTAATAGAAACATGGGTAAATATTTCCCTTTCGAGTCCACGCTCAAAACACACTTTAAAAAAATAAAACAAATTGTACTAGGTAGATTACAGTTAGTAATAAGTAATTAAGTAAACGGAATTGATAAATATTGCATTTTAATGGTTATTTTGTTATCTTTAAAAACGCGAAATGTCATTTCTTGAGGAACGCCATGTTGTTAATTACGACGGCAAACGTCTCGCGTGTTTATGAAACCGAATAAAATAATGATTAATTCGTATTATTTATCATTTCTGAAGATTGCAATACGTACTTATTATTGTCTAACTGACAGAAAGTGATTTTTTCTTTATAAAATGCGTATTTCATCGTCGTAATTAACATGGCGGTCCTTGAAAAATGACATTTCGCGTTTTTTAAATTAAAACAAAAAAACTTTAAAACACAATATTTTTCAATTCCGGTAACTAAATTACTTATTAATAACCATTAATCTACCTAGTACAATTTGTTTTAATTTTTTAAAGTGTGTTTTGAGGGTTGACTCGGCAGGGAAATATTTACCGAAACATAAAAAAGCACTTGTGGTAACTAGATTTTCTATTTATAGAATTAAACAATACCTTTTTTGGAGATATACACAAAAAATATTCAAATAACTTGATGATTCCAATGCGTTACGACTTTTCTGTTTGTGGCATTCGTAGTCGAGGATATAGAGGAGGTAATGCTTATAATGTATAACTCATAAACGCTGATTTCGGAGTTACCTAGTAGTAATTACCCCACATTATTATCTCTATCTCTACATATTATAAATTAAAGTCCCCTGTGTCGTCCGTCTGTCTGTCTGTCTGCTGTCTGTTCGCGATAAACTCGAAAACTACTGAACGAATTTTCATGCGGTTTTCACCAATATATAAAGTGTTTCGTGAGAAAGGTTTAGGTACATAATTTGTCAAGGATTTGTGTAAATTGGTTGAAACATAACGATAATTGTCAGAAGTGTCGGAAAAAGTCAAGCCGCCTGGTAGCTTTCATCGAAAACGCTACCTAATCCTTTTGGGGTGTAACAAAACAATGCATGGTGGGATATTCCTCTTTTATAGATCTACAAAAAAGTCCGCGAATGCATATATCTGTCTTTTATGGATATCTTACTATACCCATTCTATCTTCTAAAAAATGGTCACGAACATTGCGGTAATTGAAAAGTTATTAAGACGAATACAGTATTAATCCTTATTAATACTGTTAGTTACCTTAGCTAGTTAGTTACCCCAAGCATTTCATGCACATTATTATAATCTTTCACACCATCTATACGTATTATAAATTAAAGTCCTCCGCGGCATCTGTCTGTCTCTTCGCGATAAACTCAAAGACGGCGGTGGTTATAAAGGTTGGATAACTATCCAGTAGATGACGTTGTGTTTTATTAGCCACAGCAAAGCGTGGCCGGGTCAGCTAGTATATTTATATATGGTGATTTCACAATCCGATACGTGATGGAAATTTTTCAATAATTGTACATATATTTCCCACTAGCTGGTTCCCGGCGTGCGTTGCTACGCCATTTAATAAAACCATTGTTTCTCCCTGCGTGTCTTTTCCCATTCGTCCCCTTCCTCTCTCGAGTTCCCACTCCGTCTCCGCCTCCTCCACCTTCCCTCTTCCCACTCCACTCCCCCTCTTCCCCCCGTCTAGCGAATCATCCTCCCGAGGTACCCTCCCAGGATTCCCCCCATCCCGGGTCCCCTCCCCGCCCTCCTGCGAACCCCCTACCCGTGTTCCCCTCCCTCGTCCCACATTCCATACATTCAGTCCCGGTACATTCAGTTTTCAAACAGCTCGCGTGCCATCTATTGCAATTTTTTAATACAAATTTCATAATGCCAGACCTTACCGGTAATTTTACATAAACCTTTTCCTGATAATAACGAACACAAATAAAAAAGAATTATCCAATTTGGTGAAGTCGTTCGGAAGTTATGCGCGTACATACATTTCGGCGATTGATTTTTATTTATATAGATAGATAGATATAAGACAATTTGTCTATTGGTTGTACTTCTTTATTGGTAATGACAAAACAAATCATGTGTGGCTCTGTTAACAAAGAAACTACATTTGAAGTTTATTTGTCGATCTTAAAAACATTATAACACTTTAACACTTATTTTTCTGATATATTGATTACTTGAATCTCTGCTACATAGATCGTCAAAAACAATAATAATGTGTTTTTATGTCACCATGACAACACATCAATGAATGACATTTGAAAAGTAATTCATCATTCGAATACGAAGGAATCCCCATGCATTCCTAGGTAGGTATTCCTTTACATCTCCCCCCTAGGATAAGAAAATTTCCCTAGAGATTTTCGATTCTTTCAATACCTTTTTCTTTTTTCTAAACTTCATTTTCTTCCGGTACGTGGGCAGGAATAAGTTTTGTAATATGGAAAAAATTTGACTCCATCTTTCTATGCCCTGTATTAATCTTGTATATTGATTGTGATAGTTTATCTTCGATTTTAAATGGACCAATCCTTAACTCATCTAATTTTCTTCTATTTAGTTTGTGACCATTTTCAACATATACCATATCGCCTATTTTAAAATTATGTATTGTTCTTTTTTTATCAATTAACATTTTATTATATTCATGTGACTTAATTGTTCTTTCTAATGCAAATGTTCTGTCTCTAATCCAGTCATCTGTTTCTTTTTTAAATTTATGTTTATTTGGTACGAATGAAACATCAGTACCATCCAATAGGTATCTCGGTGCAAAGCCTGTTATTGAGTGTTCTGTGTTATTATATCTATCAACACAATTATGAGCAATAGTCGTCCATGCTTTAGTTTTTAGATTTTCATTTATCTTGCACCTTATTTTATTAACAAGTGTTTGGTTTAGCCTTTCGTTCAGTCCATTAGAAAACGGTGAATTTACTGCAGTGAAAATTAGTGTGATTGATCTTTCATTTAAAAAAGTTTTAAACTCTTTTGAGTTAATTCCAGGATGTTGGTCGGTGAGAACCATGCCAATTTCATTACAATTTTGTACAATATTTATAAGTTTCATAAAGTCCTTTACACTCTGTGTCTTTGAGGTTCATATATATATAAGCATATCGAGTAAAATGGTCGACTAAAAGGTGCAAATATTTTTTGGTTGATCGAGAGCCACCAAATCCCCCAATTTTGTCTATTGAGACAATTTCAAGTGGTTTTGTGGCAGGGCCTAAGTGCGACATTAAACCATATTTAGCCTGTCCTCTTGTCTTATTTTTTATACATATTTCACATTGTTTGCATAAATCGGTGATATTTCTAGTTAAGTTCTTTGCTGCATAAAGTTTTCCTATTTTCATTTTCATTTGTTTTATACCTATATGACACATATTTTCATGTATTAGTTTTATAAATTTTATACTGAGTTCCTCTGACAGTAGTATTTTTTCTTGCTTTCTTACGCTCTTATAATATATATTGTGTTTATCTATTAACTTGTTCTTGTATTTTTTTATATCCTCATTTTTCTCTTGATCTGTTAATAAATCATTCAATGTTACTAAGTTTATTATTTTTAATAGTTCATGTACATCTTTATTAGCTTCTAATACTCGGTTTCTGCTCAAGCAATCTGCCTCTAAATTATTCTTTCCTGGTGTATATTTTATTTTGAAATCATATTGTGATAGATAATAGGATAAATCTCCTAACTTTTCGTCCGTTCTAGATTTAATTTTTAAATTTTCCAATGGTTTGTGGTCGGAATATACTGTAAAAGGTTTGCCTATTAGCCAGTACTGCCAGTATCTTATGGCCTCTTTAATAGCTAAGCATTCTAAATATATAGCCTTTTTTTCTTTTGGGCTTCTTTTAATTTTTTAGAGAAATATGTTACAGGTTTTTCCTTTCCGTCTGGTTGAGTTTGCTTTAGCACTGCTCCGATACCTTCCAATGATGCATCTGGATATATTTTTATTAATAAGTCTTTATCAAAAATTTCCAAGATTGGTTGTGAACACAATAGTTGTTTAATCTTCTCGAAAGCTTCTTCGCAGTCTATTGACCATATGAATTTTTGGTGCTTTTTTAGTAATTATGTAGTGGTTCTAAAATTATTGAACTGTTAGGAATGAACTCGAGGTACAAATTGATTTTTCCTAGAAGTTGTCTAATATTTTTCTGATTCTTTGGTGTAGGGAAATCTCTTATTGAAATTAAGTTATCTCTCACTGGTCTTACTGTATTATCTTGTATTATATGTCCGAGGTATTTTACCAAACTTGTTGCAAATCGACATTTCGTGAGTTTAAGTCGAAAACCTTCTTTTTCTATCGCCTTTAAAAGCTGTGATAAATGATGTATGTGCTCGGTATAGGTTTCTGAAAATATTAAAATGTCGTCAATGAAATTTACAGCTAAATCTGTTAACTTGTACTTTCTCAGTATGTTGCTTAGTATTCTGTGAAATATGGCTGGAGAAGTTTTTAAACCGAAGGGTAAACATATCCATTGGTAGTGGCCTTCCTGAGTTACAAAAGCAGTTTTCTGTCTATCTCCAATTCGCAGGGGAATAGACCAGAACGCAGAATTTATATCCAATGTTGAAAAGTACTTACAGTTTCTGGTTTTTGTTACTAAGTCCTCAATCAAAGGAAATGGTTGAGCCTGAGGTACCACCATTTTATTTATTTCTCTAAAGTCGATACACAATCTTGTTTTTCAATTGTCTTCTTTTTTTAAAGCTAAGGTTACTGGTGCTGCAAAAGGGCTGTATGATTCCTCTATAAGATTTCTTTCAAGCAATTTTCTTATTTGTTCTTCTATCTCTAACTAATCCTCTATTGAACACCTGTAGGGTCTTTTACTACAGTATTTGTCCACGAGTAGATCAATGCATGTTTCATAATCCTTTACTGTTCCAATATCATATTTATCGTTTGCAAAGCTTGATTTATATTCATCAATATGTTTATACATTTCAGATTTTTGTTGACTATTTAAATGACTCAGATCCACTGTAAATTCTTTTTCTTTTGTATGTTCCATAAAGTTTATAAAGTTCAAGTTATTTTTATCTTCATTTTCATTAGGATTGTTTTTAAAATGTTTTTACTCTTTTTTCAAGCTTTCTTCAGATTTCTGATCAATTTCCAAATTTTCATTCTGAATCAAATTAAACTCTTTTATAGTATCAAGTCCAATTAGAAAATTGTATTTGAAATCTCTTCCATCTACAATATAAACATCAATTTTCGTCTCTATATTAAATATCTTAATTTTTATTGCTGTTAAGCCTTTTGTCTTTTTTACACCATTAATTGTTAGTAAGTTTGTATTGTTGTGTATATTTTTTCCTTCATCCTTTATTCTTAATAATTTAGAATTTATTAAGGAAACATTAGATCCGGAATCATATATACCAAAGGTGTCTAATTTTCCTTCTAATGTTAGTTTTACTTTAATTAATGGTGTATTTATTCGTTTTTTGACTCATTATCACTCAATTCAACATCTAATACAGTATTTTTTACATTCTTATGTTCTCATAGGCATCAGTTTGTTTAAACCAGCATTTTTCTTCAGAGTGAAAACGGCTACCTTTATTTAATTTTTCACATTTTTTGCAAGGCTTCATTTTATCAATTCTTACTTTATTATCAAATGTATTTCTCTTGAATTTATCACAATTATTTTTATTGACTGTTTGTTCATGTTTACCAATTTCATTGAATAGATTTGCAGTCGATTTTATTGATTCCTTATCCATTTTGTACATTATGTAATCTGGTAGACCCATAACAATAAGATGAATTAATGTCTGAGAGTCAATATTTCTATTTATCTCTAATAACAATCTTTCTTTTTTTGTGGCATATTCCCGTAATGAACCTCCTTGAAATTTAAATGCAAATGCATATTTAACTTGTGACCAACCTTTGTTTCCATATTTTTCACAAAAATTTGTTTTCCATATTGCCCATCCTGCGCTTACTGTACATTTTATTAACATACTAGTGTACCAATCTAGACACTGTTTTTCAAGTTTTTTTTTTTTTTTTACATTAACTCCACACAGGAGGCCCTGAGGAAAATAATTTCCCTCAGGGCCTATGTCATCTGGGATGCTGTGTGGAGGGTCTTTTTGAGGAGAGGAAGGAATGAACATTGGTCTTGAAGAGACCCATGTTGTAGGAAGGAGGAAACACAGAGGCCGGCAAATCATTCCACAGCCGAGCTGTTGAACACAAGAACGAGTCGAAGAAACGACCCGTTCTCATGTGACAAATGTCAACCGTGTACAAATGTTGGGCACGCGTTTGGCGTGTTTCCCGACTATGCACCGGTGCCGAAGGGATCAATGAATGACTTTAAAGTAAATACTTTAAAGTCTCAATTTTTTTTGTCTCCTTTAATATCTCGAAACGTGTACATCATTCTCAAAATCATTTATCCATTGGTTAACATTTGATGTTTTTCCTGAAAACTTCTCGAGTAAAAATGTTTCGGGTAAAGTTCGGTTTATGGGCGAAATTCCTAAAAAATAAAACTAGTTATTTTTATACTAATTTGGGGTCGGGGAATCCGAATCTGAAAGAATTAGGCGGCGGCAAGCAATATTAACTGAATTACACGACTTTAAAAAATTTTATACACATACAGGAAAATAGCCATTTTGGAAGCATTTTGATTCCTAGAAAATCAAACTAGTTATTTTTATACTTACTATGGGCCGGGGAATCCGAATCTGAAAGAATTAGGCGGCGGCAAGCAATATTAACTGAATTAAACTACTTTAAAATTTTCTATACACACACACATGAAAATAATCATTTCGGAAGTATTTTGACACACGTAGTACAAAGATCATAGAAAAACAAGATAACATAGATGTTTTTACCACACAAAATTAAGTGTTGCCATTAAGCAGTAATATTAATAAGGTAAAATAACATGTTTATATTTTAAGTACTTATTTTTTATAAATTATAAATTTTACTCACTTTTGTATCACAAACCATGTTACATAAACCCGGCGTAGCTGCTAAACTACTTGAAAACAGGGATGTTTTTTTGCCGTGACGCGAGCAGGCGGTATAAAGGGGCACAAACCATGTTACACAAACCTAGCGTAGCCGTTAAACTACTCGAAAACAGGGATGTTTTTTTGCCGTGACGCGAGCAGGCGGTATAAAGGGGCACAAACCATGTTACACAAACCTAGCGTAGCCGCTAAACTACTCGAAAACAGGGATGTTTTTTTGCCGTGACGCGAGCAGGCGGTACAAAGGGGCACAAACCATGTTACACAAACCTAGCGTAGCCGCTAAACTACTTGAAAACAGGGATGTTTTTTTGCCGTGACGCGAGCAGGCGGTATAAAGGGGCACAAACCATGTTACACAAACCTAGCGTTAGGTTAGGTTAGGTTACGGATTTTTAAGACTACGAATTTTCATACTTTTGGTTTAAGAATACGGCCGTTGAGATAGTCGTAATTCATCAGGTTAATGTGTTATGTGAGGAATTATCGTGTCGGAAATTATTGATATAGGGATAAATATTTTTGAGAGCTGGTAACACTGCCGGCACATGTTTTTGTATATTCCTTGTTTTTCTATGATCTTTGTACTACGTGTGTCAAAATACTTCCGAAATGATTATTTTCATGTGTGTGTGTATAGAAAATTTTAAAGTCGTGTAATTCAGTTAATATTGCTTGCCGCCGCCTAATTCTTTCAGATTCGGATTCCCCGACCCCAAATTAGTATAAAAATAACTAGTTTTATTTTTTAGGAATTTCGCCCATAAACCGAACTTTTTCCAATGTTTCTGCTATTTTTCCTAGATTTTTATTTTCAGTGCCTTTACTGATATTATTGTCAGAAAGTTTCGTTTCATAGTTAATTTCTTCCAGGTATTGGTCACCAAATTGTAATTTCTCACCTACATCTAAATAAATTTTCCTGAAATCTTGGGTTAAAGGAATCCACATTTTACGTGTTTGGTATCTTTTCTTTAGACAATTCTTTATTTTGGCATAAACATCCGTGGTCGTTATGGCGGTGTATTTGCTTGCATTTTTGAAATCATCGGGAATATCAAATATGCGTCCATCAGGTGTCTCGATTGAGGTTATGCAAATTATATTGGTTTTACGATCCGATGCTGCTGACACTGTAAATGTGAATTGTAACTTTTCCATTTCTAACGTCATTACGTCTTCACTAAAAATGTAGTTTTATAAGACAATTTGTCTATTGGTTGTACTTCTTTATTGGTAATGACAAAACAAATCATGTGTTGCTCTGTTAACAAAGAAACTACATTTGAAGTTTATTTGTCGATCTTAAAAACATTATAACACTTTAACACTTATTTTTCTGATATATTGATTACTTGAATCTCTGCTACATAGATCGTCAAAAACAATAATAATGTGTTTTTATGTCACCATGACAACACATCAATGAATGACATTTGAAAAGTAATTCATCATTCGAATACGAAGGAATCGCTATGCATTCCTAGGTAGGTATTCCTTTACAATTTATAGATAGATAGATAGATATATAGATTAGATGTGTATTTTTTTTACATGAGCTCCAGCTCTGGGGAAAATAATTTCAATGAGGGCCTATACCATGTTTGGGGATGCTGTGTGGAGGGTTTTTTTAGGGAAAGGAAGGAGAAGAGAGTTCTGAGAAGGAAAAGGGTTTAAGGGGTGGGTAGGAATCTGGGGTTCAGTGTGTCCTGGTCATCCACCTCCAAGACCTAGACAAACCTCATCCCATGAACCCGGGCACCTCTGCTAAATCACCAAACGTAGCGAACCACCTGGGGTGACCTATTGCAGAGGTGTTGGTTATCCAATAAATGTTCCCGTTTATCTATTAATGAATAAACCTAAAAATTGGGAGTTCTTTTCCAGTGATTAAATCGTCGTTTTGTACAAATTGAAATACCTCATTATTATAATTCAAGGATTGTAGAATACTACTTTGCCCGTCCTGAGACGTTGTCAATTACGTAACATATTAATTTATTGTATTTTTCAAAGAAAAATGTCAACTTTACTCCGATGTGAAGTAAAAAAGTTTCCTTTTTAATTTTTAAGTAGATATCACTCGGTTAATGGTAAAAATTACTTCCTTTTTATTTCTACACATTATAGATATTATTTTAGAAAGTTACATAATTATATTTGGGATAAAGGTGAATTGTATGTTTTTTTTATAATGTAGGATTAACTTTTCAGTCTTCAAAATATTTTTACCTATAAGCCCCAACAACGACACGTTGAAGTTTCGTGGATTTTCATAATGCTGAAGAGGTATTTTAAATGTGTCATATATTTCTTATTTTTGCAGTTATCTTAAAAAATACAATTTTAGACTAACTAGATTAAATTACCTTTGAGATTGTTTGTATTTGAAATAAACATTGATATTTGTAAAAAGTATAATTTAATTCTCCATCACAACACAAGCAACATTTTCGGCTTTCTGTGGTGGTAGTAGGAGATATTCAAACATTGTTGGGTTATTCGTAACCCGGGAATGTTTGTCTTTTTTTTAAGTTTTTTTTTTTTTAAATTATAATTTTAATTATCTAACAAAAAAACTTATCGAAACATCAAAATGTTCGATAGATTTCGACATTTAGAAAACATTTTTCGTTATTTGTTTTTGGGGTGTTATGCCGTGTTGCGCTACCTCCTTCTTTAGCCAACGTTTCGGACAGATCCGGCAGATGATCCTCGTAAAAACAAATAACGAAAATACTTTTGGCCGTGAAAATCTAAAAACGTGTGTTTAGAAAACATGTTCCTTTTGTGAGAATTCGTAAGAAAACTTTAACTTCACTTTTTACGCCGTTCATGCAATAAAAAAATTTAAATATTTTTTTAACTCGACGAAAAAATCCCGCAAATATGTAATCACGCGTTTTGACAATGTTTTGGATGAAAATAACATAATAAGTTGAAAGAAACTGGGAATAATGATTATTTCTCTTTCCAGCGATGAACAAATCAGATATCCCCGCATTGGTTCCATGCCAACTCAGAATCAAGTCAACTCAACAACCCTTTGAAAAGTCATTAAAAACTATGAAAAAAATGATTTTAAAATAGCTTTTGTTAATTAACCCTAACGTAACCTATTTAACAAATTTTTTTATCATCCTCTTTATGACTTTTCTTAGGTAGTTCTGAGTTGGTTTCATTCTGAGTTGGCAGGTCACCCTACGCATTATAGAAAAAAGATAACACTTTTATAATTAACGGATGCACCGCACCGGTCAGATCTATTCTTCGTGGGCCGTAATGAAATACGAAATTTGTGACTGTAATGTCCTTCCGAGCTTGAGGGGTTTACGCTTAAGGGAGAAACACACTCAGCCCACGCGACGCTACGCGACGTAGGTAGACGTCATCATTTCCAAATCTGGACTACTTACCATCCATACATTTTCTATAGAAACGGGTACTTTAGAATCACACTAGTCCCACGCAACGCAAACCGACGCCCCCTACGCGACGCGGATCTGCCGCAGCCAGATCGGCGTGGGCCATGTGGAAGGTGGAGGGGATATGGTTGCGCCTACTACGAGATGATTTTACATCTTTGTGGTGTTATCTAAGCATCTAACGTTATGTTTCGTTATATCTGTGGTTATTTTTTTTGACAGATATTATTCAAAAATGGATGACGAACAATTCATTGAAACTGTTAGACTTAGTTATAAAATCAAATTACATGATTATAGAGATTCTGCATACGCAGTGCAGCTTGGAAGGAAATATGACTTTCAATATTATACCCCTATAATGAATGACAATCAAACCTTAGACACACTGCCAGTCTTTCTCTGATCCCAATTGACTTTCGAAGACGTGTGTTTTCTTTTTTTATGTCATATTCAATTACGCTGTGAAGCTCTTCAAATACCACCTTACTCATACGGAAGTACATGAAGAATCGTCCGTCATCAGATTCTAGTTCCTTTACTAAAGTATGGATGTCTCCAAACATTTGTCTTTGTTTGTTAATGTTGTGGACCCAAATACTTCTCCCTTTCTTTCTTTTTACGAGAATATTGATTTAATAATAATAATGGTAGCAAATCATCTTCAAATTCGCTTTCAAGACATGGCAAAGCTGTCGTCTGCTGAGAAGAGAATCACATAAACATAACCTAAAAAATAAATGTCAAATGTATCGAATCAAACGCGCCTGCGCACAACCAGAGACCCCTTGTCACGTGGTCGTGAACATGGACAGGGACGTTGCGTCGCGTGGGCCTAGTATGTTTCCAGCTTTAATGTGTATGTATCTTGGCAGTCATACAATCGTTATATATAAATGTTGGTGCTATAGAGTGGGCCATAAACATTTGCACTTTTGGAATAATCATGAATAAAAAGTACAGATTGTATTTAAATAAAAGATTGTTATTTATAAGAACAAAAATATGCTAGAAAATCATTTCGTTAAAATAATTTCGTTAAAATGACCGCATTCCTCAAATAGGCCCTTAGATTTTTGAAAACTTTTTGACACAAATCTCGGGGTATGTTCTTGATTGGTGTTCTCCTTTAACTGAAGTATAGTCGCTGGTTTATTTACGTAGACTCGACTTGTAAGATAAAAAATATATATATATACAAATATATCCCATAAAAAAAATCAGCTGGGGTTAGATCCAGGCTGCGGGGAGGTCATGGAATGTTTCCGCTGCGCAAGATCAGTTTGTTAGGGAAAATTTCTTTAACCAATTTATTTTGCCGCCCTGTTTGTTTTCCTGTAGGTTTCTTTGAAATTTTTAAACCATGATTTAATTAAATTAACACTTGGGCAATGATTAATACTCTATAATTGGTGACGTGAACGATACAGGCGGCGTGCTTCATTGTTTTGCAAAATAGAATAGAATCATTTCTGTGTAGAATAGAACAAAATCATTGTTTTTGTAAAAATGTTTTACCCAGAAAGCACGTTTCTCTCCCGTAAAGCGATCCATTGTGACTAAATTTCCAAGAAGCGAGGAGCCACTCGTAAGTAACCCCGCCCTACTCCTCCTTCGGAAACCCCGCTAGCACGATTACAAAAGTGCAAATGTTTACGGCCCACCCTATATATTAATAAATAACAAACTAATTCAGCTATAAAATGACTTTCGTGTAAAACAGTATTTTTACCGAAATTTGGGTAATTTATAAAGTGAGAATATGCGTAATATTACACATTTATATTTATTTTTAACTTTATGAGTAAAACCACAAATTGTAATAATTAATTAAATGAAGACAATATTAGCGAAACTCGATTGTAAATCTGGAGACAGAAAAATCAGAAAAAGATATTAGCACCTCTGGCAATCGAACCCAGGACCTTTTGCTTTCAAGGCAACAGCTCTCTAATTGTGTTTTTAAGATTTATAAATAACCAAGAATTGAGAACATTTATTTATTTATTTATTACCTTCAGAAAAATAAATTTTCCATTTAAGGGCCCGCAACCCGGATTTGTACCGATTTATTACATACTTCCCTTAAACACGGTAAGTTTTAAAGCTCTTAAAAAATATATATGTTATTCTTGAAGATAATATCTAGACTTTGCCCGCGCCGAAACGCAAATTATATAAAATTCCCTCGATAGATAAAAATCGCAAAGTATGCTCAAAAAATTATTATTAACACGTTTGTTTCAGTTATTTTACAAGTTAAATGTATGAAAAAATTCACAGTGTTTCTTTAAATGCTGTTTAAGATAATGCCCCCGAGATTTTCGCTCTATTTTAAACGAGTCGTGTTTTATTAAACATTTTCGCAATTTTCACATCGATTTTGTCGCTGTAAATGTTAGCGCTCTCCTCTAACATTCGTAATTTCGTATCTCTCGATCTTCTTCTTTTCGGGCCCGGTTGCAAAGCCTTAAATGACGCGGCACTTTTTTCAAATGAACTATTTTCAACGCGCAATGAGTTCTTTTATATCCCACTTCGTATTCAAAGTCAAAAGTGAATGAGAAAATGAAATGATTCGGAATTGACAGTTAACCTCAGCTATTTGATTGTCACCAACCCGGAAATTAACACCGTCACTAGTTTTTATGACGGTGACCTATAATTTATTTTATGGATCATGGCGTGATTATTACGGTATGATTTTTAAGAGAAATTAAATTTCAATACTTTATGCCTTTAACCAGCCAACGGCCGAAAATCCACATTTCGTTGAAAGTCGTTCTTACGATCGTTCAGGACGGTTACAATGAGAAAGATTAATTATTCTCCTTACCAGCTTTTAAAAATTATAACTCAATATCGATTTTTTATTCCAAATTTGCTTTAATTTATACCTACATCCAAAAATGCTGAAAAGCGTGATGATAAAATTATTAAAATTATGTTTTTTTTTGTAATTATTTTTTTATCATAAGTACCTATTTATCATATTTCAATAATGTCTGCGCAAAATAAGAATGTAAAAAAAATCTTAAATATATTAATTTGTAAGACCGTAAATATATCGACAAAATAGAGAAATTTGCGTCATAAATAAGCGGTCGGATATATTTTTTTATGATTTTATTTGAACTAAAATTAAAATTTTGAAACCTGCGTTTACTAGATAACGCATTGATAAATTTTACTGCATGATTATGTGATTTGAAATGTGTATAATACAAAATTTTGTTTGAAAATTTAACAAATCTGTCAACGACCTACGGTAAAACCTTATTGTAGATACTAAAAATAAACATATTTTTTCAAAATTTAAAACATAGCTTTACTAGATAAAAAAAAACTGTCTTCCGAAATCAATTTATAATTTTTTGTGGAAAAGAGTCAATGCGTCAAATATGATTTAAAAATGACATATTTCCGGTTTTCTCTGGTTATACCCTCTTAAATAATTGTGTTAGATTTTAAAGACGTATCTAAGCTACCTCCTTCAAATAAATTATTTAATTAAGACTTTAACTCTCATTAATTAAATAACGACATTTTAAAACTATTTTAAAAGTGATGACTTATCGAAACGGGTGATAAAATATAGCTTAATATCAGTTTAACAATTTATTGATTTATTTATTACACGCCCTGATGGGCTTTTACATTATAGTTTATAAGTTGAGTAACAAACAATGAAGAAAATATAATACAATGAGAAAATAAAATTCACAATACAATGGAACAACAAAACAAATGATAAAATAAAAATACATACCTTTTATGTGAAAATGATAAGAAGTCTCATATTCAATAAAAAAAATTGCAGAAATTATGTAAATCTATTTGTGCCTAGAAGTATAAAAGTGATAGAATATACACAATTTATACTGATTAGTTTTAAGATGAAATATATCACCTAGAATAGAATATTCGGGAATGGAGAATTTTGATAAGCTAGTGTCCTGGTTTTATTGAAGTAGAAGGGTAATAAATGTCGACATGATTTTTGGGGAACATGGATATTGATAAATTGAAGTAATTCAGGACAGTCAACTTTGTAATGCAGTATTTTATGTAACAGTATTAAATTTGTGCTTATTCTTCTTTCTGAAAGTTTCAATAGAGATGTTTTATCCTGGAGGTAATTGTAATCAATGTTTAGTATAGGAATATCAATTTATAGTTTATAAACCTTAGAAACTTCCGTTGAATCTTTTCAATGTTGTCTGAATGAATGTTGTAAAACGAAGACCATAACGTAGAGTTATATTCAAGTTGGCATCTGACAAGGGTTTTATATAACATAATAAATGTCCAAATCATTGAAATCTTTTGCAGCTCTCAAAACAAAGCCAAGAGTCTTTAGGGCTTTGTTGATAATATTATTAATATGACATACAAAGGTGAGTTTCCTGTCAAACATAATGCCTAGTTCCATAATTTCACTAATATAATAAACTTTCATCATTTAAAGAACACTGAAAAAATATAGGATTATTTATTTTGGAAAAATTAATGAACTGACATTTATTTATGTTTAATGCTAGTTTGTTGATAGAGTATCATTCAAACAGATATATCAAGTTAGTTTGAAGTGTAATACAATCATTAATGTGGTTAATTTCTTTATATAGTTTCATGTCATCGGCAAACAGTAGCACATTTACGTCAGTAAATATATCAACAATATCTTTTATTAATATAATAAACAAAATGGGCCCTAAATGGGAGCCTTGCGGCACTCCACTTGTTGCTATGAATTTGTAAGACTGTGTGCCATTTATTTTCACACTAACAGCCTTACTAAAAAAAAAACTTTCACGTCCGATAACCTGTGTTATTGCAATAACATAAATAAATCCCGTGTATACAAAGACACGTTTTACTACCAATAACCTTTCTTACGTGGTCACGCTGTTAAAATGCACTGAAGATCTGACAACGTTGTATATGGTTTTAATTTACAAGGAAAAAATGTTGTTTTAATTTTTCTCCGCAAGGGTCATTATTGGCGCGCCTGTGCATTAGTTCTCAACGGCCCGCTATGAAAAAATAGCTTGGTGTGTTTATAGCGGGATGTCGAAAATTTTGTTAGTACCTAAATGTTGTGATTTTACTTAATAATTTCTATAGTAGTGACGAATTTACTCTTCCGTTCACATAATTGATATATTTACCACGTTATTTGTGTGGTTTACATCAGTTTAATCAAGTTATTGTACAAACGCCGTACTTTCAAAGTTGAACTGTCAGAATATTGTTTTATAGGTTACTTAAATGATAAAATTTACACTTTAAGATATTTATTTTAAGAGAATTTCTTAAAAGTGATAATTTTTTATAATATTAATATCTAATACATGTGTTCGTAAACGTATCAAAGAAATTAACGTCTTTAGAGATGCAAGAAATCTGTTTTAAATGTCGGATAATTTCTAAGTTATTTTTTTGGCAATAAAAAAAAGTTTGAATTTTTTTATTATTTTTTTATTGTATGCACGAGGAAAAAGTGAGGTGATAGTTTCCTTCCAAATTTATTACATAAAAGGATTGTGTTTTTGAAATTTTGATTTTTTTTTAATTTTTCTACATTTTGGTCAAAAATGTTTTGGTAATAAATTTTTTTCCGAGTTTGAATCTTAAAATATGGCAGTTTGTAAAAACTAAAATGTATTTCAAATACACAAATCAAAAAGGTAATTTTATCTAGTTTTCATAAATGGTATTGGTTTTTACGACACCTTAAAAAATAAGACATATATAGAACATTCAAAATACTTTGGAAAAATTCCAAATTTCGTAAAGACATCATTAATAAAACAGAGATAAACTACCCTCTCAGGCCGTGTAAACCATGTGTATTTTTTTCCATTAACAATTTTTTAATTAGTAATGTTTTCACATCCGCGGCCGTTTGTCAATTAAATAAAATTTTCACTGTGTTTTTTAGTAAGGCTGTAAGACTTTTTTGGACAGATAACTAACAAACTAATTTAATAAGCTACCATAAATCCAAGTTTCGCCAATTTATTGATTAATATTTTGTGACACACCTTGTCAAAGGCCTTGCTAAAGTCAGTGTATATTGAGTCAACCTGGCACCTGTTAGCTAAATATTTAGATATGAAGTTTTCGTATATTAGTAAATTGGTCAGTGTAGATTTATTTGAACAAAAGCCATGTTGGTAGGGAGTTATAATTTTTTTTATGTTTGTGGATATTTTATGGAGAAAATTTCAAAACGCTTGGGTATCGATGATTGGATACATATTGGTCTATAATTTGTTACGTCCGTTTTGTCCCCTTTTTTAAAATGTCTCCAAATTTCCCAACAATAAAATTTTCATATGAAACGGAAAGACGTGTGCAATACATTCGGTAATAGGTTGATCTAATTTTTCGGTAATAGGTTGAGAAATATTCTACGTTTGGTGACTTCGCAGGGATGCCCGGGTTCATACGGTGAGGTTTGTCTAAGTCTTGGCGGCCAATTCGTTTACTGACCTACAGCATGGCGGGCAGGATCTAGAGACATTGATTGAGAGAAACCTAACCTAGACCCCCTCCAGTTGGTCTCTCTCGACCCATCGCCTTGCATCGCAGTTGGAGGGATGGACTCGTATGTCTTTCACTCCTAGATACATTGAGCCTCAGATTTCTACCCACCCCTCATACACTTTTCCTTTCCAGAACTTCCCCTACACAGCATCCCCAAAGATGACACAGGTCTTGAGAGAAATTATTTTTCTCGGGGCCTTTTGTGTGAAGCTAATGTAAAAAAAAAAAACATCCATGATATTAAAATTATATACCTCGCACTAGCACAATCCATAATGGAATACGACACCATTGCCTGGGGCGGTTCTAGGAAAAAATATATTGACGCTATTTAAAGCTCAGAAAACCTTAATAAAAGTTATTCTTAAAGTGTAACATCCACGCGTCAATCATTCCAAGTGCTGAAAATTCAAAACTTATAATCAAAACATATGTTAAATTTCCTTCATCTATAAGAACATAAATACATTTAACATCTCATAAAATACACGCAACGCTAGAATAAGACACGCAATCCAACTACAAATATCTAAAACAAACACATCATTTGAACAAAATAATATAGATACCAGTCTATAAAAGCTATATAATTCTCTTCCAACAGAATTTAAAACATCTAAACTTACAGAATACAAAAAACATATATACGGACTGGCTGCAAACATCATTTGTTATAATTGTCTTACCTTACTAATAAAACAAAATTATTTTTTTTAAACTATGTAGACGTCGTTTTCATATTTTGATTTTAAATTTTTCTCTTTCCTATATACTGTAACTTAGTCCACTGTAAGTAAAATTATGTAATTTACCATTGAAAAATGTCATCCTCAACACATGTGAACTCTTAGCATAGAGGACAATATTCAATATCTTAGAAAACAATTCAATTGTATGGTCACCGTACTCCAAAATCCATTCATAATCATTAGAAAAGGTACGAAACAAATTACTTCTTTGCATCAATTTTAAAACGAAAATTAAATGGAATTTATAAATTATAATAACTTACGTACCGAAATTAGGCTTCTTAAATTATCATATATAAACGTGTTATCTGATGTGTAATTTTTTATTTGAAATTATTACATATTTAATTGACAGTCCTGTACCTGTCAGGAAAGCTCATAGCAAAGTGACGTTTAAATGTAACAATAACCTTAATACTAATTACTCCATTTATTCACAAAAACCTAGAATTCATCGCATTGCGAAAAAACATTACCAACATAAAAATATTTTTGGAGTTGACAATTTTGCAATTTCAAAAGGCAACTAACTTAGATTTCGTCTTCTGATTATTAAGTTTCATTAGTTTTTTCTTTTTATAAAAATCTTCTCCTTTATATGTAATATATAATCGCTACCTCACGAGTATCTACATCATATCTTTAATTTATTGATTGTAACACAAACACATAGAAATATATCCATATACCTAAATTCTAGTTTTTCCACTTTGCGCTTTGTTTTATGTCAAGTCTTATTATCTAAATTGTACTATTTTTATTAATTTTCGTTATTTGTTTTTGGGGTAACGAAAATACTTTTTGGCCGTGAAAATCTAAAATCGTATCCCACTATTTTTTTTAATTTGTGCAACGATATTATTTATAATATTTTATTCAAATGCTGTAATTATTGTAAAATTTTAATGTAAAAGCCCACTATGGGGTAAATAAATAATAAATAAATAAATATGTTAAGAATAAAAATATTGTAATTTAAAAAAAAAACATAGCGACACATCAAACTTGAATACACCTCTGTGAGAAATATTTCATTTTGAAATTCAATCCTCCTTAGAAGACTGAATATTTGGTATATTATGGTAGCATGAAAATTTTGCATATTTTATTTGCGAAAAACAAAAACTAGGCGTAGAAGCAACAAACCGGCGGGAAAATGGTAATTCCTGAATCATCCATTCACTTTTAATGAGATAATGGAGAGGCTTGTTTTGATGGCTTAAACGTCAGCTTTTCGTTCCAAAAATGGTTTGAAATAATTTAGTTCAAAACTAGTGCAATACTACAGCACTCTAAAGTGATATCAAGGTTTAGTATGGTAACACCAAACCTAAGATTTAGTACATATCTACCGGTGTATTCATAAATTATAAAATGACATGTTTCCAGTGTAATTATGTTAACTAATTTCCTTTAAGTAGACTGGTTAGGTACTACATAATACCAAGTTCGAATTATTAAATCAACAGAAGACGTTAATGCATTAGAAAAATAATTATGCTAACCATCTAATTGAATTTAACCATTCATTTGATATAAATACTGGTTTTAAAATTTTACACACTAATGTTAGTGGTTTTCACTTAGATCTTTTAGAAATATTAGAAATTAGGAAAAATGTCAATAGAAATTTAAATATTATTAACAATCAAATAAATTTTGCGACCAACCCTATCTTAAACATATTTCCATTGTAATTTTTGTCTTTGTTCTTCTAAGCACCCCCCTTTCCACCTTCCCCCCCCCCCCTCCCCCTTGTTGATCTTCTAAGCACCTCCTCTTTCCACCTCCCCCCCCCCTCCCCCTTGTTGATCTTCTAAGCACCTCCTCTTTCCACCTCTCTCCTCCCCCACTACTTCCATTTCTACCCACGCCTTTTTTTAATACATTATATGGCCTGACGAAGAGAACATCGTTCTTAAAACTTGTCGACTTTTAAATAAAGTTCATTGTGGTAAAAATAAAGTGTTTTTAACTATTTCATTAATAAAATGGTGCCATAAAGTGAATTTGAAGAAGAAATAAAGATATTTGTTAAACTTCCTCTTTCTTTCAGCACCGATACGATCTTCAATACTATCAATGTTATGGACAATGGACATAAAACGGCTCTTTTGCAAGATCCATCTTAGTTAATTTATACAAAACACTATATAAAGCAACACAAACTAAACACAATACCCGAGCAGCCAGAAACAAAGAACTTCAAACTCCTTTTGCTAAAATTGGACAAAGACATTTTATGCATAGCATGCAAACTATACAACACACTACTAGCTACGATTAGACAAACAGAATCAATTCATACCAAAACCAAATTCATACCCGAAATAAAGAAATGGATTACAAGTATAGGAAGTCACACTATTGCAAACATCTGTAAAATAATTTACACTTAGACAGATATAACAATTTACAAACGACCTAACCCATATTATAAAATAATAGAATCCTGTCAAAATAGCCACTGGAGCGACAGCCCAATTTAAAACTTTTTTCTCGGATTGCTCGAAATTTTTTGGAAATCATTTTGAATATTTTCCGCCCACATAAAAAAAAATCATAACTCCAAATTTTAATGTGAAGACATACAAACTGATTATAGTTCTACATAGCAAATGAATTCACCTACCTTTTTGTCGATTATCACATATTCGTAGGATTTATAAAGAAAATACTATAACATCGTAAACTTCTACTTAATTACTTACAAATAAGGGAAAATTTGCCAAAATTGGCAGCAAAGCAATCCGAGGTATTTTAAATAGTGCCATATTGTGGCAAAAAGCACTCCAGTGGTTAACTTACATAATTAGATTTGACAGGATTTACTACTTTCCTCATCTCTTCCTGCATTTGTAAGGTCACACTCTTTATGGTATTTACCCACAATTCTTTTTGATTGTATTGAAATCAAAATGTGCTTAACCTTGAATATTCATGTCACTTTATTTGTATAAATTTATTTACCTCTGCATCTGTCTCTATGCAGGTATATCATATTGAGACAGGCATCGAAAAGTTGCATGTAAATAAACTTTATTTAGATAAAGTTAAAAACTGTTTATTTTCCAGTGTAAATATAGATATTAGCAAATTGTTCCAAATCCGAGTAGATGAATTCAAGAACGAGTCATAGAAGTTACCCGTTCTCGCTCGAGTATTTGTCATGTTTTCCAACTATGCACTTGTGCCGAAGAGATCAATGACGCAAGTTCCTCAAAGCATCTTCCATTGTAACACCTGTATCACAGGAACAGACTTATACTTGACGCCTGTGCTCAAAAAAATGCATTCCAATAGATTGGCGAATCTATCAAACGGACCGCCCGTTTCTGCACAGTCAATGTTTTTTTCAGGTATTTTAAGGACTCAAAACCAGAGGTGGTTTGTACAGGATCAGCAGTTGTGTACTATCAAAGTATCTGTGGGCTCTGTACATTACGCCCAGCTTCTGAGACGGTAACTTAACTCTGGCTTCGTTGGAGCCCCCGTACCTGAGCTGGTCACTTAGAGTTACCCCAAGCATATCAATGCAAATTCAGCTTCAGAAATCCTGCAATTACAATTTCTCGTAGTTTTTCACGGGTCTGCGCTAGTATAAATATGAAAAGAAATATACAGCATTTTCTTGGTGCTCCTCACTAGGAGATCTTGCGTTGGGGCGAACTAGGCTGAACTTTAGACAGGATGGAGGGGTTTCTGCAACTTCTATTATCGTTATTTATTTTTGGAGTGTTGCACTACCTCCTTTTTTAGCCAACAGCGTTACAGTGTCCACCATCCGGGAATATGTGTGATTATACTTATATTTAGCTTGTCTGTTTAATTTGCTCCGGTCTTATGTGAGGTATTCCTTGATTTCCCTTGATTCTACATATATTTTTCTACTTCATGAAAATATGTACAAGGTGTTAAGAATGGTCATTAAAACCAGTAATTCCTGACATACGGTTGATGATAATACAGTTTGTTCAGAAAATACTAAAACTATAATTAATAATTATTACCAATCGGCTATTCCTTCAACTTCTTCTTCGTCCATCCATTCTTGGGGTTTAAAATTTTCTGGGTCCTCGGATGTCAGGGATTTCATTTTACGCATAGAAGAACTAGCTAGATGCCGGAAGGTGGAGTTGTCATCCGTTGTTACATCTTTCTCTGACCTTTTGGAGGGAAGAGCACTTTCCTGGTATAGAACTATTTTTGATGATTCTTTGTCTTGGTCAACCTTGAAAAAGCTCCTCATTTCTCGTTTTGACGTTTGTACCAATCAAACGGAAGCTTTAAAAGCTTTGTTTGCTATGAAGCAAAAGTTTAACCAACCTATAGTGGAATATGTTGAAGATGTTCAGTTAGCAAACTTAAGATTGGATGTTCCACTCTCTGAAGAACAATTGGTGGACTTAGTCTGTGACAGTCTCCAATCTAAATACGCCTTAGCCATTGCTTATTTCTCGGAAAAGAATCTTTCAGCCTTAGTAAGTGTGTGCAGTAAATTTGAAAAGCTTTCAGTAGACAAACCCGCACCACACTTTAATTCTTCTTTGCGAGTTACTTTTCCTAAAACCTCGTATCCTCATCGGAGCCCGCAACCGTCGCACCAGCCACAAGCTCAAGGCTCGTATTCTCAACGTGGTAGTTATAATCAGGCTTCCTATTCTCCACACTCGAAGTTTTCAAGTTCTGCTTCTAATAGTCAGAAAACTTTTAATTGTTTCTACTGTAAGGAACAGGGGCATACGAAACAATTTTGTCAAAAATGGAAAAAGGATAATTTTAAACATAATGAATCAAATAAATATAATTCAAAAAACTAGCCGACGATCTGTTGCGTTATGTGCACAAGGATGACAGGAGATCGTCGTCGGTTCATAGTAATAAATCTAAGTTTACAACGCGCAACATGGACGCATGTGTGCCGTTATCTGATTGTGGACAAGATGTGAGACCACATGTTAATATTAAAATTAAGAATTTGGTTTTTTCGGGTCTTTAGGACAGTGGAGCATCTGTCAGTTGTTTCGGGGGTTCTGTTTATAATTTTTTCATAAGTTTAGGTTATAAGTTGAATAAGTTAGATTCCTACGTTACCACCGCGGATGGCAAACGTCAGGATATTACTGGTACTATGCGAGTACTAGTTTTATTTAATAATATTAAAAAATATATTAAGTTTTTCGTGATTCCGTCTCTGTCCTCTTCAATTGTTTTGGGAGTAGACTTTTGGAAGCAATTTGACGTGGCCCCTCAGTTGTTTCCAAAAGTCGACAACAATGGTGATTTTGGGAAGGTGGTCAGTGAGGTTCGCAAATTAACATCAGCCTCCTTGCTGTCTCCACAAGACCATCTTAAATTAAATTCGGTTATAGTTAAGTTTAAGTCAATTTCTTTCGAAGAACGTGGTTTAGGTAAAACCCATTTAGTACATCATAAAATAAATACAACAGGGGATCCTATTAAGCAGCGTTACTATCCATTATCTCAAACTCGCCAGAAGCAGTTAGAAGCACAATTAAAAGAAATGTTGGATTTAGGTGTTGTCCGCCGCTCTCGCTCGGCTTGGTCAAACCCAGTTTTGATTGTTCCTAAGAAGGATGGTTCTGTCAGATTTTGTTTGGACTCGAGGCGTTTGAACAGCGTCACATTGGCAGACTCGTACCCACTCCCTTATATTTCCCGTATTTTAGATAAACTTAGGGGTGCTCGTTTTATTTCATCTATAGATTTGTCCAAATCATTTTGGCAGATTCCCTTGGATAAGGAATCCTGTCCTAAGACGGCTTTCGTTGTACCAGGCCATGGTTTATTTGAATTTGTGAGGATGCCGTTCGGTCTTAAGAATGCTCCCAGCGAATTGCAGCGTCTTGTGGATGCTCTTTTTGGTCCTGAGTTCGACGAGAACGTTTTTTGTTATCTCGATGATTTAATTATTATTTCGGAAGATTTTGATTCACATTTGAAAATTTTGAATAAAATTTACGAACATTTAAGAGATGCAGGCTTAACAGTTAACCTCAAAAAATGTGAGTTTTGTAAAGAAGAATTGAAGTATCTAGGTTATATCGTGGACGCGAAAGGTCTTCGTACAGACCCCGTTAAATTAGAATGTATTCGTACTTACCCTACCCCTAAGAATTCAAAGCAAATTAAAGCTTTTATAGGTCTTTGCGGTTATTACAGGCGCTTTATTAAAGATTTCTCTACTATTGCGGCCCCGTTGACAAAACTCACTGGTTCCAGAATGGGAATAAGTAATTTTTCTTGGTCTCCAGAAGCAGAAGACGCGTTTAAAAAGTTAAAAAAAGCTCTAACTTCTGCTCCCGTTATTAGTTGTCCAGATTTTTCTTTGCCTTTTACTATACATTGCGACGCGAGCAACGTTGGAATTGGCGGCGTGCTTACGCAAGTGTTTGACGGTGAAGAACATCCTGTTTCTTTTTTCTCGAGGTGTTTAAATGTTCACGAGCGAAACTACGGCGTTACGGAGCGCGAACTCCTCGCGGTCTTAGATTCAGTCAATCATTTCAGGCCTTACGTAGAAGGTGTTCATTTCACAGTGGTGACAGATCATTCCAGTTTGCAATGGTTGGTTTCGTTGTCCAATCCAACAGGTAGACTTGCTCGTTGGTCTACGCGCCTTTCCCAGTATTCTTTTGATGTGGTGCACAGAAAGGGTAAATTAAATACTGTCCCAGATGTTCTTTCTCGTAAAGACGATTTTACTGTTGCTGCCATAGATTCTACGCCTACAACTTCGGATAGTTGGTATAGTAATTTGTTTTCCAATTGTATGAATAATCCCCAACGTTTCAATAATTTTCAAATTAAAGATAATTGTTTATTTCGACATTCTAAATCTCGTTTCGCTTTGCAAGAAGATACAGCCTGGAAGCTGGTGGTGCCTTTTGAAGACCGTAACGCTATTTTAAGTAAAGAACACGAGTCTATTAGCTCTTGCCACCCAGGTGTGTTCAGAACATATAAGAAAGTTCAACTCCGTTATTTTTGGCCGGGTATGTATGATGATGTCAAAAAATTTGTTAATAAGTGTAAAACGTGCAAAGCACATAAAATAAATACATCTGCGCCGGCGGGTATTTCTACAAATCCAAAAATAGTCAACAGACCGATGCAAATGTTGTCTATCGACCTTGTTGGTCCCCTTCCACGTAGTTACGCGGGATTTATGTACATTTTATCAGTTGTTGACGTTTTTTCAAAATATACTTGGATTTTTCCGCTCAGAAATGCTACTGCAAAAAGCATAGTAAAAAATGTTGAACAATTTATTTTTCTAGTTCACGGTGTTCCACAAACCTTCGTGTGTGATAATGGTAAGCAATTTATTTCAAAAGAGTTCAAACAATTGTTAGCCGATTATAATGTCCCTGAACCTTTTTATAATGCCTATTACACCCCGCAAAATAATACAGTGGAACGTTTTAACCAAACAATCGGGACTGCTTTGTCTATATTGACCGAGTCTGACCATCGTAATTGGTCTAGATTTCTGCCTCAGATTCAGTCAGCCTTGAATAATACGGTTAATTTTGCCACAGGTTTCACGCCTTTTTTCCTTATGCATGGCAGGGAACTAATTATTGACGGTAAATTACACAAAATTAATGTTTCCTCTAGTGTCGCGGACATACCTTTAGATCAGTCTAGAGCTGAATTTGCAAAAAAGTTGGAAGACTTAGTTCCTATTTATGAACAAGTTTCTAATGCATTAGTGCAAGCCTTTAAAAAGAATGCCCAACATTATAATTTACGCCGTAAATCCGTGGTTTATGATATAGGTGATGTCGTTTGGAGGAAGAATTTTGCTCAGTCCAGTGGTCCGGACTACTTTTCCCATAAGTTAGCACCTAGATTCGTTCGTAATATTATAAAAAATAAAGTCTCGGACTTAGTGTATACCTTGGCAGATATGCAAGGTAAAATTGTAGGTAATTTTCACGTTAAAGATATTGTTCGGATAGATTAGTTTTGTTATTTTTTCTTTAAGGAGGCAAATGTTGTAGTGTGTAGGCCTACCAACCCTCCACATTATTACATTTGTTTCTTTTAGTGATTGTTCTGGTCTCATGCTTTGGAGTTTGGTATCTCCAAATCTTGTGCTCAGTGCGAACACTTAATTCTAGTTTATCGACGATAAACCATTTATTTACCCTCCGTAAACTGGAATGTGATCCTTGTGGTCACTGGCGCCCAAATTTTGTTAGTTAAGTCTTTCTTTCCTTCGTTACTTTACCTTCTCTGTTAATAATAACATATACTAGTTTCGAGCTTTTTGCATTATTAAAAGTATGAATATTTTGGTAATAACATACTGATTCACGTACGTATACACACACTGATTTTTTATTTTTATTTTTTTTATTTTTTTTTTATTTTTTTCTTTTTATACTATGTTCCATCTGTATAACGGATTAAGTTGTAATGCTATTATTTTTAAGTTTATGCCCTTCTTTCTTGAGTCCACTGGAGGCTCTTTTATTGCCCATTGCCCATGGAACCTCCAGAGAACTTGAGAAGGAATATTTTGGAATTTTGTGTTTCAGAGACTTGAGCACCTTTCTGTTGCACAAAAGTTCTGTTAGTTTTATTATTGATATTTTGTATTTCATAAGTTTAAGTATGGTATAGCATTCCTAAAAGTTCTTTATATAAATCTTAGTTCATAAGAAAGTTGTTTTGTCTCTAACAAAGTTAGTACTGCTTCGGCGTGCTTAACTAATAATTAATTCCTTTGGAATTATCGCTTTGCCTCTAATACAGGAAAGTGTGTTCTGTATAGTTTTTTAAGTCTAAGTCTGTTCTGTATAGTTTTTTAAGTATAAATAATGTAAACATTAGTGTCTTACTGTAATACCAGTATTTAACTATAAATTATGTAGTATTAGTGTCATCCATTAAAATTTTGGATTGAACACCCCTCGTATAGTGTCAACTCACTGAAAGCCATAGTTGATCACAATTTTTGTTTTTGTTTGTACAAGAAATGCTGACTTTTGTCCACACGTGGAGTATTTTTTTTTTAAGGAATGCCAGCTGGGTATTGCCTTGGTCTCATTTTTTTACAAACAATGTCACTCTGTTGAGTGTTTACTGCAGGTTGTTTTATGGATTTTGGTATATCCTAAGCTGTGAGCTTAACTTCCTTGTTTCTGTTGTGCTTTTGAGTACCAGTTAACTTTTGTCATAATCTGATAGATAGATAGGTATTTTATATGTAAACCCTACTTTAACCACGTTGATAGATAGGTTTTTTCTTTTGAAATTGTAATTCCTAAATCTGAAAATTTTGATAGATAGGTAATTGACTATGTAAACCCTATTCTAACCTCTTCTCTTATATAGACAGTTTTAAAAAAAAAAAAACATGTCCTGACTAACTCATAAATACATAAGTATTGTGAATACATTTTTTTTTCTTTCAAAGCGACCTGTTGGATCTAGGTAGGAAGATTAGTTCTTTTCTCCATTTCAAACAAATGACTTAAATTCAGTGAAAGTGAGGGCTGGTTGTCCACCCTTGAAGTGAAGCCTAAAAATGGCTAAGTGTCCTATTAAAGGAAAAGTGTTGCCTCGAACATACCTATCGGTTTATTTTTTGGTTTATATTAATTTTTCTCTCTTTTGATGTGTCTCAGTTGTTAAAATGGCACGAGAATGGAAGGTTTTTGGGCGACAGCCTCTTTTTATCAGTGCTTTTTGTTGGTGCTAGTGAACCGCCTATTCTCGTCCCGTTGTTGGATATTATTGTTCTTTCATTTATCTAAATTTATGTGACCTAGTTTTAAGATTATGTTTTTTTTATTTTTTTAAGTATTAATTTTAGTTGATTTTTAGACCTGTTGGACCTATCTTCTAGTTAGTTGTTTTGTTTAGTTTTCACGGACTTAGTTTTTCATGTTTGAGGGCAAACATTTTCGTGGGAAGGGGGGAATTGTCACAATAATAATTATTAAATTCGAATAATTATTCTCGTGACTGAATCAACTTTCACCTGGCCGCTCACGTTATTTTTTGAACCACCGTGGGTTTTTTCTTTTTTGCGTGTGGCAATGTTAGTTTCTAGCTTCCGGCACTTTTTGAATATCCGCCGTGACAGGAGCACGACGGTTATTTGACTTGTCACTTAGTGGTTAGTTTTGCAAGTTTTTAACCTGGGTTAATCCCTTATAATTATGATTTAAGAATACAAACCGCGAGCCGGATGATAAAGTTTGATTTTGAAAACGCGACCCGAAGTAATTGAGTGTGCGTTGTCGGCCGTCGGTGTGAGAGCTTCATGTGCTTCGCCATGTTTGCATTGAGATAAATCCACGCAATCCTATGTCGTACGGTGACGTGAAACGCGACGGAACACCTTTGTGGCCTTGCCTGGCCTCTGCTTCCTGTCGTTGTGGCAAATTCCTCGTGGAAAGCCTTTGATGGAGCTCACGCCTTGAGCTTGGCAAATACCCCGTATTCCATGGTGCCTTCAGCCGGAATCCTGGTCATCAGGTGGAACCTGCTGCCCTGCTGCCCGACTAGCTGAGTCGGTGGAGAATGAGCTGGTGATTTGCGGTCGCGTCCCATGGATACGATCCTGGTATGCATTCTTCGGATGCGGTTCCTTCGGATATTTCCCCACGACTTCGAGGCTACAGTTTATGGTGTTCACGAGTGGTTAGTAAGATTTTAGATAACATGACTTGGTCCAACAGGTGTGCTACCTGCTATATTTGTTTTTTAGTTTTTAGTTTGTCGCCCTTCCGGTGTTATTTCGGGGTAATTGAAACCCCCTGGTAATATGTTTTCTGAAATATATGTTTAATTTTGTTATATGGAAAAGTACTCTTTTATTTAAAAAAGATAACCTAATCATGCTGGGGAGAATCCCGTATATCCATTCACAATCCTGAGGAGATTCACTTGCTCTACCTATACATATAAAATACTACTCCTGGTTCCCCGGAACTATATACGTTACAATATGGAGTAAAAAATGTGAATGAAATTTTGGTTTCCGGTGACATTTTTTCAACTTATAACATTAAAAAAATCAGTAGATATTCGGTCCGGGTCAGGATGAGGGGTTGGGCGGTTGCTCGGCTGAGTGACCAGTGATGACATGTGGATTTTTTTTGTTGTTTGATTTTGAAGAAAAAAAATTGAAACAAAACATCAAAATAATGATCACCGGAGACCAGAATTTCATTCACATTTTTACCCCAAATAATGTCAGAAATTATTGGTTAAAGTTTACATTTTCATAAAGTATGAAAAAACATATAAAATCAAGGTTAAACTAAGTCCGTTCCTTAACACCCTGTATGTGCCTATAGGTGGGATCAATGCGTGCTCTAAAACAACAATTAAAAAAGTAATGTGACAATTTTTAACGAGAGCCTTGCATAGTCAGGAGTTATTTAAGAAGTTAATGACCTGGTTTCCAGTTTTCACCTTTGACCAGGCCTGACGTGCAGATGACAATGACAGTGGTGTGCAAGCCTAATTTTGCATGACGAGCACAATCTAATTCCTCGTCGAAACTGTGCTCCAGAACAAAGAGTTCTGTCATGCGTACAGGAGAGAACAATTGGCTTCCTCGAAGACATTGTTTGGGAATACACCTCAAGATGTCGCCTGAGTAGCTACTGAGTAGTCTGGGTCAGTTGTTACATAGAATTTGAACAATTCAGCGAAATAAAAAAAAAATAATACACATTTCAATTGTAAAATTAAAATACTTTTCTGATCATACCATATCACTTGTCCGAATTCTTGAAACATCAGTTCCAGTTTTGAAAATGACAATTAAAATAATTTTCTGTTAACTCTTTTTAATTGAAAAACAATCCGAATTCAATGAATAAGAGTCACATCACAGACAGACCGACAACCTAAATTAGCACGGCTAAAGATTTTGTGTTAATTTACCTTCGGCATTCGAAACAAATATAACATTCTCATTTCCAAGATAATTTGTAAGATTATATAGGCCTACGTACGTAACTTAGACAACGCATTAACGTAAAAACGTGTGATAGGGCCTTTACCGGTGCACTCACCCAAATTCTAAGTTATTATTGCAACCAAACTATTGAGTGAATATATTTGATTACAAGTTTAGATATATGTATTATTCGGAATTATAAATTAACTTGCAAAATGATTGTCTTAACACAGGCTAGCCTGGTGAGGCGGGTTATGAGAAACCTCAACTTCATATATTTCTATTCTAAATTGTTTGTTTCTGTTTTTGTTTTTAAATAAGCTCATCTCATATAACAGGAGGCCTTGAGGAAAATTGTTTTCCTCTGGGCCTCGTCTTCTTAAGGGATGCTGTGCTTCTGCGGACGGAAAAAAAGAAGAGGAAGTTCTGGGAAGAAAATAGGTATTAGGGCTGGATAGCAATTTGGGGGTCAGTGTGCCCAGGATTGACGGACTTATGAATCCATCTCTTCAATTGCGGTGCAAGGCGATGGATCGAGGGATTCTGGCTGGAGAGGATAAAAGACCTCCTCAACCAGTCTCTCTCGATTCATTCGCCCGCCACGCAGCAGGTGGGCAGACACATCAGCCGCCAAGATCTTGACAAACCTCACCCCATGAACCTGGACACCACTGCTAAGTCACCAAACGTAGCTTGGGGTGACCTATGACACCTGAGGTGATCTATGGCACCTGGGGTGACCTATGGCCAGTAGCGCAGCGAGGGGGGGGGGTTACACTACACCAGACGGGAGGTGACACCCGATCGTTATGTATATTTTAATTTCTGCATTCGTGAATGACCCGAAACGGGGAGAATTTTGCGCCTGACGGTCTTTTTATTGGCGAAAATGGCCTATTTCTGAAATTCTCTAGCCCCCCCCCCCCCCCCCCCCTCACCTACCCCCAGGATGGACAAATTTTCTACTGTACTATCGAAATTGGGTTGGGGGGGGGGAGACACCACGTTTTCCGCCCCGGGTGCCACCCATGCTACTACGCCACTGCCTATGGCAGAGGTGTTGGTTATCCAATACATGGTTCCCAGGGCGGCGGTACCCACATCCGCCTCCCAAATTGCTGCTACTGCTAATGGTGATAGGCCTTCCAATGAGTTGATTAACATTCATGGCATTTATTGATATTTATATTGCTCGTTTAGTTGTTAAAATGGGAGAAGATGCTACGTTATGAGTTATGACTAAAAGAACATTGCCATACTGCGAATCCTATTTTCGTTGCGCGCGTATGACAAGTGCGCACGTTGACTTGGGGACTTGTATTACTTAAGTTACGAACGTGGGTCCAGTATGTCTTCACCTTTATGGTGCTTTTCGGTGGAAAGTCCCAGCGAGCAGAAAGCTCCCACGACGGCCGAAAGCTGCTTATACCCAGTCACGCCCAGCGGTGGCTTTCGCTCAGCGATGAAATGTCAATTTATTAGTTACGTTTACTTTGGAAAACTATTACAGTTAAGAGCAGACGGGTTCAATATTGGCGCAGCCTCAAATTAGAAACCTTATCTTATCACAATACATAACTTCAGTCAAATTGAGTTGGTGGTAGATAGATTTATTTACAAGGTAAGGTACAGATTTTCAATCTTCTTTTATTTTATTTATTAATTTTTTTTACATAAAAAGTTACATAGTTACCATAGTGTAAAGGGATATTCAATTGGCAATACAGGCATGAATACATTACGGCCCAGTCAACGTTAGGTTACATACTCAGTGGAAATTATTTATTAAAAAAATAGCCCATTTACAAATTCACAAAAACTGTTAGAACGATGAAAACTAAACATAGAAAAAATATTCTTGGCTCTCTATTAGTCCCAGTAAGAGATCGTTCTAGTATCTTCTCACCATTTTTTTGGTTCAGCCCAACAATTCTACAAATATATCGGAGTGAAATGGTTTAATGAATTACACGTTAACCTTGGATTATAAACAAATGATAAAAAGTACGAGTAGGTTCAATAAAAACATCTTTTCAATAATATTACTCAATGAAAGAAATATTACTGACTTTATTTATTAACCAGTGATTTCTGACATATTAGGGTAAAAAAAGTTGAACGAAATTTTTTCTGGTGACTTTTTTGATGTTTTGTTTTTCAATTTTTTAAATTCATAATCAAACAACAAACAAACTCGAAACATTTGTAAAATATTCAAATAAAATTCAATCAAAATAGTCATTGTAATATTATAATGAAAATCAAATCACTTTGTTTAAACCACTATTTAATTATAGTACCACTATTTAATTAATTAACATCTCGACCTGATGAAGATAACGTTATTATTGAAATATGTTGCAGTGATAATTAAATAGTGGTTTAAACAAAGTGATTTGATTTTCATTATAATGATGCCACAAAGTATGTTTGCTAAGATTGAAGAAGAAATTAAAATTTTAAATTAGAAAGCTCACATAATTCGAATCCTTTCTTTTCGCTTCAAATAATATAAATTCTTTACCTTATTCTAAAATGGCACCACTCCCCAATTCAAACACGAGAAATGTTTTCTCTACTGAGATGGTTGGTTTTAAAATGGGAGTTTATTTAGTTTATTGTAATTAGTTTTAAGAGCCATCTGTTATATGCATGAATTTTATATAATTAAAAAAACTTTATCACCATAATACATTGATTTTAAGCTTTGAAAATACAATTATTACAAGCAATAATTGTCAGCCTGAAACACTCATTTACATTGAAAAATCTTCCGAGAAAAGATACTTGCCGCCAACGGGACTTGAACCCGTGTCCTTCCGATTGCCGGTCGAATGCTCTGACCACTGAGCTATGGGGGCTTATCAAATACCCGCCAAATAATTCAATATATACTAGTGTTTCATTCAACAATTACTGCTTGTTATATTTTTTCCACCTGAAAACTACCAACTTTATTTTTGCGAGGAAGACATTGTTAGTGTTAAATCCCTCGCTAGGTGGCGTCGAGACAAATTATGTCTGCATTTATTGGGGAAATACTTAAACTTGTTAAATATTAATTATTATTTTTTAATTTATAAACTAACGTTTAGACAAGATTTTTATGTTACCCTTTGTGCTATGCATAAAAATCTTGTCTAAACGTTAGTTTATAAATTAAAAAATAAAAATTCTTTGAAAATACCTCCAAAATCTTGGTTAGTTTCTAGCACCTACTGTAGTGGGTTTTATGATCCTTTTGTACCGCATCGAGTTGCGAAACTTAAACTATTTTACAGTTATTTACACCCTCCAGGTCTTTTAGAGAAATGTCTCTCTTCCAGTACAGTCAGTACAGCACTAGCTTACCGTAACTTGGCCGGCTGTCCCACTAAGCTTCCATTTGCTGCCTGAAAACCTCCCGACAAACTGATAGATATTAACTACTGGGCCAAAAACCCTCGGGACGGAAAGATGGCCATTCCTTACTGACCGTTATACACAGCCTCTTATGGGCCATAGTACCGTAAGTCTTGGTCACAACCTTATATATATATTTTTTTTAAATTTTAATTTATTTATTGAAAAATAAAAAAATACACAAAAACATAAGCTGCATATCTCACTAGGGCATTCCTGTATCGAGATATGCAGTTTTCCAATAATGTAATTTAAAAAAACATACATATTATAAACTAAATAAAAATATAATTACAATAAAAATATCCCTACAAAAGAAGCTCAAACGTTAATAATTACAGCTGGGAAGTATGCTCATCGCTGGCAATAATAACATTATACTGTAAACTAAATATGTAAATACAAGATACCTGTTGTGGTTTATCAGATGCATTCATGGGGTGACCATACCACAGTAACATTTAATTATTAACAAAAATAAAGATTGGTAAATAATAAACAATAAACAATTGTGTAATAATTGTTTATTGTTTATTATTTACAATGTAATAATTGTTTATATTCTTTCAATAATCACAATATCTGCAGACAATCATAATATCGGAGACCTTTCCCCTTCACAGTCCGCGACGTCACAAATAACTGACTAAAAAAAACTTCAAAGGATCTGAAATAAACAGAATTTAAATAAAACCCTGTCCGCCTCAGGACAGTGAGGAGGACTAACAAAAACATTACGAATCCTGGTAATTTATTAATTACAAGGATAGACGTGATGTAATTTATTATTACATGTAATAAAATAATAAAGTATACATTGAAATTAAGTAAAGGTAGTTTAAAAAAATTAATAATTTGTTGTCAAAGCCTATGTAGATATTTTAAGCTTTTCAAAGTGATTTTATAAAAAACAGAACTATAAAATTATCAATATTTAAAACAAATATCTGCTCTACTTTTACCACTGATCTTCACACTTAATGGAGGATAAAATGGTGACCGGACAACTCAGAATGAACAACTCAACATCTCCTTTGAAAAGTTATTAAAAATATGTTTTCTCTACCTAATTAGAACAAATTTGGGAGGCGGGTATGGTTACCGCCGCCCCGGGAACCATCTATTGGATAACCAACACCCTTACTATTGGTCACCCCATGTGGTTCGCTAGGTGTGGTGACTTAGCAAGGATGCCTGGGTTCGTGGGGTGATGTTTTTCTAGGCCTAATGCTTTTTATTTATTTATTTTATTCAAGTTCTCCATAAAATAGTTATACACTATAAAATTATGGAGAAGATTACATTTTTTTTAAAGTGCGTGGGGGCAGTTTAACTATGTTGTGACGTATGTCAAGAGATACTGAATTCTCTGTAGGTGACATTGAAGATGTCGACGCTTAATGCACAGTTATTAAGGCTCTGCAACCGGGCCCGAAAAGAAGAAGATGGAGAGATACGAAATTACGAATGTTAGAGGAGAGCGCTAACATTTACAGCGACAAAATCGATGCTAAAATATTTAATAAAACACGAATCGTTTAAAATAGAGCAAAAATCTCACGGGCATTATCTTAAACAGCATTTAAAGAAACACTGTGAATTTTTTTATACATATAACTTGTAAAATAACTGAAACAAACGTTTTAACAATAGTTTTTGGAGCATACTTTGCGATTTTTTTCTATCGAGGGAATTTTATATAATTTGCGTTTCGGCGCGGGCAAAGTCTAGATATTATCTTCAAGAATAACATATATTTTTTTAAGAGCTTTAAAACTTATCGTGTTTAAGGGAAATATGTAATAAATCGGTAAAAATCCGGGTTGCGGACCCTTAAGTAGTTGAGTCGCCCTGCTTAATGGTGCATTCTGATCTCCCACGAACACATATAAGTTGATCTCTTTCAATATTGGCGGATTTAGTAGGGTACCGGAGATTAACTTAAAAAAATGTTTGCCTAAAAATATTTTTCGACGGGCTTCTAGGGTGTTAAAATCGAGCATTCCTGTTAAGAACAATGATGGATACAGGAATGGGTAGTATGTATATTCCCTCGTATACAGGTAACACATAAACCTTTTTTGCACTTTTTCTATTTCTAGGATATGGTTTTATAATAATTTATAATAATGGAGCTGGATGCTGCGGACGGTGCTTCCAGGATGCTGCGGACAAGTGCTTCATATGTTCTCCGTATTGCAGTTCCATTAGTAAATGATCTCGCATTACGAAGAACAAATCCAAGCATTTTGTTGGTTCGAGAGACAATGTCAGAAAAAAAAATTTCCCACCTACTGCGTGACGGGCTGGTTCGAAAGAGACTTTTAGAAAGACATTTTGACCTCTTCAGCTGAACTCACTCGACCCATCACTTTGCACCGCAGTGGGAAGGGTGGATTTATGCGTTCGTCACTCGTGAACACATTGGCCCCCAGAATCCTACCCACCCCTCGAACCTTTTTCCTTCCAAGAACTTCTTCTCCATCCTTTCCCTAAAAGACTCTGCACACAGCATCCCCAAAGATGCCATAGGCCCTTAGGGATTTTTCAAGACATATTTCACACCTTGTAATCATACATTATTGTAAATCAATACTTTATCTAGTAAAATCATTAAAAACTATATCCGAACACTTATTTACGACGAAAATTTCTCTATTTTGTCTATCTAATTACGGTCTTACAAATTAATATACTTAAGATTTTTTTTACATTCTTATTTTGCTAAGAAATTATTGAAATATGATAAATACTTACAAAAGTTATCAAAAAATAATTACAAAAAGTACATAATTTTAATAGTTTTATCATTACGCCTTTCAGCATTTTTGGATGTAGGTATAAATTAAAGCAAATTTGGAATGAAATAAAGTCGATATTGAGTTATAATTTTAAAAAGCTGGTATGGAGAATAATTAATATTTCTCATTGGAACCGCCCTGTACGATCGTAAGAATATCTTTCGGCGAAATGTGAATTTTCGGCCGCTGGCTGGTTAAAGGCCCTTAATATTGACGTATTCTTACACAGGGTCATAAAATAAAATAGTTACAGGAGCACTGATTTATTGGGCAAAAGAATTCATTAGCGCTTTCTTATTTTTCAGTCTCGTTCAACGATAAATAATATCCGACAAGAAAAAACAAATTTGACTAAAATTCATTTTTAAAAAGTGTCAACGATCCGAGTTCTTGTCATGGCGGACGCCAACTGAAAAAATATTGTGTTCATATTTTATTTCCATAAATATCATTTTGTTTTATCGTGATACATTAATTTAACGACGAAACTGGAATACAAAACATTTCTTATTATCATTATCGTCTGGGAGACAACGCAGTAGTGGTTCGGACTGCACAAAATAAAAATATATCCTACGGCTGGGTTTAGACTCGTAAGTTTTTTCCTGTAAATCGCTCTTGTAAGCGATTAAAGGCAAATTACCAATGTAAACGACACCAAAAGTCACTTAACGTAATTTATAGCAAGTTACAGAACTTATTCTTTCGGAAGTTTTTTGACAGGTCTAATCGCGCCCGCGAGAATTTCCGGCCTTCTCACAGCTTATAAAATCAGTTTGATAAGCCAAGAGACTTACCGCGAGAAATAGTTCCGAAATGCACCGCGCACCGTTGCGAAATGTCAAAAATTAAAAGACAATTGTTTTCAAAGGATTTTTTCCTACAAAACTAGTATTTATTTTCACTTATTTAAGTTTGCTGGAAAATGAGCATCCTTCTATTCAATTATCGGTCCAATCCTTTCCAATCTTAATGTTTTTGTTTTTAACATTAGAATAACACATAGGCTAAAGCTCAGAGCTCTGGCATTATGAAATTTGAATATAAAAAATTGCAGTAGGTGGCACGATTAGTAAGATATCTATAATTCTTTAATCGATTCAAATTATTAGGGGAGTACTTCAAATAAATGCGGGTGGGGGGAGGGAGAGGGTGGAGGGAGGGAGGGTATATAGGGAGGAGGAAGAGAGGGGGAGGGAAAAGGGGAAGGGGGGGATGAAGATGGTGAGGGGGGAGGTTGGAGGGGGGCGTTGGGAGGGGGCGGGAGGAGGGGGTGGGGGAGGGGGTGGGAGAATGGGAGGATGGCGGGAGGGGGGAGGAGGGAGTGGGGGGGAGGTGTAGTGGGAACCCCCCTAATACCATGCGAGCGAAGCCGCGGGAAAAAGCTAGTCCTCTTTAAATAGTAAACAATACAAACAAGTTTTTTTTTAAATGATAAGCTTAGTTATTAAAAGATTATTTTTTTCAAGACCACTGCAGGGACACGAAATTGTTCTTCTTATGGTAGGTTTTCACTTTGTGATAACACAATTGAAGTAAGGGTTAAAGATAATCTCAGAGCCCTAAATATGTATAATGTCTTTGAATTAGAAAATTGTAGCGGTAAATAATATTTGTTCTTATGAAGCAGATACTTTGTGATGTGATATTATATAATCTTTATCTTAATATATAAAACAAAGTCGGGTTAGTTACACTATTTATAACTCGAGAACGGCCGGACCGATGTTGATGAACTTTGATTTGTTGGATTTGTCTCCGCCCGGATAGCAGGATAACTATTAAAACATCGGAAAAATTCACGAAAAAATTATTATGAAGAAAATTCTTTTCCTCATACATTTTGTATGGAACGAATTCTCATTCTTTGAAAGAGCTGAAGAAATATTGTAATAAATGTAATATTGAGTAGTGAGTGAAATCCAAAAATTCAAAAACGTCAAATGTCATCAGTCGAAAATGGGACAAACGGTGAACGTATGTCTGCATCCCTCCAAAGAAAAAGTACAATCTCACTAAATATTATAAACGCGAAAGTTTGTATGGATGTATCTGTGTTTGTTACTCTTTCACACAAAAAAAACTAAATGGATTTTAATGAAACTTTACAATAATATAGCTCATACATCAGAATAATAATTCATCAGAAATTTCGTTATAAAATAGGGTTCGCAAATAGGGAAGAGACGAAGGAGGGGGAAGGCGGGAAAGGTGGTAGGGAATGGGGACGCACGGGAAAGGACATGCACGGAGAATAAATGTATTCCTTTGAATGGCATTGCAACGCATGCCGGGGACCAGCAAGTTTAAAATAAATTAATAACTTATGTATTAAAGTGGTGTTTACAAAGTTACTGTTTTATTTTAAATCAAATAATATTACTTACAGGTTACTAAAAAGGGCGTTCATTAAAATGAAATCCCTCTTCTGCAATGACAATATCAGCTTAAAACTAAGGCAGAGAATGCTAAAATGTTGTGTGCGGTCGGTTATGCTGTGTGGATGTGAAACATGGACCTTGAAAGTAAATACCACGAACAGGTTAGAGGCTTTTGAAATGTGGTCAAGGTCCCATGGACCGACATGATCACCTACACAGAAATTCTCAAGCGGGCTAAAGCTGATAGAGAACTGCTTACATTAATACAAAATTTCATATGTGGGTCATACACTTCGAGGGGAGAAGTATCACTTGCTCCATTTAATATTGAAAGGCAAGATAGAGGGTCGTCGAGGGCCTGGCAGGAGACAAATGTCTTGGCTGCGAAATATACCAGAGTCTACCGGCATTAGAAGTGTGGAGGAGCTATTCCGGGCAGCGTAAGACAGAGAGACATTTTCAAGAGAGATCGCCAACGTCGGGGGGACCTGATACGGCACACAAAGAAGAAGAACAGGTTATAAGGCATCGCAGATAAATAATTTTAGAAATGTTATGGATTAGAAAAAGTATTAAGTCAAACATAATTTTTTTTTTAAATAAAAAAAATGTGAACATTCCTCTTTTAAATATATTCCCTATAAAATATTTGTCTACCTGTAACGACCGTATAATTCTCTAATTCCTCCATAACTCCCTCATTCCTACATCAATTCTTCTGCCGATTTGGGTCCCCCGCCCTCAACCGCACACAATCCCCTCTTCCAATGTTAATCTGCTAAGTATTTAACTTTAGTATGTGACTCATCCTGATGAAGAGAACATTGTTCTCGAAACATGTAGTTTTTTGATAAATAAAGTGGTGTAAACAAAGTTTGTGACTTTTGTTCATACTGTAGGTACTACATAATAATCTGGCAACTAGTTACTCACTAAAACACCTTAGATTATACTCGACACACCGAAAGTAGCAGATTATAAAATGTTACAGGTGCATAATATATTAAAATTCAAAAACGCAGACATACTTCTCGACTTTTTATTAAATACTAGCGAGTATTGTTTCAAAACCACTCAAAGAAAGAAATTGCTACTCCCTGCGTGTCATTTCCCATGCATCCCTGTTCCTCTCCCGAGTACCCCTTCCACCTTCCCCACTTTCCCCCTCCCGGATTCCCCTCCCCCCCCCTCCTGTCAACTATATAAAATACACTCATTTTTCACGGTTCGTGACAGTTCGGGCGCCACTTATTGCAAATTTTTTATACAAATTTCATAATGCCAGAGCTCAATATTTTATATAGAAACCCTTGCGGGAGTGCGCACAACAACTCATCAAAGTTTCATCCCCATCGGATGAATAGTATGTATAGAAAATAATTTCATAACGCCAGTGCTCGCTATTAGATATAGAAACCATCGCGGGCATGGACACATCAAATCACCAAAGTTTCATCGCAATTGGATGAATGGTTTAGGAACGCATAAGGGACGATCAAAGAAACATTCATTTTATGTATTAAGATTTTTAAAGGTAACTAATTACTGTAACGTTCTTTTTATATTCTGCCATTTGGTTTTGACAGGCTTTCCAGGATTTACAAACGGAAAAATTCAAAATTAATAGCATTTAATGTTGACATGAGAACATCAGATTGAATGCGGTGGAATGTGCCTGGTGAAGCGGGTGGGAGATACGTTTGTAGAGAAGGACACAATACAGGGTGACGCGTGGTAATATCTGGAAAGAAAACACGGAGAAGAATGCACAGCCAAAGAAGCAGACATGAAAGGAATAACGGCACACGTGAATGGGTTGGTCATACGAGTACGTGGCACAATATGATAGAGGTTCCGACCCAACAGAGCTTATTTTCAAATAAGAGGAAAAACAAAATACAGACGTGAAATAAAGACGTTTTTAAAGCTTTTATTGAAAATCCAGTGCTAGCTTAAATGTTTATATTTATAATATAAGTTTTGTCAGTGAAAAAAACCTTTTCAGAAGAAGAATACATAAACTCGAAAGCTTTTCTAAATCTCTTAAGGATTTTCTCAAATTTTCTTTATTTCTATAATTTTCTTGTTTTATTTCATTCAACCCCAAAACTCTAATGTTGTACGACATTCTTAGTAAAAGCAATAAACTCGCGAATCTACATCACGAATGGAGTCGATTTTGTGATACTACCCTTTTGTTTTGAGCTTTATTTTCGTAAATCGAGTCCGAAGCTGGAATTTTTACGTCAAATATATATATATATATATATATATATATTTTTTTTTTTTTTCACAGTGAATACCGCACAAGAATCTCAACTGCTCCCGTCTGGAGCCAGTGAGACTATGGCATCCCCAATTGGGGTATGTTGTGAGGCTGAAGGTAGTGGGGAAGGGAAGGAGGTGGGGAAGAGGAAGGTTGGGAAGTACCTGGCTATTCAGATCTAATCACCAAACACGGCTAAAGCCATTTTCAAGCAACGTTTCAATTTCTGAATGCTGGTCTTACACCAGGGCGATACTGATAGTATCTTCCACTCTGGAACATGCCGCAAATATACTAGCTATATACTAGCTATATATATTAGCTTTTACCCGCGGCTTCGCTCGCATGGTATTAGGGGGGGTTCCCACTCCTCCTCCTCCACCACCCGCCCCCACCGCCCTTATCCGCCTCCTCCCCCCCCCTCCCTCCCCCCCCCTCCCTCCGCTATACGCATCTTACTAATCGTGCCACCTATTGCAATCTTTTTTATACTGAGCAATCTTTTTTATTGAGCTCTTCTCCAAAGCTCTGAGCTACCTATATGTTATTGTGATGTATGAGCTATATTATTGTAAAGATTCATTAAAATCCATTCAGTAGTTTTTGCGTGAAAGAGTAACAAACATACATACATATATACTGTTAAGTAGATTATTACTACGTTGGGAGTAATTTGTTAAATAGAATGTTAAATAGGTAGAATGGGTGAGGTGATATTTACTAAATAAACACAGTATGCGTGGGAGACTATGAGTATAAGATGCAAGTCAATTTCACCTCTCTCCCGCTAACCACAAATCAACTTTGATTCGGATAGAATCTGGGACGCCAATCCACGACTAGGTATATAATCGTGGAATGTCGATCTGCAGCAGGCACGAGATTCTCCCTTCACGGCGTGTGCATATCTTATTATGACAATCCTGGAAAGGTTCAGGGTAGTCGGTCCACACCATTAAAACCTAATATTAAGTGAGAACATAAATAAAGTATATTGTACAAAAAAGGACCTGTGACAGAATTACAATGACTCACCCGGGACCAACGAATCCACCTAACCTAAACTATCTACCTACACCCGGACTGCGGCTGAGAGGAGTAGGCTCCTGTGGCCTCTCCCGGTGACGCCTGATGATGGATCCTATCGAAGGGGAGGCCCAGACTCTCTCCACCTTCGGTAGAACTCGGCTCGGGAACCGATCAACTAATTTGGGTAGAATCCCATGACCCTCTGCGGAATGCCGGTCCTTCTGCTTCCTCTTCAGACCTCGGCTCTGGAACCGGTCAACTACTTCGGGTAGGATCCCATGACCCTCTGCGGATTGCCGGTCCTTCGGATTCCTACACGCTAACTTCTCAATCCTGCCCAAATGGTAGCGACACTCTCTCTCCGAAAACGGCGAGTAACCATGAAATGAAGTTCTCTACCGGGCACGCTGGCCGCGGGAAATGAAAATTATGTGCGTAACGCTTTATATCACGTCGGGATGGCACCGATCTCAATAACCGAGAGGCCCGCCACAATAACACGCGGTAGAATTTTGCCCGCGTTCGACATACACGAACTCACTCGCGTATTTTTGATGGTTTCAATGTGAAAACCATTGTTTAACTAAATAGAAATCTATTGTCCCCCGCGTATACTCGATTCTAAAACTTCTCGAACAATTAGCACATTTTTCACTAGCAATATGTGACCAGTCGATTTAAAAGCGGGCCGCTCTTCTCGCTTCCAAATCAAAAAGTAAGAGAAACCGGAAAACGCTCCCCGTGCTTCGCATAGACAAAAAGAATCAAGAAAGTGTCGCCAACATTATCATTTTTTCTTTAAAAGCCGCAGCTTACGAAAGTACTTAAAGGAATAACAATACATCCATACAAACTTTCGCCTTTATAAAATTAGTAGGAAGGATAATTAATATCTGATGTTTAATGTATTTTAATACGCCGAAACGTAGACGTGTCTCAAAAATTTTTAAACCATTTAACTGCCGAAAACAATGGAAACACGTTTAAAATAATGGAATGCTCAGTTCGATTTTTTTGTATTTTCTGTGATATAGATTCACCAGTTATATCGATTCATCAATTTATTGTACAACGAGATTCTGTACAACGTCTGTATAAAGGTTGATGCAATATTGGAAACCAGTTGACTATTATTTTATAATGTAACTCCCCAAAATTGCAAATTTGTGAAATTTATTTAGGTTTTGTTTTTACAAAGCCGGGGCCCATTTTCAAAATGCTAACAAAGCTGCTATACTCGGTTATATAAAATAATAATGTACCTCATAACGTCACCGCACTGCATAATTCATCCTCCCGTAAATATCATTTAAGCGGGTAATTTAGCCGGGAAATTTGTCCTCCGCTGCTTCGAGAAGAAAACGCTCTTAATTGGAATTTATTATATCCGGCGTTAACTGGCCAGCTAGGCGGCTGTGGGTTTTGTTCCTCCTTCGTTAGGCTGTTGACTCCTTACCTACATCTGGGTCAGGGGGGGGGAGGGGGAGGTTTGCACACACTTCACTAATCTGTTGAAGAGGCTGTGCTCAGGTTAAACGGAGTCGATCTCACGGTGTCAAGTAATGCATAGCAAATTACCTACGTACATAAATGTCTACACGTAATTTCTGTATTCAATTTTTTAAATTCAATTTATATATTCTTTCACCTACTTAGAAGAGCATTCGACTCCACTCCGCTGCTAAATTCGGTTGTTGGTGAATGAGTGCATGCTTGAAGCGATTCTGTATTCGTGTGTAGTGCATAAAATTATTAAATTAAATCTTTTAATTAAATAAAAATATAATTATAAAAATATAATATAATTAAATAAAGGCGATAAAGTAGGCACCAAAATTATTTTATTAATTAATTATTATTTACTTCAAATGTGAACGTTTTTTGTTTAATTAAGTTAACTAACATTCGAAAGGTAATTTCTTCTTTTGAAAGGCAATGAATGATCTTAAGGTAAATATTTTTTCTCTAAATACTTTCAGCTTCACAAATACTTTCGCGGGTTTTTTTTTCAATTTTATCACGGGTCTGCGCAAATTGAAAAATATTACCCAATTTTTTTAAAATTTGAAATTTACTTTTTTTTATTTTTTATTATTGAGTTAGTTTATACTACATGAATATAAACTAATAAGCACAATGTAACATTTCATTTGATAAATTTAAATATTTTTACAGTAAGCATAACATTTCTTTTTAAATACATTCATTCTGTCTTCATTCTTCATACTTTCAGGCATTTCATCATACATCTTTAGTCCTCTGTACATTAGGCAGTTCTGTGATTTTGATTTTTTCATTTGTGGCAATCGAACTCTGTTTATATTTCTTCTTTCGTAATTATGAATATCTCTATTAAAAATCTACTTGTGAAACATTATTACAAAAGCATATTTTATAAATAGGTGGACACTTCACCTTTGCGTGGTTTTTTTTACAAAACAGTACCTTGTAAAATCCATAAGATGGTATGATATGTGTTAGTATTTAGTTGCTCGTTTAAGAAATGTTTTATTGGTGATAACTTTACTTTTACGGGTGTAAGAATGTAACCCATGCGAAAGGAAGTACATAGGTGAATGGGAAGTAGGAGCAGAGCACGGCGCGGGCGCGTCCGTCGCTTTCAAGGCTTTAGTCTGCAGGCGATGGTAATGTACTTCCTCTTCCGCTCAAATCGCATCTCTCTAGGCTGGATTACTTCCGGAATGCAGCCTCCGGGAACATTCACATTCATGTGCCAAATACTCCTTAAGGTGGATACACTCCACATTGATATTCTATACTTACCACAACTCACAACAGCAGCTATCCTTCTTTGTTTTACATTAGCACCACACAGCGGCTGTGTGCGGAGCTAATGCAAAATAAATATCGTCTTTGGGGATTCTGTGTGGAGGGTCTTTTTAAGGAAAGAAAGGAGAGGGAGTTCTGGGAAAAAAAAGGTTCGATAGGATTACTGTATTCAGGAGCGACGGATACATGAATCTCTCCCTTCTACTGCAATGAGTTGAGAGAGTCCTGCTGGGAAGGTCAAGTGGTCTCCCTCAGCCAGTCTTTCCCGATCCGGCCCGCCACCCAGTAAGTGGGCAGACGCATCCAAACCTCACTCCATGAACCCGGGCACCCCTGCTAAGTCTTAACTTAGCGAAATACCTGGGGTGACCTGTGGCAGAGGTGTCGATTATCCAATAAATGATTCCCGGGACGGCGGTAACCATACCTACCTCCCAAATTGAAATCCTGATTCCTGACCAAAACCGAAATCGAATACCTCAGATATCTATAAAAACTTCTTGAAAATGTTCAAAGAAATCTTGTTGCTGCATCAAAGTAGAATACATCCAAAATATGAACTTTGACGTCACATTAAATTAAATTACATAACTTTTCCTTTAACTGTGGAGTGTAGAATATGCATTTACCTGTCCAAAAACATTCAAATATTCTAGGAAAAGGTAGGTTTTTCATATTAATGTAGGTATTATTCTAAGTTTTCACTAGCATGTACACATATTGGTAGGTACCCACGTAATATTTGTAAAATCTGCACATTTAAAAAATTGTTTCAAATTTTTAAATCTTGTAATTTTATTTTTATTTTTACTTACTTTTGTTCAAAAATATTTCTTATTTTAAAGATTTATAACCTATATGTAAAAGCTATCTCGGCAATAAATAAATAAATACATCATTGATAAAAAATAAATATATTTTTTAAATCGTTATGTCTTTGATTTTTTTCAAATGTAGAATTGCCGAAGTGGGAAAAATCTCCGGAAAATAATACATTCCTCGTGTCACAAAGCCCTATTACCTACCACAACGCTACACACTATGTGGTCATAATGAAATTTGGGGCAACATACCCGAGAGCTTTGGCCCTTGGGACAAATTTTATCCGTCAGCTTTTTGTCTATCGCCGACCATCACGTATTTTCTTTGACTAAAAAGGTTTTATTGCATTATTTCTTTTCTCGCATCCTGCCCACTCACACATTTGCAGGTTTTTAGTACTTAAAATATACCTAAAGAACTATAATATTAAATAACAAAAACAAAAAATATGTATTACACTTCAAACTGTAAAAAAAAAAAAAAACAAAAAAATATTATACATTGAGTAATTTGACTAAAAGATTTTATTATGTGTTACAGATTTTTATCTAAATTTGACTATATAGCCTGTTTTAGACTGATGATGCGGTATTGATTTCTAATATTATGGACGATCCACGAAGAGTGAATGAATTAATGATGAATATAGAGAGAGTACGAAAACTCTGTGCAATGTAGTTAATCTAATGATAAATACCTGGAACAGGAAGGAGTTTGTGTATTTTGGAAGTACTTTTACATCAAGGAAACTGCATTAATGGAGAACTGAACACGGTTGGCGCTGACAAAAAAATGTCCATAAAACGAAGATATCAGTTCACAAAAGAGAACGCTTAAATATGGCAGTGAGACGTGGATCTGGCAGAGGAAGGACGAAAGTAGACTGAATGCTGTAGAAATGAAATCCCTGAGACGTAATGGTAAAACCATGAATGATCGTGTTGGAAATATGGGGATTAACAAAGAAACCGTAATGAGTTAATGAGTAAGTTTAAGAAAGCTACGTTCCGATGGTTTGGGCATGTAGAGCGAACGAATGAAAAACGGATTGTAAGGAGAATACGTGACGCAAATGAAAAATCGGGGTAGGCATGATATGACATAACAGAGAATAACAAAAGGGATGTATAAGATGAAGAATGAAGTATGAATGAAGCAAAAAGTGCGTGGGCCATGATGGAGTTGTTTACCAAGAGATTTATTTACATTTGTTTATTTTTAGGATATCTTTGAGCCAAAACGTCGAAACTTCAACTTCACAGATAGCAAAAATTGATGTGACAAACGAAAACATAAATATTTCGTTAAGTTCTTACAAAAACTACCATCTCTTTCCACTCCACAACACTGAATCTAATAAACCAGCGGAGGATAATTCCCTCGAATTAATAAAGGGTAAAGAAAAAGATGAAAAACACGACAAGAATACATTAAAAAACGACTCATCAAAATATGGTTTCAAAATTTCACTCAACAACTTTTATTTCCGAGAAAAAAAGGCATTGTCAAGAAAAGTTTTAGCCGATCAGAATGACGATAATGATTTAAATAATGGATTTAGCCTGGACGAGGCGGAGAACACAACCGTCATTAGTTTCATGAGATTTGACAAAGGCGATAAGATGAGGCACGAGGCGAAGACCGAACTCGTTACCAACTGGAATTGGGATTACGTCAATAATTCTGCGTACGTCATCGATGACGAAGATGGGATGTCCATGATTAAATCTGAGACGAAAAGGAGTCCCCTGAATAATATCGTTTCGAAGAATATAACCATGCTGCTTGAGAACCTGCTAAAGAATTATGAAAATTCACAATTGCCTACGCACGGACAAGGTAAGCAAACTAATAAGAAATGAGAGAGAGAGAGAGAGAGTGACGTTCATGTTTATTCAAAATGTGATATTATGTACCTACGTTAGTGTATATTACATGGTGTGTTATTATTTATTACATTTTATTATTTTTCCCTACTTGCTAAGCACACTGGGACGTACACGGGACGGGCTGCAATGTCTGCTAAAGGTCCGTATTTCCACGGAGACCGACGCGGGCGAGCACTCACACCATTATTTTTTCAAAATAATTTGCGCGATTTTACTAATCTTCGCTCAAGGTTAGAGGAGTGCCAGCGGCGTGAGGGTCGTTATCAAGACACCATTATTTTTTCAAAATAATTTCCCGTTCAGTGTCTGTAAATAAAACATAAACAACCTATTTGATTATTTATGTTTTTTTTTATTTTATTCAACCATCAAACACCCAATACACTTTTTGGACACCTTTATTATATGTATTTAAAATTATTTTGCAATATTATTTCTGTGTTATTTTTGCTATATATACGTATCTAATGTAATGTAATAAATAAAATAAAAACAAACAAAGGAGCCGTGAACTTTACTATATTGGGCGAAGCCCATCAAAAAGCCGTGATCGTGTTTTTATCTCAAGCAAAATTAATTAGCAGAAATTGATAAAATATTGTTTTATGTAATTTGACAAATTAGACAAATTCATACATTCTGGAATAAACGATTATTATTATTATAACGAAATCGATAAACCTTGATCTATTTACTGTTATTTTCGACCTTATTACCCAATTTTTTTCACTTTTCAGGATTACCTACTGTTGTTCAAACAAATATGCTGATCAGGAGCATGGGTCCAATTTCTGAATTAGACATGGTAAGAGGATATACACTTATCATCTATAGCTTTCTGCCACTTATTATTGACTGAGCGTAGCGTCTTAACTCGACCGTTTGGCATTTCATTTGAATGTAAATCTGTTTACATGTTCCAATTACATTTCAAAAATTTGTAATCGTTATGTTTAATTGGACTTTCTTATTCACATCTTTTCAATATTTTGATATCTATCTGCCCGAATAAAGTTTGAAAAGGGGATTGTAATGGAGTTAGTGATGTTTCATTAGACAAATTGTTTAATTCCGTATTTAAAAAAACAATAAAATTATCTATACTATATGGTTTATAATTATGTAGGTGGGTATTTTTGTACATATATACTTACAAATGTTGATTTAAGAGCAAATTTGGGTTTTGCTTTATTAAGTAAGATAAAATTAGAAACCTACTCTTTGGACGCAGTGTCTACTGTTCACTACACTACTATTCACTAACTAGAAATTTAGAGATAACTTTGTTCACTAACTAGAAATCTAGAGATAACTGTGTTCACTACACTACTGTTCACTAACTAGAAATTTAGAGATAACTGTGTTCACTAAACTACTGTTCGCTAACTAGAAATCTAGAGATAAGTAGGTTGTTCCTACTTCCAGGATTATTCCATGGACTGCTACTTCCGCCAGTACTGGAGGGACGCTCGGCTCAGTTTCCTCGGGCCCATCGAGTCCCTGTCACTGTCCATCAAGATGTTGGAGAGGATCTGGAGACCAGATACCTACTTCTACAACGGGAAGCACTCCTACGTACACACCATCACAGTGCCCAATAAGCTGCTGAGGATCAGCCAGGAAGGGGATATCACTTATTCAATGAGGTTTTTTAATGCCATTTTTTTAAATGCTAGTTAGTAGTTTAACAGGTTACTGCTTTATCTAGAGCTTTAGTGTTACTGCAACGGTAGCTCTAAAGCTGTCGATAAAGCACTGATTAGATTAATTGAATATTTTTATTAGAACTCAAAAAAGACATTCCTTTAAAAAAGAAACTTCACTTGTCTAATGTTGAAAATGGGATTAAGGTTAAACGTAAGGTACGTTATAATCCACGCATTCACAGATGGCGCCAATTAAAATATTTTAGGTTTTTAATATTTTTTGCACGTTAAGCTTTAAAATATTAAGGTGAAATAATTGTTTGCGTCCGAACATATTTAATACGAATATAAATAAATAGTTTTGTCCATAAACAAACTCAAATCTTTCAAGAAAGGCTGAAAAATTCAATTTTGTATCGGTGACCCAATCCAATATTGTATTTTTCAGTCTTTCTTGAAATGTTTGGATTTGTTTATGGACAAAACAATTTATTTATATATATTCTTATTAAATATCTACGGGCGCAAACAATTAATTGACCTCCATATTTTAAATCAAAACGTGCAAAAGTATTAAAAACTTAAAATAATTTAATTGGCGCCATCTGTGAATGCGTAGATTATAACGTACGTGACGTTTAACCTTAATGCTCTGCAACCGGGCTCGAAAAGAAGAAGATGGGGAGATACGAAATTACGAATGTTAGAGGAGAGCGCTAACATTTACAGCGACATAATCGATGCAAAAATTGCGAAAATGTTTAATAAAACGCGACTCGTTTAAAATAGAGCAAAAATTTTACGGGCATTGTCTTAAACAGAATTTAAAGAAACACTGTGAATTTTTTCATACATATAACTTGTAAAATAACTGAAACAAACGTGTTTATAATAATTTTTGGAGCATACTTTGCATTTTTTTCTATCGAGGGAATTTTATATAATTTGCCTTTCGGTCAATGTCTAGATATTATCTTCAAGAATAACATATATTTTTTAAGAGCTTTAAAACTTACCGTTTTTAAGAGAAATGTGTAAGAAATCGGTAGAAATTCGGGTTGCGGGCCCTTAAAAACGATGACAAAAACTTTTGGCAATATGTCAGGTCACAAAAATCAAGTGCAGGGTACTTCTATCGGACTCATGGACGCGGACGAAACCATCCAGTGTCCTCAACTAATGTCAGAGAAATTTGCGGACTACTTTGTTTATAACCAAGTATATCCCAACATGCGGAGTCTCTCGGAGAGGTGCCGAAATTTGTAAATTCAATCTCTCTTGAAATTTTTGAACCCGGGGAGGTAAAAATATGTACTCAAAACCAAAAGTCTAATGTTAGAATAAAAACCTTTGTGCTATATAATCAACTGTTTGCTCCTTCCACCTTTCCCCAATCTTTTAAATCACCAAAGTTTTTTTTTTTACATGAGCTCCACACAGGAGGCCCTGAGGAACAAAATTTCCCTCAGGGCCTATGTCATCTTTATGCTCACCTATGATGCTGTGTGGAGGGTTTTTTTTAAGGAAAGGAAGGAGAGGAGAGTTCTGGGAAGGAAAAGGGTTTAAGGGGTGGGTAGGAATCTTGGGTTCAGTATGTCCTGGTCATCCGCCTCCAAGACCTAGACAAACCTCACCCCATGAACCCGGGCACCTCTGTTAAATCACCAAACGTAGTGAACCACTTTGGGTGACCTACGGCAGAGGTGTTGGTTATCCAATAAAGGTTCCCGGGGCGGCGGTACCCTTCCCGCCTCCCAAATTAGATGTGAGTGAGACCAATATACAAATCAGGTTACAAAACAGAGGCACATAGTAATAGTAGATCGGTAGCGGTCTTATCATATTTTCCAAAAAGTTTAGAAACACTAATTTGTGAAAAACTGACAAATAAAATAAAAACGTTTCTTGGGAGAAATCTGCATGGTTTTTCATTAAAAAAAACTGCTGTGTCCAATCTCCTCGAACTCTCACATAAAGAAGCAAGGGGATTGGACGCGCAATATCAACCAAACTTGATTAATACTATCTTTGCAAAGGCATTCGACCGTCTAGAGTTCTAGAGTCTAGATCATGACGTACTTTTACGAAAGATCCATAGAATAGACTTTGACCAATCTCTAATAGATTTTCTTGTGGCGTATTTAAAAAACAGAACACAATTTGTATGCATCGGTGGCCATGAGCCCAGGGAATTCCCTGTATTTTTAGGAATCCCTCAGGGGTCAAACTTGGGACCTCTACTATTCTTGATATTAATAGATGACATTCAAGAATGCATCCAAAGTACCTAATAATTGCTTGCTTTTTGCTGACGATCTCAAACTGCTCAAGATGATATGCAACATTGAAGATTGTTTTAAATTATAACTTGATTTAGACGCAATATTTTCATGGGCCGATGAGAATAAATTTTTCTTTAACATAAAAATTTACGTATACGTGTTCTAAAATACGATTAAACTTGTTTATAAACTAAATGATGAAATATTGTATTGACCTCGGGGTTACATTTGATCCCAAACTATCTTCTTCAGATCATATAGTGGAGTTGGCATCATCGGGTTACAAACTTCTTGGATTTGTGATCAAAATAAGTAAACAATTTTCCAAGCCCTAAGCAATGACATCGATGTTCAACTGCATTATACGATCAAAATTAGAATACACTTCTGCTGGACCCCATACCAGCAAAAATATATAGAATTACTAGCTGACCCGACAAACTTTGATCTGCTATATAAATTATTTCTATTGAATATTTTGGTTGTTAAATAAAAAAACGAATGTATTGTAAGTGTGTGAGGGTGGGATATATGACAGAAGAGGACTTTTTTTTTTAGATGAGCTCCACACAGGAGGCCCTGAGGAAAATAATTTCCCTCGGGGCCTACCTATGTCATCTTTGGGGATGCTGTGTGGAGGGTTTTTTTTAAGGAAAGGGAGGAGAGGAGAGTTCTGGGAAGGAAAGGGGTTTAAGGGGTGGGTAGGAATCTGGGGTTCAGTGTGTCTTGGTCATCCACCTCCAATACCTAGACAAACCTCACCCTGTGAACCCGGGCACCCCTGCTAAATCACCAGACGTAGCGAACCACTTGGGGTGACCTATGGCAGAGGTGTTGGTTATCCAAGAAAGGTTCCCGGGGCGGCGGTACCCACTCCCGCCTCCCAAATTGAATGGAGCGCTATAGACGATGACCGCCGATAAAAACAAAAAACACAAGTAGGAAAATGAAATACAGAAAATCAATATGAATTTCGAAGAGCAATTGAGTGTACGATATTTTTTGTCAATTCGTCTTTAGCCAACACAATTCACATTCCATAGTGCTCGATGGTTTGCCCACGCGAGAACATGGTGCCGAATTAAATATCCAAACGACGCGACGTTTCTCGTGAATGTCTTGCGCATGTGTAGATAAAAGTTCGATGAGGCGGACGTAGCGCCATCTGCCATTCAACAACACACATAAATAATATCATTCTGTTTAAAATACGAAAGACAGTTAAATTTGTTCATACCAAAATCGCGATTATAAATGGGAAGGTGGAGGTGGGAGGGTTAAAATTTGGCGTTATAGGTATTTTTTGATGCCAAATTAAAAATAATACAAATAAAAAAAGATTTTTTTTTGGATAGGGACACCCTAATCACCTAGCGGTATGAAATTTACTTTAAAACATATTCTCATACCTCCCAAATATACAAAAATCGTAAAAATCGGTCAAGCCGTTTCGGAGGAGTGCGACCACATACACCGTGACACGATTTTTTTTATATATTAAGTCCTTACATATGAAATTGGCGTTTTGTATGGGAGGAACATAAAGTCGATTGTTTTAATATAATATATTTATTTAATCAAAGTATGTACCATTGCTATCTATGCACTTTTGCCATCACATAGGTAGTTCATCGATCCCTTTACTAAAAAACCATTCGGACGGGCATCAATAAAATCTTTGAAGGCGGAGTTGAATTTTTTCCGTTGCAAGAAGTTATCCAAATTTCTAAACAAATGGTAATCTGTTGGGGCAAGGTCCGGAGAGTACGGTGGATGTCTTAGACATTCCAATTGAAGCTCCTCTAATTTGGTAGCCGTCTGTTGTGCAGTGTGTGGTCTAGCGGTCAACGCGCGTTTGTTGATTTGCTTCACTCAATTCGTGGGGTACCCATCTTTCAATTCAATTTTTCAATTCAATTTATTTATTCTTTCAAAAACATTACAAAATTTAAAATTTTAATGCGTTTTTAAAATATATTTGTAACAGTATTACATTAAACATAAATATAAATGGTAGGCAAAAAAAACTATATAAGCATTAATTGAGCTTGCCTTTTAAAAGCAGCTTCACTGACGCTAAATATGTCGATATCCGAATTAATTCTGTTCAACAGCAAGATTGCTCTCCCGACTGGCATAACCATTGGTTAGTTCTGCAAGCCGAGAGATAAAACAGTCTATGCTGTCGATGACGGAGATAACCATCGGGAACATAGAAACTAATGCTCTCCATGATAGCCGAGTTTTCGAACCTTCCACGAATCAGTCTGAAGAAATGTGTCACAATGAGCGCATCCCTTGTGACCCGTAGAATGTTCATACCAAGCATGCCCAAGAGAAAGCGGGTAGGATAGAGCCACGTATAGTACCCATACTTCCTCAGGTAAAGAAATCTCAGAAATTTCTTTTGAACCCTCTCCAACATGAGGGAATACTTCACTTGGTGTGGGCTCCAAACCACCGACCCACTCTCAAGCCTACTCCTAACCAAAGCATTGTATAGTACTGTGAGAACCCGGGTGTCTCTGAAGTTTCTCGCAGTGCGTAGGACGAAACCCAACATTCTCAGTGAAGTACTACACGTCATTACGATATGAGCATGAAAAGTTAACCTACTATCCAAACAAAATACCAAGATCTTTCATAGTGGAGACACGTTTTAATTTTAGAGCCCTCATAGTATCCCGGTAAAACCAGGTATGATACGCTCTAGTGAAAGAAAGAATGAAACATTTAGAGATATTGAATTCAATCTGATTCCGTTTACTCCAGCCAACAATTCTATCAATGTCTGATTGGAGTCGAATGCAGTCCTCTAAAGTTTGTATTTTCAAGAAAAGTTTTAGATCATCAGCGAAAAGAAGTGACCTGGAATGCAGAATAATTTCCGTTATATCATTAATAAAAATCAAAAAGAGGAGTGGTCCTAAATTAGAGCCCTGAGGTACTCCTGAGGAAACAAGAAATAATTTTGACAAGAATATTCCATGTGATACAAATTGTTTTCTTTCAAGCATTTTCACCTTCCCAATTTGCTTCAAGTGGATTAAAACAGTTTTATCACCAACACCGCAGCCTGCAGCTAACACGGACGTGGTTTACGATGGATCCGCTTCCACAATAGCCTTCAATTCTTCATTATCAACTTTGGTCTCCGGCCGTCCACGGGGCTTGTTCTGCAGGTCGAAATTTCCAGAACGAAAACGTTGGAACCAAAAACGCACTGTGTTTTCTTTTGCGGCACCGTCACCATACACATCATTAATCCTTCGAGCCGTTTCTGCAGCACAGGTGCTACGGTGGAACTCGTACTCGAAAATAACGCGATATTTCAAGTTTTTTATTTTGTAAACTAAGTGACGCAAAGAAAAAAAAACAATTAAGGAAAAAACAAATGAATTATAATTTTCTAAACACAAATACATGAGTAAATAGCTGTATAAATTTGAATTTGGAATTCCTAACTAAAGAGAAGATATTTGAGATCAAAGTTGCCAGTACGGCAAAACACCAATTTCATATGTAAGGACCTAATATAAGATTGGAACAAATTAAAAAAAAATAAATGCATCTTTACATGAGAATGCATGGTGAATACCCGCGATTTACGCATCTACGAAAGTCTCTACGAGGAATGGGACCCTTACAGTAACACCCTTACACTTACTGCTTTCAAAATTATAAACTGTTACATTGACAGCCCGTTCCCCTTGGAATGCTTAAATTGATCGTACCGCCGCGCCAGGCTCGTCACCACGACTTGCTCTGTATTCCACATAGCAGAACGAACGTTCTGGCACAACAAAATATGACAAGAGGTTTTTTTTTTACATTAGTTCCACACAAAAGCCTTGAAAAAAATAATTCCTTACAGGGCCTATGTCATCTTTGGAGAGTATCTTTTTAGGAAAGGAAGGCGCGGAAGTTCTGGGAAGGAAAATGGGTGAGTAGGAATCTGGGGGTAGTGTTTCCAAGAGTGACGGACGTATCCAACGTTCCGAGAGAGTACGGCTGGAGAAGTCAAAGGACTCCCTCAACCATTCTCTCCTGATCCGGCCTTACACGCAGCTGGTGGGCAGACACATCCGCCGCCAAGACCCGGACAAACCTCACCCCCATGAACCCGGGTACCCGTGCTAAGTCACCAAACATAACGGACCACTTGGGGTGACCTATGGCAGAGTTGTTAGCTATCCAATAAATGATTCCCAGGGCGGCGTTCCCATACCCGCCTCCCAAATTGGTATTGTGCTGCTAAATGATATCTCTAGGTCTCTTGACATTTTCAACATTGGCCTTGAAGGTTTCAAGAGCCATTTTAGGCAAGAACTTTAAAATATGTATTTTTGTAAAAGTTTTCATTTAAAGTTATATACATGTCATTGATAACATTACATCAATCTGGAATGCACATTAAAAAAACCTATAACATGTAATAATTTCAAAAAGTATGAATAAGTGTTTTTTTCCTACTTCACTAAATGAACATAAAATAATCAACTTTATTTCAGGTTGACGATAAAAGCCAAATGTCCGATGGAGCTTCGCAACTTTCCGATGGACCGCCAATCATGTCCGCTAATTTTTGGAAGCTGTAAGAATCAATTGATTTTTTGTTGTTTTATAGAGTTACATAACATTATGAAAAATTAAACAATATATCTTCGGATAGGTAAGCTTACGTAACATTAAAAAATGCATGCCGCCGATGTTACAATACGTAGTTGTTGGTATAATGGTCATATGGTCAATAGTCTTGTCATCTTGCAGTTGACCTATGTCATCTTTGGGGATGCTGTGTGAAAAAAATATTTACAATATGTACATACTCAATTGAACTCTTTGCTAAAATCAGGGTCTTAGATATTCCACAGTTATTTACTAAGATTAGCCTGTGTCATATATGGCAAAAAACCTACTGGTGGCTCCACAACATCAAGCAAACACCCACTTTTCATCAAACATGGATTGCGTGGTCCCTAAAACTAAGACCTCATTCGTTCAACGACAATTCTGGTTCATCGCTAAAATATACAGTACATTGAGTACCGACATAAAGTCAAATAATTCTATATCCCTTTTTAAAGTCCGTATAAAACATGGTTATTTGAAAGTGGAAGAGATTTCTTCAAACAATACAAACAATAACAAACAGTTCTTAACATTATAAAAAAAAATATATAAAAAATTACTAACTCTAACACATATTTTTTCCAATTTATTTCGTAGCACGAATTTCAAAAGTAAATAAACATGTATGTGTCGTAATGCTGAATTGGATCTCGATAGGTTTGTTCCGTTTCACATGGCAAGGCCAGAATTCAAACTTATTAGAATTCGGATATTGGGTGCTTACACTGGCCGGTAACGGCCAGCTGACAGCCGTTCACATTTTAACGTTTTTGTTAACATTTTATCGTATTTAACGTGGCATTCAAATCTACTCAAAAACCTGAAAATACCGCCGTTACCAAGTCTAAATCGCAATAAGTTCATCTAGTAACTGCCTGTGGTTCATCAATCAACCATGAGGGATCCCAACCCAGCCAATATCGTCAATCTACCGTAAGTACCCATATGGGATTACCTTTGCTATTTTGATTCCAGAAAACATACCACATCGAGATCTCACAGGCGTAGCTCGCTTAGAGTGGACATTTCGCTTCACTCTAACCCATGGCCATGTAAGGTGGCGTTAACATCGCGTTCATCGTATAATTATGTACTCGTGAAGAAGAATACCTACCAATTTTTATTTCTCTTTTTATTTCAATCTTCTTTAAAATATCTTTTTGTTCTTTATTTTTAGCTTACTTTTATTTTTTATATTTTTCTTTATATTTATTTTTAGTTTTATTTATCCCTAAATATTTTTTTTTCTTTCCTCTTCTTTTATTTTATTTTACCACGACACGCGCATTATGGTAATAAAAAAATGGCAAAAAACTATAACATTTCAATATTTATGAAATAATAAAAAAAAGTACGTACACTTTTTTACTCGTATATATTACATTGTATATACATATTTACTTTAATTTTTAAACATTTTTTTTTCGTGATTTTTCACGGATTGAAATTATTATTAGCTGGTAAGAAATTGATCTCGAAGTAAATTATGTTTTTTAAGGCAAACTGGTAATATCTAATGCGTGTTAAAAATGTTTGTTGAAAGTACCTGTTATGCTGCTTAGCAATTGCTAACCGAGACGCGTGCCGAACAACGAATATGGAAAAGGAAAGAAGCAACGAAGAACACATTGAAAATGTTTTTTACTATAAAATTATGTTTTAATATCCGCAAGGGCAAACCACGAATCCTATTTAATGTTTCCTAGAACTTGGTCAAAATCATTTGCTTAAATGAAGTTTTATATTTCACTATTATTTTTAAATAAAATATTCACCTAGCCCAAATGCTTTAAATTTTTACACCAAAATTCCCACATTTTGATTCATTGCTTAAATATGTCAGCCTGAACCAGAACTTTGATGTTACTTTAAATATACAAAATAAGAACGAAAATTTACCGACCATTTATCTTAAAAAACAGTTTTCTAATTTCGAGACGGCCTTGGTCCAGGTCATTCCATAGTGCGGCGTTTCGCGCCTATAGCGATGCTTCCTTCCTTTTCCATAATTCGTGGTTCGGCTCTCTTGTGTATACGCAGCCTTTGGAATTCGCATTTAAAGCGCTCTAAGAGTCAAGTCTACGTTTATGGTGCTCATTGATGAAACGAATTGATCGTTCGTTTAGTCAATTGAAGCCATTGCCTTTAAGACCTCTTTTTGATTGCGGTTGATAAGATTTTTTATTGAAGAATCGTTGCTTATTTTATTGGCCGTGTCCGGGGCTTGAGGTTCTCCATTTTTAAAAGCCACCAAATCTCCTTAGTTTAAATACTACTAATCACTTCCCGCGTGAAAATGAATGAATGAATCTGAAAACGCTATCTAAGACCACCAACATTTTTACTGTATTTTTGTATTTTGCTTTGTCTTCATCCTCCCCAGATGCCTACACTGATCAGCAGATAGTGTACGAGTGGCATAGAGAAAACGTAACCTTCGTGCCTGGAATGACTCTCTCCCAATTCGACCTAATGAGTTTCCCCTACAGAAATTTCACATTTACAAGACGCGATGGTAAGTCTAATTCCAGATAAATTTTGATTATAATGTAGCCTTAAAAATAATAGCCCATTTTTTTTAATGTGGCCAGTTGTGAAACAAAGCTTATTAATTTATTGTAATGTTTTCGTAAATTCAATTAGAAAATCATTAATGTCTGTTTTAAAAACACAAAAGTGAGGTAATGGTTGAAGGTGTTTTTTCTTAATTCACTTTTCCTCCAACGCTATTGTTGCCGTAACTGATTTCATTATTTAAAAACCTTGATAAAAGCAAAAAAATGTATATCAAATTTTTTAGACCTACATATCACACAGTAAATTAATAAAAAAAACTTGAAAAAATCAGTATTACAGGCAACGAACTTAACCTTTTTAATGAACGCAAACAACAAGTAAATAAATTACTCACCTAGCAACCAGTAGTCAACTAACTATGGAATACCACAAAGTAGTGTATTTGGACCTTCTTTATTCCTGTTGAATATTAACACTAGAGTACACGCGTGGGCTACATATGTAGCCCAGGGTATTGTTTTTGTTCGTAACTTCGTGAAATCGCGTGAATTAACTTCGAGTATCTAGCTAAGCTTCGATTGGTTGTTGCTCGACGCATTCAGTGTGGCGCAGCGTGAGTGATCGACGCTGGTGCACGTGTGAAAAATAACGATTTAAAGTTGTTGGGCTACGTATGTAGCCCGTGCGTGCACTGGCGGAACACGAGGAAACACAAGGAAAACTGTATAAGGCGTATATGTAATGATCACCAAATTTTAATTTGTCCTTATGTAATGATCACAAAATTTTTATTTGTCCTTCGTGTAACGAAAATTTAAAAAAAAGTTGTTAAAAAAAATGTAAGAATTAAACCAAAAGTTGATTGATCTCAAATAAGTAAAAATTAGGTGATTTTTTGAGAAGTCTGAAGTTTTGTTAATATTTTAAGTTTGAGAAATAGAAGACGTATTTTTTTTTAAATTTCGGTTTACTTAATAAATGTCATAAATGTGTTTTATTTAAAAATTAAACGATTATCTTCCAGTATATTTCAATTTAAAATGGGCTACAAGTGATGCCCACGCGAGCACTCATGAGCGTTTTAGAGGCGCATGTACCGTAGTGTTAATGACTTATGCAACATGGATTCAGGGAAAAATCGTTAGTTTTGCCATTGATATGTATTACTGTTTGAAGCTGACACTTGGCTAGCTGTCTACAAAAAAAAACTGAAATGAATATAAGCATTGTTAAAAAGTGGTTGGATACAAATACGCTCACACTAACCAGCGAGAAAACTAAATATGCCGCGTCAAGCATAAATATTACAGGTCGATCTCATGATGATGCCTCTATTAAAATACCTACACATATGTTTAAATTTTGTTGAATGTTGTCAGTGTCCCTACATTGGACCACATGGACCGTGACCAATTTCTTTCCGATGTCAAAACCTACAACAAGCAAGCATCCAGTCCAGCCGAAAAATTAAATACACAACAACTGGGGATTGCTGGCACTAGCTCGAAAGTCTACGTTTCCGAACACCTGACTTTTCGAGCCAAACATCTATGGTAAGGCAACAAGAGGCGACAAATTTAAATACGCGTGGATTAAACAAGGACGTATATACTTGCGTAAGGACTTCGGAACGCCTGCAATACTCGTCAGTGAAACAAACAAAGATCGATTACTGTTATCATTACCCGAAATGCCATCAACAAACTAAATATAATGAACATCTGTTTGATAATATTAATATCCTCAACTATTATTTCTTTCTACATAATATTTACCCTCGTAACACGATCATATATAAAATCAATATTACTCCAATGACTACCTCTTTGGAGCGAAATTCTTTTAATTTAATTCATCGTATTTCTGGCAAGCTTATGGATGTATGTCTCGCATTTTTAATTTTCTGTAGGCCACAATACTTTATGTTTTATTTTATTTATATGCTTATGTTTTATAATCTTTTTAAGCGTATGTTTTATTTTCTTTATATGCTTATGTTTATAATTTATATGCTTATGTTATACATTCGCAGCAACTATAAGTACATTTTATACACCTATGCTTATATTATAAATACTTTGTATGCTTATGTTAAATATCCACAACAACTTAATCCTTTTATCACTGGTATATTTTATATGCTTATGCTTATGTCTTATTTTCTTTGTATGCTTATGTTTTATAATCTTTTTAAGCTTATGTTTTATTTTCTTTTCAAACTTACATTCTATATTCTTTATGTGCTTATGTTTATAATTTATATGCTTATGTTATACATCCGCAGCAACTATAAGTACATTTTATACACCTATGCTTATATTATAAATACTTTATATGCTTATGTTAAATATTCGCAACAACTAAATCCTTATACCACTTATATACTTTTTATGCTAATGCTGATGTTTTATACTGTTTACAAGCTTATGTTTTATTTACAGTTTATTTTTTACATGCTCATATTTTATATTCTATATACGCTCGTATTATATATTATCTATACGCTTATACTATATTTTCGCAACAACTATTTGTATACCTTATATATCTATGTTTGTATTACATGTACTATATATGCTTATATTATAAATTCACAACAACGAAATTCTTATTTCACAAAGCTAACACTATATGCTTATGTCATATATTCATTATGTGCTTATATTATATATTCACAACAACTATATTTACAGTTTATATATTTATGCATATGTTATATATTTATATCAACTAAATCTTTATCTCATAAACGTACTAATGTCACTACAACTTGGTTGTTAATAATTTATGCAAAACAAAAAACCAGAAAATGGAAGACATAGCAGATTTAATAGATAACACAACACCAATCCCATGTATATCTACCAATGATTCCGAAGTAGTACGTCAACTATTATTTAATTCAACCCTTTCGATATTCTCTATGAACATAAGAAGTATAAACAAAAATTTTGATGAACTCCTAATTCTCCTCACTGACCTTGTCTTAGATTTTGATATAATTGTCTTGAGTGAATGCTGGATTCAAGAAAATTTCATCCCTAAAACGATAAGAAACTACAATCACTATAATACTCTACACAACCAAACTCAGAACGATGGAGTCATTGTATACATTAAAAATCACATCTCACACTCAGTAAAAGAGATCAAAATTAAATCTGCAAACTGTCTACAAATTCAACTTGATAATCATATAACACTTCTTACAATGTACAGATCTCCGAATACACATAATATAACCCCATTCATACATTCACTGCATGAAATTTTATCAAACATTGAACACTGCCAAAACACCTTTATAATTGGTGATCTTAACATAAATATAATTAATAAAATGCACCCTCAAGCAAATGATTATCTAAACGCACTAACTTTATTAGGATATTTTCCAGCTGTTACAGCACCAACTAGAGAATCAAATTCAAACACTAGCAGTTGTATAGATCATGTATTTGTTAAGAGTGAACTAGACACCAAATCCATTGTCTATCAATCAACTGTTACAGATCACTATTCAATCATCACTTCTCTCTCGCATAAAAATCACAAATCACCACAAAATACTTCTCCCCAAGTAAAGATCTCATATGAAACTCTCCTAAACAGTGTCTCTAAAGAAAACTGGGAACTTATCTATTCTTGTACCGACGTCACCTCTGCATGTGAATTATTTATAAATACCTTACGTAACCACTTAACCGATGCTACATCATACACAAAAAGTAAAAAAAAACGATCTGGCACAAAACTCAAACCATGGATCACTGCAGGAATTCTCTACTGTATCAGAAAGCGCGATAAGATTCATAACTTCTGTAGAAAAAATCCCCACGATTATGCATCTCTCTTATTCTACAAACGTTATAGAAATAACTGCAAAAAAATAATTGACAGTGTTAAAAGAGATTACTACCATAAAGAAATCAGTGAAGCTTCCGGTAATAATAAAAAAATTTGGAATATCGTTAAAGATATAGCCAATATTAATAAAACCAATACACCCATTGTTAAGATTAACATCGAAGACCAAATATTACATGTCAATTCCGACCCCGAAAAAATTTCCGACCATTTCAATAAATTTTTCTCCAATATTGGATCTAACTTAGCAAAAAATATTTTAGACAGACACAACGTCTCAGACAAAGATCTTGCAAACAATATACCCCTCACTAATATTAGCTATAACCCTTTCCACTTAACTCCCACTACTGACGCAGAAATTTTAGAACTAATCTCATCCCTTAAAAACAGTAACTCTGTAGGTATAGATCACATTTCAACAAAAATCATCAAACATATCCAAAAATATATAGCCTCACCTCTGAAACATATAATCAATCTAAGCTTTAAAACTGGTGTATTTCCTAACTCCTTAAAACAGGCCACAATAATCCCAATATTCAAATCAGGAGACAAACTATCTGTAAATAACTATCGACCGATATCTTTACTTAGCACAATATCTAAAATCATAGAAAAAGCGGTGAAGAATAGACTCTACAAGTTCCTTGAAGATAACAAAATATTATCGGACAACCAATATGGTTTCCGCAAAGGTAGGAGTACCTCAGATGCAATAGCCGCCCTCACAAAAATAGTTTCCTTTAATCTCGACCTTGGTCGAAAACCGCTTGCTGTTTTCCTCGATCTCTCAAAAGCATTTGATACGGTCTCTCATCCCTTACTGCTTAAAAAACTTCAACAGATCGGAATAACTGGGATACCCTACACATGGTTCGAAAACTACCTAACAAACCGAACTCAACAAACTCTTATCCACTCTGACAAAATAAATAAAAGCAAAAAATTACCCGTGTCTTACGGTGTACCGCAAGGCAGTGTACTAGGACCAATCCTATTTCTTTTATACATCAACACACTATGTACCATGGATATTGGAGGTAAGATATTATCATTTGCTGATGATACAGTCTTAATATTCGAAGATGAAACATGGCAAGCAGTTATAAACAAAACTAATAATGGCCTAATAAAAGTGAGGCATTGGCTTGACACAAATCTCCTTACACTCAATATTGACAAAACACAATATATGACGTTTTCCATACGCAAACATAATTTTCCCAACAACTGCCCTAAACCAATAATTCACTCGTGTTCACTAAACATGCACCCACACCCACCCGGAACCCCACCTATTACAAATTGCACGTGTCCTACCCTTAAATCATCTAAGGAAGTTAAATATCTGGGCATAATCATAGATGACCAATTACGTTGGGAAGCACACATAAGTGGCACAGTAAAAAGACTCCGTAAGCTCTGCCATATATTCTGCTCTCTTAGATCCATCTTAGACCTAAAAACCCTTAGAAGCGTATATTTTTCCCTTTTTCAATCCATTGCAACATACGGTATTTTGGGATGGGGTGGTTGCACAGAATCCGTCATTAATCCAATAATTACAGTTCAAAAACTAATACTGAGAATCATATTTAAATGCCAACCTACCCACCCCTCTAATGTGCTATTTACTAAATTTAAGGTCTTAGATATTCGCCAACTATTCACTAAGACAAGCCTATCCTACATACGTAAAAATAACCTACTGGTGGCTCCACAACATCAAGCCAAAACCCGCTTTTCATCAAATCTGGGATGCGTGGTCCCAAAAACTAGAACCACATTCGCTCACCGACAATTTTGGTTCATTGCCCCCAAAATATACAATGCATTGAGCACCGATATAAAATCAAATATTACCATACCTCTTTTTACTATTCGTGTTCAAAATTGGATATTCGAAAGGGGACGAGATTTTTTTAAAGAACATATGACTTCCTAACCATTTTAAAAGAAAAGAAAATAATTAAATTAACTAAATAAAATATCATACTTCACATCTTTTTCCAACCTGACTTCACTGAAATCTAATCTAACGTAAATATATACTCTTCTAGACGATTAATTACCTACATTGACCAACCTCCAGTAAAAATTTTAGCTTTCAAAAAAAAAAAAAACTATATATTAACATATTTAAATCTTACTTCTTAGTATTTTATATAGTTATATTTTAGTATTTTATATAGTTATAAGTTTATATTTCAGTATTTTATTTTTTACATATATTTTATATAGTATTTTATTTTTAACTTCTTTAAAAAATTTTCTTTTTTATAATCCTTTATATATTTATATATATATGTATATATGTGTGTTTGTATGTATTTATATGTATTTGTGTATGTATGTGCATATGTATTTGTATGTGCATACGTATACATATATCTTGTTATATTTTACCTTAAATATTTTTATCTTTTTTCTTTCTCTTGTTTCTAATATCTTATAATTTCTATTTCAAACCTATATTTTGTTCTAGTTCATACACTGTATAACTTATATCATGTATGATTACCTTAACACGGGCATTAGCCTAGTATGGTAATCAAGAAAAAAAACATAAAAGTGTATTTTCAAAAATTGTATGAAATAAAAAAAAAATAAAAAAAATAAAAAAATATTGAGCGCACTACACAGATGAAGTACCTCGGCCTCACCATTGATCGATATCTCGAATCTTCACACTCAAAGAATTGCAAACAAAATAAGAAAAACCATGTAGTTTTTCAGAACGATACGAAACTTTCTCGACATACAACTTCTTGAAAATAATTTATTTTACAATCTATTATTGAGTATGGTATTATGGCATGGGGAGGTGGCACTGCATCTGCACTAGACCCAATCATGAGGCACAGAAAATTATTATAAAATTAATGGCTACCTCTAATTACAGAATCTAACTTAATCGTTAATATTATGAATGTGTTTGAAGTTCGGCAGATATACAAAAAACAATCCTCACTTATTTATCCACAAATATACATAATTACTTTGAAAAAAGATAAAGTACTCGCTGTACTCGAAAACATAACAAAGACTTGATAAAAATTCCCATAACGCATACCACTTTTAGTTAACTAAACTTCAGATACCTTGCAATATTCTTCCAGATAGAATAAAAAAATATGTTTCAAAAATAACATAAAAATTTGGATTAAAAGTGATGATAGGGCCTCAAAATTATTAATGAAATCAACGTACGAGTATTTTTTGTTATTATCCGAAATTATTGTGCAACTATTATTTAACACAAGTGTAGTAGGTATGTTTATAAGTATTATAAATTGACTTAAAAAATTACTGCCTCAACACAGCTAGTAGCGAGCAGTTCCAGCTCTGAGTCCGGCTCCGAGTTTCGAGTTGGGCCCTAGTCCTGTACTGGATTTTCTGGGAGTAGTCCATTAAGGAGTAGGAGTGGGATCCGCTTCCCGCGAAGAACCTGAGTTCAAGAGCCCGCTCCAGCTGAACCTACACATCGCTAGTACACATGACACATTAATGACCTCACCAATTCCATAACCAAGTATACGTCCCCAGCATCCTGATCGTGGTGCTGTCCTAGATGTCATTCTAGATCCACCGCGAGGCCACCTGGGGTGGCGCTTGATATCACCCCCGTGATAACCCTGTATTATCTGTTTCCAGGAGATTTCTCCGTCCTCCAGGTGTCCTTCAACTTGTCCCGCCACACGGGCTACTTCCTGATCCAAGTGTATGTGCCCTGCACCCTGATCGTGGTGCTGTCCTGGGTGTCCTTCTGGATCCACCGCGAGGCCACGTCGGACCGCGTGGGGCTGGGCATTACCACCGTGCTGACGCTATCCACCATCAGCCTGGACTCGCGCACCGACCTACCCAAGGTGCGCTACGCCACTGCGCTGGACTGGTTCCTGCTCATGAGTTTCGGGTACTGCATCGCGACGCTTTTGGAGTTTGCTGGCGTTCATTATTTTACGAAGGTGACTGTTGTTATTACCACACTCCTTTCTCACGAAACTAATTTAGATAAATAATTTCTAAAAAACATAGCGTTTAGTGGATCGGTTTTCAAAGTGGGGGTTGTTATACCCTGGGGGGGGGGGGTTAAAATATAAACATACATATTTTTTTTTTAGCAAACAATGGTTATAATCTTACAGAATAATGGTTATAACCTAACACTTATAACATTGTTCCCAAGTAAATTAAATTAAAGCGATGGGTGCAATTGTTTTCCTAAGCTGAGTACCCACGCTCGATTATGCACGATGGTTTTACGCTTATTCGTATACGTGTCAACTTATGTATGTATCATCTCGCTCGGAGCTTTTTTGTTCGATATCGACACGACGGGGTGCGAAAAAATTCAATCCAATTCTTGCTCGATGTTCGACAGAAATTTACGATTTGTCTGAGCGTCTCAATAGTTATATTTTTGCGTCTTATGTCGAGCTTAGCAAGAGCCAAACCGTCGAGAATGAATACACATGCATATAATATTATAGCTTTAAACTAATTTATCTATTTTTATTTTAAAAAGTTTTAATTTTCCATGTACATTTGTTACTTTAATTTTAAAATTTTGCGACCGGTTTCGACACGTCCGTGTCATTAACGAGCAAACTTAAAACTAATTTATCTGACCTTGGCTCTGAGTTCTATTTTATCGATGTCTAGTCTCACACGAACCTATATTCTTTCTCTCTTTAACGAAATAATGGTGGTGGTTTCCCTGTGTGTGAAGGTTGGCTCTGGAGAGATCCAGATAGACGATGAGGAGTGGGAGGGGCTGATTGAGGAGACCGGAGGGGATCCCCTCGCCGCCAAGCAGCTGGCCGTCCGACGGAGGAGCAGCAATCTTCAGAGACCCTGCATCATCGTCAGTATCTATTCATCCCACACCTTCTGATTCAATTATATTATCTAACTGTCAACGTTAAGGTAGTTTGTCGGGGTTAATGTTAAACGCCCAAGAAGCTTCCATTCAATTTTAGACGAGTCCTCAAAAAAGATCACATTAGAACATCTTCGACAATCATACACAAATTGCCGATATTCACACTGTCTACCTACAGGTACTCAGGTCGCAAACAACTTGTCGCGCACAGTTCCCGAGACTCAAGTCGCCACCAATCGTTGTTGAATTCTTAAAACGTCAATACTAGAAAGCTTTCATAACGTCACTTACAACCAAACAGTTGCTGCCATTTTTATAACCTGTCATATACCTGTCATTATGTGTTGACTGTTTTGTTCTTTGGTCCCAGGGGACGATTTTATACATTTGTCTAATAAAATATGCATATAATTTTAATCGATTAAAGAATTAAAGATAAAACCAAACCTCTAATAAAAAAAAAATCGGGAGTTGATCTAAAGCGTACGCGTTGTTACGAAATATGTGACACAATTGACGCCATGTTTAAAGTATCGATAACTGGTCGCGAAGGACTGGCGTCGCCGACGAGTTTACAAAATCTCAACAACGTGTGCTTGTTTCTGAACCTCCGCGCAGATGTATTGCGGTAGTCAGAAAGATACCTAAATCATCGAGTATCGAATATTATCCCTCTTCCGGAAGAATACAACCAGGTATCTACTTTATTTTCTGGCTGGATATACTATAATGGAAGTATATTAAGTTTTGGAGAATGCCTAATACTCGTGCACTGTTCCTAATTTTTGCTCTGAAGTTCGTTCGGCGTATCATCCTCTCTGCCTACTCCCACTTAATGGGTTAGTCTGTTTATTAAAGCAAACATAATAGGCATGTTTGCAATATGTTTCAGTCCGCCGCCTGCTCGGGCTCCCCGGACAAGGGGGGCGTGCGCCTCACCATGGAGAGAACCACGCAAACGGAGTTCAAAGTACCCCAGTGGAGGCAGCTACTCTATTGTCTCATGGGGAATGATAACTTCAGACGACAACGTCAGCGGGAGGCAGGTTGGTGGTCAATCTGCATAATTGACTAATCGTACAGTCCTGTTTTAACACAATCTTTTTTGCATTTCGCTGTCTGTAAATTTGATAATACTTTCGACCCGCGGTCAAGTTGGCGGCCATCTTAATGGTTCAGAAAGGATTATTTTTGATACTTAGGTATGTGAAATCATCATGTTTATTGGACTTAATCGCATTTTATTTTCAATATCATGGTACCTAAGTATAGTACGCACCAATCTTAAAAGCCGACCTGAACTTGATACAATCCATTCTCGCGCAGGTGCAGTCACTTACTGACTTTACAATAACCGTAAACGAAGGAGAAAGATGCGTAAAACATACGTGCGACAGAGAAAGACGTGGACGGGAGGCATGCCGCTTATCAGATCTTAAACTCGCATTTTTCCACGATTTCTGGATCAACGTCAGGGCGACATTAAAGTTTGGAGCTTACTATACATTAACGTTGAAAAAATAATTATCATTGAGATAGTGGCGTTTTTTTTTTGATAAATTGTATAATCATTCCTTTCCTACTATCATCTTTCAAATCTTATGATTTCAGAGAAATTTTGGGATTTGATTAAAATAAGACAAAATTAGAAACATATTGTTTTAAACGCGAAATCCGCTCTTCACAGAACCTCTGGATGTGAAACAATTTATATGACGAAAAATAAAGTAAATTTTTGAAATGCGTACTATTCACTTGTAACTTGTAGTTTGTAGTGTTCAAACATATAGTTCTGGGTAATACCTAAAGAAGTAATATTTACACAGCATATAAAGAAGGGATTCAAGATACCAAAAAGACGATGGGAGCAAAAACAGCTTGTTCGCATTTAGGGCGAAGATTAATGCTAAATCAAAAATTTGGATTAATGTTTACTACCAATCAGTTTGGTAATATAAATACATTTAAAATTGCTTTCGATAAATTAAATCTGTTTGTACAGTTTACTTTAAGTATATTTAAAATAAAATTCCTTATTATATAAAAAATATAAACTTTAAGTACTAAAAATATATTTTTTTAATTGATTTTTTTTTTACATTAGCTCCACACAGGAGGCCCTGGGGCAAATAATTCCCCACAGGGCCTATGTCATCTTTGGGGATGCTGTGTGGAGGGTCTTTTTAGGAAAGGAAGGAGAGGAAGTCTGGGAAAGAAAGCGGTATTAGTGGTGGGTAGGAACCTGGGTCAGTTTGTCCAGGAGTGATGGACATATGAATCCATCCCTCCCACTGCGGTGCAAGGCGGTGTTCCGAGAGAGTACGGTTGGAGAAGTCAAAGGGAATCCCTCGACCCGATCCTCTCTCCCGATCTGGCCTGCCATGCAGCTGGTGGGCAGATGCATTCGCGCCAAGACCCGGACAAACCTTACCCCATGAACCCGGGCACACCTGCTAAGTCACCAAACGTAGCGAACCACTTGGGGTAACCTATGGCAGAGGTGTTGGTTATCCAATAAATGGTTCCCGGGGCGGCGGTACCCATACCCGCCTCCCAAATATGAACACGTAAATGAAACAACGTTTTAAAAATTCGGTTTAATGGCTAAAATTATTCGTCACAGTTTCAATAGATGAACTTTTTTTCTTATAAAATTCTTCACATAATACATAAAAGCCTCTTTTGCATTTAAAATCGTGACCTCTGAACTCCATTTAACAAGCGATTTTTATGCCTAATGTCTATGTTCGTGGTTATACATAAGGCGCACTAAGAATATATACACTTTTGGCTTGTGGAAAATGGATCCAATAACGACATAATATGTTGACTGCATCCAGCTCCTCAATTTATTGTCCTACCCGTGAACTTCTTCTTCTTCTTCCTGTGCCCTGTCCGTTCAATGGACGTTGGCTATCATGTTGGCTATGCGGATTTCGTTTATTGCGGCCCAGCTGGACTGGCCAAACCACTGTCTCAGGTTTTTCAGCCATCAGGTTCTCCTTCTTCCAGGGCCCCGTCTTCCGGCAATCTTTCCCTGCATTATGAGACGCAAGATCTCATACTTCTCTGGATGTCTCATCACATGTCCAAGATATTGAAGTTTTCGGATTATTATAGTTTTAATAACTTATTTTTCTTTGTTTATCCGAACCAGACATCTTCATTCGTAACCCTGTCCATCCAGCTTATTTTAAGTATTCTTCTGTATCTCAATGCATCTCAATGCCTCAAGTCGCCTAATTAGTTCTTCAGTAAGGGGGCATACATTAATTGCGTGAGCTCAGGGGGGGGGTCCAGCAAAGTCTCTCCTTACTTGAAAAGAATAAACGAAGTGGCCCAAAATTATCTCACCAAGGCGGGGGAGGGGTCAAGGTTGGAAGAAAAACTGCTCATGTAATAAATGTATGCTCCCAAGCGTTCATGCTTCCATTCCATAAACTTCTGACACTGGAATATTCTAACAAGCGTGCTATACCGATTGCAGAAAACGGAAAACACGGCGCCAACCGCCACATCAACAGCGTGTCGCACATTGACCGCGCCGCCAGAGTGCTCTTCCCGGGGTCTTTCGGCTTCCTCAACCTCATCTACTGGCTCGTCTACATCACCTACCAGGAGGACTTCAAGTGGACTGACCCGCCTATACACTCGCTCAATCATTAAATACTATTAGATACTGTTATGATGATTTGCTAATGTTTGTTATCTTAAGTATGTTTTCCTCTTTGCTTCTAAACTTCTAATATTATTTCAATATTCTCTAGTTATCTATCATCAGCACTTATTTCAGAGTTAACCAAAAGGCACATTACATACTTATATAAGAAATAATTATTATTGTGTATTGCATTAAGATGTTACTTTGATACAACACATGTCTTGATGAAATAACAATAAAAACGTTATTATAATTTTATATTAAAAAGTGTTTTGATTACACAATGTCAATGATTTAAACACACCTCTTCAGAAAAACCACGCCTGTCCAAGTTCAATTTCGTTTTATCAAAAATGTAGCCAAATCCACGCAAAACCTGTATTATGATACTAAAGCTTTACAAATTATTATGTGATAAATAAGAGTATTATTTTCGCTCCGTGGTTTCCCTGACTAGATGGTACTTGATACTTGTGAGCGCCAAAGCCGAAAAGTTATTTTAAAATCTATATTTTTCAGTTATCTGTGCCGAACGTTCATGTTCGTTTAATCCGGCTCGAAGGACCAAAGTTGTATATACAGTGGTACAATTTTATGTTTCATTTCAATGCTTTTCAATAACTGAAAATTATGATTAATTAGCATATTTGTGTTGTAAAAACAAAAAAAGCGATAGGTATGAAATCAAGAGAACCAGGTTAGGTTTGGTTAGGTTCAGTCTAGCCTTTTTTCAACGCTTTTGGTGACTTTATAACATTTTTTTAGCATGGCTGGTGGAAAAAATATCCAAATAAGAAAAAAAATCATAGTGTGCAATTCACACGCGGTAAAAGTGAAACTTTCAGAAAACTAATGTAGACAAGAGTGGAGAGGCTACGAAGCACCGTACAAATAATAAAAATAATAACTTAATATTGGTATAGCGCAGTTTTGTGGTATTTAACTTCAAGTGCGCTTAACTAAACGTAATCCTATAGTGTTCCTTTCGAGTCAAAGTTGCAAAGTGTCAAATGTCAAAGTGACTCGCTTGTACTACGAGTACGAATATCAGCCTGAAACACTCCTCTTTTCTCGGAAGATTTTTTCAATATAGATGAGTGTTTCAGGCTGATAATTATCGCTTATAATAATAAGTAATAATAAGTATACAATATTTATGAAGTATTTACTGAAAAGTAATAAGACAACAATTTTTTTGTTTTTTAGTGCACAAATTGTGGAGATATTTTTTGAAACATGTTATATTATTTACAAAAATATCTATGAAAGTGTGTATTTTAACAAGATCGTTGTATGATCGAGACATTCTAGACATAGGATTGAAATATCCAGTATTATTCGTAAAAATTTCGGTCCAAAATATGTTAAGGGATCTTTCCGCTACATAAGGGGATCCTCATGGAGAGGTAGCCTCTTCTTTTTCTTGTTCTCCCGAAGGTGTGACTGTATCTCTAAAAATAAATTGTCACCATCGTCAGTTGTAGAAGAGTTCTCCTCCTGGTCTTCCAATATTTGTAATGATGATGATGATTTTGAAGTAGAAGGCTGCACTTCGATATCTTCAATCGCAAATTATTCTTCGTTTAGAGTTCTGTTACAAAGTTTGCAGAACCAGAAACGGAAACGGAAGTGAAAAAACTTGCGGAACTTCTGCAGAAGCGGAAGCAGAGTTCTGTTGCAACACTAGTCAGTAGGGAGGTTCAAAGTAGTACTGTATTAAAATATAACTAGCCGTTGGAAACAATAGTTATATTATTTCAACGTCCAACGCTGTTGAAAATAATTAGCGCCAACAGTTGAAATATAATACCTACATGCGAATATTATTCAACGCAGTCAACGATTCAACTGCCTAATAAATAAAAAGGGTTAAGAGTTTGTACTTCGTGAACAACATTACTCGATATTTTAAATGGTCTTTTGGTTATGTACGTACCTACTGCACGTTTTTTTTTCCCATCCAATACGGCCGATACTCAGCGCCATGGAACAAACAAATTTATCAACGACAAGCAAAAAATAACCTATTGATAATTTTCAATGTTTTGTACCTATTGTTTTCAACGGTGTTGGAAAGATTAAGGTCAAAAGGGTCAAGAGATCACACTTCGTGAACGATATTATACCCAATTACACAAGGTCTTTTGGTAATGTACATACCTACTGCACGTTTTTTTTATTTTCCCATCCAATACGGCCGATACGATACGCCAAGCAACAAGCGAATTTATCAGTGACAAGCAAAATATATCTTCAACAGGATAATATTTTCAACACCGAAACCAACGTCTTCCAACAGTTTCAACTTTCAACGTTATTATAGGATTATTATTACGTGTGTATCGCGTGGGGCATAGAGATAATAATAATTAATAATACATCAATGATTCGGGGAACCACCCGTTAAAAGGGATTCCTTAATACGATTTTGATATATTTTTTGTTAGTATCGTGTCGATCTCCTATTATAGTTGCGTCAACGTCGACGTTATTTTCAACAGCTATTTTCAACAGTTGAAAATTGCCAACGATAACGACGTTGGCGTTGGATAGAATTATCGTCAACGCCCAGTACTAGTTCAAAGTGCCATCGCGGGTGGAACAAAATCGGACAAGCCTTTCCAGATCGTAAGACAAAAACACAAAAGTCTATTAATTGTGAAACATTTGTTATGTTATGCCTTGATATTTCGTAAGGCGTTAAATTAATCCACAAAAAAAACTATATAGAAAACAAAAATAAATAATGAATTTTTCGCTTTTGAAGCAATCGCGGGTGCCACATCGAATTATCGCGGGTGCAACTCGTCTAATTTAAGTGAATATAAACATACACTTCTTGATCACTTATGTTAATTATTTATTTTCGAATACGTCAATATTCGCCGAAAATTGTATGAACGTATTGTTTCCGACAATCTTTTTCACTTGCATTTCCAACTTCGAAAAAGTCTTCAAAATGCACGTCTGCTACATTATTCACGATTTTTATAATTATTTAATTAAGATATAATTATATACATATATATATTTATATCTTAATTAAATAATTATAAAAATGTAATATATATATATATATATATATATATATATATATATATATATATATATATATATATATATATATATATTTATATATATATTCGTTATTTGTTTTTGGGGTGTTATGCCGTGTTGCGATACCTCCTTCTTTAGCCAACGTTTCGGACATCCTGATGCCGGATCTGCCCTGATGATGGACACTGCAACGATGTCCGAAACGTTGGCTAAAGAAGGAAGTAGCGCAACACGGCATAACACCCCAAAAACAAATAACGAAAATGCTTTTGGCCGTGAAAATCTTAAAACTTATCATATATATATATATATATATATATATATATATATATATATATATTGTTTACATTAGCTCCACACAGGAGGCCCTGAGAACAATAATTCCCATCAGGGCCTATGTCATCTTTTGGGATGCTGTGTGGAAGGTCTGTTTTAATTTTGAGAGTTGAAGAGATGTTGGAGCTTCGTCATTTGAGGATTTGTCGCCTGAATCTCTGTAAATATCAGAAATGCGCAATTTTATTTTAGGTGACACGAAGGATTTACTCTGATCTTATTCTGAAGGCGCAGATACATCAGGACACAGAATTTCCTTTTGTATTTTGTAATTTGTAAGATTCCAAATTTTCATCCCAATCACTTTCTGTTTCAGGGGTGGTTTTTGGAGATTTCAAAACCAATGTACATTTGAGATGAGGTATTCAGATTGAATGAAATGTTTTGATTGTATGCCTGGTATATTTTTCAGTCCTTCCCATTTATCATCCAATATGACCATCTTTTCTTTAACTTCTTTTTTTTACTAATATAAAGAAGGATTTCCTTTAAATGTTCACCTATATTTCTATGAAGCGGTCTCTTTCCGTTGTTCTTCTGTCATTTTAACCCATGTTTCTTTAAAAAGGGAGAATATAATATAAACACCCTTATTAAATATAAATTACCAATTATAAAGAGCATGTATTATTATTCAAGACATAACAAAACAATAAAATATACGATAAATGACGCAATAAGGGTAGTTGAAACATCACATCGCGGGTGCAACCAATTTGAGTCAACGTTTAATTCAATTCAGCTAACTTTATACTCTTAAAAACGATTGATATAAGTTTGTTTTTGATGTCCTCTTTTACAAAGTTTCAAAACGTTCGTACTTACTTTATTTCTGTGAACAACACAAACTTTTATATATTTTTGTGTCACGGTTGCAACAAGCTAACAGTGACTTCTTGTAGTCAATGATGCTTTAAAAATAACAAAAAGTACTTAAATCTTTCGACCCTAAATATAAATTAATATTGTCACTACACGTTTAGCAGTAAAATATAACCTCAAACTATCTACCGAATGATAATGTTTCTACTTCGTTTATACTTATTGTTTATACTTCGAATGATAATGTTTCCAAGCGCGCCAAAAATTTCAATATGAAGTAAAATCAAAAAAAAACCTATTATTAAATATTAACCTTCTTCTTTGCACTGATATCAAAAAAGTAACAAATACTGCGATTTAAAAATTAATGTCGAGAATCGTCTATAGCGGAATCGCCCTAAATATAGGTAAGTATTCAAATCAAATATTTTTTCAGAATTATCGGGCAACTGCACATTTTCAGAAGTGAACAATCAATTATTATTATGTTCTTATTTACGGACAATTAATAATACTGATAACCCCGTAATATCACGATACTCTTCTAAACCAAGAAAAGGTTAAAACTTATAATGAACCATCTTTTGAATGCACAGGCCTAAATGTATTTTTATTTGTTGGAGTACTTATTATAATGTAATATCCTTATATATGAAATTGGCGTTTTGCCGTACTGGCAACTTTGATCTCAAATATCTTCTCTTTGGTTAGGAATTCCAAATTAAAATTTATACAGCTATTTACTCATGTATTGGTGTTCCGAAAATTATAATTCATTTGTTTTTTCCTTGATTGTTTTTTTTTCTTTGCGTCACCTAGTTTACAAAATGGAAAACTTGAAATATCGCGTTATTTACGAGTACGAGTTCCACCATGGCAGCAGTGCTGCAGAAACGGCTTGAAGGATTAATGATGTGTATGGCGACGGTGCCGCAATAGAAAACACAGTGCGTTTTTGGTTCCAACGTTTTCGTTCTGGAAATTTCGACCTGCAGAACAAGCCCCGTGGACGGCCGGAGACCAAAGTTGATAATGAAGAATTGAAGGCTATTGTGGAAGCGGATCCACGCATCGGATAACTTCATGCAAGGGAAAAAATTCAACTCCGATGGGGCAGTCCAAACCGCCTTCAAAGATTTTATTGATTCCCGTCCGAATGGTTTTTTTTTAGTAAAGGGATCGATGAACTACCTATGAGATGGCAAAAGTGCACAGATAGCAATGGTACATACTTTGATTAAATAAATATTTTATATTTAAAAAAATCGATTTTATGTTCCTCCCATACAAAACGTCAATTTCATATGTAAGGACCTAATATATCATTGAAAAGAAGATAATTCGATAAGATAATAAAAATAACAAGACACAGTAAAATAAAAAAAAAGGTAGATAACGGTCGCAACTGGAAATCGTACCCAGGATTACTTGTCTTGGCCATTGGAACCAATTTATTTTTTCTAATTTTTGTCGATCTCATATTTCAAATAATATTATCTTCTACTAATTTTTCCCGTACTTTTGGCTGCTACCTTTTGTTCTTCGTTAATTCTACGTAGGAGGCCCTAAGGTTAATAATTCTCCTCAGGGCCTATGTCCTCATTGGGTGTGCTATCTGGGGGGTCTTTTTGGAAATGAAGGAGAGGAGTTCTGAGAAGGAAAAAAGTATAAGGGTTGGGTAGAATCTGGGGGTCAGTGTGTCCAGGAGTAACGGACGTATGAATCCAAGAGAGTGAAACTGCAGTGCAAGGCGACGTTCCGAGAGAGTTCTACTGGAGAGATCAAAAGTTATCCCCCCACCAATCTCTCCCGATCCGGCTTGGCACAACCAAGCAACAACAGTCAATAAATTATTATTACAAATAAACCGTTGGGACTATGGACACTTATAATGGACAATTATAATTATAATGGACAATTATAATAAAATAATATTATGTAAAAGGAGGAAAAAAAATAATTCACAGCCGGCGTCGCCTCAGTTCTTGTATGTTCAATAGACTATTTTAGTTTTTGTTCAATCTCCACTTTAAAATTAAAAATAAAGTATAAAAAATTATAGTTAACTACTTAACTAAGAATTATTTATATTAATGAGACCTTTATCTTTACGGAAATATGTTAAACACCTATCATAATGTTTCATTGAAATAATGAAAGGAAACCTTCTCCTCTTGCAAAATTTTCAAATGGTATATTGAACATACAAGAACTAAAGCGACGCGATCAAAATAAAATTGAAACTGCTCTCCTGAACTATCGGAATTTTGATGATACGATAGTTTACGCATGCAGGATGGGTATATTATGTATATTTTAAAGAATGAATTTGGCTGTCATTGATAATATGTGTATATCTACATCTTAACATAATATTTACATCCCACACTTGACATACATTCTCTTGAATATATACAGTTTAGGAAAGTACTTTATAGGTGCACAAACGAGTTCATCTAAGTGTGTCACTTTTCTGCGATATTTTGTTATCAGTTTTGATCAAAACTTTCATTGATAATTATTATTGATGTAAAATGTGATACCTGTTGTGACGATAATGATCGATTTTCATTTTGCTTTCCAACTACTCTGTGCTCACTACTTTATAAGTAGACTGTAGCGCAGAGCCGGGACAAGGGTGAAAAACCGGAATACTATCACAGGCACAATTTCTGAGGGACGCCAAAATAAGTAGAAAAAAGCAGCATCTTGAAAAATGTATTCAAATATACAAAAAATGTATAAAAACATTGTTCTGCCATAAAAATTATTTCTAGTGAATATTGTTAAATAAAAAATAGTGAATGTTCTAGTGAATGTTGTTAAATAAAAAATAACGAATGTATTGTAAGTGTGTGGAGATGGGATCTATGACAGAAAGAGGAATGGAGAACTGTAGACGATGCCCGCCGATAAAAACAAAAAAACACCAACTAAAGTAGGAAAATGAAATAAAGAAAATCAATAGGAATTTCGAAGAGCAATTGAGTGTCCGATATTTTTGTCAGTCCGTCTTTAGCCAACACAAATAAGCTCGAGGGTTTGCCCACGCGAGAATATGATGCCGAATGAAATATCAAAGTGACATGATGCTTCTCGTGAATGTCCTGCGCATGTGTGGACGAAAGTCCGATTAAGCAGACGTAGCGTCATCGGTCATTCAACAACATATATAATTTCGTTATGTTTGAAATACGAAAGACGGTTAAATTTGTTCATACAAAAATACTAAAATCGCGATTAAAAAATGGGAGGGTGGAGGTGGGAGGGTTAAAATTTGGGGTTATTGGTATTTTATGTCAAATAAAAAAAAAAATACAACAACAAAAAAATTATCAAAAAAATAGAATTTTTTCTGGATAGGGACACCCCAATCACATAGAGGTATGAAATATACTTTAAAACCTATTCTCATACCTATTAAATATCCATAAAAAAATTCATAAAAATCGGTCAAGCCGTTTTGGAGGAGTGCGACCACAAACACCGTGACACGAGATTTTTATATACAAGATTACAATCCTAATCTAGTTTTTGTTTTTACAACGTTTCAACTCTTGAGTTTTCCAATAATATCCGCAATTTTTGAAATGAAACATCTTTTGGTGCGCCTAGTAGGGTAAAGCCGACTTAGCGTGGCAAGACGGGACGACGCTCGGAACAACGCTTCATACGGCCAGTCTCTTTCCTCCCGGCCAGAAAAACTCGGTGCGGTGTATTTACTTCTATTATCACTAAAATTGGCAATGGATCTATTTTTAATGGTGATGAATTTGCCCGCTGCTGTGGGATTTTTGCTGCTAGGCCCTGCAGACGGGCTACAGGCTTTTCGATCCGCTTCGCCCAATTTAGTTAAGTTCCCTAAAATATTATCTCTAATAAGAGTTTTGCCCCTTTGTGCGTACAATAAGTGCCAAAAAAATATTTACCACATAGGTACCTAATCATTTTCAATCCAAATAAATTCCATTTGTGAATGCTTACGTAATATTACTACGTCGTATAACTTCGTTCATTGGAAATTCACTGGATGAATGAAAATTAATTATTAAACACCCCTTAACTAAGAAATTCACTTCCTATAATCTCCCCTGTAGTATTTTTTAACCAAATCGGATGAGAGCTCTAAAATTTCAAGATTTGAATTGATTATCTGTTTGATTAAATTTTGAATACTTTTGATGTTTTCTTCGAGGAAAATTGATCGGAAAATAGGTCGGGAAATTTATCAAGACATTTATCTTTTTGATTCGTGAGGTTTGTATATTTTCCACAACGAGAAATTTTTATTTTTCTGAAAAAAGTCTTCAAAAACAATGGAAAAATTGAAGTTTTTATAAAAACAATCATCTTTTTGGTTTTGTTTTGCGAATGGAAATTTTTCATATTTTAAACATTTCAAAAATTTCTTTCGGAAATATTGGAAATCGGGAAAAAAATTATCGGAAAATAGGTCGAGAAATTGTATTAAAGTTATTGAAACTGAGAAATTTCAAGTTTTGTTAACATTTTGTCATCGGGGATGCTGTTTGAAACTTTTAACGTTTTTTTTAAATAACAGAGGACACCACTTCCGTTTACAACGATCGAAACTGTGAAGTCATTAAGCTAATAATACTTGTTTTTTACCAAAAATATAAGTACCTAGTCATTTACTATATTTTTTATTTCTTTCAATAAAAATCAATTCGATGTTTCACATCTACCGGGCGTCCCCTGACGGCTAAGTTTTTGAACAAAGTAAAACCCATTCCCGAAAGTATTTCAGATATAACTCGAATATAACATAAAAAAGAGATGTTTTTTAATCAAATGAGAGAAAATATGAAAAAGTGTCATTAAATATCCATACTAATTGCTTTCACAGCAACTGTTATAATTCTGGGAAGTTTTTTACTCGCAGATTGGTTTAAAATAGGTATATTATGCGCCTAGGGCCTAGTAAAATTACCACATCCGACTCTGTTGGAACGTTGCCAACTTGTTGGTTTACCCCCTTTATTTCAAACAAAACCAACAGTTTGCTTAACACACATAAAACAAGGTGTGTTAATTAAAATGATCTACTAATGGAAAAGTATTATGTATTCAGCGTGAAACATAATACATTGATATTTGTAAACGGCGAGGGTTTAGTGTGACACCTGACAGCTCTCTCCGAGCTGTCCATAAATAATTCCAACACAAAAATCCACGCCTAAAGGTTCTGTGTTTAAATCTGTTTATGCCGAAAATCGTGCGTGAATTGCACAAATACGTGGTCAAATTAATTAAAACGCTTTGAGTGCCACAGCGTGCAGCTCGTATGATATTCGTGTGGTGTTCGCAAGGAAACCGAAAGCGACAACTTCCCAGGCTCACAGAGTTGCGAAGAGTAAAGTTGTTTTAGTGTTTTGTTAGTTGTTAACACATCGCGCTGCAGAGTGGTGCTGTTAAACTTCTCTTGAATCCAACAAGTGTTTCGATTATCATAAATTGAAGTATTTTATCAAAATTAAAAAGAATAACAGTTTCGTTTAGATATCAAGGGGTAAGTGATAATAAATATCATTGTGTTTTATTATATTATCGAACAAAGCAAACTCTCTGTAGTTTGACATTATAATTTGATTTGATTTTGCTATGTTTTAAATAACTTTATTATACAAATTTAGAAATTACTAATTTTAGTTGCAACCGAAACTGGTTGACTATTCGCAAATTTGTGTAATAAGGTGGTTTTAATAAATATTTCACCAACCGCCGCACTTTTATTAGGCACAGTTTTTGGTAATTTCATTATATTTCAACTTAATTACTACAAGAAGGATTGACATTGGCGTTTGTTTCGTTTCAATCTACATACACACGCATTATTTAGTACCTAAATAACTAATTGAATTATTTATTTTTTAATTTATTTTAACTATGAACCTATTTTGTGCATGTAAATAGTTGTTTCTTGTAGTAGTTGTTGAAACGAAGTGCCATTTCCATAATCTGTGAATAAAAGTGTGGCGGTTAGAGTAAATTTTTATTTTTATTTTTAACTTTATGAGTAAAATCTCTTATTCTAATATTTAATTAAAAAGAGATAAGAAAGCTAACTATTAGCGAAACTCTATCGAAAATCTGGAGACAGAAAAATCATAAAAATATCAATATTCGCGTATTAAAAATAAAATGAATAAAAAATTATCCAGACATTTATTTAGATCGATTTGAATCTTGCAATCATATATAAAGATAGCAGTCAATAATATGAGCGTTAAGAAAATGAAGATGATGATGGTAGTTCTTAGTCGAAGTATGATACAGTTAAAAGTGACCGAATTGAATATAGACACCTTGGCTCAGTTGGTAGAGCACTTGCTATATCTTTTTCTGAGTTTTCTGTCTCCAGATTTTCGCTTGAGTTTCGCTGATATTGTCTTCATTTAATTAAAAAATATGTTTTATTTATCAAAATAAAGCATCGTTGGATATTGTTATGATTTATGATTCTACCTCCGTTTGTCGTGTATTTTTTTGTTAGATCCAGTCTGTCTGGCAAGTCCGAGTTCTGTTTCTTTTGTTTGTTGAATGAAATCATTTTCATTTGTATGTCAGGTGTGTTAGTTAAAAAAATTGGCGTGTTATTGAGCGGTCGCAAATTAGGTATGGACATTGTTAAGATTTTGTGAAGAAGTATTTTGCCGGTCAAGGTGATATAATTTATTTATTGACTTTGTGGTGTTCTATATAATATTCTGGTTTTGTTTATTCTATCTAGCGCGTTTATCTGAAACGTTTATCGTTTATATGAAATTTAATGAGGGGAAAATGTAAACATTCCTAAACGAACGTACATTCTCATTTTCAGACATGCGCTATAATTGTTTATGCTAGCATTTGTGTATTTCTGGCAACAAACTATACTTTTTAGGGCAGCTGCCTTTTGGAATCGTTTATTTAAATAATGGGTAAACTTAAACGCGCTCAACACGAATATTATTTAGAAAAACCTTTTGATAAGGTTCTTGACTCGCAATCCGAAGGTCCTGGGATCTAATGCCATAGTCCTACAGGCTCCAGACGGGAGCAGTTGTGACTCTTGTGAGGTATTCATATAAAAAAAATATAAAAAAGACTACGATTGGCTTTCGGGCGATGGGATAAACTGCATTTAAAGTTACAATTATGTAAAACTAACAGACCCGGCCACACGTTGCTGTGGCTAACGAAACACAAAGCCATCTTCTGACAATGCCATTACCCAGCCGTTATAACCAACGCCATCTGTTGATTGGCATACATATTAAATCCACACCACCCGCTTGCCAGCCCGCTCCCTTTATACATTATATTTTTCAACCAATTTGCACAAAACCTTGACAAATTATATACCTAAACCTTCCTCATGAATCACTCTATCTATTGGTTGAAACCGCATGAAAATCCGTTGCTAGTTTAAAAGATCTAAGCGTACAGACAGCGGGAGCGACTTTGCTTTATACTAAAAAGATGAAAATTGTTTTCGTTGTATGGAATGACAGCTGATAGCCATTTACAATATTTTTTGTCCATATTCGAAGATATTTTGTATTGAAATTTTTGGATTGTGTCCAGTCATTCCGAAAGTTTATCATATAATGTGTTATAAACCCAAAGAGAATGGTAATTTTAAACCCTTACTGGAACTTTTGACTTTTGTTTTACTGCAAAAGGCCACTTTCATCACATTTTTTTCATTTTTTTCGGTTTAGGCAAATATTCTAAGACATTCCGTGTATACATATTTTTTTAATCGTATTTTTGTAACCCTGGGGATTTTTTGAAAATTTCAATCCGAAAAACAGAAAATTTTTTATAAACCGGAAAGACGGGACATAATTTTATAGGTGCGAAAAAATGATAATTACATAGCCGAAAATCATTTTTAAAAAAAGAACGTTTTCCACACGAATGGCACAGGAGAATAACGAGGCATACCAAAAATATTACATCTCATATATATGTTTTTCCTTGATCCATCTTATTGATCATAAATCATTATAATGTACAACGTCTATATTAATAAATCCAGTGTAATATATTTGTACTTGTAAATTAGAATAATAATAAGAATATTATAAAATTTGATTTTGATAAAATCAGCACCATAACCATTATACCTCTAAAACACGTACCGACTTCTAAAATGTACGGGGTTCTCTTCACAACATCTGTCAAAAATTCAAACCAAATGATAAGTTCGTAGAGAACAAACAATAAATCTAGTGAACGAATTAAAAATTTCGCCTGAAATCAAAGTGATGCCATATAAAAAAAATCAGTGTGGAATTTTACAAAATTAATAGGAACATTTTCGGAGACGGGACATTTTCATGTAGTGACGTCACGAGCCCAAATAATGGATTTATCTATTTAAAAATAAATAAAAAACCGTACGTTTCTAAAAAAATTTACTAACATTTTCGTAATCTTAGTAAAAAGATCTATCTACACGATTTTTTCCAAGTCGTTATGAAATCCATGAAAGTGGCCTAATGTGTCAAAAAAGTCAAATTATTCAAATTTTTAATGGCAGCATAATAATTTTTTGACAGCGGCAAATATATGACAGTATTAGTTACTTTAATACATTTGTGTTATTTTTAAAAGTTCACTGCTGCTCGAAATAATTATTTTGTATGTGTGCTCACTAGGATTCCACAATTCCGCTAAGGGTTAAGACATTCGTGGGACATGGGTACTTTTATTTAAAAATTGACAAAATTTATGGTAGGATTGTAGGGTTTTTTTTCGTAAATACCGCACAATCTCAACTCCTCCCAACCGTCTGGGTCAGCGAGACTATGGCATCCCCGATTGGGTATGTTGTGGGGCTGAACGTAGTGGGTAGGGGAAGGAGTTGGAAAGAAAAAGGTGGGAGAATACCCGGCTATTCAGATCTGGTCATGAAACATCCCTAAAGCCATTTTAAGCAAAGTTTCAATTCTGAACGGTGGTCTTACACCAGGGCGATGCTCAGAGAAATATACTACATGTTACTTTAAAAGAATTAATTGTGAAATGACACAAATTAATCAAATAAATTACTTGCGCACGCCGGGGCATGAACCCGGGTGAGTCGAGAGCCTAACCCCTCAGCCACGGAGGCCATGACGCGTTTAAGAAACGAGACGACTATTATTGGATTATTCGGCGTTTTTTGCTAGTGTTTTATTCTTTCAAAACTAACATTTTATTTTTAAACAGCTTTTTTTTCTTATTTTGGCTGTTTTTTTACAAAGTGGAATATTGTTGATCTGTCTGGGATTACCGTAGATAAAATATGCATAGAGAATAATATCTAATAACACTCAGAACTCACGGATAATTTAAAAGCCTTGTTTTGGGGTAAAGTCGCTGCTAATTATTATTATTAGTCGGTCAGATGGCTCACGTGGCCTGGGGGTAAGGCACTCGACTAGGTCGCGAATTCAAATCCCGGCGTGCGCAAATAAATTTTATTTTTTTGAATTGTTTTATTTCACAATTTAATCATTTAAAATAATGTAAGGTATATTTGCCGCACGTTCCAGAGTGGAAGATACTCTCAGTATCGTCTTGGTATAAGACCACCGTCCAGAAATGAAACGTTGCTTGAAATGGCTTTAGCCGTGTTTGGTGACCAGATCTGAATAGCCAGGTACTTCCTCACCTTCCTCCTACCCATCTCCTTTCCCTCACCAATACCTTCAGCCTCATAACATACTTAAATTGGAGCTGCAGTAGTCTAATTGGCTCCTGGCGGTCGGGAGCAATTGGGACTCTTGTGCGGTATTCACATAAAAAAAGTTAACCCATGAAATATTGTAATTACAATCTTCCATCTCACCACGTATACCTAACTATGCTTGAAGCTGTTAGTTGCAACCTACTTCGCAACGAATGACTATGTATTACGTCACTAACTAACCATCAAGCCGTTTCCCCGCAAGGGTAGGCAGAGTGGACGGACCGCCAAACAACTCGGTCTTGGCCCACACTCCTTGCCTCATTCACATACATGCATCGTCTCATACATGCTCTTCTATTATTCTGACTCTTGACATGGCCCGACTCAAGTATCTGATTCACTTAATCGTGCGATGGCTTCCTTGGGCGTCCCCGACTTCTTTACCATTTACATTTGCGTTATATATTCTTCTTACACTACTTTATTTAGTAATTCGCTGTACATTCCCAAATCAGGGTCCCTTTCTTAATCTGACTCATTACGCTTACATCAGCGCCTTGCATTATTTGCGGATTTTTACATTTCTCATACGATCATACATGGTTTTACCACACATACGATTCTGGGATCTCATTTCAACAGCATTCAGTCTATTTTCATCCTTCCTCTGCTAGTTCCAAGCCTCACTGCCATACATCATGGCCAGCACTCCATTGTGGACTGCTGGCTTCGCTTCTTTTGACAGTTTTTTATTAGCGCCAACGGCATTCAGTCCTACATTATTATGTCACAAAATGTTACTATTTAGCTAATAGTATTTACCTAATAGTGTTGTAGTTTGTATGCATGTATTCCGATAAATACTTACTACTTACGACACTCATTTCTTACACCTTACCATGAATTATTGACTATTGATGTTATCACTACCCACGATGGTTGCGAAATTAAAATATATCGTATGTACTCGTATATGGCATACAGCCCATTACTTACAATTTTGATTGCTTTACAGAAATTATAATCAAAGCGAAGTTTATCCATTATCCATTTATCAATTACTTATTAACTTTGTAGGACGTAGGTACATAACACGTAATCTATCGTGTATTATGTGTACCTACGTTGATGAATATAGTGTTTGTCTAAAGGTTTCTACGAGCCGATATTGGTGAAGCAATCACAACTCGGAGCGTACAACACAATCACAAGTAATCATCTCCACTCAGCATTGCCATAAACGCACAAACCTTATCTTAGTGCGTCGATTATGATACTTGTCCAAATAATATAACCTTTTCTCTAACTGGGTAATCGAACCAATCAAGTTTTAGACTCAAAGTGAAGCATATGGTGGTTTTAACTCTCGATCGGTGAGTTCTGTTATCCATTTTTTGATCAACGTAATGAACTAAAATGAACTGTGGTGCTTTAAAATATTGATTTAGCCATAAAAAATTAAGTCCAAACTCTCTATACATGGATATTTTGTAATTATTTTTATTAAAACCTTTTGCGAAGCCGGGTAGTAAAAATAATGGTTGCTGTAGCTACTACGATCTGCAGAGGCAGAATATAATGTTTGTTTTAAGCAGTAAATATCCTCGAACATATTCGGCCTCATTCGAAAATCACAAAAACATAAAAACATTAGATGTAATATTTTTTTGAAACTGACAATTATTCGTTGTAGAATTCCATTACAATAATATATTACTTAAAACAAATATAAAACTTATTTCCACTTAATTTATTTGTGACCGTAATCCGTTTCAGCCTGGTTATCTTCAAACTGGTAAGAAACAATTGTACCAGTCTTAAGATGGCCTTAACAGGCTGAAACCGGTTACGGTCACAAACAAATTAAGCGGATATAAGTTTTATATTTGTTTTAATACATTTTAATAAAAATAATAATATAGCAATATTAGCAATGTCATATTATTCTAATAATCTCTATCTTCTCTTCTCTACATCTTCTCTTCTCTTCGGAGTGTGGCTTAGAGAATTTCAGAAATAGGCTATTTTCTCAATAAAAAGACCTCCACAGGATTTCTCGGAAGCATTAATTTTGTTGATCAAATACCTTTAAATTCTATAAATGGAATGAAACCAAAAAATATTTTCGTTTTTTTAAACAAAAATCCTAATCACGTTCGAAGTTGGAAGAGTTTCTGGTAAAATTCTGCAATAAAATTTTATTCAAACGACTATTTCAGTTTTTACTCCATGAGCTACCGATAAAATGAATCTGAATGTTAAATAAATTCAAACTATTCAAGGTTCGTCATACACTTTGAAAATGAGTTATGTCAAAACTCTGATAGCCAAAGGAAAGCGGAATGCGCCATTTGTGCAACGCCCTTCGGAAGTTTCACTTTTATTGTGTTCAATGATGGTATTTTTATTGTGTACTGATTTACGTAAACATGAGGTAAAATTCAACACCGACCACGAAAAGAGAAATATCGTATCAAATTTGCATAGTTTACGTTGTGATTTTTGCTGCTAGGCCCCCCAGGCGGCTTTTTGATGGGCTTTGCTCAATTAAGAAAAGTCCCCTGATGGTAGCGTTTTGCCCCTTTGTATGTTAGTTTGGTATTACCAGAGAAAACCAGAAATATGTCATTTTAAAATCAGATTTTAGACGTATTGACTCTTTTCCACAAAAAAATTTCAATGGATTTCGAAAGAGTGTTCTTTTATCTAGCATTTGCATTTTGAGAAAAAATGTTAATTTTTAGTATAATAAGGTTATACCATAGGCCGTTGGCAGATTTGTTAAATTTTCAAAAAAGATTTTGTATTATACCACACCCATTTCAAATCATATAAAATCATGCAGTAAAATAAATCAATACATTATCTGGGTATCGCATGTTTTAGAATTTTAATTTTAGTTTAAATAAAATCATTAAAAAATATATACATACATGTGTTTCTGGACTAAAATTGGTCCGTTTGTGTATTTATTTGCGCCCTTACCAACTAATATATTTCAGATTTTTTAACATTCTTATTTAACTTAGACATTGTTGAAAAATAATAAATACTTATAACCAAAAAATAATTACAAAAATTACATTATTTTAATAGTTTTATCGTCACGCCTTTGGAATGAAATAAAATCGATATTGAGTTATAATTTTAAAAAGCTAGTACTGAGAATAATTAATCTTTCTCATTGTAACCGCCCTGCACGATCGTAAGAACAACTTTCGACGAAATGTGGGTTTTCGGCCGCTGGCTTGTTAAACGCTCTTAACAGCAATTATTATTAGAATGTGTGCAAAAATTAACTTATCACATAGGTATCTATTCATTTTCCCATCCAAAACCATTTGTGAAAGCCTGTGTAATGTATTATTATTTATTTGACACATTTACTGACATACTTATATATTAAAACATTATTTGATAACGTAGAATTGCAGTATTGTAGCAATAAAAAACATATGTTTTTTGCCTTTTTTGGCCGGCACGGTACCGTAAACGTGGGTCGTTATGATGATAATAAAAGGGCTCATTCAAGACTCGAGAAATTAAAGAACACCGCCGAAATTTTTTTTTAAAATAAAATGACACAAAATTTGTTTTTTGACACAAAATCGAGTTTCTCTCCCTTAATTTGTAATTTGCAAAGATCTAAAATTTTATAGAAAATCACATTTTAGATACATTTTTCGGTTCGTAGGCAAACTTCAAAACTGAAAATTGAGAAAAAAATTCTCGGAAAATTTGTCGGAAAATAAAAATCCTTCAGATAATAATACGCCTGTCTCGACACAGGTATATCCTAGTGAGACAGGCATCAAAGAAACCTAATGTAAATATGCTTTTTATAGATAAATTAAATAATTTAAAAAAAACTCAAATACTCGTATTCGTAAACACGCGGTGAAATGAATCATAGTTTTTGTGCAAGACGTGCTGTGAGCTCGAGTATTATTGATTTAATTAAGTATTTTAGCAGATGATCTCCATTAATGACTCACTGTCGACCTCTAGGTAATAAGATCATAAAATTGATAAATATATTTACCTTAATAACAGCTAAAAAGCAATCTAATTTAATTCGAAAAAAATACTCGTAAATGAAAGAAAGTAATAATGCATTAATATAATAGATAGTAACAATATCTACCGGATCTGCCGGATCTGCCGGATCTGCCGGATCTGCCCTGATGATGTACAGTGCAACGCTGTCCGAAATGTTGGCTAAAGAAGGAGGTAGCGCAACACGGCGTAACACCCCAAAAACAAATAACGAAAATAGTAACAATATGTTTAAAAGTAATACCAACGGTAAGATGATGATTGACTTTTTTTAATTGTGTTATAAACTTGGGCTATCAATTTTATTTATTTATTCAAAGCCCATTGCGCTTTTACATACTACAAAAAAAATATATAACGAATATTTAAGCAAAACCTCCTAGATCACAGGTTTTGATATAAGTCTATAACAGTTATAGTAATATTATAACCATAAAAACAATAACAAAATGGTACACTTAAAGATTATTGTAGGTATATCTGCTTGTATGTGTACATATTTGCTTTTTAAAGGAAGCAATGTTATTAAAATTAAGTATGTCGACAGAGCAAATTTCAGTCCTCACTCCTCACTCGTTGCAATTCTCTGTGAACAAGAATTGTACATAAAATTAGTGCGAGAAGCAACAATATTGATATATTAATCATACTCACCAAGTTAGGGATGTCTAAATGTCCGATAATGTTTTACACAATATTAAAATATAGTAAAATTTTCTTCTTTTTGACATTTCAGGTAGTATCAATAACTGGAATAGCGTAATTTGTAATGCACGTGTATTCAAAATTTATGTTGTATTCTTTCAATTTTATGTGAATGTATGTTGTACAAAGGTGACCAGAGAAAGGAATTATATTCAAGAATGCTTCTCACTAGCGTTATATATATGTCGAGTTTCGCGTGTATTAATTTAAATTAGATCTTTAGATTATCTTAATACCAAACCTAGATATTTAATAATAATAATAGTGCCTAGTAGTTTATTCCAGAATTTAGGTGCTTTATTTATAATTATATTGATGTTGGGTACGAAGTACGAATGTCTTTTTAATTTTGATTGTAGTATTGTGTTCTGCTGTTCTCAATACAGGATTTCCTTGCTAGTCAGGCACATTACATACCCCATGTAGTACCTACCTAACGTACTAACTTTATAAAGATGAATGAATACAAATTATAGAATGTTATTAATGATAACCAACAGACACTACAATGTACCTACACTACACACCACGTCAGCTCAAAGACAATTTTTCTTCCTAGCTCCTAAAATCTTTAACCTTATCCCTGAAAACTTAAAAACGTTGAGTCAACCCCATTCCTTTAAAAAACAAATAACGAAATGGATCCTTACACATGGGATACATTACAATTTTAACACCCATTCACTCTACACTCTATCGATTTAATCACTTTTCAGACAAAACATAATATATCTCTATTTTCTAAATTAGCGGCATGTATGTACAAGATTATTTAGTATGATCTATATCTAACAACTCCTCAAATTTCTCATTTTATAATAATTCTCCAACTTCTCCATCTTCTTCTTGTAACCCAATCTAACTATAAGTATATCATTTTATTACTATAGAGCAGGCAAAACATAAAATATCTTTATTTACTATCTAAGCACCATTATATGTATAAGACTGATTACTGTGAACTATATATATACATATATCAATAATTCCTTAATTTACTAAAAATTTCAATCTATACTAACGAATGTATATCCACAAACTTTAAACTTCACCCGCCATAACACAGGGTCATCCCTAGCATGGAGGGTGAAATATCACAAAAAACTATATGTACTGTCAATAATTCATGTATTAAATAAATAAATAAATATTACGATGGAGTTGTAACCAGATTTTTTCTACTTTCAAAATGATACCTTAAATGAATTATTCAGGAGAGAGTAAAACATTAAAGCGGAGATGCCCTTGGAAGTGGTGTTTATATATTTATATATTTATATAATTGTAATAAATATTCGGCATTCTATCATTCTACGGGTGGACATACTCGGAGAAAATGATTATAAAACAAATAGCAATATCACGTTTGGAAAAATGTTATTGTTCAAGAGAGAGAACAAATCAAGAATTGTGCAGTTTTGTCCTTGGAAGCGGTATGATATATTGTCGAAAAAAATAACATTTTAACAAATGTTTGGAATTCTACAGGTGAACACAGGTACTTGAAGAAAGTGATAAGAATCGAATGTCATTAAGAAATCTCATTTGGAAAGATTGTTACATTACATACAGAATGAACATATTACTAGTAACCGGAGACCCCATTCTATTATACCATAAACAATAACATTAATTTATCTTATCGTACAGTTATTATCACGACGTGTTCCCTGCAAATTAAGATAAGACAGGATGCAATAAAACGAAACATAAAAAAGATAATACCATACCAGGGCTGTGTAGCAATTTTTCCAATTGCGTAAATCTAAAAAAATAGAATAATTTTACCTACCAATAAAATTTATATTTTGTTTCCATCGATGCCTGGAATCCATTATGAGAGAGAGCTAGCTCTTTCGCCCTTATAGTTTCAGTTTCGCGCGTGTTTATTCCCTATATTTGCCCTTTTTTTATTCGACTTACCACATTTTCTTAAAAAAATATATATTTTTATTCATATTCCTTAAACACAAAAATGTTAATTGTTAATAATGTTTGAAAACCAGGTATTTTGTTTATGATTTGAGATTTTCATGACCAATAATGTTATTTTGGGGGTATTACGCCGTGTTGCGCTTCCACCTTCTTAGCGTTACATCATCAGGACAGATGTGTTAGATGATGTAAACATTGGCTAGAGAATCAGGAAGCGCAACCCGGCGTAATGTCCCAAAAAAATCACGATAATACCAGGACTTTTGTTTCTGAAACTCACATATTGCAAAATGATACCTAGTAAGTGTAGGTACAGTGTGCAGCGACTTTCTGAATAAAAGGCAAAAAAATACGTACTTAAGAGGAAACGGGTGACATTTTGTTCACACAATGTATTCCCCATTTTCCTTTAAGATTTTGACACTAGTGCAAATATTTTTTTAAGAAAATATAGATTTCAACCACTAGCATGTCGGAATGTTTTTCTTTTTATGATTAATTTGTTTTTTTTTTATAGGAGTTAGGATCCACAAAAAGTCGTTAAAAGTGACTGGTTTGAACGCCATTATCATAATTATGTTCAGTATATGTATAAACTAGAAAATGTTTTTTTTAAAGCAAAAAGTATTGACGTAGAATATTTTCTTCTAATACAGTTGCTAAACAAATTAAAAATCGGTGCAGTTTTGGAGGACAAAAATGTGGAATAAAAAACTTCGATTTTGACGATTTTGTTTGGATATTATTATCAGCCTGAGGCGCAGTTGATAATATAGATATAGCGTGTCTGTAGGTTTTGCTTTTTTGATAAGTTACTTATTATAGGAGTTAGGACCCTCCAGAAATTGTTAAAATTGCCTGGTTTGAGCCCCATTAACAGACGCAGCATGCAAACTAGACAATTTTAAAAGCAAAGCTTACAGATATAGCATATTTTCTTCTAATCGAGTTGAAAAAAAGTTAAAATGCATGAATAATCGATAATGCTTCTAATTTCTACTGAATACTGTAGGTAGGTAAACGAATAATGAATCCTTGGTTCTTACTATCATTATATCGCCTTTTTCTAACCCATTTTTTGAAGTGAAAACCTCCTTAGCACCGCTGTAATTTGAAACTCGGTGAAACGGAAGCGATCGACGCTAAAAAGAGACAAACTCATATGTCTATAGGATTTAGCCTGTGAGAGAATGAGATTAAATATTTATTTAAATAAATGAAGACAATATAAGCGAAACTCAATCGAAAATCTGGAAACAGAAAAATCAGAAAAAACATATTGACACCTCTGGGACTCGAACCCAGGACCTCTTGCTTTCCGGGCAAACGCGCTAACCACTGCGCCATGGTGTCGATATGAAATTCGGTCATGTTTAACTATACCATACTTCGACTAAGAACCACCTACATTATCTTCATTATCTTTAACGCATATACTATGGCAACTATCTTTATGTATGGTTGCAAGATTCAAACCCGAACTAAATGCTCTCTAGATAGTGTCTGGATAAATCTTTATCCATTTTATTTTTAATACGCGACATCTATCGACTTTTCTGCAAGTCTAGGATGAATATTTTATTTTCAATTTTTAACTTTATGAGCAAAACCTCAAATTGTAATATTTAAATAAATGAAGACAATATAAGCGAAACTCAATCGAAAATCTGGAAACAGAAAAATCAGAAAAAACATATTGACACCTCTGGGACTCGAACCCAGGACCTCTTGCTTTCCGGGCAAACGCGCTAACCACTGCGCCACGGTGTCGATATGAAATTAGGTCATGTTTAACTATACCATACTTCGACTAAGAACCACCTACATTATCTTCATTTTCTTTAACGCATATACTATGGCAACTATCTTTATGTATGATTGCAAGATTCAAACCCGAACTAAATGCTCTCTAGATAGTGTCTGGATAAATCTTTATCCATTTTATTTTTAATACGCGACATCTATCGACTTTTCTGCAAGTCTAGGATGAATATTTTATTTTCAATTTTTAACTTTATGAGCAAAACCTCAAATTGTAATATTTAAATAAATGAAGACAATATAAGCGAAACTCAATCGAAAATCTGGAAACAGAAAAATCAGAAAAAACATATTGACACCTCTGGGACTCGAACCCAGGACCTCTTGCTTTCCGGGCAAACGCGCTAACCACTGCGCCACGGTGTCATATTTATAACATATTTATTTATTTATTTCACGGGTACTCGGTTCCCGTGAAATAGATAAAACTAATACTTTTAAGAATATTAAATGTATAAATTTAAAATTCGGTGCAGTTTTGGAAGAGAAAAATGTGGAATACAAAATTTTGATTTTCACGATTTTATTTAGATATTATCAGCCTCAGTATTCAGTGACGTAACAGCGAAGGTGACAGCAACAGTTTGGTAAAAACCTATTTTTCAAATTTCTCGGTTTCCGTGTTTCCTCTTAATAGATATGTTAAAGTACCTACGTGGGATATCGGTATTGTATCGACATACTTCACATTGCTTTTTGTTATCATTCCTCTTGCAACTTTGTGGTAACATGTTGCACAATCACATTTCATGAAAACATATTTTCTCCAGTAATAGTTACAGTTAATTAAAAGCGCAGATGACACGTCGCTAGGTTCCCGAGACTGCATTCTGCATTCAGAGGTGTGGAGGGATCTGATGTAAAAAGCCTAACGGTAAGTTAATGGGGCTTAATACAGATGGTGGGGCACATAGCACTTACAGGCATTCCTTTTGTCCTTTCCTCGAGTCGCCGACATAAACGACATTCACAAACATTTTACGACCAGAGTTCTTTTTAAGCCGCATTCAGACGGCGATAAAATGGTTTGTCAAATGTAAAATGCAACACAAAATTCAATAATACATCGTTTACACATTTTATGTAATGAATTTGCCCATATCCGAAGTCTGTCATCGTACAAAAGATGCATTAGACAAAATTTATCTGCTAGTACTACCACGTAATCATACTAAATATAATCATGTAACCATAACATTATGTCCTACCATCTACCAGTATGCACTCTAATACCTATGGATTAGAAACATATCAAAGGTACCTACTTTTCATATCGCGTTGTAATACTCCGTAATACCTTCCTTTTATTTATTTTTTTTTAAATTTTATATTATCTTCAATGGTAAGCCCACACAGCGGCCAACGTTCCAACTTCAAACGTTTGGACGATTGTGTGGAGGGGTGTTGGTGCGTTGGAAGTTCGAGTTGGCCCGGGATCGCCCTCGAGGCGATCCCGACGGCCAACTCACACGAACCAGCCTGCCGCAGCTGTCCACACATCAGTCTGCGAACGGAAGGCGATCAAAACGCGCGGTATTAATATTATAATTAATATTATTACGGAGAGTAGTATAACAATTGTTTGAAAACATGTCCTGTACATAAGTAAGTATATAATTATACGTGTGTAATAATTATAGGCAATGGACATAAGATACAGCGTAGCTACAGCTGTTCAATGTCCGCCATTTTGGGTTCGGAATTCGGGGTTGCAGGGTTGGCCGCAGCCACCACACGATCGGCCAACCTTCCAACTCCAAACTAAGTTCGGAGTTGGAAGGTTGGCTTTGGTGTGGAAGTACCACAATATTTGGCTCCCGAGAGCATTTCTTTCTGTTTACTTGTCATACTTTTTTATATTCATAACTTTTGTACTTTATATTATTTATAAAGGTAACTTATAGTCTATTATATCCTGCCTTTAACTTTTTATTTTTACTTTTTACTTTTACATTATACTTTATATTTTATAGTTTACACTTTTACTTTATACTTTCATTTTATACATCTTAATTCTATTTACTACTCATTACCTTAACTCCTTTTTTTTACCTTTTGTTTTTTTTTTTTTAACTTTACATTTATATGTCACTTTCTTATGTTATATATAAATATAATTATGTCAATGGCACATGTTGGGTCGTATATTTTGATATAAATAAATAAATAAAATAACGCACGCTTTTTCCACACATTAATTATCCACGCAATAAGTATCATGCAGTATTTGTTATAAGGAGCTCACATCAGCACAGCCGTGGGTAGGTACTGTAGAAATCATGCAGTATTTGTGAATTGTGTTATTAGATTATGTTTCTATACCCAAGGGTGCCGAAAAAGATTGTATTTTTCAGTACTCATGGCCAGTTTTTTCACACTAAATCAAATTAATGTAACATTGTCATCAAATGGTCATTCAACGCCATTTGTTTTTTTTGACGTTGAAAGATCCCCGTTGAACGCCAATTCTAGGAGATGCGTTTCAGCATTCTATCAAATTGCAATTAGCTCAACAACAAGATAGTTGTTTTCTTCTACTAATCACAATTTTTTTCAAAAGCTGAAACGGAATTAAAATCACCATTTAATGGAGACTTTTCAACTGTCAAAAAAATGGTGCTGAATGGCCATTTGATGACAATGTTACATTTGAATTTGTGTGAAATAACCAGTCCTCAGCATTTTGTAGACTGTAGCTATTTTGTGTACGTCTTATATGTAAAATGTATGTGTTTTGCTCTTGTGATAAAATTCTCATTAAATAAAAAAGATATATTATTTTTTGAACACTCACAGCCCTAATTCGCCCTTGAAATAGTTTTTATTCCGCTTCAAAATTCGACATTATAATTGCATTTAATTACCTAACTATGTCATGATTTATGACTTACTAGCTGACCCGGCCACTCTTTACTGTGGCTAATAAAACACAACGTCATCTACTGGATGGTTATCCAACCTTTATAACCACCGCCGTCTTTGAGTTTATCGCGAAGAGACAGACAGATGCCGCGGAGGACTTTAATTTATAATACGTAGAGATGGTGTGAACGATTATAATAATGTGCATGAAATGCTTGGGGTAACTAACGTATTTAAGTTAATAAGGATTAATACTGTATCCGTCTAAATAACTTTTCAATTACCGCAATGTACGTGACCATTTTTTTAGAAGATAGAGTGGGTATAGTAAGCTATCCGTAAAATATAGATATATTCCTTCGCGGACTTTTTTGTAGATCTATAAAAGAGGAATATCCCACCATGCATTGTTTTGTTATATCCCCAAAGGATTAGGCAGCGTTTTCAATGAAAGCTACCAAGCGGCTTGACTTTTTCCGACACTTCTAACAATTATCGTTATGCTTCAACCAATTTACACAAATCCTTGACAAATTACATACCTAAACCTTCCTTACGAATACTCTATCTATTGGTGAGAACCGCATGAAAATCCGTTCAGTATTTTTCGAGTTTATCGCGAACACACAGACAGACAGACGACGCGGAGGACTTTAATTTATAATAATATAATAAATAATAAATATATATATATATAATATAATAAAAGAAATAAAAATAAAATAATATAATATGTAGAGATAGGGATAACTGATGACGATGACTAATAAATAAGTCATTGAATTGCTCTTGTTATTGTGCAAAATAGATGTTTTCGCAAGAATTTGTGTTATCGACACTAATTTTGATTGAAAATATCAAAGTCCATTATATATAACGGCAATACTTCGTAACAAAATATTGTGCTTACTTGAACTCCAAAACTAATTCCGATTTCTGTCTGAAAATTCAAATCACCGCAACTATTTTCAGGTCGTACCTAACCTCATTTAGTCATGTATATCATATTTGTATACGTTGAAATTTCAACATACCTAATGCCATGTGGCTGTTCTAGTGTATGCAATAAAAAAAAATACAAAAAAACTTTCGAAAAAGGGTGAACTAAATCGGCTAGTTTAAAAACTTACCCTTTTCATTTTACGGAAAATCAGGTAGGTACTCTCAGTATCAAAATAAAATCCAACATTCAGAATTGAAACTTTGCCTGGAATGAATTGAGTCTTTCGCAATTTGGGAGGCGGGTATGGGCACTACCGCCCTACGGAACCATTTATTGGATTACTAACACTTCTGCCATATGTCACCCTAAGTAGTTGGTTACGTTTGATGACTTAGCAGGGGTGCCCGGGTTCATGGGGTGAGATTTTTCCAGGTCTGGGCGGCTGATGTGTCTGCCGCATCGCGGGCAGGATCGAAAGAGACTGGTTGAGGGAGGTATTTTATCCTCTCCAGCTTGAATTTCTCGACCCATCGCCTTGCACCGCGGATGGAGGAATGGATTCATACGTCCGTCACTCCTGACTCCTGGACATACTGACCCCCAGATTACCCATCCCTCATACATATTTCCTTCCCAGAACTTCCTCTCATTCTTTCCCTCAAAAAGTCCCACCACACAGCATCCCCTAAGATGACGTAGGCCCTGAGGGAAATTATTTTCCTCAGGGCCTGCTGTGTACAGCTAATGTAAAAGAAAGGGTTTAGTGACCATATCTGAATATGTAGGTACTTCCACATCTCTTTCTCCTACCTACTCCCTTCAGCCCTGCAACTCGCAACATACCACTTTTGGATGGGCCTTAATCCCACTGGCTTCAGACAGTTGACAACTTAATAAATAAATGTAATTTACGGTAAACATTCGCTGACTTCAGTTTCATGGTCAAATAAAATTAGTAAGAATCCGATAGTTCGCAGTATTTGCACTAGATCACAATTTATCTTGATACATAGAATTACAAATGATTGGCGTGTCTCCGAGAATAAAACAGACCGATGATTGATTCCAGTCATATCCAGTTTATTATATAATGAGAGTGCTGTAACTTAACGTGCTCCGTTATAGAAGATTAAATAAATGCATTATTATTAGATATACTTACATCAATCAGTAATTCCTCGCAAGAAAGTTCAAAGACTGAAGGCGAATGGCACCGTGTTATATTGAATAACTACATGTTAACTGTTATTAGTTGTTGACAGCGATATGTTTGAATTGATAAATTTGTGTTGCGAAAGATGCCGAGGAACTTAGAAATGACTGTTCCTTAGAACGATCCTTGATAATACCAATTATAAACGTGTGGTTTTTGTGGAAACAGCGTGTTTTATAAGTTTATCTGCTTTATGTTACAGTATTTAAGGAAATACTAGCGCAGACCGGTGAAAAATCGGTTCCACAATTGGCCCTACGACATACTTAATGTATAAAGTGCAGCCGGTTTAGGGAAAATATGGTATACCTAATTACACAAAATATAACTGCCCCGAAGGGATGTGCAGAGAGGATGTACCACCGAATAACAAAAATGTTAAACATATTTTCATTCAAATGCATCAAGGAAAAATTCGCTTCTTTGTATACAAAGGTACTGTGGGTAATGGGTACTAGCGCAAAAGTACAAAGAAATCGACACTGTGTATAAATTCGTTTGATATTCATACCAACTTATTATTAAAGGTATATTTGAAGTCGATTTTACTTTTGAAATTGGTAAATAATGCATAAAAAATTAGAATTTTATAGTAAACTAGCAGACCCGGCCACACGTTGCTGTGGCTAACGAAACACAACGCCATTACCCAATCTTTATAAAATCCACACCACCCGCTTGCCAGCTGCACGCTGCCCGCTGCCTGAATTGAATATTTGAATTTATCGGCTTTGCTCTACTATAATAAGCATGTATTATACATATAAACTAATTAACTCGCCACTAATTATACAATGCTTGCAATTCAACACTGGATATTTGAAAAGGGAAAATCAAATACCTACTTACTCTAGGACATCTATTTTCCAATTTCTTCCGTAGAACGAATTTCAAAAGTGACTATAGTACGTCTCGCCAGCCGTTTTAAATCGCACAAAAATATGTTTTACACGTATTATACATATAAACATTCCTCTTCAATCACTCTATCTATTGGTGAAAACCGTATGAAAATCCGTTGCGTAGTTTAAAAGATTAACGCGCACATACATTTTGAGCAACTTCATTTTATACTATGTAATGATGATATCATTTCAGGGGACCAACTGTCGGCGGATCAACTGTTGGGTCACCGAAAAATCACAAGATGTTATAATTATTTGTAAAACTGAAAGTTTAAAAAAAGATTTGCCTCAAGTCTTTCAAAAGAAGAAATTTACATTTCTAATGTTAGTATACTTGAAAAATTATGACACATCTGTCAAACATTTAAACAAAAGAAATACACATTTTAAATAAATATTTTTTAAAAAATTACATAAGCTCCACACAGGAGGCCCTGAGAAAAAAAATCCCTCAGGGCCTATGTCATCTTTGGGGATGCTGTGTGGAGGGGTTTTTTTTAATGAAAGGAAGGAGAGGAGAGTTATGGGAAGGAAAATGGTTTAAGGGGTGGGTAGGAATCTGGGGTTCAGTGTATCCCAGACAAACCTCACCCCATGAACCCGGGCATTATTATATTATTAGTTGAAATATAAAATAATTTTGAAACCCACCTTTATTGCTTGTCTGATATGATTTAAACTTAAGCTATTAATAACTTTTGAATTGAATAATTGCGTGCATTAACGCAGGAACACATTTCAAATCACGCACCCGTGCACCGACAACCGAATTTTAGTATTTGTTTGAACGGGTTAGAACGAGCCCTGGTATTAGTCGTAAATGTGCAATTTTTCAAAAAAAAACAACGCATTCTATAAGTTTTACTTTTTTAAAACTTCTCTAGGTACATAAATACCTATTATTTTAGGAAACATACTCGTAGTTGCTCAGTTTGTGAGTGATGCATTTTGTTATTATTAGTTACCAATAAGTTGTAAGCTCATTTATTGTGTCACTGATATTATATTGAGTGCAAGCAACAAATGCGGGGATTAGGTAGGTAGCTAATATAATTTTAGAACTTGCAACTGAAAGCATTAAAACTGAATGCAGTCGTCGATAACAAAAGGTTGTCAGAGGAAACGAGGCCGGCAGTCCACAATGGAGTTTTGATACCTTGATGTATGACAAAGAAGCGTGGAACTGGCAGACGAAGGACGACTGTAGACACCATGCGATAACAAATAATCGGTGGTTTGATGAAAAAGCTGTCAAAAATAATGTAAACATATTTTAGTAAAAAATTAATACCTACATTATAGAAGAATTCTTCTTTTGTGTGAATGACCAGAGAAAAGAGGTTTCGGATTTTTTGCATTTGTGCTAAATAAGGTTTCAAAAAAGTAAATTTTCTTAAAAGACCGAGAAATAAACTATCTAGAAACACTACAGAGTTCATTTTCAAAACTATAGTTGCTCCACATTTAGACACTGCTCTGCAGTATTATATTTGCCAATGAAACTTAAACAAACTAGAAATTATTCAAAACAGAGCTATGAGATGTGTAAATACTAAGGATGCAGAAATTAATCAAATGAGAGAAGAGCTAAATGGGATGAAATTATTTTCAATAAAATTTATGAAACCAGAAATGTAAATAGAATTAGAATGCCGAGAAACCTGAAATTTGAGAAAAACAGAGTCACAGTGTAAGGTGTAGCGGACTTAAAATGTATAATGAAATGCCTAAACGTCTGAATAATGTATTTAAAAAAAAGTTGGTTTGCTTACTCTAAAAATGTTATTTATTTTTACAAACAATGAAATGTAACCATATACATGTTAGTAGTTTATATAGATACGTAAAATGTAATATATAAACTAACTCAACAAAAATAATTTAAATTGTTTTTAAGAGAATAAGTATGTGAAATGTTAACGAATGGAACAAAACTACGAGAGCGGCACGATCAAGCGGATCAATAATAATACTAGGGTCATGTCACATGTCGCATGTCACTAGTCGGAATAACAGAATAAGATAAATGTGTGAGACGGTGTACGAATATGAATGAAACTAGGTGTGTGAGCTAAGTCGGAGTTGCATAACTTTTCAAGTATCTACCTGCCTCAGCGTGGAAATGAGGTGTTCGTTAGTAAATTAGAAGAATAAAATGCATCTAAGGTGCTAAGACTTATACGTGAACCAATATTGTAGAAAAAATTATCTAAAAAAAATATTCCATATTAATAGAAAATTTTTGAAATAACATTCTAAGGTGAAGCACTACGAAGTAATGAAAAATCATGTCGGTTACAGAAATTTAAAATGATGTAAAGGACAAAAAATCCAAAAAAAAAAAATTCTCTTAAGATCCGCGCCGTCGAAATATTTCTGGGATGCATTTTAAGAGGATTTATTTCTGAAAATAAAAAAGATTTTTCACATTCAAATAATATAAAACCTTTATTCACTCTCCTGAACAATTAACCCTTTGTCCTTTACACCGTTTCAAATCTCCGTGATACACATCTTAGCCTTGGAAAAATAACGTATCAGGCCTATAAAATGCAATGCGCACTCTTCACACCTTCCTCTCTTTGAAAAGTATTCCTACTGCATTTCCCTGACCCCTGGCCCTACGGGAAGCTTTAAACAGAACCAAAACATAAATAAAAACACAAAAGTTTAGTGTTGCCATGCAACTGAAATTTTGAAGATCAAGTCAAAATCACTAACGAGCGCAACATACGAGTGGGTACCTACTAGAAAAAATAATTATGGTAATTATTTCACAAACAGAAACAATGTGTCTTTTTATAATTATTATTACAATCTAATTACCGCCTCGTAGTTTCCTACCAAATTAGGTAATTAGTTATTAGTGATTACGTAGGTACTGATTAGTAAAGCGCACTCTTAAGTCAGATTATAATTAGATGTTAATTTGTTATTCTGGTGAGTTTTAGTTTTATGTGAATACCGCACAAGAGTCCCAACTGCTCCCAACCGCCTGCAGACAGTGAAACTATGGCATCCCCAATTGGTGTATATTGTGAAGCTGGAGGTAGTTGGGAGATGATGGAGATAGGGGAGAGGAAGGTGGGGAAGTACCTGGCTATTCAGATCTACTCACCAAATACGGCTAAAGCAATTTCAAGTAACTTTTCAACTCTGAATTGTGGTCTTACACCAAGGCGATACTGATAGTATCTTCCACTATCCTTTAAATGATTAAATTGTGAAATAACACAAACGAACCAAATAAAATTTACTTGCACTCGCCGGGAATCGAACCCGCCTTCTTCGGATCGCTAGTCGAGAGCCTTACCCCTCGATCACAGAGGCCGTCAAATGTACGATATCTTTATGTAAATTCGAATACCTTTTTTGGCCTTATCGGGCATTGAAAAGAGAGGTAATTAAGCAAAAAAAATGTAATTAAGTAAAAACCATGTAAAACAAACCTGTAACTAACAAAATGAATAAAGAAAATTAAAAAAATCAAATAAAAAATATCAAAAATAAATAATTTCAGTTGTCTGAGTGTCCAGTATAACACTGGTTCAATGAATTAGAATTTGCTTTGAATTTAAGTGGTATTTTCAAAATTGGAACTGATTATGTGAAGAATTCGGACAAGTGGTAATGTAATTTGGACTGATTTGACAAGAATTCAGACTAATCCATGATGTTTCACGGGTCTGCGCCAGTACAGTTATAAAATCTCAGTCATAATCAAGCTTAAAAAAAATTATAATGATTCACTGTAATGTAAATTTGCTCCAATCTGTAAAACAAAGTGGCTTGTTTATTAGTTTTCTTACGTGTGAATTCAGAGAACACAGCACAAAGCATCCACAGTCTACGTATACATTATGTATGAGGTTATTGACTCGGGTTCCATCTGGTTTACAAAATGACCAAATTTAAGAAAAGTGTTTATTTACATTCCCGCCCAACCGCTGAGAGGTCGAACGATTAAATAAATAATTCTCCAGAAATAATTCAGCATCGATAGACTTGCATACATTTTTTAATGACTGGGGAAAAATCTTGTGGGTAGATCTTTCTATGTACTACATAAGATTTCGAAAATGTTACAAAATAATTTGAAACGTTTAGTTTTAAATAAAACAAACAAAAGCGGTATTTTGCTCGTGTCGTCACTACAGAAATGTCCGGTCTCCGATTTTCTGTATTTATTTATCATAAAATTCCACAATGATTTTTGTAATGTAGCATTTACAACATATTTTCTTTTTTTTCTTTTTTTAAAAAGACAGACAAACATTCCCAGGTTACCAATAACCCGACAATATTTGAAAATCTCCTACTACCACCACACTAAGCGGAAAATGTTGCTTTTGTCGTGATGGAGGACTTAGCCAGCCGATGAATCGAACACGGGACGCCTGGGTGGGACCCAAACGCGATGCCAACTCAGCCACTGACCGGTCAATATAATAAAATAATATCTGTAGTTATTTTTTACGATCTCTGGTCTCACGGTTGTCAATGATTGCATATTTAAACAATAATACACAACACAGAGTCCGCTTCCTGTGAGAATTTTGACAGATTTTATGACTTGAAGTTCATACATTTCTTTGACTTCTGACTAGGGAATGCAATCTCGACTAGAGATCGCAAATTCGTGATCTCGCGAGATTATAAATTACAATCTCGCGTGATCTTGGGATTTTCGGAAATTACAATCTCGGGATCTCGTTAATTAAAAGAAATATTATTTGAAAGAAAACAAAAAACTTTATTCTTTAATATGTTACTAAATAATTAACAGTTTTTTAAAATTAAAATAATCAAAAGAAAAAATATAGCTTAAGGAGATTAGAAAGTAATTACGGGTGATTTTGAAAGTAACTTCTTAAATAGTCAAATTATTAACTGCTTTCTTGAAGTATCTCCGTACCGGTAAACGACTGCTAAACTCAACATACACTTGATCTGGATTATGTCTCGTCATTTTAAGGTATTGACAACGTAAGAATCCAAAAATTATGTTTATTTAACTCACATAAACAATAAAAAATGCATAATTTAAGAAAATGGCTGCCTGCACGCAGGAAAGTATCTCTTTCTCACTCACTCGACACAGTTTTATATTATCTGTGCCGCTCGTCATCCGTCGCTAATATTCGTAAATAGTCGGGATAGTTTTCTTTCTTCGATCGACACTCCCGCCCGACCGTCAGTCAGCCGCTCGCGCCCCGAGTGGACGTGTGTAACGTCGCTGACTATTGCCGCTCAATCCCGTCGATCTCGAACGGGATCTCGTCATATTATGCTTGGGGATTGATCCCGAAAAATGTCACGAGATCTCGCGAGATCGCATTCCCTACTTCTGACTTAGCGAGTAATTTTTTTTTTCGCATCCATAAAAAAAAATATGTCCGGTCCTTCCAGCTTGCAAAAAAGTGGCTTGATTTCGCGGATCGTAGTTTAAGAAAAATCTTTAAAAATTACACGGAATGTCTTAGAATTTTTGCATTAATCGATTTAAAACGTAATGCAAGTTGCTTACAAAAAAACCTAGGTACGTATTTTGTTGATGGTTAGGTCGGGCCGCAATTTTTTGCTTTCCGTGGCATGAAGAAAAAAAACCTCCCCCCTCCCGGATTCCCCTCCACCTCTACTTCCCTCCCTGTCGCTTAACTATATGAAATACACAAACTTCTCACAGCTGTCCGTGTGAGACGCGTGGTTTTCCCAAATTACTCACTGATATCCCCTATCGCTGCTTTGTCTCCATTGTAATCTTTCCCACTCGTCCCTCTCCCCTCCGTCACCCCTTCTCAGCGTGTCCTATCAAATGCCCTCTCCTCAATCAATCAATTCCTCTCTCGCGTCCCACTTCTCCCCTCCCGCCTTCCCCACCTCCCGCCTTCCCCCCCACCCGGTACCACTATCCCGCAACAACATCTCCACGTTATATATATATATATATATATGTTTATTTTTTTTTTTAATTATTTCTAGGTACGGTATTTCTAGGGATATGTATATGTACTTAAAAAAATTATTACTTGAAAAAGTTTTTATTGAATGTATATAACATCCACAATAACTCCAGTGAAAAATATTATGGCTTTAAAAAAATATGTTCATATAGACTATAGACCAATAAACGCTGATTCTGAATATATAAGTTTTATTTAATAATATTAAACGCAGAGTTTTTAAATAATTATTAAAAAGTCAATTTTTAATCGGGTCGTAAAAATACGTCGTCAAGTTGGCATTATATTATTGAAATTTTAGTGGTGGCGTCACATTTCGACGTGTCGTGACGTCGCTGTTAAGTAATTGTATGGGAATATATGATATGACACAAGCCATCGTATTAATTTGTTCGTTTATTTACATACTGTTTATAAAGATTTAGTTGTTGTGTTTATTGAAAAATAAAGGTACATATCTCTTATTAGTTTATCTCTATTATTGAAAATATTCAAAACTACTGCACAAAAAAATACTAATGCTATGTCTAGGGAGAATACTTCTAACAACGGAATTCAAAATGGCGGCAGTTGACCAGCTGATTTCCCGATCCTATACTAATTTTTCAGGAGTGATAACGTCACACGATTCACCATACATACGGTGGTTTTCGGGGGGTCTTGAAAAATTAAAACTTTGACAATTATTTTAACTATCAAAACTAACTCTAAAAATAAAAAATAAAAATGCAATTATTTGAGTTAGAAGATAAATAAAATTCAATAAAAAAAATTGGACTGGAGTTCTCTATGAGGTATGGTTGCGAGACTGAAGGAAGCGGAGAGGGGAAGGACTTGGGGAAGAGGAAGATGGTGAAGTAGCATCACCAAATACGACGGAAGCCTATTTATTTAGAGAGGCTAGAGATGATTTTAATTTATTTTTTGGCTCGATTCTGTTTGGAATGTTCTAATAGTTACAACTGAAAAGCAACAAACATTTATATGTTCAGCGCTTTATTTTGAGCACGTGGTAGGTAGGTATTTTCTTACTTTTAACAACTATTTAATCTCGTCGAGGATCCGGGTCCAAATTAAACATTTCATTATAATTGAAAATATGTAATTGTATACTAAAATCGGCAGTCAACCATAATTTTTAATTTTTATCTCGGTCTTAACAATTAAATGGTTCCGCAGGATGAACTGGCCAACGAAATTAAGAAAAAAATTGTAGAGTTCATCGTGTTCATAAATCTCAGACAGGACCCCCTCCATACTTAATTCCTTCGATGACCACACAGATCGCCACTTGATGACGCCATTTCGCATTTAACTTTTAGGAAAGTTATGTATTATGGATGCGCGTTTATGCAAAATGCAAACCTTTAACATTTTAAGGGATCAGAATTACTTACGTTAATAATTATATTATGTTCAATATTTTGGATTACTTATAGGGTTCCATGCCAACTCAGAATGAAACCAACTCAGAAACACCTCAGAAAGGTCATTAAAAGCTATGAAAAATAATTTTAAAATAGCCGGTAACCCTAACCTAACTTAACCTACTTAACCAATTTTTATGTATTTTTTATCATCACTCTTAATGACCTTTCTGAGGTGCTTCTGAGTTGGTTTCATTCTGAGTTGTCTGGTCACCTACTTGTAGATAAGTTTTCAATTTCGGCGGCGGGTATGGATATTGCCGCTCTGGAAACTATTTATTGGCTAACCTAACCAACACCCATGCCATAGGTCACCCGAAGCGTTTTTTTTATAAATAACTCACAAGAGTCCCAGCTGCTCCCGTCTGGAGTCAGTGAGTCTATTGTATTCCAGATTAGGGTATGTTATGGGGCTGAAGGTAGTGGGGAAGTACCTGGCTATTCAGATCTGGTCACCAAAATACGGCTAAAGCCATTTTAAACGGGTATAGAAAGTATTGTTAGACAAATGAAGATTTCTTCCCCAGGAATTGATAATATCAGGATGAAAGATATTAAAAAACATATTTTAATCCTAGGTCCAATTATAACCCATTTTATAAACAGAATCTTATTTCAAGCAAAAATCCCCGATGATTTAAAATGTAGTATTATAAGACCTATATATAAGGGAGGTGACCACACTGTATTGAGCAACTACAGACCAATTAGTATCTTGCCATCTCTAGAAAAAATTCTTGAAAAATATATTCAAATAAAATTAATAAAATATTTAGAAGATTTCTCGATACTAATTAATACGGTTTCCAAAAAAAAAGAGTACCGAATTGCTGCTTCAAAAATTTGCCAACATGATAAATAATGAATTAAACTGTAAAAAAACATACATTAGTCTTATTTATAGATTATTCGAAAGCTTTTTATACTATTGATCATGGTAAATTACTTAAAATACTAGAAATTATAGGAATAAGAGGAAAATTACTAAAACTTTTTGAAAATTACTTAAAAAATCGATGCATGAAATTAAAACTCTTAAAATCTTTGAGTAAAAAAAATAAGTTTTTTGCCGGCGTTCCTCAAGGTTCCATATTGGGTCCAATCCTGTATATTATATATGTATCTTTTATTAAATTAATTTTTGGACATGTAAAGTACTTTGTATACGCGGATGATACTGCTTTAGTTATTTCTAGCAGTGATTTGCAAACTTGTATAGATCTTTTACCAAAAGACTACATTGAACTCTTAAAATGGTCTCATGACTCTGGCTTAATTATAAATGCCAAAAAAACTAAATTGTTACACATAAGATCCCCTAATGTTAAGGTATGAATTACACCTGAAATAAAAACACATTCATCAGATTGCTTACACAATGGTATTCCAGCAACGTGTACATGTGAAAATATGGAACTAGTTAAAGAATATGTTTATTTAGGTGTTATTATTGATTGCTTTTTCAAATGGGATATACAAATAAACAAAGTTTGTGCACGATTAAGATCAATTGTAAGCAGATTGCACAAACTAAAAATTTTTGTTCCTATCTGCACACTTCGAATAATTTATTTATCTCTAGCTGAATCTGTTATAAGGTATGGAATAACAGCTTGGGGATTTTCTTGTAAAACAAATATAGACCATGTTCAATCAGTGCAAAATTCATTGGTTAAATTATTAGCTGAAAAAAAATTATACAAAGAAAGGCATAATATTCCATAATAGTCTCAAAATTCTTTCAGTGAGAGCAATTATGTGGTACAAAATTATATTTCAGCACATAAATAACCCTTTATATATAAACAGGCTGGAACACAACCATAATACTCGTTTTAACTTTAATGAAGGATTAATTGTACCTAAACATACAAATAAATATGGACAAAGAACGTTAAATTACATGATTCCCAGTTGTTTAAATATGCTTCCAGCTGAAATTAAAAACTGTGCCCAAAACAAACAATTGGTGAACTTACAAGCTGAAGACTTGGCTTACGGAAAGAACTAATTTGTATTAGCTTACAATAACTAAACACTTTCAAATTGTTATTCATGTTTTCATCATTTTTCTTTTATCTAAGTATATTTCTGTAAAAAAATATTTTATTTTATATCTATAATTGTAAAAATGTATTTAAGTATATTTCTGTAAAAAAAATTATTTAATTTTATATCTTAAATTGTAAAAATGTAACTATTAAATCACTATAATAAGATCTTTAATGTAAAGAACCCGTTAGACAAACTACTAAAAAGTAGTTTATCGGGACTTTTTGTCTTATATTTGTAAAATGTATAAAATATAATAAAAAATAAAAAATAAAATCAACGCTTCAACTCTGAATGGTGGTCTTACACCAGGGCGACACTCAGAGTATCTTCCACTCTGGAACGTGCCGCAAATATACTATGTATTATTTTTTTAATGGGTTTACTATGTTTGGTGACTTCAGTCAATTAATCTGTTTAAGTAGTTTTGTATACGGATACAATCTTCAGCGGTTTCAATTATTTTTATTTTTTTTAGATCATCTGCAAAAAGCAACACATTTACACCTTTATCAAACATATTAACGATATCTTTATCAAACACATAAACATATAACACACAGTAAAAACCAAATTGGGCCTAAGCCAGACCCTTATGGTACACCACTTGTAGCTATAAACTGATTGGAAAGGAACAAAATATTTTTTACAAGTAGAACTCTATCAGATAGATAGCTCGCAAACCAGTCTAAAAGTTTTCCTTCAATACCGAGCTTACGTAGTTTAACCAGTAGAACTTTTTGGTATACTTCGTCAAAGGCCTTGATAAAATCCGTTTCTTGAGTTCTGTTCGCTAATGCGTTTGATATGTAGTTTTCATATAATGAGAGGTTTGTCAGAGTTGATCTGCCCGACAAAAATCCGTGTTGATATTATAATCGGTCCATTCGTTTAGTAGCTACGATGCTACACCGCTCCTTGCACCGGGGGTTAAAAATGCTAGTAGCAAAGGAAAAGTTATGAGTTATATCGTTATGTGTGAACAAAATCATTTTCATAAAACTTATTTGTATGGTTCCCCATTTCCCATTCCCCATATTTTGATACCTAATCATTTTGTTTGATCATACAATCAAATGACGACTTCCGTCGTTGATGGACAAGGCCCTTGACTACGATCTGGAGGTCGCGGGTTCAAATCCCGACATACGCAAGTATATTTTATTAATCTATTTTGTTTTGCTTCAAAAGTTATTTATTTAAAGTTTAAAGCAACATAATGTAAAATATCCTATATTTGCAGTACGTTCCACAGTGGAAGACACACTCAGTACCGCCATGGTCCATTCAGAATTAAAACGTTGCTTTAAAAGGCTTTAGCCGTGTTTGGTTACTACATCTGAATATTCAGGTACTTTTCCACCTTTCTCTTATTCCTCTCATCTGTCATGGAACCGTGATTTTATAGGCATGTCAATAAAATTACATAATAAATAATGAAAAATTATAAAGATTGAAGATAATTAACAATGTTTACCTTAGTCAGGGGTTCTCAAAACTCACAAAACCCCAATAATTGGGGAAGCCTTAGTCTCACTGGCTCTAGATGGTTGGGAGCAGTTGGGACTCTCGTGCAGTGTTCACTTTTAAAAAAATAATAAAAACAAGGTTAACAATCTTTTTTATTTATGTTTATTTAAATCATTATAATATTGTTACAATAATAAACACAGTGGCATTACAGATTACGCAATTCACAAGCGGTAGAAGTGAAAACATCAAATAACTAAAGTAGACAAGAGTGGGGAGACTACGAAACACCGCACAAAAAGGAGACCGACTATACTATCTCATTATTTCGCAGGCTAAATCCTATAGATGTATGTGTTTGTCTATTTTAGTGTCTCTATTTTTCGTTCCATCAAGCTTATAATCACAACGTTACTAAAGAAGTTTTTATTTCAATAATAGGTAAGTAGTTAGGTATGTTTTATTGTGTATTCTCAGAGAGTATATCAGAATGTATTTTCTAAGAGAACTAGGTCTTGAGTTTGGTGGTTCCATGACAAAACTCAGAATGAAGCAATTTCAACACCCCCTTAAAAAATCATTAAAAGTTAATAATAAAAAAAAATAATAGCCCATAACCTAACCTAACGTAACCTATTTAACCATTTTTTAGATATTTTTTTCATCACTTTTAATGACTTTTCAAAGGCGGTGTTGAAGATGCATGTTTCCGAGTTGTTAATATACATTTATTACACATACCATACATTTATACAACTTTGTGCGAAACACCGGCCAGAAGATAAAAAACTAACTAACTAACCATCACACCATTTCTCCGCAGGGGTAGGCAGAGAGGACGGACCGCCAAACAACTCGGTCTTGGCACACACTCTTTGCCTCACTCACATTCATACATCGTCTCATACATTCTCTTCTATTATTCTGACTTTTGACATGACCCGAGTCAAGTATCTGATTCACTTGATCGTGCCATGTCTTCCTCGGGCGTCCCCGACTTCTTCTACCATTCACATTCGCGTCGTATATTCTTCTTACACTACTTTCTTCGTTCATTCGCTCTACATGCCCAAACCATCTGAGGGTCCCTTTCTTAATCTTACTCATTATGCTTACATCAGCCTTACATTCTTTGCGGATATCCACATTTCTCACACTATCATACATTGTTTTACCACACATACGTCTCAGGGATCTCATTTCAACAGCATTCAGTTTACTTTCATCCTTCCTCTGCCAGTTCCATGTCACACTGCCATACATCAGGGTAGGTACCAGGACTCCATTGTGGACTGCTAGCTTCGCTTTTTTTGACAGTTTTTTATTAGCGCCAACGGCATTCAGTCCACTATTAATGGAGTTACCGGCATTCACCCTTCTTTCAATATCTCTTTCAGCCTTCCCATCTCTCGTAAACATACTACCCAGATACACAAACTCATCCACCTGCTCCAAGTAATAAATATTATATTACGGCCAGAAGATGTCTACTTATATTAAATTTTATAATATTTTCCATGGCATTTTTTTAAATGATGGCTCGTAACGAATATTTCATGACTTTTATATAAAATAAGCCTCCATATTTTAGAAAGCAAATTAAAGTTCAGATGATATATATATATATATATTTACACCAGTGTGAGTTCCATACTGTTTAACATCATTCAGCAGAACGCAATTTTTATAAAATTTAAATAGCTGTTTTCAACATCTACGTAGGAACATTGTACATTTTTGTCATAATTTGAAACCAGCCACCCGCTGAGCTGCGCTGTGTTGTGTTCCGAAATAAATAATGTATGGGTAATCACCACGGATTATCTGCTAGCAAAACACATTATTATGTTAATTTGACGGGAAAATGGCATGTCGTTTATACAGGGCCGGCCCTGAGCCAAACGGCGCCTGGCGCCTGGCGCGAGGCAAATTCTGGCGCCGCTTGTCAAAACCAGTTAGTAGACCTCTAGGAGCTAGGTAGCTGATCACTGTAATCAATAATATTTGGACGATTTGTATGTTTGAGTAGCGCCGATGAAAAATAATCTCAAGGGCCATGTGTAGTTATTACCACTTATTCAGACTGCAGTGAGGCATTGGTCGAAGTTGCGAGGTTTATGCTACATTCACAACTTCATTCGGCTATTTTTGGAGGCTGGTATGGGTACCGCCGACCCGGACACCATTTATTGGATAACCAACCCCCTGCCAAAGGTCAACCCAAGTGGTTCGCTATGTTTGGTAACTTAGCAGAGGTGCCCGGGTTCATGAGATGAGGTTTGTGTCGGTCTTGGCAGCGGATGCGTTTTCCCACCTACTGTGTGGCGGGTCGGATCGGGTGAGACTGGTTGAGGGAGACCTTCTGATTCCTCCAACTGGACTCTCTCGACCCACCGCCTTGCACCGCAATGGGAGGAATGAATTTATACGTCCATCACTCCTGGACACATTGACCCCCAGATTCATACGTCCGTCACTCCTGGACACACTGACCCAAGATTCCTTTCCATCCCTCATACCTACCCTTTTCCCTCCCAGAACTTTCTCTCTTTCCTTTCCCTAAAAAGACCCTCCATACAGTATCCCCAAAGATGACGTAGGCTCTGAGGGAAAATGGCCTCGTATGGAGCTATTGTAAAAATAAAAATAAATTGGAGTGTGTGGGTGTGTAAATGACTATCTTGACAGTTTCATCAAAGATTATTCTATCTTCCTGCCTGTAGGACCAACCTGCCAATGGTTTTTCCTATAGGGAGGAGTATATTGCTCCTGAATAGAATCTCTTCCGAGATCGATATATTTAGAGTCAGCGAATCTCTCCTCATTGACGAAATCTTTACGTTTGCATAAATTTTTTTCTTGAAATTGCGGTATTCAATTTTTTTGTTAATATCCTATTTTGACAAATATTACATTGTGAAATTCTTATATGTGCATCAAACTAACATTTGTAATTTTAAGAATTAAAAAAAAAATGTTATTATTATCAGCGCCTTTCGGCGCCCGGAGCGGACCGCTCCAATGGCGCCCCCTTAGGGCCCCGGCCGCGTATTTACAATCCCTACCGCGATTCAGTCACGCTAGCGACTGAAACGCGGTAGGGTTTGTAATGCGTAAATCACCAAGAAACACTACCGTGTTTCAGTCGCCTACGCGCTTCGTTGCTCTATGAGGGTGACGACCGTAATTATAGAGAGGTTAGCAAAGAGGATGGACAGCGTTTTTTTAGTCTGAATATTTTGTTTTTACATTGAAAATTTATTTTATGTAAAAAAAACGCGTGTTTTTTTTACTGAGAGTGACGACCGTAATTATAGAAGGGTAAGCAGAGAGGATGGACCGCGTAATTTTTTACTGAAATTTTTTACAATTTTTTTTTTTTTACATAGAAAATTAAGTAAAAAATTAACGCGGTCCATCCTCTCTGCTTACCCTATAAATTAAAAAAATATATAAATTTTCTTTATAAAAAAAAAAATTAAGTAAAAAAAACGCAGTCCATCCTCTCTGCTTACCCTTCTATAATTACGGTCGTCACCCTCAGTTAAATAAAACCCGCGTTTTTTTAAACTTAAAATAAATTTTCAATGTAAAAAAAAATGCTAACTAAAAAAACGCTGTCCATCCTCTCTGCTAACCTCTCTATAATTACAGTCGTCACCCTCACCGAAACAGATAGAGCAAAGAAGCGCGTAGGCGACTGAAACGCGGTAGTGTTTGTAAGGTGATTTATGCATAACAATCCCTACCTAATACCCTAGTGTTTGTTGGTGATTTACGCATTACAAACCCTACCGCGTTTCAGTCGCTAGCGTGACTGAATCGCGGTAGTGATTGTAAATACGCGCCCCGGCCGGTCCTGCGTCTATATTTAATCAGTCGCCGTTTCCAGTATTTTGGATCATTACAGATATATTACGTAAACTGGGAAAACAAGCATCCGGTTAATGTCATTACAATAATAAATGATATACAATGTTTGGTTCTTTCACACCTACTTGCGAGGTAGTTGGAAAAATAACACTAGGTATGTTGGACTGTGATTTTTATAATCGTAAAAAATCTTCGACCGGTAAAAAAATCCTTTCGTATCTTCAACAAAAGCTTTATTAATTATTATTTTTAATTTATAAACTAACGTTTAGACAAGATTTTTATGCATAGCACAAAGGATAACAATTATTATAAGCAATAATTATCAGCCTGAAACACTCATCAACATTGAAAAATCTTCCGAGAAAAGATACTTGCCGCCAACGGGACTTGAACCCGTGTCCTTCTGATTGCCGGTCAGCTGCTCTTGACCACTGAGCTATGGGGGCTTATCAAATACCCGCCAAATAATTCAATATATACTAGTGTTTCATTCAACAATTCCTGCTTATTATATTTTTTTCCACCTGAAAACAATCAACTTTATTTTTGCGAGAGAGACATTGTAAGTGTTAAATCCCTCGCTATTGAATTATTTGGCGGGTATTTGATAAGCCCCCATAGCTCAGTGGTCAAGAGCAGCTGACCGGCAATCAGAAGGACACGGGTTCAAGTCCCGTTGGCGGCAAGTATCTTTTCTCGGAAGATTTTTCAATGTTGATGAGTGTTTCAGGCTGATAATTATTGCTTATAATAATTAAAAGCGTTATTATTGTCCATTATTTTGAATATGGAAACTTTTTACTAATGAAGCAGAAAAATTCGCTGGAACGCTTATTATACTACTCTAAAATCTAAATTAATATTTTATAAAATAAAAATGTGGTTAGGTACCTACCTACTTATTTTCTTATTGCCTATGGCGCGTGACAAAAACTTTTAAATTGATAAGTTTAAAAAAATACATATTATATCATGAAAATAAAAATAAATTAAATTAAGTTTTATTAGTTGCAAAAATACCTATCGAATCCGGATTGTTGGAAAATTGAAATAAGGTGCCCATAGACATATGAATGTGGTGCCTTATTTAGAAAAATTCTAGGTTCTGGTAAGCGAGCAACTTTTTACGGCAACTTCTTGCCGGCAATATATTGCCGTCCATCCAACGTCGAAATTAGAAGACGGCGATAGATAGGTACATTGCCTGCATGAAATTGCCGAAAAAGTTGCTTGATACCAGAGCCTCAATCCTAATTAAAACCTCAGTTTTTTATTAGACAGATAGGTACCTGCATTTGTATTGAATTAAAAATATATAAATAACACAGCTATGTAGGTACCTAGGCATTAAAATCAACCGTGCTTATTTGAGAAAGAGAAAAATCTCAATCAGAGAAATAATGGAGACTGCGCATTCTTCGAGATCGATTTAACAAAGCTCACATCTGTGAAGCTCACTGAGTTGTGACTTCTCAGAGTTGCCTACATAATATTCTAGCAGCCGGTCATAACAACAGGCAGGCTAGCTAAATATTGTCTAAACATTCCATAAGTTTTCCTAAAAAAGTATGCTAGTTTATTTATTATAAAATTATTGTTATGTATGGCAAAATAATACATTTCCACAAGTTTCTCAAGAAACACGTGATAAGTATTTGACGTTTCACTTTCACCAATCAACATTTACATTTTAAGCAGCTGTCAAAAGAAGACGTTACAAAACTGAAAGAAAAGAAGAAAATCTGCCATTATGTCCGGTCAAAGCATTGTCTTTTATAAAAATAAATAAGTTTTCAATGGGAATAATAACAACATTGCAGATAGTTTATTTACAAGGTAATTATTTTGTGATTTTAGATGAAATGTTGTCAACATCAGAAGATAAAAATGCGCACTTCCGCAAATTCGCCGTTGGCGCGATCTATTTGATTTTTCTGACAGCTGCGAAATGTCAAGCGGGAGGCAGGCCCAATATTATCTTCATATTGGCAGATGACTTGGTAAGAAATCATTAATAAAGTGTTAAGGTATAAATAAGAGACACAAGAGAACGATAATAATTCATCTTTTACAAAATTACGTTATTGCAGGGCTGGAACGATGTGGGTTTCCATGGATCCAACCAAATTCCAACTCCTAACATTGATGCTCTGGCGTATTCTGGAATAATTCTCAACAACTATTATGTCAATCCAATATGTACGCCCTCGAGATCGGCGCTCATGACAGGAAAATACCCAATACATACAGGTACTTACATAATAATTTTATTACCTTTCTTTATAATACGTATGGTATGGTGAAATAGTTGGTAGTGATCCTGAGAATTATCAGCCCTTCGATGACATTCGTAATGCTTCGAGAAATTGCTGAATCTAACGTTCTTCTGGCGTAGCTTTAATTATCAATATTGTTAAAACATTGTACAAATCAATACAAAATTATTAATTCTTAATCATTTTCGTTTTAGGTATGCAACACACTGTCCTTTATGCGGCAGAGCCACGAGGTCTACCTCTGAAGGAGAAGATTCTACCGGAATACCTCAAGGACTTGGGCTACACTAACCACATTGTGGGGAAATGGCATCTTGGCCACTACAAAGCGGAATATTCACCGCTTCACAGAGGGTGAGAAATACTATCTCTTTACCATTTTGGAGCCACCCCAGGTTTACAAATCGTTTAAATTACTGAACCTTTGTACGCCAGAGAATATCTTGGATGACTCCTAAAACGTACTTAGGTACCTCTCAAAATTTTCCAGTTTATTTTGCTTTGCTACATTTGTGGGGGGTCCAGCTCCTATATAAAGTTTCAAACTCGCATTGAGTCAAATGAGAGTTGATTACAATAAAGGAACAGTAAAAGATAAGCAGTTAATTCTAACAAAGCTTAAAGTTTTGTTTACATTGTAAATTATTTTGTTATGCAAATGAATGGTATTTGCTTTCAGCTTTCCTGTCTATAAACGTACATGCTTTGAGCTGTGACTTGCATACCAATGTCCTTTTACACATAAAATACAGATTCACGTATACTCGTATATTGTATTTCAATGAGGGGAAACATATTTTTGTTATAAATTATGTATTAGGGAAATATGTTCTCCTATACATCAGTACGCATCAAATGAGTGCTAAGTAGAATCATAATTTTTTGCAGCTTATTGTTTTTATAATGCCTAGTTTACACGAGGACAATGGAATATTGTATTGTCCCAGCTCCATGAACAGCTTCGACCGTGCAGGACAGGAAATGGGACAATACAACAATTTGACCGTAGTTCAAATGCGAAAGGCTCGAAAATGCTACTATTTTATCTGTGCACATTTTCACGCATACAATGAGGCCGGGCACGGTGGTGAGGGTTAGACATTGTCCTGCGAGGATTACCTGTCCGTCTTTCTCTAGAAAAATGTCATGGTTATTATCAATAAAAATTTATTTTGATTGATTTGTGTTATTTCACAATTTATTAATTTAAAATAATACCTGGCAGAGTGGGAGATACTCTCACTATCGGTGTAAGACCACCTTTCAGAATTAAAATGTGGCTAGAAATGACTTTAGCCGTGTTTGGTGACCAGATCTGAACAGGCAGGTACTTTCCCATCTTCCTGTTTCCCATCTCATTCGCCTCCCCACTATCTTCAGCCTCACAGAGCATACCAATTTGGGATGCCATTTTCTCACTGGCTCCAGACGGAGCAGTTGGGACTCTTATGCGGTGTTCACATATAAAAAAGGACAAGGGGTCCAGAGCTGGGTTAATACAATACTGTATTGTCCTCGTGTGGACTAGGCATTATACACGTACACAATAGGCCACTTGCATCACATTTTTTTAATTTTTTTTCCAGTTTAGGCAAATATTCTAAGACATTCGGTATTTTTTTCTTTTTTAATCGTATTTTTGAAACCCTGGCGATTTTTTGAAAATTTAAATCCGAAAAATCAGACCATTTTTTATAAACCGGAAAGACAGGACATAATTTTATCGGTGCGAAAAAACGATGAAAATCATTTTTAAAAAAAAGAATGTTTTCCACACGAATAACACAGGAGAATAACAAGGCATACCAAAAATATAAAATCTCATAAATATTTTTGTCCTTGATCCATCTTATTGATCATAAATCATTATAATGTTCAATTTATATATTACTAAATCAAATGTAATATACTTGTACTTGTAAATTATAATAATAATAAGAATATTATAAAATTTGATTTTGTTAAAATCTGCACCATTATCATTATACCTCTAAAACACGTACGGACAACGTAAATTGTACGGGGTTCTCGTCATAACATCTGTCAAAAAATCAAACCAAATGATATGTTCACAGAGAACAAACAATAAATCTAGTGAATGTTAAATGTCAAATTCAAAAATTCATCTAAAATCAAAGTGATGCCATATAAAAAAAAAAAATCAGTGTGGAATTTTATAAAAATAATAGGAACATTTTCGGCGATGGAACATTTTCATGTAGTGACGTCACAAGCCCAAATAATGGATTTATTTATTTAAAAATAAAAAAAGCTGTGCATTTCTAAAAAATTTTACTAACATTTTCGTAATCTTAGTAAAAAAATCTGTCCACACGATTTTTTCCTAGTCGTTATGAAGTCCAAGCAAGTGGCCTATTAGTATAATGTTACATAGATTTAATAGAGAGTGTACAAAATAAATTTTCGAAACATTTATTCAAGAAATACAACAAAACTTCACATAGTATGGTTATCTTTACAAAAAAGACGCACATTGTCAGATCTGATGTTTCTACATAACTTGCTTAATAATAAAATAGATAGTCCCGAATTGCTATCTGTTATTGGTTTAAATGTTCCAATGAGGCGTACCAGGCACAATTCGCTTTTTCATACAGAATCTAATAACACAAATGCAGCAAAAAATTCACCAACCTCTCGCGCAATCATTTCTTATACACACTATGAAAAATTACTACACTTAGACATTTTTCACGACTCCTTGCAAACATACAAAACTAATTTACGAAATTTCTTGGCTTGATATAATTTATAATTTATTTTAAAACTTCCTATTTACACTTCTCTTTTCATTAAACTTCGAGCACTTACTTGTTCTAAAAATATGTCTCTTTATCTTCATACACAATCTTCCTTTATATTACTCTCCTCATTCATTCATTAGGTTAAGTTTTAAGAACTGTTCAAATCTCAGGTGAAATTATCTAATGATATTCTACGGACTTACGTAATACGTACTCCACCATGTAATAATTTCATTTAATATTCCTTATAACTTGAAAACTTATGTACTGTGTATGTCTTTAAACAAATAAATAAATGTATATGTATGTATAATTGAAGTAATAATGATGAATTCCAGTTTTGAATCCCACCTTGGTTACTGGTCGGGCCACCAGGACTATTTTGACCACACGGCTGACGAGCGAGGCTCTTGGGGACTGGACATGAGGAGAGGTGAGGTTATATTAGTCCTTTCAGTAATAATAACAATAAAACAACAACAATAATTATGCAATTTCCTCAGTTTCCCTGGGATTTCAATGATTTTCTCCTAAATCTATTCTAATATTGAACAATTAAGAAATAAGAAGCAGATGTGACTTTTTTTTCATATGCTCCATAACTCACAATGGAATTCAAATTGCGACCTGAAAAGAGTTGCGTAAACCTATAAAATTTCAAAATTTGTGCAAAATTTCTTAACGCCGAAACTTACTGTTCGTGAAACACACACAACTTTTCTACTTTGTAGATAAAAATGACTTTGCTACTCAGTTTTACACGATTTAGAATGAAAAATATTGTGCAAAATATATTTTGTTTTATAAAGATGGAATACAAATATTTTCATTGATCTGGAAATTCCAGACAGTAAAGCTGTGTAATTTTCATGAGTAAATTATTTTTACAGTTTCTTACAGTTTTACAGCTTCAGAAATTGGAGTATATGCCGCAACTGTCAGCGATGAAAAAAAGGTTAGAAGAAGTTGTGAATCCCGTTATTATCTCTATTTTACTTTTGCTTTCTTCAAGATCAGACATGGACGTCGCCTGGGACCTGCATGGCCAGTACTCGACGGACGTGTTCACAGATCAGGCGGTCAAGGTGATCGGGACGCACAACGGCTCCAAGCCGCTATTCCTGTATGTGGCCCACGCCGCCGTGCACTCGGGGAACCCTTACAACCCCCTGCCTGCCCCCGATAGTGAGGTGGCCAAGTTCCCTGACATCGCTAATTATCCACGCAGGAAGTTTGCAGGTAGAAAACCCAGCAGGAGTCAATAATAAGTTTTTGAAATATGAAAATCATGTTTGATGAATATTAAATCAACGATCAGCGTCATTTTTAATCTGTGATATTTGAATGGTCAATGTTAAAAGTTAATTCTTCACTATCATTAGCAGGCATATCTCATATTTGGAAATTTTTTAGGAGAGTCAAATATATGTAGTTTTTTTTTGCCAGATTCTTATTCATTTTAAAATCCCATTATCGAAAAATTTTATAAAATGTATAAGAACCTGGCAAAAAAAAATTTTTCGCTCTCTGAAAAAATAAAAATAAATGAAATATATATGTTTATATTGACAGCAGCGAATTGTCTGCTTATTTCAGCTGTTAAGCTTTTCACGTTCACATCAATATTTAACGGTGACAGTTAAAAATTTTGAATGGCACTGATCGTCGAATTGATGTTTGGGCCTCAGTACCCAGTGAGGCCCACATTATCATATAATTTTTTTATAATATTTTTGTATACCTAAGTATGTAATTAAAAACTCCTCAATCTAAAATTTATATAAAGAATAGCCTTGTTTAGAAAAGGGGGGTAAGTAAGTATCCACTTTGAGAATTTACATTGTGCGCTTTTCGTTATCCTGTGCAAAAAATGTACATATGTTTTTTTATGAAAATATTGGTGCATCTCTTTCTTATACACTAAATAATAGTGAGACAAACGATGTACGTATTTCTGCTTCCAGCTTTTTTTTATGTTTGCTCCACACAGGAGGCCCTAAGAAAAATAATAACCATCAGGGCCTATGTCATGCTTGGGGATGCTGTGTGGAAGGTCTTTTTAGGAAAGGAAGGAGAGGAAGTTCTAGGAAGGAAAAGGGTTTTAGGGGTGGATAGGAATCTGTCAGTATGTCCAGGAGTGACAAACGTATGAATCCATCCCTCCCACTGTAATGCAAGGCGAAGTTCCAGGAGAGTACGGTAGGAGAAGTCAAAGGGACTCCCTCAACCATTCCCTCCCGATCTGCCCTGCCAGGCAACTGGTGGGCAGATTCATTCGCCGCCAAGACCCGGATAAACCTCACCCCATGAACCCGGGCACCCCTGCTAAGCTTCCACCATAGGAAAAATGCAATCATTATCATTCATCTCCCTCACTTGTACTAAAGAGACGAGACGCAGCGTCACCGTCGCCGTGCCGTTACGGTGGAAATTATAAAAGCAGCGATTGATGCATATCACTGCTAGCCATACCCACCAGGTCTTACTGACAAAGACACGGCTGTTTCCAAAATTAGTGAACCTTCGATAAAGTTATGAATGCGAAGTTAGGAATGATATATATTCACCCGAGGATGAAACCGAAAGGTGATTGATAGATTGAAATGAGGGAAAAAATAGAAAGCCGAGAGGATTTGACATGATAAAAGTTTAGATAACCAAGTAGAAAAGAGGTTCTACAATACTTTTTTGTTTTTTTTTTCAGCAATAATGTCAAAACTGGACGAGTCTGTGGGTCGCATAGTGAATGCCCTGAGCATGTCTCACATGCTGTCCAACAGTATTGTGATATTCTCAACTGATAACGGAGGCCCGGCAGAAGGATTTAATATCAACGCTGCGTCCAATTGGCCTCTACGAGGGGTAGAAACTCTTATATTACTTTATTACAGTCAATGACATTACAAACTTTAGACATGTTGTAAAGATCTCAAAAATGGCAAACTAAAGATACACTTATTGTCGTACTTTCATTTTAGTACTAAACTGCCATTCATCGCGTAAGGTTGTGTGCTATTTCTAAGTAAATTACATAATAGTGTACAAAATGCCCTTGTGCGTGACGAGAAACTAGGAAAAACCAACGAATAACATTTCATTCATAAATACACACAAATTATTTATTATTATAATAAATACAATTACAAACCATTCCGTTTAATTTGCACACCCGTTTATCAGAACAGCCGGTTATCTGAGACAAAGCCCAAGAATCAGAAACCAAATAAAGAAACTAATACTAATTTACTTTGATTATCTGGGACAAGCCCGATTAATTTGGACAAATTTCAATCTGAAATCGATGCAAAACGTGTCTCAGTAAACGAACTTTAGTAACGGCGCTTGTGCTGTGAAGAGAAGGGATGTAATTTTTTTAAGGATTGGATTACAAGTATGTAAAAAAAAATAATATGTTAGAGGAAAGCGAAAAATGTTTAAAAACACATTCGAGAGAACTCGAATAAATGTAATATGTATGTGTAAAAAAATTAACCTTTTTTTAACATGAATACCGCACAACAAGAGTCCCAACTGCTCCCGACATAGCCATAGCCCTTTAGCCATAGCCCTTTAGCCATCCCTTCTTGGGGTATGTTGTGAGGCTGAAGGTAGTGGGGAAGGGAAGGAGAAGGGGAAGTTTCCAGCTATTCAGATCTGGTCAACAAACAACACTTCAAGCAACGATTCAATTCTGAATGGTGGTCTTAGATCAGGGCGATACTGAGAGTATCTTCCACTCTGGAACGTGCTGCAAATATACCTTATATTATTTTTAATTATTAAATTGTAAAATAGCACAATTCATCAAATAAAATTTACTTGCACACTGGGGTTTTGATCCCACGACCTTTGGATTGCTGGTCGAGGGCCTTATCCCTCGTTTTTCGTTTATTTGGGACGAAATGTTTGGATCCCAATTTTGCAGAATTGACTATATTTCGATTTTTCCTAACGATTTTGTGTGACCTGAAAGTGAGATAGCTAAGGTAGCAACACATTGTATAAAAAGGACAACTTACCAGCAGTATATCGTCTGAAACAGCTTTCCATGTTCGTCTTATAGTAAAGGAGTAAGCGTATCTTGTCATCTCAGTCACACCCTTAATGTAGAATGTAGTATTCGCCGCAAATTTTAAGTATGTATACGCTACCCGGGCTTATTTCTAATTCGTCCATGTACACATACTCTTTGAATGTCTATCTTTGTCATACATAAACGATAGTTGAATTAAGAATTTACTGGAAACATGAGAGTGCTCATTACTTGCCACATTTTGGGCTAATTTTGTGAGTCAATAACATTTCTATTTGTATTGTAACATCATTGGCTACAGTTATTTATTTTATTGTCATAATCAGTTTTCTCATTGACAGTCGTGATTAAACTATCCATAATTCCAGGTAAAGAACACTCTGTGGGAGGGAGGAGTTCGTGGGGCAGGCCTAATCTGGAGTCCACTGATTAAGAAGAGGCAGCGAGTGGCTCTGCAGGCCATGCACATCACCGACTGGCTGCCCACTATCTACACCGCAGCTGGAGGTGACTCCAGGTAAAACAATGATTGATAAGGAATTTATAGATCATTAAAGGTATCCATAATTATTGCATGGAAAGAGATGATCATGTGTAGCGTATTGAACAATAAAAAGGTTTTTTATAGTTTAATATGTGATAAAATATATTATACTTCTTAAGTCGGTTCCTCATTGCTGAGGATCGTGTTTTTTTACAATTTCCAATTTCCATGGTGGACAAGGCTCCTCCACTCCTTGCTGTTCTGCGCTGCGTGGAGAGCTGCGGACCCTGACATAACAGATGCCCGTTATACTTGGTCATTCAAACCTAATAATGAACTTCCTTTACTTCTTCTGCCTTCCACTTTGCCACTGAATATGAGTGTCTCCACGTTGGAGTTCTCAGTTTGGCGAAAATCGTGTCCTTAAGATACGTTGTAGGCAGATAGTTGGAAGCCTATTGTGTCTGGATGCCTAGCTCTTCCAGAATTGACACATTTGTGCTCCTGGCTGACCGAGCATTTTTTTCCAGCACCACATTTCAAGGGCGTCTATCCACTTTCTTTCGCTGGCTCTAGGTGTCCATGTTTCCACACCATATAGAATATGGGGAAAATCAGCACCCGAACGAGTCTCATCTTAGTGATCTTCATTATGCCTGTCACTCCATATCCTTTGCATATACTCATGGCGTCTTTTGTCATGCAAATTATTTTTTTCAATTTTGTGATATGATACTTACTGTAAAAACACTTTTATTGGTGACCTCTTTTGGGAGTGTTGAGATTATGTAAATTAAAGAACTTCAGTAAATTACATAGAATTTTACAAAGAACTGATTGATGCACTAATTGTTCAACCTTATTTGATTAAGAAGTAGAACACACGCAGTTGTAGTAATTTTATAATTTTCTAATTTAATTATTAGTTTAACAAGGCAATTTGTTATTAAATACATGTTTGTTTACATGCTTTTGGAAATTAATCAACAATAATATGAGCTGTGTCAGCTGTAGCGGTTCTATAACCCAATTTTAGAGCATAAATCAATAAAATAAAAATTATGTTTTGTTATCATTGGCACATAAATAATTCAGCACACACATTTCTATATTATTATATTATAACAAATAAAGTACGCATTGTGATATTTTTATTATATTGCGTTGCCATTTTGTTAGTGGACGATCCCACGATACGATGAATGCAGTATTTGGGACTATTGACTAAGCTTTTCTTTCAAATATATTATGCTTTCTTCGATATCAGAACACATATAAAATCTATTTAATTAATTAAGACAGTATTAGCAAAACTCAACCGAAAATCTGAAAAAAAAAAAAAACAAAAAGACCCATGACTAAAAGAAAAACTCCCTAAAGAAATACAATCCGAAAGGAATTATGAATTTTTTAAACAAAAACTTAAAAAACATTTTACTATTAACACGATTTAGGTATATGTTACGATTTACCAACTTATATTTCCATTATGAACAAAAAATGCGAACTAATATTTTCTCTATGTATGAAAATTCACATTATGTACAAAAAAAAAATATATGTACAAAAAAAAATTTAAAAAATGCCAACTTATATTTTCATTATGTATAAAAATTTTCATTCGATTGTATGAAAATTCACATAATGTTTCATTACGTACAAAAAAAAAAATGCCAACTTATATTTTCATTATGTATAAAAATTTTTTCCATTATGTACAAAAAAAATGCCAACTTATTATTCATTATGTATAAAAAAAGTATTTCTACATACATCCAAATTGTAACAACTGTTAAGTATGTATAATAGTGTCAATCTGATAGTACTCCCTCTCTAAACACGAGAATTCCTCAATTAGGGAGGTATTGTTACCACTAATATTATATATATTGGTTAATTATATGTTATACAATGTATTGGTTAATAAAAAAAATAAAATTTAAAAAAGACTAGTCGGGTCAGCTACCCGAGTCGGGTAGCTGACCCGACTAGTCTTTTCGGATAGCGTCGGGTCACTACCAACTGAGCTAAAGATTTTTACATAATATTAAATCGGAAGGGAAGAATTTTTATTAATTGATTGTATGCATTTGTAGGGATATTTTAGCGGGACTGGATGCAATAGATCTATGGAAAGGCCTAGTGGAGGATCACTCCTCTAACAGGACTGAAATATTGCATAATATTGATGACATTTGGGAGAGTGCATCGGTCACAGTGGGCGACTGGAAACTCCACAAAGGTATGATATTTCACCTTCAGATCCAGACATAATTTTTTGTACAACAATCCCTTTTTTTGTACAACAAAGTAATCATCCATTTACAGTATAATATGTCTTATTTTAATATTTACTTAAGCATTTGGGAAGATATGTATACAACAAAAGATTTAGGGGGTATTTCACTATCCTCTTGATAAACACTATCCAAAGGATAATATATTATTTACGATTTAATGATTCATTTATTTATAAAGTCTATAAACTTGTCCTACTCTGTCTCACGGTTAATACTGAGTATTTCTTATTTAAATATTGAGGTTAAGCTTTATTATTACAAAAAGTGAGTATTTATGTCGGGGGAGACGAAAAAAAAAAACCATTTTATATTAATTTTAACTAACTAACCATCACGCAGTTACTCCGCAGAAGTAGGCAGAGAGGACGCCAAACAACTCGGTCTTGGCTCACACTCCTTGCCTCATTCACATTCATACATCGTCTCATACATGTTCTTCTATTATTCTGACTCTTGATATCTGATTATTATTATATTATATTATTCTGATATATTACCCGACTCGAGTACATATCTGATTCACTTGGTCGTGCCATGTCTTTCTCGGGCGTCCCCGACTTCTACCATTAACATTTGCGTCAAAGTCATATATTGTCCTTACAGTCCTTTCCTCGTTAATTCGCTCTACATGCCCAAACCATCTGAGCGTTGCTTTAATTTTCTTAAAATTAATTCACTTATGCAAAGTGTTTGACTCCACGATTGGCCAAGTAAAGTGCAGTATTACAACTTTACCATAAAATCTGAGTTTACTATTCAGTTTTCAAACCATAGATAGTGGCTATATACATGTACATATACATATATTGAACGGTCAGTGGTTGAGTGGGCATCGCGTTTTGGTTCCACCCAGGCGTTCCGTGTTCGATTCCTCGGCTGGCTAAGTCCTCCATCACAACTCAAGCAACATTTTCGGCTTACTGCGGTGGTAGTAGGAAATTTTCAAATATTGTTGTATTATTCGTAACCTGGGAATGTTTGCCTTTCTTTTAAAAATAAATAAAATAATATAGGTATTGGATAACTTAGAGTTTTCTACCGGTTAAGTGTATGCTGCTATGTACATTTACATCGTTCATGACATTATGGAAATGGTCCTGAGAATGATGATTCTTTCTGTTTCAGGCACTAATTACGGGGGGCAATGGGACGGCTGGTACGGACCATCAGGAAGACAAGGATCTTACAACACTAGTTTGGTGATGACTTCTAAAGCTGGTATTGCTGTCAATAAAATTTATAGAGATCTCAAACCAGAAACCATGACTCGAATGAGGTAATATTACAGTCTCATCCAACTAAGAATTTTTATTTTTTGGTGGAAGACGGTCACTTTGAGGTTTGACGTATTATTGAAATAAAGCAAATAAATTTATTTGATTTATTACTTAATACAAGCACCATCAGGGTACAAATTAAACTAATTAAAACGATATATTTTTAGGTATATTGCCCATGAAATAACAAAATTCTCATTTTTCTGAGGGAATAACCAGACACCAAGTCATTTTTGTAATCAAATTTTAGACTCTTTTCTACAAAAAAATACAAATTGATTTTGAAATATTGTTATTTTATGTAGTAAAGTTATGTTTTAAATTTTGAAATAAAAATGTCTATTTTTATTATAATAAGGTTGTACTGTTGGTCGTTAGCAGATTTGTTAAATTTTCAAGCAAAATGTTTTGTTGTACAACGCACATTTCATATCATGCACTAAAATAAAGCAATAAATTATCTAAGTAAGCTGCTTTTCAGAATTTTAATTTTAGTTGAAATAAAATCATTAAAAAAATCGGAGTACGTGTTTTGTGACGAAATTGCTTCAGTTTATTTATTTACGGACTTACAAACTAATATATTTCAGATTTTTTTACACACTTTACACACTTCGACGAAAATACGTTTGTCTATTTATTTACGGTTTTTCAAAGTAATATATTTCAGATTTTTTTTACACGTTTATTTTACTTAGACATTATCAAAAAATTATAAATACTTATGATCAAAATATAGTCAGAAAAAGTACATAATTTTAATAATTTTATCATCTCGCATGTGAGCATTTTTATTGCTAACTTGAATGTAGGTTTAAATTAAAGCAAATTTTAAATGGGATATAAATGATATTGAGTTATTAGTTAAAAATGCTGGTACAGATAATAATCGATCTTTCTCATCCGAGACGTCGCGTACAGTTGCAAGGATTTTTGTACAGTTGCAAGATTTTTCAATTTGATATCTCAGTTGCTGTAATGGGCCATCACCTCTTCAGTTGACGCTTCGTCTCTTTAGATATAATATGGTCCAACCTAGGTTTTAAGCGCCCTTGAGGTGATTTTCTCACGAAAATGTCGCTATAGAAATTATCCAACAATTATTATTATTGGTTTCATAGTGTTTTCACACAAACGAAGTATTGAAATCCGTAAGTCTAAACTTAAACTTTAGGTCGTATTATGTACACATTATCTGTCTCTTTCTCTCTGTAACTGTATCCTTTATCCTATGTTATGTTTTGCCTCTTTCTATATATATAATTGTAAGCACACATAATTTTTTTTTATTAGTTGTATTTGTACCCTGATGATGCTTGTGTTAAACAAAACCGGTCGGTCGTAATAAATTAAATAAATTTTGTGGTTATAAACAAAGTTATCGTTTTATTTCATAAGAATTTTTAAATGAAATAGTTTCTTACATCAAATGTTGCTTGTTGAAAAGAAATAATCTTTCTTTAATTTTTTTCCACCAGAAACAATCATAATATGTAAATTATAGAATTCAACGGATATTACCGTCACAAAGTGAATTTGTTTTTATTTTTTCAGAAAAGAGGCGATGATTGATTGCGGAGATGATAAAGTAATTGCTTGCAACCCTATCAAGGCCCCGTGTCTCTATAACATCAAGGAGGATCCATGTGAAAGGAAGAACCTCGCCAGCTTTTCTGAGTGAGTATAGAACTTTTAGTTGACAAAACTAGTTAATTTTTTTTTTTTTTTTAAGCAATGTGATATTAAATTTTGAAAGAAGGACCAAAATGTAAGGATTATTTATTAACCCCTCAGGTCAATTTGTTCGCTTTTCGGAACAACTCATATAGGTCTTGTAGAAATCGTTGTCTTCTTACTATCATAGTGAGAATTATGATATAAATGATCGTAGAAAGAGAAAACACCACACTTTATATTCAAATCTAACAGTGAACAACAAAAGAAGTAAAATGTACCCCTTTATGAAACCAAAGTTTCATTTGAAAATAATTTATAAAACTTTGGAAATTTTTTGTTAATCATTTTTAGATGGAAGAACAAAAAAAGTGGGGTTGACGATAACATTTATAAAACATTTGTCTAATAAAATATGAATGTGTTTTTATTACTTATTATTATCATCTTTTAAAAACAGTTTTTAGTTTTCGGATATGTTCAGAAATATTCCATTTATTTGGGTTTTATTGCAAAGCAGAAATATTTTGACACTAACAAAATATGGTCGAGGTTTGAGGGGTTAAAAACAACAAAAAATGTTTCATGAATATCTTTCTTTCTTTCTTTGTAATGTAATGAATGCACAAAAAAATTCTAAAAACAACAACTGAACCCTTGGTGTGCCACCGCAAAATTTTCACCATGCTCCATCTGATTCTATTTTTGTCATAACTGCAAAATGATATTTTTGTAAACTGTACCGTCTTTTCAGATAATGTGTTAATATATGTTTGAAAATAGTGTATAATCTACTATATGTAGTTTCCCCAGAATAGCTAGTTATATTCAGAGAAATGAATTTTTAAACATGTCCATATGGATGCGCTGGCGTTTGAGGTTAAAAGAAAGAAAGACAAGGAAACACACAAGGTTTTACTGTCATTTTCAAATTATCATGTCCATCATCACGTCTGCCTTGATGATGGACACTGTAACACTATCTGAAACGTTGGCTAAAGACAGAGGAAGTACAAAACGGTATAATAACCCATAAACTATAATTCTTTTGGATGTAAAAATCTCAATGTTTTAATGTTTATGTGATCTTCTCAGCAAAGGCTTTTTTGTTTGACATCAAATCATTCTTCTCTTTCATTTTTAACCACTCCGACCCGTAAAGGTGTTTCCACGACAACATAACAATAGCAGTCAAGCGTGTTTTCACGACAATATAACAATAGCAGTCAAGTAGTTTTTACGCTAATGCGTGTGTTCCCACAGAAATCGTTATAACTCTGTTATTATTCTAGTAACAACCCTAAAACAAAAAGTAGAAGATCCATTTTGAATCAAGCTTCATCTCTATTCAAAGTTGTCCATAGAAGTACAAATTAACGACTTATTTTGTAGAAACAGTATTCACCCGCCAAATCGCCTACATTCCGTTAGACATTGTTAATTTTTTATTAAAAATTTATGTATGAAATGGTAAAAAAGTGAGGTGACGAAATTGTTTATTATACATTTATACAATAGAATAAGTGTATTTTTTACACAATTTTAGTACCGTTTTCACATAAAAACACCATGTGAGTCATTTTTACAATTTTTTAATGTATGCATTAGAGATGAAACGGATATCCGGCTACTATCCGGTATCCGGCCGGATACCGGATAGTAACTAAATATCCGGCCGGATACCGGATATTTAAAAACTACCACAATTTCCTATAATAAAATGCAATGCATTAATCTTTGTGAGATAAATATCAATAAAATGACTTATAATTATGATGGCTTTTATTTAAAGTCGAAAAAGTTACAAAAAAGCCATTAGGCCTTCCAAAAAACTAAAAAAAAATTCTAAGATATTCACTCTAATGATAAATCCATAAATAGTAAATATCTAAACGAAAAACTTATAAAAACCCCGCAGAGTAGCGAAAACTTTAAATTAACATGATTAACTAATCACAATCACCATTACAGTGAACTAAAAATCATAAAAAACACAGAGATTATTAAAATGATTAAATATTGACATTGAAGCACCATAATATACCTCTTGTTCTTCTTCTTACGAGTATCAAAGCGAATATTTTCGCGATCACTCACGAATACTCACGATGGCAACCGAAACCGCCCGAATTGATCTGATCGCGTTCGCCGCACCTGTGATGTGCTAAACTCGTCGCAACATGCAACGAGATAATAGGTCGAATATCTGGACGCCGGATATCCGGTATCCGGCCAAACAACTATCCGTTTCATCTCTAGTATACATTTTAAATTTTAATACTTGCAAATGTTAATATTTATTTGAAATATAACAATTTGATAGCTTATTTCATAAACTTTCAAAAACAGTTTTTAGTATTCGGCTACATTCAGAAATGTTTCATTTATAGAGCTTTAATTGCGAATCGAAAATAACACAAGTTTTTATAAATCTGACTGTTCATTTAAGACAAAAAACTTGCACAATCGCAAAATACCTAAGCGAATGGTTAAAACGAACTTGGTTTTTTTGACAATTTGTATCAATTTTACACAATTGACAATTTTAGTTATAACTCTCGCCCCGAATATTTGAAAAACAGATACGTTAGAAATAACATTAATACAAACTATTACAGGCACCACAACATATTGAAAGACCTTCTGGAGACACTAGCAAAGTACAACTCAACAGCCGTGCCCCCGGGGAACATGCCCCTGGACGACAGAGGGGACCCCAAGTTTTGGGAATACACTTGGACCAACTTCGGAGACTATTCTGTTGTGGGGAGTTCCGTCAGATAGCAATCAGCCAACCTCCTGACTCTCATTCCTGTATTACTCACTGGTCTTCTACACGTTCCATAACCCTCAGTACCATCCGAATTTATCTGTCTTCTATAAACTCTACCTCATTGATAATACATTATTAATGTCAGTTTGGAGTGAAAGCCTCCTGGGGATTTAAAAGTACACCTGCCATCTAGTGACGAGCTAGAAAACGTCCGTTAGCAGGCTAAACTTTATTTGTTACACGGAAAACATTTTTAATGAGAAGGTTTATCGTCCTCTCATAAAATGTTCACTAATGGATTAGGATATCTCTCTGAACCGATGATATTTATATTTTTTAAAGCCAAGTCTATAGAACTATAATTTGATGTAGGATTTTTTTGTTATTATATATTTATATTACACATTTTCCTCTAATTGTAAGTATTTATACCGTCCCTATTTATGGTAAACTAGCTTGCAACTGTGAGAAATCATTATATACACTGAAAGTGTCTCAAACTATACTCTTTCAAACATAGTTATAAATAACAAACGTAATGCATTTGAACAATGCAATATACAGGGTGTTAGGTACGTATCTGACTTAATTTAACCAGTGATTCCTGACATTATTTGGAATAAAAAATGGAAATAAAATGTTGGTCTCCGGTGACATTTTTTACTTTTTTTTTTCTACAAAAACATAAGAAAATAGTAGACGTTGAACAGTTAGAGGCGGGGTAAGGGGCAGTGGCGGACTAAGGGGGGGGGGCGGTCCGCCCAGGGCCCCCGGTCCTGGGGGGCCCCCAAACGCCTCCATGTTCCCTTGATCAAATCCTAAACAAAGCTTTACGGCACCAGGAGACTGTTAATATTTTTTTGTCATTTTTTTTATTTCATTTTTTTGGAAGAAGCTCTTGTTAAGAATGCTCTCACCAATTTTTTAAAAAAAAGTCTAAAAATTGACGGAAATAGAATATTTTATGTGAAAGCGTTTGAAACAGTTTGCATGTTGAATTATCCTTCAGCCAAACTTTGAATGCGTTTTTCTCGAAACTTTTTAACACGTTTTTCAACCTGGTTGGCAACATATTAAACAAACTATACATCCGATTTGCATGCACCAAGTCTTAAACTGTTCGAAAATCCAGTGACTCCATGTAGGTGAATTTCGATATCTAAAAGAAAGAAACAATGCCACCATTTTTCATGAAACAGCGAATTTTATTTTCGATTTTTTATGGTAAATTTTCATCGTTCATAAAAATAAAAATTAAAATAGAAGGGGGCCCTTTATAAAACCAAATAATCCCTACATAATGTCATAGTCAGGACCGGATTAAACATGTCGGGGCCCCTAGGCAATGAACGTCTCGGGGCCCCTTTACCATAGGGGCCCCTATCTGATACGTGGCCCTTAGGCAGTGGCCTACACTGTCTTGTGGACAATACGGCCCTGCCAGGGCTGGCTTAAACATGTCGGGGCCCCTAGGCAATGCACGACTGGGGGCCCCTTTACCCTAGGGGGCCCCTACCCAATGCGGGGCCCCTAGGCAATGCACGCACGGGGCCCCTTTACCCTCGGGGCTTCTAACCAATGCGGGGATCCTGGGCAGTTTCCTACACTTCTTATGGATAATACGGCCCTGGCTATAGTGACTGAATTTTCGAAGGCAGTGGCCTACACTGCCTTATCGACAATACGGCCCTGCCAGGGCTGGCTTAAACATTTTGGGGCCCCTAGGCAATGCACGTCTTGGGGCCCCTTTACCCTACGGACCCCTACCCGATGCGGGGCCCCTAGGCAGTGACCTACACTGCCTTGTAGGGCCCCGCCAAGGCCAGCTTAAACATGTCGAGACCTCTAGGCAATGCGAGTCTCGGGGCTCCTTTACCATAGGGGCCACTAGCTGATATGTGGCCTCATGGACAATATGGCCCTGCCAGGGCCGGATTTAACATGTCGGGGTCCCTAGGCAATGCACGTCTCGGGCCCATTTTTACCCTCAGGGCCCCTACCCAATGCGGGGCCCCTAGGCAGTTGCCTACACTTCTTATGGATAATACGGCCCTGGCTATAGTGACTAGATTTTCGAAGGCAGTAAGGCCTACATTGCCTTATGGACAATAGGGCCCTGCCATGGCCGGCTTAAACATGTCGGGGCCCCTAGGCAATGCGCGTCTCGGGGCCCCTTTACTCTAGGGACCCCTACCTGATGTGGGGCCCCTAGGCAGTGGCCCACACTGCCTTATGGACACTAGGGCCCTGCCAGAGCCAGCTTAAACATGCCGGGGGCTCTAGGCAATGCACGTATCGGTGCCCCTTTGCCATAGTTCCCTAGCTGATACATGGCTAACTTATGGACAATACGGCCATGCCAGGGCCAGCTTAAACATGTCAGAGCTCCTAGGCAATGCACGTCTCAGGGCCCCTTTACCCTCGGGGCCCCTACCCAATGCGGGTCCCCTAGGCATTTGCCTACAGTTTTCTTATGGATAATACGGCACTGACTATAGTGACTGGATTTTCGAACAGTTTAAGACTTGTTGCATTTTTTTACTATCTTAGACCCTTTGCAAAAGGCTATTTTATCATTACAGATAATGTAGATAGTAATAAAATAGGCAAGTAATTAAAAAGATTTAGTGGCGGACTAACGGGGGGTGGGGGCTGAAGCGGTGGCCTCTGATCCTGGCGGACCAGCGTATTTTATGAAAATTTTCAGCTTTCATAAAAAATATACGGGGTCCCTTCATAAAAAAATCCCTATGTGGTGCCATAGTAACAAGATTTTCTAACAGTTTTAGACTTAGTGCATGCAAATCGGATGTATAGTTTTTTTAATATGTTGTCAACCAGGTTGAAAAACGTAGTTTCGGGAAAAACGTCTTCCAAGTTTTGCTGAAGGAAAATTCAACATACAAACTGATTAAAACAGTGTCATATAAAAAATGATGTATCTACGTCAATTTTACGAATTTTATTAAAACGTTAGGTGATAGCATTATTAATAAATGCATATTTTAGAAAATTAAATTTTAAAAAAATACGTTTTTTAAAGTGCTCTGGTGCCTTGTTTAAGATTTGATCAAGGGAACACGAAGACGCTTGAAGGCCCTTTAGGACCAGAGACCCGTGTGAACTGAATAAAAATCTTGTAAAATTACATCAACCTTTTCAACTAGGGGGGGGGGCCTCATTCAGCTTTGCCGCCCCGTGCCTCTGACGGGCTTAGTCCGCCACTGGTAAGGGGTTGGTTGGTTACTCGGCTAAGTGACCAATGACGACATGTGGAAGAAAAAAATTTTTGCTTGATTTTGAAGAAAAAAATTTTGAAAAAAAAAGTCATCGGAGACCAAAATTTATTTTACATTTTTTACTCCAAATAATGTCAGGAATCACTGGTTAAAGTAAGTCGAGTGCATCACTTAACACCCTGTATATTTTTAATAATCATTATAATAAATAAATTGTTTGTCAGTGGATTCACAACATTTCGGACAGCGTCAAAGTTTCAAATTAAGTCAAGTACGTCCCTTAACCCTGTATATTAAGAATACTGGCATTTTGCTTCATTAAGATATAAATAAAAATGGTGTGACTGAGTTCCAACAATTCATTATATACATAATAAATACTTGATTTGAACTGACACATAGATTAGGTATTTATTTCATTCTCACTCATTAAATAATATTAACCAGTAGATATTATGTATAAATTAAAGTATTTTTGATGACCAATAAATTGCTCACATTTTTTTATTAAGTTTTTTATTAAAAATAAATTACATTTGTTGACCCTGTTTTCCACACTTTTATGAAATAAAAACATGTACATAATAAAAACTAGGTAAGTTGGTACATTTGTTTGAACATTTTATCTTGTCAATTTTTTCACAGGTGCTTTGTTTGACTAGAAGAAATAATTTCTATAAAATATTATATCCAAATTCTGGAGATAAATCTTGATCGCCCATCATGATCCTCATGCATCTGGAAATACAAAAAAAAAAGTTATTTTTGAACACTACATAATAATAATTAATTTGGACTAGCTGACCCGGCCACGTGTTGCTGTGGCTAACGAAACACAATGCCATCTACTGGATGGTTTCCCAACCTATATAAGCAACGCCATCTGTTAATTTGCATACAAATAAAATCCACACCGCCTGCTTGCCAAGACATTATCCTTTATATATTATATATTTCTACCAAATTACACAAAACCTTGACAAATTATATACCTAAACCTTCCTCATGAATCACTCTATATATTGGTAAAAACCACATGCAAATTTGTTCAGTAGTTTTTGAGTTTATCGCGAACAGACAGACACGGCAGAGGACTTTAATTTATAATATCTAAAGATATTTTGTATAGCGCTTTTTTTTGTGAAAAATCACCTCAAGGGCCCTGTACATATTTACAGGCGCTGTGCACTGTACATGTGTATACCCTAATAATAACTATTTATGTGAAATAATTTAGTATATTTATACCTAAATATATTATGTAGTTAGGTAAAAGATGAATTAGTAAAAAAATAATATGACAACACCGTTTACAAGTCGTAACAAATAAATATATTTCTGTAACAATAAATTTAAACATTTCCCCCGGTCTCACTTAAAGCAACAACTAATTGCCATCATGTCTTTTCTTCACACGGGTTAGCAGAGAGAATGAACTGTAGTGATGTCATGCCCCGAAAATAAAAATCCGTAGATGTGAGTTGAAAAATTCGTTAGATTGGTGACAAAAATCAGCATGTCGTCATAAGGAGGTGTGGCTATGAAATTTCTTACGTGTTTTCCATGGACATATGAATATATCTGGACCTGCCCTAAGTGATAAAAACGTATTATTTCCCCCTCCCCATGGAGCCGGCTATAGCTCCGCCTTGGAGCCAGCCGGGCTTACGAGAGCGTCGCTTGAATCTAAAAAACGTGACGTCATCATTCTTGTCCTGAGGAGCGCGCTGATCACATCACACATTTTACGAACAAAAGTGAGAGCTTGTGCTATACATTATGCCCTAATATATGTGAACGTAGCGAATGTGGGCATTTCTCCAGTGAGTTACAGGGGTAAGTAAATTATGAAACATTTGTAAAAGTGTCTCAACTAAACACCGCAACAAAATATTCCCGTGTGAAAAAGGGCAAACTTTCTTTTGCCGATTTCGACTATGCAAATATGATAATAACGTGGCGGGCAATTCGCACTCCCATGTAAAAAGGTCTATTCATTAAAAAGCAGTTTTGCTTTTAAGAACTAAATGGTGATATTATAATGTGAGATGCCTATATACTGTCAGATTGATTTTTTAACAAATCACAGTCATCTTCCCCTCTTCACCCTCCATAGTTTGGTTTTACCCCTCATCTGTAACTTCTGGTCTATTAAATTTGGATGTCTAAGGTGTTTTCTATGAATGTCCATAGAAAACACGAATGTTTAGAAAATTTTTGCTGAATTCGGTAGATTTTCAAAAAAAATCGATTGATTTTCACGAATTTCGATAGATTTTCTACGAATATTGGTAGATAGGTAAATTTTAGCTGTAATTGGTGGATCTATCGAAATTTCGGTAGGAACGGCATCACTGATGAACCGCCACACAACTCCCTCCTGGCTAGTGTTGAGTACCTCATGCAATATGCACTTCAAAACCTCACAAAATTTGTTCTAATAGCTTTTCTTTGTATTACTAGAAAGGGGTTTTTACTCGGTTTTCCATACGGGTCACTTTGGGGTTGTCCATTATGAAATATCACGTGCATTTATTTTTCATGATAATATTCTGAAAATTTCAAAATACTTTGTACTAAAAAATACACGTGATTTTAGGGAGGAGGGGGGGGGGGATTGTCTAAAACCTCACCACATATCACCACGGGGGGGGTTAAAAAGTTGCTAAAAAACATCATGTGATTAATGGACGACCTCTTTGCAGAATACAAGACCATTACAATAAGGAACTCCAGTGAAAAATATTATGGCTTTAAAAAAATATGTTCATATAGACCAAGAAACGCTGATTCTGAATATATAAGTTTTATTTCATAATATTAAACGCAGAGTTTTTAAAAAAATATTAAAAAGTGCATTTTTAAACCTCTTCTCAAAACACAGCGTTAAGTTGGCATTACTGAAATGGTTAACGGTGACGTCACACTTAACCTGTCACCTGGTGATAGTGTGTTGACATTTGAAATGACTTGAAGTGCACACGTACCTATGCAATTCAACATTTCGTGTGTTTGGTTTATTTTCATACTGTTTATAGAGATTTAGATAAATAATAGTTATTGTGTTTATTGAAACATAATTTAGGCCCTCAACAATTAACGAAAAGGGCTATATTTGCGGACAATCTGCAATAAATTTTGCCTATTTGAGGTTAAAGTCGTGTCATATTTGACATTGTATTTTCAAATTGTTTTCAGTATAGGGCTTTTATACAAGTTACTACACAATCGTCATGATCAGTGTATTATAAATACCAGTGTTTCTGTATGTGTTATACTTAAAACAATGTACAAAATCACGCCTGAACACAAAATTGAAGAATGATGTCACTTGTATTTGCAATGAAAAAGATGATTTATTATTTTTATATTGCACTTTGTTAAAATACAATAACAGTAGCGGTGAAATGTGGACATTTTACCAATGTTTTTCTATATTAAAAGCAGTTAATCTTAAATAAAAACGCCTCAATTTCTCACACAAAAGTCATTGAGTCATCCTATATTAATTTTATTCCGCCATTTTCTTAAATTCAAAATCAGGGATGCTCAGCCCAAGAAAATTATTTCCCTAGATTTCGAAGTGAAATTTCACATTTACGCAATTACCTACGTAGCCACCCGATTGTGTAACACTAATCCTGTTATATGTTAATTAATATGATAATTAATTGGAAAGATATCGGAACTTGGTAAATATACTAATAATACCGTGATTTTCCAAATAAAACACTTTTTGCTACGTGAAGTAATAATTTAAAAGTACGAATACACTCACCACTGAATTAGAAACTGAATTCCAAATAAAAAAAAACACTTTGCAAAATAAAAATCATAAGCAACCCGCCGCTCATTTGTACCAAGCGTGGTATTTTGAAGACCCCCCCCCCCCCCCCCCCCCCCCCGAACGTGTCACGTAGTATGGGTACGTTCCATAATATCATTTTGAGTTGTCAGTGTTAAAAATAACATTGCATGTAAGTACATGAACAATAATTAAGATTCATAGGAATTCCAAAAAATATATATACGTATATATATATAAATATTACCAGTAATATTGTCATATGTAATAAAATTTTTGCCAGAGTTCGAAATTTCCCTAGATTTTGTCCTGATTTCCCTTATCCCTAAAAAATATTTTTCTCCCCTAGATCTAGGGAAATTTCCCTCGACATGACATCACTGATTCAAAATGACAACTTAAAAAGTCAAAAACTATGGGTGGGTGAAGACCACCATAGATACGGTGCGTTTCTGGGAGTCTTTAAAAATTAAAACTTTGACAATTATTTTAACTATTAAAACTAACTATAAAAATAAAAATAAAAATGCAGTTATTTAAGTTTGAAGGTCTTTATTCATTAAAAAAAAATAAAAAAATTGGACTGGAGTTCTCTATTGCGCCAATGGCAAAAAAAAATTAAAATCTTGTGTTATATGTATATAAATAATTTAAAAATAAGTAATTGACTCACTTGCACATGCTGGGCACCCACTCAGTTCCTGTACTGCAATTAGGGTACATCTCCTTGCACTTACAACTGCATGTCCTATGGTCCCAGGTTTTTTCCTAAAGAAATAAATTTTGTATTTTTCATCTATCTATATATATGTATGTGAAAAAGAAAGTCTGCAGCTGAAGTTCTAAAGCAGGCGGGCGGCCTGGTTTTGGGTTTTATTTATAAATCTACAGTTCTACAGAGATTTTTGTAAGTTTTAAATCCCTCGCTAGGTGGCGTCGAGACAAATTATGACTACATTTATTGGGGAAATACTTAAACTTGTCAAATATTAATTATTATTTTTATAGTTTATAAACTAACATTTAGACAAGATTTTTATGCATAGCACAAAGGGTAACAATTATTATAAGCAATAATTATCAGCCTGAAACACTCATCAACATTGAAAAATCTTCGGAATTTAACACTTACAATGTCTCTCTCGCAAAAATAAAGTTGGTTGTTTTCAGGTGGAAAAAATATAATAAGCAGTAATAATTGTTGAATGAAACACTAGTATATATTGAATTATTTGGCGGGTATTTGATAAGCCCCCATAGCTCAGTGGTCAAGAGCAGCTGACCGGCAATCAGAAGGACACGGGTTCAAGTCCCGTTGGCGGCAAGTATCTTTTCTCGGAAGATTTTTCAATGTTGATGAGTGTTTCGGGCTGATAATTATTGCTTATAATAATTGGGTAAGAAAGTACGTACATTCATGCATGCTTCATGTTAATATTATTTAAAAATAAATGTTGTGGTTATGAATAATGATTAATGATACATTCAACTCTAAACATCCTTTGGTCATGTCATAACTAACTAAACAATAGAGGCTACTTAATAAATTAGAATATGAATATGAGAGATTCCCACAATCAAAGAAGGACTTTTGCATAACTAAGCCAGATACTAAGAAAGAATGATGCTTCCTACATTTAACTATTTTCTCCAGTAAATTTACTATGACTGTAATCATTAAAGACGGATTTAATATTAAAACGTGAATATTATTTTAGAATGAGTAGCTTAGTGAGAATATCATGTTTGTTTTTCACTCACCGATAATTCCTTAAGCCGTCTGTTTCTGATATTAGGGTCTTGCAGTTTATCTTGTTCCAAAATCTTCCGCAAATCGAAATAAACCAGAGATTTAAATTAGAAACGAGTTCATTAAAAGATAAAGCGAGGTTTATCAATGAATTTAGTACTTGTTAGTTTTAATAGTTCCCGATTTTAGAGTGGGCAATCTCTCGGGGGAAGGATTATAGTATCATATCCAAAATAAATTATTTAAATTTTAAAATAAACAATGTACCTCTTGTAGTATTAAAAATTGTTTACAGTGAAAAACTACCACCAGGATCGACTCTATGACCTGCTACGTATTCCACATGGCAGAACGGATGTGCTGGCCCAGTACGCTACGGTATGACAAGAGGTATGGTGCTGCTAAAAGATATCTCTAAGTCTCTTGATATTTTCTGCTCCGATGGTTGGGTTACGTTATATGTTTTTTTGCAGGCATGTAACCATGGTATAAAGAAGAACACAAGAAATGTAATGTGGGCGTGCTTGGTTAAAAAAAAGTCCGACTATTCTTTGCTTAAATTACAAATTAAATTCAGTCTCTCGGTACAAAATTAAAACTTAAAAATATTGAGAAATAAGATGTCGGGCAGCAGTAAGAGTAAGTAGTAGTATAACATCACGAAGCAGCCGCATGTACAATTGGTGTGTTCCACCTTTATGTGGTATGTAAATGATGTATAAGTGTGATCTACCTCTTGTAAGCAGATCTCCATCTCCAGGAAGTTGGAGCACTCGCACGCACACTCCCCCTGCTTGTAGTACTGCTTCGGGGAGCAGTGGTGCGCCATCACAGAGCAGCCGCACTGGCAGCTGGTGTGCTCCACCATCTTTATGAATCCGCAAACTTCCTTGCCGGTTTGGAAATCATGTTTTCGCACCTGGAAAGAGTTTAGTTCGTTATCTTTATTAAAATTGTAATTTTAATATATATTAATAGTCTTACATTATTGTGCATTTAAGCTTCTGTATGCCTAGTTAGGTATCTGAGGTTTACAGGTTTTTTGATTTCTAAGCCTATTCCAGAATTAGCGGAGCATTATAAGGGGAGCATATGTAATATGAAACAGGTTCCTAAACTTGATGCATTTGTATTTAAATATTGTGCATTTGCACGGCGGAAGACTCATTCGGAGAGTAGAGATATGGGTTGAAAACTTATTACAACAAATATTAATTGTGCATTTTATAGTAATGCATAATTTTTTGTCAGTGATACTATAACAGGGATGGTGAACCAATGGCACGCGTACCATTAATGGCACACGACACAATATTTTGGGCACGTCACTGATCAGTGATCACAAAATTTATTATGCACTACGAAAAAAAGTGTGAAGTGTACAATAGGTGAACGAGCGAACCCGAGTGATCCCTACGCTACAGAATGTTCGGGTGCGGTGCGCGGGCTGCGATACGTGGGGTACGGTGCGGTGCGCGGGGTAGCGGAGGGAAGCGCGACGCTCACTTGTTTGTTTTCGTACCTACAATCTACATCGCGAGTTTCTATTGCTAATGAATGACGCATAGTTTCTTTATGCATAACATAATAGTGAATTTCGTTGATATAATTGTATTTTAAAGTTTATTTGAGTTTTATCTATGATTTAAATGTTATTTACCATGGCTAGTTCAGCAAAGAAAACAAAAAGTGCAAGATAGTAAGAGTATCAGAGAATTTCAAACTTGCTGGACAGAGAAATATGCCATGATTAGTAAAGGTGACGAAGCGGTGTGTGTTTTATGTTCTGGAACAGTGGTATGTAGAACATCGTCTGTGAAACGGAATTTTGAAAGAAATCACAAATTTGTTAGTCAAAAAAGCGAACTAGAGCAAAAAGAAGTAGTTGCAAGTGCATTGAAAGACAGAAATTAACAGTCAACATCTATGATTAAATATATTGGCAAAAATTTACGAGTGCGGCAAGTTACGCGGCTGCAAATGTCATTGCTCGACATAGTAAACCTTTTCAAGAGGAAGAGTTTTTGAAGGAAGCCTGGATTGCGTGTGCGCCCTCTCGCATTCTGCTAAAAGTAACATCTTACAACCCTAATACATGTTATTTATCATCTAACCTGCAAAAACAGAAGTCACACTAATTTTACTTTAATTTAAATTACGCGTATAACGCAAAATATTCCTATTTTTTGGAGTAAATAAAGAGTTTTTAATTGGTAGTAAGTATTTATTATTATTATTTTCCCAATAATCACAAAGTCAAAATTATTTTATGGCACGTCTATGACCTCAACATTTTTTTAGAAAAATGGCACGTTGATACGTAAAGATTCGCCATCCCTGTACTATAATATCACCGTTTTTAGAATGTTACTAGGCTGAAGAAAGTGGGATAGTACGATCTGAAAAAAGGATTGGGAAGGGTAAGGTCGTTCTGTGACTAAAATCTTTTTTGTTTTTAACATTGGCTCCACACAGGAGGCCCTGAGGAAAATAATTCCCCTCAGGGCCTATGACATATTTTGGGGATGCTGTGTGGAGTGTCTTTTTAGGAAAGGAAGGAGAGGAAGTTCTGAGAAGGAAAAAGGTATGAAGGGTGGGGGTCAGTGTGAATAGGGGTCAGTGTGCCCAGGAGTGACCGATGTATGAATCCATCCATCTCTCCCACTGCGGTGCAAGTCAATGTTCCGAGAGAGTATGGCTGGAGAAGTCAAAAGGACTCCCTAACCATCTGGTCACTAAATCTAGGTAAATTGAAAACTATTTATTTCGAATGGAAGATAGAAGTCAGCCCTAGAAAAACAAAAAGAAATCCATTTACTCACTGCGACGGAAACTTCTTTAAATTTCGTTGGCAAACAAGAAGATTTGCCATAGCAAGATCCGCCATCACATATCATCACCGGCACCTTGTTGGGATAAATCTGAAAAAAATCTAACATTGTTGAGTTCTGTAACAGATCCTGAATGTCCCATTTCAAAAAAAAGTTGTAATAGAGAGTTCTTGTCAAAAAAATGTGTGTGTTGGATTTCTTCTAAGACTGATTTATTTTTGTTTTGAAGATTTATTTCACAATGCACCTAAGTTGTACACTTTATAATTTTTATTTCACACTTTTTTGCTAGAATTTATGTTCATAATATTATATTTAGATGAAACACGAAGTGAAGAAATTGGTTCCACTTTTTGATCTCTAATTGTCCTCCAAAGCCTAACAGAGAACAACCTGAGACTACCGAATCCGGTCCCCGTGCACCTCTTATCACGTGGAACATATTTCAACAAGATATTAGCACTCAATAGCGCCTTTAATTGTATAGTTCTATGCTCTGGGGCACTTGTCTCACCCTGGCTGACCAATGCATGACCTCCGTGATTGTCGACCGGGTCGCATTTTCAAATTTACAGCACTTCACAGGATGGTTCTTCCTTCATATTCTTCCGTTCATATTCTTTGTATTTATAGAGTCTAAAGCATGAATATGTTGTAGAAGCCTAATTTTTTCGGTACCTACCTTCTGCAAGTACAGAATGGTGTCTCTAAAATAAGTAAGTAACATATTACGTTAAATGAAATAAAAAAACAATAATTCAAGTATGTGAAAAAAATTTTTTTGTTGATATTACTAAAAATTAACAAATATGTTAACTACTTCTTGGAACCAAAATTTGTCAATAATCAACACATATGTACATTATAAAGGAAGGACCTCATTAATTGAGTATTTTAATTTAAATTGCGTTTACAATCACAACATTCTTAAGACTAAATTTACCATTTATTGAGATCTTTTGCAGAGTTTCGGTGCGGCCGAAGGTTCGGCAGAAAATCTGCCGAAACCGAAACTGATGCCGAAACTTGCCGAAACCGAAACTGAAACCGAGCCTTCGGTCGGTCACTAGTTATTAATTTCTTCATGATGTGTTTATTTGTAAGAGTTCGGGTAAAGGACAGAAAGGTGCAGAATATTATGGATACTACAGTCCTATAACTATTAAAAAATAACATATTACCACAACATTAGCAGACTCAGAAATGACTTCAACCATGGTGACCCGGGGTTTGCAGGTGGCTTGCCTCATGATTGTGTTGAGTTGAGCCATGTGCCCCCAACATTGTCCTAAAACAAACAAAAAAAAGTGAAAACGGCATTCACTCCAACCGTGATGGCATGTGGGAACGTTATTGATCAAATAATGACAAATTCATAAAATGAGTACATTTTAATAACTAAAGATTGTCCATTTTTGAAGTAAAACTTCTTTACGCACGCTTGACTTGGGGAGTAAGCTGGTGAATGCGTGACGAGAGCGTTATGAAAAGTGTGATCGGGCGAGGCGAACAGAAGTTGAGAGGGAGATACAAGTTTGTGAAGTTTTACTTCAGTCGTGTGGTCTAAAGCAGTAGCGTAGCGAGGGGGGGGCGGGCCGCCCCGGGTACCACCCAACAGGGAGGTGACACTCGACCGTGGAAAAAAATTACGAAGGATATTGTCACCAAAGTGTTGTATACATGAACACAGTCTGTTATTTTCTTTCATATGTTCCCCGTGGAGTGCCCCGAATTTTGTGTCTTGGTCTTTTTATAGGCGAACATAGCCTAAATTTGAGGAAAAAAAATCCTTCGGGGCATATCATCTTTGGGGATGCTGTGTGGAGGGTATTTTTTAGAAAACAAAAAGAGAGGAAGTTCTGGAAAGGATAAAGGTAAGGGAGGTTGGTGGGATTGTGGAGGTCAGTGTGTCCAAGAGTGACCGAAGTATGTATTCATTCCTCTCATTGTGGTGCAAGGCCAACGTAACCTATGGCAGGGATGTTGGTTATCCAGTACCTAAATAATTCCTGGGGCGGAGGTACCCACATCCGCCTCCCAAATTGAAGTAGTAACAACAAACCTCAGTATTTCAATACCTCAACAGTCATCACTAATCAATCGTAACAACAAATTTCATATAACATATATCGATTATACGTTATACCTACATATGTATTTATCTGATAAGCCCCCTGAATTTATGTTAATGCGATTTAAGTCACAAACAAAACCAAAATTTCCTCCTCGTAGGTACTTAAATACGAAACTACTTTATTATAAACCGCATGTAATTTTTTTTTCAAATAAGAATTAAGTATACAACTTGTCCAAAGAAACGTCGCTATCTCAAATTACAAATTACCTATTTTTCAAACTTTTTTCAAGCAGGTGATTGCCTTCTATAATATGAAAAAATGCGAATATGAATGTCCAAATAAACACGCCGATTTGACATTTCATAAAGAATCTTTAATAAACACAAAAACAGCCATATCTTGAAACAGAACGTACAAACTAATTTGCAGACAGACGAAATACAAAATGGTCGAGTTAAAACATTACTTTGCTACGCTCAGTCAAATAGTTTTTCTTACCCCAAATTCCAGGATGTGCGACATATACCTACACGTAGGTATATAATACCACTCTCCTGTGCGTGGTTTTAAAATTAATCAAGTGTGGTTTCCTTTTACCTAACTGTTGGTTTAAAAATAAACTTGCAAAAATCTTATTTCGACAGTTTTTTGTTAGCGCCAACGGCGTTCAGTCCTCCATAAATGCGGAGTTACCCTGCATTTACCCTTCTTTCAATATCTCTATCAGCCTCCCCAACTCTCGTAAACATACTTCCCGAATACACAACTCATCCACCCGTGGAGTGCCCCGAATTTTGTGTCTAAGTTGTAAGTACTTCAATTAATTACCTTTTTCAAATTGGTTTGTAGTAACAGCCCTTCTGAAGTGTCGGGAATAATCAGAGCATTTTCCGTATGCAAAGATCGCAACTAACACTACAATCTGGCGTAAGAAATGCATTTTTTTAACTGTATGATTTCTGTAAATAGCGACCTCGCGAATCGGCACAAGACAGCGAACTGTGGTGAACTGTCTCGCGAAGAAAGCAGGAAAAGGGATTCTCGAGACAGAGACTTGTGGTTAAAAGTGGGCACAAGGTACGGGGAATGACGAGCAACCTGCGGATGTCTGCCCGCAATATCCCATCTGATTGTACCTCGGCAATGACGTAAATTCTGAAACAATTCTTCATAAGTAATTTTGAGAGAAAATGTGTTTATTGGGCAGTGCTGTTTCGTTTATACCAGACTAAATTTTATGGCCAGACAGTGGTCATGATCGAGTCCCAGATTGGAAAATAACCGCGTCCAGAGTAAAGGGCGAAATGTCAAATTAATTCATAATTCATGAAGTAAGGGTTACGTACTAAAAATAATGTAGGTTGGCTCCAAGGTTCGTGGAAAATGTATGTTAAACGCATTTTCTACGATTACTCTCAAAAGCATAAAACCGAATTCGCACAGTATTTGATAAAACATAATAAATCGCAGATAGGGACGTAGGCATAGACTTAGGTACGGTGGGGCAAGGTGGGGCGTTTGCCCCACGCTGGCTGGCCGATGCATGACCTCTGGAATTGACAACCGAGTTGCGTTTTCAAATTTACAGCACGATGGATGGTTATTCTTTCTTCCGTTCGTTTTATTTGTATTCATAGAGCCTAAAGCATGAATATGTTGTAGAAGCCTACTTTTCTCGATACCTACTCAGTGGCGGCGTAGAGTAGATTGGCACCCGGGGCGGTTTTGTGTTGAGCACCCCTACTTAAAATAAAACACCAAATGCTTACGAGACTTTATTTTACTAAAATATTCAATCGCATTATCAAAATTGATCTCCCTGTCTCTTTCAATTGATAACATCGGACGATTGGTTAGTTGCGCTTGGCTCATTGTGGACTAAACTTGGAATATACTCAGAATAGCCCCATTTTAAAATGAATCTGAGAAGCTCCAATGTAGTCCATTGAACCGCTTCTAGAGCAGAAATATTGGCGGCTTCCAAATGGCGTCTCAATCTTAAAATCTCCAACACGATGTCCTCTGCTGAAAATTCAGTTTTAACAGATTTGAAACAATTTCACAAAGATCTTCTTCTGGTGATGTTACCAACGTTTTAGGCTGAATAACACCCTGAGTAACCAGAATAAAATGTATTGCCCTGTAACGATTGTCTAGTTCCTCGTAAAATCTATCGTCACATTCTAACATTGCTCTCTGCAGCTCCTCTGGTAACGTAAGTCCAGCATTTCGGGCCATTTCTCTAGACATACGTTTTCAAAATCTCCTCCTTCCTCTTTTTCCTTCAATCGGAATGTCTCGGAAGTCCTCGCATTTTTTGTTTCGTAGCAAATAGCCTTTTCCACTATTTGGTTGCGTTGATATTCAAGAAAATTTTGAAGAGCTTTAATTTTTATTACACTTTTCCAAAGATAGCCCAGATTTTTGTATATACCTACTTTTTCGTCTGATTAACTTCTTCTAGGAAAACATACGTACCAAAATAAAAGATAGCATAGAAAACTGAAGTCACACAGAGTTGGTATGAGTGTTGAAGCTGCTTCTCTTCTTTCAACGCTTTATTTGCTGGTGCTGGGATCACACATCTCTTCGAGTGTTGATACAAGCTTCTCCAAATTATTCTTCAGTGGTTTAACGGCGTCGTGATGAGCACTCCATCTTATCTCTGATAGTCGTTTAACGGACACGCCTACAATTTTCATTAATATTTCCCACCGCGATCAGACCAAGCGCAACATGAATTCATTATTTTAGGGAATTAGAAATTACATTTAAAAATAAAATATAGTTGCGATGCGTTTTAAAATATGATATTAGTATGTAAGTAGCTAGTTACAAGAGTAAGTAGTTATTTATTGATATGTCTTTACAGAGGGAGATATTGTGGGCATTCTTTGGCTGTACGAGTGAGTTTTCGATGTCACCCCTCGGTGCTTGGCACCCGGGGGCGGACCGCCCCCTCCCCCCCCCCCTTTCGCCGCCACTGTACCTACTCTAGATTTTTATTTTTGCCCCTCCCTTCTTTAGCAAAAATGCATATTTTGAAATAAGTTAGTACATCTATTTGAATTTAGATTTAGTTTTCGCGAATGAATGAATGCAAGTCCTGGAAGTGGAAATTAACCCATTCGAGCTGAAACTCGGCAGTTTGGCACTCATTGTCGATGATAATATAGTTATTCGTTTTTATAAAATCCAAAGTCATGTAACTTATGAATACTCTTTAAATAATGTAATATTGACACCAGTCACTCAGATCAGGGACTTAGGTGTTATATTTGATGAAAAGTTAACATTTACTTTGCACGTAAATGAAATAACAAATAGAGCTATAAAAGTGCTTGGTTTTATATGCAGAACAGTAAGCGATTGTCACTGGAATGTTTGAAAATATTGTTGTACGCTTCTTTAGTAAGAAGCCAGGTAGAGTATAATTCACACATTTGGTCCCCATTGTATAAAATAAATTCCGACAGTATAGAAAGGGTACAGCACACATTTTTAAAATTTGTTAACTTTAAGCTGAATACTCCAATTCAAAATATTAACTAAGTATGTCCTTTTGATGAAACAACTCAACTTAATTACGCTGTCAGATAGGCGGATCATCTCTGACCTTGTACTATTAAATAAAATCATTAATAATTGCATTGACAACCCTGAAATTCTCGCGAAAATAAGATTTTACGTACCGACCAGAAATACGAGGCAAAGTGCTGCCTTCTTCTGTGACAATTTTAAAACAAACTATGAGGCTCATACACCTATAAGGGAACGTACCCATACTACGTGACCAACTTTTTGCAATTTTTAACCCCCCCCCCCCCCCCCCCTCCGCCCCCCCCCCCCCCCCCGGTGACCAAAAACCTAAGCCCGCCGCCGCTCATTTGTACCAAGCGTGACATTTTGAAGACCCCCACCCTCTAAACGTGTCACGTAGTCACGTAGTATGGGTACGTTCCCTAAAATAGATTACATCATTTTGGTAATAAATTTGGGAATATTGTAGACATGTTTGCAGATTCTGTATTAGTTATAAAACGAAGTCTTTATAATTACTTTAATGAAATTTATGATTTTAATTTTAATTAATTTTATTTTTTACTATTAATTTAATCATTATAATTGTGTACTACGTACCTGCCTAACTATAATGATCTATCTTTGTAAAAGCCCACTGGGGCGTAAATAAATATCAACTTTTGTTGGCACTCACGGACACACGCGCTCACACACGCCTTTCTCTGAATTGGCTACTAGCCGATCTGAAAATTGAAAATAGATGTATTATAGTAGTAAAACTTTGTTTTTATTACGGATTGATTTGTTTATAAGTCTATATTCACCACCATAAATAAAAACGTTTGGTGGGAATCACCCGTCGTTGCTACAAAGATATGACCGAATTTTCACTTGAAATATTGCCTACCAGTACCTACCTAATATTATTGCATGATTCGATTTCACGTTATTTTAGTACGAATCAGTAGTCATTGTCACAAAACATTATTAAGTATTATGTATCCAAAAAAATATGTAGCATTCTTATCTACTTCGATGTTACTCGTGAAAGATGTTTGACTAAATTAAAATAATGAGTGAATTTTGATGGCCCTTCAATCAGTTAGTAATGATTCCGAATATTTTTGTTATTATTAGTGCAACCTCAATAATTATAGTATATACTATATTACAATAACAATTTAGCAGTTGTTGATGTATAAATAATAATGATTTTTTTAATTATTACCACGAGGGATTCCTATTCTACTCGCCCACGTTTATACCGTAACTCATTTCAGCGTCAGGCGTCAGTAAATAAGTAGGTATTTGGTTCTACGCATGTTCTACGACAACTCAACAAAGTGGCATTTCAATACCCCAAAGTTATGATTTTTTAACAGTTCATAACCTAACCTAACGTAACCTAATGAACCATATTTATTATTAAAGTTTCCTCAATTTTAATGTTTTATCAAAGGAGGTGATGAAGTTGCATGTTGTTGAGTTGTCCGGTCAGCTAAATATTCGCAATGGGTTAGTGTGTACGGAATATCAAACTAATAATGTGCGGACAGCAAAAAGGGGAAACACATATTTAAACTTACAATGAAAACTCGTCGAATAGTATGTACCTACCTACTGCGGTAAATCTGTGACACCCACTGCCTAAAAAAACAGCAACCCACATCAACCTACCCTGTGACTAATGGCAGAGATGGCGGGAAATATAATATTACAAACAAATATTTTTCCTTCCCAGAACTTCATATCCTTCCTTTCCTCAAAAGACCCTCGGCAGCATCCCCAAAGATGACGTAGGCCCCGAGGGATTTTTTTTCCTTAGGGATTCCTGTGTGAAGCAAATGTAAAAAAATACTCAATAATAATATTAAATACGTAGGTACCTACATAAGATCGAAATTTGAAGACGCTCACATTGTTATTGGTATCTACTTTATTGTACGTAGCATGTAGGTGTAGGTACATACTGTGAATTCAACACAAAAAATATATTTTCGGAGAATTTTTTGAAAATGTTCGAAGTTCGAATTATGAAAAGTCATTGCGTGGAATCCGATTGAAATGGATAGAATGGCCGCTTGCCATTGCCATTTGTTTTGGCATAGACGGTGTAGACACGGAAGGACCATAATAATTGTACTCTCACTAGGTAAGTTTTAACCATAATTATAGTATACGGGCATTTTTTCAATCCAGCCATTGATATTACATGAAATCAAACATTATTACTTTGAACATTAAATTGAACATTAAAATTTTCATTTTTCAAAAAGCAATCAGCTGTTCGGTGAAGCGCCGCGAACGCGACTGGCGGGGGAAACGGGCAACTCTTTGACAAAAAATGAAAATCGATTGTTGTGCGGTTCGAGCGTAGTTGGAAATATTATAGCCAGACTGATTCACATTTCCTCGTCAAACAAACCACTAAATCAAAAATCAACTGAGAGCTTTCAAATGCTCGGTGAACATGTTTCTAAATAGGTTATTTCAAGTTACCATTCTTGTGTTAACATTCTAACCTTGCCACGATCGTAGATTGAAGTGGTCTGTCAAAATGATATTTCAAAAAATTTAATCAAAGATTGAATGATATTATATAAACAACGTCGTTGAAGCATGAGATCGGGGTGCCCAGTTTATTATGCACCGGGTGATTCATTCGTCGCGTTAATTGTTATTGATTTAATCGCACTTTGTTGACGGCCCTAAGCTGAAATGGCTTTCAGTTCGGCGTCCCTGTTGAAGGCCCCGAGCGCCCTGGAACAGTTACTGGAGGAAATCAATTTTCAGAGAACGAAGGAAATGCGCCAGTTATTGAAAGACGGTGAGATTTTGTTATGTATTTATTATTTGACTTTTCAAATTCATCGCGTAGTTTGTTATGTTGGCATCCTGATTACTGCAAGCATTGGCCAGTTTTATAAATTTATCATAGATCGATTTTGGTAACATCTGTCCATTTGGGATTGGTTTATTTATGCATCTGTCGATCTGTCATATTTTGACAATCGATTGTTTATTTATTTACATTATAATTATATGTGCAGCATAATTTTGTAAAACATAACCGTATCAATTTTGGGTGCTTTTATTGTTTAGTTCATGCTTTTCAATATGCGGGTTTTTCTTCATCTTTCAAGATCTGGATGTCAGTTTTACATCTGTTTCTTCCATGTTACCACATCGAATAAATTTAATATGATGGTATTGGATGTTGTAAATAAGAATGAAGACCGAAATTCCGAAACCCGAAGACATATTAAATATTCTCGTTGCAACGAATTTATATTTGGGATACAATATATTGGATCCAATCAGAGGATCAGGAAAGGACAGCTTCGTTACTTTCGAGGAATTTCTTCAGTTTGCCGTTGAATGCAATGTTGATTTTATACTTCTGGGGGGTAACTTATTCCATGATGCGAAACCATCGCCTGGCTGTTTGCTCAAATGTACTAAACTGTTCAGAAAATATTGTTTCGGGGACAAACCCATCGAATTCGAGATATTTTCCAATCAAAATTAAAACTTCAAACAAACGCTTACCGGTTCAGTAAACTACGAAGATCCCAATATCAACGTTTCATTTCCAGTGTTTTCTATTCATGGCAACCGTGATGATCTAATCGGCAGGGGAACCGTAAGTTCCTTAGATATTCTGTCAAAAATGGGACTCATCAATTACTTTGGCAAGTGGACTGAATACAGCCAGATTACTGTTTTTCTCATTCTGATGAAAGGAAAAACACAGCGGGGCTTGTACGGTTTAAGTTTTATGAAAGATAAAAAACTGGCACGATTCTTGAGGGAAGGCAAAGTCAAATACTGAAATTGGATTCAGATGGCGCTATATTTAACATATTCACACCAAAAAATAGTGAATCATATTCCAGAAGAAGTGCTTCCTGATTTCATTGATTTCGTTATCTGAGGGCACGAACATGAATGCCGAATTGATCCGCAAACGAATGCATCCCGGAACTTTCTTATTTCCCAGCCGGGCTCTTCCATTTCCACTTCCCTAGTCCACGGAGAGGCTACTCCCAAACACTGTGGTCTCTTTCAGATACTTGAAAAAAAACCTAACATGCGTAATCTAAAATTAAAAACTGTCCATCCATTTGTGTTTGAGATGATAATTCTGTCTGAAGAACATTTGGATGCTTCGCCGGTGGATGCCGTTCAAGAATTTTTAAAAATTAAGATTAAAAAGAATTAACAACAGCCAAAGATCAAAGAAGTGGACACTCCGTTCAACCCCAATTACCGCTCATCAGGCTCCTTGTTCTTTATGAGACGGACAACAATTCAACATCATCAGACCTCGTGGCCAATCCACAAGATATTATACTGCTCAAGAAAGAAAAGGTTAGCTTGAGGAACACTGAAGGCAAGAATAAGATAGACAGAGAAGCCTTAGACGAGATCATCTCGAGAGCGGACTCTGACGAGATAACCGTAGAGAATCTTTTAGAGAAATATTACAAAGAACGTCCCAGGTAAAATGTTTAGGAGAAGTGAATGATAAGTTTTACCCAGAAGGGGAACACTGAAGCATTATCGGAAGTCATAAAACTACAAAAGGACCAGTACTTGGAACACCTGATGAAGTTAGACTTAGAAGTGCTGGAACACATCTCAGTGTTGAAGCAGCAGTTTGAGGATCCCAGCAGAGATATGCTGAGGTGGGGGTCAAAAACCTGCACCTGTCAATCCAGACTTTATAAATGTTGATGATGCCAGCAGGGATAATGAGCTGATCGTGTTAGTTAGCCCTCCCACAGAGTCGGGAAGGAGCAGAGGTTGCGGTAGGGGAAGCAGGGGGGCGAGGGGGACCCTTGGAGCAGCTGCTACAGCCTCTAACTTCTCCTGCGACACGTCTCTTAACGTCACCTATCGACCAAGTTCCAGTAATGATGCTGCTACCAATTGGCTTACTTATCTGAGTCAACAAATAGTCACTTCTGCGCCCAAAGCAATGCCTAAAAGGCAAGCTAGGAAGTAACAATATTATCATGATTAATAATATGTTTAGGTATTTAATTTAAGCTATTCCTTCCATACAGTCTCAATGCTTAAAAGAAATCCTGTAATATATTTGCTTATAATTAACTACCTTTTAATCTCTTGTTGGCCTGCGTATCTTTGTATACTATGAAAAAATTATTTACCTGAATATAAACTGCTATTCTGGGGAAACCACTTATGGGAGACACATTATCTGGTAAGACGTTACAATTTACAAAAACATCATTTTGCAAAAACAAGTAAGTTTTTACAAAAATATAATCGAAAATTTAATATGGACAATCAAGAAGTTAACCCGTCTGCTTGGTTCAATATATTCGCACATCACAATCCGGAAGCCTGAGTTTCGCGGGTAAATTCTGAAACCGTCACTTTGGATCGAGATTGTAAAATATTTATGCCAGATAGCTTTCATATTTCAAAGACAATAAGAAGCATTATTTTGTTTTCTTTCTGGTTAAAAGAAAAAATACATATGTTTGCATGAGAGGAAGAGCTTTTAAAATGTAAGGTCGCTCGGAACGTTTTTGGTCTTATGAAAGTATAACGCGATTACGTGTTTTGGGATGTATTTATTCCTAAACAAGCAGACCTGTTAAGCAATGTTTTTGAATTGCATTTTTATTATAATCAGTTCTATTTTGTATGCATGTATGGAAAATAGTTCATAACGAAAACCTGAAGGAATTAATTACTTTCCTTATAAAAATATTATTTTTTTTACTAAAACTCTAAATTTGTATGCTTTTTACCATAAGCCGAACTCAAATATAACCTTTCTTTGACTCTAAAATTAAAAATACTAATTTCTGTTATGGGTCTGTCTGTGAGTGATTGTAACTCGGCAATTATAAAAAAAAACTAATTTCGGTTTTGGGTCTATCTGTGAGTGATTGTAACTTTGGGAATTATAAAAATAGTCATTTTGGTTGTGAGTTTGTAGCTAAACTCTTGTAATTAAAAATACTAATTTTCAGTAGTGGGTCTGTACCTAACTCTGGTAATTAAAAAAAATATTACTTTCAGTTGTGGGTCTGTATGTGAGTGATTGTAACTGTGGTTCACGGATTTTGAATTTAAGTGCCATTTTCAAGCGATAAAGTACCTTCATATAATATAATATTTTGACAAAATATTATTTTAATTGTCGTTTTCAGAAGTGGAACTTACGTGTCAAGAATCCAGACTCACCAGTGATTTTTCACAGGTCTAAGCTAGTATTATAAAAATTAAAAAAAACATTTATTTTTGGAGATTTCAATTTGCATGAATTTGTTTAAAGATTACATGAATTGAAAATTACACTTCACATATTTCATTATTCTTTTTTTAAATTTTAATATATTTTACTCTGTTTTTGTATTGGTTGGTATAATATGTTGGGAGCTCATCACCTAATATAGTTGTAATGAGTTCAGTGATTTGACTTCTTTACAAATGGAGGTCTACTGGAGATACACTTTTGCTTATATTTGTGTAACATCTAAGTAAATGGCATTAATTAATTCATTATAAATAAATAAATACGACCTACTCATTAGTAAATGGCAGTCTGCTGACTGCAATGGATATTTCATATTTTTTATACACGGCAAGTATTTTTTCCTCGATTTCCGCACTAATACATAATATTTCATTTATACCCGTGTACAGTTTTATAAAAACTACCTTCAGTCTCACAATATACCCCAATTGGGGATGCCATAGTCTCACTGACTCCAAATGGTAGGGAGCAGGTATTCACATTAAAAAAAAATAATAAAAAAGTACTGTCCGACCGAAACTAGTTTTTACGGCCGAAACCGAAACTTCCATATAGGGTCAAGTTTTTGTGGGAAAAAAATAGTCAATCTTAATCAATCAGCCTTTATTTTTAAATTATATATTAATCATTCAGTCTCTGATATTTGAACTAAAAATAAACATTACATAATTATCACTCCTTATTTCAAATTAATTATTTATGCGTTTTGAAATCGAAAACGTAAATCGCTTCGTAAATAATATTTAAAAAAGAAATAGTAGCTATTACCTATTTGAACATTATGAACAAATAACATAAAATAAAAGATAGAAAACAAAATTACTTTTTTAAAACTTAATTTGTTTAGGTACACTAAACAAAAAATACTCTTTCATCTAAAGAACAAAATAATTTGGGAGGCGGACATGGGTACCGCCGCCTCGGGAAACTTTATTGGGTAACCAACACCTCTGCCATAGGTCACCCCAAGTGGCTCGCTACGTTTGGTGATTTAGCAGGGGTGCCCGGGTTCATGGGATGAGGTTTGTCTAGGTCTTGAAACTGGATGACCAGGACACACTGAACCCCTGATTCCTACCCACCCCTTTTCCTTCTCAGAATTCCCCTCTCCTTCCTTTCCCTAAAAAACCCTCCACACAGCATCCCCAAAGATGACATAGGCCCTCAGGGAAATTATTTTCCTCAGGGCCTATCATGAACTAAATCATTTCAATGGCGAAATAAAACTTACCTGTTTCGAAATAATGTTAATTATAAACACCTTCAATTTCATAACAAATAAACCAAACTACCGCAAAGTTTGCGGAGCGAACACAAACAAGTGAATCAAGTCCTGAACAACGAGCGCGGACACAGCAAAATGATACTTTGTGGCTCGCAGTTTAGTTCACTGAACATGTCCGATCGTACAACGAAACCTCTCAAATTCAGTTTCGGTTTCGGCCATAGTTTCTGATGGATGGCGGCCGAAACCGAAACTAAGCTGAAACTCGTTTTTTGGCCGAAACTAGGCTGAAACCGAAACCGAAAGTTCGGTCGGACACTATAAAAAAGAACAAAGAAGAAATTATATCATTTTGTGAATTTTATTTCAAATTTTTGATATATTTGACCTACCACTCTCTGGTCTTCTACCAATTCATTCATGTCCTCAAAGTCCAACTCCCAAGCCCAAACCCATATCATACACTATACAAGGGTGGATCAATAAGTACTTGTGTTTGAGGACAGATGGTTTTGCTGAAGGAAGTTTATTTTACCATTGTGTACTGCCATCTATCAAACGACACCATATTAAATTTCGGACCGATCCATAGGTTAGATTTCATTTGGCACCCAGTTGTATCACCGTGTTTTGTGTTTCTCGATAAAATGGAAAAAGGGCAAAATCGATCCGTAATTCGCTCTTTACTTTTGGATGGAAAAACATGCAAAGAAATAAAAGTGAAAATGGATGCTGTCTATGGGGACCTTTCACTGTCTATCTCAACCGTGAGATATTGGTTTAACGAATTTAAACATGGTCACACATCCATTTTTGATGAGGTAAACTTCGGTTACCGAGGAAGTCGTTAAAAGGTCCATGACATTCTGATTCTGTTCACCGAACTAAAGTGCGCGAAGTAGCAGAGGACGTAGGCGTGTCGTATGGAACTGCAACAAATATTTTACTTGATAATCTAAGTGTGAGAAAGCTGTCAGCCCAATGGGTGCCGCGGTTGCTCACGGTGGACAACAAGCGGATACGACTGTCAATGTTAAAGCAGTTCTCTTTAAGCGAAATTCGCAAGAGTTTTTTGTCGTCACAGTTGATGAAATCTGGATACATTATTGCTTGCCGGAGACCAAACAACAGTCAAAACAATGGATTTTTCTGGGTGAATACGCCAATTTTCCGGCCGATGGCCCCATCGGCTGGAAAAATAGGCCACCACTTTTTGGGATTCAAAGGGAATAATCCTCATGGACTTTTTGCAGAAAGGAAGAAAAATCACGGGGCAGTACTATGGTGAATTATTGGACCGATTCAATAAGAAATTGAAGGAGACACGGCCCCATTTCACTAAGAAAAAAGTGCTGTTTCACCCCGATAACACACCTGCGCATTCATCCGGAATTGTCGCAGCCAAATTGCAAGAACTGCGCTATGAATTGCTGCTGAACCTACCATACTCGCCCAACCTGCGATTTGTTTCTGTTCCCCAACATGAAAACATACTCGGGGGGAAAAAGATCCAGCTCAAAAGAGGAGGTTATCGCCGAGACGGAAGCGTATTTTTAAGAGTTTGACGAAACGTGTTTTTGGAGGGGTTAAAGAAATGACAGAAACGTTGGGAAAAGTGTATCGACCTGAAAGGGAATTATGTTGAAAAATAAATTTTTAAATTGTGAAAAACTTGCATCTTCTTTCCTAACTTGGGTACTTATTGATCCACCCTAGTATATGTACGAACATATTGTATGCACTGTACATAATAACTATGTTAATAAATGTGCACTGTAAATAGTACAACACTATGAATATGTATGTAAACAATATCACTACATATATTTATTGACCGGCCAGTGGCTGAATTGGCATCGCATCTGGTGGCCACCCAGGCATCAGGAGTTTAATTCCTTGGCTGGCTAAGTACTCCATCATAATAGAAGCAACATTTTCCTGTGACGGTAGGAGGAGAATTTCAAATATTGTCGAGGTTATTCGTAACCTATGAATGTTTGTCTTTTGTTAAAAATAATAAAATAAATCATGTACAACAAACAGCCAGGCTCTGTTCGGAGACTTTCAAAACCTCTGACTGGCAAAATCAAGCTATGCTAGATAAATCGGACGAATGTTGATTCCACTATTTTTTGTCAGTATAAGTTCAGCAAATACATGAAAATACATTCAACGGAAGCAATCTTCCGAAAAGGCCCTCTATTGATATGCTTGGTGTAACTATAAGTGGCCAACTGAGGTTTGGGGGCTCCATCAAAGCCAGAGTTAAGCTAGTCTCTCAAAAACTGGGCGTACTGTACAGGGCCCGCAGACACTTTAATAGTACACACCTGCTAACCCAGTACAAATCGCAAGTGCACCCCACGGTTGAATTTGGCAGCCACCTCTGGGCTGGAGTCCCAAAATACCTGAAAAAACCCTCGGCTCTGTGCAGAAACGGGCAGTCCGTTTGATAGCTTTTCCTAACTAAACAAACAGATTTTTAGAGCACTGGCGTCAGATGGGAATACTATCCTTGTTCTACCGGTATTTCAATGGAAGATGCTCTGAGGAACTAGCGTCATTGATCCCTTCCGCACCAGTGTAGTCTGGAAACACGCCAAACATGCATCCAACATATCGACCTTCCCGAAGAAAAATGTCAGATCTGATAAAAATTTAAAATCTTGTTGGCTTATTTTAACTTCCTTTCGATGATTTAAAAGTCTTTATTTTTGAAGTTTTCAATGAAATGTATGAAATACATACATTTTTCTTATATGCTCTATTTTTTAAACTCAAAAACAGTAAAAATGCAGAAATGTAACTTTAAAAAGCCCTACTGCAAAACTACAAAATCGCACATCTGACTTTTTTATTTGGGACCATCGATATGTACATATCGAGAATGGGTCGCTTCTTTGACTTGTTCTTGTGTTCCAACAGCTCGGCTGTGGAACGATTTGCTGGCCTCTGGGTTTCCTCCTTCCTACAACATGGGTCTCTTCAAGACCAATGTTCATTCCTTTCTCTCCTCAAAAAGACCCTCCACACAGCATCTCATGACATAGGCTCCAAGGGAAATTATTTTCCTCAGGGCCTCCTGTGTGGAGTTAATGTAGGAAGTTTACTTTGAGCATTAATTAGCATGTATGCAGCCTGAGTTTCCATATCTCTTATCAATATTCGCTGTTGTCATATTAGGTGGCTCCTATGGCAATAATTTGATTTGATTATCATCAGATCTCATCTACATCCATAAATATCTTACCTGTTATAATTATGATCGAGAAGGCGTCGCCGTCGTCACCTATCTACTCGGACGATTGAAGATTCAATTGAATCCATGCATTCAAAATCCCCGTTTCAAGTACCAATCTTCACTCCAATATCAAAAAAATTCTGTATGCAAATTTAGAAATTTTGCAATATGATGCGAATATTCATCTGTACATATTTTTAAGTGATTGTTGTTTTGTTATTTTTACTGTTATTTGTCAAACTAAATTCAAAACATTTCTTATGTTTAGGATGCCGTTAAATTCTATATTTTATTCACTTGAAAATTATGTAGGAAAAGCTGTGTGTTTGTTCGAGAATTGTTTTTATAATATACTTTTTCGTAAGCGTGATCACTTACACAAATCACAACTGTGCTGGCTTTCTTTTGTAAAAAAAAATTACCCATTGCAAACTTACCTCAATTCCATTTCGCCAAAAATTTTGCTGATCGATTATTACCCTCAGTTATGTTGGTGAACTTAGCAGTCGCTCAGTTTGATTGGTGAAAGCAGCCGCAAGTGCCATTCCACCTATATTATTTGACACTTAGGGGGTATTTCGCCACCCTCTTTATAAGCACTATCCATCGGATAATTTATTAATTACTATTTATTAATCCTGAATTTATTCAGTAATCAAACCCATGAATAATGGCCACATATATCGGCATTTAACGGGCCACTTGAATATTGAAGACTCAAAATAGCACCGTTCATCTCTTTGATAATATCGTATAGGTTTGCCGAGTTTTTTACGTATTGCGAGTATTTATTTATTATAACAGATAGTTATTATAGATAGATGGTGAAACATCCCCTCAATTAAATAAATAAACTGTGATCTATTTATAAATTTGGAAATAACAGTCAACCAATACACCGTATTATTATTAGAAAACTTTATAAAGTCTTTAAAAATAATTAGTTTACCTCAAACACAATAATATAGTTTATTTACATTATTTTTTTACATGTAATCTCCCGAGTAGCCAAATTTCTGATAAAAGTTATTGATATCGACGCTGGAAAGGATAAGTGGCTGATGTGCCATACAGCTGTACGACACATCAGCCACTCTTCGTACGACGCATCAGTTACTCTTCCTTTCCAGCTGCATGGCGCTTAAGCAATTTATCCTATCCAGCGTCAAAATGTTATCTTTTATTAAACCAATATTTATTACTTACACCAGATTTAACACTATTAGTAATTGAATAAAATTATGAATTGATTCGCACTATCGTTTTGTAGTTTTTGTTGCTTGAAGCCTGCTTTTAATTCTATTTTAAAACAGACAAGCCAATTCTGCAAAATCCATTCAAACACAAATTAAGGAATTTTAACCTATAGTAAGGGGGCATACATTAATTACGTGAGCTCAAAAGGGGGAGGGGAGGGGGTCCAGCAAAATCTCACATTACTTGAAAAGAATATACGAAGTGGCCCAAATTTATCTCACCAAGGAGGGTGGGAGGGGTCTAGATTTGAAGAAAAACCGCTCACGTAATTAATGTATGCCCCCTAAGTATTCTATTCCATTCCAAAGTTTTATGAACTGGCTATTGGTGTGTAAAATGGCATTTTCTCGTAATTATTTTGCATGGATTTTAAAACAAAATTCATATTTCATGTGAGATAAAAGTTTTTTTTAAATATATCGTTGATCTTAAAAAAATATTTTTGCCAATTTTGAGTATAATACATTCAAATTATTTAGTTTTAAACAGACCCTGCCATTTATTTTTTATTACACATTTTTGTAAAAAGGCAGTAAAAAATAAACCTGTGAGGTTCTACTGCTTTCTTGTTATAAATGTTGAATTCACGCTCTCAACCAATTGGTTGAAATGAACATGTGTTCCTGTATCATAGATAATACTAGCCTTAGGGTGTTTTTATTTGCATGGTGATACGAGTCTACGGGCTGGCATTAAATTTTCTGTAGTTGGGAAGGTTGGGGAGTAAATATTGCACCGATTCAATTATTTTCAACACATTTATTTACACAAAGAACAGTCAAACTAAAAGAAAAAAAATGTTTGAAATTTGTTCGTAACATTGGGGAATGTATAAATACACAGCATTATGCAACAGTCATTATTGCACAGTACTAGTACTGTTACTGTAGAGAAATAAATTATTGTACAAGTTTTGATAACAACTTGATTTATATTTAACATTAAAAAGTACAGAAATTATAATATTATACGTAAATAAACGCCGATCAAGAAGTATAAAAAATTATTCTGATTTAATTTTAAAATAATACAAAAACGATATGGCCCAGTGTAAAATGATAAAAATCAACACCGAGTATATTATGAAGTGATTTAAAAGATTTTATTACAACATTAAATACTTATACAATAAACACATTACAAAAGCAAAGAATTCTATTGATGATTAGTACAGTACAGTTTATTTATAATATAACAATACGGGAGATTCCTAGAGATTCGTACAAGTCAAAATCAGACACTTTCAACAATCAACTTTTAGAATATTAATATTTCAATATAATTTCTCTTTTAATTACGAATTTTGCTACACATAGAAATAAGGGTTCGTTGCTAAGGCAGTTTAAAGCCAGACATACCTCCCTCTTATTATACATAGGGGTGATTAGTCTTGGAAAAGTTACATACATAAGTAATATCAGTAAAGGCACTTTTCTTTAAGTTAGAATACACTTGTTTGGTTATCCCATTCAGAACTAAGTATGGATTCATTACCCTATTATATGAAGTTGGTACATCGATACACCGTAAACACGTAACGTAGAGAGAAGTCATGAACATTTCAGAGGTGAACTTTAGTATTGTAAAAGTTATAAAAAGATAAATATGTATATAGTATTACAGATACATATTTCTATTCTTATAACTGTTGATTCTTGATACAATTCCATAGTAAATAACACAATTAAAAACACTACATAACTTTTTTCCACTTGTTTTTTATTTACTGAACCAGTTTCACCCTGACACGGGAATCGTCAGACGGAGCCAAGTGGGAAAAAGCTATACAGCGAGGAAATAATACACTTACAAAAATACGGAGACATATATGTAAAGTTGATGAACTTTTAGATTCGGGATTTGTGGTGCTGCAAGGAACGACCTACTGGACAGACTTATTCGTGCGGCATTTCCTCTTCCAAGATGAACAAGCCATCGACTGTGACGATCTGCTGTTCTTCGTGAGGAAGAAACATGTCAAGGGTTCATCCCGGTACCTGCCCAAATACGAGGTAACACTAATTTAAAAAGCGCTAACACGACACCTATTCTTGTATAATACCCATCATGATAATATTATGTATATAAATATTGAACATCCATCATATACGATTATGTAGAAGAGTTTGAAATATATTTGTTTTTTATACTTATAAAAATATATTAATAAGACCTATCATTTTTATAAATATCTTTTGGAGAAGGAGCTAAATTACAAAAGAGAAGAACGGAGAACGCCTTCAGTTGTATGTACTGAGATGTGTCCACTGCTAGCGCTAGCTGCATTTAGTAAATAGATCTGTAATCATGTCAACATATGGCCAACATAGTGGACAGTGAGAAGCCAGCAATAATCAGCACATCCATTTAGCAAACAAACTAAGTAAATTCATTCACAGAAGGGTCTTCTTTCTAAACAACTATTCCGTAACAGTCTAATAGTAAAACTTCTTCATAGCAAAATTGATATGATCTAGGTATTTATCTCTCGTAATTGTTTCCATTCAATATAATATTCTATCCCAAAACACTTACAGGCAAGCGAGTCTTCACAGCCATTAATTGCTGTAATAAATCGTGTAACATTTATGAACCAAATTTATCACATACACACATTAAAATAGTACTAAACTTTACTACATTTCGGGCTATTGATGTTCTCGCAGACATCCGTGGACGTGTTTCGGAAGGATTCCAAAAAGCTGCCTATCGGAGACCCGGACATAGACTGGGAGGAGACTGTCTACCTCAACCTGATCATCCATCAGTTCGACTACACTCTCACTCTGGCCATCTGCACTCGCACCAGCCCCAAGGAACTGCAGGTCCTCAAGAGACACTCCCAAAAGGTAGGTTCACCGTCACTGTCTTTATATCCCCTTCCCAGACTCCGTCATCCGTCACACTGATTCCACCAGACCTTGTTTTTATTGTTCTATCGGGGAGCCATTCCTCGGAAGCTCACTATCACATTTGTAGCTTAAACACGACACTTAAATACGGGCTCCTTAGAGCCAGCAAGATGTTCACGGCAGCGGCACGGGCACCGCCACTAGCTGAGGCGGCTGAACAGTTTGGCTTTGGGCCACGGCAGCGGCCAGTTGTATTGTCTGGGAACCGGACCTCTCACATTCTTTTCCAAGTAACTAAAGAAGAAGAACCACCACTCGCGAGATATCATTCCGGGGGTACCGTGCCGCAGCGGGCGAGCCGCCAGAGTGTGATAAGTCCAAAAGAGTCTGGTGGTGATGTAGTACGCTATTATCACATCTACCACAAAGTGCGCGTGCGCCAGCAGGATGAGCAGCACGCCCGCAGCCGCTGCCGCGCCCGCCGCCCAGTGGAGCGCCAAGCCTCGGCGCGGGCTGTACTCGGCTATTATCAGATAACTTAACACTAGGATCATGGTGTGCCCGCTGTAAATGGAGTCTCCGCAGTATATGTGCTTTCCGTTGATAGACAGACCGAAGCCCGAGAACAAGTACACCATTCTCTCGAATATGAGCAGCGGCGTGGTGTGGTTGGACTTGGGACTGCAGTAGTACGTGGTGCTGGACACGGGCAGAACCGTCACGTACATGGTGACGGAGCGATATAGATACAACAGTCCCACCATAAGGAATATCCGGCGGGCCACGATGAAGCGATGTTTGTGGAACACCACGACGGCGGCTGACGTGGCCGTAGAGAGCATGATGAGGATCTCAGAGGCGGATAGCGCCCACTCAATGGGAGCCACGTTGTCCAAGAATATATCGGGGAGTGGACCGTAGGTGGCCCGATCTGGTACTCGCTCGTGCGTCAAGGCAAGCGACATCATGTTGATGGTGACGCAGCAGAACAAGAAGAGAAAGGATATGACGGTCTTCCATATCTCTTTGGGGAAGCGTTCCTCCCTGCCCACAGGAGGAATCTCAATCTGGAAGTCTCCGTTCGGCAAGGCGGGATGGCCATTGTGCGGGGGCACCGGGCCATCCTCGGGGTCAGGGTCGGACTCGTCGGGGGGGCTGACGTTGAGACAGGTGTCTCGCTTGATGCAGCGGGCCAGGAGGGGCTGGCGCTGCATGCGCTCGGCTTGGCTGGGCATGCCGCTCACGTCCACCGCTCCCGTGCCAGATGACTCTCGCCGCTCCTCGGGGTTCTTGCGTTCCGAGAACTTGTTTTTGGAGTTGTTGTTCAGGTCATTTCTCTTGAGGAGCGAGTTGTGGTTTTCTAGGTACGCGGTGTCGGGGGCGATAGTCACATCTCCTAGGTGCCGGGTGTCCTGCGGGGACTGCGAGGGTGGGGGGGCATGCACCAGCAGCTTGTGGGGCTCCGAGAGAAAAGTGCGCACGGACTGCAGCAGGGGCTCCGCCGCATGGGGCGCCGCGGGGGCCGGGGGAGCACTCCCGCTAGACACAGTCATCCACCCACTCGCTGCTCCAAATGTTCCTGAAAGAGACAAAAAAAATTATGAAAACATTTATCGAAAAAATGATTAAACACAAAAATTTAAGTTAGGGTATACGTAGGTACCTACTACATTCAATTATTAAACAAAAATTAATTTTCTGACTATATTGTAAAATTAACTAAATAATGTTACCAAAATCATTGAATTTAATTTACTGTATTTCGCAGAGAACCATTTAACTGAATAATGTGTAAACATTTCAATTTACAATGTCAACATTTTCATTCTGTGAGATTATAGTGACAGTTCTGCTAGGTTTGTTCATTTTTGTAATTTGTAGGTTTTGTTTACAAAAGGTTAATTTGACAGGAGACGTGGGCAAAGGTACACAAACTGTTGCATTATTAAATAAGTTATCTGACACCAGACCGCAGACCCTTCAGTTTAGATTGTACTCGCAAGTGAAATTAAAAATGCAGGTGTTCAAACACAGATAAAAATAGCATAATCTCCGAGGTTCTGTCAATTTTTATGCAAAAATTTGTGTATGATTTTACCGATTTTTGTAAAATCATTGTATGTACAAGTTTTTCGTTAAATATGTTGGCATTGTTCTACCAAGAATAAAATTAACATATTTTGTTCATATTCGTATTGATTCAAGTAGACTGAAACAATGGTTAGTCGTACACATGGTAGTAAACTATTAATTGACTCACATTTAGCACCTGTCACAAATAAGGTTTCGAATCACAACAAAACGCTCGCAGTAGAAAACTTAACGGTTTATTGTCATCACTTCCACTTGTTACAGCCGTTCCGTATTAATTACTTCCTCTTTCAAAATAGAATAATTTTACCTGGAGATAAGTTATGCAGGTGTCAGAGCAACGAACCAGCGGCTATCAGTGATGCCAACTTAGCAACTTTATAGCTAGATCTAGCTATTATTTGATGTCAGACAGCTACATTTTAATGAAACTTGTAGCTAAACTTTTTAGCTACTTTTTATAGCAACTTTTCGTCATTGTTTGATATTTCGATTTCGTCATGAGAGAACATAAAACGCTACGTCGTATAGTTAAAAGTAAAAAACAAACGCGACTCTATGGTCATAGACGCTATGGTATAAGTGGCGTTAGCCGGAAAATCCCCGTTTCCTGCTGCACTAGCTCTCCCTTTTTGGAGTACAGTGCCACAATCTTTGATATTTCTATGACATATTTGTTCACAACTAGCGACACCACCACCGGAACAGATAACTTTGTGGCACTGTAATATTGTTCTGTTCGCTAGCTAGCTACGACAGACAGAATACAACCAAAATAGTACGCACTACTCTTATTCTACCTTGTGTTGTTTTGTTTTATCCAAATAAAACCTGGAAATAAAACGATTGTCAGAATTTAGAAGATTGGGGGGGGGGGTTAAAAATTGCAAAAAGTTGGTCACGTAGTATGGGTACGTTCCCTTATCTACTTAGTGTAACGTTTAGCTACTTCTAGCAACTTTTTGGGGTAAAAAAAACTGGCAATCTAGCAACATTTGTAAGATGTCTAGCAATTTAGCACAGCTAACTGTTGGCAACACTGGCGGCTATATTTGCAAACATTTACATTTTTACAAACGTGTCCAAATACGAAAATCCGGACGACCCGAATGTTATTTTCCGCCCGGAAATGTCAACCGAGACCGAGACAACCTTTCCCCGGGCCGGATTACGAATCCGCCACAAAGGACCCCCAATCGATCAAAACAACTCCATCCGAAGAATAACAAACGGTCCACTACAAGTTATTCGTGGATTCACCTACCTTTTTTTGCTCAATTTCTATTTTCTCACACGGGACACCTTTTACTCATGATTGCGATCGTCAACACACAACAACGTACTGTCATCTTTTGCGCAAGCGTTTCGCGCGTCACCACATTTTGTAAATAAAACTTTTTTGCACAGTAATAAATCGCCTAAAAATATTGTTTTTGATCGTGGAGCGATTGCTTTTGTTCCGAGTTTTGAGTGACTGACTGCGCGACCGAGGATTGGGGACTGCGATTGATTGGACCGGGATTGGACGAATGAGAATACAATATACAATAGCGAGTCAGTAGTAGTTTGTGACGTCAGCGAGGGCCGGGAGCTCTGCGCAGCCGCGGCGCTCCCGCCTGCTGCCATCTAGCGCGCCTTTCTAGGAACTAGCGCTACTACCAATACTGTTTACGTACTCTCTGCAGACGGCAGTCCATTGGGCAGACAGAGACGCAGCATTCTCGGCGCCAAAGCCAGACTATCTACGATGGCGATGGGGTGTTATGCAAAAGTCAGTCAACCGGCGCTTTTATGAAAACAGAATTATAAATTTAATCCTGCCAACAATCTTCAGTTATCAGTTTAGGCATAACAATAGTATACTGTATGAGGTATTTATTTTAAATACAGAATTAAAATAATTTTCTGTTAAAATGCATACCTAAGTATTATAAGTACCTATTAGGTAGGTGTTTTATAGTTTGTCTGAATTCTTGAAATAATATGTTTAAATTTTGATAAATGGGAACATTCATAACAAAATCCGAGTTCATTGAACCAGATATACAATCACTCACAACCCGCATCCAACATTAGTATGTTTGATGATGAGATGAATGACGCGATGCTTGGACTCCATGATGACTGGGTACCTAACTAATGAATGTAAGTTTAGTATTTAGTAGAGGATAGGTAGGGGACAGAGACAGAGAGATAGAACATAATAATTAAACGATCACCAACCACATTGACACGGAAGGCGAGTTCACGCAAATCCTATGTATAGCATTGTGTATTATTAATTGCAGAGTTTGTTGAAACACAATGCAAGTAGTGTCAACCATCAGTTTCAGCAAACCGAATCGATGTTATGGCACTGGCACTATTATTATTTGAAAAGCGTGTTGAAAAACTCGATAAACCCATCGGAGCACGCTAACTTTGCTAATGATAAATATAAACGCTTTTTATATCTAATTAATATTGGTAGTGCTCATTTGGGCACCTATTGACTTACCCCCGTACTAATGAACTTGTTTTAAACTTTACACGACTGATAAACAACCATTTACCATACTACATTAATGGTTGTGTAAAATCTAATACAAGCTTATTACTTATTTTATTAGTAAGGCCCTAGGATGTAGATAACGCAGCAAGAGTTGACTCCAATACAAAAAATTTAGCATTGAATTTTTGGCGCTTCTACCGGCGAGAAGCAGCCCTTTGCATTTTTTACGCCTACTTACTCGTATGTAACCAGCGGAAGAGGGACTGCAATACAGCAAGTTTATATGCTCGTTGTAAAATAATGTTGTTATGAAGCTTACAGCGTGTCCTATTCACACCGGTTCCAGTTCGATCGGGTGAATGATATCGCGAGTGAAATACCTAATCTTAGTTTGTTCTGTTCGCCTCTGCTAGATACTATTTGCTTATTTTACTTTTCATCTCATTTATTTGTTGAACTACGTCTGAATACTGTAATAATAAATATAGGATATAGACAACATATCTATCAATATAGATCCATGAAACTAATAATTTAAAAAATATATAATTCTAGTTACTTATATAAAATTCTAACATTGTTGATTATGATTATTGATTACGCATTTGAATTCAGTCCTGAAGATTGTTACTTATAAGGGTATTTCACCATCATCTTCACAGTTCATAGATTGATAACGTACATTTTAATTAATTAGTTAATTAAACACGATTTATTTATTTAAAAAGTCCGAGTTCTAATCGGTATTTGAATATATGAAGAGTTACTATAAATAGAATAAGTTAGCCGAGTTTTTTTTTTTATCTGTTGCAAGTATTTATTTGTTTATTTTATCGTATGGATAAGCTATCAGGAGGATGGTGACATAACCCTCAGATAAACTCTATTTTAATAACAATGAAATAAAACAACATTCGGCATGCGAAAATACATTTCATATTATAACCGACTTCACCACGCTTTGGTTACAAACTGAATTGTGTTTGTTTTTATTTTTATTAAAGTCTAAACTAAACACACTGTATGTAAGTTATGCATCTGTGCGAGTACTGTGATGAAGTCAACAAGATTGATAGACCTTATACCTACATCCGCGCACATAGCACCACGACAATCAGTGTTCATTTAAAATGCTTGCCATTTATTTGTTATCTTCGACATGCTCAGTGCAAATGCATGGCTAACCTTTGTTTTTCTATCGATTTGCATGTAAAACCTTTTTCTAATTAAAGGCAAAATTGAAGTGCAGCCCTTTTTTTAAACAGTGATTGCAATAACTTCAAATTACTCAAATTCGAAGGAAAAACTTGTAGTGACCAACAACAGGTGCTGTTGGTCACTACAAGGACGGAAATCTTAAATCTACTCGACATCCCAAAATTAAGAACATCTTTTGGCAAAAAAAAACATAATTATATAATCCTTCCAAATGAAATTAAAAACATCATAGATAAAAAAAGTTTCAAAACGACATTAATGCATAGTCAACAAACTTGTAAAAATCAACGCACATGAAAATGAGGAAATCATGAGAAAACACCAAATGTAACACCAACCTACAGTCATGAATCACTAGTGAAGAGACTGTGAATACACTAATTTACTTCGTATTTTTTTAAATGGTCATTAATAAAAAGAAAATAATAAAAAATCAGAGTGTGTAATTCACACGCTGTAGAAGTGAAACTAGAAAGTCGCTAGATGTCGCTTTCTTTTCTTTTGCTTGTTTTTTTAAAGTGGTTTGAAGATTGGATATTTATTTCACCAAATAAAAATGTTAATTTTTTTTATTTCGTAGGATTCGAACCCCCATTCGCTTGATGTCTGTGTCTCTGGCCGCTGAGACTTGTCAGGCACCTTGCCAACTACGCTATGGAAGGCACGCACCGAGATGCGAATATACCCCCTTATATTAGAACCGAGTATTTGTGTAGAACTGAGTTGTGATCACGGACATATGGATGTCTATGGTTGTGATGCATTTCCGTTTCACCCGAATTTCAAGTCACTAACGGCGCTAAGGAAGTTTCACTTCAATAATTATATTCGCATTCACCCTATCTACATGTGTTTGTTATTTTCTAAACAAAAAAGTTTCCAAAAAGTAGAGGTATAAAAAGCGGCGCGCGCGGCGTATCACAGAAATAACATGCTCCGGAGCAACAAGTGTTTGTAAATGGGGTAGTTCAAGGTAGAAGGGGTTAAGATGTTCATAGCTGAAAAACATTGGCTAATGTACAAATAAAAAATTGTGGCTCTTTCGATTGCCGTGGGGATGTGGGGGAGTTTGGGAAGATAGTCACAAAAAACCTTGAAGAATCGGACTTCCCGCAAAGGAGTTTACAGTGATTTGTGAAATAATATAGGGTAATAAATGTTTTAGTAGCAATTTGTTTAGTAGCGCATAATCCGTACACTATACAAATGACTGTACGACGTACGTGTACATGGCTTGAAAAGGAAGCCATTTTGCTTCAAAGCACTGCCATTAGCTATTAGTAACAAAGTATCGCATACAAATTCTATCGACTACGAAGTGCCCATGGTGTGAATGCGGCTTCGTATCCAATTTTCTTTTACATTATCTCCACAGAGGAGGCCCTGAGGAAAGATATCCCTCAGGGCCTATGTTATCTTTGGGGATGCTGTGTGGATGATCTTTTTTTGGAAATAAGGAAAAAGGTATGAGGGATGGGTAGGAATCTGGGGAATGTGTTCAGGAGTAACGAACGTATGAATCCATCCCCCCACAGCGGTGCAGGACGATGGGTCGAGAGAGTCCGGCTGGAGAGGACAAAAGCTCTCCCTCAACCAGACTCCGCTCCAGCTGCCACGCAGTAGGTGGGCAAAAGCATCCACCGCCAAGGCCTAGACAAACCTCACCGCATGAACCCCGGCACCCGCACTAAGTCACCAAACGTAGCAAATATCGACAAGACTTGTAGCAGCTATTACATAAATTATTGTTCTAATTCCTTATTTATCTAGAAAATAATGCAAGCATTACTCAGATGATGTTGGTGTTCCTTTTTTACCAAATAATTGTAATTTAGATTTTTTGTGTATGGAAATTTCTGCTCCATTTTTATTTTTATTTATTTATTTTGTGAAAGATTAGTCATTCATTTCCAGCACAAGACTTCTTATTTTTAACATTTTGATCAGTTTTAACGTTATATAAAGAAATTAATTATACCTATACACTGTTTTAGAAATTCCATTCCTCTTGTCATGGATGTGCTGTGCTAGAATCTTTCTGTCGTGTGGTATCTTGAATAAGTCGCGGTTACGACTACGACTGAAGTTATTTTCAGACACTCAGTATTCCATAACATAACAGGTATAATAATAACCATGAATATGGCAAGGTCAAATTATAGTAAAATCGAACAAACGAGAAGTATCTAATCTTCTTGATGTATGTATGAGTCATTCCATGATTTTTGTTCTTATTTTTGATCCTCGCTGTAAACACTACATCTGAGGTCAGAATATTACATAATTAAATAAAAACAACTCCTTTCGCGTTTAATTATCATCTTTGACCATGGCACTCGTCATGTTCGCACGCACATACACAGGAGTAAGTAAATAATAGATACACAATTATCTCGAAACTTTCCACCTTCAAAATATGAATGGGCCTCTTTTTTGCTTGGTTTATGGTTGCCAAATATATTTTTCAGATTTAAAAATAAACTATAATCTGAAATGTGAGAATCTCTAGTAGTCAATGTCGTTACAATATCTCTATAACTTTGTATATATAGGGTGTAACAGCACGTACCCGAAAAACATTTTTCCATCACACGTTGCAACTGAGTGGATGCGGCGGGTAACGTGATAAGCACTCCGTCTCGTTCCAGCAGCACGTTTTTTTTTTTTACATGAGCTCCACATAGGAGGCCCTGGGAGAAATTATTTTCCTCGGGGCTCAGCCTATGTCATCTTTAGGGATGCTGTGTGGAGGGTTTTAAGGAAATGTAGGAGAGGAGAGTTCTGGAAAGGAAAAAGGTTTAAGGGGTGGGTAGGAATCTGGGGTTTAATGTGTCCTGATCATTAACCTCCAAGACCTAGACAAACCTCACCCCTGCTAAATCACCAAACGTAGCGAACCACTTAGGGTGACCTATGGAGAGGTGTTGGTTATCCAATAAAGGCTCCCGGGGCGGCGGTACCCATTCCCGCCTCCCACACGAAACAGCGAGCATATCATATGATCCCGCAGGCCGTAACGTATAGGAGTGCGATCAGTGGCGACGTGTGAATGTTTTTTTTTTGTTTAGAAAAAAATATCATCGGACACCAAAATGACATCTACTTTTTGTACCCCAAATATGCTCAGGAATCGTTGGTTAAAATCCTTCGGATACGTCCATAGTCCTAGTCCTCGCGAGGTTTGAAAAACGTGCAAAATTTGGAGCAAGGCGCGCACACGCACAATTTGTTCAACATCGTAAGCAACCCTTTGCCTTGTATTTTACTGAATAAATATCATTTTCGCTATGAGTTATGACTTATGACTGTGGACTGTAGATAATCATGTGTTATTTAGGTTCTCTGCATTGATATGTTGTGATTCAGATTGTTAAATCGTGCTTTTTGACGCAAAAACTCCGATCAGCTGTCGTATAACCTTCGGTTGTCAACACCCGGTCCGGTCTCGGTAGACGTGAAACTATTCCAAACAGACAATATGTAATATGGTACTGTTAAAACAAGATACATAGGTACCTACTTGCTTTGAGTATTTCGGACACGTTCTCCCCATCACTACACTTCATCTTCAACGATAAAAAGTGAATGGTTGTAATTCAGAGTCCATTGTTGTTTACGTTAAAAATTATTTCTGTATTGAAAATTCCTATCTCCCTACCATTAAAAAGGCCACTATCGCTGAAATTCCAACATATATGTCTAAGATAGTACTGCAGTATCCCACTGGTTAACCAAACAGGATACTATCGAACATTATCTATCATTATCACCGAATTCCAAAAAAATACTAAATGGATGTAAACGGTTGATACAGTGATCTGCAAAAATAGTTCGCCTAGCAGAGTAGGTATGAGACGTTAATTTATATTTATCTAAATATCTCTTACTCTATAATAGATATGTATACTCACATCCGGGATCTGATTGTTTATCGCATAAATTTTAAAAGAAATTAATAAATACCTATGTAAGAGTAAGTATAACAACGTTAAATTAAAAATAACCTTTATAAAATCCACACCACCCGCTTGCCAGCTGCCCGCTGCCTGAATTGAATATTTGAATTTCTCAGCTTTTCTCTACTATAATAAGCATGTGTTGTACATATAAACCTTTCCCTTGAATCACTCTTATCTATTGGTGAAAACCGCATGAAATTCCGTAGCGTGGTTTAAAAGATCTGTGCGCACATACATTTTGAGCGACTTCATTCTATACTATGTAATTATTAAAAGCGGGAAAATGCACAAATATTACCTAACTGATATCAATAAAATATAAATTAACGCCTCCATTCTTCGATCAATATTTTTTAATGAACGATTCATGATCGAGGGCAGTGACGTAACTAGTCCTTTCGAGCCTCACGTGATTATTGGACGACCCCTTTGACGGAAGCAGACATATGTACATCGCTTGTCTCAATCTTATTTAGTGTATAAGAAAGAGCTGCAGTATTATTGTGATAAGGAACGCACGTTTTTGTCTTTTTTGTGCCGTCGCTGTACCAGAACAGTGGAAATTATAAAAGCGTCCATTCACTTTGATTTTTATTGATTACTAGCTGAAGTCCCCGGCATTACCCGGGCTTTACACAGAGTTGCAAATCGGATGGTGAGTAAGGCGTTTAACTAACGATCAACTTTACTTTTCAGATATTAGTGAGTAAACGGCGCATGACACTGCTGTGACCCGAAACACGTGATATTTAAATGCAATAATAAATATTGAATAATTATTTCAATAAGAGTGTATGAACGCATTTGAATGAGTAATCGTGACCAAGATCAGTGTTTGCGCATTATTCCTACAACGTCCCCGCCGAGTTATTTCTGCGTATCGGCCCATCAGCCGACTGGCAGTGATGGTACTGGGACACTGGCGACTCATTCATGTGCATGATTCACTGAAGGAACTCAATAAGAAGCTATTGCATCACTATTTACACACTTTTCACCCCTTATCCGATCTAATAATTGGATTTTCGGTGTATGGGTGCGTCATTTGAAATTATAGGTATTCCGGCGTAATATGTAAAATTATTCAAAACTTCTAATTTTCAAAATTTGAACCGTTAACCCGCGGCATACCCTATTTCTACCGATTTATTACAGTAACACTTTTAAGTTTTAAAGCTCTTAAAAAATATATGTTATTCTTGAAGATAATATCTTTTCATTCCCCGCGCCGAAACGCAAATTATATGAAATTCTCTCGATAGAAAAAAAACGCAAAGTACTTATGCTCCGAAAATTATTATAAGCACGTTTGTTTCAGTTGTTTCACAGGTTATATGTATGATAAGATTCACAGCGTTTCTAATGCTGTTTTAGACACCCCCGCGAGATTTTTGCTCTATTTTAAACGATTCGTGTTGATTTTAACATTAGCGCGCTCTCTCTATCATTCGTATTTACATATCTCTTCGTCTTCTTCTTTTGGAGCGGGTATACCGCGCCAAACAAGCGATAAGGCAGATTAGGCGCCTGAATAATTCTTTATTTGAAGTTTGACACATGTATCTAAATCTGTCAAAAATAGTCTATCTTAATCTGAATCGCTAATGGTTTTAGGTTTACTAACGTTTACGTTTTGATTTATGTTTGGGGTATTGTGCCGTGTTGCGCTACCTCCTTCTTTAGCCAACTTTCGAACAGCATTACATCATCAGGCCTCCTAGCACGGTCGATCGATAAGGATTGATAGGATAACTTTCGGTAACTTTGTAAATTGTTACTTATTCGTTGGCGATCTACAGTCATGATAGGAAACGAGAAGTTATTGAAAGTTATCCCATCAATCCTTAACGATCGATCGTGCTAGGGGGCCTGATGATGGACACTGTAATCCTATTCGAAACGTTGGCTAAAGAAGGATGTAGTGAATCAAATCATATTTTATTTTATTTTTTTATATATTTTTACTAACGGTATTCATTCGAAGGGTAATTCTGGTCGTCTCTCTAACTACTTGTCAACAAAAAATGTAAAGAAATTGACAATAATATGTATTTGTTTTTAAAGGCCAATGATCCTGAGAAAAAAAATTTAAATACTTTCAGTTTCACAAAATCCTATAATTTACAAATTTTATAGATATGTTGCATAAATCTTGGAACGTTTATAAAAATAAAAAGTAATAATAAAAATATCGATTTGGGACATTTATAATAATATACCATGATTTTTCGCAGGTTTCCGTTAGTATTTTTTTTTAGCGACTATATAAAATAATTGTTAAAATTAAGTATAAAATATTGTATTTCTTAGTCCTCCTCACTAGGGGGTCCTGTGCCGAGGCGGACTAAAGTTATTTAAATATAGTTTATTTGTCTTCTATGTCGTTTTTCGTGTCTTCATTAGGGTTTTTTCATTGACCTCTTTCAGCAATATTTTTATTCTTGATTTGTATTCATTAGGATTTTTTATTTGTTTTACGTCTTAGGAAAGGATGTTATGGAGTTTTGTTGCAAAGTATGTATAGTTTCTTTGTCCAAATGTGGTTCTATAACTTGGAATATTTTTTATATCATTTTTATTCGATCTAGTGTTATGAATACACGGTCGAGTTGAGGATTCATTATTTTTGAAGAGCTTCAATAATATATTTTTGGCGTATATTTGCTGTACATTCGGCACCTCAAAGTTATTGAAAATTTCATTTGAAGGCGTTCTAATTGGTACTTTCAATATGGTCTTTATGATTCCTTTTTGAATCGTATTCAGGTTGTGTAGGTACGTATGTGTAGCAGATCCCCATCCTATGATTCCATATTCAATTCGAGAATGACATAACGCGTAGTAGATCTTTTTCATATCCTTTTTATTTAACACGTTTCTTATATTTTTAAAGAAATATATAAGGCTGTGAGTTTTCCGTAATACCTTTGATGTGTAGGTCCCATCTAAGATTTTCGTCAATTATTACTCCGAGATATATTTTAATATATTTTAGTATATTTTAATAAAATAAACCATTGATGTGTCATGGTTAGTAGAGTTATAATTATTGTTATAACGATTAACTATTCGATACCTATCTAATTAGAATTCATTGTATGGTTCAACAAATTATTCACCAACATGATTATGCAATTACATTACGTGTTATAATAACTATGTTTTGTCATAGTCTCCCCGAGTTATCATCATCAGTTGTATCTGTTTTTATTGACTTGTGTATGAAAACGTACATAGAGTTACATACTGAACCAAACCGTATTCTAGAAATAGAAAAAGTACAAAAGAGGTTTATGCGTCAACCACATATGAGGGAATATACATACACATACTATCCATTCCCGTACCATCCTAGTTCTTAACAGGAATGCTCGATTTCAACATTTCAAAAGCCTGCCGAAAAATATTTTTAGGTAAACACTTTTTAAAGTTAATTTATTTATTTATTTACGGACAATAGTCCATTAAAAACAAAATAATAACACGAATAAAATAAAAACAGAGATGACAGTGAAGGGAGAGCACATATAAATTAATAGCAATGACAATATAAAATGTAAAAAGTACATATAGAAGACACTACAATTGACTTCAAGTCAAAGCATGAAGAAGCATTTAAATATTGCGTATCGACTGCCGAAAGTCATTTAGTTTTACACCAAAAAATCAATGCTTTGACTTGCGTTGACAAGTCTCGACATTCTGGATAAGGGAGAATGGTATCCACAATTAGTAGAACGTTGATTGAGGAACAGCAATTCGTTATTTCTACGGGAGTCGAGTCTACGGGAAGGGATGTTGAACTGGATGAGTTGTAACAAAGCAGGTGTATCAGTAATACTGTTGATAATTTTAATAGGCAAATTAGATCAGAGTCCTTTCTACGTTTTTCTAAAGAAGAAATGTTTAAAATGTGTTCAATTTCATCATATGAGTACTCGTTTCTTTCATGACCCAACCTCTAAGCAATTCCTCTTACAGCATAGAAAGGAGACCAAATGACACTAGCATATTCAAGGTGAAGGCGAATCAGCGAACAGTAAAGAGTTTTAAGTGTACTTATATTTTTGAATTCATAGGTAATTCTATGAATGAAGCCGAGTAGTTTAAGTGATTTATTTACGATATTATTAATGTGATCACGGAAAGAAAGTTTGTAGTCTGTAGAGTGACCCCAAGGTCCTTGATAGATGTGACAGTAGACAGACAAACACTATTTAGTTTATAATCAAACTGAATAGGAACTATATTTAATCCACCTATTTTGAAAGAATTTAACCTAAGTTAACCTAACAAGTACACTTATGGGAGATCCCCTGCGCTTTTTTATGCTCCGACAGCGTGGACTTCTGCTTATCAGAACGCGTCAATATTGACCATCGACATTTTCAATGTCACTTTCAGATAATAGACGCTTTTAATATTCCCACGTTTACGGAACGGTGACAATACAAAAAAGGCAATAAACATACGTTCCTTATCACAATAATGCTGCAGCTCTTTCTTACACATTAAATGGTGAGACAAAGGATGAGGCACATAAGGTAAGTGTACCACGTATGTCTGTTTCTTCCAAAGTACTACTTTTTTTCGTTTTGAGGAAACGGTCATACGTGCATTGTGTGTTTCACTTTTGTCTCACCTTTATTTAATATGTAAGAAAGAGCTGCAGCATTATTATTACAAGGAACGTATGTTTATTGCCTTTTTGTACCGTCGCCGTTCCGTAAACGTGGTAAACTTAGAAGCGCCTAATTCAACAAATATCTTTTAAGGCATGTTACAAAATAGTAAAACTGTCCCGATGCCTTTTTACACTTACAAGTACGTCAAATTTGTAATCTTCTCCGTTTTGGTGTATAACCGTTCCGTCACACGGAGAGCTCGAAAAAAATTCGAGTGCAGTTATCACGCGGTAGAAGCGAAACTTTACCAAAACAATCTCAAACTATGAAGAACAAGGAGCCTTGAAAAGTGAGGTCATAATCAAAGCTGAGTGAGCAGGCCAATGAGCACAGACCTTGCGTGGTTTCCGTTTTTATATCTCAGCCAATAGTAGCCTTGATAGGAGTATAATGCTTCGCAGGTGCTGAACGCGTCATTTCCGTTTCATCCGAATCGCTAACGGGGCTAAGGAAGTTTCACTTCAATAAATAAATAAATACTAGATACCTCCTTAATATTATAATTGAATGCCAAAATGCCGTTTCATTGAACTTTATTTACGCATTAGTTTATACAAACTATCCATGTAGGTGCCTACATACAAAAATATTATCATGTCCTGGCAACATACGAATTTATTGCTCGAATGAAAATCGTTTTAAAAAATTGCATGCCCAAGATGAATCCACATTCCTAAAGAGCCAACTGAAATTATGCCTGTTGGCTGGACTCCTAATAAAAAAAGATGTATTGATCGTAATAGCAAATTATTATGGTGAGAAACACAAACTTAAATACATCGTATTCAAAATGGTTGCTTCATAATAAAACGAGTTTTTTTTTCAAGAATCAAGATTTTTCAGAGTAGTAAACATCACATTCCAAATCGTTCAAACTTTACACACGCATTCCAAGTATTCCGAATGATATGTTCCTTTTTCGAACGTGGCCCGTGTAAGTACGCGCGTTTTCGCGGGGCCCCTGCCGTAGTACAGATTTTTCGTCTCGCTCGCTCGGCCGGTGGGCGAAGGGCTTCGCGAAAATATCCACGTGAGAGCGAGCGCGACGGAGAATCACCTCATCCCCGACCAAGGTCAGTCCGGTGCGCCTGCACTCTCCGTAGTACACACTGAAAGTTCGTTTTTCAAAAACTTCGACGCGAAAAATATTTGACAGCACAAAAACATGAACCTTGTTGAAACGCGCCAGATTTTCCCGCGTGAAACGCTGTCAAAAACAACAATGGCCGATTCAAGATTGTTTTCAAATGAATATCGAACAATTGTTGATATTTGTGCTAGCTTTAGTGTACGGTGAAAACAGATGTTGTTTTCCATACACGAGATACTGTAAAATTTATTAATATTTACTTTCTCTTTGCTAGATTGCTATCCGTGAGCAAAAATCATTATGCGTAGAAATGTAGGTACCTACATGACCAAACGAACTTTCTCTAGATTATTTTTAAATTATCAAAATATTATTTTGTTATTAGTTATTATATTTCTCCAAGTACTACTTCCCTGCTGTATTTGCTGAATTCAGAATAATAAGTGAAACCGAAAGTGCGCAGTTCACAGTGGTTCAAAGGTAAATGAACTACCTAGTCACTACAACAAAAATACTCTACCGTTCATTAGCAAGATGTAGCTATCAAAAACTTATAATAGTGGATATTATAAATATCTCTTGAGTTTTTTTATTCGATAAAACTAACTGTTTTATTAAAAAAAATTAAACATACCTATATGATATTTAATATTGTTTATTCTAGGTGGGGGACAGACATGTTTATACACTTTTTTATATATGAAAATGTTTTCCTCGTACCCTACCCACGTAATGACAATGACACTAATGACTTTCGTACTGACATTTCTGAATACACAATTCTATTTTGCTTCTAAAACAGATTCTCGTGTGTTTTGTGTAGGCACTAGGCCCATATTAAGTTATGATATTATATGTACGTGCTAGATACACATATAAACAGTATTTGTGCCCTTTGTTTTCTAGCGGAAAATTCGTTGTTTTTATTTAGATACTTCACATTGCGATTATGGAAAAATTTTAACATCACAAAGGGCAAAATTCATGAACTTTGTGCCATTTTTACGTTATGGTGGAAGATAAATATGTACACATTATATGTTCAGTCGTACAATATTTCGTTGTGTTTTTAATTCACAATTTGGGAGGCGGGTATGGGTACCGCCACCTCGGGAACTATTTATTGGATAACCAACATATACCTCTGCTATAGGTCACCCCAAGTGGTTCGCTGTGTTTGGTGACTTAATAGGGGTTCCCAGGTTAATGGTTTGAGGTTTATCCGGGTCTTGGCGGCGAATGTGTCCCACCAGTTGCGTGGCAGGCCGAATTGGGAGAGACTGATTGAGGGAGACCTTGTGACCTCTCTAGCAAAACTCTTTCGGAACATCGCCTTGCATCGCAGTTGGAGGGATGGATTCATACGTCCGTCACTCCTGGAGCCACTGACCCCCAGATTCCTACCCACCCCTCAAACTTATCCTTCCCAGAACTTCCTCTCCTTCCTTTCCTTTAAAAGATCCTCCACACAGAATTCCCATAGATGACATAGGCCCTGAGGGAAAATATTTTCCTCAGGTCCTCCTGTGTTTTTTCTAACAAAATCTTCGATCAACTGTTCTATAAAATGTCTGAATTCTGGAAATAACCATAAAGGAAACATGAAATATCATTGCTATAGAAATGTGTAAAACGTTTAGGAATCGAATAAGAATAGGTGTGTTTTTCGGTTACATTTATCTTTCATAAGAAGGAGGAAGAGGTCATAACGGATATAATATTATAAATTATAAGCGATATGCCTGTAGAAAATAATGTCAGTATAAAAAGGATCTCACGCGACACCGGACATGAAGTAGCTGCGTATACTTCCTTGTCGTCACACACCACAGGCTTGACACACATAGATAATGCCAGTGTCATAGTCGTAGGCGTTTAGCTTAGATATAGACTGCATAGATTATGTTATATGGTGATAGATTCGTGATTACTTCCCTCCCGCCGTATTGTGGCTCGCCGCGGCATCGCGACGCCTCCGAGCGTCGAGCTTCGAGCTCTAGGGCGTGTCTTGGCGAGTCTCGGACAAATTAATTGACTAATTAATGCTAATTATAATTAGGAAGTGGTAACCCTGTCACCCGACACGACATATTTTATATGCATTAGACGCCATGGCGATATAAAATATTATGGAAATTGATTGTCGGGAAAATTTTACGATTATCTCATTTTATATTGCTACGGCATACTAGCATATTGTACGAATGTATTTTAATGGCCTTACCGTGACAAAAGAGATTTCGTAAATTTAAAGTATAAAATCTGTGTGCTGAAGCAGCAAAAACTTTCTAACAGTGAGTTCAGGCGCCATGAAATTTACATAGCTTGACCCGCAATGATTTTCAACGTAGATGTAGTAATTTTTTCACTAAAAAAAATTTCATGACTTAACAGAATAGTGACATAACAGAACACTTTTGAAGAGTGAAGTCATTCAAAGGGATTAAAAAAAACATGTGTGAAGGCTAGATGCGAAACCTTCAGAAAACTAAACTTCGAGAGAATGAGGCGAATGCAGAGTATCAGGAGTAGGATAATTGTAGAGTTTATTTATTATAATATTATTACCAAGTTTAAAAATTATTTCACATTTTATTCTACGAAGCACCAACAAAGAGGACACCGATTAGTCTATAGATGTATGTGTTTGTTTCTTTTTAGTGTCGCTCGTTTCCGTTTCATCTAGTTTCAAATCACAACGGTGCTAAAGAAGTTTTCACTTCAACCTAGTTATCTTAAGTTTTTCCACCACTTTTAATGACTTTATAACACTTTTTATAAGCAATCTGTTTGGTCTGCTTATCAGCAAAAATAGCGTTGAAACTCGGGTGAAACCGGGCAACCAGACTTTAGAAGCCCATATTATGTTTCAAGAAAATGTTCACAATTATCCTACGAGAAGGCGCGGAGACTTTAGGCTTCCCAAAACTAAACTTTCGTGCACATAAAATAGCGCGTTTTATAAAGGGCAAAAAGTTAAGTCTTAGCACTTTTCGTGGGATATGTGCATTATACGTGAAGAATGTTTTTGGATATGTAACAATCTTACCAATATTATTTTAGTCACATAGTTATCTGTTTTCCTTGAAATGTTTTTTTATGTAGTAATCTTTTTTTTTCCTCTTAAAATGTATTTGTAAAAATGTAACTGTATATCTGATATATATAAATTGTATTTGTATATATTTTCTTACTAGATGTATGAAAAAAATTTGCATACATCGAAATAAATATTCAAATAAAAAAAAAAACAAATATGGGCGTAGAATATTATAATAATTAATTAAATGTTTCAACTTCAAAGCTATCGCTACATGTCATTTGATAAAATAAACAATACCTTCAGTACCTATGAAAACTAAAATCGTGACTACGGAGAAATGATTTGTACTTTTAGAATGTTATGTATGACTGCAAATGGACATTAATCAATATTTTCTGTTTGTTTAGAATCGCTTGATTAGATGTTCGTGTAAAATGCTAAAAACCGTAGAAACCTCTGCCCGTGTTCTCAGAATTCGAAGGAAATAGTTACATGGCCATGGCGTGACTTGACGCTGTTGACTGACTACTAGGCGACTCACCTTCTTCTGTTGAAATATTATAATAGATAACAGTATTTAATTATATTCAATGATTGAACTCATCGAGAAGGAGACATCTCTACTAATAATACAAGTGCATACAGTCCACAGTCCATAAATCAGATAATATTTATGTGTTATATTATGCATATTGTGCTATATTATAATAAAACGAATATAAAACTTTATTCCACTTAATTTTATTCGACCGTAACCGGTTTCAGCTCGTTAGAGCCATCTTCAGACTGGTACAAATAATTCTTAGTCTACGGTTTATATACACAACATATAGGGGAGAGGGAGAGGGGTGGTCTAGGATTTTAATCAATTATAATAATTTTATATTTGTTGCTAAGTCGTTTTAGTCTATCGAATTTCTACTTACTGGAATATCCAAAATATTTAGAAAATTGATAGACTAAAACGACTTAGCAACAAATATAATTATTATAATTGATTAAAATCCTAGACCACCCCTCTCCCTCTCCCCCTCCCCAATATGTTGTGTATATAAAGCGTAGACTAAGAAATATTTGTACCAGTCTGAAGATGGCTCTTACGAGCTGAAACCGGTTACGGTCGAATAAAATTAAGTGGAATAAAGTTTTATATTCGTTTTATCCTACTAATCCTACCAAAGATATTCAAATACAGAATCCTACTAATATTATAAAGGTGAAAGTTTGTATGGATGTATGTTTGTTACTCTTTCACGCAAAAACTACTGAATAGATTTTAAAAATTCTTTCACTAATAGAAAGCTACGTTATTTGCGAGATTTATAGGCTATATATATTGGTAAGCTCTGGCGTTATGAATAATCTCTGGCGTTATGAAATTATTTATCATACGTTTTCTGTCGCTAACAAAATAGATTTATTGCGAACGCCAATTGTCGCCTTGGAAACGATGTTTTTTATTTATTTTTTATTAGGTTACTATGGACATCCCTTTGATGTTAAAATTCAAATATGTATAAAATACTAATTCCTACTTTACAGAATGGATTTTAATGAAACTTTACAATAATATGAACATATAGGCTATAGCTATATAAAAAATTGCAATAGGTAGCTCGATTAGTAAGATATCTATAATTCTTTAATCGATTCAAATTATTAGGGAAGTAGGTACTTCAAATAAATACGCTTAAATATTTTCTAAAATAGAATTTTTATTTAAGAATCTTTGTTTTGCAAAATGTCATTCTCAAATTTTGACATAATGTCACACAACAATTATTGTTTTAATTGGATAGACAGGTATCGCATTTTTTAAGTATAAAACTGGGTAAATTTACGACTACACGCCGCATGCCACTACACTTTTAAAAGGCATATATTTAAAAAAAATAAACTACCCCTAAACTTAATTACCACAAGAACCATCTGTTTCAGTCGAGAACGGCGGAAAAACGTGCATTTAAATTTATATTCGTAAAAACTTTTATTCACGTAATTTTCTGTTTTGACGCCGACGCCATATTGAATCTTGTTCATAGAAACCAAATAGTGACGTATATCAGTAGTGCCAACCATACAAAACAAATTCATAGTAAAATAATATGCACACATTAAAGAAAGTGCCCCCTTTATACCGCCTGCTCGCGTCAAGGCAAGAAAAACATCCCAGTTTTCAAGTAGTTTAGCGGCTACGCTAGGTTTGTGTAACATGGTTTGTGATTCTGGCGTACAATCTCACAAGACGAAAGCTAATTTTAATTTTACGTAATTGAAATTTAGAATGAAATATTTTCCACTTCCCCCAATGCAAATAGGTGCCTTTTAATGTAATTAAGGTGAATCAAAAGGTTTTTTTTTTAAAGTGCATATAAACCGTTGCCAGCGATCTCCAAAAATTACCGTGATTTTTGCCGTATAGCAATCTTTTTTTAATATTATGAAAATTTGTCCTGACTGTTAACCGATGTTTTTTGCGGTAGCTAAGTTTAAAAATAGTGTACTTTCCAAAATCTGTGCCTATTAAAAGTGCGGCGGCTTATCCATAAATTATTTTGAAAATTTGTACGGTAACTTTAGTTAGTACCTTCCTAGAATATGTGTGATTTTTGCCATATAGCAATCTTTTTTTAATATTTATCGATTGGTACCCTGGAAATAGTGGAAGTTGTTCAGAATGCAAAATAAAGTAATACGAAACGTCAGCCGTAACGAGAAATTACGTACAATTTTTTTTGTTTATGAAATGTAAATTTAAATGCATATTTTTCCACCGGTCCTGACTGAAACCGATGTTTTTTGTGGTAACTAAGTTTAAAACAGTGTACTTTCCAAAATCTGTGCCTATTAAAAGTGCGGCGGCTTATCGTAAATTTAATAACGGTTTTTGTAATTTTATTTATTATAAAACTTTTTTGTAGTTCTGGCATTATGAATTTTGTATAAGAAATTATAACAGGTGGCATGCGAGCAGTTTGAAAACTGAATGTATCGGGAATGAATGTGTGGAATGCGAGAGGTGTGTGGGGAGAGTGGGGAGGGGGGAAGGGAAGGGGGAGGAGGGTGGGGGGGGAGGGGGTTAGGGGGTGGAAAGGGGGGAGGGAAGGAAGGAGAAAGGGGAAGGATGGAAGAGGTTGTGGGGAGGGGTAGGGGGTGGGGGGAAGGAGGTTGATGGGGGGGAGTGGAGTGGGGAGAGGAATGTGGAGGAGGCTGAGTGGAAATCGCCTAATGCCATGCGAGCGAAGCCGCGGGAAAAAGCTAGTTATAATATAATGGAATACCACCATGAATTATCACTCTCAAAAATAGAAATATTAAAAAGTGCATATTGTGCATTTCTTTGGTAGATTACACGGACATATGAATATATCTGTGTCTATGGTAGATTAGTTAAATAAATGGATTGCCAAGCATTCACTCGCTAGATGCACACATTTGTATGGGCAACAGGAGGCTTTGTTTTGTTTGTTTATTATTTTACGGACAATTTGACTATCAACATCCCAAGAATGGAAAAAATCAGAGATGACATCGAAAAGAGAGCACATCTACATGAATAGATCAATGACAAATACGTAAGGCAAATCTACCTACGAAAGGAAGATAATAAAATATAACATTTATTTGCGTAAACGTAATGACGAATAGTTAAAAACAATGTATGTACTTAATCAGTTCTTTAATTGTAGTAATGTTTAAGCAAATGCATCTTCGCAAGAGAGACAAACGCAAGGCAGCTAATATTATAATTTTGATCAGTTTGTATGTAAATCTTAGTAATGAAAATATATGTTTTAAGTTGGACAGACAAATGATCACATTGTAATGTATTGTAATATATGTAAATAAAATAAATAAAATAAAATAAATAAAATAAAATAAATAAATAAAATAAATAAATGAAATTGCAAATCGAAAGTTTTGGAAGCTCACGCTTTATCCAGATTTCAAGTGGCACAGAAATGGTGACTGCTTCCTTTTGAACCTCAGAAGATACCATTTTATCGCATATATTTATATTACGATATTAATAAACCACTTCTGAATCACAAACCGCTGCACTGTTATCATAAAAATCAGACACGACCAAACGTTTAATTTCTACTGATTTGTTTTTGAAAGACGATCATATGAAATACGAAATACCAAATTAATTGTGTATTTTCCTGTTGTGATAAGTTAGTCCCCCTTGGTGAATCAGACCCAAACCTTTATCATAAACGCGTGACGTGTCCTACGCTGAAATAATATGGCGATTTTCCTGGATTTAGTACGCTGTACCTGGATTAAGTACGTTTCACAAGGTCGGCAGACGGGGCCAAATAAATATGACATTCGTAGGATAAAATAATGCATTCTCTTTTTCCTTATTCTGAGCGCCATTTTCTTCAAAACATACGTACGAATATCTGGCCAAACATCTCCCGGACCCCGGACCTCAGTTATACGAATAAATATAAATAAAAATGTGTTTTTATACATCACCAATCATACTGCTTATTTAAATTTTTTTTTTTTTATTTTTTTTTATTATAGCGACTATATAAAAAAAATTTACATACAAAATGCAATGTGAAATTAAGTACAAAATATTGTATTTCTTAGTCCTCCTCACTAGGGGGTCCTGTGCCGAGGCGGACTAAAGTTATTTAAATATAGTTCATTTGTCTTCTATGTCGTTTTTAGCGTCTTCGCTAGGGTTTTCTCATTGACCTCTTTAAGCCATATTTTTATTCTTGATTTGTATTCAATTGGATTTTTTATTAGTTTTATGTCTTGGGGGAGGATGTTATGGAGTTTTGTTGCAAAGTATGTCTAGTTTCTTTGTCCAAATGTGGTTTTATAACTTGGAATATTTTTTATATCATTTTTATTCGATCTAGTGTTATGCATACACGGTCTAGTAGAGGATTCATTATTTTTGAAGAGCTTCAATAATATATTTTTGGAATATATTTGTTGTACATTTGGTACGTCAAAGTTATTGAAAATTTCAGTTGAAGGCGTTCTAATTGGTACTTTCAATATGGTCTTTATGATTCCTTTTTGAATCGTATTCAGGCTGTGTAGGTACGTATTTGCAGCAGATCCCCATCCTATGATTCCATATTCAAATGAGGTTTAGATATCGGACTTTTTGCTTCATTTATGTTAAGGAGTATGTCTACGTCTTCTTCGTTTCCTTGGTCGTTTTCAGTAGTTTGTAGGATGTTGAGCTATTGTGTCGTCTCATTTTATACTCTTGCTATTTTAACGGTGTGATAATATGTGTTTTATTTGTTTGTTGTCTGTAGGTCTACGCCTCCCCCAGCCGCAGAAAGATGGACACGAAGGGCGAGGGCGAGGAGATGACCTACCCTCACATCTGCTTCATGGTGGACAACTTCGACGAGGTGTTCTGCGACATCCTGGTGCGCGACGGAGAGATGGTCTGCGTGGAGCTGGTTGCGTCGGACCGGCGCGGCTCCGTGCAGGGCGTCATATTCCTAGGCTCCATCCGATACGACGCTCTCAAGAAGGTCTATGATGCGAGGGTGAGTTCAAATCCCAGAATTAGCTTTTAATTGTGAACCGGCATCCCTCGAAAGTCTCCATCTGTTAAATATCTACCCTTTGTGTCTGACCTCTGCTTCAAAAAAAATCACCCAATATCCGATATTTGTGCCTACAGTCCAACTTCCTACTATATAATAAAAATACTGAAATACTGAACGACCGAATACATTATTTTATATGAAAATATATATTGTGAGACCCCATACAGAGTGCTACATGGCTATCGAAGTATTATATGGCATTAGCTAATGCACTCCTAGTGTTGGGGTAGGTTTTTTGGTACTAAAGCGTAGTGCCATTTTGTTATCGAGCAATCAGGAGTTCAGTAAGATAAATATCTCAAGGATATTTTTTACACAGTCGTTATTGTATATTGTAACTTTTGCTAATACGTTATTTCTTATTTTTATTAGTTGTCTTTCACTGTCGTAAATGAGGTTAAGTTCTTAATGTCTTCGACACAGTTCTTTAAACCTTCAGAATTCGCCTCGCAAACATATTTTCAGTATTAGGTAGTTTACGATTTCAGTGCAGCCATTAAAATCCGCCCCCCGTCTGAGTCCAGTCTGCAGAGTCCGCTGTAACATTGTGAACTATTCCAATTATAACAACATGCAACATGCAACATGCAACGAGTAACGACCGAGGTGGCGAGGTGCTAGCACGAACAAGCTACACATCACATTAGGTTCATTATCCTGTTAGCCCTAGCGCCTAACGTCTAACGCATAACGCATTAAATTGCTTCGATAACGGTCACCTCCTTTTATGGACCGAAGCCATAACTAATTATATAATTATTGTAATAATATGTGGACTGATGACCGCCAAACGTGTTAATTAACAATTGTAATTGCCGGCGATTGATTTTAAAAACAGTTTCCCCTTCCTTTTACATCGGACGTTTTAGGTACATTGCATATTATGTTGTTCAGTGGTAAATTATGTAACCTAGAATCAAAATGCATTATGTCCAAATTTTTTAAAATAATGTTTTTTGTAGTAGGTAAACGTCATATTTTCTCTGCTACTGAGATGTACAAAATACAGTACAAACCTCTTACTCGTGCTACAGACAGACATGTATGTACATGTACGTGCTACACATATAAATGTAAAAGTAAATGTTTTGATATGAACAAACAAGGATTGTGCGATTGTATGAATGAAAGTTGTCATTTCGATCGATAAATATTATCGCTATTCTGATAAAAAAAATATTTTAGCAAGTATTTATATCATACGTCCAATGTCGGATATAGCAGTACTGCAATATAACTGGACAAAGAGATATTATTATAAAATTGCATTTTTATAGAGTGCAGTTATAATGTAGATTGCTTGCTATTTAGATTAGCTGACACAGAATAGAAACGTTACTTATAATGGCTTCATGTATGGTTAGTTTATTACCCAGATCTTAACTGACCGACTGACAAATTCATCCCTCTGTCCTTTCTAATTTTCCTCTCACCTAACAATATTCCGTAATGTTGAGAGTATCATAAACATTTTCCATTATAGTATCTGCGAGTCGGGGATTTTTTTTTAATTAGCACGGATTTTTGTATATATGTTGTTTTTAATGTTTTACAACTAAGTACCTATAACTATGAGTATTGATAAAATAGTTGTTACTGGTAGTCAAGAGTCTTGTATATGTGGTATCGTAAATAAACAAAAGTTAATTTGACCAATGCCCCGTACAATAAACATGTATAATGTAGACCTCGTACCCAATGCGATAAGATCTCCTCGGATATGTATCACCCGCTGTAGTAGGTAAGGTGGTTCATAATAAGTATGTCATTCATTCATTGCATTTAAGAACCGGGTTCTTATCCAATTTCCTCTACTTGTTGCCTCGTTAGGACAACGGATAGCTATTACGTGCTGCATTGCGTAAAACAACGCCATGTTGAAATAACGCCAGACAACAGGAAACCAAAGATCATGACTCATGATCAGGTGGGTGTCTTAGTGATATCGACCTATAGACAGACCAAGGAAGGGATTGGCTGATGTACGGAAGAAGTCTGGAGAACTTGCGTGGAAGAAACCAACTCCCACCCTGAGATATAGGACAAGGACGATGAAGCGAAGACACTCAGAAAGTCGCAATTAGACAGGTGTTCCGAGTAACTATAAAGTCCGGGAGATGTCTAGCGACTAGCGAGTGGTCGCCAAAATTCTTCAGCGAATAGGGCAGACAGAAGAAGAACGAAAATATTAGACAAAGGAGAACACACGCTTTCTTTCATTGCCTTACAATATGATTCAGAACCACGGACATATGATATCTGATGTCTATGTTCAGAACTGAGCATGGTGAACCAATCCCATCTTAGTCTGAAATAATTCTTTATAACGATAATTGCCGGAACATACTAAAATTTCACAGAAAATCTAGAATATTCATTAATTCGTCTGTATTTTATTTTTTATTTTTATTAGAGATAATATATTACAAAATTATTACATAAAATTTATAATACATTACTCCCAATGAGTTTAATAAAACTCATTTTGGGAAGGACAACATTATACATCTAAAGGAAAATTATTTTTACATAAGAACACGGAAATCAATGAACAATACATAGATTTTTAAATGGACTAGACACACTTGATACAGGTAATTGAAGAATATACAAGAGTTACAAAGGAAGACAGATAAATTCGTCACTGGTTAATAAAGTTGCTGAGAAAATATCCTTTTAGAGCCTTTGCCAATATTTTTTTGTTTGATTCTGGTAGTTTTAGGACATTAGGTAATGCGTTGTATTGCGTATGTGCGATGTATTGTAAGGAGTTAATTCCAAATTTAGTTGTGTGTGTAGATGACGATAGGTGTATTTGATTTTGTGATCGTGTTTTGTGCTGGTGTATATCGGAATTAAAGGCTGGTTTAGTGGTGGTGTGTGACGAGTGTTGAATTATTTGTAGGATGGCAGTGGTGATGCTATATTTTGGCAGAATGGTAAAGGTATTACTCACCTTCAAACATTTTAATGCCAACTATGAAACATTATTACAATGACCGGAAGGTCCATTTTTATCTGAACTTTTTTCGGATTTGGTGGAATTCGAATAAGTCATCGGCGGCAATCTCTACCAACGCTTCTAGGCCAAATGTGTTGCCTTCAATAACACGTCGAATATCATGATAACAAAAAAATAAACCGCTGTTGAATTTATTCATTGTTGTCGTGTCGATAAAGTCCATAGTCGCAGATTCGTACAAATAATGGGATCATTGATTTAGAACTTTAAAATAAATTGGCTGCATACCAAATAATGGGTATTGTGAGAGAACAATGAGCAACAAGCGTGGTAGGTACAATATTATATTATATCCGCACTGTTGGACGCTGGTTTTGGTACAATACAAGCAATTGCCAGAGGAATTGTTCCGTTCATTGCATACTCGACGCGTGTCCACGAGTCTGTCAGTTTTAATAAAAAATCTATTTGGAGAGAATAAATGATAGGCACACAAGATTGGCCTGTACTGAACCGAAAATACAACCATAATATCCAGTCTAGACGAGACTGACGCATTAACATTCGATTCCCTCCAATGGCATAGAGCTATTAATATTATAACGTATGTTTATGAAAATTCCTTCGATTATTATTATACCAAGAAAATCTAAATCTCACACTTGGCCAACAGTATTAGACAAGCCAAGAAACAGATAAAAATTTTATTGTTTTGGATCAAGTCGAACTAGGTTTTTTACAAAAGTTGAGTTGTTATCTTCTTATATATAAAAATGAATCGCCAAATGTGTTGCTAAGCGCAAATCTTGAGAGCAGCTGAACCGATTTCGCTAATTCTTTTTTTAGAATATTCCTTGAAGTACGAGGATGGTTCTTACGGAGAGAAAAATTAAGAAAATTGCGCAGAAAATTGGATAATTTCCGAAAACCTAACGACTATCGCACGTTTGACAGTTCGCGTGTTTGAGAATGACATTTTGCAAAATGTTAAATCAGGATTCTATTTTTGAAAATCTTTAAGTTGATAAATTTATTTATAGTAGGTACTCCCCTAATAGTTTGAATCGAATCAAGAATTTTAGATATTTTAAATAGGTACCTATGTTAGGTACCAAATTTAATATACATGAAAAATGAAAATTTGATAAAAATTGTAAAAGGTGGCACGCGTGCTGTTTAAAAATTGAATGTACTGGGATTGAATATGGAACGCGGGAGGAGGGTTGGCGGGACGAGGGAGCGGGTAAGGGAAGAGGGAAGGCGGGGAAGGTGGAATGGGAACGCGGGAGGGGGGAGGGGGAGGGGGATTCGCGGGACGGGGGAAGGGGGGGGGGGAATTGGAGTGTGGAGAGGAAGGTGGAGGTGACGGAGTGGGAACGCGAGAGGGAAGAGGACGCAGAAGAAGAAGGGGAGGTGGAAGGGGAACGGGGAACGGGACGAATGGGAAAGGACACTCAGGGAGAAACAATTTCTTTATTAAATGGCATAGCAACGCATGCCGGGGCCAGCTAGTTAACTACAATAACGAATGTTCATATCGATCGTCCAGTTGATCAGTCAGACTTCTCCAAATACTAAGTTTTGAGATAAAGAGGAAAGTAGTATTCGTATGCTCACCATAAATCAAATATTATTTACACGTATTTACACATTATTTACACATTAAATATGCTGTACCGGGAAGCATAATAGCCCGGTAAATTAGTTGTAAAGTATTAGTTGTTGTACATTATTTGGTAATTTCCTACTATTAACCCAGAAAACATAATTTTTTGGAATTTTTCACCACAAATTTTTTTGCATTCAAATTGATTTGGTGGTGTTTATGAATAATCTGAATATTGTAACAAATAGAGGTCACAGTTATATAACTGCATACCTACTCAACTCAAATTTCGATTTTTCGGAGATGTCTGACTAATCAACTGGACGGTCGATGCATGGAAAACACCACTAATTGCAATAGTACCTAAAAAATAAATAGCGAATATGTGTATTGTCTTTGGATTAATTTTTTAAAGGCAAACAATCCTAGGTTACGAATAACCTGACAATATTTGAAAATCTCCTACTTCAAATGACATGATGACCCAAGCAAATGTTGCCTAGGTGAGAACCAAACGCGATGCCAATTCATTGATGATCCAGTATGTCTCAGTTGAGATTATTACAGTATTTCCAGTACAGATTTACAATGAGATACATTGACAGAGCACGCGTTTATATCTGTTACATGTTTTGTGAGTTAAAATTTTTAGATCTGTCGGTAGCGAACAGCTCATCTAGATTCTAGGCCACCTAGCTTATGCCATATCAAAGTAAAACCTCCGCAACCACGTCCGAGCGTCTGGCGCATGGCGCCCTACTTCTTATTGGGAGAGGAAAATGTGGAATGGGGAAGCGATAAAGTCTCGATAAGACTGTCTGGAGTCTGGAGATGGAGCATTCTTCTCGAGACTGAATATAGCATCAGCCTAAGGCCTGTGGCATAATCTACACATATTTAACTTCATCGCATCATAGCACAGCTGGGAGAACGAATACACAAATTCAATATAGGTTACATGCTTTCAAACCTTATTAGCGCCTATATTATTATCCCTAATACAATTAATACATAACGCCGATTGTGTATAATAATTAATAAGCGAGTGCATTAGAAATCTTGTCAGAATGTTCAATGAAATTCATTACTTTAGATCAGCGGTCGTCACACTTTTCTGGTCAAGGGCCACATGGGACAATGTGAGGTATCACCGCGGGCCGCACACTTATGATTTCGGGGGGGGGGGGGGGGGGGGGGGGGGTGTTGTACCTTTTTGTTTAGCAAGTTAAAAAAGCAATTATTTTGTATTTAAGTACCGAGTTGCTACTTCCTTCCTGTGTTCATGATATAGTGTCAATTCTTAAAATAATAATACACGTAAAATCATTATATTATATTAAAAAAAATTGTGTAGGAGTGTACTGGAATCTTTCAGTTCAATTTTCATCCACTTCCCTTCATGATTACAATAAATACAATAATAAAAATTAACCAATATTAAAGTTTATTTTGCTTTATTAGTACGTGATTGGCGTGTTTTTTGGTCTCTTTTAGGTCTTTTTTTACCTACCTACACCCTCACTGTGCCATCTTTACGCCCTCTATTTCTCTCTGGATCTTCTACTGCCCCCCTGAAAGTCTCAAACGAAAATATAATTAATAGTAAAAAACGGATAATATTGTACATGAAACAAAATATATTTAAAAATTATTTATTATTTGTGCGGGCCGCAAAAAAACGAATAATATAATTAATTGTACATGAAAAAAATTTTTTAAAAGAAAACGGCAGATATTTGTGCGGGCCGCAAAAAAACAGATAATATAATTGTAAATGAAACAACATATAATTAAAAAGAAAACGGCGGATATTTGTGCGGACCGCAAAAAAACGGATAATATAATTGTACATGAAAAAAAAATATTTTAAAAGAAAACGGCAGATATTTGTGCGGGCCGCAAAAAACGGATAGTATAATTGTACTTGAAAAAATATATATTTAAAAAGAAAACGCCAGATATTTGTGCGGGCCGCACAGATATACACCGCGGGCCGCATGCGGCCCGCGGGCCGCAGTTTGACGACCACGGCTTTAGATGCTGGCATTAAAGTTATGATGTTTACGAGTACGCGGTTTGCTCGGTACGCGTACCTACCTTCTTATTGTGAAATGTGAAATGACTGCATTTAATTCTGCTTCAGCAATCTTGGTCGAATAATTCTTTCCAAGGCCGCAATTCTAATGGATTTCAAGGATTAGTGACGTATAAACCTATATTTTACTCCGTGCCGTAATTTTAAAGAAAAACATTACTGGTAACATAATCCATGCGCACTCACAACGCTCAACTATTTAAGTACACGTGTATCTTCACATACACACACACTTAACCCTTAGGCACCGAGAAGGATTTTACTGAATTGGCTGCCTGGAACGGCATGAATTTCTGTTGTGTTTTTTATTTTGGGTTTTTGTTTAAAAAATCATACAGCTGCACAAACCAAGTTTTCAGTTATAAATTTTGTTTTAATGAATTCTTAAATGTTGAATTATTATATTTATAAATCCAGTATTAGGTTTTTGGTTTCTGATTAGGTGTTATGTGAAATATAAACGAAAATTTACCTTAAAAATGCAGCCACCTGAATTATAATCACTCACAGTTTATTTATTCATTGTCGTATCGAAGAATTTTTTGTTTTCACATAAATAATATACTTTTGGCAATCACATTATCAAGATTTATCTGGAGGTTTATTTACACATTGATTACAATTATTGATTTCTTACTACGCAGTCATTTTTTTCCGGTGATCACACATACACTTACGCGACACCATGTCTATATTAGATAGGGTCACCATAAGATTGTTAGGCGCGGCGGACACTTTTAATAATTAAAACTTCTGTACAGTATGATATATTTTAAAACAGGTAGTGGGGCATAACGCAATTTCGCAGTGTGAACACCAATAACGTGTCTGAACTCGACGCTTTGGATTTCGCATTGAGTGTTTGCAAACATAACACTCCCGGTAAACTGTTTTTCTCTTCGAATTCGCAGACTGTGGAACATCCGACAGAAAATGTCTGGCAGTTAGCCTTAGCGGATATTCACCAACTCGATTAACTCTTTTTGTTGAGCCGGGAATGTGATGTTTTTGAATTAGTTGCCTTATGACTTCTAAATGAAAATCTGTTACGCTTACTTCTTTTTTAGTTGTGTATTTATACATCGCGTGGGCATTTATTAAAACTACATCGATTGTCCGAAACGCAATTTTTTTATACCATTTAACGGTTTTACGAACACATTGCACAAATGTTATCAACATATCCGACCTATCAACACCCCCCATATTCTTATTATAATTTACAACACAATTGGGTTTTATTATTGGATCCTTTGTTTTCCAATTCACTTTTCCTGTTTCTACCATTGAATCATTGTGTGATGTAGTGAGCATATGAACATCCCTCTTATCGTGCCATTTTATTGCAAGTAGGCATCCAGATTTCTTCCTTTCCACATCTCCTTTTTTTACATCTCCAAATGGTGGTAAACATTTTCGCGTTTTTTTAACAGTGCCACACGCATTAGTGTATTTATTGTGTAAATAACTAAATAAAAAAGGGCTTGTGTACCAGTTGTCCGTGTATACTGTGTGTCCCTTTCCTAAATAATCGGATAATAACGAAACCACAACTTTTCCAGAAACCAACAATTGCTTCGATATGCCTTCATCCATATTTGGTATGTCTATGTTTGTTTTGGCGCCACAATAAATAACAAATTGTAAAACAAAACCGGTTTTGCAATCACATAAAACAAATAGTTTTACGCCAAATCTATGTCTTTTTGCTGGAAGATATTGTTTGATCGATAATCTTCCTTTGAATAGCACCAGCGATTCGTCAATACACAAATTCTCGAACGGATAAAAGTACTTTTTAAATTGGCCGCATACCATATCTACAAAATTTCTTATTTTGAAGGTCGTATCGCCCTTTTTTTGTTTTTCGTTATCTGAAAAATGGAGCATGCTCAGAATTGACATATAGCGATCTCTTGACATGGTTTCTCCAAATATTGGGGATGAAATCAACTTGTCCAGTGTCCAATATTGACGAATTTTTCCTTTTTTGCTTCTTGCCATAAGCATAGTAAGGGCAATAAATACGTACATCTCCTCTGTATCAACATCTTTCCATTTGTGTAAACTTGAATTTGGAGCAAATACTTTTTGTGACTTTACAGTGGTAAAATATCTATTGGTTTCGGTTGTAATGCAACCCACGACATTTGTATTTAGGAAAAGCTCAAAAAAGTCAATTTCACTACTCTCCGGATTGAGTTCACAATCTCGTAAACCAGATTGTTGGTTGAAATTGTGTACATCGGGTTGGAAGTTTATTGCACTTTCCCATACTGGCGAGAAATTCATAAAATTTATATCAGAGGATAAATGGTCGTCCAATCCAGAATTGTTAATTTCATTATCTTCGTTTTCTGATTCATCGGAACTCTCCAAATTTTCTGGAATGTAGTCTTCTTCATCACTCATGGAGAACTCCGAATTGCAATCTAACACATAGTTTTCGATATCTTCGTTATCCATTTTTAAGAATTATAAACCCACTGTTCACAGATATACGTGTCTGAAATTATTTAATATAATAAAACATGGACCACGAAAGAATATGCACCGTAATGAGATATTTTTAAAGTTACCGAAATAATAAATGTTCATAAATAAAATCGTAGGTTTCAAATTTCACGTAAATATCTACACGGATCTCATGAAGCCGACAAAGGACATAACTCATCTCAATCAGTTTATTATCATCCATAAAAAGATAAGACCTCGCGAAATAATGTGCACCGCAATAAACGATATCAATGTAAGCACGCTTGCTTGGTACCGGCACGCACTAACACATCGACGCGCAAGACGAGACTGTATGCGGTCCAAAAAAACTTCGACGTAATTTGAAAGGTTCGCTATGATGAAAAAATTAATTTAAAAAATAACTGTAAGTAAAAAGGTCTTTCTCTTTAAAGGACATGGTACAAAACACTTGGTTTTATAATATGAATCTTTTACTACGAACATTTACTAGTAAATTATCTCAATATTTGGAGATGAACATGACGAATTCTCCAAACTACTAATACAGTGGGTCGGCCCACATGAGAATTTCCTTTCAACTACGTATACAGTTGGTCGGATCCTTCGGGTTAAACACCACATATATTTATTTATTTTATAATATATCGTTTATCTTTTGTCTTTGCCTCAAATTCCTCAGCAATATAATAATATAATCAGTATAATCACTAGTGAGATATTTCATAGAGACATTTCATTGGTACCGAACCTTGAAAACTGTTTAGGACTACTTTTACCTATGTACTGTTTGTTTCTAAGATAATAATAATAAACAATCCATCATTCTAAATCAAGCTCAATGTTTTTATAAAGCTAACATTACCAAACACAAAGTTACGTTTCAGAGCAACAAGTTGTCGATTACATTTATTCTTTCACTGAAGTTTACTACGTTTTCATTGTAGTACTACTAACTGATTCTAATAATCTAATAAATGAAGTGACGGCAAGGTAACATTAACGCAAGTAATTAAATCAACAACGCCACCTAAACAACAAGAGGTGTACAGAATAAAGTTATACATTTCAGAATCGAGACAATTTCCTATTTGACAGATTGTTCAAGATGGTGCACATTGCGCAGGCCGCCATTGTAACTAGTGTGATTATTAGATTTTACAATTCCCAATTTATATTCACACAAGTTGTTTGTGGGCGGATTTCAAGATATTTCTTAATAAGTCCATGTAAACAATAATGCTGCAGTGCGGTTTCACGACATCTTACTTAAGTTTTGTTAGTGGCTCGTGACTTGCGACTTGAATGAATTTTCCATATGTTATTAATTAACACGGCTATTAGTAAATTGTGTCTTGGTGTGAAATGCCGGAGAATGAACGCACCACGCTAGAAGCTAAATTAGTTAAATTAAGACTTTTAGTCATCGGCACATTTCACATCTGGTTTCTAAAATATACCTACGCTAAATCGTCGTAATGTGTAATAATACGTACTAGCTGGTAAAAACCCGCTCCGCAGGTTTTTTACTGCTAGGCCCTGCGGGCGGCTTTTGGTTCGGCTTCCCCCAGTTAGTGTTGGTGACCATTTTATAAATTCAATAGGAACTGGTTCCAAAAATAGCCCGTTACTCGGATCCACTGTCATCCAGTGTACCTAGTAACCGGGACAAAGTAACCGAGACAGGCAATGACGTCATATGTAATATATGTATAGCCGCTGCAACATTTATTACCGTCAATTTTTCCATATCCGGAGAGATAATAAATATTTACGAATTCATAGTAGTTGTACCTAGTCCCCATTGGGGACTCCCCATCCGACCTACTGACGGAAGTAGCGACATCTTGTGACGAATTCTTGAATTCGAAACCGAATTATAACGGTAGCTTTGTGTGAAATTCCACGTACACAGATTTTATTTGTGGTGCGGCGCGTATGGCATGGCGTCAGACATGCACTCGAAGCTGGGTTCTTCAATTCAACGACGCAGACGTTACCGTACGTTATTACTGTTCGATTCTAAAGCAGCGTTTACACACGCGAGCCGGATCACGAATTATGGGAAAGGAACGAAGCAACGGTTTGCGGTTGCTTTTTTTTTCCTTTTGCACAATTCGTGCCTCGCCTCGCGTCTCGGTTCGAAAATGTGAAGTGTATACTATACAGCAAAAGCGTGACTGGAGGAAGATGCGCAAAATGGTTCAACGCACCAAAAACAGCAACAAAATAATACGGTTTTGCTACTGAAAGCTCTGATGTAACCTCTTTTTCTGCTTTAAGTGTTTGTGTTTGAGAAAGAAAGGGAGAGACTACAACGGAAGTATGTGCGATGTGCTTTTAGTTGATTTATTTCGATGTCCTAGATTTTAGCGTTCAATATATTGTTAGTGTTAATAGAAAATCTTATCGCAAGCATTTTTCTTTCTACCAAGGTTAGTTTTCGCAATGACGTAGATACTGAAAATTCTAGACTGTTTTTTCAGTGTGACCGTGACTTGATGCAAAGCGCACATTTTGGGAGTTGATGGTCTCTAAAGATAAATGATGAACAAATTGACTGTCTAATTCAGGGTTTCCCAACCTTTATTTCGCCGAGCCTCCCCGAACCAAAAAAAATATTTTCAAGCCCCCCCTTCAGTGGCATAGCTAGCATGGGCATGGGAGGGGGGGGGGGTGGCTAGAGAATTGAATTTCATTTCAGAAGTAGGCTTTTTCGTCAATAAAAAGACCGTCAGGCACAAAATTCTCCCCGTTTCGGGACGTTCCAAATATAAATAACACCGTATTCAATATTTTTGCGACCATATCCTTCGTATTTTTTTAACAATCGGGTGTCACCTCCCGTCGGGAGTAGTGTCACTCTCCGTCGGGTGGCACCCGAGGCGGTCCGCCCCCCCCCCCCCCCCCCCCTTAATTAAGTTTCAACAAAAATAAGAAACACATTTTTTTATACAAATAGGCACCTACAATACAGATACAATATATTTATTTATTATGGATCTTTAATAAAAGAGTAGGTATACTTTCAAACATTAATTACTTCTACATTTACATTTCTTAGTTTTACATTCCTATTTCTTTTTATTTATTTACCTTATATTTTTATAATTAGATAATTTCTAACAACTTTCAAAGTAATTTTAGAACAAATAAATAAAAGCTTTTAAAGTATTATTGAGATACTTGAGCTTGCACGCTCTGTACCAGATGGTCGATTATGGTCTTTGCTAGAGCTTTGCTTTAAATAGTTTTATTTTTTCAGAAATGCAAACGTACCTATTACGCCCCCCTGACATTTCTCTACGCCCCCCTAGGGGGGCGTGCCCCCCTGGTTGGGAAGTCCTGGTCTAATTGCCCAGTTGGACAGACAAAATATCACATTGTAATGTATTGTAATACGTATGCATATGTAAATAAATAAATAAATAAATAAATTGTTTTCAGTAGCCGATTTAGAAAATAACTGTTTAATCTTTTCTTGAAATTGCACTGACCTGATAAATGGACTATAAATCGCGTTTATTAGCAGTTAAAACTGACGTTTGAAAGATAATGGCATTGCATCCGCACTAAATAATTCATGGTTCGGTCAATCAGAAATATTATTTTTTGTAATGAACTCCATTTACCTACGCCAGGTTTCCCTTTGAAGTTTAAAAACAAATCGATCGCGTGTAATGCAAGGAATATATTTATTATTAAGGCAGAAATGTATTCGCTTATTGACTAACCAACGTTAGATAATGGAGAACTGGGTTATATTAGTTTTAACAATGATATAGAAAGCCCTAGTAGAGCCCCCATATTAGAATTAATACTTCTAATTGTAGTAAAACTTAATTACTGTCTATTTTAGACTGGACTGGATTCAAACTTCTAAGTAATATCTTAGATATAAAAATCTCGTGTCACGGTGTTTGTGGTCGCACTCCCCGAAACGGCTTGACCGATTTGTTTGAAATTTTTTTATGTATATTTGGTAGGTATGATAATAGGTTTTAAAGTATATTTCATACAGCTAGGTGATTAGGGAGTCCCTATCCAGAAAAAAATCAATTTTTTGACAAAATTATTTTGTATTTTTTTTTAATTTGGCATCAAAAATACCTATAACTTCAAATTGTAACCCTCCTACCCCCTCCCTATCATTTTTTAATTGCGATTTTAGTATTTTTGTATGAACAAATTTAACCGTCTTTCGTATTTATGTTGTTGAATGACAGATGGCGCTATGTCCGCCTCGTCGAACGTTCATCCACACGTGCGCAAGACATTCACGAGAAGTGTCGCGTTTGATATTTCATTCGGCATCATGTTCTCGCGTGGGTAAATCATCGAGCTTTATTTGTGTTGGCTAAAGACGGACTGACAAAAAATATCGATTTTATTTATTTCATTTTCCGGCGGAGTGCAGCGGTAAAGCCCTTGACTCGCATTCCGAAGGTCGCGGGATCGAATCCCGGCGTGGCAAATAAATTTTATTTGATTAATTTGTGTATTTCACAAATTATTCATTTAAAATAATATACAGTATATTTGCGGCACGTTCCAGAGTGGAAGATACTCTCAGTATCACCCTGGTGTAAGAACACCATTCAGAATTGAAACGTTGCCTGAAATGGCTTTAGCCGTGTTTGGTGACCAGATCTGAATAGCCAGGTACTTCCCCACCTTCCTCTTCCCTATCTCCTTCCCTCCCCTCTACCTTCAGCCTCACAACATATCCCAATTGGGGATGCCATAGTCTCGCTGGCTCCAGACGGGAGCAGTTGGGACTCTTGTACGGTATTCATGTGAAAAGTTGGTGTTTCTTTGTTTTTGTCTACAGCGCTTAATTCCTCTATCTGAGATAGAGCCCCACACACTTAAAATACATTCGTTATTTTTTATGTAACAACCAAAATATTCACTAGAAATAATTTATATGGCAGAGCAACGTTTGTCGGGTCAGCTAGTTTGACTTTTTATATAAATTAGATACATTTGAAATCATTCTTTATTCCTGAAAGCAGATAGGGCATCGTTGGTAAGGGGCGTACATTAATTACGTGAGCGCAAAAGGGAGGGGGGGGGGGTTTAAAAGAATATACGAAGTGGCCAAAATTTTGCTCACCAAGGGGGGGGGGGGGGGTCTAGATTGGAAGAAAAACTGCTCACGTAATTAATGTAATGCCCCCTAACGTGACTTAGATAAACTTGCTTGGAACATTTTTAGCACGGCTTACATTGAACTTGACCTCATTAACTCAACACACCGCAGTCTTAAATCAAAAAGACAAACAGTAGCTTATCCAAAAGGTCTTTGGCCATGGAATACATATTGACTTAGACTAGATTCATTCCTCCCCTTCCCGCCCCAACATTAGAATAACTAATTCTTCAGTTTTTAAGATGTAATGAGTGTTATTTGTAGAGTTCTTTTCCAAAATCGCAAATGTTAAAGAATCACAAATTCCATTATGCTTTAAATTAAAAATCTCTCTAATTAAGCATATAATAAACTAAGTATTTACACGAGTTTATGTAGTTTTGATAAAAATTAGACAGGTCCATTCAATAAAGATACAAGGAGTTATTAAGAAAATTCTGTGATTTTTTTCTAAAACTGACTTTTTCCCTGGAAATAGTCAGTTTTTAAAATATTTTTATTTGTAAAAAAATTGGAATATTTTTATAACAAAAAAATAAAATAGGCAAATAAATAAAGAAGACAAATTTTAAAGAAATATTATTTTTTACTAAAAAATCTGAACAAGGTTCTTAAAAACCAAAAACAGCTACTTTAGGAAACACACGTTGTAGTTATATTTCATTTACAGAAAGAAAGTATTAGACAGTTTTGAAAAAAAAATGTCTGTGGAATTAATGCACAAGTGTGGAAAAAAACTGTTCCGTGACAACTCAGAATCATGCAATTTCAACACCCCTTTAAAAAGACATTAAAAGTTGTGAAAAAAAATTTAACCTAACCTAACCACTTATGAACCTGTTTAACCATTTTTTCATCACTTTTCAAAGGAGGTGTTGAAGTGGCATGATTCTGAGTTGCGCGGTAACGAAAAAATAATTATCACATTGTTGTAATTAATGGGAAAATAGTCAGTTATGTATAATAATTGAAAAGTCACTGTTGGAAAAAAAAACGGTTCATACAGGATTTGGAATCAGGAATCAGTTCGTTTTGAAGAAAACCTTTATTTTCGAAGGCCAACTTTGCAGAGAATGTGTGCCATTTTGTAAAACTGAATACACCATGGCCCTCGATTTATTGTGATGGCATACATAACTAAATTTCAACATTTTTTAATAGTCAATTTTGGAATAGAACCCCACATTTATGCAGAATCGTCTTTAGGTTTTGCAAGTATCAAGAGTACCTAGATCTTGTTTACTCCACTCATACATCAATGAACCCTTCGCAAATGTTATGCGTTTTCATGTTCTGCAATATTAGTGCATAATAAATAACACAGTGATCAATTTTCCTATTAGCAAGGCTGAGAGTTTCAAAGTCACGTTAACAAGACACAGTAATAGTAATAATTACCAGCGCATAATTGATAACTGCGAACACTGCCATAGCCAAGGCCAGCCTCGTGAAAACGAAGGTAATGGAAAATATCAGCGTTGGAAAAACAACGTACATACTATTATAATTATTATACATACCTACTAAGAAAATGCATATAGTTTTATTTACCGCAGAGTTCCCGCTGCGAACCGTTCCATTGTGTTGATTGCACTTATCACAGAGGTCACTCTCAAAGCGCGTGCAAAGTCGAAACGGACAATAAAATAACTAAACAATTGGATTGTTCTTTTATGAACCACTTTGTGGAGACGCGGTTCCAATTTTCAAGTCCAGAGGAACGCAAACGCGTCCACAGCACAAACGATCACGAACACCCGCTGAACAAAACTAAGTCGAAGTGAACCAAACGAACTCAACTTTGGACGCAGGCCACTGCACCGTACAGTATGAATGTTATACAGATGCGAAGGTTTGTAATACACTAGGACTAGCTCACCTAGCTGCCATTGACATAGATTGGACTAGGTGAGATCTCAACTAGTGGTATAATCGAGACATTTTAATAATCGGAATAGCTTTGGGTTGAAACGCAAGTTTGCTAAGACAACTCTTGGCAATTTTATTCTACACTAGCTCACATCGGCACGGCACACATTCTACTAGGTAAGAGGTGAGAACACTGAGAACCCAACAAATGACGCTCACTCTCTCGGTTCAGTGGCACGGACCAGTGATAAGCATAATCGAGACATTTTGACGATCTTTTACTTCCAGTGCAAGTCTACTAACGATTAGCAATTTCTCAACGGATTTTTGCGAAATTTTTTCAATTAGTATCGAGTTTGTTAAGTTACTTATCGATAATTCCATCCGAATAAATTTTAGTTTTTTTTGGTTTGTTACTCATTCATTTGATTATTTCATTGAAAGGGATTTAGTAAAATGAAGATTATCAAAAAAATGTTTGAATAAATTTAAGTTATTTCGATTATTATCTACCAATGCTATCGAATAGAATTTAAATTGGTTGGGTATTTTAAGAAACAGATTATTTTGATTCAAATAATTAATCAAATTCTTCATAAAGAATTTCTGCATTATACGCCCATCACTAGAATGGAAACTTTTGGAGGTAGCGATATCAGTGCAAAAAACCAAAACTTCATAATATTGCCGTTAATTTTTTGCAGGTAATTCCAATTCGCGAGGCGTGAATGTTGTTAATTTATTGATATACTGTCGCAAGTGAAATTACGAATGGATTATCGAATTACTCCGACCCACTAATCTAATTTTGGATATTACTTTCGATAAAAAGTTGAGAGTGAATGCGTTATTTTTAACTTTAACCGTACCTACATTTGTAATTCGTACATTTTCTTTAGCAAACTAAATTCGGTTTTCATACTAAAGAGACTGTTACTGTACTAAAGCATGTTTTTGTGTCTTCAATAATTGTTTATACATTTTATTATAATAATACTCCACGGACCTCTTTTCACATAATCTTCTGTATTTTATTCAGAATCATCTCGATTTGTTTAGCGATAACGATGTATATTTAGATGACGCTGCGTTTTATTGGTTCTGGGCAAGTTGTATAATATGCTTTTTGGAAAATGTCAGTTTGTTCGAGCTTCTCTTTTCCCTGCCGCTCGACGCGTTCGCAAGGAAAATGAAATTCATAGTCTGGAGAGAAATGGAAAATTCTTATCCAGCAGATTGGTAAAATGTAATATTGTGTTTTATGGACGTTTTATGAGTAAGGCAGATCTTATTGTCAACTTGAGTCAACTTCTAAGATAAGATTGGATTTATTGATGTATTTTTTTGCGTCTTTCCTATCGCACATTTTATGTCTGAACATGTAGTGGATAAGATATTTTAATGTATCTATGTACAATGTACATAGTTAAATTGCTGTTTCGTTTATGTGAAAGTAATTATATAATATTCTGTTTATGATATCGTAAACATTAATAGCAAAAAAACTCCAACGAACGAAATAATTTGCAAGCATAAAAACAGCAAAAAAAATACATTATAATTCGTAACATAGAAGACAAATTTTATAATAAAAGTGCCTAGTGTAACTTGCGCTAGGGCGGTCGTAAAATGCATTAACTAGATGATAGTTTGCAGTCAATAATCGCACAGTTGTTTATAAATGAATCACGTCGTATTATTATTACAATCATTGCCATAGATAATAAGTAGTCTGCCTGTTAGAATATTAGCGTTTTCCACTTACAATTTTCCAATTTCGGAAAAAAAAAATTGTAGTAGGTATGTCACCATTACTAAGTTAACTTATACCTTATTTATGGAACATGGACCTATAAAATCAACCCACGCGTGACAAATGGAGAACACTTTTGGAATAATAAATATAGTTACGGGGGTAATATCTACTAAAAGTACGGTCTCCTATTTGTATCCGATATTTTTGACATTATCGGAAGAGGTACGCAAGATGGATTTCATGAATGCTCCCAGAAGACCACAAACGCGCTACAGTAACGACGATGAGGTTCAACGTTTCCTCAATGACATGACGGCGAGCTTACAAAATTGCATCGACCGAAATGGCGATTATGTAAAACAGAAATAGATAAATGTTCAGGCTTCAAAAGTACAAAATATTAATTAAATAATTGTTTCTTTCTATTTCTAAAAAATAGAAGACCTTACTTTTGGGATTACTTTCGTACATTGGTATTATAAACATACCAAATAATATCTGCCGAGATAGGTACATTACATACGCACACGGGCCCGAAATACATACATACGAGTAATATCCACGTGTTTTGTTTACAGCTAGTTAAAATAAATTATTTGGCACGTTTACAGTAAACTTGGCAAAAACTAGATTTCGTAGTATTTTTCTTTTCGTCAATGACTTGCTCTGCACGAAATTAGATTTGCTCCGGCCTACCAGTCTGCAGTACGAAAATAATGCATGATTAATGTGTTGTGTTCTCTACAATCTAGAGGTGAATGGACATCTGGAACGATAAACATATTGTCAGTTTGCTGACATCCAGTAGTCAGTATTTTAATGTGGTCGGGGTCCAGAAAAGAGTCTAACATGATTCGTATGTCTGCCAATTCGAGAACCACTGGTCAATCAATTGAAGACGCAAGTTGGGCTTTGTCATGCGTTTGTAACAATGCATAACGAATATTCTATTATGACATTCGAAAAGATTGTCCTTTGTGCTACAAAGAGAGCCTATTCGAAAAGGTGCAGTCAATTTAAGACCCAGCCTACCACGTCACCACAACTCTGAAATGCGTATGAAGATTTTCAGCTGAAAAACTTAATTCCAGCGCCTATAAAAATGTATTTAGAGCGTGTACCAGATTCCTAAATACTACGAACTTTTCGAAAAATAGAAATTTGTTTCCAGAATAATCTTATTTATTTATTTATTTATTAATCATTAACGCCCTTATGGGCTTTTACATACATGTGTGTTTAGAATACAAAGAAAACATAAATAGTTTTTACACATGGTACATAGAATAAAGCTGGTAAGTAAAAAGTATAGTATTATACAATAAAGAGAAAAAAATCAGTTTTATATGTATATACGTATATAACAAATAATAATAATGGTGAGTTTTTAATAAATTTATGTGTTGAATACATAGCGAAGTTGACTTTAAACAAAAATACATACTACCGACTTGCACCGCACTAAAATTAATATACAAAACGATTCCATTTTGATAAATTACTTTATCGTGAGAATTTCTGCTTAAAGAATTCAATTTCATGCTGTTTAAAATCAAAAAAACAACATAAACGGGTAGATGACGTAACTCTCTACAAACAGTTGGGGACAAAAAAAAATCAAACTTCAATTTCATTCCTGTACCTAAATATTAGAAGCCTGAAAGGAAAAGTCGACGAGATCCTGTGCCTATTAAAATCAATTGACTATAAGATCAACATCATACTTGGAAACTCATATCAACATCATACAGAAACTTGGCTCAAAGAAACGGATATACCATTCATCAATATTGAAGGCTATAAACACGAAGCATCCTGCCGACCTGAGGGCATCGGTGGTGGAGTATCCATATTTATTCAAGAAAACTTAGAATATAACTTAATTGATAATATAGTAGATCCAGATAACAACTTCCTTTGGATACACTTAAACAAACTTAGCTTAAACATCGGAGTGATATATAAAAAACCGAACACCAATTTTCAAGATTTTCTAGATAAGTTAAACATACAACTGAAAACTCACAAAAGGTCCATAATACTGGGGGATTTCAATATCAACTTACTTGATTCCACAAACACACATACTTGTAAATACACAGAAATCAAGTCAAACGATTTCACTATAATGAACAAAATGAACAAAATAAACAAATTACACGCAACACGTATTACAGAAAACACCAACACCATTATTGATCACATCATCTCAGACGTAAACCTTTCGTATACTATAACAAACTGTGACACCTCAATATCTGATCACAACCTACTGATTCTTGACATACTTCATACGTACACTAAAAAAAACTCGCAAAAATCCTCTTACAAATATACAAAAATTGATTATGATAAACTAGAGGAGGATATCCGACAAAACCCCTTTTCTATAAACAATAATGAGGACTCGGAACTGAACTACAATAACTTTGTAAACTATCTGATAAACAAAATTAATTGCAACAGTTCAATAACAATAAAAACAAATAAAACCTCTCTTCCTGATTGGATAACAAAGGACTTATTAAAAATGATTAAAAAAAAGAAATAAACTGCACCTTAAAATTAAAAAAAACAACCCTGTAACTTATTACTAAAAACAGAATTTACTAAAATACGTAACGACATAACTATAAAAAAACGGAACTTAAAAAAACAATACTACAGCAGCCTATTTAAAAAATGTGAAAATAATACCAAAAAGACTTGGAACGTAATAAACAGCATCATCAAGAACCAAACAAACACGCAAAGTAAACCATGTACAAAATTAAAAAACGGTAATGAAATCATCACAGAAGACATCAAGATATGCGAATACTTTAATAACCACTTTTGTAATATTGGCGCTTCTTTGGCTGATAATATAATCAACAAATACAGACATAAACTGGATGATAAAATTACATTAAAGTATGAAAGTGCGGAATCAATATACTTGCAACCCACAACTGAACCCGAAATAATAGTTATCATAAAATCCCTAAAATCAAACGCGAGTGCTGGACATGATCAACTAAAATGTACAACAGTACAAAAACTTGCCCCACTACTAACTCCTACACTAACTAAACTGATTAACCTGAGCCTGAAATAAAGTCAATTTCCAGACAGTTGTAAAATTGCAAGGGTTATTCCAATATATAAAGGGAGCTTGAAAACTCAAACATCTAACTATAGGCCCATTTCTGTCCTACCGATTCTATCAAAAATATATGAAAGAGTAATATACGATAGGCTAGACAACTTTCTGAAAAAAAATCATTTCTATATGCCAAACAATACGGTTTCAGAAAAAAATGTAATACTCTCTCTGCAACTAATGATCTCATAAATAAACTTAGAACTAGCATAGATAATAAAAACTATGTCATAGCAATTCTCGTAGACCTTCAAAAAGCCTTTGACACCGTAAGTCATGAAATACTGATTAAAAAAATAGAAAAAACAGGTGTAACCGGTCCAGCTATCAAACTAATAAAATCCTATCTGTCCAACAGAAAACAATGTGTTAACATAGGAGATAAAAACAGTCAACTCGAGAGTATAAACTACGGAGTTCCACAAGGATCAATACTGGGGCCACTTTTATTCCAAATATACATAAATGACATCTGTCAGCTAAAACTACATGGTGAAATTTTCTTATACGCAGATGACACGGCAATTTTTTACTTCGGCAAAAACTTAGAAAGTCTATTAGAACAATCTCAAACGGATCTTAATGTACTAAACGATTGGCTAATACAAAATATATTAACAATAAATATTAATAAAACCGGTTACATGATCTTAAGCTCACCTAAAAGAATAATACCATCGCATAAACCATTACAAATAGAAGAAAGAGACCTACATATCCTAGATAGCGAAAAATACCTGGGCTTATATATTGATAAACATTTAACATTTAAACAACACGTAGAAAAACTAAAAACAAAAATCATCCCATTAATTGGTGTATTTGGTAGAATTGCTCATCTTCTACCAACAGAGGTAAAGAGGGGTTTATACTTTAGCTTAATCCAGTCCCACCTAAATTATTTAATAGAAATATGGGGAAACACATACATTACGTACTTAAACGACTTACAAATAATACAGAACAAAGTTATTAAAAAACTCTTCAACTATAACCCAGACACTCCCACAAAAAAACTATACCAGGAAATGAACCTTTTGAAAATAAGAACATTGTACGAATATAACATATGTCTTTTAATCTACAAAATACAAAATGGACTTATACACACAAACACAACATTTATAAAAACATCACAAGTACACGAACATTATACTAGACAATTTCCGAAGACGAAATACTTTATACCATAAATATACCAATCCCCTTTATACTGATACCATGGAACATTTCAGGTTTAAACAAATAATGTCAGATACTTCAGTAAACTATCACGGAGAGAACAAATGAGTTTGATAATATAATATAACAGAGTATCTAATTACAATCAAATTAAAATGTTAATCAAAGTATAAGTCGTTAAAGTAATTCTGTTATTATTACCTATTACAACGATAAACAAGAACAGTTTTTGTAAGGTTTGTTTATAAATTATAAATTACTAACCTTTATTACGTCTTATATTGTAGGTGTTTTTAACCGAACTTAACTATGAGGGTTTACAACTGTGCACAGAAAATTTAAAGATGGGGATTTATAGTTCTATTGTAAATATTCCAATATATTGAATTTAAATTTGGTCACTGACAGATGACGATAAACATCGATTGAGTTATATTTATTTCCTAGTCGATGAAGCCTTTCGATAGGCGAGTTTTCGAAGTAATTATTAGTAGGCGCGTTAACAAAATAAGGCGCATTCAATCTTGTATTACGGGTAGGTACTCGCAGTTGGCTTAGTTTGGTTAAATCAAAGGCGTCCAGTCTGCCATTTGAAATATTGAAAAGACAAATTAAATCACTCATTGTTCGTCTTTAAGTTAATTCATTTAATTTTAGTAAGTCCATTAAAAATGTGTAGTTGAACAACAATTTAAATGAATTAATTATTTCAAAATCTTTTACCGTCCTCAATTTAACCCCAAGCTTTTCATGGCCTTGTTAGTTATTTCGTTTATATGAGAAACAAAAGATAATTGATTGTCAAAAATAATACCTAGGTCCTTAATTTGTTCAACTCTTTTTAGAAAGATGTTGTTGATGCTGTATTCATATTTAATAGGATTTTTAATTCGGGCAAAAGTTATTGTTTGACATTTTTCAATATTGAGGAAGAGTTCATTATGGATGCACCACTCTTGTAGCCTCACAAGATTTGTTTGTAATAAGCAGCAGTCATTTAGATTAGTAATTGTTTTGTAAATTTTAAGATCATCGGCAAATAAAAGTATCATAACTCCATCAAAGATTGTAGTTATGTCGTTGATGAACAAGGAAAACAGCACTGGTCCTAGATGTGACCCCTGGGGAACTCCGGTGAAGATTTCGAATTGATTTGAGAAGTGCAAGTTGAGTTTGACTGTAATTTTTCTATCGTATAGATAACTCTCAAACCATCTCAAAATATGCCCCGTTATTCCAAGGGATTTTAATTTGTGTAAAAGTATTTTGTGAGAGACTTTTTCGAAAGCCTTACTAAAGTCAGTGTATACTACGTCTGTTTGAAGACGATTGTGCATATTATTAAATAAGTATTCCTGATAGATCATCAAATTTGTAAGAGTAGACCTTTTTGCCATGAAACTGTGTTGTCGATGAGAAATTACTTTATTAATCTCAGGAAAGAGTTTAGAGAGCAGGGCAGATTCAAATATTTTCGGGATTGGAAACATATAGGTCTGTAGTTGGATATATCGGATTTATCACCCTTCTTGAAAATTGGAGACAGAAAGCTTGTTTTCCATTTATTCGGAAAGGTGCCAGTTTTTATTGACAAGTTAAAAAGTTTAGTAAGAGGATAAGTTAAGTCTGATAAGCATTTCGATAAGAAGATTGTAGGAATGTTATCAGGAGCAGCCGATTTTTTCAGGTCTAGGGACTTTAATTTAGTTCTAATATCACTTTCTTCAAATATGCATTATTCACAAAGCACAATTTTATTGCGTTACTTTTTATCATTCAATATAACGATAGGCTCCTACCAAATTATTTATTACTAACGAGTTCCTGGCATGCGTTGCATTGCCACTTAAATGAAGAAACAGTTTCACAACAACTCACCAAAATTTCATCGCAATCTGATGAATAGTTTAGTATAGGATATAATGTCAAAACGCCAGAAATCACTATTATGTATAAAAAATATCACGGGTATGTGCACATCAAATCACCAATAGCAATCGAATGAATACTTTGGGAACGCATAAAAGATAAACAAAGAAAAATTCATTTTTATATAATACTAGCTTTTTCCCGCGGCTTCGCTCGCATGGTGTAAGGGGGGTTCCCACTCCGCCTCCTCTCACCGCCCTCCCTCTCCCCACCCTCACCCCCCTCCCCCTTACACCCACTCCCTCTCCCCCCCCACCCCCTCCGCCATCCTCCCCCCATCTCTACCCCCTCCCGCTTTCCATATATTCAATCCCAGTACATTCAGTTTTATCAACTAAAGATTTTCAAAAATAGATTTTTTTTGCAAAATGTCATTCTCAAACACGCGAACTGTCAAACGTGCGATAGTCGTTAGGTTTTGTGAAATTTTTGCAATTTTCTTATTTTTTCTCTCCGTAAGAACCATCCTCGTACTTCAAGGAATATTCTAAAAAAAGAATTAGCGAAATCGGTTCAGCTGCTCTCGAGATTTACGCTTAGCAAGACATTTAGCGATTCATTTTTATATATAAGATTAACAATCAATAAAATTTGGTACCTAACATACAATAGGTACCCATTTAAAATACTTATAATAATTTTTGATTGAGATTCAAAGTATTCGATTTGGTTGAGTATCATAGGTGAGTACTTCAATTAAATTTATTAATTTAAAGAGTTTATTCGAAAATTGAATTTTGATGAACAATCGCTGGTTTGCAAAATGTCATTCTCAAAGTACGACATGGTTGACAGTTTCGTAAGAGTTTTTGTAATGCTTTAAAAAAACCTTTCGGATGTTGTAATAATCCTTTAAGAAACTTGTAAGAAACTTTTCCGAGGGTGGAAAGAAGATATTTGAAAGTTTCAAACATTTCCTATGCTCAATATAGCAATATATAAAGCACAAATAAAGAAACTTACTATTGCATTGCATTTACTATTGCAAAGATTTTTATTAGACAAAGAAACATTTTAATAATGTTCCACCTGAAAGTAACCAATTTTCTATCATGAAAAGTTTCACTGGGATTTTTGTAAATACTGAAACAAATGGGTCGACCGGTCCAATTTCGCTCGACGCCAACTTAGTCTAGGTTTCATGAACATGCTTACTAAATAAATAAAAGAATATGTGTGTGTGTGTAGATTATCGCATAGATTAGTTCGAGTACGGCTGCACTAAGTATGCGTGGCTATTTTTTTAAAATAAATAACTACCTACCCATGTTTAATCTACCTATTATTCTCACTGAAAACGCTGAAAAAAGTAATGCTTGCAAAAAATCTAAATAAAGCAAGTCGTCACCGTTTCAATACTGTTTCAACTCGACAATATTTTTTCTAAATACTTTCCCCGCATTTTTTGAAGTGAAAACTCATATAACACCGTTGTGATTTGAGACTTGATGAAAGTTTGATATATGATAGAGACAAGCACATTCATCTATAGGATTTAGCCTACGAGAAAATGAGATAGAATTAAACCTTACCACATTGGCCGCTTTGATTATGAGCTCACTATTCAAGGCTCCTATTCGTTGAGATAGTATGAGTGAAGGTTTCATTTCTACCGCGTGTGAACTGCTCTCGATTTTTTATGAAGTAAAACTTCTTTACGCACGCTTGACTTGGGGAGTAAGCTGGTGAATGCGTTACGAGAGCGTTACGAAAAGTGTGATCGGGCGAGCCAAACGGTCGGGCCTTTACGCACGCTTGACTTGGGGAGTAAGCTGGTGAATGCGTGACGAGAGCGTTATGAAAAGTGTGATCGGGCGAAGCGAACGGAAGTTGAGAGGGAAGTATAAGTTAGTGAAGTTTTACTTCAGTCGTGTGGTCTAAAGCGCACTCGTTTTTTTACATTAGGTCCACGCAGGAGGTCCTGAGGATAAAAAATCCTCAGGGCTTATGTCATCTTTGAGGATGATGTGTGAAGGTCTTTTTATGGAAAGGAAGAATAAGAAGTTCTGAAAAGGAAAAGGTTATGAGGAGTTGGTAGGAATCTGGGGGGGTCAATGTGTCCAGGAGTGACGGACACATGAATCGAATATGCGGTCCGGCTGGAGAGATCAAAATGTTTCCCTCGACCAGTCTCTCTCCCCATCCGGCCCGCCACGCAGTAGGTGGGCAAACGTATCCGCCACCAAGACCTCTACAAACCTCACCCCAGAAGCCCGGGTACCCCTGCTTAATCATCAAACGTAGCGAATCACTTGGGGCGACTTATTGTAGGAGTGTTGGTTATCCAACAAATGGTTCCCGGGGTGGCGGTAAATCAAATGGAACAAACAATAATTATTGTTAATTATTGTGTCCTGTCTTTTTTCTTTACTCAAATTGGTGTTTCAACACATTGCAGCTGACCATTAAAATATTTTTTTTAGATGAAAACTGTTGTATTGACTTATAAAATAAAGTGCGCAACTTATATAACGCCAGAACTCACTAATAGAATTGTCTTCGATACTTCAGATTTCGAATTTATACCTACATTATTTAGTCATATTTTAAATTCCGATGTCTGCGAATTTTTGGTGTGATCTCGATATACCTATTCGTAAAAACTATCTACGATTTTGAAAATACAATATACGAGTACGTATATGTTTAAAATATTATTCCAAATTCCAAACGACAAGAAATAAATTTGTTCTCTACAAATCAAACACAAATACCATAAATTGGACAATGTTTGACATTGAGAATCGATGGAAAAGCTATTATTTATTGACTGAGTGATTTCATTATGTTATGTTTAAGTACATAATTATTACCGGACCATGTCCATGTCCATTGTTCCCGCAGTGTATTCTACACAAACATCGTTTACACAGGGACAACAACGTCACACTTTTATTTTGGAGCAACGATAAAAATAGCACCAACTATACGACTAAACGTCTGTTGTGACAAGTATAAAGCCATTTTTAACCTTTGAAATTTTCGGGGGTGTTTTTCGTGTGATTTTTATCTAACGGCTTGTCGCACAATGTGATTTTAGGTAGTTTATTTAATTAAATTACGTGTTAATGCAATTTACATAATAATGTGATTTTAGGTAGTTTATTTAATTAAATTACGTGTTAATCCAATTTACATAATAATAAAAACGGTCATTGGTTTTAATTAACTAACTAACTACCTATCAAGAAATTCTGCAGGGGGAGGCAGATTTAATAGAGCTTCACGCATTATATTTGCAGTCGCACACACTTCTAGAACCACCCATATTCATACATAATCTTACGTTATTTATTATTAATTAGCTCAAATAAATTATTTGATTCATGTCTTGTCTTCTTGGGGCGTCCCCGACTTCAAATCAAATTTAATAAGAGATCCGTTTCAAACAAATAATTGAGGGAAATTAAGTTTTTCTTTTTTAAGTCAAAATTATTTTGTTTGAACTGAACAGATATTGAATTTGTTAACTCCTATAATTATATGTTGTATTTAGTAACAAAAACAATTCAGTCATAGTGTCAGTGTTGGCGATTGTAACAACGTTATATATTATGTGGTAAAAATTGAAAAAGAAAATTAATATTATAAGAGGAAAACTGTGAAAATTCCTTCTCTAATTTCTATTTTAAAAAGTCCGTGTATACTTGCGGTCAATAATAAATTGTGTTGTTTAAAAAAGGCCTATTGAATTGGGTACACGCTTTGCTATAAGTAATCGAGTACATTTTAATCGCAAATCGAAATGTTCCATACGCGTTGTTAAATGTAAATTTCGATAAGAACCCAACGCTCGTGCGGAAAATCCATTACAAGAGATATACATCGGTCAATGGAGTTACAAATCCGTGGGTTACCTTAACAACTTCATGGGTTCGTGTGGTTACAGGTGGTATAGGCTAAATTTGGTTGATTTATGTAGGAGGTTGGTTCTGTAAATATAAATATAAAATATCTACATAATCTTGAACCTTTGCACCGCACACCTGTTGGCACGGTTAAGTAAACACAAATAAATCCCAATGCACTCACTCAAACCTCACGCAACTTCACACTCAAACATTATATTATTATTGTTGATTCTTTCCCGTGTGATAACGTGACACAGAAAAAACACATTTAAAGAATTTCAAGTTTAGAGGTCTTATCATCTATCAAACCTCTGCAATGCTGTAAATATCACAAATAAATATTTGATTTCTGATATCTACATACCCTGATTTATGGGATTGAGCAAACTGGCTGAAAATCAGTAGAAAAAATAACTCCTGGACATTATTTGTGATACATCTGTGTACCATGGTGGTGTACCTGTGTATGTGTGTATGGATTACGAATGTGGAAATGAAAAAAGAATGCAAGGCCGATGTAAGCTAAGAAGGGGACTATCATAATACATCAATTAATTGTTGATATGTAAAATTTGATAGCACCGCTTACCATTTCTTATAATGCTCGATTCTGATATTTAATGACCAAAACGTTTAAAGTTGCACAGAACTGAACCTACAATCTCGATATTTACGCATATGTGAAACTAAAAACACGCAATTTACAATATGTAAATGTTATTGAATACCAAAATGCCACCCGTGAGACTTATCATCATGGCGAAAAAGATTATTTAGTTATCTATTATTGTTTATTTGTTTGCAGCAATCGTCTCTGTCGACCAAGATGGCCCAGCGCATGACCTTCGGGCTGTTCGCGGGAAGCAGCGGACAGCGCTGCGAGTTCGTGCGCATGAAGGGCCCTCAGGGCAAGGGGCACGCCGAGATGGCAGTGACGCGGCCGCGAGGCTCGGGCGCCGAGACGCCCACCTCGGAGCCCGGCTACTGTGCCACCGACATGTGGGACAGTGACTGGGACGAGGACCCTGACGACTTTTTCGTCTACAGGCACCAGGTAGAGGCCACACCAGGCACCCGGCTAGCCGTGTCAGCCAAGGTCTTGATGTTGTCATGTCTATCTCTTTTCTTACTGATACTATTTATTCTAATTAATGTTCCTACAAGCAGAATTCCAAGTGACAAGAAATCAATAAATAACATCTGACTATTTGTTTTGTTTCTCTCTTACTTTGTAATTGTTTTTTATCGGTCCCTTCCTTTTCAAACCATGAAAAATGCCTTTCAGAGACGGCTGAGCGACCCGAGCTCCAACTTAAACAATTTTTCCCGAAGCGGATGGAAAACAAAGAACTACGAAGCTTCCGGCGCTAAAAGTCGGTCAGAAAACGAAGGACTCGATTCAATGGCTAACAGTGTATCAGAAATCGAAGCCGGAGATTTGAGAGACGGTAAGTCACAGTAGATGAACAATTTGACACTTGTAGACGCAGCTCATTATCACCGACCCTCACCCTATCTCCTGTAAGATAGAAACAACATTAACGGAGTGTTACCTCGAAAAAAGTACCTTCTTCTCTCCTTCTCATTGGTTCAGTGTTTCCGGGGTGGAAGCGGGACGACAGCCTGTTGTTGTTTCTATTTTCTTAAGTAGAGACCCTTTCACGTAGTATCTCGCATTTAGTAAAAAGTTAGTTCGGTTCAATGAACCCGTTTTTTTCTTTTGTTGTAGAGCAACCGAGCTCCGCTCCAACTCGTCCCCCTTCCCCCCCGCCGCGATGCTGCACCACCCCTCGCCACTGCTGCACCACCTCCCCCTCCTGGGGGGACATGTCCGAGGTGTACTCCAGGGACCAGGACTGCGCCAATGAGACCCCCGCTTGTCTCATCAACGTCACTCCTAAGAAGGAGAAGCCCCAATCTGCCCCCGGCCCTCCGCCGCTCAAATCTCAACCGCCCATAGAACTTAAGCAAATCAAAACTAAGGAAACTAAACCTCCGGTTCCAAAGGCTAAAGACGTTAAAGCCAAATTAGTTGTCAAGCCGAAAGAACCTAAACCGAAAGAAATCGTCAAATCCAAACCGCCGATTAGTTCTGTAAAGCCTCCTTTCCGCGTTAGCCAAAAGGTCGAAAAGAAAGCTCCCTATGTTTACACTCCGCCCAAAAGGAATATCAAGGCGAAAATAACCAAAAAGATATCCCCCGTAGTCGATGGTAAGAAACCGCCCAAACCAAAGACCAATAAGGAGGAATACGAATTAGCGGACGATGCTACTTCTTTAAACGTTGTTTCAACTCCCGTGGATAGTAAAGATGTCATCTGCGTCGAAGAAACAGAACTAAAAGAGATTAAAATGGGTCGCATATGCGATCTGGACCCAACGACAATAATCACAGTGAACGGAAAAGAAGAGTTACCTTGCACCAATGAGATAAAGAACTATCAGCTACACGGTAACAAGTACATTGCCCAGGAATGCCAGGAAGTGCAGAGGGTAATTGCCCTGGAAACTTACGTCCCAGCACCCGAGACCACCAAGACAATAGAGATCAACCAGAACACTGCCACGCCCAAATGTCCAGTGGTGGAGGCTGACTTGAAGGCCTTGAAGATCGGGGAAGACTATTGCAACGGGAATGAAGGTGACGACGAGGGGGAAAACCCCGCTCCTCTGGGCATCATGCGCAGGGACATCCAAGGGTACTGCACCCTGCCCCGCGGGAGGAGAGGAGGGGCCGGGGGCACGCGGGGGCCCGGTGGAGCCCGGGGAGAGGGCCCCATGCGACCCCCGAGAAGGACCACGCCGGACGGCACAGACATCTATTATTGGTGTGACATGCCGAAGAAAAGTGCTAATGGTAAATTAAACTTAATATTCGCTTTGAAATAAAAGTTGTTCCAGTCTCTGCTCTGTTTGACATTTACACTAAGTTATTTTTACGTCGTAAGGGAGCATACATTAATTACGTGAGCTCAAAGGGGGGGGTCCAGCAAAATCTTACGGTACTTGAAAAGAATTTACGAAGTGGCCCAAATTTATCTCACCAAGGGGGGGTCTAGATTGGAAGAAAAACTGCTCACGTAATTAATGTATGCCCCCTAAGGCCATGTTAGCAATTTTCAATACCGATTTATGAACGAGGAAAAAGATGTCAAATCAAAGTATGAATAAATAAAGAGTTAATCATTCACCTTCCTTATATATATTTTTTAAATTTTAACGCCAAGCCTTTTCCAATAAACTGAAAAATTAACTGATTTGAAAAATTGAAAACTAAAATAATACCTTAGCTAGATTCACCAGACGAAAATTTGCATAATTTATTCATTTGTTGTTGACTGCCCACGCCTTTAGTTTTAAAGGTCTATGTTAATCCTCGTAAACGAAAACACGTAAAAAACGGGGAATCTGTTATTGAGCTCTTTATGTTGTGTATTATTTTTGCCGGTTTTTTGATAGTGGTCGACCTTCAATTGGCCTAAACGGTTGACTGAGAAACGATAATAATCGAATCCCATCGCTGAAAAATGAATCGAATGCCACAAAACAAGGATTTTGCTCTTGTTATTTTTTCGTCGTTGGAGGGCATATTCAGATTTTATACATTTTTTTTTCTTTTCATTTGGAAGCCAAAAAATAAAACCAATCTAAAAGCGTAATTTTAATTTTGTAGCGTCTAATTGAAAATAACCCGATGAAACAAATAAATCACTGAAATTTCACTGTTTCTGCACAAGTGCCTTTTTTGTAGACCATGAGAAGACGAGCAAAGAACTGAGAACACGTCCAAAATTGTGTTTATTCGTTTACTTGTACATTTGTTCACTTGTGCGATTATATTGTGTGCAGCGATGTGGAGTGTGAATTTAGCGAGAGAATGAATTACTGTTTTGTTATTGTTAATTCGTAAATCCCGTTTTTTTTTATCATCAACTACGATGATAAAAAAAAACTAATGATAAAAAAAAAACTATTTACTTTGTAAGACGTTCGTTGTGGACTTCTTCGACTGAAGTGATGCCCCAGCGGTACCAACCTTGTTAACGTGTAGCAGGTGGCGTTGGTACAACTATCAAGATATTGTAATGTAATGTAATGATTGTGCGTGTGTTGGTATAGAATTGGACGATGGCGCTTACAACCCGCTGTGGGCGATGCGCGGCTTCACGCAGACCTTCCACTTCTGGAAGGAGAACAAGCGCCAGCAGAGCACGCCGCTCAATGCCTTCCTAACGTATGTTACGCTGCCCTGGTGGAGCATCGCTAAAGGTAACCATACATCCACAACCAACCACAATCAAACAAAGAAATTAACCTAACCCAACCTAACCTAACCCAATCTAACCCAACCTAACCAACCGACCAACCACAACCAAACAAATCTAACCAACCCAATCTAACCAACCGACCAGCCAATCAACCGACCAACCATCCAAAAACAAACTAATCTAACTTAACCCAACCTAACCAACCAAATAAATAAACTAACATAACCTAACTTAACCCAACCTAACCAACCAGACAAACAAACTAACATAACCTTACTTAACCCAACCTAACCGACCAAACAAACAAACGAACATAACCTTACTTAACCCAACCTAACCAACCAAACAAACAAACTAACGTAACCTTACTTAACCCAACCTAACCAACCACAACCAAACAAACAACAAAACAACTAACCCAACATAACCAACTAACTTACCACCAACAACTAACTAACTAACTACAACTAACCATCACGCCGTTTCCCACAGGGAAGGGCAGAGAGGACGGAAAGCCAAATAACTCGGTCTTGCCGCACCCGCCTTGCTTCAGTCACTGTCTCATTATGATACATACTCTCCTGTTATTCTGACTGAAATGACCCGAATCAAGATTTTGGTTCACTTTATCGTGCCATGCCCTCCTCGGGCATCCCCGTTTACCATATACATCATTAGCATCACACATTCTCCTTACACTCCTTTCAACGTTCATCGACTCTACGTGTCCCAGCCATTTAAACGTCCCTTTTCAATATCTTACTTATTATTACGCTTACACAGACTTGCATTTTTTGCGGATCGCTTCATTTTTCACACAATACGGTAATAAATGGTTTACCACACATTCACCTCAGGGATCACACTTATACAGCACTCAGTCTACTTTCATCCTCCCTCTGCCCGTTCCAAGCCTCACTGCCTGACCTAACCTAACCCAATCGAACCAAAATCAACCTTGTCTCTAAGGAATTTCAATTTTTTTTTACGGATCTTTAGTCATATTATTATAATGAACGCACACTTCGTCTAGCACAGTGGTCCCAAACCTTTTTATCGCCGCGGACCGGTCAACGTTTGATAATTTAACCGCGGCCCGGAAGGGGGGGGGGGGTTCACTCATCAAGACTCCAGAGATCAGTGCACCTCAGGGGTTTGGTGGAAGACAAGACACACCCCGAAAAAAAATTACGAAGAATATTGTCACTATCCCATCCCGCCCCATCCTATCCAATTGCGCCCCCCCCCCCCCCCTCTCCCCCCGTGGTGGTGATCACAACCACCATCCTAACCCATTACGCCCCCCATTTTGGTAATCCGCCGCCACTGATATCACGCCCCGCTTTCTAATTGAGAAGGGTTCGGTGAATGCGCACATGAAACTGGTACCTCCAAAAAGGTTAAGAACCACCAGTCTAGCAGTATATACCAACTGGAAAAAATAACTTTCAATATTTATTATTGATCTCGGATGTACCTAAAAATCTAGTTCGTTCCTTTCCGCCTGCATCGATTACAATTATTCACATTTAAAGTCACCACAAAAATGCAGTTTTGCGGTTGGAAAATGTATGTCGGGATAAGATAACATCGATGTGTATGGAAATAATTAACGGGAAGGCGATAAAGAAAAATATTAATATTTATAAATAAGATTATAAATAATAGCCAATTATTTCTAACTATCAGACCCGGTCACACGTTGCTGTGGCTAACGAAACACAACGCCATTACCCAACTATAAAATCCACACCACCCGCTTGCCAGCTGCCCGCTGCCCGCTGCCTGAATTGAATATTTGAATTTTCTCTACTATAATAAGCATGTTTTTATACACATAAACCTTCCTCTTGAATCACTCTATCTATTGGTGAAAACCGCATGAATATCCGTTGCGTAGTTTAAAAGATCTATGCGCACATACATTTTGAGCGACTTCATCAAATAAAAAAATTCAAATCAAATACTTACTTACTCTAGGACATCTATTTTACAATTTCTTCCGTAGAACGAATTTCAAAAGTGACCATAGTACGGCCCGCCAGCCGTTTTAAATCACACAAAAATATGTTTTCTTTAAATTTCTCGGCTTTTCTCTAATATAATTTACATGTATTATATTCAATCACTCTACCTATTCGTGAAAACCGTATGAAAATCCGTTGCGTAGTTTAAAAGATTAACGCGCACATCCATTTTGAGCGACTTCATTTTATACTATATAATGATTTCAAATAAATAAATTTGCTTATCCGTTCCGTCTTCCGCCAGTGGGTACTGCAAAGTATTCACGATACAATCATTTTATTATATTATCCAGCTAGATAATGTAAGATAAAAATAAAACTTTTTTTCTAACTTAACCTAACCTAACAAAACCTGACTTAACCTAACCGACCTTATCCAACCTCATACTACCTGCATACATTGGTGATTGTGACACCTATCGACTACCGACGTTGTGATATTAAAACAAACAAAAAAAAACCTGACATCCTGCCGTAAATAAACCATAATTTGCGCCCACTTTCCTTCATAATAATAATAAATAATAACACCAATCAGATTCACCGTTAGAGAATATCTTTTTTTAGTTTTCCATAATATTAGCTATTGCTATTTTATGAATTAGATATTAAATTAATCCTTAAAATTATAAATAATAATAACTGATCTCAAAATTATTATGATCAGGTTTCTGCAAAGCTAACGTTAACTCAGCAGGATTTGAATTAATTCGCATTTTATAATTTATACGAGAAAGCACATGGCGAAATCGTTTGATTTAAAATGTCTAGATACTTATACAGGCAGATATTGTATACATATTTGCGTGAGGTGTACTGGCCTGTTGTTTTATTGTAAAATATTGACAAACTTACAATTTTCGGCCAATGCGAAAGCCATATCCTTTAGGGGTGATAATAGTTTCTTACCTGAAACAAAAGCAAACAAAAAGAATATTAGAAATTGGCAAATGGTCGATTTCCAGGAAAACCCGCTGCTAACCAAAGTATCCAAGGAATCGATTCCAAGTTCGATTACCGATATTAGTACACCTTTTGATAATGCATCTAGAGTCGCATTCACAACACATAATGTCACAAGCATACATAATTGACAATGCTGGTATGACAAAATAATGACAAAATCTATTACTTATTTTTTCGAATTCGACACCTTTTACACACTTAGATTTCTTCTAAGTTTGTATTATAAATGTTAGGGTTAGTAGTTAGTACTTTTAAAATGCATCAGGTGTTATTAATTACGTACGTATTGTGGGTTTATTTTTTTTTACATTAGCTCCACACAGAAGGTCTGAGGAAAATAATTTCTCTCATGGCCTACATCATATTAGGGGATGCTGTGTGGGGGATCTTTTTAAGCAAAAGAAGGGGGAGAAGTTCTGGGAATGAAAAAGGTATGAGGGTTGGATAGGCATCTGGGGGTCGGTGTGTCAAGAATGACGAACGTATGAATCCACCCCTCCAACTGCGGTGCAAGGTGATGGATCGGAAGAGCCCGACTGGAGAAGTCAAACAGCCTCCTTAACAAGTCTTTCTCGATCCGGCCCGCCACGCAGTAGATGGGGAGACGCATCCGCCGCCAAGTCCAAGACAAACTTCACCCCATGAACCCTGCTAACGTAGCGAACCACTTGGGGTGACCTATGGCAGAGATGTTGGTTATCCAATGAATGGTTCCCGATGCGACGGTACCCTCCTCCAAATTTACGTCAAAAATGTTCATCCTCACCCAGCTTGCTGTTTAGAACCTTTTTGTAATATTTATAAGTATTTGAAGTTATTTTATTTTATTAGTTGCAATGTTAAAAAATGGTACAGGTAAATTACAATATTTTAAAACAAAAACAAAATTTAGATGCCGGCTTTTTTGCTTGCGATCTTCTAGAAAAACCCGTCGGTTTGCAATTTTTGATCGTGTTAGTTAGTAATGCGCTGTTTTATCGATTGAGTATTGATTTATTTTGTCTTAACCCGTTGTCCCATGTTTCGGTCAAGACACCGAGTTTACATTTGCGACACGAGATGCGGGCCGAACCGCGAATTATTGGTTCGGCTTGCATCTCGGTTCGCAAATGTATTCACAGCATTACAGGTACTCGGTGTTTGTCGATTCCTTACCGACCCATGGGACGAGGTCTTTGGTATAAACAAAAATCTTACCCATGAAATATCTTTTTATAATGATTATCACCCACATATTTCGACTTATTATCACAGAAGATTATCACTGACTGAGTTCCCTTATCGTTCTCAGCACCGTCAAACGACTTTTCAACTTTTTTATAGGTACACATAATTCGATTAAAGATATCGAAGATTATTATTTGACAAATTGATAAAACTGAATTTCGTTTTCGAATTTCCTCGACATTATCGATCGACATTTATGTTCAAGTAGGTGGTACATTGTAATTCAATGATAACTATAAATTATTACCGCTGTACGATGACAATGTGTGAATTACTATTGACCTGTATTCAGTATAGGTCTATTGTTTCTAGGTATTTAGTTTTCTTATCATCTCACTGATAACGACTGTATTTATACTATTTGTGCATGCGGTTATTAGTAGCTTAAAATATACACATGATAAACACGTCTTATGATAGGTGTATTTGTACACCTATAAAAAGTTAACAACGTTATTACTTTGCACTCAACGTACTCAAATAGCCCCTCAGGCAAATTGGTTCGCTTTTCGGAACAGCTCATGTAGGTCTCATAGAAATCGTTGTATCTCCCATCATGTTTAAAAATATTATCTAAATGGTGTTAGAAAGAGAGAACACCACGCTTTATATTTAAATCTAAAAGATAACTACATAATTAAAATCTACACCTTTATGAAACAAAAGTTTCCGACGGCAATTTAAAAAACGGGGTGTGCAATTCACACGCGGTAGAAGTGAAAACTAAAGTAGACAAGAGTGGGGAGGCTACGAAGCACCGCGCAAATTCTCATTCTCTCGCAGGCTAAATCTTATAGGTGTATGTGTAAGTGTCGTTATTTTTCGTTTCATAAAATTTCAAATCACAACGGTGCTAAAGAAGTTTTCACTTGAAAAAATTATGGAAGTTTGAGAATTTTTTATGAATTATTTTTACATAAAACAACAAAAATGAGTTGACGATAACATTTATAATACATTTGCCTAATCAATATCTATAATATAAAAATGAATCGCTAAATGTGTTGGTAAGCGCAAATCTCGAGATCGGCTGAACCGATTTCGCTAATTCTTTTTTTAGAATATTCCTTGAAGTGCGAGGATGGTTCTTACGGAGAGAAAAATTTAGAAAATTGCGCAGAAAATTAGATAATAACAGAAAACATCGCACGTTTGACAGTTCGCGTGTTAGAGAATGACATTTTGCAAAACAATGAATGATTGTGCAATCAGGATTCTATTTTTGAAAAGTTGAAAAATTTATTTAAAGTAGGTACTCTCCTAATATTTTGAATCGAATCAAGAATTTTAGATATTTTAAATAGGTACCTATGTTAGGTACCAAATTTAATATACATGAAAAATGGAAATTTGAATAAAAATTGTAAAAGGTGGCACGCGGGCTGTTTAAGAACTGAATGTACTGGGATTGAATATATGGAACGCGGGAGGAGGGTTGGCGGGACGAGGGAGCGGTAAAGGGAAGAGGGAAGGCGGGGAAGGTGGAAAGGGAACGCGGGAAGGGGGACCTGGGAGGGGGAGGGGAACTCGGGAGGGGGGTTCGCGGGACGGTGAAGGGGGGGGGGGGAGTAGAGTAGGGAGAGGGAAGATGGAGGTGACGGAGTGGGAACGGGAGAGGGGAAGAGGACGCAGGAGAAGAAGGGGAGGCGGAAGGGGAACGGGACGATGGGAAAGGACACTCAGGGAGAAACAATTTTTTTTATTAAGTGGCATAGCGACGCATGCCGGGACCAGCTAGTCTATTATAAAAAAATGTCAAAAAAAACGTGCGGCTTGCAAAAACTAAAAAACGAGTCCCGGTACGATCAAGGGAGTTATATGGTGTGGTAGATCCCTATCCCCCCTCCAAAATGACGGTTCCCATTTCTATCTAAAGGGCGTGCTTTTGAAGATATAAGGGCTGGAAGTTTCGCCCTCTTGAAATTTCAGGAACAGTGTTCCTGAAAGTTCTAGAAGGTTCCATAGAAATGTTAATAATTATATAGGTTAAAAAAATCAAAATAAAACAAACTATAATTGTGAAGGATTAATACATCACATAAGTTGTAGGTATCACGACTAGGCGAAGCAAAAAGGTGAAGATTTCAACCTTTCGTATACAAATAAACGGAGACAAATTTTCCTTATCAAAGATATTTTTCCATAGATTGTGAATAAGATCTCTAAATATAAAAATAATAAATCACGGTATGCACAAGGTAGGGTGTGACATGTGTAGTTTGTATGTTCCCAATTGACTAATATTGATTCTAGTCAATAAATTCAAACTTTGACTAATTATTCCACCCCTGTCATGCTTCAATAAATTATGTACCCGTTTTACTATTTTTAACCTTATAGACACCATATTGATATTAGTGGTTGGGTGTACGATGTCCACGTGGGCACGTGTGTAGTGTGTTGTATTTCCTATATCGGATATCCACCCTTGGCAATGAGAAGGGGAAGGCTACGAGTGTGAATGTTTGTCCATGTGTGACGCGGAACGAACCATTAAAACTACTATTTTTACCTCATAAAAGTACCTACTACCACCCGCACTAACTCCAACTAGGCTGTGAGCTGTGACAATACAAATCTAAAATTAAACACCGTTTTATGTAGAACGTACTATATTTGTGGGATGGCTACTAACGACTAGAATAATAGCTCCGCGGACACGCCTCATGTCAATTAACGATTACCTCCAAATTCATATGTTTTTAGATTAACCCCACACAGGAGGCCCTGAGGAAAATTATTTCTTTGGTATGGGAACCATTTTTTGGATAACACAGATCCCTTTCTGTCATAGATCACCCCAAGTAGTTCGCTACGTTTGGTGACTCAGCGGGGATGCTTGGGTTCATGGGAGAGGTATGTCAAGGTCTTGGCGGCCGATGTTTCGGCTCACCTGCTGCGTGGCGGGCCGGATCGAGAGACACTGGTTGATGGGATCTTTTGACCTCTCCAGATAGAATCCCTCTGCAATCCACTGTAACGTATATAGTTCCGGGGAACCAGGAGTAGTATTTTATATGTATAGGTAGAGCAAGTGAATCTCCTCAGGATTGTGAATGGATATACGGGATTCTCCCCAGCATGATTAGGTTATCTTTTTTAAATAAAAGAGTACTTTTCCATATAACAAAATTAAACATATATTTCAGAAAACATATTACCAGGGGGTTTCAATTACCCCGAAATAACACCGGAAGGGCGACAAACTAAAAACTAAAAAAACTAAAAACTAAAAAACAAATATAGCAGGTAGCACACCTGTTGGACCAAGTCATGTTATCTAAAATCTTACTAACCACTCGTGAACACCATAAACTGTAGCCTCGAAGTCGTGGGGAAATATCCGAAGGAACCGCATCCGAAGAATGCATACCAGGATCGTATCCATGGGACGCGACCGCAAATCACCAACTCATTCTCCACCGACTCAGCTAGTCGGGCAGCAGGGCAGCAGGTTCCACCTGATGACCAGGATTCCGGCTGAAGGCACCATGGAATACGGGGTATTTGCCAAGCTCAAGGCGTGAGCTCCATCAAAAGCTTTCCACGAGGAATTTGCCACAACGACAGGAAGCAGAGGCCAGGCAAGGCCACAAAGGTGTTCCGTCGCGTTTCACGTCACCGTACGACATAGGATTGCGTGGATTTATCTCAATGCAAACATGGCGAAGCACATGAAGCTCTCACACCGACGGCCGACAACGCACACTCAATTACTTCGGGTCGCGTTTTCAAAATCAAACTTTATCATCCGGCTCGCGGTTTGTATTCTTAAATCATAATTATAAGGGATTAACCCAGGTTAAAAACTTGCAAAACTAACCACTAAGTGACAAGTCAAATAACCGTCGTGCTCCTGTCACGGCGGATATTCAAAAAAAAGTGCCGGAAGCTAGAAACTAACATTGCCACACGCAAAAAAAGAAAAAACCCACGGTGGTTCAAAAAATAACGTGAGCGGCCAGGTGAAAGTTGATTCAGTCACGAGAATAATTATTCGAATTTAATAATTATTATTGTGACAATTCCCCCCTTCCCACGAAAATGTTTGCCCTCAAACATGAAAAACTAAGTCCGTGAAAACTAAACAAAACAACTAACTAGAAGATAGGTCCAACAGGTCTAAAAATCAACTAAAATTAATACTTAAAAAATAAAAAAAACATAATCTTAAAACTAGGTCACATAAATTTAGATAAATGAAAGAACAATAATATCCAACAACGGGACGAGAATAGGCGGTTCACTAGCACCAACAAAAAGCACTGATAAAAAGAAGCTGTCGCCCAAAAACCTTCCATTCTCGTGCCATTTTAACAACTGAGACACATCAAAAGAGAGAAAAATTAATATAAACCAAAAAATAAACCGATAGGTATGCTCGAGGCAACACTTTTCCTTTAATAGGACACTTAGCCATTTTTAGGCTTCACTTCAAGGGTGGACAACCAGCCCTCACTTTCACTGAATTTAAGTCATTTGTTTGAAATGGAGAAAAGAACTAATCTTCCTACCTAGATCCAACAGGTCGCTTCGAAAGAAAAAAAAATGTATTCACAATACTTATGTATTTATGAGTTAGTCAGGACATGTTTTTTTTTTTTTAAAACTGTCTATATAAGAGAAGAGGTTAGAATAGGGTTTACATAGTCAATTACCTATCTATCAAAATTTTCAGATTTAGGAATTACAATTTCAAAAGAAAAAACCTATCTATCAACGTGGTTAAAGTAGGGTTTACATATAAAATACCTATCTATCTATCAGATTATGACAAAAGTTAACTGGTACTCAAAAGCACAACAGAAACAAGGAAGTTAAGCTCACAGCTTAGGATATACCAAAATCCATAAAACAACCTGCAGTAAACACTCAACAGAGTGACATTGTTTGTAAAAAAAATGAGACCAAGGCAATACCCAGCTGGCATTCCTTAAAAAAAAATACTCCACGTGTGGACAAAAGTCAGCATTTCTTGTACAAACAAAAACAAAAATTGTGATCAACTATGGCTTTCAGTGAGTTGACACTATTCGAGGGGTGTTCAATCCAAAATTTTAATGGATGACACTAATACTACTTAATTTATAGTTAAATACTGGTATTACAGTAAGACACTAATGTTTACATTATTTATACTTAAAAAACTATACAGAACAGACTTAGACTTAAAAAACTATACAGAACACACTTTCCTGTATTAGAGGCAAAGCGATAATTCCAAAGGAATTAATTATTAGTTAAGCACGCCGAAGCAGTACTAACTTTGTTAGAGACAAAACAACTTTCTTATGAACTAAGATTTATATAAAGAACTTTTAGGAAAGCTATACCATACTTAAACTTATGAAATACAAAATATCAATAATAAAACTAACAGAACTTTTGTGCATCAGAAAGGTGCTCAAGTCTCTGAAACACAAAATTCCAAAATATTCCTTCTCAAGTTCTCTGGAGGTTCCATGGGCAATGGGCAATAAAAGAGCCTCCAGTGGACTCAAGAAAGAAGGGCATAAACTTAAAAATAATAGCATTACAACTTAATCCGTTATACAGATGGAACATAGTATAAAAAGAAGAAAAAAAATCAGTGTGTGTATACGTACGTGAATCAGTATGTTATTACCAAAATATTCATACTTTTAATAATGCAAAAAGCTCGAAACTAGTATATGTTATTATTAACAGAGAAGGTAAAGTAACGAAGGAAAGAAAGACTTAACTAACAAAATTTGGGCGCCAGTGACCACAAGGATCACATTCCAGTTTACGGAGGGTAAATAAATGTTTTATCGTCGATAAACTAGAATTAAGTGTTCGCACTGAGCACAAGATTTGGAGATACCAAACTCCAAAGCATGAGACCAGAACAATCACTAAAAGAAACAAATGTAATAATGTGGAGGGTTGGTAGGCCTACACACTACAACATTTGCCTCCTTAAAGAAAAAATAACAAAACTAATCTATCCGAACAATATCTTTAACGTGAAAATTACCTACAATTTTACCTTGCATATCTGCCAAGGTATACACTAAGTCCGAGACTTTATTTTTTATAATATTACGAACGAATCTAGGTGCTAACTTATGGGAAAAGTAGTCCGGACCACTGGACTGAGCAAAATTCTTCCTCCAAACGACATCACCTATATCATAAACCACGGATTTACGGCGTAAATTATAATGTTGGGCATTCTTTTTAAAGGCTTGCACTAATGCATTAGAAACTTGTTCATAAATAGGAACTAAGTCTTCCAACTTTTTTGCAAATTCAGCTCTAGACTGATCTAAAGGTATGTCCGCGACACTAGAGGAAACATTAATTTTGTGTAATTTACCGTCAATAATTAGTTCCCTGCCATGCATAAGGAAAAAAGGCGTGAAACCTGTGGCAAAATTAACCGTATTATTCAAGGCTGAGTGAATCTGAGGCAGAAATCTAGACCAATTACGATGGTCAGACTCGGTCAATATAGACAAAGCAGTCCCGATTGTTTGGTTAAAACGTTCCACTGTATTATTTTGCGGGGAACCAGGAGTAGTATTTTATATGTATAGGTAGAGCAAGTGAATCTCCTCAGGATTGTGAATGGATATACGGGATTCTCCCCAGCATGATTAGGTTATCTTTTTTAAATAAAAGAGTACTTTTCCATATAACAAAATTAAACATATATTTCAGAAAACATATTACCAGGGGGTTTCAATTACCCCGAAATAACACCGGAAGGGCGACAAACTAAAAACTAAAAAAACTAAAAACTAAAAAACAAATATAGCAGGTAGCACACCTGTTGGACCAAGTCATGTTATCTAAAATCTTACTAACCACTCGTGAACACCATAAACTGTAGCCTCGAAGTCGTGGGGAAATATCCGAAGGAACCGCATCCGAAGAATGCATACCAGGATCGTATCCATGGGACGCGACCGCAAATCACCAACTCATTCTCCACCGACTCAGCTAGTCGGGCAGCAGGGCAGCAGGTTCCACCTGATGACCAGGATTCCGGCTGAAGGCACCATGGAATACGGGGTATTTGCCAAGCTCAAGGCGTGAGCTCCATCAAAGGCTTTTCACGAGGAATTTGCCACAACGACAGGAAGCAGAGGCCAGGCAAGGCCACAAAGGTGTTCCGTCGCGTTTCACGTCACCGTACGACATAGGATTGCGTGGATTTATCTCAATGCAAACATGGCGAAGCACATGAAGCTCTCACACCGACGGCCGACAACGCACACTCAATTACTTCGGGTCGCGTTTTCAAAATCAAACTTTATCATCCGGCTCGCGGTTTGTATTCTTAAATCATAATTATAAGGGATTAACCCAGGTTAAAAACTTGCAAAACTAACCACTAAGTGACAAGTCAAATAACCGTCGTGCTCCTGTCACGGCGGATATTAAAAAAAAAGTGCCGGAAGCTAGAAACTAACATTGCCACACGCAAAAAAAGAAAAAACCCACGGTGGTTCAAAAAATAACGTGAGCGGCCAGGTGAAAGTTGATTCAGTCACGAGAATAATTATTCGAATTTAATAATTATTATTGTGACACCACTCTAGAATCCACTGCAGTTGAAGGGATGGATTCATACGTTCGTCACTCATGGATACACTGACCCCCAGAATCCTACTCACCCCTCACCCTCATGCCTGTTTCTTTCCCAGAACTACCTCTTATTCCTCTCCTAAAAAAAATATTTTAAAAACCCCCACACAGATGTCCCCTAAGATGACATAGGCCCCGAGGGAAATTATATTCTTCAGGGCCTCCTGTGTGGAGCTAATGTAAAAGAAATGACATCTGTGGGAATGCTGTGTGGAGGATATTTTTAAGAAAAGGATGGATAGGAAATTCTTGGAAGGCAAAAGAAATGAGGAGTGGGTAGGAATCTAAGGGTTAGTGTATCCACGAGCGACGGACATATTATGAATCAATCCCACCCGTTGCGGTGCAAAACGATGGGTCGAGAGAGAAGAGCTGTCAAATTGATTTCATAGTGCATTCCCAAATTTCTTCACTACGACAATTATATGTTAGAAGTCAACTTGAGTACAATTCTCCCGTCTGGAGCCCATATTATAAAATACATGTACAAGCTGTTGAAAGAATACAAAACAAATTCTTACGTTTTCTATATTTTAAAATGGGTATTCCAGCAATTATGTTAAACTACAACACTATTTTAAATGATATGAATATGCTCAAATTGTCAGACAGAAGAATTTTCACTGACTTGGTATTTCTGTATAAAATTCTAAATAATTTAGTTGATAGTCCGATATTGCTTGAATTGATAAGCTTCCGGATTCCACTACATAATACCAGAAGTCAGGATTTATTTCAGTGCAGAAATTCTGGAACTAACTACCATATGTATTCCCCTTTGCCCAGAATACTAATGGAGGGAAATAGTTATACCAAGTCAGTGGACATCTTCAATTTATCTTCAGATAAATACAAAATACTGTTACTGAGGCAGTTCAGTTATGTGCAATAAATACTATATATTTCGTTGCAAAATACCGTTGTAAATTTCATACTTATGTAAAAGCCCCGTAAAAGGGCGTAAATAAAATAAATATTATTTTATTTGAGTGCATGCAATCGTGATGTGGGATGTGACAAATACCAACGAAATGTTTTTTTTGTAAAAAATCTATTTATTGATAATTTTCACCTACAATTGAACCGAGGAAAACACTCCCGATTGACGTCACGCACCCCGACCTACTCTCGCACTCGCACATCGCGCGCAGGCCGGATAGGCGTAGCCTGTGTAATTGCATTTAATTTTAGATTGTGGTTTTAAAGACGTACTCTTTATGACTTACCGGTAAATGCCTTAAAATCGCGATACATGTGCCATTATTTTTATCGTAATGTGTGTTGTGTGAAATAATATAATACGTCATTTTCCTCTTACGGAATATACAAAACCACTAAGTACTAGTCTTTAAATGGTCGTACGACACAGCACACACACAGGATGTTAAGGGAAACACTTGACTTACTTTAACCAGTGATTCCTAAAATTATTTGGAGTTAATTAATTAATTAATTGTGACAATCTGTATAGTTATTGTTTCGGTCAGTGGTTGAGTGGGCATCGCGTTTGGGTCCCACCCAGGCGTTTCGTGTTCGATTCCTCGGCTGGCTAAGTCCTCCATCACGACTCAAGCAACATTTTCGGCTTACCGTGGTGGTAGTAGGAGATTTTCAAATATTGTGGGGTTATTCGTAAGCCGGGAATGTTGTCTTTCTTTTAAAAAAATAAAATAATAATATTATGTATGTATGTTTAAACTGTAATTGAAAATTAACATCCTGTTGACAAACTGCTTTATTGCGTTTTTTTTTACATGAATACCGCACAAAAGTTCCAACTACTCCCGTCTGGAGCCAGTGAGACTATGGCATCCCCAATTGTGGTATGTTGTGAGGCTGAAGGTAGTGGGGAGGGGAACGAGATAGGGAAGAGGTAGGTGGGGAAGTACTTGGCTATTCAGAGCTGGTCACCAAACACGGCTAAAGCCATTTCAAGCAACGTTTCAATTCTAAATGGTGGTCTTACACCAGGGCGATACTGTGAGTATCTTCCACTCTGTAACGTGCCACAAATATACTACATATTATTTTAAATGAATAGATTGTGAAATAACACAAAAATTAAATTTATTTGCCACGCCGGGATTCGATCCCGCGACCTTCGGATTGCCAGTCAAGAGCCTTACCGCTGGACTTCGCCGGCCGTCAAACGGTCGGTTTAACGGGATTGTACCTTGAAAACCAATAAAAATAAAGTAAAACATTTAAATGAAATTTGGGTCTCAGGTACATTTTTCATGTTGTTTTTTTTTTCAACAAAAAAACTAGTAAGTATCGGACAGGCGCGGGTGAGGAGTCGGTCGGTTACTCGGCTGAGTGACCAGTGACGACATGTAGAGAATTTTTTAAAATTTCATTTTGAAGTCGCCGGAGACCGAAATTTCATTTACATCTTTTACTTAAAATTGGTTTTGTACCTACTAACCAATTTTATTTTTTGTTTCAGATATTTTGGACCATCGCGAAGGACCTATTTTGACATTTTGAATTTTCGCGATAGCAGGAACTTCGTATTTTAACGCTGGGAAAATGCTCTTGCAAAGTTTGTCCTGTAAAATGCATAATATTTGTGTACTTAATTAGAAAGTATTACTTTCCGTCTTGAATCGAAGACACCAATTTTGTATTGTTTTTTAACAAACCATTGTTTTTTTATCTAGTCAAGTCTACCATAAACATATTGTTAACAAATTATATTTTATCTACTAGTCAAGTTTACTATTATATTATTCCATAAACATTACCTTTAGTGAAATATTTTTACGATACCTAAATTTAAAAAAAAACTTTATTTTTGTTTATTGTAAGTTGTTGAAAGTAGCTTGATATTTGAATTTGTTATTTTTATTTATTTTTACGTATTTAACACAACGCTTAGCTACACTTTATTGATATTTTACTATATTTAATAACACGGTTTCATTATTGATTAAGTTTCACTTTAATTTTAAATGTTTGCCTAGTCATTATAAATATTAAATAGATAATATGTGATCTTTAAATGTTTTTGTTTTAATTTTTTAAATAATTTGGTACCCTATTAATTTCACGACTACCACGCCCTGCCACGTGTTCAAATGCAACGGTTGTACAACAGATGATCGGATAATATACGATGTCAATTATCAGACAGAAGGATTTTCACTGATTTGGTATTTCTATACAAAATTTTAAATGATGTGTTTGATAGTCCAGAATTGCTTGCATTGATAAGTTTTCAGATTCCACTACTTAATACTAGAAGTCGGAATTTATTTCTGTGAAATAATCTGCCAATACTTTAAAATGTCCTACTTAGCCAATCGATGAATTGAACTCCCTGGGTGAGACCTAAGCGCGATGCCATCTCAGCCACTGACCGGTCGTTCCACATTTATTCCACACAACCATATGTATTCATCTTTGTCCGGAAAATACTAATGGAGGGAAATAATTATACTAATGCGGCATACATTAATTACGTGAGCTCAAAAAGGGGGGGGGGGGGGGTTCAGCAAAATCTCACGTTACTTGAAAATAATATACGAAGTGGCCCAAATTTATCTCACCAAGGGGGGGGTCTAGATTAGAACAAAAACTACTCACGTAATTAATGTATGCCTAAGTCTGTGGACCTCTTAAATTTATAACTAAACAAATACAAAATATTGTCACTGAGGCATATTAGTTATGTATAATAAATATTGTATTATTTTTACTGTTCCCTTAAACAGGGCGTTAACAAATAAATAATAAGTAGGCAGGCATTCAACATACTTCAATATTAAAACTACCTTTGTCACAAATTGATTGTCATTGAAAATATTGACATTAGCATGTACCTAAGTTTGCATAATGTCCAGTGGTAGATGTAGATGTGAAGTTAATAAGAACAAAATGTTGCTGTTACAGACTGATTTTTTATGAAATGGGTGCATTTTTATTATTTTTCAACTCACTAAATCGCAGCTTTTGTAATAAAAATTATTGAAAATCATTTTAATAATATTATTGAGCAGGGGAAGATGGCTTTGTAAAATTTACTATAAAGATACACTTTTATTTATTTACGTGACAGTAATTATTAATTAACATCTTCATTCCCGTTCCCACTTCCGTTTAAAAAACGGAACGATAAAAAATCGGATCACACAGACACTGTGCGCATGCTTCCTTGCGAGTGTGAACATGAACGAACGAGCTGCGCTGGCCATCAATCCGACAAAACGTGCCGGATTCGTTTTTTAATCGTGTCGGAAATGTGTGCACAGCTCCATATATCATCTACAACCACTACAATCACTAAGGCATCCGATTTTTAATCGGCGACGTCAGATTTTTAAACGCAAGTGGGAGCGGGCCCTTTAACAAATGTAATAATTTGTTGTGGTTTCAGTTGATGCGGCTGCTTGTCATTTTTGACGCACATAATTATCATTAAATATATGTGTTCGTTTGAAATTTAAACGAAATATTTAGTAATTTCATTGAAATAATTATTCGAGAAAAGGCGTATTACAGGGCGGTTCGAAATTAGAGGTAAAAACGAAAGGAGGTGTAATCGGTAAATGTCGTTTTTGTCATCTGTGGAATATTTATTTTAATTTAATTTTGTTTTTACTTAAACATGGACCACCCTGTAGCTATAAGCTTCATAAGATATTGATTTTCGTGATTCACAAGACGTAAGTTAGTTCATAAGGAACATGTACCTAAAATTATCTCATAATGAATATGTAATATGTATCGAACTTTGTAAAATTATACAAAAATATTCCATGTAATCAAGACAACGTGATTGAGATGTCGAGAAGACGTTTACTATTATAGTCATTGTTTGATATAATATGTGAGTCAACATTATAATAGTTTCCTTGTACAAATCCAGAGGTTATGTAATCGGTTTTATTCTAAAAATAATGCGGCATAAATAAAATATTCAATTTTGAATAACTGTGGTTTTTATTTTATTAACCTTTTTTTATTTCCCACTGAAAACTATTTTCCAAATGGAGGCACATGCCAGAAGAAGATAATTTATTTAAATTTTCACATGTAACAAACACTTTGTAGGTATACATAATTATACAAAATAAAATAACTTTGTTTATTCTAATTTATTGTATATCTTAACCGGTTTCAGAACGACCTGAACCTTCATCAGGGGTGTATAAAATATATTAAATACATTACAGAGTCAGAGAGTATTTAAAGGTAAAGTACAAGAGGTAGAGAAAACATCAACTTTTATGGGGGCGTGGGGTGGGGGGTACATAAGAGGGAGGGGGTAAAAGTAGGTGTGGGAAGGGAAACATGTTTAAAACGGGGCTATTTGACAAATCTAAATGTTTATTGAGTAGATTTATTTATTTTTAATGATTTTATATTTGTACTGAGCGCTTCTTGGTTATTAAGACGTAGACCTATCCCATTTATACAGATGTAGTACATCTATCCCCAAAGATTTATTAAACGAGTGATCTTTATCTAATAGATGCTTTGCGAATTCTGAAACCTACGTTTTGGCACCCCAAGTTTTCTACCACCCCTTTTTGAACATTTCTAGCCATTTTACCTATGTAAAATGCTGGGCAATCGTTACATTTAAGCTTATAGATGCCAGAATGGCGTACTCTGTAATTTATTTAATATTTTTTATGCACCCCACATGAAGGTTCAGGTCGAACCGAGACCGGCTGGTTAAAGATATATAATAAAGTGGAAATCAAACAAAGTTATTTAATTTTAATTGAGATAATTTATTTCGTTATTCCTAAGACATTTTCGGCGTATTTTTTGGTTGCAACCCTCTTCAATGATACAAATCTAAAATAGGTACAAAAAACGCGTCATATCGACCGAAAATTTTATTCGCTACCCTAATGTGAATCAATAAAAGTTGAAACTGTATTTATCAGTCAGTTCATGTCTGATTAGTCAATTATTCTCTAGAGGGCTTTTCCTACGGACGGAGGACAATAATTCTATAAGACAAGCAGATGGTAAGAATTTAATTCCTTAATTACCTCATACGCAGTGGCGTACCGAAATCGTAGGCAATCCAGGCCATCGGATACATAAATACATGTATTTATATTTTTTTTACATTAGATACACACAGGAGGCTTTGAGGAAAATAATCCCTCAGGACCTATGTCATCTTTAGGAATGCTGTGTGGAGAGTCTATTTAGGAAAGGAAGGAGAGTAAGTATTAGGAAGGAAAAATGTATGACGGGTGGGTAGGAGTCTAGGGATCAATGTGATCAAGAGTGACGAAAGTATGAATCCATCCCTCCTATTACGGTGCAAGCCGATATATCGAGAGTCCGGCTGGGGAGGTCTAGGTTAGGTCTCCTTAACCAGTCTCGCCCGATCCGGTCCCGATCCGCCACGCACTAGGTGGGCAAACGCAATCGCCGCCAAGACCTATAAAATCCTCATCCAATTAACCCGGGCACCCCTGCTAAGTCACCAAATGTAGCCAACCACTTGGGGTGACCTACGGCAGGGGTGTTGATTATCTAATAAACTGGTTCCCTGGGCGGCAGTACCCATACCAAGCTCCTAAATTGTAAATTATATATCCATTAACATTTTTCTTTTTATGTCATTTTTGTTTTATATACAGTTTGTCAAAAAGGAGTAGAAAACATAGGAGGGCGCCACTGTTGTTCAAATGGCAATACTAAAAACATAATCATGGTGGTAATCTAAAGCTGTGTAACCACCATTTTTATTAAAAATTAAAAAGGCATATAAGTGAAAAAAAAATTCATTCCACTGATCTCAAAATTAGAATTGCACAAAGGTATATTATTATGTTATCTTTGCAATTTTGTGTTAACATAATGAAGAATAACGATATTGAAATAAAATATAGAGCACACTTTAGAAATTGCTCATATTTATCTAATATTAGCTTAAGTACCTACTAGCGTTGTCCAGGCTTTAGATCATGTCTCTAATATTGATATCTGAATATATTTAACTAATTTAGATCTAAAAGTAGTGTAACTAAACTTACCACTAATGATTCTTCCTTTCTACCTACTGTTAAATTCAAATTTATGTTAAATTAAATGAAAGCCAATCACTTTGTAAAACACAATTTAATCAAATTTATGTCATTAAGTAGGTATAACTTAACAACAGTGCTTCTTCAATTTTTTTAAAGAAAAAATAAATGTATTTTTAAATGCGTCTACAGTGTTCTGTATTTTCAGTGTCATTGTACTTTAAAAGAATATTTGACAGGTAAATTGGTGTTGCCAGCCTACAAATTTAGTAGTTCCATTTTTATATTTTCTACTCTTATTTGACAGACTCTAATTTGTTGATTTATACACTTAATTTTAGGCTTCGTATTCATTTCTCATTAATTTAATTGTTTCCTATTCCTTATTATGTCTTATTAGAGGTAAAATCACAAAGAGGATATCCACAATTGGTTTTATTTTAGATATATTGCTCATGTACTAACTGTAAACTGCCGATTTCCCGAAAATTAATAAATAAAAATATATATGTACATACCAATCCTCATGAGGTGGGGTGCTCCCTCTTGCTGGAGAGGGATTATAAACAGTTTCTCGGCTTTTTTGGAGCGCGTTCCTGGTGATGACTATCTTAGACAGCATCAACAAAGATTATAGCTATAGGACCGACCTACCAATGGTTCTCCCCGTGGGGAGGAGGATATTACTCCTGAACCAAATATCTTCCCATATTAATATATTTTGCGTCAGCGAGCAGAGATTAAAAGTGAAAATCATATGGATTCTTGAAAGAGTTTCTCCTCATTGACGCGACCTTCACCACAGCTTGAAATTTTTTTTTTTTGAAATGTATAATTTTTTTTTTTTATATTTGTAAATCTGTTTTTTTGCAAATATTAGATGTAATTTCTCATATGTATTAAATTTAAAGTTAGTAATGTACAATAAATTATAAGTGAAACGAAAAAAAACGTCTACGGCGTCTTCTCAAATTGTTTGGTTCCACAACAACTCAACAAAGGCGTTTCAACGCCCCATTGAAAAGTCACAAAAAGTAAATTTTGTGAAAAAAACACCTTTTTAAAATAGCCATAAACTAACCTCACGTAACCTATTAAACCAATTTTTAAAAAATCATCACTTTTCTTTTTTTTCAAAGGAGATGTTGAAGGTTTTTCAGATTATATGCAAAAGAATGCAACGATCTGGGTTAACAACCCAAGCTATACTTGCCCACGGATTCGTGAGGTTGTGGCTGCGCCACTGATCATGCTCCAATTCATTTCTGTCTTTTGGCATATTTAAAAATTCAACTGAGACGCCATGACACACCGTTGTTTATTGCCTCACGCATTGGTCGTCAACATTTTGGTAGATATTCCAAACACTTTTTGTCATCCTTATTTAAATAAGGATGGTTGCAAATGTGTCGCTGTAGTTCTGTACGAGTTCCGTGTGTCTCTTCCAAGCATTTGTAAAATTTACACAAGGTGTGAAATTTACACCTTGGGTTATAATATTTGTATGAAGAGATAATGTTATGATTCTTGGGCAAAAAACCGCTTTCCAAGGACGCATTTCGTAGTGAGTGTACTCGACCGCGAGGGAATTAGCTAATCTTTGGTTAAAGTTTGTGATAAATATTATTTTGGTGAAATTAGTTTTACACAAGGTAGAAATGCTTTAAAAGCATTTTCAACGAACCTTGAGTTGTACCTATTATTATCTATTGAAATCGAACACTGGTTTGTACGTAATTGCTGACCCAAATTGAAACCTCACGTTAATGAGGTATATTAAAGCTGTTTTTAAATTAACCTCATTTTGACAAAGCTAATATCGGGGCACTGACTTCTGGTAAAAGGCGCCCACAATGCTACGAGTATATATTAGGTAACTCCGCAGTCCAGTGATAAAGATCAACCCAATTGCAGAGCTAATGCAAATAGGTTTTATCCGCGAGTTCTTCAACTGCAGTGTACCTATTATTGCGCGCTAATTTTCAGGCAGTATTATAATGAAGAATTGACATGTCACTAATATTTCTTATTTCGATTTGGTACCGCCAACCCGGGAACCATTTATTAGATAAATTTGTTTGCTACGCTTGGCCTGCCTGCCTGCGGCAGCGTGACGGATCGATATACTGGTTGAGAGAGGCCTTTTGACCTCTCCTGCCTAACTCTCGACTCGTCGCCTTGCACTGCAGTTGTAGGGATGGAATCAACATCTGTCACTCCTAGACACACAAATTCCTACGCATCCCTCATACCTTTTTCCTTTCCAGAACTTCCTCTCATCCCTTTCCTTAAAAATACCTACCACACAACTTCCCCTAAGATGACATAGGCTCTGAGGGAAATTATTTATCCTGTGTGTAGCTAAAAAGGGGTATTACACTTATGTTATTTTAAGATCGACAGGTGATTGGATAGAATGAGATTTGTATCGTAATGAAATAAGATTTTGTAAGATTTTTCTTTACATTAGATGTTTAGGTAAGTAGGCACCAGGCAAGGGCGGATCCAGGATTTTTTTTTCTGGGAGGGGCACAAAGGGCGGACGGGCAAAAAATCAACAATTATTAGTTTTTTTTTTTTTTTTTTTTTTTTCTTTTTTTTTTATAGTGAATACCGCACAAGAATCTCAACTGCTCCCGTCTGGATCCAGTGAGACTATGGCATCCCCAGCCATTTTCAAGCAACGTTTCAATTCTGAATGGTGGTCTTACACCAGGGCGATTCTTCCACTCTGGAACATGTCGCAAATATACTACATATTATTTTAAATGAATTAATTGTGAAATAACACAAATTAATCAAATAAAATTTATTTGCGCATGCCGGGTTCGAACCCGCGACCTCCGGATTGTGAGTCAAGAGTCTTACCCACTGGACTACGGAGGTTGGAGTTTAAGTATATATAGAAAGGTTTATGAAAGTGTCAAAACAATAGAAAAATTAAATGTTTGATAAAGATAGTTTTTGCTTCTAAGTATGTACTGTGATGGAATCTCCATAGTACAGAAAAAATTCCTTCCTGGGGGGGGGGGGGCACGTGCCCCCGTACCCCCCTCCCCCCTAAAAAAATGGTTTTAAATAAACGGCATGAAATAAAAATGGTGTTAAATAAAGGCAAAGCTATTGTTTTAACAGAAGGATAATATTGTAGACAGGAATTTGTGGGTTTCCAATCATAATTACTACTTTCCTAAAATCCTCAAAAATAAATCTGGATATCAAATGTTGTAAGCAAATCTAAACAAGTTTTCGCTTTTGTTTGAGCAAAATGTTACAACGGTAGGATACTCACGTGTTTTTTCATTGTTTTAAACACATTCCTACGTAAAATTAAATAGATAACAGCATTAATAATTATTGTTGGAGGGACAACCCGGACAATTGTAGGGGAATATTGGGTTAGGTGTTTGCAGTGGTTTGGTGGTTAGAGTAATGTGTTATGGAAAGTTTGAAAAATAGGGACTTCGGAGAAAGTATATGCTGATGATGAAAAGAACAGTACCGCAGATGTAAATAGGTACTATTGTAAAAAATAAAGGGATGAGATTTGAACCAGCAGTTGTCTACGCCTGGCAATACAAACTGAGTAGGAAACGGTCTTACATCCTAATCAGCGGCTTGTGCCATCCTGTGTCATTAAGATGCCACCGTCTCCCAACAACCACATAGTTCTACATGTCACATAGTGCCACATTCCTCACTGTGTGGGCTATCCAACCCATCTTTCACACAGCCAACAAAGGCCACCAGTTCAACTCAGTTTTACACGGCAACTCCGGGAAACGGTTCGTCAGTCGGCTGTCGGGTCACGCTGTAAAGTGGCGATAAGCGAATAAAGTTAATCATTCAAAGTAATAAATTGGTTATCTATCTGTATTATTTTCGGTGATTGTTTTTCGAATGGGGTCATCGTAAGAATCCCAAACGTAAAATAGCAAATAAAGAACGAAGTAAAAAAGTTTTTGAAGTGAAAACTTCTTTAGCACCGTTGTGATTTGAAACTCGGTGAAACGAAAAAATAGCTACACTAAAAAGAGACAAACACATACATCTATAGGATTTAGCCTGCGAGAGAATGAGATAGTATAATAGGTCTCCTCTTTGTGCGGTGCTTCGTAGTCTCCCCACTCTTGTCTTTAGTTTTCTGAAGGTTTCACTTCTACCGCCTGTGAATTGCACACTCTGATTTTTTTGCTTTATTCGTTTTAGACACCAAAAATATATAATCACAGGAAACAAAAAAAAATTCATTTTCATGTTATTACGTCCCTTATGTAAATAGTTCTTCTGAATAGCAATGATTCTAGGTATTTTCTTCATCTCGTGTATTTATGGCTGTAGTATAGTCGCCGAGTTGGCAACGCGTTTGGGTCCCACCCAGGCGTCATATATTCGATTCCTCGATTCCCCAGGTTCCTCGGCTGGCTAAGTCCCCCATTACGACACAATCAACATTATCCGCTTACTGTAGTGTTAGTAGGAGATTTTCAAATATTGTCAGGTTATTCGTAACCCGGGAATGTTTGTCTTTCTTTTTAAATTAAAAAAGCCTCGTCAACACAACAGGGATGACATATTTATTCAAATCAAAGGTAGTCCAATCCTTCCCACTAATAATATAAATGCTCTGTATATATTAGTACACTTAAAGATTTAATGGAAGAAAATACAATAATAGTAATATTACATGTTAATAATCGACCCGACCGTGGATCCCCCGACAGTTCGCCCCTCGATATTATAATTATTATACAATGATCATTCTTTGGCCCCTCGATATTATAATTATTATAAAATGATCATTCTTTGGCCCCTCGATATTATAATTATCATACAATGATCATTCTTTGGCCCCTCGATATTATAATTATTATACAATGATCATTCTTTGGCCCCTTGATATTATAATTATATACAATGATCATTCTTTGGCCCCTCGATATTATAATTATATACAATGATCATTCTTTGAGTATTAATTATCGATTTCAAACCTAAAATCGACTTCAAAAATACCTTTATTAATAAGTTGGTATGATATAATACCAAAGGAATTTATTTACAGTGTTGAATTTTTGTACATACATTTGATACAGGATATAGATACATAGTTTTTCCTCAATGCATTTGATTGAAAATACGTGTAATACTTTTGTTTTTTAGTGGTACATCCTCTCTGCACACCCCTTCGGGGACACTTAGTTTTATTTTATAAGTAGATACTCATGGAACAACTGTCATAGAACCGGTAATAATAAATACAGTGTCCGGAAACTAATGATGTAAGCGGGACGCTGGGGAATCTACATCACATAAAGAGCCCAAAGTTTATTTTTAATTTTTGAACAGAGATTTATTTATAACTTTTTTTCGGAATCTTTAGGATTAGGAAACTATTGAAGCCGGGTCTATACACTTCGATGCATTTAACATACAATAAACAGCTGACAACAATTCTGTATCGCACAATTTGACCTAAAAAAATTCAACTTCGAACTCGATTTACTCGAAAACGAAGTCTAAAATCAAAAAATTATATTACAAAATCGACTAGCAAGTGTGATGTAGATTAACTAGTTTCCCGCTTGCACATTTAGACACCTTGTATATTATAAAATCTGTTGATTTTAAATACACACATAAAATAAAGTAAGATTGAATAAACGAAATTTAACGGAATCTAATCAGTTACAATGATAAAATATAAAAGAACATGTTCTAGAAAAACCAAAAAAGTTTCGCAAATCTATAATATAAAAATGAATCGCTGAATGTGTTGCTAAGCGCATAACTTTCGAACGACCGCACCAAATTGGATAATTCTTTTTTTGTGTGATCGTTATTGTCAGGACAAGGTTTTTATAAAACTTCCGGTGAGCTCTGGCATTATGAAATTTGTATAAAAAAATTGCTATTGGTGGCACGCGAGGTTTGAAAACTGAATGTATGGAAAGCGGGAGGGAGGGAGAGATGGGGGAGGGGGGGAGTGGGAGGGGGGAGGGGAGAGGGGGCGTGTTGGGAGGTGGGAGGGGGGAGGGTGGAGGGGGAGGGAGGGCGGTGAGAGGGGGGGAGGTGGAGGAGGCGGAGTGGGAACCCCCCTTACACCATGCGAGCGAAGCCGCGGGAAAAAGCTAGTTCATAATAATTATTGATTTTGATCAAATATTATCCGTATCACCCTTCGATCAATATAATACTTGGTCGTTGGAATCACCCGAACATTATTAATACATTGCGTACAATGCATATATTATTTATAAATATTGTCAAGTTGAGTTTTGAAAATGTTTACAAGTTAGCAAACCAAACCAATTGATTGCAACAGTCCGGGGACAGATAGAAATATTAACGGTTCTCAAACAGTCGTATCATGTGCTAGCAATAAAAACAACAATTTACCATAAGCACAGACCTAATAATCACAATAACTTATTTACGACACACGGATATTGAAAAGCACGTAGATGAATAGGAAGTTGAGAATTATTGATAACATTCCGACACCTGCTGAACGCCGATGAAATTCTTTTGACAAATACCGCTACAAGCTAAACAGGTAAAAGAATTCTACAAAATTGATTTAATCCAAGGTTGTCTCAAAATTAGTACAATAAAAATATACATCTGTTACTGAAATGTCATTGTCATTAACATTCATTGCGTTCAGTGTTTTTTTTTATATAAATTGTGGACTCTGTTCAACCAAGCGAACAGAGAACTGCAATGATTTATTAGCCATAAACTCTAATTTCAGATCAAGAGAATCCCTAAAATTCCGACCCCATTGGGAAATTGATCTATGACATTTTCCTCAATGATTAAAACATATTGTCTTTGAAATATATACTTATGGGCTATGTTTAGGTGTGATGTGTGTGATAAATCAAATAAGCATTTGATACAGTACTTACAAGTTTATTGAACAATTTATATGCGATTAACACCGAACCATAATTTAATATTTTATTTGAATAATTTGTTCATGAAAGTGGGAGCAAACAAGTGGCGATATTACAAGGCTGTTAGTAATTCAGCAGTTTAGAACAGAATGATCTGGTTGATTTTTGTCACGGCGCAAGAAGTGGCTCGTGAGAATTTGCGGACCCATATTGGCATCTGAGGAGCCAATAGGAGTGCTACGCGGTTGAAGATCGCCGGCTCGTTCGCCTTACACATACTCAACAAATAAGACACTTCCTTGTCAAAACTGAACTGAGTTTCTTGCCCCCCACCAGCTTGATTTTATTTTTCCTATCCCAGACACTTCACCATTTTTTTAAACTAATCTCTCACCCTTGCATTCCCACTGTAAATTAAGGTTATTATGAAATCCAATTTTTTTTATTATTAAAGCTAAAAGTTGGAATATGTCTCAAACAGTATAAACAGCGATTGTTCAATGTTTCATAGGATCTTGACATTTGCCCCAACGGGTGACCCATGCTATCAGTATCCCGCCAAGAGCACAATATATCCAGTGCTGTAAAGTCGGCAAACATCGACAAGTGGTGAGCGTGATGAGTGCGGCTAAGTGCTGACTGACTGAACAGTTCCCAGTTCCCGTGCTGTGTACGACTGCAAGATGATGCTCGGAGGGTTCCACAAGGCTCAGGTCGTGTTCCTGTTCCTAGGATTGGGATTTCTCGCCCTGGTGGAGGGAGACTGTTCGAGAAAACCGCCACTAGCTGTTACCAGATACCCAAAGTCCCCCGGAGACAATGGATTTAAAATTATAGTCAATGGAGATCCAGAGAGATACATCCCTGGAACTACTTATACGGGTGAGCTTCTAAGGACCTTTCTACTATCTACTAGTAAATACTACTACTCTTCTTATTGAACAATAATTTCGGCTTCAATTACAGACGCAAAAACTTTGCAAATATCATGACATCAGAGCTCACCAGCGAGATAATGCCAGCGTCGATGTTTCTAGATTGAGTCCACTCATTCTTTTTTTAAGGCGAACGGAAGCAAAATTCAATGCCATTTAATGCCATGTACATTACTTTTTCCGTGGAATTTTGATAGAAACTCGGCACTAAACGATTAAAGAAGACAGATAATATGTTGCGAGTAGCAAGTAGTTTAGCACTACAATGGCCAACTACGCAATTAATTCATATGTTATTTTCCCATAATGATGTTAAACTAAAAATTAGAAGAGATTAATAATTATGTGGTGCTTATTAAAAGACCTTGAAATAATTTCATAATGCTACGATGTAGACTGAAACACAATCAAATTAGTGACAAAGTCCCACCTCCCACCTCCATTACATGAGCATTATACTCGTGCATCTATTCAGGTAAATGAGGTAAATGAATGAATTATTCAATTAGTAGGTACATGCAACACGGCCGTTTATAAAACGATTATTAACGCGGTTTACTTTGTTATCAACAAACGTGTATAATTAAGTACAATAAAGTTTACAACATAATCATCAAGAACCTACATATGTACATACTTCATGTATAGTCTGTCAAATAAGAGTAGAAAATATAAAAACTGGAACTACTAAATTTGTAGACTGGCAACACCAATTTAACTGTCAAATATTTTTTTGAAGTGCAATGACGTTGAATGTACAGAACACAGTAAACCACATTTTAAAAAACATTTTTTCTTCATGACATAAATTTGATTAAAAGGTGTTTTATAAAGCGATTTGCTTTAATTTAATTAAACATAAATGTAATTTAACAATAGATAGAAAAGGAGAATCACTAATGATGAGTTTAGTTACACTACTTTTAGATCTGAGTGAGTTAAATATATTCAGATCTAAAATTAAAGACACGATCTAAAGCCCAGGCAACGCTAGGTATTTAATTAGTATTAAATAAATGTGAGCAGTTTCGAAACTGTGCTTTATATTTTATTACATTATAGTTATTCTTCATTATGTTAACACAAAATTGCAAAGTTATAATAATAATATACCTACATGCAATTCTAATTTTGAGATCGGCGAGTATCTGTACTGCATTGAAAAAATATTTTTTCCACTATTATGCCTTTTTCATTTTTTATAAAAATGTAGGTTACACAGCTTTACTTTAACACCATGAGTTATCTTGGACTTGGACTTGGATATTCTTTATTGACAGAGTTCCTAAACAATGAGTTTACTGACTCTAGCATATTTACAATGGATTTTTTTTATGAAACTTTGCGTGGAAGGATTTTATTTTTGGTGGTGAGAAATGAAACTAAAACTATACTGCGACTTGATGCAGGAATTATTATAATTTATATATTTTTTTATTATTATTATTATTTGAAATATGTACTTAACCCGTCTGCTTGGTTCAATATATTCGTATCTCACAATCCGGAAGCCTCAGTTTTGCGCGTAAATTCTGAAACCGTCACTTTGGATCGAGATTTTAAAATATCTATGCACGATAGCTGTCATATTTTAAAGACAATAAGAAGCATTATTTCGTTCTCTTTCTGGTTAAAATAAAAATACATATGTTTGCATGAGAGGTAAAGAGATTTATACCTTTTAAAATGTAAGTGGTAAATGGCGTTTTTGGTCTTATGAAAGTATAACGCGATTACTTGTTTTGGGATGTATTTATTCCTAAACAAGCAAACGGGTTAATTGCCTACTCCTTGCGGAGGATTACTTTAGGTCTTTTGTGTTTTGTAATTTCATTCTCGCTATATTGGGCGAGAGAGTTAATGGTCGGATTTTCATGTCCGGCTAGGCCGGCGTAGAATTTTTCCGATTGGGAAACAATTAAATCCTTTATCAGAGGAATGTTTGTGTCTTTATGTAGAGTGTTAACCCTGATCCACTTCGGCGCATTCAACGCTAATCGAATGGCTTTGTTTTGCAGGGTTTGTAATTTTTTTATTTGAGTGTCAGCTGCATGACCCCAAACGGGAGCAGCGTATGTAAAGCCCGTCCTAATGGTCGTCTTGTAGATGAGTAGTTTGTTGTCTGCTGATAATTTACTATTTCTACCTAGCATAGGGTAGAGTGCTGACATTGATTTATTAGCTGATTTTACTTTCTCATTGATGTGTTTAGCCCACGTTAATTTGGAATCTAGAGTTACTCCGAGGTATTTAATTGATTTTTCCCATGGGACCTGTTCCCCAAATAATATAATATTCGGGGGCTGTTTGGGTTTTCTTCGTGAAAAAACTGTAGCGGCACTTTTGGTTGGATTAATTGAAATTCTCCATTTTTTACAAAACTCTTCGAATAGAGTGGCTTGGAGCTGTACGCGGCTTGTAGCAGTGGTCGCGACAGTAGAACTCGAGATAACATTGGTATCATCGGCGAATTGTGAAATTTTTACGTTATGGTTCATCGGTGGGGGAATATCGCTAGAATAGACGTTAAATAGTTTAGGGGATAGTGAACCGCCTTGGGGGACACCTGCTGCTAGTGGACGTTCTGATGATAGAATTTCGTCTAGTTTTACTCTAAAAGTACGATCAGTGAGGTAGCTATGTACCATTTTAATATATGAGATGGGGAAGCCCATTTGATGCATTTTATATACTAACCCTTCATGCCATACTCTATCGAATGCTTGTCGTATGTCAAATGTGAGGATCACTGTATGTTTGTTTATATTGAAGCCTTCGGTAATGATCTCTACTACGCGGAGAAGTTGATGAGTTGAAGAATGACCAGTTCGGAAGCCGTGTTGGAAATCTGGCAAAATTTTATTTTCATGAATAAATGATTCTAATCTAACGAGGATGATTTTCTCAAGAACTTTGCCTAAGCAAGGAAGGAGACTAATTGGGCGATGGTTCGCGGCTAGTAGTGGGTCTTTGCCCGGTTTAGGTATTAGGATAACATTTGCTTGTTTAAATGCTTTAGGAAAGCAACTGAGTCGTAGTGACGCATTGTAGATGGCAGTTAAGGCGCAGATGCCTTTTAAAGGAAGGCATTTTAAAACTTTATTAGATATGCCATCTGGTCCCGACGCTTTTTTATTCTTAAGAGAGTTAATTATTTTTTTAATTTCATTAGGTGTTGAGAATTTGATTGGCAAGTCAGATTCTGTATTTAAAATTGATGCTACTTTTGAATCCACCATTGAAACGAAGGATGGGTCATCGTGATCAGTTATTGGGGTGAATTGAGCTTCAAGGCTGTCTGCAAAGGCTTCTGCCTTGTCTGCAGTAGAGTATACTACTCCGTTTGGGCCTTGAAGGGGGGATATTCTGGTTTTTGGTTTTCTGAGCGTTTTTGATAGTTTCCAGGAAGCTGCTCTGTCATTTTCGAGGGAAGATATGAACTCGTGCCAGCGTTCATTGCGGAAATCGTTAAGGGCATCTCTTACTTCGCGGGATAAGCGGTTATAGTGCATTTTTACTATGGGATTGCAAGTTTTTTGCCATTCTTTACGGATTAAATTTTTCTCCCTAATAAGATCTTTGATCTCTTCGGGGATACCATGTCGTCCTGTGTCATTTGGAATGTCAACGGAAGCCTCGTTGATGCATGATTTAATTGAGTTAATTAACGTAGAAGTGGCGGTGTTAAGGCTCGCTTCATCGGGAATAGAAGTTGGCACCGTCGTAGATGAGTTTAATAATTCAATGAGTTTAGGCCATTTAATTTTTTTCCGAGTTGGCTGATGAGGAACCAGTGGGTTCGAACCACCTGTCAATGTAAGAAGAATAGGATTATGGTCGGATGCGAGCTCGTTTAGAACTTTTAGCGAGTGAACGTGACTTGTGTCTTTGAGGATGATTATGTCGATGACATCTGGCCTACCATGTGATGGCTGAAGAGTTGGTAGATCAGGGGCGTCTATGGCGATTGAGTTAGAGAGAGCATATTTTGCAAGATCTCTACCTTTCTTATTATCATATCGGCTATTCCAAGAGCCGTGCTTGGCATTTAAGTCTCCGGCAATAATAGTGGGGACGTTTTCGGATAGAAGTGAATCTAGTTCAGAGGGGATCAATTGTCGTTTGGGAGGGCTATAAACAGATATGAATTTAATTGGACCGGAAGAAGTATTGATTTTAACCGCGGTGGATTCAATATTATCGTTAGAGAATGCATGTGCTAGACAATGGTCAAGATTGCTTTTAACAAAGATAGCAGTACCGCCTCCTTTATTGGAGGTTCTGTCATCTCGAAATATATTATAATTTGGTATTCTTAGATTGCGTGATGGTTTTAGCCACGTTTCATTTATTAGAAATACGTCAAGATTATAATCGTGGAGAAATTCTATGATTTCCTCGCGGTATGCTAGTACTGTGCCATTGGCGTTCCAGTACGCTGTTTGCAAATTTGATTTATTGGCGCGTTGTCTAGCCATTGTGTTTGATTATAAATGTCTGTATGGATTTTAGCTCTTTGGTGGCATTTTGGATTATGAACTGGAGCTCTGTAGCTCTTTCAATGAGGGTTTGTATTTCGCTAGCCTCGGGTTTAGAAGAAGAAGAATGCGGTGGGGGAGGGGGAGGAAGGTTACTATGGGAAGCTTGGGGGGACTCGGGAGGGCGTTCAAGCCGGAATTGTTGGCTGAAGGCCGGGGTTTTGGGGGACCGGTTGTCCTGATGGGAATTACGGCTTTTGAAAAAGTCCGGCGCAGGCCAGGATTTAGAAGTTGAGGGGATGACGGGGGGGGGCTGGCTTGTATCGATGTTGGTATTTATGGGTTCGGACCTTGAGGGTTCACTTTGGGTTTTTGGCTGAGAGCCGTAAAAAACTTGTTCCTGCCGGTATTCGCGACGGTGTTCTTTATGAGTGGTATATCTGTTTGACTGTCTTTGATAATTATAGTTACGGTTTCTATTAGCGTTATAATTATTGTAATGGGGTCTGGCAGGGCAGCCCTTATAATTGGCTGTATGTTCACCCTCACAGAGGGCGCACTTAGCAGGCGTGTCCTTCGGTTTGGTGCACTCCGAAGATCTATGAAGACCAGCGCATTTAACACAGCGCTCAGTTCCGTGGCAGCAGTTTGCCGAGTGACCATGAGACCATGAGTTATGTGTTTAGTATTGCCATTTGATCTACAGTGGCGGCCTCCTATATTTTCTACTCTTATTTGACAAACTGTAAGTATTAATATATTGAATTCTCTAAAACTGCATTTCAATTTGTATATTTACTAAAATAGCACAAACTTCGTTTTTCTGGTTTCTGATTTTCATTTCTCTTTTCTGAATTTAAAAAAAAAAAAGATTTGGTGATTCTTATATATTTTAGTTTAGATCGTTTTAAACATCAATTCCTGCAAGTGCGCATGATTTATTCATTTTAATGTACGTTGTACATAGAAAAAGCAAATAAATCACACAAATCTTATTATCTCATAACGATCCCACAAAAAATATAGAATCGGTCGGCAGGGTGTTCATAATTAATAAATAAATAAATAAATAAAAAATATAACAACTAGATATATTAGTTCGTAAAAACAAGCAACGTTTGATAATTTTGATGAAAACAGACCATTTTATTCAAATTAAATGGATAAAAACTGAATTTTAGTATTTATTGTATTTTTGCTGTAGAATAACTTTTCTATAACGATAACGAATTAAAATGTACCATTTTTGTTTTGATCATTTTGGATGTTTGTGAATATGACGTTATTAACAACACGTCACCAACTGGCCGACGTCGCCTCGCGTCGGTGACAGCCGTTATTCCAGCCAGTAGCTTTTCTATGTCACAATGACGTTGCAGCCAGTTGAAACAGTTTCGGAATTAAGGTTGTAGATCGTTTTTAAAATCAATAACTATTGAATGAAAATACTAAAATTACATATTATTAGTACGATGTTCAGAATCAGAAAAATAAACTTTAAATCGTCCGCAATTCAAACATGCTTCCGTACCAGTTCTGGATTTTTTTTAGATATAGATTGGTAAATACCATCATTATCGCTCTGGTTGCAATAGTGAAAGACCACCATTCAGAATCGGAACCAGATCGTAGCCTGGTTGTCCCATCCTTCCTTTTTATCATCTACTTCCCCTAACCAATCCCTTCAGCCTCATAATATAGATCAATTGTGGATGACATAGTAGGTACCTAATCCGCGGTTCGGACTCTTACGGATCAACAATACCGTGTGTTGGGCAGTGTAATTGACAATTTGTATTTTGTCCAGTGACCCTAGTGGGGGCCCGCACGCACAACCGCCTGCAGCAATTCTCGCGGTTCTCCCTGGGCGTGGAGCCACGCACTCCGGGGGCTAAGGCCGCGCCGCCCACCACGGGACAGTTCCAGCTGTTCGCGGACACCATCTCCGCCTTTGACGAGGACTGCATCAACACGGTCAAGGAGGCGGATGACCTACCTAAGACTGAAGTGCAGGTCATGTGGAAGGCACCCAAGGAGGGATCTGGATGTGTCGTCATCAAGTAAATAAACAAACCCTCTTTGATTCTTTATTTTAAAAGAGTCAAGAAGACCAACTTATCCATTCTTTCTAAGTCTAATTGCTTTGGAGGTGTAGTGCTATGATGAGCTTCCAGGTAGGTATATTTCCGAGGTATTTATATCCTGGAGACTTAGGGTTTTATCCCTGGTTATATGCCTCGGCATTTCAATAAATAATTAAAATTAATATTTTTGAATGTAGCTATTACTTTGTGGTTATCCATTATAGAAAAATGCAACAATATAACTTTGTAAAAACCACTTATATAGTGTGCAAATCCGACCGGTTTCGGAACAAACGTTCCTTCGTCAGGGAAAGCTTATACTAATTTGACAGTTTCGAACAATGTTTTATTATGGTAGGGGGTGGAGCCGTTGTTAGTTAATAATGTAGATTGGGTGGGTAGGTATTAGTGTAGAGTGGGTGGGTAGGGGAACAAATCTACATTATTAACTAACAACGGCTCCACCCCCTACCATAATAAAACATTGTTCAAAACTGTCAAATTAGTATAAGCTTTCCCTGACGAAGGAACGTTTGTTCCGAAACCGGTCGGATTTGCACACTATATAAGTGGTTTTTACAAAGTTATATTGTTGCATTTTTCTAATTAAAATTAAAACTAAAATTCTAGTTAGAAAACAGCACAGAACCTTCTGAAGATTCATATTTATATCTGTATTCCAGATATATGTATGTATCTAATACAAAAATAATAATAAACAATATCTTTGACTTAATACAAATAATAATAATTTTATGTCCCCGACCATTTCACAAAAGGGCCTTTCAAACACGAATTCTGTTGTTCCGAGATGCGAACTAAGGGAACGTACCCGTATTACGTGACCCACTTTTTGCAATTTTTAACCCCCCCCCCCCCCTCCCGCCGCTCATTGTGACCAAGCGTGGTATTTTGAAGACCCCCCCTGAACGGGTCACGTAGTATGGGTACTTTCCCTAACCTACTATTATTGGTAATGCCGATCGGAAAAATGATTCTTCTATCAAATAACTTGTCCCCCGATATAGATATTTTTCAATTGTACGTTAAAAAATATCTGTATCAGGGGTTAAAAAAATTGTGCATTTAAAATAAAATAATTGAACACTAACAAGTCTTTGGGGTTAGGTGGGAGTGAACTTAAGTTTTGAAGGGACCCATCTTATGAAGAAGGGAATCCAAAAGCCGGCTAAAGCTAGAAAAAACAAATGCTAGACACTTAGACCAAGTATATTATACGTCAATGGCTAGACAGGATTGGCGTGTCTCCCAGCAACGCCAATTCTTCGAAGCACGTTTATTTGAAATTCTCTCTCAAATTGATCTCAATTACATTATAACAAATACATTATCACCCCCCTGGTCTCAATTTTTTACATGTACCAATTTGTCCATTGATAGAGAAATCTATCAAACAAACCAGACCGAGAAATCTATCAAAAAAACCGTGTTTCACCATCGATCAATATACTAACTACGTCAATGTGTTTCACAGTAAATTTTTCACTTTTCTGGTGGGTATCTCTGTACCACTTAACCGAGCTGTATACAAAACGGGTGGAAGAAACAGTACCTACCTACGTTGCATTTTGCACGAAATGATTGTTGATTGATTCAACCTTGAACGGATTCCCGGAAAAAAACGTACCTATCCAAGTCTTATCTATCCGTGCAACACGCACTCAAATAATATCATGTTTTCGGAACAAGATGATTCTGGGATGGTTCGATGCTCTGTGGGGAACCCGCTTTCACAGCGCGGGTGTAAACTGTGCACCCTAAAGTTAAACCTTAGACTAGATTTTCGATACTTCGTTTGTACGGAAACACTATGATATGAAACATAAAAAAGGATCTTTTAATCCAAGTTTCCAATGTAATTTTAAAAATGCGAACTGCTTTTAATCATTGTTATGACTTCTTCTCAACAGGGCTATGGTATTCGAGAGTCAAAGAAAATGGTTCGCTGATGACGGCCAGCTCACCAGACTGATTTGCGAGCAGACCTCCAGAGATCCTGAAGAAGCTAAATGCTGCGCCTGTGACGACGCCAAATACAGCGTAAGATATAATACAACTATTATACTCATTTTCATTTTCTTTGTAAGTCTCCTACCGGAGGCGGAGGTTATACACAACCATGGAAAATTTTGATTAGGAGGCAGCCGATCGAAACAATGAAATCGTTTGACGTTCTGTATGATTCTCGGTGGTACTTCAACCAGAACTTAACTTGTCTATCAACACTTCGTTTTTTTTCTTCTTTTTAGCATTCAATGCAGAGTTGCAACCAGTTGTACTATGTATTTAACGCTCCTTATGCCAAATTATTCCTGTATCTTATAACAATAAATAACCTCTTTATATCCCTTTCATTATTATTCGTAAAGATAATCATATTTTCTTGGTCAATAATCGCAAATTCATTTACGGCGTCATTTTAACTAGATGAAAACAAGTCACTTTGTAGACAATACTTATTTAATCAACACTATCAACATATTTCAAAACCAATGATTTGTTCCTCGGGATAAAATAAAAATTAACAATTTAATTAATTAATTTTCATTTTATCCCAAGTGATAATTAAGTTGATAATGTTGATTATATAAGTTTTGTATAAAAAGTGATTTGTTTTCATAATGATTATAATTCTCCATATTTATCTTTTATACACAACATCACTATTGTATGCAATAGTTTTCTGTCGTCTCCTAGTATGTAGTGAACACCTCAGGAAAATTTAATTAAATATTAGCGAAACTCAATCGAAAATCTGGAGACAGAAAAAAATACCAGATGTCCGGTTTTGGACCGAACAGTACGGTTGAACGGCTGTCCGGTCTAAAAAATTTTGGAAAACCGGACAATAGAAAGAGTTTTTAGTGTAATGGGTAATGTATGGACTGACGAAAGAAATCGACTAGGTGTGAATACCGTAAAAAGCGAATTACGTGTTTTTTTTCCAATGTAAATGTCAGTTGCACTGAATTTAAAGATACAATTTGAGGCAATAAACGATTATTAAAAGCGGTGGCATCTAGTGCCAAATATGTTAAAAAGTGATGTTTTGCTTACCAATAGCAATAATAAATATCACCCTCAGTAATTTTCTCTGTTTGATCTGGCCAAAATCATAGGTTTTTCAATAAACTGTACAAAAAAAAAACAAATTGATAAAAATGTTCGGTTTTTTGATCTCGACCATCTGGCAACCCTAGTTTTGAGTCCCAGAGGTGCCAATATATTTTCTGTCTCCAGATTTTCGATTGAGTTTCGCTATTATTGTCTTCATTTAATTACGTCTTACAATTTGAGGTTTTACTCATAAAGTTAAAAATAAAAATAAACCTCAGGAAAAATTCAAAATAAAAAACCTACTCCACCTTATAAAATCATTATTATTTTTGGGTTATTCTGCCGTGTTGCGTTTCCTCCCTCTTTAGCCAACGTTTCAGACAGCGCGAGCGTTACAGTGTTTATCATCAGGGCAGATTTGTTATTTCACCTGTTGTACGAAGTCTTTACAACGTGATCCCCGCCCAGTGCATGTCTCTCATAAATCAATATTAAAACGCGTCACCCTTTGATACGCACGCGGCATGATCGAGGGTAATAAAGCTTGCTGTTTCTATTTGCAGATGATCTTTGAAGGTATCTGGTCTAACGTGACCCACCCCCGGGATTTCCCCTTCTCCCTGTGGCTGACCCACTTCTCCGACGTGATCGGAGCTTCGCACGAGAGCGGATTTAGTTTCTGGGGCGAAGGTCACATCGCGTCGGATGGCTTCAGGTAGGGAGTAGGGGGTGCTTTTACTAATGGCTAACTGAATTTCATGCCTCATTATTATGGTGATAGCATAGCATGACAAGGCGAATGGTGATATTGAATTAAATTTATAAAACTGTAGATATATTTAATTGCTCTTTAAAATGACTGTAAAACATTTTTGCATACCTGTCATCCTATTTTTACAATAGCTCCACACAAGAGGCCCTGGGAAGACAATTTCCTCAGGGCCTCCTATTACAATTTTTGAAAGGAAGGAGACGAAGTTCTGGGAAGGAAAAGGTATGAGGGGTGGGTAAGAATCTGGGGGTTGATGTGTAAGGAGTGAGGAACAGATGAATCCATCCCTCCCACTGAGGTGCAAGGCGATGGGTCAAGAGAGTCCGGCTGGAGAAATCAAAAGGTCTCTCACAACAAGTGTCATGGACAAACGCATCCGCAACCCCTGCTAAATTACCAAACGTATAGAACCACTTGATGTGACCCATGGCAGGGGTATTGGTTGTCCAAAAAATGGTTCCCGGGGCGGCGGTTCCCATACCCGCCTTCCAAATCTTCTATCTTAAATGTAAAGAATGTTAAAATAAGGAAGCTTGTATTGTAAATAGATGAGTAATGTGTCGCATAATATTAGGTACCTACGCGAATGATGTGTCTGACTAGGAATTGCAAAACCGAATTTTCAGTCAATTTTTTCATCATCACTTTGTTGTAACGTTTCAAATATGTTAATTTCTACTAAGGGAAGAGCGTCAATATCAGGGTAGTGAAAATATAAGAAATAGGAATCATCATCAGGGTTTGCATAACATTTTTGTATGTCACATGTTGTGGGGAGGAGAAGGGGTTAGATGTTTCGGAGAAAAAGCTTTTGTACATCAATAAATTTTGAATCATTCCAGGAGTCTAGCAGAGTGGGGATCAGTGCGAGCCATGGAGCAGGAACTGCGGCAACAGAGCAAACACCTGAAGACCATCATCAAGGCGGGAGGGCTGTGGTACCCGAAAGTCAACACCAACACTACGGGCTCCTTCAAGGTGGACCGCAAGAGGCATCTCGTCTCCCTGGCGTCCATGCTAGGTAAACTATTAGTCATCTGCTTTCATCATTATTATCATGTTTTCCGTTTCTGTCTTATGTACATTAAATATTAAAACGCGATATAATATCTCCTAGTATCACCTTGTTCCCGATTCCACGTCGAGGCAATCAATATCTGACTAATGATAGATAATAATCGATTTATACAATGGGTACCATAATCCTTGGTATTATTTAATTGTATACAGGTACCTTCGTAACAGAGGATTTGTTTTATTGTAGAATGCTATTGTCAATGTCAAGTAGGTAGAGTTAAATGGAGACTGGTTGTTTAGAATGGTTTCAGGTTATCTAAATAATATCAAGATAATATCCAATCTTCCTCTGGAACAAATCAGTTTTCTTCTCAATTTCATTCTGCCTCTATAATAAATTGTTATGTAACAATTATACCAAATGTGTAAAACTGATTTCATCCTATTGTTGATTTTGATCTGAAATCCGTATTTACATAAAAATCCACAACGTGATGTATACTAGGTTTGATTGATTCAGAATTACAATAGTTCGACCATAAGAGCTCAGTAAGATGAATTAATAATATGTATAGTAAAAATAACAATGTATTTTTTTTTGTTTTGACAGGACCAACCCCCGACTGGGTGGTGGGAGTGAGTGGACTGAACTTGTGCCAGAAGGACTGTACTTGGACCAAGGACTTGGTCATTGATCTCTACCCCTGGGATGCTGGAACCGACAGCGGAGTCACTTACATGGTACTATTTTATATTTTGGAATTTGTAAATATTTTGCTATTCATGGAAATACATAATAATAAATCGTTTATTCGTCAACAGATTTTTTACAATATTACACATTTTGTTATTTTGTCATTGATTCTATTCATGAAAAGGTCACTGCTCAGCTACAATTCAGGATTTTTCCTGGAATGCAGCTGGTTTTCAGCAATGTCTCCAATATAAAATAGAAAAAAAATAAAATATTAAACGTGTCTGCTACAATTCAGGATTTCTCCTGAAATGTAGCTGATTTTCAGCAGTGCCTCCAATATAAAGTGTCGCCCTTGCGGTGATTTTTCACAAAAACGGCGCTCTACAAATTGTATTATTATTATTAAAACAGAAAATAAAATAAAATTTTAAACGTGTCTGCAAAACATTATTATTTTCGTATCGTTTAGAAACGACTAAATATCTCAAAAAAACATGAATAACTTAATTTGCCGGGTAAACGTATAAGTAGTCAATGTTATTAACATGAAACAAACAACCAATCCGATACGTTTTAAGATTTTCACGGTCAAAAGTATTTTCGTTTTTTGTTTTGGGGGTGTTATGCCGTTTCTCGGGCTTTATGCAGAAGTTTTTGAAATCAGATGAGGACCGTAATTATCCTCTAATTTACAAATGTCCAAAAATTCATCCAGCAGTATCAAAAATCTACTTTTAGGGTTGGGAAAGGGAAATGGGGGTGTTTTTTTTTAAAATTACTTCAAAAAGGAGGATGTTCCCAATTCGACTGTATTTTATTTTTTTGTATTTTTTGTATTTTTTTATGTTTGTTACCTCAGAACTTTTTACCGGGTGAACCGGTATTGATGATTATTTTTTTATTTGAAAGCTGGTGCTTCCCGTGTGGTCCTATTTTAATTTGGTCCAGTTCTGATAATGGCATTCATGAGAAAACCATATAAGTCTTAAATTTACATTAAATATGTGCGCGACAAATGGACGAATAACTCAATATCTCGCCAACCGATTTCGATTATTCTTTTTTTATTGGAAAGGATGTATTTCAAGGGTAGTTTCTTGAGAATTTGGTTAGATTCTGATTATGGAATCCATGACAAAGTAACGGAACTCTTCAATTCTTAGAAGCAAATTAACGATACTCGGCCGGATCTCTAAATTTGACCGTAACATCGTTATGGTCAAATTATGTCTGCATTAAATGAGCAGCATATTTAGTAGGTCTTTTCATATTCATAAAAATTAGTTAGTATACTTCAGATTCACTAAAAATCAAAAAATAAACAAAAATTTTAACAAAACAAAAAACGACTTAAAAAAATGCACTAAAAAGTAAAAAAAAAAATTATGTATTCTTCTACAACTTAATAATCAACTTACTTTTTCTACTATCAATATGTAGGTACGATTGTTATTTTTGGTGTCGGTGTCAGCTAAGGTACCCGGCCCGGCGTGTTCACTTGACAGGTCCCCCCTCCCGCCGCGGCCCCGCTCTCGCCTCGTCAAACACAAGCACATCTCACCTATAACTATATATTTAATTACAAACCTACCTTGGCTGACACCGACTCAAAAAATAACAATCGTACCTACATATTGACGAGTAGAAAAAGTAAGTTGATTATTAAGTTGTAGAAGAATACGACATAATTTTTTTACTTTTTAGTGCATTTTTTTAAAGTCGTTTTTTGTTTTGTTAAAATTTTTGTTTATTTAATCTTACGTAGGTAGTTGCGTTTTTCGTGTTCGAAGGTCGAATGTGCCAAATTTCATCGATCTCGAAATAAAACTGTGGATTTGTATAAAAAACAAAGCGGCATCGATTTTACCAGACAAACACTTTTTTTTATTTTATGTAGATAATCATAGATTATGTATGGCTGATGTCCCCGGCGTTGCCCTGGATTAACTAATTAATGGCTGGGACTAATTTTCCTTTAATTTTGAAAGTCAAGTATCCAAAGTTTAATCAAAAGATATCAAAATACTGCTTTAAGGGGTGGTGGAGGAGATGGGGTGATCTTTCGAAATCTCACGTAGACAGTGATCTTCATCTTTGTGGGGTTCAGGTGGAGAGCAAATCTCTGGCTTCGTGAAAGGCATTGACTGTCACTTTACCCATTTCAGTCGCCCAACCTGGAGACGAAGCCTCGCGAGAAGATGTTCCGCATCACCACCAAGTACCCCGAGGACCCGCGCGCTCCCTTCTACAACGCAGACAGCGACGAGATGCTGCCCCTGGCCCGGCTCTACCTGCACAGAGACAGTGTGACGCCCGGCAACTGCGACGACAGCCTGCTGAAGGAGCTGACGCTGGAGACCGCAGAGAACACCGAGGACACTGCCAGACGTAAGATTGTTTTTTTAAATTTTTTGAGAGTAGACGATGTCATAAATTAAAATACCGTAACACAATTAAGTAGATTTATGGAGGATAACCCGACTCTTCATCGCCAAACAGTCAATACTCCGTCACTTATATTTCCCCTAAGCCGACTAAATAAGTGTGTCGTTTTTTTATTATTCAATATTCGGCGGATTACGCTCTCTGTATAACCCTTCGGACCCGACATAATTGGTAGTAAAATTTATTATGTATAATTGATTTCCACTCCAGACGCCTGCAGGTATAAGTATATCATTCGTTTCGACTTTTGTTATACGGTCATAATATTAATATTTGGATGATTTATATACGGCCGTTTTTGTGAAAAATCACCTCAAGGGCGCTTCTCTCTGCATACTTACCTTACCAGGCAGGAAGTACAACAGAAATCATCCTTTAGGGGATTAAGTTTCCGAGGTATAACTGGTACAGAGGGATAACTGTCCAGGGGGATCAACTATCCAGGGGATCAACTGGCCAGGGAATCAACCGGCCAGAGGATCAATTATTGGGGGATTAATTGTAGGGGTCAACTATCGGGGGATCAAGCGTCATGGAATTGAGAGGAGTTCAGATAAAACCATAACGTCACGTCCACAGCCAAATGCCAGTTTGTTTGATTTTTTTATCCTGAAAAATGCCATGCAATTTGTTGGATACTGTATTATATTAATTTGGAACAACAACAGAGTTACTTTCTTGTAACCATCGACATGCAAAAACCGATATCAACACCCATTTACTGAACCGGCAGTAAATGGGTGTTGATATCGGTTTTTTACAAAAAAACAATGAAAGCTATAGGATTATATCACGAGTCTAATCAGTATTTGGATTAGTTAAAACAATTATCTGAAGATAAATTATTCTTACATAAATTATATGGCCATTATAAATATTTCAAAATAATTAGGGTCGTAAATTTTCATTATAAAAACCACAATTATCTTGACAAATATGTAGACAACTTTTCGTAGTTATTCTAATCAATTTAACAGTTGCCTTATAAAACAGTGGTTAATTAAAGTAGGTACTTATGGGGCGTACATTAATTACGTGAGCAGTTTTTCTTCTAATCTCGATTCCTCCCCCCCCCTCTTGGTGAGATAAATTTGGGCCACTTCGTATATTATTTTCAAGTAACGTAAGATTTTGCTGGACCCCCCCCCCCCTTGAGCTCACGTAATTAGTGTATGCCTCCTTAATATATTTCAATTTCATTAAAAATTCACGTGTGACAAAATCATCACACGGTCACTCAGTGCCACTTGGTTTTTTTGACAGTTGAAAGATTCCCGTTAATAAGTCCATTTCAGCTTTTGAAAATATTGTGTTCAGCAAAAGATATTACAATTTGATAGAAATCTGAAACGCCCCTATAAATCGGCGCTTAGGCGATGCGCCACGCTGCACCGGCGCGGCGCCGTCTAAAATTCGGGATCGGGTCGCTACCAATAACACTCCTTTTGTAGATGGCGATAAGGTTTGAATTCCCGTTTAACACCAGCCGCCTGTTTTGATTTATTCACGAAAAAAGTGCCAAAAAGCGCACATTACCGTCTTATTTATTTTGCGGAGCTCAAGCACAAATATTTGAATGATTCACGATCATTTTCGAAACAAATTATTTTTTCACATTATTCAATAAAACCTTAAACGAAAAAGGGTTCATAAGTAGGAGATTTTGAACTTTAAAGCAGTTTTTATAGGCTTTAAAAAAAAATTTTTTTTAGAGCTTGTAAAGACTAATACAAAAATACTCGATTATTCCAAAGGCAAGTTTGTGTTCTACTAGCAGTATTTAATTAAAGAATTTAAAATATTTCTAAGCGATCCAATTTTCAAATCAAAATCACATGATTTTGCGTTACACTGGTGTGGGACCTTTCAAATGTCAAAAAACAAAATGGCGCTGAATGGCCATTTGACGACATTGTTACATTTGAATTTCTGTGAACATCAACTGGCCCTTATACGTCGTAAATACTTTATTAGCTATTATATTATATGTCATTAGCAATTGATTACAAACTGTTGGCTGTAATATATAAATTAAATAATAAATTATTGTCAAATCTACCAAACACTATCCAAATGGCAGTATTTGCATCGCTCCTAAACATAACTGCTTGTGAACATAGTATTATTAGTTGTGACGCTTTCAGCAAATACAAATGCAAAATGTATGCAAAGGTCGAAAGGTCGCTTTGTATAAGACCACTAAATAATAGAGTTTTTCAATGAGCCGCAGGCAGTTTTGCGAGAAATCTACTTAGGGCCGAATCAGGCACACACTTTTATAATACATTGTCATTGATATTATTTGAACGTAGGGTTACGTTACAGACACGTTTCAGGAACCAAACGGTGAATTCTTTTGATGTGTCCATTTGGCGATGAGACTGATGATTGGTGATATCTGCATATATAAATACAATATATTCTCATTTCTCCAACTTCATCGTTTTGGACGTAGATAGGGTTGTGTTGTGTTGCACAGAGAGGTTTCAGGAACAAAACGGTAAACTCTTTTAATGATGTGTCTTGTTGACGGTGTACTTGGTGATGAAACTGATGGGTGATGATGATTGCGTTAATATTTATTTATTTATTAACGGCATATTGGGCTTTAATATAACGATTATAAATTAAATTGAAAATAACAGTATCGAACGAGCATTTTCTTTTAATGATCTGGCTATTTGATGTCTATTTGATGACACTAAATGTTGGTGACGAAAGTGATGATTAGATAATGATTAATGCGAGTATAATTTATTGTAATTTCTTCAAATTCATCGTAATTTGGACTGGATTGTGTTATGCTGAGCAGAGATGTTTGAGGAATTCTTTGAATGATGTCTCCAGTTGATGGCAGATGGTGATCAGTGACGGTGATCGTGTTTCAGCCGAGTGTGGGGTGACGGAGTGGGGCGCATGGAGCCCCTGCTCGGTGAGCTGCGGCAAGGGGCTGCGCATGAGGACCCGCGAGTACACCATGCCCCCTGAGAAGGTGCAGATGTTCGGCTGCAACAGGCAGATCGTCTCCAAGGAGATGTGTGTTGCTGATACCCCAGAATGCCCGTAAGTACCTTAACTTTAATATATTAGATAACAATTTCGCTGTCAGTTCCTCTACTAACTGTGATGTTTGAAAGAGTAACGGGTAACAGAGCAGAGCATGCCCATTTGAAAGATTAAAGATGGCGGTTGGCCATCATTGCGTTTAATTTATTTTATTGATTACACTTACATTGTTTTCGAATTACCTCATTCTTAATTGGTTTATGACACTAAGGGATCTCATTTCCTCTTCAATGTGTAAATGAAAACGAAATGACTTTGTATTTTATTTTACGTTTATCAGGCGTCATTATGGAAAAAACATATATATTCCCGTCTTTTGCCTCTTAATCCTAATCCTATGTTCCTCCTCTCCCCTCCTCTTTCATACACTGTAACTAAAAAATAAATTAATTAAGAAATCACCCTCACAATGTCACACCTTCTCATTCACTATCATCAGTGGAAAGTTCATAATTGGCATAATTAACTATCTTATTATTGTGTTATTGTGTAATCTCAGATTTGCTGTCAACTTTTCCTAAAATAAATAAAATTAAAATAAAATGAAATAACAAAACTTTAGAGAAGCTACATCTAAAGAGTTTTGAAACATCTAGTTAACCGTAAAAAAAAAACAATATTATTTCTTCCTTCATTTTCGAATGGGGCAAAGCCGTGTAGCCACCGGCGAAATTTTAAAATCAAAATGAATGTTTTGATACTAGATGTACCATTGATTTTGCTGCAATTGCCAATAATAAGCTAAGTACAAAATTCTGACTTAAACTGACTAATTAGTTAAAAATACCAACTTTTAATATGTCGCAGCAAATGTTACAAAAGTTATATTTTTCCCTTGGTTTAATTTGTTTTATAGTGTTGCACTCTTGTTACCTAAAGCGAAACAGTCCTGGCGTAGGCAGTCATTGATCAAAAATAATTACCTGCTAAAGAAAGCGGTGTATTGCCCGGCAAGGAATTTAGAAACTAATATATCCTATTAAATATAAAGTACATTAATACAGTAACAAATGGCGTGATAGTAAAACATTAATAGATTGAAGTCGGCAGGAATGAGCCGTGAGGACACTCCTAGCCCCAGCCCCCAGACTCCAGCAGTCCTAACCCACTAGCTACCCGCAGTGCCATTTTCCTCTTGATTAACAGCCCCTATCCACGAAAAATAAATCAATAATAACCAAACGCGAGCACATTGACCGAAGCATACAGTGAAGAGTTTACTCCAGCAGCAAAATGTCTGCATAAATTAAACACGTGTACAAACGACAAAGGTCACCAATATCATTATATGTATTATTATAAATTATGTAGGTATTCAAAGAAAATAATCACGATCATTCGATCGGTGAGCGGCTGAGTTGGCATCGCAATTGGTTTCCACCCAGGTGTGGTAAGTTCAATTCCTCGACTGGCTAAATGGCGTAGGTAGCTACTGCCGCGCCGTATCAGCCATATCAATAATACGGGGCCCCCGGGCTACAGAGGCTCCTAACGTGTGTAAGCAAAAATTAGTAAAATGTTATCCACAATATCACTTAATCTCGTGCTTCCCGGGAAAAAACTGTCATACTGTCATACTTAAAGAGCTTTCACTTCAGAAATGACAAAAGTCAAAAAAAGCAATCTCTTTTTTCCCGGGTTAAGCGTGCGCCCAAAAGTTGGCAACATCCTACATCGGTACGAGGGAATCCCGCAATAACCGATGTGCAATGACAAACCATGGAGAGCAATATTTACGTGTTTTATTTCATTCCGGTTCAAACGTTATTTATTATATTGTAATACAATACAATCTTGTTCTTCTGATTATTTATTGGTTAATTAGTTTGATTTGTGAAAAGAATGAGTGAAAGGAAAATAGATTATCCCAGTGGACCTATGAAAAGAAAAAGTAAACAGAAAAGGGGGGAGGCTATAAAAAAATGCCCAAAATTTCTTCTTTTTCAGCAATCAGCTTCTGTGAGTGATTTAGATTGCAATGGTAAGTACTACCTATTTATCTACTGGTAGCGAAGGGTGAATTTTATTTTTTGAAAGAACAATGGCAACCTTCAATACATGAAAATACCCGATCACGTATTGTACCGAGCAATAATAAGAATTTTGTTTTGATATTTTTCATTAGAAGTTGCTTTTTTTCAAAGCCATTTTTCTCAAAATGCTGGGAGAATAGAGCATTTTTGTTTCTTTTGTGAGAAATATTTACCCTTCATCTGGGCCGCCCAACTAATTTTGATATAGGGCCCTTCCAAGGCACGCTACGCCACTGATCGCTAAATCCTCCATCGTGTCGTGACACAAGCAACGTTTTTCGTAGCAGTGATGTAGTAGGATGATGTGATAGTAGTAGGAGATTTTCAAATATTATCAGGTGTATTGTTACACGGGAATGTTAGTTTTCTTTTATAAAAAAGGGAGTGCCTGTGGGTGGGTTTGTTTTTTTACACGATTGATGAAATTTTGCACTATTGAACTTCAAAACAAGGGGAAGGTCACTGTCTACGTGAGATTTCTAAAACTAACCCCATCTCCTTTTTCCAATCCCTTAAGCAGAATAAAGCCCGGGCAACGCCGGTTGCTTCACCTAGTATTATAATATGGTGAAAACCTTTGGAAGAGGAAGATTAAATTTAAGATAATATTATCTTTTCATAACATTAGAGTTATGATTTAATCGTAATTATAATAACCGCTCCGTACAAAATAATGACTTCTGTGATTTTGACTTTCTTCGAAAGAGAAGTTTTATAATGGGAATATATCACTTTTTAATATTATTTATTTATGTTTTCTTTAAAATTTCTGTTTTTATTATTTAGTTTAAATTTAAAAATGTTTTTTATTACGGTTAATATAATATTCAGGGCGTTAAGTGACATACTTGACTTACTTAACCAGTGATTCCTGACATTATTTGGACTAAAAAATGCTATTGAAATTTTGGTCTTCGGTGACTTTTTCGATGTAATTTTTTTAAATAATTTTTCTTTTTCTTCAAAATCAAACAAAAAACAAATTCTTTGATATGTCATCACCGGTCACTCAGCCGAGTAACCGACCAACCCCTCATCCGCCCTAGCTGTCCAATACCTACTGATTTTTATGTTTTTAGTTGAAAAAAACCTTAAAAAATGTCACCGAACCATTATTTCTTACTTAAAATAATGTTAGGAATCACTGGCTAAAGTAAGTTAAGTACGTCTTTTAATACAATTTGGGAGTCGGGAATGGGTACCGCCGCCCTGGAACCTTTATTGGATAACCAACACCTCTGTCATAGGTCACCCCAAGTTGTTCGCTACGTTTTGTGATTTAGCAGGGGTGCCCGAGTTCATGGGGTGAGGTTTGTCTAGTTCTTGGAGGCGGATGACCAAGACACCCTGAACCCCAGATTCCTACCCACCCCTTAAACCCTTTTCCTCCCCAGTACTCTCCTCTCCTTAAAAAACCCTCCAAACAGCATCCCCAAAAATGACATAGGCCCTGTGGGAAATTATTTTCCTCAGGGCCTCCTGTGTGGAGCTCATGTAAAAAAATGCCCTGTATAACAAACATATGGTTTTGTTTGTAAATGTTATTTTATTTCTACATCTATTAAATTACTCTTGTTACTTTTTGTGTTATTTTTTATTCTATGGCTTGGTATTATTTATGCTATTCGACCATCAGATTCTGATATTTTTAAACAATCATTTTTCCTTCAAAAATATTTTTAAATTTTTAATGAAGACTCAAATTAAACTATGAAAATATTTGAAACAGCGCGAACAGATGAAAACAGACAAAATTTAAAGAATGTTAAAATGGTTGCACCCTCTCTTTCTGTCTCATCAGCTTCATGGCGATTATTTGATGATTTCCATTGCATTTCAAATGCATACGATGTATTCTCATTCCCCTATCCACAATGAATGAATGATCCTACGAGTAATGCGTCAATGACGTCAGCAATTGGTCAAATAACCTGAAGTCGGATGGCGTGCTCCGCGTGACCCATAAATGATTCAGGGTAGCGCCGTAGCACCCACCTATAGGCATTATAACTGTTATTGTGCTGCCTGCCGAGCCTAGTCTAGCACCGGACCATTTCAGCGTCGGACTATAGTCTAGCCACAGTTGCATCTACAACTAAGCAACGTCAATACGAAGCCGTTAAATTTTGAGCCCAAGATGACAATACCGCAATATGTAGAAAGTTGTTTTTCATTTTAAAACACTAAAATCAAACGAGTTTTTTAGTGATTTTATAAAGTATATTGGAAATTTTTCCATTTTTGAAGAAGCGAAGCTAGCAGTCCACAATTGAGGACTAGTACGATGTATGGCAGTGAAGCATGGAACTGGTAGAGGAAGGATGAAAGTAGGCTGAATGCGGTTGAAATGATTTCCCTGAGGCGTATGTGTGGTAAAACTATGTATGATCGTGTGAGAAATGTGGAGATCCGCAAAGAATGTAAGGCTGATTTAAGCGCAATGAGTAAGATTAAGAAAGGTACCCTCAGATGGTTTAGGCATGTAGAGCGAATGAACGAAAAAAAATAGTGTAAGAATAATTTATGACGCCCGAGGAAGACTTGACAAATACTTGAGACAAATACTTGAGTCGGGCCATGTCAAGAGTCAGAATAATAGAAGAGCATGTATGAGACGATGGCTGAATGTGAATGAGGCAAAGAGTGTGTGCCAAGAACGATTTGTTTGGCGGTCCGTATTCTGCCTACCCCAGTAGGGAAACGGCGTGATGGTTAGTTAGTTAGTTTTTCCATTTTTTAAGTATCTAAACTGCCGTTTTTCCAAGTTCAAATCTGACTCCCTTCTTTAAAAATCACCCACAATTTTAATTATTGAGCGAAAAATTGGTTTGATGTTTATCGATTTGTAGACTTATATTTGTAGATTTATATTATTATGTAAGGGGGCGGACGGGTTCGAAATATTAACAATATTTTAGTCTACTGTCGATTGATGCGAAGGGCGTTTTGTGCGTAGCGCCAGCAAATGTCGACTAATTACCAATATTATCGTTAAAAAAAACCTTTATTATGTTCATGCTAAAGACCCTATAAGGGCTACTCCATAGCAGTCCCAGAAAAAGGTTGTACATGACATCATCGTTCTAGTGTCTTGTCTTTCGTTATCATAAAAGACGTGAGATTTTTCGTCGAAGACGTACGCACGACCTGGGACTACTCTGGCTGTCTGCCTGGGTCCACTGTAGTACACTGTAAGCGCCTAGCAGCACTGGGCCAGTGGGCCGGGCTGCCGCGTAGGTAAGTACCGGGGGCATAGAACCGGAACACCGGACATCCGGGCCAAGGGCGGTGGGTCGGCCCATTATTGCCGCCATTGCGTGCCGATGCTTTTCTCAGGTAAATCTGCCATATTTAGCGGTCATTGGACGGGTTATCATCATTAGTATTAGTACATTTTTGCGTGCTTAAGTACCTAATTAGTTAATGATTAGTCTAATTACTTCAAAAAGTGAAAATATTTCTTTGAATAAGCCTGCGAAGCGTTGAATTCATATATCCAACAATATATTTTTATAGTAACTTTCTGTTAATGGTGAGTTCCGACATTGTGTAATTTATTTGTTATGGACTTGTACTTTTTCTCATTGAAATTTTCAGGACAGAGCAACCTTATCAATATTGTGTCCATCATGAGCTGTAAAGTAATATCGCCCTGGTGTAAGACCACCATTCAGAATTGAAACGTTTTTTGAAATGGCTTAAGCTGTTTAGTGACCAGATCTGATTAACCAGGTACTTTCCCACCTTCCTTTTCCCCATATCCTTCCATTCCCCACTAACTTTAGCCTCACAATATGCCCCAATTGGGGATGCCATAGTTTCACTGGCTTTAGATGGTTGGGAGCTGTTGAAACTCTTGTGCGGTATTCACATAAAAAATAAACGTTTTAAATCGACTTAACTTTGCAAGAATCAAAATAATTTTTTTCAGTAACATTTTTATAAGCGGATATGACATTAAATAAGAACAAAATTAGTATACGTATAGGCAAACCTAGTGTAATACTCGTGTATGTATAAGTACTCGTTAAGGCGATCACGTCGTGTAAAATTCGGGATCAGGCCGCTAACAATAACGCACCTTATGTAGATGACGATAAGGTTTAAATTCCTGTTTAACGGCCCACGCCTTTTTGATTTAATCAAGAAAAAAACATCGGCAAAAGGCGTGTTTTATTTTATTTTGAAAAGTTAAGATACAAGTGTTGAAAAGTTAAGATACAGATATAAATGTTTTACGATCATTTTGTAAAGAATTTATTTTTTCACATTATACAATTTATTTTATTTTATTTTATTTATTTTAGAGAAAGTTGACTGCAAATCAGAGATTACAAAATAATACAATAAGATGTTAATTATGCCAATTATGAACCCTCCACTCATGATTGTGAATGATAAAGTGTGACATTGTAAGGGTGTTTTCTTAATTAATTTATTTTTTGGTTACAATATGTGAAAAAGGGAAGGGGGGGGGGAGGAGAAACATGGGAATAGGATTAAGAGGCAAAGAACGGGAATATATAGGGATTGAACTTTCTAGTTTGAGTCTTTCTATGTCACGGAAAGTCGAGTTAAAAATGTCAATGTAGTAATAATTTAATGAAAATCAATAATTTAATTAAATGAATGTGTGGATCTGTAGATAAATGAGTTCTGTTTGGAGTTGGTCTTGCAAAGAGGGAGATTAAAGGTAAGCGATTGCCTGCTGTTGCGATTGGGAACATGGAATGATAGGCGTTGAAGAAGATCATGACAATCGATTAAGTTATGTGTAATTTTAAATAACATTACCGAATCTGCTATATTTCTTCGACAAGTTAACGTTTGTATTTTGAAGAACTTTGCAGAGTCTTCATTACTAACATGAGATCGAAAAGAGCGGAAATTGAGGTACCTTAAAAATCTATTTTGAATGCTTTCAATTCTATTTTTGTGTACTGCATAGCCTGGGTTCCACACTTGAGATGCGTATTCTAGGATACTACGAACATATGAGAAATACCGTGTTTTGAAAGTAATAAGGTCTTTAAATTGTTTAAATTGTAAAACAACATTCGAAAAGGGGTTCGTAAGAAGATTTTATAGGCCTGATACTTTTTTAAAGAGAGACTTTTTTAAAGACTAATAAAAATATAGCCAATTATTTCTAAGGCATATATGTATATACCTACTTTAAGTATTTAAAGAGCATCTAAAATATTTTTAGTGATATAATTTTCAACATATTTATGTAGGTGTCAAAATGACTTGGTTATTGATTATTTTCACCCCCTTACAAAAGAACACCAGAATCACAATGAATTCTATTTCTATTTACTGGTAGCCAAATTAATTAAACACATTTCATTTGGAGGGAACATTTATGGTTTTTGATTTATCATGTAACATCATCGATCCAAGGAGTAAGGTGGCAAATCACGGCCATTTGTCTATTCAATGATGAATTATGAACACGATTCTGTTCTAATAATTGTGAGAAATGCTTTAGGGATGAACATAATGGCATTTGGTCAATAATTTATAACTTTAACGCGTGTTAACCGTATTGTTTCCACATTAGTGGGTGACTATTAGTCATGTTTAAATAATATCTAACAGTAATATTAATTATGTACGCCCAGTGCTTAGCAATTTATTGATAAACCGTTTATGGATAAGGTCTTTAAAAAAAATAAGGTAAAAAGCTTTTTGCCTATACCCGAATAATAATAACAGAGCCACAATGGTAATAGAAACACGATAAATCATAGTTTTGTTTGTCAGAACTTCCTGTATATACCCTTGCAATCGATTGAAAGCCTGATTCACTGAGAAGTGAAGTTCTCGAAACCTAAAAGTGTGTGATAGTACACAACTGCTGACCCTGTACAAATCGCAAGTCCCACTGTTGAATTTATCAGCAATCTATGGTCGGAAGCCCCAAAACACATGTGACTCTGTGCAGAAACGGGCGGTCCGTTTGATATCCCCTACCTTAACGAACAGATTGCAGTGTTTGGAACACAGGTGTCAAGTAGGTATATGCTGTCCTTGTTCTACCGGTTTTACAATAGAAAATGCTCGAAGGAACTAGCGTCATTTATCCTTTTGGCACCGGTGCACAGTTGGGAAACGTGCTACGTGAGAACGGGTCGCTTCTACGGCTCTACGAGTCGTAGGACCGTAGAAGTTCTGCTGTGGAAGTTTGCCGGCCTCAGTGTTACAGAGGCCTGTCTTGTTACCTACAACATAGGTCTCTTCAAGACCAATGTTTACTCCTTCCTGTCCTTATAAAATCCCTTCACACAGCATCCCCAAAGATGACAAAGGCCCTGAGGAAAATTATTTTCCTCAGAGCCTCAAGCATGGAGTTAATGTAAAAAAAAAATTGCGTAAGATTTCGCACTTTTTGGGGCTTTTTACGTCAAGCGAGTTTTTTTTACTTAATCATTTATAGAACACATTTAGAAAAAATAGTATTCTTGGAAAAATCGTGTACACACTATGCCAGATTCTATACAATAATATGCAAAAAAAAGTCATCGCGCTAATATACCTGATACTGCTGTAAATGCCGCTAAAGCGGAGATGTGCGTGACATCTGTCTACTCGGCAACATGAAATCTTAATGGAGTAAATGATTGCATCCGTGAATGTGGTGCAATTTCTATTTAGGTACGATAGATACCTATATTTTCACAATTGTTTGCAGAAACATTAGCAAAAGTTACGTTTCTGTCACGACTAGGTATTCAACTAATCCCCATAAGAACTGGCTGTTAGATAAAAGATTTTGGAAAACCCTTTACGATGTGAAGAGATAAACCCCCGCGGTTAGCTCGTCCTCTAGCTAAAGTAAGTTAGTTAGTTCTAATTAGTGTCCGACCTCACTGAAAGAAAATCTAAGTTGCTTTGTTCAATCTGGTCTCTGGTCCTCCATCAATAGGATAAGATGTCCCCACAGCGGTTTTGGCCACGTGATGCACAGCTGGTGCCGAAAACACTCTAGATGCGATGTGTGAAAGAAATGCTGTGCAGACTGCTGACCACCTAGTAGGTACATGCATAGTCGACGAATGCTAGATTCCCGCATTCCGTCGAGGAATGGATGAGGTCAAGGGGGCGACTACTTATGGCCTTTGACAGACTCCAGGATCATGATGTACATCTTACATTGAATATAAAGAAGAACTAGGAGATTTATAAGGTGAACGACGAGACTGGCAATTATAGTGTGTGTTCCTAATCAGTGTAATGTTTCAGTGGAAGCCCCTCGGAGGATGATGGCTTGGACGTGTCGGGGTCCAACGGGGGTGCCGAGGGAGAGGGCATCTGCACCACGGGAGACTGGGGACCCTGGTCAGACTGCTCCGCCACTTGCGGCCAGGGCTTCCTGGTCAGGACTAGGCACTTCATCGATAGGATGGGAAGGAAGAAGTGCCCCCTCGTTAACCTGGGTGAGAAATTTTGTCTAAATACGGAGGAAGATCGAGACTAAATAGAATAAGTCACGGAGCATAATAAGTAATAAGATAGCAGTCACAACTGGGCCTCGAACACAGATCCAGTAGTCTTACAGGGGGATCTACCAACACTGCCGATCGTGAAGACCTCATTAGATTCGGTCATTTAATCTCGTATTTGAATTTAAAATTAATAATTATCCTCAATTATTTTTGCACGTTTTTATAGGCTGCCATCTTTGAAACATAATGTTTAATTTACACGATTGCTACATCAGATTCACAGCTACCTACATTATAAATGCTAAATAGAATGACTGTACCAATAAATTATAATTGCTAATTAGAATCACTTTGGACGTCGCGCGTCAGACAGGTACATAGATATATTATTCTGCATTCAATTGGTAGACGTCATTTCTGCAAGAAAATAATCAAAACAATAAAAAACAAGGGGACGATTGCACGGAGGAGAGGATAACCCCGTATCACCTGGTGAGAGACCACCAAACAAGGGGAGGATTGCACGGAGGAGAGGATAACCCCGTATCACCTGGTGAGAGACCACCAAACAAGGGGAGGATTGCACGGAGGAGAGGATAACCCCGTATCACCTGGTGAGAGACCACCAAACAAGGGTAGGATTGCACGGAGGAGAGGATAACCCCTATCACCTGGTGAGAGACCACCAAACAAGGGTAGGATTGCACGGAGGAGAGGATAACCCCGTATCACCTGGTGAGAGACCACCAAACAAGGGGAGGATTGCACGGAGGAGAGGATAACCCCGTATCACCTGGTGAGAGACCACCAAACAAGGGGAGGATTGCACGGAGGAGAGGATAACCCCTATCACCTGGTGAGAGACCACCAAACAAGGGTAGGATTGCACGGAGGAGAGGATAACCCCTATCACCTGGTGAGAGACCACCAAACAAGGGTAGGAATGCACGGAGGAGAGGATAACCCCGTAGCACCTGGTGAGAGACCACCAAACATCGTTTGAAATTACTTCAGCTATATTTAACATCCAGTTAGGCCAAGTACTTCCCAAGCTCCCTCTTTCCAACCTACTTTCCCTCCCCACTTCCTTCAGCCTTGACAGGCATTCACGGTATGCAAATGTATCCATTCTGAAAGAGCTAGGCATTCACAATAGGCAAAACATCCTCCGACAAAATATCCTACGGACAAACCATCCTCGATAAAACCTAACCTAACCTATTAAAAAAATGGGACAAAAATAATAGACAACTTGTAAAGACAATTATTGTTCAAAAATAGTTAAATGGGACAAAAATAATACAGACAATAAACTACTGTTCAAAAATAGTTAAATGTAAAATAAGGTAAGGTTAGGTTAGGTTTTAATAGATATTTTAATGGAGGATGTTTTGTCCGTACGATATTTTGTCCTTGGGATATTATGTCGAGGGATATTTTGTCAGAGGATATTGTGTCGGGGATACTTTGTAGCGGGACGAAAACGCGCGTAACCTCAAATGTCTGCCTACAAAGTATTTTAAGATACTTTGGACTCCAATTTGGAGAAACTCATAGTCACCGGCGAAGTGTTTGGCAGAAAAAGCAGAGGAAGGTCACCAATGCGCAGGAGAGGTGTAGTTTCGCAGGAGAAGCAGCGGAAGGTCACCAATGCGCAGGAGAGATGTAGTTTCGCAGGAGAAGCAGCGGAAGGTCACCAATGCGCAGGAGAGGTGTAGTTTCGCAGGAGAATCAGCGGAAGGTCACCAATGCGCAGGAGAGATGTAGTTTCGCAGGAGAAGCAGCGGAAGGTCACCAATGCGCAGGAGAGATGTAGTTTCGCAGGAGAAGCAGCGGAAGGTCACCAATGCGCAGGAGAGATGTAGTTTCGCAGGAGAAGCAGCGGAAGGTCACCAATGCTCTGGAGAGACCTAGTATCACTGGCGTCCGGCACGTCGCGCGTCGGTGTCCTTGGCTCTCCACGCAGCGCAGAACCGCGAGGAGTGGATGGGTTTTTTCCACCATGGAAATCGGAACGGGGGTCATGATCCTCAGCATTGAGGAACCGACTTAAGAAGAAGACAGGATCCGGGCAGTTAGGACTCTCATAAGTTAGGGGGTATTGATAATAATACATTTGTCATTGTTTCAGTTGAAAAGCAGAAGTGCATGTCCCCCGAGTGCGGAGCCGAAGAAGATCTGGACCCGCTGTGCCCCGTGACGCCGTGGAGCGACTGGTCCGCGTGCAGCGTGTCGTGCGGCCGCGGGGCGCGTGTTCGCATGCGACTCAGCCTGGCAGCGCCGGAGCACGCGGCGCGCTGCGATAGCACGGCTGAGATGACGCAACGCGCGCCGTGCTCGGAGCGCCCGGATTGCACGCTGGATATGGCTACGGCCAAACGTAAGACAACTAATCATTAAACAATATAATCTTTACAAAAAATCAGAAAACATATGTTCTGGCAACATCAAATTTGCACAGATTTTTCTGTTCCCAATTTTCAGCAAGCATAATATTATGAAGTTATAGGTGCCATTCTTAAAATACTACCGAAGGAATGCAAAATCATGTGTTTTGGTTTGAACATTTGAACGCTTACAAATATTTAAGATGCTTTAATTAAATACCGTTTAATTTAGTAAAACGCATCTTGGGCTTTGAAATAATCAGAAAAAATAAAGTATCATATCTATAAAAACTGCTTAAACGTTCAAAATCTCATACTGACAAACCCATTTTCGGATTAGATTTATTGTATAAATGAAGTTATTGAGAAAATGATTGTAAAACATTTAAATAGTTGTACCTTTTAATATATACTTTTAATATTTGTGCACTCCCTCTAACATTCATGCTTACATACATAACATCTTCCTTTCAAACCATCGTCTTATTTTTTTACTATATTTTTTTATTTAATCGAATATAATAACATGTAATACAATATAAGATATGGGTAGTCCCACAAAGCTGTGACAGATCAGCTTGTCTGTAGGTTCTACCATTTAATATTATTACATAACACACATTAGCCTAGGTTACAAGTTACAATATTAATACCTAATATAAGATTTAGGATAGATAAATATGTTGTTCATTTATTAACCACTTTTTTGTCAGTTTATGGCAGGGTTCCTCATTATTTTTTAAATTAATGTTTTGATTTAACATGTTGTAAATCAAGGGTATCATATATTCGAACGTTCTGCTACCATACTTATTTGATATTCGTGGTATTTTTAGGCCTTTGTTTTCGGTAAATCTTGTTGTGTGACTATGCACCAACAAATTTTTATACGTGCTTTCTTATCCATAATTTTAATGTACCAGAGAAGCCCTTTAATTGGAAGTAGGCCCTCAGACCCATACAGTTATTTTAAGTTATTTCTTTGTTTGTAAATGCTAGGATTAACAATATTTTTTAATTATAGCACTTTGTAAATTTTGAATGTATTTAATATTAATTTTACTCGAGTGAAACTACTTACTAGGTACTACATATTTACTGCTCACTATGGAGCCATAAATTCGACTTAACGTTCATCAAGTTGCTACCGGGTTATCCGTTATCGAAATCCCGAGTAAATTGAAAAATTGATCATTAGCTCATTTTCAGCAGAACAGAAAGAAAAGTAGCCCCGGAAGAGGTCATGCGTACGTTATCGAAGATCGTCCTCTTCCTTCTCAAACGTCTTGTATGAAAACGAAGAACATATAAGATACTAGAACGTTGACGTTACGTACGATTTCTCTTTGGGACTACTATATCGATTTAATACGCAGCAAAAATCGACAAACAACAACTTTGATTCCGCCTACCACACGTCTGTACGAGTACTGTCTGTTGTAGAGTAACTGCCACCGAATTGATAAAACACACTAGAAATGTCTTCCGTGATTAATTAAACGGAAACGAATGTCGCCAAAGACTTGGTACATTTTTGTTCTAACCCATTTAGCACGCACTCTGTCTCTGTCTTTCTTACACTTGCCTGAAATCGCACATTGTGTAAAAATAAAACAAAATCAGCCTCGTACATTAAAAAAAAAGTTCAAGCTTTATTAGCTATAAGCTAATTTGAGGTCATGGCAAACAGAAGTATTTGAACTAAAAATTATGTAATTTTCGTTATTTGTGTTGGGGTGTTATGCCGTGTTGCGCTACCTTTTTTTAGTCAACGTTTCGGACACTGCAACGCTGTCCGAAACGTAAAAGACTCCAGATACTAATATCTACGGCCTGTATGTCGGACGAATATCTACAGCTCGTATGTTGGACTAATATCTACGAACTTCAGAGTGTTGACTAATATTTACAGAGCTAACGTCGGACGAATATCTATGACGGTCCCAGTGTTGACTAATATCTACAGAGCGTAGGTTGGACTAATATCTACAGAGGGCAGCTGAGCAAGAGGTTGTACGGAAAAGCATAAATTACTTCAATTACGTAATAACTAATTACGTAAAAGCTTAAACGTTTAAAGTACGAACGTGAAGTTTTTACATAATATTGCGCATTTTGCTGTTTACGAGGACAATAATTTATTGAACAAACATGGAGGTCATAATACAAAGATATTTATTTATTTCGAAATACACGGCACCATAACCTAACCTAACCTAACTAACATAGAAATGGTCATGGTAACAGACTAAATAATTTAGAAACACTCGAAATAAAGAAAGCTGTTAAAACAAAAACCCAAATCCTTAATATTCAGCTAAATGTGTCCAATAGTCCGATATTAGGGATTTTTACATACATACATATATCAATTAAGTTCTTAAACTGCATACGCAATATTACGTTATTCCAATATGCTATACATAATTGCAAATTCAACCTCTGCCAGTGCTGTAGATATTCGTCAATACTTTGGTTCTCATAGATATTAGTTCGATTTTTTCAGTTTTTGGAATTCCTGTAGATATTAGTAGACGCCTCCTCTTAAAATATTAGTTTTAACCACTTTTATTATTTAAAAAACCAACATGTTTCATAAGCAAAGCTTACTTCGTCAGGGATTATCTAAAACTGAAGTGTTTGATGAAATATTATTTTTAATTAACAGCATATTCCCATCTCAATTTCATAACTAAGATAAAACCCAGTTTTGTTTTATAAATTTAAGGCCTGATCGGTCAGACTTGTGGAAAACGAAACACACCCAAGTCGCGTTTCTTGTGTTCTTCGTAATTCTATGCAAGTACGCAATGAACCTTGATAGAACTAACTGAGGGAATCAAGTAATGGTAATGAGTTTGACATTGAACTTATATTAACGGGCAATTGACTTTTGACTATTTTACCTTGATTCTTTTATGAGGCAAACCGGCAGAACATTAAGTTTTGTTTAGAAAATCAACAAGTTTTATGTTGTTTAGAAAATCGACAATAATATTGTCAACATTTTTGATCGTGCTGCTGCGGACATCACGGAAATCAAGTGGAAAATATTATTATAATACTTTATACTTGGGCTCCATGCATGCTAAACGAATTGCTTAAGGCCCGACTTCGATCAGATATTAAACGCTTTAAGTTTTAAAGCTCTTAAAAAATATATGTTACTAGCTGGTTCCCAACACGCGTTGCTATGCCATTTAATAAAGAAATTGTTTCTCCCTGCGTGTCCTTTCCCATTCGTTCCGTTCCCCTTCTGCCTCCCCTTCCTCTCCCGCATCTCCTTCCCCTCACACGTTCCCACTACGCCTTCCCCGCCTTTCCTCTCCCCACACCCCTCTCCCGCTTCCCCCGCCAAGCGAACCTCCTTCTCCCCTCCCCCCTCTCGCATTCCCCTCCCCACTCCCGCATTCCATACATTCCATACAGTCCCGGTACATTCAGTTTTCAAACAGCTCGCGTGCCACCTATTGCAATTTTTTATACAAATTTCATAATGCCAGAGCTCACCGCTTCTTTTATACAAACCTTGTCCTGACAATAACGAACACAAAAAAGGAATTATTCAATTTGGTGCCGTCGTTCGTAGTTATGCGCGTATATAAATTTCAGCGATTCATTTTTATTTATATAGATAGATAGATAGATAGATAGATATTTAGATAGATAGATAGATATAGATAGATAGATAGATAGATAGATAGATAGATAGATGGACAGATAGATAGATAGATGGATAGATAGATAGATTCTTGAAGACAATATAACAACTATACATTCCCCACGTCGAAACGGTAATTATGTAAAATTCCCTCGATAGAAAAAAATCGCAAATTATGCTCCGAAAATTATTATAAACATGTTTTTTTCAGTTAATTTAAAATTTATATCTATGAAAAAATTCACAGTGTTTCTAAAATGCTATTTTAGACATTTTTAGATTTTTGCTCTATTTTAAACGAGTCGTGTTTTACATTTTCAAAATTTTCGTCTAAATATTGGCATTTTTAATATCAGCGCGCTTACTCTAACATTCGTATTTACATATCTCTCCTTCTTTTGAGTGGGTACTACCGGGTCTTAAGATTGAAAACCATTACGCTATTAGGTATTATAAAGTTCTATTAATATTACCTACTGTTATTTACGGTGTATAAGATGTGTAAGTAGGTACTTAATACCTACCTATTTAATTAATAAACTTGACGATTTCATATTTCAACAAATAATTTAAGTGAACCTTAAAACGGCTATCATCTTTAAAGACCCGGAATGTAACAAACAAATTTACAGACAGCTGCAATGCCCAATAGTTAAAGAAAAACATGACTTCGCTTCCCTCAGTCAACTGAATTTAATTGGTGTGAATCATAGACATCCAAATTTAATAGACCAGAAGTCACAGATGAGGGGTAAAACCAAACTACGGAGGGTGAAGAGGGGAAGATGACTGTGATTTGTTAAAAAATCAATCTGACAGTATATAGGCATCTCGCATTATAATATCACCATATAGTTCTTAAAAGCAAAACTGCTTTTTAATGAATAGACCTTTTTACATGGGAGCGCGAATTGCCCGCCACGTTATTATCAAATTTGCGTAGTCGAAATCGGCAAAAGAAAGTTCGCCCTTTTTCGCAAGGGAATATTTTGTTGCCGTGTTTAGTTGAGACACTTTTACAAATGTTTCATAATTTACTTACCCCTGTAACTCACTGGAGAAACGCCCACATTCGCTACGTTCACATATATTAGGGCATAATGTATATCACAAGCTCTCACTTTTGTTCGTAAAATGTGTGATGTGACCTCCTCAGGACAAGCATGATGACGTTACATTTTTTAGATTCAAGCGACGCTCTCGTAAGCCCGGCTGGCTCCAAGGCGGAGCTATAGCCGGCTCCATGGGGAGGGGGAAATAATACGTTTTTATCACTTAGGGCAGGTCCAGATATATTCATATGTCCATGGTGTGAATACTGCACAAAAATCCCAACTCGGCCAGTGAGACTATGGCATCCCCAATCGGGGTATGTTTCGAGTCCTAAGGTAATGGGGAGGGGAAGGAGACGGTGAAGAGGAAGGTGAGGAAGTACCTGGCTGATCTGGTCACCCAACATGGCTGAAGCCATTTTTTTTAATGACAATATAAGATAAAGTAAAATTACAAAATAAGTAAAAATACAATGTAAAGTGGTTTGTTTACAGTCCTCCTCACTCCTCACTCCTCACTAGGTATTCCTGTTCCGAGGCGGACTGTATGTTGCTGAATGGGTGTAGATTTTTATTTCCTCATCTTCTAGTTTCTTGATTTTCACAATATAAACAATGAATAAACTAAAAGTATTTATGTTTGTTGTCTGCAGGTTGTGTTGGGGTTACTTCATAATTTTAATGATTTCCTCATCTTCCTGTTTACTTAACCATATTTTGATATCTTTTTTAAACATTTGTATCTCCATGGTGTTCTTAATTTCAATTGGAAGGGCATTATATAATTTTGTAGCATGTAAATTATCACTTTTTCTAATAGTGCAAAATTATTTTGTGGTAACATTTTAAATTCAAATTAATAGATAACTTGTAATAACCACTTAATTATTTACAAAAACTGACATGTTTCGTCAGCAAAGCTGACTTCTTCGGGGTTATATCTATTCCCCTTTATAATATATAATAATATCTGTTCTCCTTTTAAATTTTTAATTGTTCTATATTGTCCCTCGTCCCTTACACATTATTTGCTTTCAAATTTTATTATTGTTTATGTCTTTTATTTTTCTCTATTACCTATGTATGTCTATTTTTTAAATTAGTTCTGTCAAAACCCTGAAGAAGTCAGCTTTGCTGACGAAATATGTCGGTTTTTGTAAATAATTAAGTGGTTAATACAAAGTTATCTATTAATTTGAATGTAAATTATGTTTTTTCTGGCCGAAAGATGTATTTAATTGCGGGATGTTCAGTAGTTTTGAGGATTTTGACCTTGTAGTGTAGGTGTGTTGGTCAGCAAGCATATTGTTCTTTTATTTTGAGTAGTGCATTTTTTTAGTATAATTTAATAATGCTGAACACATTAAAGTTTTTAAAAATTTCTTTTGATGGAGTTTTATGGGTACTAAAGGATAATAATTATTATTGCCTTTTGCGTTTTAGCTAACTGCTTGATGTGAATGATTGAGGCCGTTCCCGATCCTATAATCCCATATTCTATGCGTGATTGGCAAAGAGCATAGTAGACTTTATATAGATCATTTTTATGTAGTATATTAGCACATGAGCTTTGTAAGTTTCTTGCATTGCAAGAATCTTACAAAGCTCATTAACATTGCAAGCAACGTTTTAATTATGCTTGCGAATTGACAGTTTTTGATTTTTTTTTCACCGTAATGGGTGAATCGTATGTATTTTGGTGCGCTGAGTCCAAATATACCCTCTCCAGTTTTTCTCCAGCACGTAGGGATTTTCCGCAAATTGAAAATGAAAGTTACGCAAAACCCGCAGTACATATAGGTAAAAATGCATTTTGAAATGAAAAAAAAAACTATTACTAGTGGTTTATTTACATTTTTAAATGCAATTTGATAAAAATAATATGTATATACAATAAGGATTTATAATTCTTTATAATATCTACATCTTTTTCCCTCAAAACTCCGTTTTGAGCTTTTCCATTTGTGTGGGATTTCTGGAAGTTCTCTATGGAGCATCACAGGTCTGCAAATTGACATATTTTTTTTTAAATGGTAATGTGTGAGAATTATACATATTTCGGTATGCTGAATCCGAGTATGCTGTCCATTTCAACCCATCACGAAAGGATTTTCCGCAAAAGTGGAAATTAAAATATAGGCAAAAACCGCCTTACACTACTTCTGTAGGGAATGTTCAAAAGAAAAAAAACATAAAATATGCAAATTTAATTAATTTAAAGTCATAAAATATTTTATTTTCATTATAAATGTATATAAAATCTGCTTTTTTAGTTTCGAAGCTTCGATATGGGCTTTTTCTTTTATGGGACGTTGTATTAAAATTGTTGAGGTCCACTGGAGTCGCCTACTTGAAAATCCTCATTAGAAGTTTGTTCTGATGATGGCAAATCGTCTAAGCTTTGGGGGTGCTTGTGGTGTAGGAATGCCAGGTCCGTGAGGGACTGGGCGGAGTGCCGAATCCATGTTTGGGTAACAAATTTGTTTTATTTTTTTATTCTTGGTACTATACCCTTGCACATTGCACGAACAAAAACAGGAGTCATCGCTGTGGTTTCGAGGCTCTCTCCAGAGATCATGGGAATACCAAAACGAAAAGATTAACTTTACTTTTTTACCACATTCTAAGTCCTTCAACACACCCTGAACAAACTCCATGCGGGGCCCAAGATTTGTCCTGATCCCCCTATCTTTACACCAAATACGCAAAATACACTTTTTTAACAAAATCAGTAATATTTCATTGTTGTTTTTTCACTACAAATTCACCACAAATATAGCAAAAACTCCCAGAAGAATTTACACAACCTCTTGAAGTAATTTTTGATACGCACCTTAGGAAAGTTGGAACAGAAATAATAAATAAAAGGGCATGGAGGGTAGTGGGCAACTTGGTAATTTCGGCATTCTCTCATCATACTTACTATGGAAAATCCCGATATAAGTGACTCAACGCTGACTAATTTTATCGTCATGAGTTACTAAATGTTTTGTTTCAGTCGATAAAACATAACATTATCTTATAATAAGTTGGAATTTTAAAAAAAAACATATTTCGGCAATAAACTCCGTTTTGCGCCTTAAGATAGGCAATCCCACAGCATTTTGAGTTTTCCGGAAAAATCTTACGTGATGGAATTTTTTTGATAATTTTCCCGAATTCAAAGAAAAAAAAAACAGTCGCAGGCCTGTGTTATGAATGGTGGTCTTACCACTTAAGACAGGGCGATATTGAGAGTATCGTCCACTCGGGAACGTGCCGTAAATTTATCTAATATTATTATAAATGATTAAATTGTGAAAACACAAATCAATCAAATCAAATGTATCTGAGCATGCCGGTATTTGAACCTGCGACCTCCGGGTCGCTAGTCGAGAGCCTTGCCCCTCAATGGCAGGAGGCCGTCAATATAGCTTTTATATGTTTGTAGATGTCAATATTTTTCAGGAAAAAAATATTTACAAGAATACAAAATCACGGGTGAGATCGGTTTAAAATTATTTTTTTAATACAAGCACTTGTAAGTTAGTGTGGATTATAAACAAATAACGATTAAATCCGAATGATCTTGAACGGGCACCTTTATAGGATTTCTTAAACCTGATTATAGTGATTATTGTAATTAGTTTTGCATAATAAACTGCTAGTATATTTCCACAGCGCAGTTTACAGTGGGTATATAGTCGGTTTGCCAATAAACCTTGTAAGAATGGCAATGTTGCCACAGATTAAAACAAGCTCATAATGCGATTAGTCTTTTTTTCAAGGAAGTTCAAACTTCAAGAGAGAACATTGACTTTGTTTGATGTAATAACTGGAATCAAAAAAGGCCAATAAATTATAGCAGAAATAGTGAAAAAATAAATTTAGTTTTTAGTTTTCCTGGAACGGGAAACTTTCCTAGTTGGACAGGCAAAGCTTCCTAATATGTAATTTGTACTTTCTTTTGTATCTATCTATAATAAATAAATAATAAAAATAATAATAAATAATGAAACTGTAATGTAATGTGTTAAATCGGGATTGTTGTTGTGTTTTTCTAATAGATTCAGATTAAATAACATGTTTTCGTTATTTGTTTTTGGGGTGCTGTCCCGTCTTGTGCTACCTCCTTCTTTAGCCAACGTTTCAGGAAAATCCATCTTCAGGAAAAATGTGTGGACACATCTGCCCTGATGATGGACAACGAGTGTCCATCATCAGGGCAGCTGTCCGAAACTTTGGCTAAAGAATGAGTTAGCGCAACACGGCATAATGGCCCAAAAACCAAAAACAAAAAATTACTCTTGGTCATGAAAATCTAAAATCATACCAAATAACATGTTTTTCGTCAACACCTACGAATAAGGATAGCTGTTGCATCCAATTTGGAGGCGGGTATGGGTACCGCAGCCATAGGTCACCTCAAGCGGTTTGCTACATTTGGGGACTTAACTGGGGTGCCCGGGTTCACGGGGTGAGGAATGTCGGGATCTTGACGGTGGATGGGTCTGCCCACCAATTGAGTGGCAGACCGGATCGGGAGACACTGGTTGAGGGAGACCTTTTGACATCTCGGACTCGGACTATCTCGGAACGTCGTGTCGTGGCAGTGGCAATTTGGGAGGCGGGAATGGGTACCGCCGCCCCGGGAACCTTTATTGGATAACCAACACCTCTGCCAAGTGGTTCGCTACGTTTGGTGATTTAGCAGGGGTGCCCGGGTTCATGGGGTGAGGTTTGTCTAGGTCTTGGAGGCGGATGACCGGGACATACTGAACCCCAGATTCCTACCCACCCCTTAAACCCTTTTCCTTCCCAGAACTCTCCTCTCCTTCCCTTTTCCTTAAAAAAAACCCTCCACACAGCATCATCAAAGATGACATAGGCCCTGAGGGAAATTATTTTCCTCAAGGCCTCCTGTGTGGAGATCATGTAAAAAAAAAAAAAAAAGTGGAAGGGATAGATTCAAACATCCGTCGCTCCTGAATACACTGACACCAGATTCTTACCCACACTTCATACACTTTTCCTTCTCAGAACTCCCTCTCCTTCTTTCCTACAAAAAACCTCCATACAGCATCCTCACACATAACAAAGGCCTTGAGGGGAATCATTTTCCTCAGGGTTTCCTGGTGGGGTTAATTTAAAAAAAAACAGCAACATTTTATTGTACCATAGATATTAAGAATATCTAATTAGAATTTATTTTATGTCATTTTATGTCTTTCTATGGAAATGCTTTTCAGTCAATCTTATATTGAGATACGACATGAAAAACTAGTTAGGAGAGTGAAAAGTATTTTTGCGGGATAAAAAACCATCTTTAAAAAATTTGTTACTTTGGGGTACAGAGTTTAATCTGAAACTGGTGTGTAAGGACTATTTACGAGGTTTTGAATTTCAAAGCCTGCTTTTATTTGCTGAAAGATAAAACAAACGTGACTATAGTTCACTGATCGGATATCAGGCTTCAATGGTTCCTGTTTAGAATGATATCATTAGATACCCTTTGATGGCACTGAACCCGAAACCCTTCTGGCGAAAACCAGCGGTTCCACAACGAAACGATTAATTTTGGATAATGTAATTTAGTCTCCCTACCGACGGCGACGGGCAAATCCCTCATAGAGATTCGTCAATCAGGATGTTTACATTATTATTTTGAAGTGAAAACTTCTTTAGCACCGTTGTGATTTGAAACTCGATGAAGCCAATAATAGCGACATTAAAAGAGACAAACACATACATCTATAGGATTTAGCCTGCAAGAGAATGAGATAGTATAATCGGTCTCCTCTTTGTGCGGTGCTTTTGTAGCCTGTTTTTGGCTATCACCCGTCGAGGATGTTCTAGGCTTACTTATGCCTAGGGAATGCAATCTCGTTCTCGCGAGATCTCGTTTTCGCGAGATCTCGGCCTTTTTTAGCGAGATTGATCTCGGACGAAAAAGGGGCGAGATCTCGCGAGTTTAAGGAGATTGCACTTGAGCATAAAAACGTCTTATTCGAAGCGCGGACTGACACGGACGGAGTTGCGATCTGTCGGTTTCGTTCGGTGCGCTTGAGGGGGCGGCCGGAGGTAGCGGTCGCGGGACGAGGTGTCTCTCAGATTCGTTCGTGCGTGCGATTGGTCGAAAATTGAGCCGGCGTGCAGCATCATCAGCGCGCATTTGTTTTGTTTACTAATAGTTATTGTTAGCTAACGTGTAACGTGATTGAGGTTGATTTCATTCGAGTATTTTTTTGGTTATTTATGCAAAAAAAAATCTTATGTGAAGTAGTTAAGTTTAATTTTTTTTGACTTCTCGTTGTTTTGTTTGTTATAAAAGAACTGTTGCTAAAAGATTTTTGTTTGATATTGGAAGAGAAGTCTGGTTGTTTCTTTTATTTGTTATTTGATAGAAACGTACGTCAAAGTTTACTACTTACAAGTTTATTAAAAAATTATAGACAAATACGTCAAACAATGTTTGATGCATAAAAGTCTATTGTAAAATTCGTGAAAATAAATGTTTTTCTTATAATACTTATAGTTTTTATTATTTTTTTCCTAATTTATTCAAATATTGTGATTGTTTGCCAAAAAACACACCAAACTGCCAATCTCGCGAGATCTCGAAATTGGCGAGATCTCGCACTATTGTTATTCTAAACTCGCGGGATCTCGCTTGAGCCCCAATCTCGCGAGATTTGCATTCCCTACTTATGCCATTCCACCAGTGAACTGCGTTTTCTAATTGTACTTCACATTATGTGTATGTATGTTTCGCGGGTTCGATCCTTTCCGTTATTTCTTATTTCACAATGAATTAAGTAATTAAAAAAAATATAAAGTATGTTTGCGGTACGTTCCAGAGTGGAAGATACTCTCAGTATCGCCCTGGTGAAGACCACCATGTTTGGTGACCAGATCTGAGTAACCAGGTACTTCCCCACCATCCTCTTCCCCATCTCCTTCCCCTCCCCACTACCTTCAACCTCACAACATACCTCAATTGAGGATGCCATTGCCTCACTGTCTCCAGAATGGAGCAGTTGGGACTCTTGCGCGATATTCACATTAAAAAAATCAGAGTGTGCAATTCACACGCGGTAGAAGTGAAACTTTCAGAAAATTAAAGTAGACAACGAGTGGGGAGGCTACGAAGCACCGCAAGAGGAGACTGATTATGCTATCTCTTTCTCTCTTTCTCTTTCTCACGGACTTAATCCTACAGATATAAGTGTTAGTTTTTTTTTAGTTTCGATTTTTCGTTTCATCGAATTTCAAATCACAACGGTGCTAAAATTGTTTTCACTTCAAAAATATAGGTAGGTACAAGTGCTCGATATGCGTTGTAATTTTCTCTGTGATATCATCAAATTACAAGTAACCAAAATAAATAGTATTTGTTCTGTTTCACAAATCAAAAGGATAAATAATAAATTATTTTTCAAGTATTCAAGCTATTTAACAAAGGCGCTTGAAATGGCTCGAGTGTTTGAAGCCAAGACACAATATTTATTGAAGACTTTGAATTCACAAAGAAAAAAAAAACCAAGCTGGTACTTTAGAATACTCTCATAAAATTATGTAAATAATGATAGTATTATAAAAGAACGTGTCTAATTATGTTCTAACATACACATATCCTTAGGTGGGTATTTGAATAGTCAATAGTCATGTGACAAGCATAATATTTATCATAATCATATAAACCAGCGGAAACTGTTTACCGCATGAAACAGAAAAATCCCATTTTCCCAACCCACATGTAATATTTTTAAATTAATTCCTGTGGTGGGTTCCCCCATTTTTTCAATATGCCATGTCATGGTTCTCGAGTTATGCGGGCGTTATATCACACGCCGAACGGGAGCTCTAAAGCATAATGAAATCGATAACTTTACAATGGTGGATCGACAGGCGTAACTTCTGATGATTTTATAACGATGTCCCGAGCACGGTTTCGTCGTTTGACAGCCAAGCCGATATTCACAGGGAATAAATAATAAGAATTCGATATACGCAGGCAACACTGGCGAACCTGATGTCTACGAATTCAAATCCCGAAACATCAAACGCCAATCAATTAGATAAACATATTAATAAATTGGCAACTTAAATTTGGGAGGCTGGTATGGGTACCGCAGCCCCGGGAACCATTTGTTGGATAACCAACACCTCTAAGGTCACCCCAAGTGGTTCACTACGTTTGTTGACTTAGTAGGGGCGCCCGGGTTCATGGGGTGAGATTTGTCCGGGTCTTGGCGGCGGATACGTATCGGGAGAGAATGGTTGAAGGAGGACCCTTTGACTGGTAGGGATGGATTCATACATCCGTCACTCCTGGACACACTGACTTCCAATTCCTACACACTATCCCTTTCCTTCCCAGAACTTCATCTCCTTATTTTTTAAAAAGACCCTCCACACAGCATCCCCAAGGCCCTGAGGGGAATTATTTTCCTCAGGGCCTCCTGTGTGGAGCTAATGTAAAAAAAAAAGAAAATGTTCAATTGACATAGGTACTAACCTAAATACGCACTTGTCACTTGTCACTTACTTTTACTTTTTGACGCAAAACGGGAGTTAATTAGTTAATGAGGTCTTTATTCCTATTTCAACCATTTTCGTTTCTCAAAGATTGAACGAATTAATTGATTGCGTCTTTAGCGTATTATTTAAACCTATGAATGGCGTAAAATACTAGGTACTTTCATTTCGTAGAGCTTCGTTAGTTCAATCCGTTCAGTCAGTAATTTTATATAACAAACGGCATTATAAATGTGTGTATATTGATGGTTAACCGAAACTTATCGGATACTGGATAACTCGCAAATATTAATGACTGACTGTAGATGACGAATTTGGTCTTACCGTTTTGATATAGGGTTTTATAGATCGTCTATCTATACTGATAAAGGAAGCTTGAAAATAGGGGATCTCTAAGCTAAGGGTGATTTTTAACATTTTTTTAGGTTTTCATCACTGATGATAATATAAAATACGATCCGTACCTCACATAGGACACGATAACACCTTACATGTAAGGACACGATAACTCAAGGGTTTGTAATCCATCTCTATCTTTACATTTTATAAATTAAAGTCCTCCGCGTCGTCTGTCTGTCTGTTCGCGATAAACTCAAAAACTATTGAACGGATTTTCATGCGGTTTTCACCAATAGATAGAGTGATTCGTGGGAAAGGTTTAAGGTGTTAGGGTTATGTGTAAATTGGTTGAAAAATAGCGATAATTTTTGGAATCGTCGGAAAAAGTCAAGCCGCCTGGTAGCTTTCATCGAAAACTCTGCCTAATCCCTTTGAGATGTAACAAAACAATGCATGGTGGGATATTCCTCTTTTATAGATCTACAAAAAAGTCCGCGATGGCATATATCTATCTTTTACGGATAGCATACTATCTTCCCTTCTCTACATATTATAAATTAAAGTCCTCCGCGTCGTCTGTCTGTCTGCCTGTTCGCGATATCTATCTTTTACGGAGAGCTTACCATACCCATTCTGTGAAAAAAATGGTCACGTACAATGCGGTAATTGGAAAGTTATTTAGACCGATACAGTATTAATCCTTATCAACTTAAATACGTTAGTTATCTCAAGAATTTCATGCACATTATTATAATCTTTCGCACCATCTCTACGTATTATAAATTAAAGTCGCACCATGTCTCTTCGCGATAAACTCAAAGATGGTGGTGGTTATAAAGGTTGGATAACCGTCCAGTAGATGGCGTTGTGTTTAATTAGCTAGAGCAACGCGTGGCCGGGTCAGCTAGTAGTCAGTAAAACTGTCCACGCTTCACGAAAAGCGATTTTTTCTTCTTTTTGGAACCTGCACAGTGCCAATGCTGCTATGGACTGCACGTCCATGCTATCAATAAATCGCCACCCCAAATGTGACCACTAATTTTGCAGAACGTAATTTAGATTAATGAAGAACAGAGTTCAAAATTTATTAGATACCCGCGCAGACCCGCGAAAAATCACGGGATATTATAGAAAAAAAACGAGTGTGCTTTGGACCACACGACTGAAGTAAAACTTCTGCTCCATCTATATGATAGGAAGAGAGAAAGAAAACGTGCGTGCGCACTGCTCTCTCTTGCTCCTATAGTGTGATACAGACAATAGGCCTGCACTGTGTCTTAGCTATACGAAACGTAACTGACTATGAGAGAAAGAGAGAAAGAAAATGTGTGCTCGCACCTCTCTCTCTTGCCCCTACAAGTAATAAATACGAAACGTAACTCTCTCTCTTTCTATTTTCACTAACTTATATCTTCCTCTAAACTACCGTTCGCCTCTCTTTTCGTAACGCTCTCGTCACGCATTCGCCAGCTTACTCCCCAAGTCAAGCGTGCGTAAAGAAGTTTTACTTCAAAAATATTTGCTTCAGTATTGCCTCTCAAAAGAAGAAATTTGCCTTTCCAATGTTGGTAAACTTGAAAAATTAACACATCTACCGTGAAGTTAAGAAAAAAAAAGAAAAATGTCACCGTAGACCATAATTGCATTTATTTTTTTATTCTAAATAATTCAGGAATCACTGGTTAAGGTTTTTTTTTTTTTTTTTTGTTATTCTTCATTTTAAGCACCCGCTAAACTGCCAAAGCAGTTTGTCAGCAGGTCAATTTAACAATATTAATATAACATTAAATCACAAATATAAAATCAAACCACAATACACAAAATAGATACAGAAGAATAACTTTTAAATAGCTACAATACAAAGGCATAAAATATACAGATAGACAGATATAACACAGGCAAATTACTCTTAGTCATATTTATACATAAGATTACAAAACAATATCAGTATAAAAAGTTTTGATCCATTAGCCATTTTTTAATTTTTTTTTTTAAATCGGTGGTGCAATTTGATTCGATTTTTATGTTTACTGGCATCTTATTAAATATGGTAGGGACAAGATAAGTGAATGTCCGTTGTCCGTATTTATTTATAATTTTCGGAATGGATAAACCCTCATTTTTAATAAATCTAGTGCCATGTGCATGGTCAACTTTTTCTTTATATATTGAATCCGACAAAAGGTTTTGGCATACAATCTTAAACCATAATATCCCTCGAACAGGTAATATATTAACTGACTCATATAATAATTTTATGTCTCTTCTTTGTGCATAAATACTTTTGCTTACCAAGAGCTTAGTCAAAGAGTTTTGAATTGTTTGAATGTAACCTATATTTGTCTTGCACGAGTTTCCCCAAGACGTTATTCCATATCTGATAGTAGATTCCGCCAATGACAAATAAATTATTTTTAACGTACTTATGGGCATGAAAAATTTAATTTTGTAAATTCGCCCAGCAATAGCTCGTAGGCGTTTGCAGATGTTGCTTATGTGAGTATCCCATTTCATATGCGTATCTACAGTTATCCCCAAATATATATATACGTTTGTACAATTTCAATGGTTCCGCATTTGCAGGATTGTGACGAATTGTGTATACACTCAAATGTATGCGATTTTATTACAGGCGTGATGGTATATTTGGCATGTGGAGATCGTATGTGCATTAATTTAGTTTTTTTGGAATTTATTATAAGACCCGCATCATGTGACCATTTCTGTAAGGAAAGGAAATCGTGCTGCATGAGTTTTATTGCAATCCATAATTCTTCATGCGAAATGACTAGTGCCGTATCATCTGCATAAACGTAATGTTTCACAAATGTGAAAATTTTATTCATGAGTGAAACGAATATTATGTATAATGTTGGGCCGAGAATTGAGCCCTGCGGGACGCCTGTTGACATATATTTAGCTTTGCTGTAAGTTTGAAAGAGTTTCACTTTAATTTGTCGATTGTTTAAATAGTTTTTGAGTAGTTCTAGAAATTTTCCCCTAATTCCTATCGCCTCCAATATCTGTAATAGTTTTGTCGGATCAATGGTATCAAACGCTTTAGAGTTGTCTATGAATAAAACCAGAATATGTTTTTTATTATTGAGTTCTTGATTTACGTAATTTGAAAAGTCTTGTAGTAACATTTCTGTGCTTTTATTTTTTTGAAATCCGTATTGGTTAGGATCAATAATAGAGAAACTTTCTAGGTATTTTATTAAATTTACGGAAATGTATTTTTCTAGAATTTTTTCAATAGCTGGCAGTATACTGATTGGTAAAATTAGTCAAATACGTTCCTTAACACTCTGTATATATAAATGTTATGTGTATTATATATTATTAACAAAACAATTTTGGCATATTACTACATATTTTATCGTTTGACTGAACGATCAGTTCCAATTTGGAATATGAAACTTAAATTTGAGTTCAACTTCACATTCAAGTTCAACAGGTGGGTACTCGCCTTTACAGGTCTTGGGAAAGGGAAAGCAGGAGAGGATCAGAGGACCCAATCACGCAAACGCCAATGTGCCTATCACCGACATCCAAAATTAGTGTGTTTAATAATACTAAGTGCTAATTTTTTGCAAGTTATTAAAAATGAAGATGTTGTTGTTGCAGAGGTTTGCATGCAGGAGGCGGACCCAGGCCCGTGCCGCGGCTCCTACCAGCGGTGGACCTTCCACCCCATGAAGCTGATGTGCGTGCCCTTCAACTACAACGGCTGCAAGGGCAACCGGAACAACTTCCTCACCGAGGAGGACTGTACCAACACCTGCTCTGTCGTTAGAGGTACGATCTTCTTGTATATTTATTTACGTTTTCAACCTTAAACTCCGTATACACCATCCTATATAAAGCTTGCAGGACTGCACTCGCTTGCTGGACTGCATGCAGAGTCTCTGCAAATCGGATCGTTAGGAGGCAAGACCGCCAGCTGAATTATTATTATTACCTTTGTCATGCCGTTGGAATAATAATAATTTGGTTGGAGGTTATGCGAGCAGTGATTTAAATTTAAATCAGATGGTGTGTGGGGGCGTTTTAGTGACTCCAGAAATCTTCTTATTAGATCTCGATACTACACCTTTATTTGTATTAATATTATCTATATAAAGGGGAGTGTTTCAGTATGGGTTTGTTTTTTAAACAAATCTACATCTTTACTACGAGATTAATGAAACTTTGCACACATGACCTTCAAAGCAGGAGGAAGGTCACTGTCTACATAATATTTCGAAAAACCACTCCCACCTCCTTTTCCCACTCCTTTAAGCAGAATTTTGATCATTCATAATGAAATTTTGCACATTGACGGTCAAAATAAGAGTAAAATCACTGTACATCGTACATCGTACACTGTACACGTGTAAAGCCCGGGCAACGCCGAGAATGCTCGTTTATTATAATGTTGAAAATTGTTAATATAATGTTATATGCGCCTATTCTCAAGATATTTCGTAAAATATGAATTTCTGTAGTAAAACAATAACTCAAAATAGTGCAACAAAGGGTAACAAGATTAGATTAAAAGGGTAGGAGCTTAACTTTATTGCTTTTTGAAGCAGAAATAGCGAATAATATGAAACCAAAGTACGATAGATACCTACGTACACACCAATAATTAATACCTCCACAGCTAAAGTAGTAAAAAATTCAACCCGTCCTAAATTGGCTGATTTACTACTGTCATGGCGTCGCTTCGTCGTCAAACATCAAATTGCCCAACGAATTTTTCGCACCGTGTCTACTTACAACGACATTGGCAAATTTAAATTTTATCTATTAATAATTTGTGTCATAAAAAAACTGTTGGAATTAAACACACATTCGCTGGTGCCATAGTGTAATGGTGGGAGTCAATGAAACATCATTGACTTCTTTCAAGAGGTTACATATTTTTGCGAATGACTAACCGCGAACGATGAAATTTTCCATGTGACCTTAATTCGCATAATTTCTTTCGTAAAACTTATTACTGTGAATATTTGAGAAAAAATATCGATGACAAATACATCAAATGTATTAGTACGTATGAATACATGTTCGTAGCGGGTGAGACCACTCCAGATTAAAACAAGCACGAATTCGATCACATAAATGGAAAATGTTATAAAGTTATATCGGAATATTTGAAACAATAGTTGAAGAACACTGGTTTTGAAGCCATCAAACGCAGGTCGCGAAGCTTCACATTACCTACTTTGTAATTTAAAACCCACATTATGTAACAATTTACACACATTCACAGAGAGTAGAGGGTTGTAACTAATATAGAATGGGCATTTTTGTAACAAATATGTCATAATATTACCGCTTCAATAATTATACTTTTGATTATTTTATATAAATTAATAATGAGCTTTTCAGACTTTCTTAAAACAGCCGTAGTCATTTTAATAATGTAGTAGTACCTACTCCAACATGCGACAAGATTTAATTTAAATCTAAGATAATATATTATGTACCAAAGTAGATTCCTAATTTTAGGTAAGTAGGTACTAGGTTCACAATATATTTATTTAGAGGTAGGTACCCTTTTATCCAACAAATATTGAATGAAAATTTTCCGATCGAGTTTGTACGACTTCAAGCAATTACACCACGAACGCAATTACGCCCCCAAATACAAATTTACATTCTATTATTTGGTCGATGTGTACCTTGCCTGAAATTGACAAACCATATGAAAATGATTACGCAAATAGATTAAATAGGTCCAAAATAGCCCGATCACACAAATGGTTTTAGTATTTTGGGAATTCATAATATCCCGAAATATTGCCAGCATTGTGGGACATTGTACTCGTTTTGCAAACCGCAAAACGAGTACCATCCATAAATCTATAGATTATTTTGGCCGCTTGAAATACACAAACGAACCCATCAATCAAAATCACAACAGACAAGTCTTATTGAGAAGCCCCTAATTCTACGCTCAGAAGGGAGGTGAATAATTCGATAAATGTTAAAAAATAACTGATTCGATAATTTTTTTTGAACCGTGGTATGTAATGTAAGGTGACCAGACAACTCAGAATGAAACCAACTCAGAAGCACCTCAGAAATGTCATTAAGAGTGATGATAAAAAATAAAATAAAAAATGGTTAAATAGGTTAAGTTAGGTAAGGGTTACCAGCTATTTTAAAATTAATTTTTCATAGCTTTTAATGACCTTTCTGAGGTGTTTCTGAGTTGGTTTCATTCTGAGTTGGCATGGAACCGTAATGTAATCACCCTCAGAATTTGATGTATGTTCTGTATTGATCTTATATTTATAAATTTATAATTTCATCTTGTAGCGCTTGGTATTTTGTCCGACGCAAAGACCCGAATACTTTCTCCCTACACGCATAGCGCCGTTGTTTCGCTCGGCGACTATCGCCTCGCTACGCGGCCGAAAAGACACCCCATTGGCCCGAGCTACCCCCACCCTCCGTCGCCAGCCGGCCACTGCAGGCCCTACCCTGCCCTAAGGGGTATATAATACAGTGCTGGCCGATATTACATCAGAGTAGCCGGACACCTGGTTAAACTAAGGGAACGTACCCATACTATGTGACACGTTTAAGGGGGGGGGGGGGGGTCTTCAAAAAGTCACGCTTGGTACAAATTAGCGACGGCGGGCTTAGGTTTTTTCTCAGGGGGGGGGGTTAAAAATTGCAAAAAGTTGGTCACGTAGTATGGGTACGTTCCCTAAGCAACAGCATCCTAGTGGTCAGTTTTCAGTTAATAAAACCAGTACCAAGTCGAGAGAACCCTCTGGGTTCTCCTTAGGAATTACAGCAACAGCATCCTAGTGGTCAGTGCTCGGTTAACAAAACCTCTTACCAAGTCGAGAGAACCCTCTGGGTCCTCCTTAGGAATTAAAGCAACCGCATCCTAGTGGTCAGTGCTCGGTTAACAAAACCCCGTACCAAGTCGAGAGAACCCTCTGGGTCCTCCTTAGGAATTAAAGCAACATCATCCTAGTGGTCAGTGCTTGCTGGGCATCCTTAACCTAACTCAGAGACCGCGGGTCATATGTTGGGATATTTAGCTAAAATACATATTTAAATAAAATACTAGTGTTTAGTGACGACAATAGTGAACTTTGTTTAAACTCTCAGTGACTCTATTTTAGTGCTAAACTCTTCTGTACTCTTTGTTTCTATTATAAGTTGTGAATCCTATGTAAGATAAATAAACTGGACATTGCCTAAACGATTATTTTCTTATATAAATACCCGCCACAATCTTCATACTTTGATTTCACCTTTCTTTTTTCAAATTGTTTGTCTCCATGGTATTTTTGTACTTCTGGTGTCTTCATATTTTTTTATAATTTCCTCATCTTTATGTTTACTCAGGACGGGTTGTTTAAAAATAATTCAAATGTAATATTGCCATCAAATGGTACTCAGTGCCTTTTTTTAATGGGTTAAACGCCGATTCAAGTACTTCTCAGCTTTTGAACAAATTGTGATCAGCAGAAGAGAACAACTATCAAGGTGTTAAGAAAGTCAGCTTATTACAAAATGATAGAAGCTGAAATGCACTTAGAATCTAGGGATCTTTCAAAGGTTAAAACATGGCGCTGAATGCTACATTTCTTGGCTAGAAAAACAATAAATTCCATGTTACAAAATTATACACAGCTCTTCCAAATTAAATTAAAAATATCATGGACATAAACATGTTTAAAAATAGCACCAAAACGGGCTGGCCCCTTAGCACAGAAATTCAAATGTAACATTGATCATTAAATGGTCATTTAGCGCCATTTTGTGTTTTTTTACATTTCAAAAATCCCTAAGTTCTAAGTGCGATTCAGTTTTCTATCGTATTGTAATAATCTGACAAGCTTAACGTGATAGTTGTCTTCTGCTGATCACAATTTTTTCAAAACCTGAAAAAGACGGGGACGTTTTAACTGTCAAAAAAACAAAATGGCGCTGAATGGCTATTTGTTGACAATGTTACATTGAATTTCTCTGAAACAATCCGGAGGAAACATAAAAATTAAAAAAATTAGGCAGATATAAGAAATACAAAAATGCCACGGAGGTAAAACAATTTAAAAAAAGAACGTCAAAATATGGATGTGTAAATAAGATGAGGAAATTATAAAGACAGGATAAGTACAGTACCTACACAGGATATAGTACAGGATATGTACAATACACTACATAAAATAAAAAGAGTGTGCATTTCAAACGCGGTAGAAGTGAAACCTTTATAAAACTAAAGTGGACAGAGTGGGAAAGCTACGAAGCACCGCACAAAGAGGAGACCGATTATACTATCTCATTCTCTTGCAGGCTAAATCCTATAGATGTATGTGTTTGTCACTTTTAATGACGCTATTTTTCGTTTCATCGAGTTTCAAATCAGTTTCAAATCACGGTGCCAAGGAAGTTTTCACTTCAAAAATTTAACGTGATATAAGGTTGAATTACACCGCAAGCGTTGCAACATGGCAATTCGGTAAACACAAACAAATAAAAAAAATTGCAGGCGAAGAGTTTTAAACTAGTATAATATTCATTAGTACCTACAGTAATCTCGCATCTACCAAATTTAAATATTTCAGTGACAGAAAATATCTCTGACTATGCATGCATAAATGGCAATGCAATTATGTTTACAAAAATGATTTCGCGTTGGTGTATAGAGTATGGTATTAACATAGAATTAAAATTAATTATGGTTAACATATGGGTTGCGAATATTTTACTTACTAACTTGGGTATGTTAATGGCCAACTTATACACGACACTTCACAATAAATTGTTGCTATTATAAATGCAATGTGACTGGTGAATACGCGATTTTCCGATGAAGGTGCACATTGAACTATCTCTGCAACTTGTTTTCAAAATGGAACCAACTGCAAAATATTAATAAAAAATTTTAGCTTTTCCTGGTTCCTTACTAATTTAAAAAAATGAACTGTAAGCAACCTAGAAATTAAATAATAAAATAGGTACCTAACTACAAATTTTAAAATACATACATACGTGGGTACTCATCATCAGAGCAGATGTCGTCTGCCCTGATGATGGACGTTGTAACGCTGTCGGAAACGTTGGCTAACCACTTGGGCTAATTTGTTTGCTTTTAGGAACAACTGGTCTAAAAGGAATAGTTGTGCCTCCCTTACTAACAAAGTGAGAAATATGATATAAAGGTGTTAGAAAGAGAAAATTTCTCGCTTATATTAACCACAAAATAAGTAAAATTGACAAAATGGACACCGCTTTGAAAACAAAGTTTCGGATCGCAATATGAAAAAAAATTATGAAACTTTGGAAATTTTTCATTAATTATTTTTACATGGAACGACAAAAAAGTGAGATGACAATAATGCTTAATACTAATACATTTGCCTAATAAAACATACATACATACATGTATTTTTATTTTTTCTGATAGAAAAAACGTAAGGTGATCCATTTTAAAAACTTTTAAATGTTTGCAAGCAAAATTTTCAAGTTTTATGTTTATTCCGATTTATAAAATTTGAAATTCTGATTTATAAAATGTTATCACCTTTCAAAAACAGTTTTAAGTTTGGGATATGTTCAGAAATATTCCATTTATTAGAATTTTATTACAAAGCGGAAATATTTTGAACCCCCAACAAAATATGGTCGAGGCCTGAGAGGCAAAGAAGGAGGAAGCCATACGGCATAATAACTAAAAAAAAATAATCATGGTAGGTAATACCTTTGGCCGTGAAAATCTCAAAGCATATCCCGTCATAAAGATCATTCAGTTTATTTAAAATTTTCAAAGTACTTAAAGGTTTTTCTATATAAGATATAAGCTTTTCCTCAGAAATAACTACAGAAGAGATTTCTATCATTGGATCGTCTTTCATATTTCTTCAGCTTTTACATACAAACGAGTTGGAACGGGAAATCAATTTAATGTTCGACTTCAAAATAATTAAGTGGTATTTTTTTCAGTGACCTCTCTAAAGGAGAACCATGAATTAATTTATTTTATAGGCACTACTGCTTTTACGTCATCAATATGAATATTACATAGTCACCCACAGCCCACAGTATCCAGAGTTCAAAGTCCACACCAATTACCGCAATGACGGCATTTGAAATTCAGCGATGAATTCCAGTTTGACAGTTAGTAGTCATATCAGTAGTTGACAGTTGACCGTCCCCAGAGTCATGCCTGGTTCAATTATTTATTAAATGTCAAGGATGGTCTGGCCGCAAACAGCGCTTCAGCACATAATTAAACCCAATCAGAAAACTGTATAGTATAAAGGTAAATAATACAAATTCGCAAAAACGTGGGGATACCGTTCATATTCTCGGGACAGATCTGATTTAGTATGTTGGGTGTTGGGTTGGGTGATGTATTATTATTTCTGCATCAACGGGCTGAAGTTCACCATGTGCTTATAGGCTTGTTGAAAAAGTATCGATATTTTTAATTCAATATATCGACATTTTTAGCCGATATATTTTGATCCGATATATCGATACAAAATATCCAATATCGAAAATTGTATCAAAAACGATATTTTTTTTAAATTTATGTATTTAAGGCACTAGAATCCAAAACCGTATAGGAACGAACGGAAAAAAATAACTGTATTGGGTCATGACATCTGGCGGTTGAAATTTTAACTATTAATAGCTTACAAATCTATTGTCTTTGCATTAGTATTTGTGATCACCAATACTATCTCATGTGTATAGGTACATACATAGAAATGTATGCTATTTTTCGCCGTTTTTTTCTAAGCCACTCCTTTGTGTTGGTTCCCAATTGTCTATGATTATTGACTATACCTTGTTCCAAACACGAAGTCCTTTTTGACAGATTAATACGCCAATAGAATGTTACTGAGACGCATACAAACTTTGTATGCGTCTCAGTTTACACATAAGTTAGAAGACAGCTTTTTAGTTTTTGATATTTTTGTAATTATTACGTAATAAAAATGAATAGTGATAAAAATACCTTAATTTTTATTGAGATTTTTGTACATTAAAAAAAGCAAATTGTGTACAAAAATTACTATTGATAATATTGAGCTGAATACAATATTGTTTTAAAAACGCAAAATCTCTTGAAAAATTGACCGATATATCGATATTTTTTCCTCGATATATCGACGTCGATATTGATATTTTAATAAATATCGATACATCGATATATCGATTTTTTTTCACTTTCGACATCCCTATGTGCTTACCGTACCACTCAAACCGCCAGTATGCTACAAGCACAACAAACTGCTAATAATCATTGGCGAATTTCAGGAGGAGATTAAATAGAGGGAAAACGGGAGGAAGTGTAGCACACAACTTTGATACCGACCCGACGTTGATACAGAAATCGTCGCAATGGTTGAGTTTAAGATCCGAAAAGGGTATGCCTCCCCGCCTACGCCTTTCTCTGACGCACGTATGTTTTACGCATCTTTTACGCATCTTTCTCTTATGCATACAGTCATTGTAAGATCAGTAAAGCGACTGTACCTGCGCAAGAATGGATCGTAACAAGTTCAGGTCAGCATTAAAGTTTGGTTGCGTACTGTATAAAGGAAAGTAAAGCACAACTTGCCATTTAGATCTGGTTTCAGCGCGTTTCAATTCTGAATGGGGGCTTTTCACAAAGACGATACTAAAAGTATCGAATTCTCAAGAGTGTGAAATTTTTAGGGTCAATTTGTTGGTTTGGTGTGTCGGAAAGGAATCGAAAGAACCGTGTTCTAAACTCTCATTATTTGTATTTCATCATCAGTCACACCACTTTCTATTAAATTACTTATCTGAGGGGTTAATGTATATTTATCTTATTTAAACACTACTATGTAAATACATGCTTCTGTTATAAATTCTGTAAAACCGTGTGTTAGCACATGTGTATATTTAAATATAATTAATTCCTACACAGGTTCTGGTTTAATTAGTTTGTCTAAACGTTAGTTTATAAATTAAAAAATAATAATTAATATTTAACAAGTTTAAGTATTTCCCCAATAATTGCAGATATAATTTGTCTCGACGCCACCTAGCGAGGGATTTAACACTAACAATGTCTTTCTCGCAAAAATAAAGTTGGTTGTTTTCAGGTGGGAAAAAATATAACAAGCAGTAATTGTTGAATGAAACACTAGTATATATTGAATTATTTGGCGGGTATTTGATAAGCCCCCATAGCTCAGTGGTCAGAGCATTCGACCGGCAATCGGAAGGACACGGGTTCAAGTCCCGTTGGCGGCAAGTATCTTTTCTCGGAAGATTTTTCAATGTAAATGAGTGTTTCAGGCTGACAATTATTGCTTGTAATAATTGTTACTCTTTGTGCTATTCATAAAAATCTTGTCTAAACGTTAGTTTATAAATTAAAAAATAATAATTAATATTTAACAAGTTTAAGTATTTCCCCAATAAATGCAGACATAATTTGTCTCGACGCCACCTAACGAGGGATTTAACACTAACAATGTCTTTCTCGCAAAAATAAAGTTGGTTGTTTTCAGGTGGGAAAAAATATAACAAGCAGTAATTGTTGAATGAAACACTAGTATATATTGAATTATTTGGCGGGTATTTGATAAGCCCCCATAGCTCAGTGGTCAGAGCATTCGACCGGCAATCGGAAGGACACGGGTTCAAGTCCCGTTGGCGGCAAGTATCTTTTCTCGGAAGATTTTTCAATGTAAATGAGTGTTTCAGGCTGACAATTATTGCTTGTAATAATTCTGGTTCAATGTCAAACGACAATACCTGATATCATTATTATTAATCCGAAAGAAAAGAAAAATATGCAATCCTAATTTGTAATATAATGATGACTAAATGACTGTCCTGACCTGCAGATTTGGTGAATTGCTAACCAACAACGTCAAAACACCTTTATTTGAAAACTGACCCCGATGATATGATTTGAGATTTTGCTACAAATAAATTCAGGAAACTACAGGTAGGTATTTTAACGCACCATTATTTTTTTTAATTTTGTTAGAGTCACGTGGGGTATTTATACGCGGTGGGTAAGTGCACACGGTGATGATTTGAGAGGATTTACAGACGAAACCCGACTTTCAGCAATCGGCAGCTTTGGATTACCAAGCAAAAAGTTTACAAGGAAGAAGTCACACAGAAGAAATCTAACTTTTGGTGTGAGCAAATTGAGACAGAAAAGGACCCTCGAAAACTTTGGCAAAACATAAGGACTCTGTCTGGAGAGAGCAACAATAAGGTTGATTCCTCTCTTGAAGCAAACAGCCTCGCAACATACTTCAGAAGTAAGGTTGAACAAATTCAGGCCCTCAGTGTGGTAGGATCGTCTTCTATCGCAGCATCAAGTCCGCTCTCCGGTGACTTCTCTACTTTTGCAGCAGTAACGGAAGAAGATGTCACGCGTGCTATAAAGTCTTGCCCTAACAAGCAATGTACTCAAGACCCCATACCTACCTGGCTCTTAAAACAATGTCTTCCGGATATAGCGCCTGTAATTACCGCAATTATCCAGAAGTCATTAGTAAATTCACTTGTACCGGGAACACTCAAGAAATCAATAATAACTCCGATTCTAAAAAAACAAAATCTTGATAGTGACAATACGGATAATTACAGGCCAATATCCAATCTACCATTCCTTTCTAAACTGCTTGAGAAAATCGTTGCCAAACAATTGGTGGGGTACTTGAACTCCGCCGGTCTATTTGCCAAAAATCAATCCGCTTATCGACAGTTTCATTCAACGGAAACTGTTCTTCTGCGGTTAATTTCAGACTTGATCATCGGGATGGAAGCAGGTAAGTTGGGTTTGGTATCTGTTCTTGACATGAGTGCGGCATTTGACACGGTAGATCATAGTATTTTATTAAATGTGCTTGAAACCGAATTTGGCGTTCGAGGTGATGTTCTCCAATGGATGAAATCATACCTGTCTGGACGAGTAGCCTCAGTAATTTTCAATAATTGTACTTCACCTGAAACTCCCATAGAATGTGGAGTTCCCCAGGGTTCTGTCTTGGGTCCCATTCTTTTCATTCTCTATACGAATCGCCTCGAGAAACTAATTCAATCAGCTGGCTTTGAATCACAAGGCTATGCAGACGATCGTTTCATTTTCAAGTTTTGTTCCCCGGATGAAAAAGACGTCCTTAAAAACGAGGTGGTTAGTTTCATTAACACAGTCTCAAGTTGGATGTCTGTCAATAAACTCAAACTTAATCCGACCAAGACGGAATTTATTTGGATAGCTTCTCCTGGAAGGCAAGCCCTCATCGACTCTAATCCAATCCATATTCAGGGCACAGATATAATTCCTTCTACAGAAATAAAGTTTCTAGGTTTCACTATAGACAATAGTCTTTCTCTAGAATCACAAATTTCAAAATCTGTAAGTTCAGGCTTTTTCCATCTAAGGCAGATAAAATCAATCAGGCGTTGCCTTCCCTCTGATGTAGCAAAGTCACTCATAAATTCGTTCGTTGTCTCACGTATGGACTATTGTAATAGTGCGTATGCTGGCTTGCCTAAAAAACAATTCAATAGAATCCAGTCCGTTTTTAATGCTGCGGCGAGAATGATTTTTGGTGAATCTAAGTATTGCCGTATAACCCCGCTTCTAAAGGATCTTCATTGGCTTCGATGCCCTGAAAGAATAGAGTTCAAGATCTGCTTAATGACCTTCAAAGCATTGCAAGGAATGGCGCCAGCCTATATATCGGAACTATGTGTCCGACAAAACTTAAGCGATAGGCAGCTTACTCTAAGGTCAGCAGACCGAGATGTTACTAATCGTTTAATCGAACTTTCTAGGTCAAATCGAGCCGTTTACTATGATCGATCTTTTCGTGTAGCTGGCCCGCTCATTTGGAACAAACTTCCCTCAGCTCTTACTAATATCCAGAACTTGGCTGAATTCAAAAGAGCTTTAAAAACAAACTTATTTAAAAAATCATACCTTTCATGAATTTTAACTCCTTTTCAATATACTTTAATAGGCCATGTTCCTCAAGTTTCTGGTAATTGTTTGGTTTCGATTACCTCCTTACTATAGTTTTATGTGCACTCTGAATTTGTATTATTTCTAAATGTTAACTGCCTCCTGTTCTATATAATTTAGTTTAAATGATTCTGGTTGAATGGCACCGTGATGGTTTATCATTATATATTGTCCTGTGCCAAAACAGCACTCACTATTTGTTGTTAATATTGTTCTTTAGGAATTGCTTTGTATATTTTTGTATATTCGTTATTTCACATTATTTAATTAATTTTTTAAGGACTCGTAAGGAACACTGTAGGTTAATTTTAAGTTTATTATAATTAAGCGCACTTGAAGTGAAACATCACAAAACTGCGCTATATAAATACTACGTTATTATTATTATTATTATTATTGATGCTTGCGACTAATTCGAGCATGCTGCACCTGCGCTCTTTCCTCAATTTTGTGGTGATTTGGGTCAATTGAGTCAGGTCATATATACACTGAGGCCTACGCAGAAAATAAAGATTTATTAAAAGTATTTATTAAATATTTATTTTTTTATAAATATTTTCTACAATAAAAGTGTTTTTTTTTTATTATTTAGAATTTTAATCCCGTTTAATTTTTATAGTGAAATATAGCTAGCTAGCATTCGGATAGGTAATTTTGCAACCAAGAGCAGCTTGAAAGCAGAGTGCGTAAACTTACACCTATGGGGCAAGTTTATGAAATCAACATCCATGAAAACTCTTTTTTTACAACTTTTTGATTTATGAAACGTATTAAGTTTTTGTTTATTTGAGATGCCTTAATAAAATCAACCATAATAATAAACAAACAAAAAAATGGAATAAAATATCTATAAGTATAGCATTTTTACACAAAAAATCTTATTTAAAAATTGCGTACGGTTATCCCACGTAACTCTACAAGATCAGTGAGATCATTTTAAAGATTTATGTTTTATAAAATACCACACGATCTTTGAAAAAATTTTGTTCAACTTTCCGTACGATAAAAATCAACAGCATTCATTGATGATCCACCTTGAACCTAGTAAATTTTTGCCTGCGGCGCTTTTCTCTTGAGAATTTGCACGGGGGTTCCGTTTTATAACATAACGATTCCAAATGATGTTCTGAAAACATAAGTAACAAAGGAGAGTTTCCATAATCTTGTTAAAAAGGCAATCGTTCGGTTTTCCGGGTGCAGTGATTATTTTAGGTTTAAAAAATTCAAAAATTTTTCGCGATTAACTTCAGTCCGTCTATTTTGAATCCGCCGTCTAAAATTGCAAGTATTTTTTATACGTTCTAAAATTTCAGATTGATCAAAATCAACGGCATTCATTGGTTTAGGCTTATCGATATAATTTTTTTTTCTGTGGCGCTTTGCTTTCACCTTACACGACTGTTTTATTTTGCTCTGGAGGCTGGCATCGACGACCTATGGTTAAAAATTTCAATTGATACATTTACATGTATAATATATTTTCCACCGGCATCAAATCTGGAAACGTTTCAATTGTTCTTTGATAAATTACACGAAAACATGGATCTTATCGGAGAAAGGAATATTATAATTATGGGAGATTTCAACATATATTCCGCACGAAGTAGCAATGATGTTCAAAATGATCTTAACTTCTTATGAGAAGTGTTCGGGCTCTCCCAGAATAATAGTATTCTTAATTTGGATTCGAGGACGTTGGATCTTATTTTATCTAACATTGCGTTAAACGTCATTCACAGCGATTCTCCCCTCGTTTATGAAGACAAATATCAGCCCGCATTAGAGTTGCGGTATTCTTGTAAAAGGCCGCCAAAGGCTACCAAAATTCCTAAAATTATAGACGACACTTTGCGCGGATAGATATTTGATAGGGGTGATTTTGATAAACTCTATCAGATGATGAGCCAATTAGATTGGCAAGAGATTTGTAGCTTTGACACTGTTAATGAGGCGCTACACTATTTTTATTCATGCTTATATAATGTATTTGACGCTTGCTTCCCTAGGAAACCTCCCAACAATGGTGGACGTAGATATCCGAAGTGGTTCTCTAGAGATACCATCGTGAGCATTGAGATGAAACATGCTCACCATAAAAAATGGAAAGCTACTGGTAATCAAAGTGAATATGAAAAGTTTAGTAAACTCAGAACAATTGTTAAACGAAATGTTCATATAGCATTCCGTAATTATGTTAAATCTATGGAGAGTAATATCAAACATGATCCCAAGACATTTTGGAACTACGTCAAATCACTACGCAAGGATGGTGGTATAACAGACATCATGATGCATGGTGATCGAGAAGTTAGAGGAGCGGATATAGCCAACGCATTCGCAAATCATTTCCAATCAGTGTATAGTAATGAACCTCCATTACTAAATCCCACTGCTGCTGCCAAGATGAATGTGAAGGGAGCCCAAAACATTGACATAAGTCATATAGATGAATCAGATGTTAAATCTTTGATAAAAAAAAATGAAACATACAAATTCGCTTGGGCCAGATTTTCTATCAGTCTTGTTTTTAAAAGGATGTGTTGAATTTTTAAAACTGCCTTTGAGTTTTATATTCAACCTCTCTTTAGAAACTGGTGTATTTCCTGATTCCTGGAAAGTCTCAAAAATTTGTCCTATTTTCAAAAATGGATCAAGGACATCCGTTAAAAACTACAGACCGGTGGCAATACTTTCTGCCCCAGCTAAGTTATTCGAATCGACACTTCATAAATACTTTGTTATGAAGATATTTGCGTTGGACGCCAAAATGTAATGAAGATATTTAACTTTCACATTGGAAGCTAAAATGTTAGGAATATAATACATGGAGAGCAAGAGACAAGTGTAATTATTACTGGAGAATTTCTCAGGCGTGGACCTTAAGTAGGCGGCTGTGTAATACTTGGTATGAGGATAGGTTATTTAAATGAAATAGTATAGTGCTTTGACACAGTTAAATTAATTTATTAATTAAGTACAAATAATAATCAGGGCTAGACTAAATTCTGAACGGGCATATTATGGAGCGTTAGTACCGTTTAATCTTGAGGAGTTGATGAATGGGTGAATGCCATATGTAGGCGATCCATGCTGCTGCTTGCTGCCTTCGGAGATGGGCGGTTAGCTCCCTCCGCTGCTGACATGTGCTGAACGGCAGGCTGGAGCGACGAACAGGCCTCCAGTCCCGCGGTTTCCCAGCGACGTCCAATGTTGATGACGGCCAAGGTGGGCGATCTTCGGCCGCATCTCGGCGAGCACCTCTGGCTCTAGGTATAGTCGGAAGGTCTTGTCATGACTGCGTCTGCAGATGCTGGATGTGGTTTTAATCCAGCAGAAATAATGTGCTCCCATGGTACTCCGCTGCTGATCCAGGATTTTAATGATTGTCCTGATGGTCTTCAATAATGGATGCCGCTGGTGGGCGCGGATTTATCAATCTTCACATGTTGTTAAAATAATGGCGAACTATTACTATTTGATTACGTCGACCCGCCACAGGGTCGGTGGCCATGGTCACCTGTGGCTGCTCAAAGAATCCAGAGCTCAAGGCCAGTCCTGCCTAGTGAACCCCTCTGTGCAGATCCTCAGTATCACCAACTGAGCAAAGGTAAACATTTCAATGTTACCAATATAAAGATGTTGAATGTTAACAAACTTCACACCAAAAGTACCCATACACAGATAATTCACTTGTTACATATTTTTTTATGTAACAACTTGCAGTTTCAAGTAGAGCCGTTCTTAATATCGGAACAGCATGGGTTTAGAAAAGGCCGATCAACTGACACCAATCCATTGGTATTCACAGATTATGTTTCCAAATTTTTAGATAAAGGCTACCAAGTAGATTGTTCATACAATGATTTTTCAAAGGCATTTGACACCGTAAATCATGATATCTTATTAAATAAATTGTCAACGATAGGTTTTTCTTTCCGGTTTCTTATATTCTTTGCCAGCTATTTTACTGAAAGAAAACAATTTGTATCACATGGAATATTCTTATCAAAATTATTTCTTGTTTTCTCAGGAGTACCTCAGGGCTCTACTTTAGGACCACTCCTCTTTTTGATTTTTATTAAGATATAACGGAAATTATTCTGCATTCCAGGTCACTTCTTTTCGCTGACGATCTAAAACTTTTCGTGGAAATACAAACTTTAGAGGACTGCATTCGACTCCAATCAGACATTGATAGAATTTTTGACTGGAGTAAACGGAATCAGATTGAATTCAATATCTCTAAATGTTTCATTCTTTCTTTCACTAGAGGTATCATACCTGGTTTTACCGGAATACTATGAGGGCTCTAAATTTAAAACGTGTCTCCACTATGAAAGATCTTGGTATTTTGTTTGATAGTAGGTTAACTTTTCATGCTCATATCATTATGACGTGTAGTACTTCACTGGAAATGTTAGGTTTCGTCCTACGCACTGCGAGAAACTTCAGAGACACCCGGGTTCTCACAGTACTATACAATGCTTTGGTTAGGAGTAGGCTTGAGAGTGGGTCGGTGGTTTGGAGCCCACACCAAGTGAAGTATTCCCTCATGTTGGAGAGGGTTCAGAAGAAATTTCTGAGATTTCTTTACCTGAGGAAGTATGGCTACTATCCGTGGCTCTACCCTACCCACTTTCTCTTGGACATGCTTGGTGTGAACCTTCTACGGGTCAGAAGGGATGCGCTCATTGTAACACATTTCTCCAGACTGATTCGAAAACTCGGCTATCATGGAGAGCATTAGTTTCTATGTTCCCGATGGTTATCTCCGTCATCGACAGCATAGACTTTTTTTATCTCCCTGCTTGCAGAACTAACTTGCCAATGGTTATGCCAGTCGGGAGAGCAATCTTGCTGTTGAACAGAATTAATTCGGATATCGACATATTTAGCGTCAGTGAAGCTGCTTTTAAAAGGCAAGCTCAATTAATGCTTACATAGTTTTTTTTTGCCTACCATTTATTTTTATGTTTAATGTAATACTTTTACAAATATATTTTAAAAACGCATTAAAATTTAAAATTTTGTAATGTTTTCGAAAGAATAAATAAATTGAATTGAAAAAATTAAAACACCACACCATCGACTGCAATTTTAACAATTTCAACCCTACCCCCTGCGACCCGCGAACAAATTGAAAATGGATAAATTGGTACTCGGGCTAAAAAGTTTGATCATCGCTATCACCGTACTCTAGATCAGCGGTTGTCAACCTATTTGAGCCCGCGTATCCCTAAATTAGTTGTACCCCGTACTCTATCTATCTTACTTACAGGTGTAATGAAAGACATGTTTCATTTGTAATTTTTAATGCTCACGTGTAACACGACTTCGGGAAATTTTTAACATGTGATTCTACCTGCGAAATTAAACAAATTTTGTTCCACGTCTTTTTATTTCGAGGAAAAAAAATCATGCTCTCCGTATACAACTCCAACTCACAAAGTGTATTGAGAGGATGCATTTTAACCTCAATAAATTTTGTAGAAAAAGAGTTTCTCACGTAGTAGTAGTTAAAATAAAAGTCCGATTTCCTATTACACCTGTATAATCATATAATGTTAACATACAGTCACATGACCTTTGAGGTTACTTTGCAGAGTAAAGTGCTACAAAGTTTGGCTCAATTTCACAGCCGAGTACTAAAACCTACATTCGTGCCACCATATTGCGTAGGTACCCCCATTTTTGCTTCGCGTACGCCAAGGGGTAAGCGTTCCACAGATTGAAAACCACCGCTCTAGATGATGTATAGCAGGGATGGCGAACCTTTACGTATCAACGTGCCATTTTTCTAAAGAAATGTTTAATAAGGTCATAGACGTGCCATCAAATAATTTTGACTTTGTGATTATTGGGAAAATAATAATAATTTACTATCAATTAAAAGCACTATCTACAACTACTAAATAGGAACATTTCGAATTACACGCGTAATTTAAATTAAAGTAAAATGTAGTGTAGTAGTGTGACTTCTGTTATTGCAGGTTAGATGACAAATAACATATGATAGGGTTGTAAGATGTCACTTTTAGCAGAATTCATGCTGAACTGGAGTCATCTGTCAAACGGTAAATAACCGACTCTTTAAAGTTATTCATCTCTGAAAATAATGACTCGCAGGCACAGGTTGATGAAAATATTATTAAAATAGCATGAGCCAGCTTCTTCAAACAATTAAATGTGTCTGGTAACGCATTCCATGTTTCCAAAATTTTGTTATTAGCATTTTCACTTATATTACCTGTCAACCGAACATTCTGTAGCGTAGGGATCACTCGGGTTCGCTCGTTCACCTATTGTACACTTCACAGTTTTTTTCGTAGTGCATAATAAATTTTGTGATCACTGATCAGTGACGTGCCCAAAATATTGTGTCGCGTGCCATTAATGGCACGTGTGCCAATGGTTCGCCATCCCTGTTGTATAGCCTTCGAAGGCGTATTTTGAGTGGAATAGGGAATAGGGGATAGGGGAGGTTATTTTTTACCATTGTTGTGCCACCACATTCCATGGTAACATGTCAGGTATTTACATACTTTTACTACAATCATCTGTTCATCAAATATTTACTATGTACATCTAGTTTGTTCTTCGGTCTAAGGATACTTTTATGACTGTGTTAACAAAGGACTTACCAAGAATGTTATTACTATTTCTTACCTTATTACAGGTTTATTGGTTAGTGATAATAAATCCTAGAAACGGAAATGTTATGATTGACAGAAATAAAATGAACTGTAGAAGGTTGTACAGCGTTAGAGCCTTTGTTGCCGTTTCCTGAATTACTAATACTGTAAACATTAGGATTTTTCTTTTTCAAAATTCATTTCACAAACGAGGGAATCTGTTAAAAAAGTGTACGGAATATTTAAAGATCATTTTTCTGATTTTAATCATCCTAGTAAAAATATTTGTTTTTTATGTTTTCATTCAATATTATTTATTTTTAAAAAGATCTAAAACTGACAAAATTAAAACAACCCGTGGTTGACAAATCGGATTGTGACGTCACAAGCGTCGCTCAGCTGGGCCAGCATAAATAAACACTATCACACGATGGCCCTGCCCCAAAATATCGTTTTAGCAGTAATTCAAAAATGGGAAATTTTGACTCGCTGTAGAAAATTTATTCGTCAACATAAAAACAAAATAAAAATGCCATAATCATCGTAATTTTTTGCTTAATTTTTTTAAGCAAAAAAAATTGGATATACCCCAATGCACAAAAGTAAAGCTAAAAAAGTAGATATCGGGAAACCGTTAATATTCACACATTACGCTGGGTATATATTTGCGAAAATAAACACGAGCCGAGCCACGAATTATGCAAAAGGAACGAAGCAACCGCAAATGGCGTTTCGCGCCGTTAGGTATTATAAGCGACCGAATATATAATTGGTAGATTTGAACGGAAAACCAATGTCATCACCTTGGGGGCCATACCTTAATTACGTGATCAGATTTTCTCCCAATCTAGACCCCACCCCCCCCCCCCTCGGTGAGATAAATTTGGGCCACTTCGTATATTCTTTTCATTCGACGTGAGATTTTGCTGGACCCCCCCCCCCCGTTTTGAGCTCACGCAATTAATGGTACCGTTTTGTTCTAGCCCATTTAACATGCGTTCTGCATCTATTCTATGTTAAACTGTCATCCCATTTGATCAAAATGAAAATTTCAGAATGATGATGAAACACAGTTATGTTATTTGGAATTTATGCAAAGAATGGTCTGACACGAATTACGCCATGTCGCATTTCTTGTGTTCTTTATCACATCCCGTAAACCTATTCAAACAATAAATAATAATTTAAATCAAACAAACAGGTCATCTGCATCTGGCGGAGTTTCCGCGGAAAAATTAAATGACGCAAAACCAATTAAAAAAATTAGTTCATGTGAATATTTTCATAATTACATAATATGTAAAAGTTTCCGTATATTAAACGTATTGATAAGAAAATGTATTGATGTAATAAGGGGGTATTTATCATTTTTTTTGAGAAGTAGGGATGTCGAAGGTGAAAAAAAATATCGATATATCGATGTATCGATATTTATTAAAATTTCAATATCGACGTCGATATATCGAGGAAAAAATATCGATATATCGGTCAATTTTTCAAGAGATTTTGCGTTTTAAAAATAATAGTCTATTTAGCTCAATATTATCAATAGTAATTTTTGTACACAATTTGCTTTTTTTAATGTAAAAAAACTAAATAAAAATGAAGGTATTTTTATCACTATTCATTTTTATTACGTAATAATAACAAAAATATCAAACATTAAAAAGATGTCTTCTAACTTATATGTAAACTGAGATGCATACAAAGTTTGTATGCGTCTCAGTAACATTCTATTGGCGTATTAATCTGTCAAAAAGGACTTCGTGTTTGGAACAAGGGAAAGTCAATAATCGTAGACAATTGGGAACCAACACATAGGAGTGGCTTAGAAAAAAATGGCGAAAAATAGCATACATTTCTATGTATGTACCTACACACATGAGATAGTACTGGTGATCACAAATACTAATGCAAAGACAATTGATTTTTAAGCTATTAATAGTTAAAATTTCAACCACCAGATGTCATGACCCAATACAGTTACTTTTTTCCTTTCGTTCCTATACGGTTTTGGATTCTAGTGACTTTAAATACATAAATTTAAAAAAATATCGTTTTTGATACAATTTTCGATATTGGATATTTTGTATCGATATATCGGATCAAAATATATCGGCTAAAAATATCGATATTTTGAATTAAAAATATCGATATTTTTTCAACAAGCCTATTGAGAAGCGCTATCCATAGGAAAACGTATTATTTTCGATTTCTACAGCTCTATGGCTTTAACGATTTATTCCGAGTTTACTATTCGGTACTCGAATCTATGAATATCGGCAATATTTATATCGGATAAGCTAACCGAGTTTTCTACCTATTGCAAAAACTTATTTATTTACTTATTTTTTAATTTATTATAATAAATACCTAATTATCAGGAGGATGATCAAAAAACACTCCCACAAGTGTCATTTACTACTATGTGGCCTTTTCGCGTAACACACAAAAGAATAATTCATAAGTAGTTGTACATTTTATAATATTTGTAACACTGTCTCTTACGCTTTCTTTGTAGACAATTTTGAAAGGAAATTGATGAATTATATTGGAGTGGATCGTACATTCTATTGGAATTGAAAAGCGAATAAATTACTAATGACGGACAGTCACCTTAATGAATATGATTGATTTTTAGAATTGCTACCTTTTGAAACCTTACAAAATCATAAAACTTTATTAATCAAACTGGGGAAATTTAGAATTTTGCGGTTTTCCCTACGACATTAAAAATAATAGATGCCTACCTAACTATATTCGTTTCATAAAAACCGAGGTCGTTATTATAAATTCAGTGTCAACAAGACCACATATCATTAACCCTTCATAAAATATGAACGCCAACAACTAATAAATAGTGACAAATAAAAAATAACCAGTGACATCAAACTAATGAACCCACTCCTTCCTACAGACTGATAATTACGTCGTTACAAAGCAAACTTGTATTTTATTCATAAATACACAAAAAAAACCAGAATTATATACTATTAATCAAAATAAAAATGTACAGTGTTGAAAGCATTTTGATTCGCATTTATAAAATAGTGAAAATTTCACCAATGCAATAAAAATATATTAAAAATACTTCATCGATGTATTCTTTCACGGCGGAGACATCTGTGAACGAATTCGCGAAACTAGTAGTCAAATAACGCCTTGAGGAAAATTTTCTTAGCGAGTCAACATATTTTCACATTATTTGAAATGTGAATATGTAGTAAATTTGATATATAAATGTAAAATGACAATGTGTTATTATATATTAATAATATTAATCAATTTACGGACACTTTTATTTAATGGTGACTGATGAGTGGTTGATTGGCGACGAAGCAAAAATACGATGCAACTAAGAGAGGTTAGGTTAAATGACAAAATTCGTGCATTCATGAAACTTTACCTTGGTAAAAAAAATCTTAGGGGGGGGGGGGTGGTAAAAATAGAAGTTTACAACTACGTCGAGTGAGGTATCGTTTAGTATGTTTTCATTCGCACCGGGTCGAATCAGACAACTACAACAAGTCGATAGTATCAATATTTCGGGAGATAAGGACAGTTTTTAGTGAAAAAAATTGTTTCAACAAAATTAACTGCTGAATTGCATTTTTTTACTATAGCTCCACACGGGAGGCCCTGAGGAAAATATTTTCCCTCAGGGCCTATGTCATCATATGGGATGCCCTGGGGAGGGTCTTTTAAAGGAAAGGAAAGAGAGGAAATTGTGGGAAGGATAAGGTATGAGTGGTGGGTAGGAATCTAGGGGTCAGTGGATCCAGGAGTGACGTATGAATCCATCCCTTCCACTGCGGTGCAAGGCGATGTTCCAAAAGAGTTCTGCTTGAGAGATCACAAGGTCTCCCTCAACCATCCTCTACCGATCCGGCCTGACACGCAGCAGGTGGGCAGACACATCCGTCGCCAAGACCTGGACAAACCTGACTCTATGAACCAGGGCAACTCTGCTAAGTCATTTTGTATATTTATCGAATCCATAATAACGTATTATGTTTTACAGACGCTCAAACCGGAGGTCCGGGGTCGAGCCCCCGCCTCGAGGTGCCTTCCAACTTCTCCCCACCCATCGACTGCATGGTGACGGACTGGAGCGACTGGACCCCTTGCAGCGCGTCCTGCGGACCCGGGTACTCTGAGAGAGTCAGGATGATCAAAGTAAATACTTATTTCTAAACTCCCTGTAATTAGACTATTCGGACTTGACATTTTAAAGAGTTAGCTGAACTACTGGTAGCTACCCTGATGTATGGCAGTGAGGCGTGGAACTGGCAGAGGAAGGATGAAAATAGACCGAAAACTACTGCTAGAAATGAGATCCCTGAGGCGTATGTGTATAAAACCATGCATGATCGTGATCGAGAAATGTGGAGATCCGCAAAGAATGCAAGGTTGATGTAAGCGTAATGAGTAAGATAAAGAAAGAGTCGCTCAAATCATTTGGTCATGTAGAGCAAATGAGCGAAGAAAGGAAGAAGATTATATGACGCAAATATGAACGGTGAAAGTCGGGGACGCCCGAGGAAGACACGATCAAGTGAATCAGTTGAGTCGAACCATTTTAAAATAATAGAAGAGTATGTATGAATGTTAATGAGGCTAGGAGTGTGTGCCAAGACCAGGTTGTTTGGCGGTCCGTCCTCTCTGCCTACCCTTGCGGGAAACGGCTTGATGGTAAGTAAGTTAGTTAACTAACAGGAGCTCGTGGGAACTAATAAGTAGAGATGCCACGAATAGTGATTTTGCCGAATACCGAATACTGAATATTCGGCTAGGCCCTCGGCCGAATCTCCGAATTTTCGGCAGCCGAATATTCGGTGACACTTAGTACATTTCGCAAACAGTTTTCATGAATTAAAAATAATAAAAATCGTTTTCTTGAATTAAAATTAATTGAACTCATGAATTAAACATTGTTTTCAGGAATTAATAAAAATCAATTACATTTCGCAAATAAAATTGATTTTTGCATGAAAACTGTTCGCCTAGATCGGACAGCAGACCCTTACAAGTGGTGATCAGCAAACGCAAAACAGTATCCAAGCCCAGCAGAATTGGCTTTATTAAGATTTATTTATCATCTCCCGGTAGAAATATATATAGTTTTCGGATGCAGGAATAATTTATGAGAGAATGAGCTATCGTTTTCTATCAACAAATACTGAAAAAAAAGAAGGTTTTTTTCGACAATACTTACCACTGATACATTTTAAGAATTAAATGTTCTGATTTTTTGTTAAAATAGAAATTTTAATTTTAATTTAAATTTAAATTTTAAAATAGTAATATATTATTTATTATGCATTTGTTTCATTATTTGCTATTCGGTATTTGGCCGAATAGTTTGCAATATATATATTTTTTACGTGAGCTCCACACAGGAGGCCCTGAGGAAAATAATTTCCCTCGGGGCCTATATCATCTTTGGGGATGCTGTGTGTAGGGTTTTTTTAAGGCAAGGAAGGAGAGGAGAGTTCTGGGAAGGAAAGGGTTTGAGGGGTGGGTAGGAATCTGGGGTTCTGGTTCTGGATGTCCTATTCATCCGCCTCCAAGACCTAGACAAACCTCACCCGGGCACCCCTGCTAAATCACCAAACCTAGCGAACCACTTGGGGTGACCTATGGCAGAGGTGTTGGTTATCCAATAAAAGTTCCCGGGGCGGCGGTACCCATTCCCGCCTCCCAAATTGAGGCGGGAATGGGCACCGAATACCGAATACCGAATGGGCCGAATACCGAATAGTAAAAAAAGTAGCCTGCAATAGGTGGCGCGTGAGTTGCTTGAAAATGGGTATATTTTATACAGTTTAATGGAGGGGGAGGAGAAGGGGAACGGGGATGAATGGGAAAAGACACGCAGGGAGAAACCATTTCTTTATTTAAGTGGCATTGCAACGCATATCGGGAACTCGCTAGCATTCTATAAAAAATAACGCGAAAAAAAAGAAAAACATAAATCGTTAGGCACTCAACAAATTAGTAGAATTTAATAAAGCTTCGTGTATACCTTGGCAAGTGACCAGTGACCACTCCCTCAGCATTAATTCTAGGAGAGCGTGACCCTTTCAGGGAGGGGTGTTTTATAAGGCCATAACGTTAGATCGGTAGCACCTACCATCTAACCCTATAACCTGTGCTGCCAACATAACACATAAACACCGAGGACGAGCGAAATTTAACAGGCTGGCTTCTAGTTTTCACTTTTTAAAATTATCATTTACATGCCGACACACCCTCGCGCCATGCCATGGAAGAAACGTCACGCAATATGGAAACGCTACGAACCCGACAGTTCAGTGATAGTCTGGCAATAGGTTCTATTCCCGGTCAATAATTATGCAATTTGGAAGGCGACAATGGGTACTGCCGCCTCTGAAACCACCTATTTGATAACCAACACCCCCTGACATAGGTCACCTTCAGTGATTCGCTACGTTTGGTGACTTAGAAGGGGTGCACGGGTCCATGGGGGTGAGGCTTGTCTTTTATTGGCGGCTTAGCGTTTGCTCACCTACTACGTGATGGGCCTGATCGGGAGAGACTTGATGAGGGAGACCTAACCTAGTCCTCTCCAGCCGGACCCTCTTGATCCATCGCCTTGCATCGCAGTGGGAGGGATGAATTTATACGTCCGTCACTCCTGGATACATTGACCCACAGATTCTCCCTAGGGGGCATACATTAATTACGTGAGCTGAAAGGGGGGGGGGTCCAGCAAAATCTCACGTCACTTGAAAAGAATAGGTATACAAAGTGATCCAAATTTAACTCACCAAGGGGGGGAGGGCTACATTGGAAGAAAAACTGCTCCCGTAATTAATGTATGCCCCTACACACCCTTCATACCTTTATCCTTCCCAAAAATTCCTTTCCCTAAAAAGACCCTCCGCACAGGATCCCCAAAAATGACATAGGCCCCCCGCAGGGATTTTTTTTCTCAGGGCCTCCTGTGTGGAGCTAATGTAAAAAGATAGGGCTTTTGAATTACGTTTTTTGACTAACTTCTTTGTCGAGCCTCCTCCTTTATCAACTTCAGCAACAATAAGATGTGATGATTTCCTGATACGAGGGCTGTTCGTACAATAAGGTCTCCAAGGTGCTGCGGTCACAAGGAACGATTTTACATGCGATCCGGCAACACTCGCGTGTAGCCTGGTTCCCCTACGCCAAATGCCCACCACGCTGCCCTCTCTGTGACGCTTAGTCTCGGCGTGATATCCGTTCGCGATGGAGCTTCACCTCGCCGCAACCACGATATGTGGAAATTACGCCCCGCAATTCAATTTTTGTGTGAAAAGTGCAATACCCTGGTAGGCTTTCTTTCTCAGCTGCAAGGTCTCGTCTCCAGTCACATTTGAGTCCGAGAATTCCTCGCAATCGATGCCGTAGAACTCAAGGAATTCGAGCTCCTTCAACCCGTTGTTTTTTGTGATTTTTGGTGGGCTTTTTGGGGACCCACCTTGCGCAGACCTTGTGGTATCCCAAATGTTCTGTCAAAATCTTGTCAATAGTAGTCTTACTGACACACTGATCACAGAGCTCCGAAAAAACGAATTACAGAGCATTATTCACACCTGGCGGGTGTAGAGAGCGGAAGCTCCATCGCGAACGGCTGCCATGCCGAGACTAAGCGTCACAGAGAGTCCAGCGTGGTGGGCATTAGGCGTGGGGGAACCAGGCTACACCCAAAGCCCTACAGGCTATGGCCTGTAAAATCGTTCATCAGCACCTTGAAGACCTCATTTTACGGACAGCCCTCATATAATGTTGACGCTTAACCCTGGAAGTTGGAATGCTCTTACGTATTTATTTATTTCAGTTGGAAGCCCAAAATGGAGGAATCCCCTGCCCCAGGAAGCTAAGCAAGAGGAGACGATGTGCGGGGCCGCCATGCCGTTATTAAATATTTCAACTAGTATTTTAAGGGTGCAATAAAATAACCCTCAATACTTATTATACAATTAACTGATTACTGTTTCAATATATGTCATACCATTTTCTTTAGATGCATATGTATTATGATAAGTAGTAGTTATTTATTAAATATACAAAAAAAAAATTGTCTTTGGAGAAGAAGATAATTCTAATAATGTTTAACGAAAATATGAAAAGGAACAAGACACACAAAAATAAAAAGATATCCAAGGCACTAAGTTACAAACCAATTCTTTAGAACTTTGTAATCATTTAAAAAGGTAGCACCCGAAAATACGGGTAAAATTAGTCGATTTAAGGCTTTATCTCGGTAATACAGTTCGCTACGTTTGGTGATTTAGCAGGGGTGCCCGGGTTCATGGGGTGAGGTTTGTCTAGGTCTCGGAGGCGGATGATCAGGACATACTGAACCCCAGATTCCTACCCATCCCTTAAACCCTCTTCCTTCCCAGAACTCTCCTCCTTCCTTTCCTAAAAAAAAAACCTCCACACAGCATCCCCAAAGATGACATAGGCCCTGAGGGAAATTATTTTCCTCAGGGCCTCCTGTGTGGAGCTCAGGTAAAAAAAAATACAGAGATCCTGGGTTCGAGTCCCAGTTGTTACTGTTACCTTTTTTTTATTTTTCTGTGTCTTGTTCTTTTTCATATTTTTGTTTAAATTTATTAGTATTATCTTCTTCTTCAATTGTATATTACATTGATGGATATAACCTTCGAAAGTTATTTTACCACGAATTGTATCAATGAAAATTGGGTATTAATTTGTTTCGTTAACATTTTTTATCTTCATCATAATACTGAATGCATATTATTATTATATTTTTATAACGAATTATTAGGAACCTTAAATAATTAAGAACCGCGTCTAAATTTAAGGCCGTGTATTCCTCATTTGTAAAAAATAAAAACCAATATAGACAAACAAAAATAAAATTGCTTCAATTAATAATAATCAATTCTTAACTTGTTGATCTTGTATAATCTCTTCTCTAAACAACCTTCTAGAATTCTAGAACAGTTGTTCTTAACCTTATTGGATGTACTGACCCCCACCAGTTTCATATGCGCGTTCACCGAACCCTTCTTAATTGGAAAAATAAAACATGATTTTTTCAAATTCAAAACATAGGTATATATTTATACAAAGGTGCACAAAATAAACAAAACCACCAAGAACAAAGAACAAAACCATTAAAACATGATTTTCACACAAAAACAAAAACATAATAATTAATATTTACTGGGTGTCATGACCTCCGTCGAACCCGCGAGGCTGACTCACCGAACACAGGTTAAGAATATCCGCAGTTCTAGAATATCCGCAGAAGTAAAAGTACACAATTACTGTGAAAAGATTTGTGTAAAGATGGCGTGCATTAATTTTGTTGTCTCCCCTTCCCTGAGAATTTCGCAGGCCAATCACCCCTCCCTCTCTAGCCATTATTTTTATTTCTATTTAAAATTAACATTCCAGAAACCCCCACACAAAACGACAAATCTCACCATGAAACCCGATTTACACCAAATAAGGAAAATGCTTAACTATAATTTCGAAAGAAAGAATATTGTTTTCGTTGGACGATAATAACCGTAGTAATAAAATTCAGAAATACATAAAACTCAAATAAATTTTAATTTATTTTCGATGAACTTCAAGGGAAATACAAAAATATATTCATAAATATATTGCTGTCAAATAAAATAAATTTGACCACTCACAACAGATTCGACACGACCAAATATTAAAAAGAAATAATAATTTTATGACGAGTTTTTTATGTCAACTCTACGCTCAAGAGGCCCTGGGGAAGATATTCATACAGTTATCTAGCGAAATTATTGCCTTGCGAAATTATTGAACATTATCAAAAACGTCCTATAATAATAATAACCCGGCACAGAGATTTATGGTTATTTATTTATTTCAAGATTTGGTTGCATACAGATTCCGCTAGGTTCCACGCAACAAGTGCGAAGCCTTTAAAATAAATAAAAAAAAACAGTTGGCAATTTTATGGCAAAACAACATATTAAATTTAAGAGGTACATGGACCCCTTACTTGGAAAAACCCGAATACCGCGCTGTTTTTCGAACATTAAGGGCCCGCAACCCGGATTTGTACCGATTTATTACATATTTCCCTTAAACACGGTAAGTTTTAAAGCTCTTAAAAAATATATATGTTATTCTTGAAGATAATATCTAGACTTTGCCCGCGCCGAAACTCGCAAAGTATGCTCCAAAAATTATTATTAACACTTTCGTTATTTGTTTTTGGGGTGTTATGCCGTGTTGCGCTACCTCCTTCTTTTGATCCGGTAGATGTGGCACATCTACCGGATCTGCCGGATCTGCCCTGATGATGGACACTGCAACGATGTCCGAAACGTTGGCTAAAGAAGGAGGTAGCGCAACACGGCATAACACCCCAAAAACAAATAACGAAAATGCTTTTGGCCGTGAAAATATTAAAACTTATCTATTATTAACACGTTTGTTTCAGTTATTTTACAAGTTATATGTATTAAAAATTCACAGTGTTTCTTTAAATGCTGTTTAAGATAATGCCCGCGAGATTTTTGCTCAATTTTAAACGAGTCGTGTTTTATTAAAATTTTTCGCAATTTTCGCATCGATTTGTCACTGTAAATGCGCTCTCCTCTAATATTCGTAATTTCGTATCTCTCCATCTTTTTCTTTTCGGGCCCGGTTGCAGAGCCTTAACGTATCTCCCACCAATACCTATCCGCACAGACAATATAAAAGTGCTAACTATAAACGGGTTTTTGCAAATGGTTGGTACTGTTGATAGGTTCATGTCGCCAGCAATAAGGTAAATAGACAATATATATGTAGTATTATTAAACATGCATACACGGATCTGCAATTAGCACCTTCGGCGCCTAGACCTGTTTCTGTGTAGCTGCCGGTAAGGAAGCAATGTAAAGTGAATGCTCTAATAAGACTGCGCAGAAAAGTCACACAATGTCACTTTACTTTTCTTCACAGTTACAGTTCTCGGTTTATGTCGATTCCTTACCGGCTAATGAGGCAGCCGCCTAAATCTGATGTGACGGAATGGAAATTTTCTAAAAACTATAAGTATGTAAAGACCATGTACCAGAATACCCATGCTAGATCAACGATGGCAGGATACAATTATTATTATTAAACTAATCAAAAAATCTGACGCCGCGCCGCATTGTTTGCGACTTCTTCCGTTGTAATTTGAATTACATTTTTTATTCCAAATAATATGAGGAATGGTGACCGGCTAACTTAGAATGAAATCAAATGAGTAAAAAATATTAAATATTGGCTAAATAGGTAAAGTTAGGTTACGGTTACCGGCCATTTTAAATTTATATTTTTCATAGCTTTTAATGACTTTTCAAAGTGGTGTTGAGTTGACTTGATTCTGAGTTGGCATGGAACCGTGAGGACTGAGGAATCACTGGTAAGTAAGTCAAATACGTCCCTTAACACCTCTATATACTGGATAGTCAGGATTCAGGACGGTAATGTGTATACATCCATCAATAATCCATAGTGGAATCGCCCGGTGAAAGTCCACCATTCAGAACTGAAACATTGCTTGAAATGGCTTTACGCGTATTTAGGGACAACATACATAACACGCCGTAGTCTCACTGGCTCCGGACAGACGGTTGGGAGCAGATATTCAAATTTTAAACAGTAGAACACAATTTATCAAATCGTGCAACCCCAGCAAAAAAAAAATACTTACGTTAAGAAAGGGAACCAAAACGCAGCAATGAATTGCACTCTCGTTCTTTATTGAAAAGGTGATTGACTGTTGGGTCAGCAGTCAGCAGTCAGCACCTACTCTGTATGCATCCTTGATCCTCATGGATGGAAGTATGTGATTTGATTCCCACATTAATTGAATTCTAGTGCCAACAGCGAGTGTTCGTGTCCCCACCATTGCCAGAACATCGCCAGCACCTACTCTGGTTTGTGCTTTGGCATTTAATTTTAAATGAGTTCAATGGCTGGTTCATGGTGAAAATTGATGGCTGTTATTATTTGAAGGTCTTTTTGGAGTGATCTCTTCCCTTCGGCCTTAGGCCAGTTCAATAGTCCACCTTGAGTCCTGAATAGGTACTTGACGATACTTGGATAAAGTCATTCACACGTTGCGTAGGTGCTCATGTGTATATTGTATTGATTTAGTTATTCCACGAGGGTCTAACCAAAAATCAACAATAAAACGTCTGCCAGCCAGTTGAGTGTCAGAGAATTCATAATGTTTTCTCTCATAGATGGTGCGAGTTTATTTTTTTAGGGAAAAACGCCATAAGTTACAAGTTATACTTAAAACCATTAAGATGAATTAATTGTTTGCGCCCGTGTGTATGCAATATGAATAAATATTTGTGTCTGTAAACAAACCCAAATCGTTCAATAAAGGTTAACAAATACAATAATGTATCGGTGATTCAATCCAATATTGTATTTTTAAGCCTTTCTTAGATTGGTTTTTTTTGTGGACATATTGTGTATTGTGTATGTACGGACGCAAACATTTAATTCATCAATATTTTAAAGCATAACTTGTAAAATAAGTTTTTTCCTAAAATAATTAAATAGAGAAGATTGCGAATTCTTTTAAGTATCACATTAATACTACTGCTTCGATAATAATGTTACAACACCTTTTTTTCACTCATGTTTCGGATTTTACAAAAAATGCATATGGGTCCAAATGGATGCATTTCTGGAACAGGATCAGCGTTCCGGTTTAAGCCCCCGCATTCCAAATTTCTACCGTTTTATAACATTTGTCTCTTGTATCTTCTCTCAAGAATCTAAAAAAAAAAGTTATTTTTGAAGATAATATCTACACATTATCCACGCCGAAAAGTAATTATAAGAGTATAGCTTTTAAGAGTCATACTGAAAAAAACCTTTCAGGTACCCCAGCGACTCATTGTTCGCAGAATTTCGTGTTCTTGATGTAAGACAATTATACATGAGGAAAATCATAGTACATACTCAAAAACAGAGGCACCAATATGCTTCCGTAAACCACTGTCATAATACAAGACATGCAAAAAAAAACCAATAGTTCCGTCCACCACTTCCTCATCTTTAGCACAGAGACAATTCTCATACTTAGGCCCTAAATTGCTCAATCTCATACCTGATGCATGGAAGGCAAAGAGTACTAACATTCTGCGTATGCAGGTAAATAATTGTCTTCTGGTCTTGGGGAGAGCTGAATGCGAGAATATGCTAAACAACATTAATTGAATAGTAATTTTTGTTTTTCTTTACATTTTAATTTATATTGGTATTATATTAGCATTAAAGTAACTGTATTTTTACAGAAAATAAGTTCGAAAATTGCTCAATTCTGCGTGATATTTTTCCTTAAAGGAAAAGTTCCTTCTTTACTTTCAGTTTTTATTTTTCATTTTTTTTTTGTTTATCTATTAACATTTCTTTAGTTTATTATGTCTACTAAACAATAGTAAAAAAAATGTCGTGGTATAACTGAAAGTATACTAGTTTTATGAATATATAAATATATATGTATTATTTTACCAACAGAATTTCTTCATTCATTTTCATTTTCAAATTCATTTTTCTTGTTTTATCTATTAATATTACTTTAGTTTATTATGTCAGCTAAACCATAGTAAAAAATGTCATGGTATAACTGAAAACATTCTAGAATATGAATATACATATGTATTATTTTACCAACAGAATAGTCAACACTATAACTTACTATAATTTACTATAATTTACATGTAAAAACATTATCATATTGGAATGTCCTAAAACGGGCAATTGCCTAGTTGGACATTTTAAGTTCATTATATTGTATTATGTAATATTTACAAACAAACAATAAATAAATAAATATGAAGTTCCCTCGTTTGAAAAAAATCGCAAAGCATCCCCCGAAAATTATTATGAACACGTTTTTTCTATTATTTTCCCACGAGATTTTAAACGAGTCGTGTTTTATTAAACATTTTCACAATTTTCGCTTAATTATTATCGTTTTTAATATTAGCTCGCATCCGCTAATATTCGTATTTACATATCTCCCTTTCTTCTTCTTTTTGAGCGCACACTACTGGGAGAATACTACATTGAAGAAGCCATAGCTAAGCCAAAAATATTAGTATTTTTAGTGAGCCTTATATCGCCACGATTATAAGTATTAGACATAAAAATCGCTTGACAAACGGAGTCACGGTTTCAAGCCAAAAAGTGGTTATTATTTTTTTTATAATAATAAAAAAGATAAAAGTTAATCAGTGGAAACTGTTACAGATAATTTTAGTCTTGAAATTGTATTTTTAAAAAGTTGTTCCCTTATATGTGTTCTTACATTTCTAATGAAAAAAACACATTTTTAGTACTTTTTTTTCAATAACTGACTATTCTACTCAATGGAAACGGTATGAAAAGCTTCAATTTATCCAAAGCATATTTTTTGTATTCGTAAAGTAAACCAATTCGTAGGGAAGATTAATTTAAAATAGTGATTTAGCATCAAGCTTCGATGCTAAATCACTATTATAAATCCGAACACTGTATAGCTGGCTATTATTGCAATTCGAATTCAAGTGATCGGTATAATGCAATACAGGTTCAGGTGCGGTCGCAAAGTCGAGATGAACAATTATTTTAGTAGGTATATATTAATATAGCGAATTGCGAGACAAATCTATATACCTCAATTCAATTTAATTTAAAAACTTTACAAAATTAATATTTCAAATCTTTTTTAAAAGAAAGATAAAGAAAACAATCAGTGCCTTACGGATAAATGCGCTCCAAACCTTACACAACTGATAAGCAACCATTAGACGCCTATCAATCATTCAAAATTCAAAATACGCCGGTCAGCAAGGAATAAACACTAGCAGATTTACACTAACAGCAACAAAGCTTGCCATCTAAATTCTGCTTCGTTGGTGTTAAACATATCAAAATTCAAAGTGATACTATTTAGCTCTCCCCACTGGCATGACTTTAGCAAGTTGGTTCTGCAAGCCAGGAGATAAAATAGTCTTTTCTCGTGTGCTGTCGTTGAATCTCTGTCAACGACAACCATCGGGAAAATAGGAACTAATGTTCTGCATGATATAGTCCAGTCAATGACTGGCCCAAAAGGAGGTGTAGAGTACGTGAGCAGGAACCTAAGCGATTCCTTCAGAAACTTGTTCAGGGTGCTTAGTGTGTGAACCTTCTAAAAGTCCTGATGTCTAGGTGGTGAGCTAGGGGAGTGAGGGGGGAAGAAGGTCCCAATTTTCAGTTTTTTGCTTATATCTCTAAAACGGTGCGTCACAGAGGAAAATTTTCTTAGAATAAGTAAAAGGTCATAAACTTATCTACAACTTTTATACTATTCGTAGTTTTCGAAATCCCAGCTGTTTTTGAGTTACACGCTCCACAAATGTGGATATTTTCGAAAAAATTCATTTTACCTCACATTTTTCATCAAACATTTCTTCATATCGTCTAAAATATTCATCAAAGAAAGAAATTTATTTGAAAGAAGTTGTAAAGAATTTAATTTCATTTTAGAATACATTTACATATGCAAATTAATCTCGAACCAGTAAATATTTACAGCAATTTTAATTTTTTAGTAAAATGTCTTCCATTTTCAGAAAAAGCTGTTTTTATCTTATTACTGTCAGACTGCTTTTGTTTGAACAGATTGTGGAACTTGGACTTTGATTTATGTGCAGAGTTCCTAAAACAATTAGTTTAATGACTCTAACTTTTAGTGGTCATTCTTGCAGAATCACATGTTCATCCATGGCATCTTCGTCCTTAGTAGTGGATGGTTCTTGCTGAATGGGCTCTACATTGTCTTCATCGTAGAGATATAAGCGGAAAACCGAAAATTGGGACCTTCTCCCCCCCTTCCCCCCCTAGCTCACCACCTAGATGTCAGGACTTTTAGTATGTTCACACCCTAAGCACCCTGAACAAGTTTCTAAAGGAATCGCTACACCTCCTTCATTGACTGGAATAATAGTCGAGTTTTCGAGCCATCCACGAAACAGCCTGAAAAAATGTGCACATCCCTAATCGTATATCGCAGGAATATGTATTTTTTATTTATTTATTTTTATTTCATAATATTTTATTTGTTACAGATTTTTGTTTTTTTTTGGCTACCACACTAGGTTAATGCCCGTGTGTGGTAGTCATACATTTAATATTTATATAGGAATTTAAAAAAATATTCTATTGAAACAGATAATAAACATACTAATTAAAAAATACATAAAAGTAAGTGAAAAATAAATGAAAAAAATCATATTTTAAAGAAAAATAGAAATAAAAATGAAAATTTTAAAATACAGAAAGTAATAATAAAGATACAGCCTTACTAAAAAAAACCACAGCACGCCAGATAACCCGTGTTATTGCAGCAACATGAATAAAACAAAAATACACTAAAACACGATAACATTACTAATAAGATTTGGTCTTAAAACGTATTGTAAATCCGGCAACAGTGCATATTTAAGTACTAAATTGTTTGTTTTCCTTCATAACCGCTAGGTGGCGCGGCGGCGCGGCGCCTGCGCATTCGTTGTTCGCGGTCGAAAAAGACGCTGGAAGCGCGAAATGATTTTTGTGTGTGCAATATTACTTATGTGTCTAAATATGAATAATTTACTCTTATATTTATATCATTGATATATTTACCGTGTTTTTTGTGGTTTTTCATAAGTTTTAGTCAAGTTATAAAACAATAATCGTACTTTGAAAATTGAAGTGTCAAAAACTATTTTATATGATACATGAGAATTCAAATTTACATTTAAAGGTTTTATTTTACGATAATTTTATGAAAGTGGTGTTTTTTTTTAAATAATAATATCTAATACATGTGTGCCTAAATGCATCAAAGAAATTAACGTCTTTAGAGATGCAAGAAATCTGATATAAAAGACGGTATAATTTATAGGTTAGTTTTTTAGCAATAAAAAAAACTTTTATTGAAATAATAGATAATACATAATATAATCAACAAACAAGTCCTGCTAAGCCAATTGAATCGGCTTGTCAACAGGTGCTTATATTTTAGTTACATATTTATACATATTTAAAATTTACATCTTATATCTACAGATACAACATTTTTTCATACATATCAAAATCAATATAAATCTTTTTTTTCCGATAGCCAATTTTTCACCATATATTTAACCTTATTCATAGAATTACATTGCTTTATAGTGTCAGGTAATAAATTAAATATCTTCGGTATGATATATTCAAACGTTCTCTGTCCGTACTTATTGTTAAATTTCGGAACTATTAACCCGTCGTTACGCGTGAATCTAGTGCTGTATTTATGTTCTAATTTCTCTTTATGCTGCGGGGTAAATATATGTTGAATTATAATTTTGTGCCAAAGTATTGCCTTAACAGGTAAAATTTTGGCACTCTGAAACAGCAACGGTTTATTTTGTCTCTGTTTGAAAATATTAGGGACGACCAATAATTTTACAATTGCGTTTTGTACAACTTGCACTTGTTTCAGATTGGTTATAGAAGTATTTCCCCATATTGTTAATCCATATCTTATAATAGATTCTGCTAGTGACATATAAATTATTTTAAGTGTTTCAATTGATAGGAAAAAATTTAATGTGTACATTCTGCCAGCAATCGATCTGAGTCTTTTACAGGTTTTTTTTATATGTTTGTCCCATTTAAAAAAACAATCTACAGTAACACCAAGATACACGTATTCCGAAACTAATTCTAAGCTTTCACATTTACAATTAGTTGGAATATTTTTATGAATGCAATTAAAATTATGAGATATAATATTAGGATTAAATTGAAATTTGGCATTAGGTGATCTTATATGCATTACTTTAGTTTTTTTAGCATTTATTAATAGTCCTGCATCATGTGACCATTTACAGAGTTGATTAAAGTCAATTTGCATGAGTTCAATTGCAATTTTTAGATCTTTATGTGATATGACCAATGCCGTATCATCTGCGAATACAAAATGTTTCACAAAAGAGAAAAGTTTTTTCATTATGGTTACATAAATTATATATAGTGTAGGTCCTAATATGGAACCTTGTGGAACTCCTGCAGATACATTTTTTGTTATGATACTTGAAATTTTTTATTATTTTTTTATTGTATGCACGAGGAAAAAGTGAGGTGATATTTTATTTCCAAATTTATTACCTAAGGACTGTGTTTTTGAAATTTTGTTCTTTTTTTTATTTCTCTACATTTTAGTCAAAAAATTTTTGGTAAGAAATTTTTTTCCATTTATTTCCGAGTTTGAATCTTAAAATATGTCAGTTTTTGAAAACTAAACTGTATTTCAAATATACAAATCTAAATGCTAATTTTATCTAGTTTTCATAAATGGTATTTTTTTTACGACACCTTCAAAAATAAGAAATATATAGAACATTCAAAATACTATGGAAAAATTACAAATATCGTTCGGACATCAATGGTTAAAACAGAGATAAACTACCCTCTCAGGCCGTGGAAACCATGTGTATTTCTTTCAATGAACAAATTTTTAATTAGTAATGTTTTCACATCCGCGGCCGTTTGTCAATTGAATAAAATTTTCACTGGGTTTTTTAGTAAGGCTATAAGTGTTAAGAATTCATGTATTATGTACAAATATATAAATTAAAACATAAATACAATTAGGTGTAAAATTAAGAAAAAAAAAGTATACAATTTTAGAAAAATAGAAATAAAAATGGAAATAAAAATTTTGAGATGCAAAAATTAATAATTAAAATGTAGTGTTAAGAACTCGTGTAGATATTGTTTGAAGTACGCTAACATACCACCTACTTATTAAGTAATAGGCAAGGCGCGATGGATTTTAAAGTATCGCGTAATCAAGTCAGTGCCATAGAATAACTGCAGACAACCACGAAATGGCGACGATTGTTGTTGGTACTCGTTGTTACTGCTGATTTGTAAGTTGTTTTACGACGAGCAAATTAGATAAACAGAGATATTAGACTATTATAAAAAAGTGAAATTTACTTGGCGACAGCACTGCTTTTGTAACTTTATTTGATGGTCGCGATCGGGCCCGTACTCTAGTCAGCCTTTGTTATGTAACAGAAGCATTTGTAATTTTTTAAGGATTGCGAAATTATTTTGCGGCGTCATTTAAAATTAAACGAAAATAGTCAACGTATTTCGTTATTATTTTTAATTTAATTTATTAAATTGTCAAGAAAATGGTAAATTGCAAATGATATCCACATATCTAGGTAATGTGAGCCACATACGACTGTAAAATCACTTTAAAAGTAAAACAACGAAGAAAAACGTTGTGTATTCATGGTACACAACACATTTAACATTGAAATTTGTTTATTGCAGGTACCCATAAACAAAAAAACACCTACATATTTGACTTCCGAACAGATAACCGACCTTTGGAGATGATTCAACTTCGTACAGTTGTAGGATAACCAATTTTATATGTAAATATGTACATAAACATGAAAGGTCTCACAAATAACATGGTTTCGTAAAAAAATGGATAATCCACCTTCAAATTTTTAGGTACTGTATTCATTATATTTTATCCGGAAGGAACCTGCACCAAAGCTTGTAATTCGAAAAATCTGTTTTCCGGTTTCCCGATTTTCCTGAATAAAAGATAGATTAGGTTTAAGTCAGATTTTAAAATGTACACTAAGCTTCCATTTACTCGTTAAAACATTCATAAAAACGTAGCGCGACTCAAAATATAATAGCCATTATAAAACATTCCTAGTGCAGTTCCTACAAAATAAATCATCATCCTAAATTAGCCAACTAAAAATTACATGGCTAGGCTAATCAATGAACAAGCACGTTTACTTTTATTTTCCATAAACAAATGTTCCGGACTATGCCTTCAACCTTATAACTAGTGGCGGTTGACGGCTTATCTCATTGGGAGTGCAATCGGAGATAGAAAAAGAGATAGAAAACCTAACTTTACACAAGAAACTGTTCTTTTCGTTATTTGTTTTTGGGGTGTTATGCCGTGTTGCGCTACCTCCTTTTTTAGCCAACGTTTCGGACATCGTTGCAGTGTCCATCATCAGGGCAGATCCGGTAGATGTGTAATTTTTAGTCGTGAAGTGTGTGCTTATTTACTTCGAAGCGATACCGTGTCGCCAGCACCACTAACTTTCACCAGTACAAAATAATCGTGACAAGCAGTGGCGTCATCGCCGCGGAACGGAATAGAAAGTTCAATTTATGCTAGCCAGGGGCAAGTCCGTTTGCGAGATGCCGACGGAAGTGGCTCCATCTCTTAATGAAATCTAAAATTAGAAATCACAATGGTAAGAATTGTTCGTTTTAAACAATTTAATATTCGAATGTTATAATACGTTATGAATATTCTAATCAAATAGACCCACATGTGAACAAATAACGATACTCAAGAAATAGGAAGAAGGCCGATTTCAAAACAAGATGGGATAAAACCGACAATTACTGTAATTATGTTGTAAGGGCGATTTTACGTTGGGCGTCATTTTGTAAGGGCGATTTACGTTGGGCGCCATTTTGTAAGGGAGATTCTTACTAGTATCTTCCATAAAATATAGCATACTTATTAAATGATGCTATGTGATGATGTATAAAGGAAATTTGTTACAACTAAAACCCAGAGAATGAGATATTGAATTTATTAATTAACAAACAAGCATAATTTAAAAATAAATTGAATGAATCTACAGGGCGTGTCATTCTCCCGAAGGGACAATGATATGTAATTTCTGATATTAATAAAGGTAGGTAGTTAAAGTTACTTATATACGAAAATGGTAAAGGTTGAGCGCCATCTTATTTATAGGTGAATAAGAAAACCATTGAAATTAAAGATAAACCATGATGTTAGTTAATGAAGCTAAATCTACGTTACGTGAAGAATCGTTGAAGGTGAAATCCATTGTCTGAAGAAGAAAATTATCGTCTGAAGAAAGAAACTCTAGGTCCGGCAACCAAACGCCATCTTCCGTCCGCAGGGGGGTGTTGCTCCAGTAGTCTCCCAAAACCAAACTGCCGGGTGAAGCCGTCAATGCCCCCTAGCACCTAGCAAGCGTTCGCTGGTCACATGGTCAGTCGCAGCTAGTGATGTGCATGCAACAAAGTGTAGGGATGGGGAACGAATCGCTACATTACCCCCTCCCCAAAAAGAACATTTCCAGCAGGAAATGTAGGCCCTCCTGGCGCCTAGTACACAGCAACAGGAACATTGATGAGGTTCCACTTCTATAAATGATCAGGAGGAGAAGCCATCAACAACCCTTGAGACCAGGTTAAAGAGGTATCCATCCCGAATGCTGCATGTGTTGATGCTGAACAATGTGCGTTGGAGCTCGTTCTCTTGACTAGTAGAGGTCCATGAAATGTAAGACTGCAATATGTAGAAGCAGATCAATGTAAGTTGGAGTTCCATCTTGTAAGAATGCAAAATGAGAAGTAGTCCATTTCTTGATGAAGAAGACCATTACTTGATGAGGAAGTCCATTTCTTGATGAAGAAGACCAATATTGAAGAGAAAGTCCATTTCTTGATGAAGAAACCCAAAACTTGACGAGGAAGTCCATTTCTTGCTGAAGAAGACCAATACTGAAGAGAAAGTCCATTTCTTGATGAAGAAACCAATACTTGATGCGAAAGTCCATTTCTTGATGAAGAAACCCAAATGTGACAGGCTGAACCACCAGAATGTTGAGAAACTGTATGACGAGTCCAATCTTCCTGATGTTCTCTACATCTACGACTGCCTAATTATGGTTTATCAGCAAGGAATTGAACAAATTAAGAAAAACATTGTTATTCACCATTAAAGCAAATTTAAGGCGCTTCCTACCCTTCTAAAGAAAAGTTTCCAAATACGAGAAAACTATCAAACATTTGTCCTCAACAAATGAGAAACGCTAGCCAGCGATAAAGTGCAGAATTCAAAATAGATTTATGTCAATAAAAAAATATTTTTTTTTTTTTTGAAAAATCGAGCCTATCCCAGACTATATATTATGACCAGAAAATTTTCAATTATTTATCAAATAGGTAATTAAACAAATTTAGGCATACAAAACCTTATCAATCCCGAATATATGAGAAACGAATTCACAAAGAATATTACTACGTAAAATTAAACCGAAGTTATCAATCTACCGATAATTGTTTAAAATTATAAGTTTGGCAAATTAATCTTTTAATTCATATGTAAAAGCTCGTCAAGCAATTTCCCTAAGATAGGGGAAGTGCTTAAGAAGATGAACACGAAAAACACATAAAATAAAAATTGCTCAGATAATCACCCAACTAAACGATCATAAAATATGACGTCAAGTACTGTATTAAAATAATTATCCCGAACGATAATGTACTTCGTAAAACTATAATCCATATATAAAATTTATATCAAATTAATTATCTGAACAAAGTAAAACGACTGTTTAACAACACAATCTGCCCAACATGATCATATAAATCCTCAGAATGAGAATGAAAACCGGAAAAATCCCAGAACATCAAATCTGAAGAAAAAAAATTCCCGAGAAAATATAAATGTTATAAAAACCCCAAAGTGTCTATTACCGAATAAAACAACTGATGTCCAAATGTCATTTGAACAAACTTCCCATATAAATCCTCATAATGAGATGGAAAAACCCCGGAAAACTTCCAAATATAACGAAACCGTTATGACGTCTTCAACGATTGACGTAATAATAATGGCAAATAGAAAAGGACCACAGGCCTCCCACCACTACAGGCAAATCATCTGTATTAGTAGGTCCCCTGTCTTCCTGCGATTGAAAAGGAAAGGAAAAACCCAAATCCATTTCCGCGAAACGATTTTTAAAAAAAAATCGCGTCCGAGAACTCAGAGGTAACTATACATAGAACTCGAGACTAACTACTCACGAACTCAGAGGTATTAAACATGGAAGGCTCGTAATTATTCGCATAACGCTTTCAAAATGCCGAAACATTCCCACCGAAAGGAAAGTTATGAATGTAAAAACCCGAAATTAGAAACAAAAAACATCACATGGACGCCACGAAAGGACAGACAGAACAAAACAAAACAACCATTCGAAGTTCATAATCGTGTTCATCTATATGAACGTCGAATGTGTGTTTCTAAGAAAGAATAACCTCCCTCTTTGTGCCGGACAAAGTGAAACGATGCTCCTTCAGTACAAACCTAACCACAAATGAAGTGAAACCGTTCCAAAAAAAAAAATTGCAAGCCGAAGTAAGGAATGAAATAATCCCGAAATATGATGTAACATCAAACACCAAAGTCAGATCTAATATCCATAATAGAAACCGACTAATATATTTTATTAACCACTTAACGCTGCATAATTATCATACAAATCCAACATAACAGTTGATATAATAATGTTGAAACAACAACAACAATAAAAAAAAAATGTGTTCCCGCAAAAAATAAAAAACTGAAAAATTAAATTGACTTATGCCATTAATTAACCGAAGTATGTTCGAAGACAAAACGGAGATATATCGATCCTTCAGCTTCTATAAATATTTGTATAAAATTCCGAATAAAATTTATAGCAAACAACAATGCTGTAACAAACTTCCATATACATCCAACATAACCGTTGATGAATGTTTAACAATAGCCAAACTTGAGTTGCCAAAGAAGACTAATTAAAGAGATAAGTGTACAAACTTATTATAATATCTATGAATACCTGAAAATGTTCCTAAAAGAAAAAATTGTAATGAATGATTTGAGTATAAATCACTTCCAAGGTCGGTATATTGTGTTTCCGAATCGAAAAAAATATTTATTATTTGAAATAAAGTAACTGGTTTAAAATAAATTAAATATTGAATCCCAATAAAGTATCTCTAAGTATTAGAAAATAATTATTATTTCATAACAGCCGTATTTAATTTATAAAGATTATTTAGTATTCCAAGTAAGCAAAGACTCGAACCAAAACTGCGTTACGAACGAAGAATTTTTATGGTGTATGAATATATTAAACTGATGCGCGCCGCCCAGATGTCGTTAAATGCGATAAATAATTTTAATAGCAAATGCACTAACCAAAGGCTGTGTATAAAGGATAAAATCACTTTTATTAAGTTAAATAATAACATTCAAATAAACCGAAATGATAATTAAACATTATAAATTTACTAAAGACAAAATAACGATATCCACCGACATTTGATTGACAATACAAATCCCAAAAGGCGTACAATCAAACGAGTAAAAAAACCGTTAAAGCGTCTGAGGAACTAACCGCTACATAATAATTACATATTAATCGTTATTATTTATTTGAAACCGCTAAGCTTGAAATAATTATAATCGAGAACGGTGAAATATTGAGAAAAAATATTCAAATTTAATAAAATTTAAAAAACAACTGAATTTAATACTAACCATTTAAGTAAAATTCAAAAATATTGCATAAAATTTTTGGAAAAACTAACTAACTAACCATCACGCCGTTTCCCCGCAGGGGTAGGCAGAGAGGACGGACCGCCAAACAACTCGGTCTTGGCACACACTCTTTGCCTCACTCACATTCATACATCGTCTCATACATTCTCTTCTATTATTCTGACTTTTGACATGACCCAATTTTTGAAAAAATTTTTGGAAAACCCCGAAAATTGAGCTTAATGTTTTAGAAAAGAGAAGGTAAATTATTTATTAATTGATACGCCCAAAATAACTACTTGCAAAACAAATAATTGTACACCGAGAAATTTAAATAAATGATATTCCATCAAGGTACAATAAAATTAATTTGATACTAAATTCATGAATCATAAAGTTATTCAAAACAACATAATAATTAAAATGAATTTATATGACTACCCAATTATAAACCCCGTCAGATTTAAAGAAAACGATGTAAGATGAACAGCTATAAAACCATCATTATCAGTTCTTCCCTGTAAGAACTAACATAAGAGCTTGTGAAGTAATCCATCAAAGGTTAGATAATTCCTACAAATTATTATGCCAAAGAAGCTATTAAAATTATCAAGTGTTTGCAAAGGTCGATAACCTTAATACTGCCAGGAAGCCAAATTATAGAAGAAAATAACCCAATTAATCGCGTACTAACAAAATTAACTCACGAATATTAAGAATTTAATTATGATTTAAATTAAATTAAGGCAATTTTAATCAAGATACATGAGCTCTTGCATATTGAAAAGAATCGACAATAATTCAACATGAATTGACTGTGACAAGATGCCAATAAAATTCACCAAAATAATTAACAATTAAAGTTACTGAATGATTCCAAGGAAAGTTAACAAAAATTATTTACAAAATATTTCCGTAAAATCAAACAACAACTCAACCGAAAATAAGATAAGAATTTGAAAGACCTCTTATCCATGAAGAACTGTTAAACTGGACTCGGCAATTCCATTGAATAGAGGACGTCTCTCATATCCAACAGTCATTTGAGGAAGGCCAGCAATTCGCAATTCTGAAATGCATGATTTGACATATTTGAAATGAAGCAACAATAAAATTTCCAAAACACAGGAAAATAATTCCTAGATAAAGATGTAAATCATTTCAGTGTGACAATTTTGCAAATTATTAACGCGTGGACAATAAAATTTACAAACCCCATTTGAAATTAGTGCCCATCCAACTTAAGAATAATTAAATATGAAGGTTAAATTTAAAACCCCTTGAAAACCTCGTTACTAGATAAATTCAAAACTAATAGGAAGATAATTATCAACCACATAATATAACATAAATGAATCAACATGGAAGTCCATAAATAAATCTGAAAAAAAAAATTATTACTGACATAGATCCCCCGTCTCTCATAATAAAAATGTTGAGCAGCATAACGTTCAAAAGCAAATCTTATGAATCAGATGTTGCAATAAGAAATATGAAACGATATTGTAATAACATCGCATTATAAAGGAAAAATATTCACTCCAGAGATATAATATAAAATTGAAATACACTTACGTAGTGGGACGCGTGCCATTATGACCGTAGGTACATATTTATTCCGATCGAAAACAAGAAAGTACAGTGTACATAATGTGCCGAGCTACCGTGATAGCAAATATTATTATTAACCTGTAACATTATTAGAAAGGTAAACCAACCAACATTTATGTGCGAATTAAGGATAACCGCAATTATATCTTGAAACAAAAGAATATGAAGGTAACGTTGAATAATTTAAGGCATGATTTGGGAACACATGATGCAAAATTATATAATGAATAAAGTATTCTTGTGAACGGTAACACTTATTACAAAACAACAAAAATTGAGTTTGGTAGTGAGAAACGATGGGAATTAAAGTAATCAGGACATTATAATAATAAAATATAACACACTCACCCAGCGAACGGCAGATGCGCTGGAACCTAAAGGTCCCAACTTCAGAGTCATATCAAAGAAAAAATTCCTACCCAGTGAAAAAAATATACGAAACCGAAATTACAGAGGATAATTACCACGTTGCGCGCCATTTTGTAAGGGCGATTTTACGTTGGGCGTCATTTTGTAAGGGCGATTTACGTTGGGCGCCATTTTGTAAGGGAGATTCTTACTAGTATCTTCCATAAAATATAGCATACTTATTAAATGATGCTATGTGATGATGTATAAAGGAAATTTGTTACAACTAAAACCCAGAGCATGAGATATTGAATTTATTAATTAACAAACAAGCATAATTTAAAAATAAATTGAATGAATCTACAGGGCGTGTCATTCTCCCGAAGGGACAATGATATGTAATTTCTGATATTAATAAAGGTAGGTAGTTAAAGTTACTTATATACGAAAATGGTAAAGGTTGAGCGCCATCTTATTTATAGGTGAATAAGAAAACCATTGAAATTAAAGATAAACCATGATGTTAGTTAATGAAGCTAAATCTACGTTACGTGAAGAATCGTTGAAGGTGAAATCCATTGTCTGAAGAAGAAAATTATCGTCTGAAGAAAGAAACTCTAGGTCCGGCAACCAAACGCCATCTTCCGTCCGCAGGGGGGTGTTGCTCCAGTAGTCTCCCAAAACCAAACTGCCGGGTGAAGCCGTCAATGCCCCCTAGCAAGCGTTCGCTGGTCACATGGTCAGTCGCAGCTAGTGATGTGCATGCAACAAAGTGTAGGGATGGGGAACGAATCGCTACAATGTAAACCATCAAAGAAGATTTTTTTCTTTGGTTTTCTTGTGCACGTCAGTGAGAGGAAAGAATTTCGAGAAGCAAAAACTCTGAAACCCATTCAATAGATACAAGTGCGTTGAGTTGTTGTCGTTGTGGAATTAGTAACCTAAAATCAGTAACTACTTCAAGAGTACGCATTTAACAATTTCTATTTTTTCAACAACCATTTTTAAATCTTGTGATGAAAGAGAAAGGGGCATTTTGGCCTGGAGCTCTGTATGCCAGAATATCAAAAGTCAAAAAGTATTTAAATACAACCCCGTACATCAACGAAGAAATATTGTTGGTTTCAATAGGGATTGAGAAATCTGACAAATCTGAAGTTTTAAAAAGAATATTAATTTGTTTGATTTAAGATTTATTTAATTAAAAAATCTTATCTTTTGTTTGAGTGGTGTTTAGGAAAATACTGGTAGATTTTTGTTTAATCTATCACAATAAATCGCTTCACACTAGAATTTTTATATTGCTGACCCTCGGTTCATCCCAAAAATGCTCAGCTTTGGCTGATTTTGTCAACTACCAACTACATGTCGAATTTGTCTTGAAATATATTTAAAAAAAATCTAACACAACTTTCTAACGAAAATAAGTAAAATTAAATGCCAAAATAAAATAAATTGTATTGATTGTATCGCGAATATTTATTTATCATTTTTAGAGGAAACCGGTCCAAGAAAACATGGGAAAAATTAGGAAGAAAAAAGGACCTCAAAATACATGTCGAGGAAAAAATCTGGTAATTGATTTTTTCAAAATACTATTCCGTTGTAATAACAAATAGCATAGGTGCTGCGCACTTAGGCAGCTAGTAGATTATCGATGTTTGCAGGTCTACCGCTCTGGCACCCTAGTATGTTTTGTATGATCCTCAGAAATATGACGGAAGGACCCAAAGGTGCTTTGGGATTTGGGAATCATTTCGGACTCGCTCTTGGGCAGTTCGAGTATCATTCGGCCGGGTGGAATTGTTAGCACTGAATTTGAATGGCGAGCAGCTACTAAAATTGTAACAAAATATAATAACCCTAAACCTTTGGAAAAATCCAGCAACCAATAATTTTAATTTCCGATACTTACTCATCTTTCACTTTCAGAACATTCCTCCAATTTGCATAATAAAAGCAAAATACGTACTTAGATTGCATACAATATATATCTGGTTACAGTCATTCTTAATCAATCCTTATGGTGTAACTCAAATGACAAATGGTCTACATTTTTAATCAGAAAGACCCGATCGAGTGCAGCTATAACTGTCGCTTTCATATCGAAACAACTTTAACTGAACCATATCAGTTACATACATACCTAGTAGCACGTACTGACTCCAAATGACCCAGTTATTACACGACAAGTCTAGGCTCTAGGCGACTCAATATCTGCAATTATTGAGCATGATTCTTGTTTTTGAAATTCAGAAAACTACATCCAGGCAATAAATTTAAACTATATTTCTGGATATCCACTGAACAGTGGAGGTTATCCACCACTTACCCGCCCTGGTATAAGTAACTGATGGTTACTCCTTCAAGGCTCACGCAAGATTCTAATTTTTTTTTGTATCATATTTGTATTTTTTTTTTCATATCCACTGAACAAAAGATATTCTGACTCGTAATATGGTTCGATGATCTGTGAACAGTGGGGAGGAGTTTCGATGATTTGTGAACAATAGAGAAACTAGCCTCTACTGGCCCGAGATAAAAACAATGATTTAAAAAATATTTACATTTTCATTTATTAAAGCCAAGGATACAAGACATTCTGGCTAAAATATGATTCTATGTCCCGGATAATTCCACGCGAGGCCTTTGACTCCTCTCAGGTGCAGAAATAACTTATCAATGGTGATGCCCCTGGGAAGACTCACTAGGCTAATTAAGTGCCTCACAGGAAATGTGGATATTTTCTCCATGTCCTACAATGAATTTAAGCGTGAATTATTATTTAAGCTTTAACTGTGTGTAGCTACATGTGAATGAAGCAAAGAGTGTGTGCCAAGACTGATTTATTTGGCGGTCCGTTTTCTCTGCCTACCCCTGCGGAAAATGGCGTCATGGTTAGTTGGTTAGTTACCTACCTGTAAACTTATTAATGTATTTATTACGACTTTTGGTTATTTTCTTTACAGCTTTTAAAATTTCATTGTTTTTGCAAATAAATAAATAAATCTCAGAACAAGCAATCATCGTAATAAGACTAATAAGTGTCTACATTTCATACCATGCTTTTCGTTCATTTAACAGAGGGTGGAAAAACTCAATAATTTTGTTAGAGCAGGAACTGGACAGTAAAAAACTCAACAAAGTAAATAAACGCATAATTCATTTTGTATTAATTTAATTTCACTCGTCACAAAAGAGGGTTAAATTAAATTATATGAAAATATTCTTACGTACCATGAGTGGCCGGGACGAGTCATCGCTACAGGAGATTGGAAAACATTCTTGTCCAGGCCGTCGCCCAGTGGGAGGACGCGCCCCTACATCACAGATTGAAAATTTCCCTCAAGCCACCGTACTACAAGTAGGTATTCAATGTGTTTATCTTTTATATTTTATATTCAATTTCATATCGTGTAATTTATTTAGATGTCACACGTTCGTCACTCTTGGACACTCTGATCCCCAGCTTCCTACCCACCCCTCATACCTTTTCCTTCCCAGACCTCCCTCCCCCCACACCCCATCATAAAAATATTTAATAAAAATCATGACAACACAAACAACAAAAATCAACAGCATTACAGCGGCGAGTAGTAGGCGACCCCGGCGCAGGCCAAAAATGTTGGTGAATTACACCAACATTCGCGGCCTGCATACCAATTTAAACTCCCACCACCACCTTTTTTCTCAACGCCCCAACCTACTATTCCTGTCTGAAACGCAGATAGCCGAGCCTGTAGACGCCTCCTATCTGGACTTCCCGGGCTTCACCCTCGCAAGCAAGTTCAGACCTAAAGGAGGTGTCTGTCTCTATAGTCGAGCTGACGTCAACTGTGTGCGACTGTTGAATCTGGAAAACTCCAGATTCGACGTAATGTGGGTACGCGTCAATCTTGCCAGTACGGTAAGATTCTACGCGTGTTTATACCGCTCACCGAACCTTAGCGAATCAGACACGTCCGAGCTCTTCAAACATTTAAGCGACACTATTGATGACCTCTTGCCCCGCTACCCTATGGCAGAGTTTGTGGTCCTGGGGGACTTCAATGTTCATAACGAACCTTGGTTGAAGTTCTTAGGATCAACAGACTCGGCTGGACGCCAAGCGGAATCCTTTGCCCTTTGCTACGGATTGGAGCAAATGTTTCCGGAGCCTACAAGGGTTCCTGATGTCCAGACTCACCGTTCCAATCTCTTAGACCTATTTTTAACTACTGTTCTACACGGTTACAGTATTGAAGTCACAGCGCCTTTAGGATCGTCCGACCACTGCCTGGTGACGACATAAATCCCTGTAAACTTCAGACCACCAAAAGAGAGGCTGAAGAGAAAAGTGTGGCACTATAGGTCAGCAGATTGGTTCGGTCTGCGGGCACATTTTAATGCTTTCCCGTGGTCAGCTGTCTGTTTTTGGACTTCGGATCCCTCAAGATGTGCCCAGGAAATTGGTGAGGTCATCACATCCGCGATGGATGGCTTCATCCAATCTACTGTTAAGGAAACTGGTGTAGGCTCAAAGCCGTGGTTCAGTCGACAATGCGCTGAAGCAGTGCGACGAAAAAACGCGGCTTACCGAGCCTACAACACATCTAGAACATCCGAAGACAGAACAGCTTACAAAAAAATGGCAAAGGAAACCAAGAGAATCATAAATAGGTCAAAATTCGAGCACGATTAGCAGATCAGCAGAAAGCTGACTGCATGCCCGCATGGCAGCAGGCAATTCTGGTCGCTTGCGGGCTCAATAGGTCGCAATTTCTGCAAATCCAGTCTGCCACCTCTTACCAGACCTGACGGCTCACTAGCAAACACCGCCACCGAAAAGGCTAACTTACTAGGTAAAATGTTTGCGGATAACTCAACCCTCGATGACCAAGGTGCTGTCCCGACGTCGGTTCCTCACTGCGGTTTTCGTATGAAAAAGCTGAGGATCCGGCATCGGGAAGTACTCCATGTTTTACGAGGGCTTGATGTTAATAAAGCTAGTGGGCCTGACGGAATACCTGACCTGGTACTGCAAAGGTGCGCTGCAGAAATAGCTCCAATTTTGCAGCTTTTTAAACTGTCCCTGAAGACTGGCTCTGTGCCCTCTGGTTAGAAAAAAGCGGTTATCCATCCTATTCCAAAGAAGGGTGACCGCTCCAACCCGGCCAACTACCGCCCCATAGCGATCACATCAGTTCTGTCTAAGGTGATGGAACGTGTGATCAACGACAAACTGCTCACATACCTCGAGAAGAACAAAATTATTAACGACCGTCAATACGGATTCCGGCGGAACCACTCGTGCGGTGATCTTCTCGCGTATGTGACGCATGTTTGGGGGCGATGCCTGGAACGTTTCGGTGAGACCCAAACGGTTGCACTGGACATATCCAAGGCCTTTGACCGGGTTTGGCACCGAGGACTTGTCAACAAACTGCATTCTTACGGACTTCCCGCATCCTTGTGTACGTGGATTGCCGACTTCTTGAGGGAGAGGTCGATTCAGACGGTAGTCGATGGTTTCACCTCTTCCTCTCACTCGATAAATGCTGGCGTCCCGCAGGGATCGGTTCTATCTCCAACTCTGTTTTTGTTGCACATCAACGACCTTTTGTCATGTGCACCAATTCACTGTTACGCGGATGACAGTACAGTTCATGATAGCTTTTTGTTTGACAAGCCCCCAAAGGGCTCACAAACTCCAACAGCTCGTAAGGCTTTGAAGCAAAGAATGGACGGTTACCTCGAGAGTGTTTTCTCTTGGGGTAAAAATAATCTCGTTGAATTTAATGTTTCAAAGACCCAATCTTGTCTGATTACGTCTAAAAGGGATCGCAATGAAAATCTAGTCTCTTTCAACGGAAGCAATCTTCCGAACAGGCCCTCCATTGATATGCTTGGTGTAACCCTAAGTGACCAGCTCAGGTATGGAGGCTCCATCGAAGCCAGAGTAAAGTTAGCCTCCCAAAAACTGGGCGTACTGTACAGGGCCCGCAGATACTTTAATAGTACACAACTGCTAACCCTGTACAAATCGCAAGTGCGCCCCACGGTTGAATTTGGCAGCCACCTCTGGTCTGGAGCTCCAAAATACCTGAAAAATACCCTCGACTCTGTGCAGAAACGGGCGGTCCGTTTGATAGATTCCCCCATCTTAACAGACGGATTGCAATCTTTAGAGCACAGGCGTCGGGTGGGAATGCTATCCTTGTTCTACCGGTATTACAATGGAAGATGCTCCGAGGAACTAGCATCATTGATTCCTTCGGCACCGGTGCATAGTCGGGAAACACGCCAAACGCGTGCCCAACATTTGTACACAGTTGACATTTGTCACATGAGAACGGGTCGTTTCTTCGACTCGTTCTTGTGTTCAACAGCTCGGCTGTGGAATGATTTGCCGGCTTCTGTGTTTCCTCCTTCCTACAACATGGGTCTCTTCAAGACCAATGTTCATTCCTTCCTCTCCTCAAAAAGACCCTCCACACAGCATCCCAGATGACATAGGCCCTGAGGGAAATTATTTTCCTCAGGGCCTCCTGTGTGGAGTTAATGTAAAAAAAAAAAAAAGATGTATGCTTTTATATGGCAGAAAGAGCAATGCACCAACCGCTCTATTGAACTGAAATAAACTAATATAACTAATTAATTAACCATCGCGCGTTTCTCCGCGGGTAGGCTGTGAGGACCGCCAAACAATTCGGTCTTGGCACACACTCTTTGCCTCTTTCACATTCATACGTCTCATACGGTGATCGGACAAGTCAGAATGAAACCAATTCAGAACCTCCTTTGAAAAATCATTAAAAGTTATGAAAAAATGGTTCCATGCCAACTCAGAATGAAACCAACTCAGAAACACCTCAGAAAGGTAATTAAAAGGTATGAAAAAATAATTTTGAAATAGCAAATTGGTTAAATAGGTTACGTTAGGTATGGAACCGTCTCATACATAATCTTCTATTATTCTGACTCTTCACACGATCAAGTGAATTAGATACTTGAGTCGGGCCATGTCTTCCTCGGGCTTCGCCGACTTCTTCTACCATTCACATTTGCGTAATATATTCTCCTTACACTCCTTCCTTACTTCATTCGCTCTACATGCCCAAACCATCTGAGGGTACCTTTCATAATCTTACTCATTACGCTTACATCAGCCTTGCATACTTTGCGGATCCCAATATTTCTCTCACGATCATATATGGTTTTCCCACACGTAGGTCGTAGGTAAACCTCAGGGATCTCATTTGAACAGCATTCAGTCTACTTTCATCCTTCCTCTGCCAGTTCCACGCCTCACTGCCGGTTCCATGATAACTCAGAACTCAACACCTATTTGAAAAAAAAAATTGAAAAATATCCCATAATCTAACCTAATCAATTTAACCATTTTTTTTAAATATATTTATTTCATCACTTTTAATGCCTTTTCAAAGGAGGTGTAGAGTTGAATTCGTTCTGAGTTGTCCGGTCACCCTCATTACCATATCAGTGAGGCATGGAACTGGCAGAGAAAGGATGTGGGTAGACAAACATTTTTATTATTATTATCCGTTAAAAAAAAAACTTTTAAACAACAACAAAATCTTACTCCTACTACTGCAAAAAATCTAGTTAAATTACGAATTCAACATAATATTATGAAATACACCGAATTCCCGCAGGACATTCATTATCAACGACGCGGGGGTCTAAAAAAAACGCAGGATATAATTATACATATATTATACTTGTTGCTAAACTAAACTAATTTGAAGTCATCACATTTTGCGAACACGTGTTGAGTTGAATAATAAAATAATAAACCCCAGGTAAACACGCCGGTCTATAGATCATAGATAATAATAACTAATAAACAATAATTATTACTTGGCTCGATAAACACTACTACGCTGTCTTTGCATTCAAGGAAAAAGGGTCAGCAAAGGTCAAATGCAGATGGTACATAAAGATAATGGGTTTGTTTTTTATGCAAATGAACAAAACAATATAATTTACCTGTATTTTACAAAGCAGGTATTATAGTTCTGCATTTTTCCACAATTAACATATCTTTTCTTAACCCGTTTAATCACAGGAGGCTACATTTGACCCAACTCACATAGATCTCATAGAAATCGTTGTCTCCCTTACAAACATGGTGAGAAATATGAACGGAACAGTATTGGAAAGAAAAAACAACACGCTGTATATTCAAATCTAAAAGTTAACCACAAAATAATTAAAATGTAAACCTTTATGAAACCAAAGTTTCCGACCGCAATTTGAAAAAAAATTATGAAACTATGAGATTTCTTAAGAATTATTTTTACATGAAACGACAAAAAAGAAAGGTGACGATAACGTTTATAATTCATTTGTCTAATAAAATATATGTGTTTATATTTTTTTCGTAATCAGTTATCAGTTATCGGTAATTTTATTTAGAACTAGCAGTTAAAAACCCGCTCCGCAGGTTTTTGCTGTTAGGCCCTGCGGGCGGCTTATACTTCCCCTCCCCGCTCTTAAGTTCCCCTTCTACCCCTCCCCTTCGCACCCTACCGAGTTCCCCTTTTCCCCTTCCCCCTCCCCCTTTCCCTCCTCCAACCCCCCCCCCCCTCCCCCAACTCCTCCACCGTCCCCCTTCCCACATCCCTACCCCCTCCCCCCCTCCCCACTCCACCCTCCCCACTCCACCCTCCCCCTCACCACTCTACCCTCTCGCTCCCCCTACCCACTCGTACCTACAAATCCCCAAATTTGAATTGCAATCGGATGAAAGGTTTAGCAATGCATAATATATGCCAGAGCTCACTATTGTATACAGAAACCATCGCGGGCATGCACACATCAAATCCCCAAAGTTTCATCGCAATTGGATGAACGGTTTAGCAATGCGTAATTTCATGATGCCAGGCCTCACTATTGTATACAGAAACCATCGCGGGCATGCGCACATAAAATCCCCAAAGTTTCATCGCAATCGGATGAATGGTTTAGCAACGCATAACGGACATACATACATATTTACAAACATTTTTGATTTTTATATACAGATAAATAAGAAAAGTGAGCAAAATTTTGATTGCAAACTTTAAAACTTACATAAAATTTTGAAAACGTATTTCATCACCTTTCAAAAACAATTTTTAGTTTTCTAGTACGTTCACAAATTTTCCATTTTTTTGATTTTATTGCAAAGCGGAAATATTTTTATCTTCCGACAAAATATGCCCGATTTTTGAAGGATTGTATTATTACATCAATACTGTGTATTAGTATTATGTAGGTACAGAGATCAAAAGTAAAATTCAATGGCATTAGATCAAAAGTTAGTTTTTTTAATATCAAGGCCTAAGCTGGGATACTATTTGTGTGAGAGTCTTTATGTCGTTCGAATGCATTTTAAAACTACAGTGGTTTTGGGGTGGAGAAATCAAATCCATAAACAAAATGTGTTATAAATATTTGATCTCAATCGCATGGAATATGATACACTTGCAAAAAAACAGAAAACACTCAGAGCGTTTTCCATAATTAACCGTTTGAAATTTACCATTGTTAAGTCATTGAAATAAACCTATGTAAATAAACCTGTAATTAATTGAGAAAGTCTTATAAACGTGTAAATCTTCAAGTCTTCAATGTTTGCTTCAAAACTTGATTTGTGAGGGTCTTGATTTCATCAAGCAATTTATTTCCCTATCTATCCAATTCAATCTTTCAAATAAATCCCAGAATTACATTGAAAAATCACATGAATTAGTATTAATTCCTCAATGTAACGGGATGATAGGTGTGCGCATTAATTATCTCTAAAGATTGAAATAACATTTTTTTCTCACTGTGCCTATAAAGAGTGTCAGTGAGCCGGCAGACGAAGTGTTGAAAACTGTAAATTTAACGCATCAATCTAACCTAACAATAACTTAACTTTCGTACCTGTGTAATTTAGAAAATTCAATTATATTAGGTTTGTAGTGGTATTCCTAATGATAGCGTTCAATATGATATTATGAAGTTGTTGCATCCGAAACTGCTTACGAATTACAGCTTCAGATGCACTTGGAAATGGACTTTAAATACTAAACAATGAGACGAAACGAAACGGTGTTTGCTGGAATTGGGTGAAAATATGTGTAGGGTAAAACAAAGGATACAAGGAAGAAGGACAACCAATCACTTACATATGCGAAGGTGCACACAACACAATCACAAAGATAGTTTATTTAGTTTGTTAATTATCGCCACAACCACTCAAATATGTATAAACGATCTTGATAAGGTCAAAAACCTTCTTTTAGTTCAGAAACGATATTATAAACACGAAGAATATCAACAAAACTGGTTCCAATGTAGTCCCAAATCTTCTTCTGTTTTTCAGAAAACAAATGCACTCGAAATCACTCTTGTCATTGTTCAAAATTCAAAACGCTTTTCCAGCAAGGTGATGTGGTTAGGGAGGATAGGTACTGGATAAATGACATCACGGTAGGAACTATGCATATTACCTATTATTTCAAAACCAAACAAGATGATTTAACATTTTTCCTAGATAGCAATCGACGACATACCTATATTAATGCGTAGGAATTCTACGCATACCATTTATCTCTCTTCCCGACTTTCCTGTAGGCATAATGAATTATGCCCACCGTATTAAATCACTTGGTTCATAACATAATACAAATCAATGCAAACGCAAACCATTATACCCAATAGCACGTGTTTACCTAAAAAATTTCTCTCATAATTCACATCATATCATATATAACAACTAATTTTGAATGTATTCAGCACACTTTGGAAAATGAGCACAGAATATGAAGGAAAATCTGCTTTGCAAGAAAGTGCCTACACCGATTTCGTTACTATAGTAGGTATGCACGGTGTCCGGAAACTACAGTCCAAGCGGGAAATTTGTGAATCTACATCTCATTTTCCAAAGCGTGCTAAACACAATCAAAATTAGTTGTTTTGACATGGTGGGAATTATGTGAGAAAACTTTCAAGTAAAAGTGTTCATTTAAAGCCCCGTCTCCTGCGACCTCCGACATGAACATTTGCTTAAACATTCGCTTGATTTTGACTATAAACTTTGTCAATGGGGGCGCGGTATTGAACAATTCTTCTTTGGAGATGCACTGTTCATGCTTTCTGTGGGCGATGGAAAACATTCACCTCCCGGGTGAAGTGGGGAAGAAAGGCGGAGGGGATTAGATCATTTTTACAGCAGCCGCGCGAAGCGGTCAGCTACGGAGAATAAATCGAACGAGTTATGTCAACTGCGCGAGCCTAATAATTATGTGTTTAATAAATTGTAAATATATACTGTGGTAATGTATGATTATTTCTATTGTGAACTCAGGTGTAAAGAAAGTCTATTAATTTATATGTAGAGGGCCCGTTAACCTATGTAACAATTTATGATAATACTGTTGTTTTGAAATTCTTAAATGGGACATTTAGGTCTTGTACGAATGGTAGTATCCAGAAATATTAATGTAATGCCAATTCGTGTTTCTTGTGAATTTTTTCTTGCACGTGTGGTATAATAAAACTCAGTTCCTCAAAATCAGTTTCAGAGACATGGAAGAAATTTTTTAATTCCTGATAAATACATATCTAATAAAATTACGAGGAGGTACGGTCTAACTTAAAATCTGCGTTTTTTGATACTTACATGTAACAACTACAATCTTATTTAAAACTTAAAAAATATCTTCCACATCAGAACTTGACGTTTTTTGAACGTAATTATTTACGCAGACGAAATTTTTAAATGGTTCATTTAGGTAGTGTAATAATCGATATTAGCCAGAAATATTTCCTGATAAATAAATATCTATTAAAATATCTATGAAATCAGTGTTTTCTCCCCGATGTAGCATCTCTTCTTCATCAGAACTCTTTTTGACATTTAAGAAAACGTCAAAAGTCAAGTGTTCAGTGCGTACGCGTAGATACGTCCTCACCGCAGACCACTAGCCAAATTGAGTGTGGCGGTGTGGCCACACCCACTTCGTTCCAATGTTTCAACCAAGTTTCAACAAACGAATGAGACGGAAAACAAAAAAATGTTTATAGTAATGTTGAGCCAGGTCGCAAGAGACCTGGCTTAACAATGCATTGGACGACGGAATATTTCTGATTTGTTGATTTTGTCCATGCTAATTTTTTATTGCTAGAATTCGCAATACTTAGTCCAAAATCCAGAATACCTCGCTTCAAAATGACTCCCCCTCACATTATATCAATACGTCGATATTGACTTCTCTTTTATCACCAGCGCGCATCAAAAGTAAGAATCTCATCAGTATATGTTGATTATATAAAAAAACATTTGCGCCAACAATTCAACGATTAAATTAAATTTTATAGCGGTTCACTGTCTGTATTTAAAAATTAACGGACATAACCGACAGTAGAAAAACAACTTGAAACGTAAAATAATACTCAGATCCCAATAGTCAAATCTTGATAATTTGATATTTGTTGAAGAACGTGTTTTTCGGCATTCAAATTGAGATATTAATTAATGCTTAAGCCGCCGCATCCCGCATTTAACATTTTAAGTTTTAAAGCTCTTAAAAAAATAATGTTATTTTTAAAGATAATATCTAGACGTTCCCCACGCCAAATCGCAAATTTTATGAAATTCCCTCGATAGAAAAAAAACGCAAAATGTGCTCCGAAAATTATTATAAACACGTTTTATTCACTTATTTTGGAAGTTATATCTATAAAAAAATTCACAGTGTTTCTTTAAATGCTAATTTAGATGTTCCTCAAGAGATTTTCGCTCAATTTTAAGCGAGTCGTTTTTTATTAAACATTTTCACAGCGCTCTCTCTAACATCCGCATTAACATATCACTCTGACTTCTTCTTTTTAAACGGGTATAAGCCGCCTTAAATAGATAGTTTTAATTTTCTTAATTTGTTATATACCCATATAAAAGGTTCGTAATTGGTATCAGAGCCCACATTTACGGCCCAGTCACGGCACAAAAAAGGTAATAAACGTATGTTCCTTATCACAATAATGCTTTTCTTACACGGAAAATAATGGCGACACAAACCTACAAAGGACAAAAATTAATCATTATCTTGCATCTCATTTCTTCAATACTCAGAGAAAATGATAACTCTTTTCCTTTGAAGGAAACAGAAACATATACCTACTGCGTACATTGGGTGTCTCATAGTTTGTCTCGCCATTATTGCATGTGTAAAAAAGAGCTGCAGCACTATTGTGATGAGAAACGTACGTTTATTGCCCTTTTTTGTGTCGTCGTAGGAATATTAAAAGCGCTTAATGCTTCTACCGTGATAGGAAGAGTACAGTGAAATTATATCGTATTCCAATTTTACAAAAGATACAAAATTTGAACAAAAGTATTATCTGTACCGATTTAAAAGAAAACGTTTATCTCGTATTGATGCATAAATGCATCTACATGTAATATTTAGAATATTATAACACAAGATGCAGATTTCATATTATAATTCAACAGTTAAATTAATAATGTCACTTTTCAATTTGGAAGGCGGGTAAGGGCCGCCTCGTGGAGTATTTATTGGATAACCAACACCCTTGCCATAGGTCACCCCAAGTGGTTCGTTACCCCTTAGGTGAGGTTTGTGAAAATCTTGGCGTCGAATGCGTTTAGCCACCTACTCCATGGCGGGCCGGTTCGGGAAAGACTGGTTGAGAGAGACCTTACCCAGACCTCTCCAGCAGGATTCCCTTTACCCACCGCCTTGCACCGATGCAGTGGTAGGGACGGATTCACACATCCGTCGCTCCTGGACATTGACACCCAGATTTCTACCCACCTTTTTCCTTCACAGAACGTCATCTCATTCTTTTCCCAAATATGACCCTCCACACAGGATCCCCAAAGATGACATATGCTCTGAGAGAAATTTTGTTCCTCAGGGCCTCGTGTGTGAAGCTAATGTAAAACAATAATAATATCAGTCTGGGTTATTCTCAATATTAGGTTGACAGAACGATATATTCGTAGATAGGGAATTTTGACATAAACTCTGACATATTTCATTGCCTCTGAAAGGTCGTGTGTCAAGTACTTCTCCCCATACAAAAGTTGATAGAATCTTCTGATAGAACGAATTTTTTCATAACTAAATAGCTATAAACTATCACCGAGTTGTAGTTGGGTAACACATTGGTTATTTTGTTCCCAAAAATGACACAGGGCGTGGTGCCTCTTTCCAGGATTTCTTCACTGAGTAGAATTCTGGCAGAACGCATTTTTTCTACTAATCTTATTTGCAATTAATGTTCAGTTCTCATTTGGTTCAGGTAACTTATTGGTTAGTTTATTCTACGGTCGTGGCTTGGTCGTACAGGGTCTGGGACAGGAACAACAGGCCAGATAATTAATTACCTATGAACTAAATTGATGAAATAAAAAATAATGAAAACAAACATTATAAAAATCACGTAAAAACTTATTAAATACGAGTGATGTCAGCCTCCGTGTAAGGAAATATAATTCAATGGACATTGGCTTTGAATCTCAAATGTGGACAAGACGAGAATACCAGTCAACAATTATACGTAATTAGGTACACTAGAGACCACATCGCCAATAGGCCAAACGGTACGTGGGTGAGCCAAGTCAAGGTCGTGTTTAAAAAATAAACAACTTATGTAGGTGTAATATAACTACATAAATAATGTGTGCACAATGCACATCCTAGTTTCCACGTTTCACTGCTTGTATGCATGACAGAAGAGCAAATTTCGTGATGATATACTAAATAGTACATTAAAATGTAGATTTTTTTTACATTAGCTCCACACAGGAGGCCCTGAGGAAAATAATTCCCCTCGGGGCCTATGTCATCTTGGGGATGCTGTGTGGAGGGTTTTTTTTTGTGGAAAAGAAGGAGAGGAAGTCGTGGGAAGGAAAAGGTACGAGGGGTGGATAGGAATCTGGGGGTCAGTGTGTCCAGGAGTGACGGATAAATGAATCAATACCCCCCTCTGCGGGTAAGGCGATGTTCCGAGAGTCCTGCTGGAGAGGTCTATACAGATCTTCCTCAACCAGTCTCTCCCGATCCGGCCTGCCCAGCAGTTGGTGGGCAGACGGATCCGCCGCCAAGATCCGGACAAACCTCACCCCATGAACCCGGTCACCCCCGCTAAGTCACCAAACGTAGCGAACCACTTAGGGTGATCTATGGCAGAGGTGTTGGTAATCCAATAAATGGTTCCCGGGGCGGCCGTACCCATACCCGCCTCCCAAATTATGATGTAGATGTTACAATATGTAGAACTTAATTGTGAAACCCCCTGAAACGACTTTTTATGTTGTTATCGATGAAAAACTTATATATTTTTAAAGCACACGTATAAAATGTTTGCTATACATTCATCAGTAAAATATACCAGTATTTTCTCTAGGGACTTATTAAAAGTTGTAAATGGCGATCATCATCACAATACGAACAACCAAAATATGATAAAGCATTTATTTCCGTCAAATGGAGACAAATAATTTAAAAAAAAAACAGTTAAGAGCGTAATGAAATCATAATAATAATAATAATAATAATTTTTATTTTAGTAATTTGTACATTTAAGTTTACAAATTTCTAATTGATAATAATATTTCATATTCACTATATTTTTTCAAGTTTTATGTAGCTCCTACAATACATCTTGAACTTTCCAATTGGTGTGGACAGTTTCTGGTAGTGTGTTATACAACTTCATTCCCTTGTACAGTAGACTGTTCTGCGTATTCGCTTTGTCCTTTTTTTGTAGCCTAATTTCCTTGCACGTCCTTGTGTTATGTGTGTGAATGTCTTTATTGTATAAAATTTTATTTGAGAAGTATTTTGGTAACGTGTTGTTCAATATTTTGTGGATAAATACCATCGTGTTCAAGGTCAGCATCTGTTTCACGGTCAACCAATTTAGTTCCTTTAACATTTTAATAATTTTTGAAAATCTGTTTCGTCGAAGAATTATTCTCATTGCCCTGTTTTGGAGAATTTGTAACTTATTTTGTTCTCTTTCGTAACATAGGAAAAGTATACTTAAGCAGTATTTGAAGTGTGGCGCAATAATTGAATTGTATATGGTGATTGCAGTTTTTCTAGAAATTTTTGGCCGAATTCTTCCAAAAAAAGATATCTTTTTGCCAATTTTCTTTTTACAAAGTACGAAATTAATAAGTATTATTTCAAAGAAGATAAAAAGTTCTTTTTTTAGCTGTTTTCTTTTTTAGCTGTTTTCTTTTTTAGCTGTTTTGTATTCACTTGAATATTTTCAATGTTTTAATATACTTAAATGCGTCTCCGTGGTATTTAGTTTTTTTTAATAAAGGAGGGGGGGGGGGGTTGCGGGAGGGGCGACAAGGGAGGGGGAAACGTGGAAGGGGAATGCAGTACGGGGAGTGAAACTCGAGAAGTGTGGTCGCGGAAAAGGGGGAAGGCGTTGGACGGAGAAGGTTGCCGGGGAACGCGAGAAGGATAGGTGACGCGGGAGGGGAAAGGGGACGCATGGGAAAGCACACGCTGGGGAGAGGTGACGGAGGGATTGCAAAGGAGACATAGTAGCGGTAGGCGATAGCAGAATCTGAGAATTCATGCGACTCACACCGGATCACACCGGCAGCTGTGAGAAGTGTGTGCATTCCAGGTGAGGGGAACCCGGGTGGGGGGAAGGGAACAAAGGAAACGGGGTTCGCAGGAGGCGGAACGAGGGCGAGGGAAGGTGGGGATGGTAGAAGGGAAGCGCGGGAGGGGAAGGGGACGTGAAATGGGGCGGGAAGGGAGATGAATGGTAAAGGACACAAAGAGGTGCGACGGAGGGGCGGGGGACGAGGGAGATGCAGGATGAAAAGGAGACATAGTAACGGTAGGGGAAAGCAGCGAGTAAATTTGGAAAATCATCGCTTCTCACACTGTCAGTGTGATACTGACACCCTTGTGAGGCCTACTCACGCGTCAAAAAACCTTCTGATTTATTCGTACACGCTCCGAACGGAAAAACTAAAAATATTGTGTATCAAAAACACTTTCCTTGAATGGCATTACAACACATGCCGGGTATTCGCTAGTTATGAATAAATAAAAACCCAAACGATCTATTGAATTGATTTAAAACACCTGCTAGTTAGAAAAAATAATAAAAGTCAATTATGCAACGAAGTGATCAAAATTGAGTAGGTAGGTTCCCCTTGTTAAAAATGATTTCACAGACATGGACAATTAGACAAAACAACTCTAATTCCGACACAGTTCGTTGATCCAAAGCATAATTCACGTTACGAGTGGTATTTATGTACAGTTTAACAAATAAATATTTTTAAAAACAAGAAATGTGAAACAGGAAAAACAGTATTTTATACAATTTATGTAATCATTAAAATATCTCGATAGTTAAGGAATGTAATGATACCAAACAACAATTTTATTAAATTAAAAGATTAAAAAAATCATAAAATTTTCACATTTTATTTATTTGTGTGTGTAAATTTATTTTGATTATATATAAAACTGCACCAACCGCAGAGAGGTCATCTCTTCAGCTAGTTTTACATGAAACTATTCTGTTCGAGATGAAAAACTGTTTTTTTTTTTAATTTTAAAAATTTTTACAAGAACAAGCTTACTAAATAATATACAGGGGTAAAGTGCATTAACTTCGGGAGGTGATTCTACATGATAGTACTAGTAAAAAAGATTAACAACTTTTTTCGAAATTCAAACATTTTTTTCCCATACAAAAAGACGTACCTACTAAAAATCCTTAGTGTGAGGTACGATCTTACTTGCCGAGAGCCTGCCGGGCGCCCGACTCGGTTGTGATTGGCCCGTATCGTAACAGCGGAAAATAATAAATCTGGCCGCACACGCCGGACTAATTTTATCTTTTTACCTCAAAACTACCCCTAAAAGTTGGTATTTCGAAAAAAGTTATTTTTCTTTTTTACTTGTACTATCATGTAGAATCACCTCCCGAAGTTATGCACTTTACCCCCGGACACCGTGTAAAGTGAAAACATCTCATGGTACGATTTCACGCTTGCTGTATGCACATAAAAGAACTAGTATTTTTTTTACATTATCTCCGCACGGAAGACCCTGAGAAACATATGTAACCATTGGTGACGCCGCGTGAAGGGTCTTTTAGGAAAGGAAGGATGGGAAGTTCTGGGAAGGAAAAAGGTATAAGGGCTGAGTAGGAATCTGGGGGTCAGTGTGATTCAGAAAGAGAATCCTGTTGGAGGGGGCAAAAAATCTCCCTCAACCGGTCTCTCCCGATCCGACCTGCCACGCAGTTAGTGGGCAGACGCATCCGCCGCCAAGATCCGGACAATATCACCCATGAACCCGGGCACTCCTGCTAAATCACCATACATAGCCAATCACTTGGGGGGACATGCAGAGGTGTTGGTCATCCAATAATACATCCATACCCGCCTCCCAAATCGAAATGCACGCACAATTTTCAAAACTAAATCGTAACTACTGCTGATTAATTATGTATTATGTTTTACGACATTATTACTATTTTTATTCTTTGGCATTGAGTACCTCAGTATCTCTTCAGTAACATTGCGCTGTTTGAGGCAAAATCGGCGAAACAAAAACTTATCCCAGGGTAGAGTTTACAACACAGCGTAAATTCTGCAAACACAGCTTCAGTAACGACATCAGAAAATGATAGATATTACGAGTATTTATTATTGTATACTAGATACGTCATGTATTTTATAAACAGAAAAATACACCCTGTACAACGAGTGTCGCTAATTGGATGTTCGTATTTTGGACAGTTAACCTAAATAATTATATAATTAAATGTATAAAAACACACCTGTAGATAGGAATGAATAAAACACAGTGTATATAAAAATACACCGATAACCTCAAAAGAGAAAGGACGCATTTAAAATGGTAAATACTAGTTCCAGCGATAGATCGTACGTGACATCATCGTTATAATAAATTCTGTCTTTTTCGATTTCAAACAAGACGTATGAGAAGGAAGAGGACAAACGTCGATGACATCCATAATATATGATCTCTCGCTGGAACTAGTTTACCTGTTAATGTTGTTATTCTAAATTGATTAGTGAATCTACTTGTTTGATAGTAGTTGTGGTGGGTTATTGAAGGCTTTTCTCACCATCTCCATTTTGGAAAATGGTTTTGTTTGTTTTAAGTATTAGAAGTTGTTGTATAAATCGTGCTTTACATGTTACGAGAGTAGTCATTTGTCTGAAAAAACAAATAGAGAAAGCAATAGTGATTTCGACAGGTAACATTTTACAAATCGGTCATTATATCAGCGATTGTGGAATAACCTTGATAACTTTTCAACGATATCTGCCGGCCATGTTGCCAACCTTCGTGAATCTGGTTTTCTAGGTCACGCGGTATTATTTTCGGCCAGACAAGTGAAATTAATATACCTCTCGTTATTCAAACCAACATCGAGCGATCTTCCGCTCGTTGGCAAAAGGGAAAAATACATTAATTTAATTTCAACGCGAAACATTTTGATTTCCCCGCTGTTCAAACAAACAATGGCGGTGATCGCGTGCCTGTGATAATAATAATATTTGGCAGGTAGAAGGCGGCATTTCTAAATGTGACCAGCGCCATCGGGCGGGAAACTTGGGCGGGAAGGTATCGCCACCAGTCCAGCACCTGTCCACTCCCACCAAGGCAAATAATGGGTGAGGTTGGATGTGTCCAAAATTAGAATAAATGTCACTTTTGAAGGTGCGACACAGATTTGAGATAACAAAAAAACTGTAAAAATTCGTGGAGATTTATTTTAACGACCTATTATTTGAAATTTAGCGGCCAATATAAAAGCATTTTTATATCACCATTACTATTATAAAGGGGGGAAATCTGAGGGAGGCATAATGTATAAAGTTGCGAACCAGAAGGCCCATAAAGAAGAAGAAAATTGTGAAGGTCAATTTGCGATCAAGTATTTATTTATTTATTTATTGACGCCCTTTTTAGGGGTTTTAACAATGAATAATACATTAAACAAAGTTATCGCATGTAGTTAAAACTTTTTATTTGTTAATTGAATTGAAAATGTCCAGATTCGATATAATTATTTCCCTCTATTAGTATTCTGTGCAGTGAGGATTACGTATTAGGGTAGTTGGTCCCAGAATTACTGTACTGAAATCAGCCCCCCCTTTTTTTAAATAGGCAATTCACCCTAAAAAGAGTGCTTTGTGGGACCCCGACTTCTGGTACTACGTAGTGGAATCCGAAAGCTTATCAATGCAAGCAGCTTTGTGCTATCAAATGCATCGTTTAGAATTGTATATAGAAATACCAAGCTGGTTTGTCTGACAATTTAAGCATTTTCTATCATTTAAAAGAGTGTTGTAGCTCTACAAATTTGCTTGAATACCCATTTTAAAATTAAGAAAACTACGTATAAACAGTTATATTTTTTAATTGTATAAACGAGATTAAAAGTGAAATGACAGTTTTCTTGCTGTGTTAAGGGACGTACTTGACTTACTTTGGAGTAAAAAATGTAAATAAAATTTTGGTCTCCGGTGACATTTTTGTTGGAGGTGGGGTTAGGGATTGGTCGGTTACTCGGCTGAGTGACCAGTAACGACATGTAGCAGAATTTTTTGTTTGATTTTGAAGAAAAAAATTTGAAAAAAAAGTCACCGGAGACCAAAATTTCATTTACATTTTTTACTCCAAATAATGTCAGGAATCACTGGTTAAAGTAAGTCAAGTACGTCCCTCAACACACCCTGTATAAAAGGAATGTGTTTTCTAAATATCGTTTTCGCAACAATTTTTTGGTGTTTTGAGTAAAAATATGTGTTTTTTTTTTTAACTTTTGTAGCGTTTAAAATTAAAATATTCCAATTTATCAACAGTAAAGTACGAGTACCTATGTCGAAAAAATCATCGACTTTTTCGTTAACTAGGGGCGATTCCTGGGCGATGAATATACTAAATGCTGAATCAAAACCCCCACCCTCCCCCCAAGAAATGTTCTTCCACAATTATTTAATTTAGACATATATACATATATTCATAACTACAACCGGCAAGGTTGTAACATACATACATAGCCAATATAATACTAATTACTAGGATATACCGGATGTTACTTATCCGATCGTTATAATAATGCTTTAAAAAATTCACGGATGTAATATAATAAAACAGATATAATAAAATAAATTATTATACGAAATTTTTTTCAGCATATGAATAGCCCTATCTATATACACATAGACTGGACCACACTTACAATACTCGTTTTACGTTATGAATGACTGATCGTACCTAAGGGAACGTACCCATACTACGTGACCCGTTTAGGGGGGGGGGATCTTCAAAATACCACGCTTGGTCACAATGGGGGGGGCTTAGGTTTTTATCACGTAGTCAATCTAGAAATCTTTTTAATATTTTTTCCACTCACTTTTTAATATTTTTTCCACTTGTATAGGTATGCATGCACTCTTGCCGTCACGCAGCGAGCGACGTATTAATAAAGACAATGATAAATATTTTTTAATATTTCTTTTTAACTTTTTGTTAGCAAGAAATGATTCAAAACCATATTTATGATTTACTACGTGAAAACTGTAGGGGGAGGGGGGGGGGGGGGTCTTGGAATATACTACACGTGGTCACAAAAGTAGGTCACGTAGTATGGGTACGTTCCCTAAGCATTTAAATAAATATGGACAAAGAACGCCGGACTACAAAAAATGTATAAATGTAAAAACAAATATCATGTTGAAAAATTGGTACGCTGAAAGAAATAGTTTGTATTAGAGTCAATTTCTAACTGCATAGTAAAGTAAAATAAGTTTAATTTTTATCTTCAAAGTAAAAGCACCTATTGACAAACTACTTAAAAGTGGTTTATTGCGAATTTTCTTTTTCTGTTATATTTCCATTTTATGTTCCTATTACATTATATTATTAAAAAATACATTTTTCTTTATCTGTAATATTTTCATTTTATGTTCGTATTATATTATTAAAAATACATGATACACAATTACACCTTTGCCGCAACTATGAAATGTGATACAGCTTCAATAATAAAAAAATAAATAATAAAATAACATAATTGATTATTTCATTTCACCGAGAGGGTTATTTTATTCATAAATCATAAAGACTTTCTGTTCATGCAAAAACAATAAATCCCAATAAAATACGTTTAGAACGAGATTAGTATGGACCACCCTGTCGAGATATGATTTGAGATTTTCACGACCAAAAGTATTATCGCGATTTATTTTTGAGGTATTATGCCGTGTAATGCTGTCCGAAATTTTGGCTAAAGGAGGTAGCGCAACACAACATAATACCCCAAAAATAAATCACGATAACACCCTTTATCCGATGGTCTTGTAAAGGGTGACCGGACAACTCAGAATCATACAACTTCAACACCTCATTTGAAAAGTCATTTAAAGTGATAAAAAAATGGTTATATAGGTTTAAGTTGGGTTAGGTTTCGAGCTATTTAAAATTTATTTTCTTATAACTTTTAATGCATTTCAAAGGGGTGTTGAAATTGCATGATTCTGAGATGTCATGGAACCCTTGTAAAGAACTTACCCCTTTCATGGTTCGTGACGTTCTTGAACGTAGCAATATCGCGCAGTAACATTATTTTCCATATTTCGTGATCTCTTACTCAAAGTTTTTAAAATTATTTGAAATAAAGGAAATTGGAAAACTTGATGTCACTGCACGGCACTACGATAAGTAGGCATGTATGATAAACTAGAATAATAAGATTAATGATGAATAAAGATGATACCCACATCGCACCCTGCAACTGAAGTAACCTGATTATTTTGCATAGGCGTGGTATGGTTAAGTGATAGGTAATTGATTAAAGTGCGTGCAGGAGGTCATAAAAATTACCTTCATCGTAGATCACTTTAATATCTCTGGAGCCTTGTCGGGCGGGCTTGGGACGATTGGGCGGATGTTCTGAAAAGGTGTCACAACATGTCATTGTTTCATCAACTGATCGGTAGTCTGTATTCTGTAAGGTGATACCTCTGTGTTGACAGACGGTGCAGTGTGTTTACATTTGTGCATTATGATGTGGTGATGAATGATAAAGTCCAGGGTGCGGGACAAACAGTTAACAGTAAGCGGAAAGGATAGAATATCGCATAATCAATTCATTCGTATTTAAAATGCACTATCAACCCTCAATTTGTGCTAAAGACAAAACGGTTTTCTGTGAACGTATTCCTCTGAATTTAACCGCTTCTGTGCCAAGTGCGAGATTTCTCGCATTCTTGGCCGCGCCCAGCAGGCCGGCCATAGAAAAATAGCGAGTTATCTCGCTATTCTTTGAGCAAGATTTAATTTTTTTTTTTTCAAGATTTTCGCTAAGTCATTTAAATATCCTTTCAAGGTGTAATATGTTTTTAATTTATAAAAATAAGATTTAAAAATGATTTATTTTGAACCAACTAGCCCCGTGGTCGTCAAACTGCGGCACGCGGCAGGTATTTGTGCGGCCCGCACAAATAACCGATATATCTGCCGCTTTCTTTTTAAATATATTTTTTTCATGTACAATTATATTATCCATCTTTTTTCCAAATATTTTGTGTACCTTATGATTTTAAGACGTTACTTTTAATTGATTGCCATTTGACCACATCCTAAGTCGATTATAAACGCGCGTAATGTACTTCATAGGTTCTCAATTGGGCATTAACGCCCCCTTGTGGACGTTTGAGACTTTGAGGGGGGCAGTAGAAGACCCAGAAAAAATTAGATAGCATTGAGATGGCACAGTGAAGGCGAGGGCAGGTAAAAAACATGGTCTAAAAAAGACAAAAAAAAATGCTAATCACGAACTAATAAAGCAATATAAACTTTAATATTGGTTAATTTATTGGTTGTATGTATTGTAATCCGCCTGTCTCGACACAGGTATATCCTAGTGAAATAGGCATCATAAAACCTAATTTAAATATACTTTTTTTTGCGCTTTATTCACAGAAAAACTGACGCGAATCAACGGCGAAAACTAGAACCAATAGTAAAATTATACTCAATTCGGCCAGGTTACATTTCCCGCCGACAGGTTCGCGTTTCCAAAAAAAAAGATGTCATTTTGGCCATCAGTTTCAGTGCAAATGAAAATGCTAGGAACGTTGAGTCAGGTCAGGGATCTCGGACGTCAAATTTTTAGCTTAACAAAACAGACTTTTCACAGTTTTCGGTAGTGGGTTTACGGTACGCGGCATTGCGGCCCCAAAACCAATCCCGACTCGGATGTTTTTCAAAAATCTAATACAGTAGAGAATTCCGCAACTTTTAATACCAAAATTACATGCCCATCCAATACAAAAAGTTCAGGAGATGCTGACAAAACTCGACATTTTCTGAAAGAAAATCACAAAAACACGCGCTTAAAGATTCCATCGGAAGTGAATATTTTGCTGGCCAGATCAAATTAAAAACGTATTCATACAGGGTAGGTACCTACTTATTTCGGTAGTATTACAAATATGATAAAAAGTAAAGAGATTGCCGGAATTTTTGAAATGTGCAGGTACCTACCTGAATGGGTACCTACACAACGAATTCGGTTTTAATGCAATAAATAGTAAGGTAAGGTTGTTTCCATGATATATTGAATAATTCAACTTTTTTTTAAAGTTATTTTTTTACGTTCTGAATTGGTTCATTTCAAGTTCTGTTTTTTATCATTAAAGGCCAGTTGCATCACAAAACTGAAATAATTACAGAACTTTCTTGAACTGAAAATTGACAAGAAAAATTTTATAATTGTCATTTTTTTTTTAAACAACCCAGCCTTATTATTTTTAAATGTTATTCTATTTGAATATTGTGAAATAACAAAAAATATATATTACGCTGTTCTAGGTAGGTACTTACTTGCAGGGGCTTTTTTTCTTTAAAAATCAAAACATGATATTGAATAAAATTATTTGGGTTGAAAAGAAGTTTTTTAAAATTATTTTATGCTCAACAACATAATGGCTTCGTTTTGGTGAAATATTACAACAAAGTACCTACTTAGTACTTACAATACAACTACAATAGTGAGCTCTGGCATCGTGAATTTATGCATTGCTAAACCGTTCATCCGATTGCGAGGAAACTTGGGGGACTTGATGTGCGCATCCCTTCGATTATTTCTGTATAAAATGGTGAGCTCTGGCTTCATGAAATTATGCCTTGCTAAACCGTTTATCCGATTGCGATGAAACTTTGGGGATTTGATGTATGCATGCCCACGATGGTTTTTTATACGATAGTGAGCTCTGCCATCATGAAATTATGCATTGCTAAACCGTTCATCCGATTGCGATGAAACTTTGGGGATTTGATGTGCGTTTGCCGGCGATGGTTTCTATGTAAAATAGTGAGCTATGGCGTCATGAAATTATGAATTGCTAAACCGTTCATCCGATTGCGATGAAACTTTGGGGATTTGATGTGCGTATACCGGCGATGATTTCTATGTAAAATAGTGAGCTATGGCGTCATGATATTATGCATTGCTAAACCATTCATCCGATTGCGATGAAACTTTGGAGATTTGATGTGCGTATGCCGGCGATGGTTTCTATGTAAAATAGTGAGCTATGGCGTCATGAAATTATGAATTGCTAAACCGTTCATCCGCTTGCGATGAAACTTTATGGATTTGATGTATGCATGCTTGCGATGATTTTTGTGTACAATAGTGAGCTCTGGCATCATGAAATTGTGCATTACTAAACCATTCATCTGATTGCGATGAAACTTTGGGGATTTGATGTGCGTATGCCGGCTATGGTTTCTATGTAATATAGTGAGCTATGGGGTCATGAAATTATGCATTGCTAAACCGTTCATCCGATTGCGATGAAATTTTGGGGGTTTGATGTATGCATGCCCGCGATGGTTTTTGTATACAATAGTGAGCTCTGCCAACATGAAATTATGCATTGCTTAACCGTTCATCCGATTGCCATGAAACTTTTGGGATTTGATGTGCGCTTCCAGTCGATTCTATCTGTATAAAATAGTAAGCTCGGGCATCATGAAATTATGCATGGCTAAACCATTAATCCGATTGCGACGAAACTTTGGGGGAGCGGCCGACTACCTGTTCCCTTTGTAGGCGCTCGCTTCATCCGCATTCAGACATCGTTTTTTTCTTCTTATATTTAATTTAACACACACTCCTCCTCGCTTCATCACCGTCCACACGTCAAATCGCAAAGTGTTTTAACCCGTCAGTTGCTTTTGCAACGGGCCCAGCTAGCATTATTATTATTAAGAATTGAAACTATATCATGAATACAAGAAGGAAGGAGGTAGCAACCTGGTACTCAAATACGAAAGAATTGCCTTTTTAACTTGCCACACAAAAAGGTACAACATCAACCCCCCCCCCCCCCCCCCCCCTCACATTGTCCTATGTGGCCCTTGACCAGAAAAGTGTGACGACCGGTACTAGCCCCTTTTAACTTTTACTTTTCCTAACAATAAACTTTTATATCAAGTTTTCCCTGTTATTGGAGCTGGTACAAGGATGGGGCATAAATTTTAATTGTTGCTTATTTATATTTCTTTCTCCATTCAACTTTAATAGGTCAATATAAAACTGTAGGTACTAAGATAAAAATGGTTGCAAAAGATATTAAAAAAAAACACGAAAGATTTGTCACGAATCAAGTAACTATTTTTAAACAAACCAAGACAACTGCCAATTTTAACCTTTCACTGCCCAGTGTAGACGACCTGCTACATACTACCAAAAAGCGTTTTAAATTAATTTTAACTCGGCGCACACTGTTTTATAAAAATCTCGTGTCACGGTGTTTGTGGTCACACTCCTCCGAAACGGCTCGTCCGATTTTTAACGATTTTTTTATGTATAATTTGGTAGGCATGAGAATAGGTCGTAAAGTTTATTTCGTATCGCTAGGTAATTAGGGTGTCACTATCCAGAATTTTTTTTCCAAGTTTTTCACATTTTTTTGTATATTTTTTTATTTATTTGGCGTAAAAAAAATACATATAACCCCAAATTTTCACCCCCTACCCCCACCCTCTAATTTTTTAATCGCGACCGTCCCATGTTTTAATCGCGATTTTAGTATTTTTGTATCAACACATATAACTGTTCGTATATCAAACAGAACGAAATTATTTATGTTGTTGAATGGCAGATGGCGCTACGTCCGCCTCGACGAATTAGTTCGTTTTTTTTTTATATAACAACCAAAATATTCACTAGAAATAATTTATATGGCAGAACAACATTTTCAGGGTCAGCTAATAATCTTGCAGGGTCAGCTTGTCAAACAATATTTGAAACAAAAGTTCGTTGTTACGGAACCTGTCAAAAGTTTGGGTGCGCTGGTGTTTGATTATATTGTGTATTTAACATTGTTAGTCGTATTGATTGACTTTATAGAATGAGAAAGTTGATTGTATGATTGTTTTTTTTAGATAAAACGGTATGTAGCAGACCATCTACAGTGGGCGTCAGTGACAGCTTTAATCAATTAAGTGAATCTTATGTAATATAAGGCCAAAATTCATAAGAAACCAAGAAACCTTTTGAATCGATACTTATCGAAGTGCTTAATACAAGATTTTTCAAACCGACGTCAAGAATGAATCGTTTATATAATAAATATTATGATCGCCAAGACTTGGATATATTTAGAATTCAATCACTAACGACAAAAGGAACCTATACTTCCATATATCTGAGGATCATTCACCTACTTATACATTTACTCTACATATGTATATGTATGTGCATGTGTATGTATAAATATATACGTAGATGTGTATGTATGTATTTACCAATATTTCATTTTGATCCTCCTTGTTTTATGTGCTTTTAATTTAATTAATTATTATTTATTGTAAGAATGTTGAGATGAATGGTGTGCTCACCTATAATTAGAATCATTATTATAAACACAATGGAAATGTAGATTACTGTTTTTATCACGTTTTAACCCACTGAAACTGGAGACATTTTAACTTGCTTCGAAACAACAAGCATTTGTAATTTTCTTTTTATTTTCCCACCAACCAAGACAATGAAATAATCAATAAACCTAACTACATTATTAATAAGAAGGTGAAATAACAGATATAACAGATACAAGTTGGGCCATATTAAATATTAATGAACTATTAGAGAATTTAGCTATCAGCGTGACTCTACGTTTTAGTTACTTTACGATGAAAGAAAACCACAAAGAATAGAATAATGTGTGTTTACTTTATTACATTTCAAAGTGAAATACGCACATTACTATTGCTATCAGAGGTTTTATAACAAGGTAAATCGCCGTGTGAACGCAACGCGAAGACAAAACAATTCTAAAACACTAAATAATATTTGGTTTTCAAGATAAGCAGCGTTGAAGATTTGAAAATTTAAGACGTTTATTAAAACAACAGTAAATTTAATGTGCTATAAGTAAGTAGACACAGAAGTGTACTTCCTTATTTTAATGTACATTAAGTAACTTTTGAAACGAAAAACTTAATATACTTTTGAATGTAGCTATAACTTTGTGGTTATCCATTATAGATAAATGAAACAATTTAACTTTTTTTGTGTCCATCATCAGGGCAGATCCGGTAGGTGTCTACCGGATCTGCCGGATCTGCCCTGATGATGGTCACTGCAACGATGTCCGAAACGTTGGCTAAAGAAGGAGGTAGCGCAACACGGCATAACACCCCAAAAACAAATAACGAAAATGCTTTTGGCCGTGAAAATCTTAAAACTTATCCAATTTAACTTTGTTTGAACCACTTTTATACTTGAGTAAATCCGACCGGTTTCAGAACGAACATTCCTTCTTCAGGGCAAATGTATACTGATTAGACAGTTTTTAAATATGGATGGGAACAATGTATTATTATGGTAGGGGTGAAGCTGTTGCTAGGTATTAATGAAGAATGGGTGGGTAGGGGAACATATCCATGATTGGGCTATAAGACAATATTTTTTGTTGATAATAGATAATAGATTCATTATTTGGGATTTTTTTTATTTCTAAGGCTTCTAAGTTATCTAAACGTTTTCCTTTATGATTAATATGAAGAATATTTATCCCCATATTTTTTTCAAAACTGTGGTTATTTTCAAAGGTATGGTTAGCGAACTCAGAAAAATGATTATTATTAAGACATCTTAAATGTTCTTTGATTCTAATTTCAAAATTACGAGTTGTTTTTCCAATATAAAATGAGGGACAATCATTAAAATTGAGTTTATATATTGCAGAATTAGTCAATTTATGGTCTTTATCTTTAGCATTTCTCAAAAAATTACCGACATTATTTCTTGTATAAAAAGCTGGTTTAATATTAAAAGGAAGATTTTTGCAACATTGAACTGAAAAATTATTAATATACAAAATTTTACGCCATTCTTTATCGTTAATATTATTAGAATTGTATAAACATTTATTTTTTGAAGTTTTTTATTTAAGATGTTATCAATTAAACTTGGTCCACATCCGTTATTTACAGCAATTTCTTTAATTATAGAAAGTTCAGAAAGGAAATTTTTATTGGACATTGGGACATTTAGTAAGCGGTGTATCATGGAATGGAAGGTGGAGTGTTTTTGAGAGACAGGGTGGTTGGAGGTCTTATGAATTACTATGTCAGTGTATGTGGGCTTACGATATATACTATAATCGTTTTATTATTTATAATAGATACAGTTAAATAAATAAAGTTTAATTTTTCATTGCCTATTTCTATAACCAAATGTTATATTTTATACTAATAAAACACTTGCGAAAGATTTTTTTTTTTTTAATAATAATTCCCGACTTTTATTATTACGGACTGGATTGATGTTTCTTTAAACGAATCCAAATGCAGAAAGAGAGTGAATATACATGGGCCAGTGAATTTTAAATTTATTTTAAAATTTATTTACTCAAGTATAAAAGTGGTTCAAACAAAGTTAAATTGTTTCATTTATTAGAAAAACATCATCTTATTATTTGGATTTTGTCTAATACGACGCTAACAGAAAAAGTGTGTACCTACCAATTATTCGATTATATTTCAAGGTGTTTGTATTGCATGCACACTGCACACAAAGAATAGCAGAATATAAGCCTTTATAAATGGGTAGAAAACAGAAAAATAATATTTGCTATTGTATATTTTGAAACACTTTTTAAATTATTCAAAATACATATCTAAAATCAGATACAAGACTATCAAAGGGTTCCTATAAAAAGCTACTGTATGCCTGATTGTTTTGTAGATAACTACCTATGAATGTGCCTGATATTTTGTTGGATTCTACCTTGCAAAACCTTGAAACACGTGTAGTCATTTGGTATTTGCTATATTTGCTATAACACTAGAAATCATAAATTCGGTAACGACAATGAACCTACCCGAATTTCTACCGATTTCATACATATCTCCCTTAAACATTTGAAGTTTTTAAGCTCTTATAAAAAAATATTTTTGAAGATAATATCTATATATTCCCCACGCCGAAATGCAAATTATACGAAATTCCCTCAATAGAAAAAAATCGCATAGTGTGCTCCGAAAATGATTAGGTATATTCACGTTTGTTTCAATTATTTTTACAAGTTATTTGTATGAACAAAATTCACAGTGTTTCATTAAATGCTGTTGAAGACATTTAGACAGCCCCAAGAGATTTTTGCTCTATTTTAAACGAGTCGTGTTTTATTAAACATTTTCACAATTTTCGCTTCAACTCTATCGTTTTAAGTATTAGCGCGCTCTCTCAAACATTCGTAATTACATATTATCTCTCCATCTTCTTCTTTTTGACCGGGGATACGAGGCCTTAGTACGAAGTGTTAGGTATTAAAGCAATTTGTGCCTATTAAGTTCAGCGTATCTGGAATCTGCATATTAATTCGATTAGGACTAGCTCACACATTTACAGAAGCAGCTAATGACAAGTAGGTATGGCATTTGTAATGTAACGCAAAAACGATTCATCGTTTTGGGAATAAGAGTGGAGGGAACTGATGTTCGCTATTGCTACTAGGCAGAGTCTAAGCGTTGCAAGATTTGTGTAGATGCAGCTTTTTGAATCCGGAATTACTTATGCATTTATTGTGTCGCCTTTTTTAAATTAACTCCACACAGGAGGCCCTGAGGAAAATAATTTCCCTCAGGGCCTATGTCATCTGGAATGCTGTGTGGAGGGTCTTTTTGAGGAGAGGAAGGAATGAATATTGGTCTTAAAGAGACCCATGTTGTAGGAAGGAGGAAACACAGAGGCCGGCAAATCATTCCACAGCCGAGCTGTTGAACACAAGAACGAGTCGAAGAAACGACCCGTTCTCATGTGACAAATGTTAACCGTGTACAAATGTTGGGCACGCGTTTGGCGTGTTTCCCGACTATGCACCGGTGCCGAAGGGATCAATGATCCTAGTTCCTCGGAGCATCTTCCATTGTAATACCGGTAGAACAAGGATAGCATTCCCACCCGACGACGCCTGTGCTCTAAAGATTGCAATCCGTCTGTTAAGATGGGAGAATCTATTAAACGGACCGCCCGTTTCCGTACAGAGTCGAGGGTATTTTGGAGCTCTAGACCAGAGGTGGCTACCAAATTCAACCGTGGGGCGCACTTGTGATTTTTACAGGGTTAGCAGTTGCGTACTATTAAAGTATCTGCGGGCCCTGTACAGTACCTACGCCCAATTTTTGGGAGGCTAATTTTACTCTGGCTTCGATGGAGTCCCCATACCTGAGCTGGTCACTTAGGGTTACACCAAGCTTATCAATGGAGGGCCTGTTCGGAAGATTGCTTCCGTTGAAAGATACTAGATTTTCATTTCGATCCCTTTTAGACGTAATCAGATAAGATTGGGTCTTTGAAACATTAAATTCAACGAGATTATTTGTACCCCAAGAGAAAACACTCTCGAGGTAAAACGCTATGTGGCGGTAGTTGGCCGGGTTGGAACGGTCACCCTTCTTTGGAATAGGATGGATAACCGCTTTTTTCCAACCAGAGGGCACAGAGCCAGTCTTCGGGGACATTTTCAAAAGCTTCGTCAAAATTGGAGCTGTTCAACATCACACAAGAAGAAGAGATGAAATAGAGGAGGAATTATTATAATCCGTGCTATGAGAGCTCAAATCTGCATGTACGTATTGTATTGATTATTTAATGTCAACCTAAATTTCCTAACAGGTCAGATTCTGTCATTTCAAAGCTATCAAGTGAAAACACTGACAGCCATAAAGCAATATCTAGGTCACTTAGGTCATATTCCCGGTGCCAGTTATCAAGCGCCTACCCGACAATTATAAGCATTTAATCGAAAGGCTAGGAAAAATGTACCAAACCCCAATTAAAACGATCAGGTGAAGGGAGGTTTTCTTCCTTATTGCCTTCAAAAGGTAAAACTTTTAGATCACTTTGTAGTCCTTACACTGTACCATTCAAGTAAAATCAATGTTAATATTGGAATTTACAAATACATTGAGTAATAATTACTGTTGATTAGTCATTTTTACATCGTATTATTCAAACAAATACCTACCACTTATTATAGTAAACATACAATAATAAAGTGGAATGTGTTCATTTTCACATCTTGGCAGTAGCACCTAGGCGTTAATGGTATTTTAAACAAACATTAGGCCTTCAGATCTGAAAATAAATAAGCTTTTATATAAGTAACTACTTACTGAACACATAAATCTGCTGGAATATTGTATAGAGGGGACCCGGGGTGGAACAGGACAATCTGGGGCACAATCGGGTACTCTTTATTGCCACAGTTCGCAGATGAGAACACTGTCATCGTCATCACTGTCTAGTCCATCAGCACATGCCGTGTGTTGTGATACTTCTCTAACGTTTTATCAAAAACAGTTTCTGAATTTTTTCATCTAACATACCTCAAGTTGATAATGGCACTTCATACTGATTAGATGCCGCCACATATACCGTTTCTCCACCGCATCAATAACTTATTTGATAACATCCGTAGACTATGACTGCCGGCTGGTTTATGTTGACGCTTCATCCGCAGATGAAATAGAAGTGAATATAAACGGAGTATACCCCATCGTGCCCCACCCATTGTGCCCCGACGTAACTGCCCCACTCATTGATTACCCTGGTGTCACAAAGCAAAAATTAAAACTTGCAAACTTTATCTTCAACCTTCGGTAAAATCTAAACTAAGCACACTCTCACAATTACAGCAGCACAGCGAAATGAACGTTGTGTGCGAAGGTCACGTCTCTCTCGTCCGTGGCGCCTCTTTCCCGTCCCGCCCCGGTATCCCGTTCCACCCCGGGTTCCCCTACCAATTCATATTTTCCTCAATTCTAGTACGGATGTATTTAATAAAACTCCTACATATATAAAATACAGGTATCTTAAAAGTGTGGTAAATATTTTAATCACGATCGCATGGCAATGCAGCAATCAAAGGGTTAATCTTGGTCATTGCACCCATTTTACTCCGCTCGATTTTCCAACCTTTCCATTAGGCACGATCAATAAGTCGCGGAATTCAGAATGGAGTGCGGATTTGCTGCCATCAGTCAAATCAGATGACAACTAATAGTTTGTTATACCTACTAACTTGTAGTAACCATTAATGCGATCTAGCTAAATTTCCCGGCGTCATCCGGGCTTTACGTTGAGTTTTCGTAATCAGATGTAGATAGTAATTTTCCTCTTATCTTGAATGTCAAGTGTGCAAAATTTCACCAAGAAGTATCCAAATTCTGATTTTAGGGTGGGAAAAGAAGATGAAGTGATTTTCTAAAATCTCACGTAGATATTGACCTTCCTCCTATTTTGTAGGTCAAGTGTGCAAAATTTCATCAATCTCGAAAAAAAATGTAGATATGTTTAAAAAACAAACCCACACCTGGACACTCTGCTTCAATAAAAGAACATATGAAATCTTTAAACAATAACAGTTTCTCGGAGTTTGCCAATCATTTGTTGGAGACTAGTCACACTTTTGACTTCAATAGTGCAATCGAATTATTACATTGTAATTTTAATAGCATTCAGTTGGATAAATTGGAAATAGTAGAAATTAGAAAGAGCGTAAATTAATTTAAATCTAAATATTATAAATAATCAAAAAATATTTTCAAATGACCACTATTGAACCTGTTCCCTTTGTAAATTGTGCCTTCAATCATCCTTCCTGCCCCACTTCCCACTACTGCCTTTCTATTGACACCATCAGGTTTATATATAATTAGTTTAGAAACATGTCGGCTTTATACTCGTAGACATTAAAAAGTGGTTAAAACAAAGAAATCATTGTATTTTGAATAAATATTATATTTATTTATTTATTATACTGATCTGAAGAAGGCAATTTTGTGTTCGAAACTAGACTGGGCGCAATGGGTACAATCGGTCTAAGGCCGGAGTACACGACATACACAATGGTGGGGAATGAATGAAGGCGAAAGTAAATGAAGAAGAGAAAGAATAATTTTTTGAGTTCTGGATAGTCACAGAAGTTAGGCATTCTATATTGTATTCACCAAGGACGTACTAAAGAGTGCTTTCCACAGACCGCTGATTGCACTCCTACTTAATATTTAGAGGAAATATCTGCCCTGATGTTGGGTACTCACTGGGGCTCAGGAAGACCAACATTGCTTAAGAAACTCAAAAAATAAGCAGCGCATGTGACACATTGTGCAACCTGGAGACACACCCAAATATCAACCCTGGTGAACTTTAAAGGAACCGGGTTACTGTTAAGGAATGATGTGAACAGGAGAGATAGCGCAACGGGCTCATGGCCTGAGTGCTTACGAACTATCCGTAAACAGCCTCCATCTAAAAAATTATTTTTAAAACTCAGTGTGTGTATCAGGATTCAACGGAGACGTCTACCACCAATGTTAGATGTATATTACTGACTAATCATTAATACCTTCTCGAGGCTTAGAAAGGTAGCTAGTATGTCACTAAACGTGCCAGTTTAAAAACCTGTTTGTATCCAAAGTAGCCTTGGTCATTGTGAGTGTAAGTCTTTATGGTTTGTTGATCGGGGTTTTAAAAGAGAAGCAAACCAATATTATTCTCTTGTTTGGTGGAGATAACTAGTAGATGGCCACCAGGTCTTAAAATCACGAAGAGTAACAAAGCTAGCCTTCTCTTAGCAAGATTTCTTTAGCATCGGCCTCGATGCAATCTTAATAAATTCTTTTTTTGTCCCTTATGCGGTCCCTAAACCATTCATCCGATTGCGATAACGATGTGAGTTATTGTGCGCACGCCCGCGATGTTTTTCATATACACTGGTGAGCTCTGTCATTATGAAATTTGTATTAAAAAATTGCAATAGGTGGCACGTGAACTGTTTGAAAACTGAATGTACCGGGACTGAATGTATGAAACGTGGGAGGGGGGAGGGGACACGGGAGGAGGGAGGGAAACGCGGAAGGGGGGTTCAAGGGAGGGGGTTCGTGGAACGGGCGAAGCGGGAGAGGATAGGGGGAAGACGGGGAAGGTGGAGGCAGAACGTATGAGGGGAAGGGGAACGGGTCGAATAGGAAAGGAAACGAAACGCAGGCCGGAAACTCGCAGCTATATGTTATAAATAAATGCTTTGGCCCAGATTCCGTAATACAGCGAAAATTCAAAAAAGAAGATTATCTAAGTAAAGAGCCAGTTATCTATTCTGGAGGCTCGGATTGAATTTCGATTGAAAGTGTTTTGGATATCTTCAGTCCTGCCACCATGCAACAAATCACACCTGGGCATGCAGTAAAACCAACTTGCCAATGGAACATAAAAACCTTAGCCTGACACTCTCGTCACGAACCAATCGATTTAACTTATCCGAAACATGACGTGGGCAGTATCACCGTAAACATAATTTTAGAAAAAAAATCAGCTGTGAATCTCGCAAAGGTAGGTACATTTCAATTTCAATACGGCAAATAACTATATCATTGTTCATTTCAGTGTTCTTTCGTTTTACCGAGAATTTATAAGATTTTTCAGAGCAGAAGCTTTCAGAAGGATTCAAAGGAGATTTCTAATTCGTCACAAACCCCTAAGGCTACCTAGTTAAACGAACAAAATAAATAACATAGCTATTGTTCTGAACTTGAACCATTTTATACACGCGACTTCTGTTCAGATTTAAATACCCGTTTTCATTTATTTAAAAAAATCTCGCTCGGTTAACGTGCACAGCTAATTACTAATTGGTTTGGTTTGGAGGTGATTAAAGATGTTTTCCGTTGTGTAACATTCCCTTGAAGATGCGAAAAAGTACCCACTGAGCTATTGAAAATTTTGTCAAACGAGAAATCTAGCAGACAAGCTACAACAAGTGCATAAACTACGTTTTAAGAGCAGTCGTTGACTGACCAGTGTTTATGGTACTTAGCATGGGACGAATCCGTATCCGAAGTTGACGAGGGAGCGCGGAAAACCACCAAAGGCTTTTTCATAATAATCCTGCAGAATCAGGAGCGTTGGGAGGAGTTCTGGGTCGATCTTAAACTACTCTATCATTGTATCCCGATCGCGTACCACAAATGAACGATCGGGTTTCTTTTTTTAAAAAGATTCGATCGTCAACTAGAAAAATAGTGATGGTAGAGAGCTGAAATCTAAAATAGTATATCATGCATACGGTGACCGGACAACTCAGAATGAAATCAACTCAGAAAGTCCTCTGAAAATTCATTAAAAGAGATGTAAAAAAAATATAAAAAATTTGGTTAAATAGGTTACGTTAGGTTAGGGCTTTTTAAAAAAAAACATAGCTTTTAATGACTTTCAAAGAGGTGTTGAGTTGAGTTGATTCTGATTTGGCATGGAACACATTCATGGATGGTCTACATATGTCGTGGTCTACCTAAACCTACAGTACCTACTATCTACCTACATCAAACGATAGAACCCGATCGAAGATCGGGTGACGGACATCCGAGTCTCGGGAACGGTAAGACGGGTCCTTATGGCGGCCGGCGGGTTACGCGTACCCATACTGTATGGCATTTTTTACATGTGTAAAAATATCCGATCAAAGAGCGGGTATTCTCGACCCGATCACTTTCCTAGTGACCAGGGTCGTGTAAAATGATCGATCGACCTAGCTCTAGTTGGGAGATCGAAGGAAATTGTGTTGTATGCAGGAGTGGTGGAGCTACCTAGGCGACCAGGGGTTGCCAGGGTTATAGTGTCGTTGGTTAATACACCGTAGGAACGTAGAATAAGTAGAAGAGTGAATTGTTGATGACGTAATAATGATAATGAACGTGGGTTCACAAACCACCTAGCCAACACTAAATCTCATTGTGTACAATGCGTGTTGCGTGTTGGCTGAGTAACGGTATTAAAGGTATGCTGAAGTCATAGCTACTGACCTCTTCGCCTTCACAAAAGAACTAGGCAAACATTGTAAATTGTAATTCCTATAATAATTATTGTAAATACTTCTTTATTCGCGTCTTCCGATGAACCAAAGCCGGAGAAGATGCACCGTAATTTTTAAATGTTAGCATAGTGTTAATGTCAATCTAACCACTAGCATATTTATTTCGTGCTTTTTTTTCAATATAAAACTAATAAGATTTTTTTCCATACAGGAGGCCCTGAGGAAAATAATTTCCCTCGGAGCCTAGTCATCTGAGGTGCTGTAGAGACCCATGTTCTAGGAAGGAGGAAACACAAAGTACGGAAAATCATTTCACAGCCGAGCTGTTAAAAACAAGAACAAGTCGAAGAAGCTACCCGTTCTCATGTGACAAATGTCAAGCGTGCACATATTATGTTGGGCACGTGTTTGGCGTGTTTCCTGACTATGCACCGGTGCCGAAGGGATCAATGACGCCAGTTCCTTGGAGTATCATTGTTCAACCGGTATTTCATCACCATTGAAATACCGGTAGAACAAGGATAACATTCCCACCCGACGCCTGTGCTTTAAAGATTGCAATCCGTTTGCTAAACTAGGGGAATTTATCAGACGGACCTCCCGTTTCTGCATTGAGTCGAGGGTTTTTTCAGGTATTTTGGGGCTCCAGAGCAGAGGTGGCTGCCAAGATATTTTGAGTAGATATTTTTGTTGGATATATATAATAGATATTTTTGTTTCCACAGTCCGTCAAGAATATTTTTCATGAACCAGCTCCATATGGCTTTGCCAGAGAAGATATGGTATTAGTATTAAAACATTTTTAGAAAAATGCAAGCACAGGTTTTCTTAATATAAGTTTTCTTTATATCTCAGAAAATATTGATTTCTTTTATTGTAAGATTGTCGAAAGGTTTTGACTTGTCAGACTAATATTTTGATTGAATCGCATTGTTTCTAAACGACCTCGTCGGCGATGACGCGCAAGGTTCAGAGGCAGAGCGTTACGGGCGATGATGCAATACCAATAATTGACGGAGGAGAGAAAGATGTGACACAGGACACAGATGAAACTCTGTTCCCGAATTATTATAAAATTGTGGCGACATTTTTCAGAACTAAATAATATTTTGAGTAAAATAGGCACAGAATTTAATAATTTTAAATTATTTAGAAAGGGTACCGTCTGTGTGAGATTTCGAAAGACCAATTTTACATTACATTTAATCTGGTATGAAAAATTATAAAACCATTTTCATGTTCTGAGTGTCACCGAATACAAATTTAGATTTTAGCGCTAGTAAAACCGCCGCCAGTTATGGTCGCAGTACACTTACTTTCTGAACATGCTAAGTATCATACCTTACATCAAAGCATCGGTATGAATATTATTTTCCAAATTTTTTAATATATTTTATGCCGGGTACCCCAGCTAGTTTCAAGTTGACACAACTATGAGAATAGGCCACTGGCATGGATTTCATAATGACTTGGAAAACATCGTCTCGGGGCCTTCGGAGAAACTAGGAGTGGAGAGGAGAACTGAGACCACCTCGGTGAACTCTTCCCTTAACCGTAATACTTCTATTTTATAATAATAATATTTCTACCGAGGTACTTTATTTTAATTGTATGGTTTAATATGACAAAAAATTACACGTCGAGTGTATGACATTGTATTACTGATTTAATAAATTACTGGAATAATAAGAAAAAAATGTCTATAAACCCTATATCTAGAACAACCAAGAAAAGTGAGAGTTCTTTTTTATATTTCGTTTAGATTTCTTAGAATTATTTAATATGTTTCGGAATACGTATTTCGATTTTGTTCATCACTATTCCATAGAAAACGCAAACCTTTTTCCATGGAAAAACTGTTAGTTACAAAACTGTATTGCTAACTTTAACTGCATTCTACCACTGGATAAAAGTTTTAAAGAGAACTACGTAAATCGAGCAGGAAAAATTATTTTCTATGTCTCGTTGTGGCAAACAGTGAATTATTACGCGAAATTGAAGAGCGCCCACGATATCAAATTGTTTTAAATTGTAAATTCCAGTAAAGTTACGCGATGTCTATAAATAGTGAAGTACGCAGGTGCATGTGCAATAAATGGGTAGACCAGAACGCCAACCTATACTAGTATCCACAGAGAAGAAAATAAGTCGCACAGAGTATAAAAACGTAAGGAAGGGGGCATACATTAATTGCGTGAACTCAAAGGGGGAGGGGGGTCCAGCAAAATCTCACGTCTAATGAAAGGAATATACGAAGTGGCCCAAATTTATCTCACCGAGGGGGGGGGAGGGGTCTAGAGTGGAAGAAAAACTGCTTAGGGAACGTACCCATACTACGTGACACGTTTAGGGGGGGGGGTCTTCAAACTGTCACGCTCGGTACAAATGAGCGGCGGGTTGCTTAGGTTTTTGGTCACCGGGGGGGGGGGGGGGGGGTTAAGAATTGTAAAAAGTTGGTCACGTAGTATGGGTACGTTCCCTTGTTGTGTTAATAGTTGAGTTTTTTCTCTATACCTTAATTGACAATATTTGAAACACACATATGTAATTTATTTTCGTGTGATAACGATAGACGATATCTGTATTTAGATTTTAAAGCCACTGCTTTATTTTATTTCATTTTCGTTTATTAGGGAAAGAAACAGTTATACATATTTTATTTTAAAAATTACACGTTACATCGTTACACGGTTGCGTGAACCAGCGAAGTTTCCGCACAAAATATAATATACAGAAAAACATAGATGAAGAAAACATAAAGTAGAGATGGTAGTAAAATAAAAATCATTAAAAAAAAAAAAAAAACTTTTTGAACAATTTTAAACAAATTAAATTTTTTTGATTCATCAAATGTTGGAAGTTAATTTTCACGTTCTGTGTAAGTTCTATTCAAGTTCTGTTATTATATCGTTATAGGCCAGTTGCTTCACAAAACTATAATCAGAACTTGCATAGAACCGACAGAACGTGGAATTCTTAGTAAATTGAGGACAAATGAAAAATAATGGTCTGAAAAGATATTATTGTATTTTGTGCACGTTCTTCTGATAAATGTGTGTTATGTGTAGTTAGTTTTGAGTGTGGGATGAGGAATAGTTGGTTTGATCGTGTATTTTGTAACGGACAGTGGTGGTAAATAATGTTTTCTAGAAGATAGTTGTGAACAGCGTTGTCGATGATTTTGAATAAAAATTTCTGGTCGGATATATTTCTTTTGCATTCTTGAATGCTAATGAGTATTTTAGATGTTTTGGTGTTCGAAAAGCCCTTTTCGCACAAGTAAGAAGAGGCAAATGGGGTCAGTGTTTACAAAGCAACCGTTACTAAGCTTCCTCATTCACACCGTACCAAAATCTTGAGACAAAAGTTTTGTTAGCCGATACCATTACCCATTACCCAGCTGGTTGTGAGTCTAACACATTCAATGAATACATTATTACGACGCTAGTAAAGTAAAACTTTGACAAACGTTAAAATATGTAGTGACGGGGTCGTAAGATCTTTTACTTCATTTTCATGACCTGTGAAGGGGTCGTGATAACAAAAAGGTTGAGAAACGATGGATTAGAGGCATATAAGGATGGAAAGATTAATTACCACATATCATAGAGTAGTATTCACACCTACAACTAGATAGCAGAGGCGGTCCGTGAGTTTTCAGTTAGCTAGAGCACTAAGATTGAAAAAGATGACGTTATTGTGTTGAAAATGATTTTTTTTTTTAATTTCAACTTTTTTTATGAAGATCTTTCAGTATGTGGATGCGCCGCATCTCTTGACTGAAAGAATCCTGAAGATCTTCATGCAAAAAAATCATTTTCAGCTACAACAATATTAGTAATGTCGTATTTTTCAATGTTAGCACTCTACCTTAGGCTTGTTGAAAAAGTATCGATATTTTTAATTCAAAACATCGATATTTTTAGCCGATTTATTTTAATCCAATATCGAAAATATCCAATATCAAAAAAAATTGTATGAAAAACGATATTTTTTTATTTATTTATGTAACTAAAGTCACTAGAATCCAAAAACGTACAGGAACGACGGAAAAAAGTAACTAGGTCATGGTCATGACATCTGGCGGTTGAAATTTTAACTATTAATAGCTTACAAATCTATTGTCTTTGCATAAGTATTTGGGTTCACTAAAAATTTCTTATATGTGTTGGTACATACATAGAAATGTATGCTATTTTTCGCCATTTTTTTCTAAGCCATTCCTATGTGTTGGTTCCCAATTGTCTATTATTATTGACTATACCTTGTTCCAAACACGAAGTCCTTTGTGACAGATTAATTCGCCAATAGAATGTTACTGAGACGCGTCTCAGTTTACATATAAGTTAGAAGACAGCTTTTTAGTTTTTGATATTTTTGTAATTATTACCTAATAAAAATGAATACTGATAAAAATACCTTCATTTTTATTGAGATTTTTGTACATTAAAATAATGCACATTGTGTATAAAAATTACTATTGATAATATTGAGCTGAATACACTATTATTTTAAAAACGCAAAATCTTTTGAAAATTTGACCGATATATCGATACATCGATATTTTTTCCTCGATATATCGACGTCGATATTGATATTGAAATAAATATCGATACATCGATGTATCGATTTTTTTTTCACTTTCGACATCCCTACTCAATGAAAACTCACGAACCGCCACTGCAAGATAGGCATAGATACCTACACATCTTTTGAATGATCACGGAATAAAGAAGAATACAAGAAATGCGAAGCACGTTTCCTGATCCAAAAGTCTGATCAATCTTTGCATAAATTTCAAATACCTACCGAAATTAGTTTTATTATCATCATGAATTTTTTATTTCGATCGAAAATGTAATGGCGTTATACGATGTCAAGAAGGACAGAGAGACATATCGCGTGCTAAATGGACTAAAACCAAAAGATATTAAGTCAGTGGCGATATCGGTTTCCATTGAAATCTACGTTACGAATTTACAAATAACGGAAGACGTTTTATAAGGTTAACAAAAAAAAAAAAATAAATAAACGTTACATTATAAACTTTTACCGTATCTTTAAACCGAGAATTACGTAAAATTTCATCATGGTAATAAAGTTTGGACCTAATGGCCGTTTTACACCATCTCTTTTTTCAGCCCGATTCCAATTACTTAGAGCGTTAGGTCCGGCGCTAACGTCAGATTTTTTCATCCGATTGTCTGATCCGACCAAAGAAGATTGGACGGCAGGCGCGGAAAGGCGTGGCCTATTTTCATTACTCCGTGCCGGCCGTCCAATCCGGCCCGACAACGGGCGAGGCATTATAACCAATCCATTCATATCGATTTTTGTCTGATCCGATTTTTGTCTGGTGTGTGCGGCCTGCCTTAAGCCGGCCGCAAACGTCAGATTTTTCCATCCGATTGTCTAATCAGACAAAAACCGATGCGAAAACTCGTTTGGTTATAATACCGGGGCCACGCCCATTGTCGGACCGGATTGGACGGCCGGCACGGCGGTAATGAAAATAGGCCACGCATTTCCGCGCCCGCCGTCCAATCGAATTTTGTCTGATCAGACAATCGGATGGAAAAATCTGATGTTTGCGCCGGGCCTAAAGCGAAAAATGTTGTCTTTGATCTCTAATTGGAATCGGGCTGAAAAAAGAGATGGTGTAAAACGGCCATATGTATGTATTTACAACAATGCTCTTTCTGCAATACTAAATTTGTTTACAAAAATTTGTGCGTTAATCGGCATTTCATTGGAATGAAATATGATTAACTTGACTGGCACGATACTCATTTGTTTTCATATAAAGCTCATGTATTTTCCGTGTTTTTCCATTTACACATATTTTTCCGGCACATCATACGAGTACCTAGGTACCTACGTATATTCCATCAAAATGTGAAACAGATTTTTGTCGTTGATTAGTTAGACTACATACACTACAGTATAGTACGTAAGGATAACTTTATTTTGTATAAATGTGAATACTGAGTATGTACATAACTAATAGGTACGTGCTGCAATAGTTTTTTTTTAAATTTATTTTATCGACGTTCACGTCATATTCTTTATACATTTTTACACGAGCGAAGCTTTGAATGATAGATCAGATAAATTCATCTTTACGAAAATATTATCCATTTAAAAAAAATGTTTTTAAGTTATTTAAGTACGTTGAAGAAGATGAATGAATTTTTGTATTTATTTTATTGGTGTTATCTTGAATCTAACTTGTCCACGTAAGTTGTCCGTCATTTGCAAACATAAGTAAGTTTAGGTATTGTTTATTTATTTTGATGCGGTTTTATATTTAATATGTATATTGCGAAAGAAGTCGAAACCATAAAACTCATTACTATCGGGGTGTAAGGGGGTTAAGTGCACAAACTACGGTACCTAGGTGATACTACACGATGATAGTAGTAAAAAGGATAAACAACTTTTTTCGAAATTACAATGTTTTTTTCCCCTTACAAAAATATTTTTCATAGAAGAATATTATTTATTCATACAAACAATTCAACTTTCTTACCCGAAAACTACCTACCTACCACGTTTGAATTTCGAAAAAGTTTTTTTTTTCTTTTTTACTTGTACTATTATGTAGGTACAATCACCACCGGTAGTTTGTTCATTTTATCCCCGGACACGTATTTATAGAGCGGCGAAGAAAAGAAGAGGAAAATGTTTTTAAATTTATAGGACTAACAAAATTACGTATAGGATATGAAATGTAATTTAATTATCGCAATTTGTTATTTTGAGTTGTGGTCAAATTTATGTTTATATTAGAAGATTATAAAATGTAACCATTGTGCATATATTATTATGCATATTATGTGCATAATATTTTAAGTTAAATAAATAACTATCCCAACGACAAGCCAAAAAAGCCCACATGCCCAAATTTTTTTGTTTGGTTTTGCAATAAAGAAACCTGTTGGAATCATTCAGTTATTTTAACTAAATCTGTCTGGACGCTCTATAAAATATCGATATCCATAGACGTCCCACCCAGGCGTCGTGAGTTCAATACCTCGACTGGCTAAGTCCTCCACTACGACAATACCGCTTGCTGCATTGGTATTAGGAGATTTTCAAAGATTGTCAGGGTTTTCGTAACCAGGGAATGTTTGTCTTTCTAAAAAATAAATAATACCTAACGGATTTGGCTATTTCTCCAGATTTTCGTAAGCAATATAATTGTGATGAATGATGGTGCAACAGACATGCTAAATAAATTGAGATGACTTACCATGAGATTTGCCAAGATGCTCACGGAGTCTGTTCAGCTCCTTGGAACCGACCCTAGATCTGCCGTGGGCCCGAGCCGTCTTCGGGGACCGAGCCATTTGAAAAACTCAGTAATCCAACTTGCAATGACAACTGCACTTTCAAACTTTATTTTCACGTAGCTAATTCAAAACATACTTAAAATATCATATTATCGTGTTTGAATTTCACCTAGTTACTGTTTCGGAGAGCACTGCAATAACACAAACAATGAGCAAAACGAAGGTAAACACGAAGGAATTAGCGCAGGTATGTCTGAGAGTAAATAAAAACACACGTCACGCGACTGCTTAAATATTATCCAAACACCCACAAAATCACAACTTCCACGCTGATTAAAATAAGTAATACAACAACTATATCACGAAGTTTTAATAACTTTGAATAACTCGCGGAACCGCCGATAACAAACTGTCACCGATGTAAACAAATGCACAGAAAACGTCAGTAGAAAGAAAGTAGAAACAAAACCCACAGAAATTGGAAATAAATAGACAGGTAATATTGTGTTATTATGCTTTTGGCGGTATTCTGAAAGCCATGCATTATAATATTAGTGCAGATTTTGTTTCAAAGGGAAAATTCCCGGCTTTTCACCTCTGCGGTCGCAACGCGTACTCCACCTGGCGAGGAGCACGGAACACTGAACAACTGAACACTGAACCGAGCGACATGGGCCACACTTTACACACGCGGCATCGAACTCATTTTTCAATGCGATTCGCCAAATGTGCTTAAAATTAGCTCGGTCGCGGACCTGTCATTGTTGGCTTTGGCAGGTCGATATCATTACAGCAGGCTAAGGTAAAGCCTCCGTAGCTCCGTAGGTTGATAAGCGAGCAGGGTCAAAATACATGTTTTGTTGCGAAAAAGGTACCTACAATGCTGCGAACTGCGAGTTGCAATGCGGCGTTGAAGAAAATATGATAAGTGAATAGTGAGCAATTGGAAGCCTCTGGTCTAAGCCCTTTCTTACCGTAAACACAGGAGGCGAGGAAATTTGTTTTCCTCCGGCCCCATGTTAACTTTGGGGATGCTGTATGAGGGGTTTTACTTCTTTATTGCATAAATTGTAAGGGTAATAAACTGATAAGTGATAACGATAAGCTTGTAATAAGTAATATCATATTATTTATGTCCAAGTTAAAATTAGGTAGGTACTTGTACCTGCATAAATCTATTATCTATCTTGTATCGGTAAAAAGTTATTTTCAACCAACTTTAACTACTATCGGTGTGCAGAAATACATTCATAGATTCAAGAGTGCACTCTTTGAAATGATTTGCCTCTAGGTACCTACCTACATCACTATTTCGCAAGTGATTTTTTTGTCTAAAAAGAATGAAACATTCTCGAGTAACGAATAAACAATATTTGTAAACCTCTACCATCATAATAATAATAACGTAGTATTTTTATAGCGCAGTTTTGTGATATTTCACTTCAAGTGCGCATCATACTAACGGAAATATGGATTGTGTCGTGATGGAGGACTTAGCCAGCCGAGAAATTGAACTCACAACAAAATGGGAACCCGAAGCTTTACCAACTCAGCCACTGACCGATAGAAGGTCACCCACAGACTGTGTTGTTAATTCGTATTATTTACATAAAATGATGTAAATTAATATAGGTTTCTAGCACGAGACCTAATAATTATAACTGTAGTGGAGAAGATTATTTGAAATATGGCAAGTAAACACGATATTTTTCGAACAATGTGTTTGATGAAAAACCACGAGGCAATGAAAGCATACATTTCAGTGGGTAATTATTACCAACCCTTAATTGATTTAGTGGTGGAAGAATGCAGGGGCGAACATAATATTACTGACACAAATATTTTTTTAAATTTTAATTTCTATTCAAAGAAGTGACGGGTTACTCTCACCATCAGTGGACCGGTAAGCACGAAAGATGTTTTAAGTAGGTATTTGGTGACATATGTTTTAGGTATTTGCTTAAAGATGTTTTAGGTATTTGCTGAAAAATGTTTTAGGTATTTGCTGAAAGATGTTTTAGGTATTTGCTGAGAGATTTTTTAGGTATTTGCTGAAAATGTTTTAGATATTCGCTGAAAGATGTTTGAGTATTTGCTGAAAAATGTTTTAGGTATTTGCTGAGAGATGTTTTAGGTATTTGATGAAAATGTTTTAGATATTCGCTGAAAGATGTTTTAGGTATTTGCTGAAATATGTTTTAGGTAAATGTCATCATCTGCTAGCTCACAACAGAAATAAAGTAGTGTGTTTGACTATATTCCATTTGTCCAATAATTGCCCTGATCTATAAATATTCACCTCAATAATATTATAGTTTTTGTGCATTGGACAGTTGCAGATCGATTAGCAGAACTGTTATAGCATATATTTATATAGAATAGTTATGGCAAAACGACCGCTTTCGTGGATCAAAACTCAACGAACACTAAATAATAACCTACCTACTTACCCTTAGTAGCAAAAGACTACCTACTCAGATTGTAAGCATAAAATAAGATGTATTCGAGAAAATACTTATGTGAATTCAGAATTTAGATTACATTTCAACAATACTTACATTTCATTGTTTCACATATTTGTAAGTAAAGTCACGATTTTGACTTCGCTGTCGTGCAGTAGATTATAAGGAACGGATGTATAGGCATTTGAGCACTCGAATTTATATTTACGACCGATACGTGAAAGAACAAAGTGCATTCATTTGAAGTTGGATATTAAAAAATCGTACACAAATGTATAAAGAATGGTTCAAATATATTGAACCAATAAAACACAATAAACGAACCGTTCAAATATGTGAGTAATGAGTAGTTCTCTTCATTGGCGTAGAAATACTTAGAAATAAAATATGTATGTATACTTATTTCTATAATAAAAAATGTACACTCAAATCTTACTATTTTTCATTGAATCAGTACCTAACATTCTCTACCTGATTTTTTTTTCTATTTCTCATTGCAAGAAAACCATAAAAATATTATGTTGATATTGTGTACCTACTATTTTGTTATGACGTTATATTAGGTACTAGCAGACCCGGCCTCACGTTGCTGTGGCTAACGAAACACAACGCCGTTAGCCAACCTTTGTAAAATCCACACCACCCGCTTGCCAGCTGCCAGCTGCCTGAATTGAATATTTGAATTTCTCGGCTTTTCTCTACTATAAGAAGCATGTATTATACGTATAAACCTTCCTCTTGAATCACTCTATATATTGGTGAAAACTGCATGAAAATCCGTTGCGTAGTTTAAAAGATCTATGCGCACATACATTTTGAGCGACTTCATTTTATACTATGTTATGATGCATTTTATACTATGTAATGATATTATATTGTAAATTTTAACATTACCTACATGTAATAATCTTATACCGACATTGTACATATTACATTTGTAAAGGGTTTAGGCCGTCGAACGAGGAGTTACTCCTATTTTATATATTATTTTGAAATTTTAAGCTCTATTAAATTGGCATTAGTAGGTATATTTTTCTCGAAATTGCACTGTAAAGAGTATTCACGAAAAACGAAACCTTATCGGGCTACTTGCTTTTTCGAACTACGACGTTATATCTCGGTACACATTGACAACAAAAAGATGTAGAAAATTTGATGTTCGACTAAATTCATCAAAGTAGGTACTTTAGCCGAAATTTTGCATTGGAAACGAGATTTTTAGGAAAAACGAAATTTTGGCTGGATTTAGGTAGTTTTTTCAAAATGGCGGCGCGAGTACAGGTGAGCCTAGGTCGAAGACTTGGATTTTACAACAGTTTAAAAAACATATATAAATATCGAAAATCGCTAATAAGGAACTCCAGTCAATTTTTAATTTTTTTTATTGAATACCTTTTAACTTAAACAACTGCATTTTTATTTTTATTTTTAGAGTTAGTTTTAAAAGTTTTTTTTTTTTTTTTTACATAAGCTCCACACAGGAGGCCCTGAGGCAAATAATTTCCCTGAGGGCCTATGTCATCTTTAGGGATGCTGTGTGGAGGGTCTTTTAGGGAAAGGAAGGAGAGGAGGGTTCTGGGAAGGAAAAGGGTTTAAGGGGTGGGTAGGAATCTGGGGTTCAGTGTGTCCTGGTCATCAGACCTAAACACACCTCAAACACACCAAACGTAGCGAACCACTTGGGGTGACCTATGGCAGACGTGTTGGTTATCCAATAAAGGTTCCCGGGGCGGCGGTACCCATTCCCGCCTCCCAAATTGAAGTTAAAATAATTGTCAAAATTTTAATTTTTCAAGATACCCCGAAAACCACCGTATGTGTAGTGAATCGTGTGACGTCTTCATCATTCACGAACAGTTATTTTTATTTTCAATACGTGTTGTCATTTTATATGACAGCATAAATATACTAAACCACCCACCATGACAGTTATATGGAAGAAAGTATGATACTATTCGATAAGTTAAAACATTATTTAGGTGGAATTATTTATTTACTATGTTATATTTTTAATATTATTACAGGAGAGTGGTACAAAAATTGTTTCAAATTATTATTTTTTTGGAATGGAAATGGGAACCGAATCACCGAACCGATAGTAGTAGGGGAGCCCAAGCGGAGATTTTGGGATTTACTATGACTTTACTATGGATTTACTATTTACTATGGACCTATTGGGGTACCCATTTAGCCTCTTGGGCTCCCCTACTATCTATAAGATCGCGCAATCGGCTGTTCGACTGGCGCCATTTTGAAATTTGGAGTTCCAAGTATTCTCCCTAGAAGTAGCATTAGTATTTTTTTTGTACAGTAGTTTTTTTAATATTTTCAATAATAGAAATAAACCAATAAGAGATACCTTTATTTTTGAAACTGAATTATTTAGGCCTAAATAATGTTTCAATAAACACAACAACTAAATCTCTAACAGTAATGTATAAACAGTACCTATGCAAATAAACGAATAAGATGAAATGTTGTTGATACGATGGCTTGTGTCATACCTACATTCCCATACAATGACTTTACGCTGATAATGTGATCAGTGACGTCACCACTAAACATTTAAATAATGCCAACTTTATGGCGTGTTTCAATTACATGATGAAAAATGAACTTTTTAATAATTTTTTAAAAACTCTGCATTTAATATTATTTAATAAAACTTATTATTCAGAATCAGCGTTTATTGGTCTATAGTCTATATCAGCGGTCGTCACACTTTTCTGGTCAAGGGCCACATAGGACAATGTGAGGTATCGCCGCGGGCCGCACACTTATGATTTCGGGGGGGGGGGGGGGGGGGGGGGTGTTGTGCCTTTTTGTTTAGCAAGTTAAAAAAGCAATTATTTTGCTTATTTAACTTGCTAAACAACACCGAGTTCCTCGTAGTTCCTTGTGTTCATGACATAGTGTAATTCTTAATAATAATAATACACGTAAAATCATAATAATATATAAATAATAAATAAACCATATTAAAAAATAATTTGTTTGTATCTGTAATGGAATCTTTCAGTTCAATTTTCATCCATTTCGGGAAACTATCGAAAGGTGTGAATTTTCGCACACGTGATAAAAATGATAACAATACATACAATAATAAAACTTAACCAATATTAAAGTTTATTTTGCTTTATTATGAGCGTTATTTTTTGGTCTTTTTTGAATTTTTTTTTTACCTTCCTACACCCTCACCATGTCATCTTTACGCTCTCTAATTTTCTCTGGGTCTTCTACTGCCCCCCTGAAAGACTCAAACGACAATTTAATTAATTGTAAAAAAACGTACGTGAAAAAATATATTTTAAAAGAAAACCGCAGATATTGCGAGCCGCAAAAAACCGGATAGTATAATTGTACATGAAAAAAATATATTTTAAAAGAAAACGGCAGATATTTGTGCGAGCCGCAAAAAAAACGCATATAGTATAATTATACTTGTACATGAAAAAAAATAGTTAAAAAGAAAACGGCAGATATTTGTGCGGGCCGCAAAAAAAACGGTTATGGTATAATTGTACTCGTACATGATAAAAAATATAGTTAAAAAGAAAACGACAGATATTTGTGCGGGCCGCAAAAAATCGGATACTATAATTGTACATGAAAAAAATATATTTAAAAAGAAAACGGCAGATATTGCGGGCCGCAAAAAACCGGATAGTATTTGCACATGAAAAAAAATATGTTTTAAAAGAAAACGGCAGATATTTGTGCGGGCCGCAAAAAAACGCATATAGTTTAATTGTATTCGTACATGAAAGAAAATATTGTTAAAAAGAAAACGGATAGTATAATTGTACATGAAAAAATATATATTAAAAAAGAAAACGGCAGATATTTGTTCGGGCCGCAAAAAAACGGACAGTATAAATTGTACTTGAAAAAAAAATTAAAAAGAAAACGCCAGATATTTGTGCGGGCCGCACAAATATCCGTCGCGGGCCGCACTTTGACGACCACGGGTCTATATCATAGTTTCCCAACGTGGGCGATAACGCCCCCTTGGGGGCGTTTCAGACCTTCAGGGGGGGCGGTAGAAGGCAAAGAGAAAATTGGGGGTGTTTCAGACTTTCAGGGGGGGCGGTAGGAGACCCAGAGAAACCCATAGCTTGTTTACTAGCACATATCGAACAAGTCGAAGACATGCTAGAAGAATACGAACTGCACATGGTGATGATGAGCGAAACCTGTATTACCGAAGAAATTAACCAAAATGAAACAACATTTCAGAGCTATTCAACAATTAGATGCGACTCATTTAGCAGGCATACAGGTGGAGTTATTACATTAATTCTGTAGTGTATGTGTGTGAGTGTGTAAACAATATCTCTTACAAAGTCACAACAAATGCGGTACTAGATAAAAATAATACCTGGATACCTACTGTCTATTGAAGGATTTTAAGCTGGGAACCTACGCAGCTATTTATCATTCCCCAAATCAAAAGGATACAAAATTCTTAGATTTTTTTGGAGAATGGTGCCGTTAGCAAATAATTTTTTTTTTTTTTTTTACATGAGCTCCACACAGGAGGCGCTGAGGAAAATAATTTTCCTCAGGGCCTATGTCATCTTTGGGGATGCTGTGTGGAGGGTTTTTTAGGAAAAGGAAGTAGAGGAGAGTTCTGGGAAGGAAAAGGGTTTAAGGGGTGGGTAGGAATCTGGGGTTCAGTGTATCTTGGTCATCCGCCTCCAAGACCTAGACAAACCTTACCCCATGAACCCGGGCACCCCTGCTAAATCACCAAACGTAGCGAACCACTTGGGGTTACAAGAGACAAGAGACTTGAAAATCATCTGTGGAGATTTTAATATTCAATACAAAAAGCACAAGATTACAAATCATCATAAATTGCCTAGGTAGGAAGCAACTTGGCAAAAATTATACATGAATATGAAAAAACTCTAAAACCATGATTGATTTGGTAATTTCAAATGACTTTTACGCGGAAGTTAATGCTGCAAAAGAAGTCAAAATATCTGATTACGAAACAATTATTACAAAAATTAGATATAATAGTCCGAAGCCTCAGGGAACACGAAGTATAATATACAGGAACAAAAAGAACTATAATAAGGATAAATTGTGTACGGCATTACAAAACAAAAAGTGGATCTGTGATAACCAAGGAAATTTAGACAGAAAAGCCGATGAACTAATAGGACACCTGAAAACAGTAGTAAATGAACTAATGCCTACAACGAATATATCTTATATATAAAAAATGAATCGCTAAATGTGTTGCTAAGCGCAAATCTCGAGATCAGCTGAACCGATTTCGCTAATTCTTTTTTTAGAATATTCATTGAAATACGAGGATGGTTCTTACGGAGAGAAAAATTAAGAAAATTGCCCAGAAAATTGGATAATTTCAGAAAACCTATTACTAACCTAAACGACTATCGCACGTTTGTCAGTACGCGTGTTTGAGAATGACATTTTGCAAAACAATGATTGTTAAATAAGATTCTATTTTTGAAAATCTTTAAGTTGATAAATTTATTTAAAGTAGGTACTCCCCTAATAGTTTGAATCGAATCAAGAATTTTAGATATTTTAAATAGGTACCTGTGTTAGGTACCAAATTTAATATACACGAAAAATTGAAATTTGAATAAAAATTGTAAAAGGTGGTACGCGGGCTGTTTAAAAACTGAATGTACTGGGATTGAATATATGGAACGCGGGATGAGGGTTGGCGGGACGAGGGAGCGGTAAAGGGAAGAGGGAAGGCGGGGAAGGTGGAAGGGGAAGGCGAGAGGGGGGAGGGGAACCTGGGAGGGGGAGGGGAACCTGGGAGGGGGAAGGAGAACTCGGGAGAAGGGTTTGCGGGACGAGGGAAGGGGGGTGGAGTGGAGTGCGGACGTAGGAGAAGAAGGGGAGGCGGAAGGAGAACGGGACGAACGGGAAAGGACACTAAGGGAGAAACAATTTCTTTATTAAATGGCATAGCAACGCATGCCGGGACCAGATAGTATTTATATATAAAATGAATTCCTGTTTCCCTTGGTCACGCCTTCATTTCACTTTTTTTTAAAGTTTCTTAATACTTTGTAGAAGGTTCTTACGGAAAGAAAATTTAAGAAAATTTCGCAGAAAATTGGATAAATTCAGAAAACTTAACGACTATTTTAACTTCACACGTTTGATAGTTCGCGCGTTTGACGAAATTGAATTGTGCTTTTGAACTTTTTTTTTGTAAAAAAAGAATTATCTATGGATTATTTAAATTTTAGATATTTGAAATAGATACCAACGTTAGGTACCAAATTTGATTGATTGTTCTTATAATATATAAAAATGAATATTTGTATTGAATGAAAAGCGAAAATTTTAATAAAAAAATTGTAATAGGAAGCACGCGAAATATTTTAAAACTGAATGTACTGGGACTGTTATGTGGAACGCAGTAGGGGGATTGGTGGGACGGGGAAGTGGAAGAGGGGAGGGGGTAGGCGGGGAAGGTGGAAAGGGAACGCGGGAGGGGAAGGAAATGAGGGAGGGGAACAGGGAAACAATTTATTTCTTTAAAAATGGTATATCAACGCATGCCGGGAACCAGCTAGTAGTACAAATAAATAGTGTACCTACGAAATCCCTACATCTTCTAAAAAAACAAAGGAATACAGCTTATAAAGCCTGTAAAATACAATTTCCAGAAGAAATGTGGGAAACCTGTAAGAAACTTAGAACATGTATAGGTACAGAAATAAAACATAACAAAAATTCGTATTCTAGGCTAAAAATTATTACCTCTCAAAGAGATTCAAGAAAAATGTGGACTACACTTAAAGAAATTATAAGTGGCAAACAGAGGGAAAACATTAAGGAAGTTCGGTTCCCGATGGAGTTGAAGATGATAAAACTAAAATAGCCAAATTTAAAGTGTCGAAAACATAAATAAGAGTATTTCATTATTCACAGATACTTCTTCTCAATCATCGGAAAGAAGAGAGAATAATAATATTTTCAGGTAGCAGTGAGTATTTAATGAAAAATTTTAATACGATGACGCAAAAATCATCAACGTCTGGAATTAATATAGGCATAATTAAATTTAAGTAGTTGCACTAATAAATTAATCTGTGTTAAAGGGAATTTTTCCGCAGTCGTGGAAAACTTCCATAACACCAGTGCCCAAAATAATAAAATAACAAAATAAATAATAAAATGCTAAAAATTTCGAAGACCTCAGAAAAATAAATGGATAACCTAAATATGAACAAATACTAGAATCCATAGTTAAAGAACAGATGAGAAAATTTATTGAAAAAAAATAACATTCTTGTAGAACAGCAGGGTTTAGAAACAAATATTCATAATGGAAAACCAGTATGGATCAGAAGAAAATCACAATAGTAGTGTTCTTGGATTTTAGACGTGTTTTTGAAACGATAGACAGAGAATTTTTTTTTTTTTTTTTTTACATTAACTCCACACAGGAGGCCCTGAGGAAAATAATTTCCCTCAGGGCCTATGTCATCTGGGATGCTGTGTGGAGGGTCTTTTTGAGGAGAGGAAGGAATGAACATTGGTCTTGAAGAGACCCATGTTGTAGGAAGGAGGAAACACAGAGGCCGGCAAATCATTCCACAGCCGAGCTGTTGAACACAAGAACGAGTCGAAGAAACGACCCGTTCTCATGTGACAAATGTCAACTGTGTACAAATGTTGGGCACGCGTTTGGCGTGTTTCCCGACTATGCACCGGTGCCGAAGGGATCAATGATGCTAGTTCCTCGGAGCATCTTCCATTGTAATACCGGTAGAACAAGGATAGCATTCCCACCCGACGCTAATACTAATAATAAAATTAAAAATAGAAAACAAAGAAACAAAATTGGAGATGCTATATCTGAAGAACAACAAGTAAACCTCGGAGTTCCTCAAGGATCTGTGTTGGGACCGCTCCTATTTATTAAGTATATATATTAATGATAAAGTGAAGTGCCTAAAGTACTGTTCTATTAAACCTTTGCTGATGACACACTTTTATATATTATACCAAATAATATCGAAGATGCATTGTCGAAAAAAGTTTTTTTTTAAAGAATACTTCTATATTATAAATTAAAGTTTTTTTTTAAATAAATGTAACTAAAAGTAAATTCATGGTATTAGAGAAGAAACTTAACGAAATTACTACCCTAAATATATAAAATCAAAATATGGAAGAAGTAGAAGAAATTACATACTCAGGAATCATAATCTATAACAAATTAAAACTAAACACTACCTTAGTAATTTTAATTAAAAAATTGCAGAAAAGGTTAAAAAGAAAAAGAAAAGTAGGATAAATGGAAAGTTAGATGTCCAAACACGGAAATTGGTCTACAATACCACTGTAGCGTGTCAGGTGAATTACTTATTTATTTTCGTTATTTGTTTTTGGGGTGTTATGCCGTGTTGCGCTACCTCCTTCTTTAGCCAACGTTTCGGACATCGTTGCAGTGTCCATCATCAGGGCAGATCCGGTAGATGTGAGTACTTATTTATTTATTTATTAACGCCCGTTTTCGGGGCTTTTACATATGAATAGTAAGAAATATACAGTATTTATTGTACATAACTGAACTGCCTTCGTAACAATATTTTATATTTGTTTAAAGATAAATTGAAGATGTCCACTGACTTGGTATAATTGTTTCCCTCCATTAGTATTCTGGGTAAAGAGGAATACATATGGTAGTTAGTTCCAGAATTACTGCACTGAAATAAATCCTGACTTCTAGTATTACGTAGTGGAATCCGGAAGCTTATCAATTCGAGCAATACCGGACTGTCAATTAAATCATTTAGAATTTTATACAGAAATACCAAGTCAGTGAAAGTTCTTCTGTCTGACAATTTGAGCATATTCATATCATTCAAAATAGCCATTTTAAAATTAAGAAAACGTAAGAATTTGTTTTGTATTCTTTCAACAGCTTGTACATGTATATTGTAATATGGGTTCCATACGGGAGAATTGTATTCAAGTTGACTTCTAACATATGCAAAATATAACAGTTTTATACAAGTACAAGTGTTACTGCACAAGTGTAATCTTTCTGAGCAATAAAACCCAAGTAAATTTTTTTTAAAATAATTCAGAACGATTCCATGCCAACTCAGCATTAAACCGGGAGCGCTAGAAAAAAAAAATTCTTAAAGTGGGCGGTGGGCAAAAAAAGGACGCGCGACGTTTGCGTGAAACATGTAAATTTGACAAATTAATTAACAGGGTAAAATCTTCTTATCTGGACAGTAATGGTGTTCTATAAAAATAATAATTAATATAGGTATTGTAATGATTTCTGTACTCAATAGCGAAAAAGTAAATAACAGTTAATAACGAATCATTAAAATGTACCGAATCATTAAAGTCGTAGTAGGTATATTAGGTACAATGCCTAGAATTAACTGTTGACCATAAACTAAAATGGGATATCCATATTAATTTACTTACAAAAAGAATACGAAAATTATCATACATCATCAAAACAATACGAAACATCATGTCATTAAATCAACTAAAAAATGTATATTTCGCACTTTGTCAAAGTATTCTAACGTATGGTATATCAGTATGGAGGAGCAGCAGATACTTACCTCTGTGGCGACACATCATTATCTTTTCGCCATCAAAAAGAAGACACGAGAACCATCTAATATTCGCGCGATACCGCTAGCTACTTACCTACCTACCTGCGCCGTAAACAGTGTACTACGGCCGGCTGCTTAGGTAAATAATAATATCGCCACCGCCTAGAAAGGTCTCAATTTAGCAGCCGCCTGGACATTCTGTACCGGGTATGTTCGAGTACCTTCCAGTGTACACATTGCCGGCGAATGGAAAATTACTCCACCGGTCGCGCTAGTATATAAAGCGACTCAACACTGCGCTTGCTTAGTCAGTCTCAATCTAAAAGTCGGTCAACAGCTCATCGTGTAACAGCACGCACACGAGAGCCCGGTGCACCTCCGCTCTCTCCAGGGCAGCTTCCTCGAGGTCCATCACCACGTCTCAGCTATAAGGCCCACCGAGTCTTCAGCTCCACAGAACAGCTACATCCCGCGACTCACGAGGTTCGCGTCACCTTCAGCCCAGGGATCAGCTCACCGTTTCATGGCACCCCGAAACCCACCGTGTTTCGTTGCCATGGACACACGCTCCGCCTCGCCAGGACTACCTGCTGGTGGCTCAGCTCACCGAGCCACTCACCGTTCATCTCCGCGACTCAAAGCGTCGAGCAACGGCCTGGAAGATAGGTCATCTCCACCGCCACGGTGTCGAGCAACGCGCTGACCTTCACCGCACCATCTTCACCACCTCCGTGCACCTGCAGCATCTCATCTTTTCACTCCTGCATACATCATGTTACCGCTTCACCGACCCTCGCTACGTAGTACATTAAACGACTGACTCACTTCTTCGACTGACGCCTTTTATTTCGACCTCCGTCTCTGCCGATCCGCTGCCCGCTCCCTCAGCTCAATCCTCTTAAAATAAATCATAAAGCTATAATTAGAATTATTTATTTATTGTAAGAAACAAACAGCAATTTATATACATGATGAGTTATACAAGAGGTTAAACATGAGGTAAGCCAAAACAGTTTCTTATGCTAATGTTGGTTGTTATGATATAATATACAATTGTAATTGGTAATAACCATTAAATGAAAATAAAAAAAACAACAACAACAAAAAATATATATATTTTTTTTTATTTTTATTTATTTATCTATAATAAAATATGTTTACAATGGTTTTATTTGTATGCCTGTCTCACTAGGGTATACCTGTGTCGAGACAAGCGTACAGGTATATAAATGAATATAGTAATTACAAGGATATTTCAGGTAAAATACATATTATGAATAGAATTAAAACAGAAGGGTGATTGGAAGGGTAATAAATCTTTTAAAGAGAGTTATTTTATAAATGTTGGAGATGGAGTAATGAAATCAATTCTGCCTAGTCTATTTATAGGTTAAATTTGACAGGATTCCATTATTTTCATTTGTTTTATATGGGTTAGGTTGTATGTGAATAGTTATTTATGTCTATGTGTGATTTATTTTACAGATATTTGTGATAGTGTGGCGTCCAATACTTATAATCCATTTTTTAATATCTTGTTTGAATTTTGTAAAGGAGTCACTTTGTCTGATCGTAGTTGGTAGTGTATTGTATAGTTTGCAAGCTATGTATTTAGAGTGTCTTTGCCCGAAGGTGGTTTTGAAAAAAGGAGTTTGGAGAAGTTCGTTGTTTTTGGCTCGGGTATTGTGTATTGTTTGTGTAGCTTTGTATGGTGTTTTGTTGTTTTTGTGTAAATTAAGTAATATGGATCTTGAGTAGAGCTGTTTTATGTCCATAACATTGAAGGAATTGAAGATAGTATCAGTGCTGGTAGTAAGCGGCATTTTAAGAATTATTTTTATGATTAGTTTTTGTGCTTTCATGATGGGATCAAGGGCATTGGAATATGCATTACCCCAGGCTAGAATTCCGTATTCGATGTGAGATTGGCACAATGAGTAATATACTGTTTTTAAAAGTTTTAGGTGAAGGAAATTGCGTGTTTGTTTGAAAAAGTATATAGATTTTCGGATTTTGTTTGTAGTATTATGTATATGTTGCTTCCAATTCAGGTGTGTATCGAAGGTTACTCCTAAATATTTGATAATGTTTACTTGCTCTAGGCATGGGCAGTCACAGTTTCGGTTTAGAGATGAATTTTTACATTTGTGTATTTTTAATGGCGGGGCTGGGTTTGACTTTGGGATATTGGTGAGACTAGACAGTAAGTATTTGGTTTTCTGTACATTTAGAGTTAATATGTTCGAGTCAAGCCTCTTCGTATATAAGTATATTAGAAGGAAGAGGGAATAGGAAAGGGCAAGAGGCAGAGGAAGGTGGGATGGGGACAGGAGATGCTCATGCTGTACCTTTTCTATAGTTGTGCATTAATTTAAATAACATTTGTGGTCGTACGTTTGACTTCGTTTCGGTATTTCACAAGAGTATTATTAAGAATATCGATATTGTTAAATTGCGTGTTATATTGCGCGCATATACGGGGGATTGGAGAATTTTTTCTAAGTTTTCTTATGTTTAAAAAACCTTACCAACATCCGACAGAACAGCTAATGATTAAAAACAAATAACCAGACGTAAATAAACTATTCATTAGAAAAATCATCTATAACAACTGTATAAAAACATCACCTCACCACATACCTCACTCGCAAAATACAAGAGCAAAAGTAAATAGTCACTTTCAGGTTCCCTATATTAAATCGACTTTCGCAAAAAACATGAATCGTACCTAGCTCCACACATTTTCAATATCTTCCTAACACAAACAAAAACTTACGTTATCCCAAATAAATTGGACTGGCTGTTCAAAAGATTTGTTATATGGTTAACTGAAAAGGAAAGAAAATACATTCGGAATATCTTAAATAACTAATACGAGTACATTTTATAGACACATTTCATATAATTTCCTACGAAATTATATAATATCAAAATATGCAGGGTACTGTTTATAATATTAACTATCTACTAATAATACAACCTGTGTTGTAATGTAATAAATTAATGTAATACAGCATACAATTTTAACTATTACCCACGGTATTTATATTTTCTTATTTAAATGTATAATTTTTATTTGCGGATGCAATCTTTTTACGAAAATATGTCAAGTAACAAAAACACAATTTATGTACGTATATGTACGTATGCATGTTTGTGTGTATGTGTATATATCTATGTATGCATGCATGTGTGTATGCATGTATATGTGTCTGTGTGTATACATGTGTATATGTACTTTTGTGTTTGTATAGATATATGGAAAAGAAAATGTACATGTTTGTCCATATAGGTATATATTTCATAGTATTTTTTTTATTTTTTATGTTTCATATTTATATTTTTATCATATAAGCATAGTAGGCATAGGAATAGGCAAAGTGCATATAGGCATATAATTTCACATTATTTTTTTAATCTTTTAATACTTCTTTTTTATCGTTATTATATTTTATCATTTATACTATCACATTATTTTTTTATCTTTTTATACTACTTTTTTATGTTTTTATATATAGTATATCTACTTTGATTCATATCCTTTTTAATAAATATAAAATGTTATTTACCTACCTCGGAACAGACTTTGTCTAGTGAGCTGCGTAAAATAAAACCAAGTAAATAAATTAAAAATGAATAAACGCCCGGGTTACTGGCACTGAAACTGATAATCCTATAATAGCGCTTTTGCTAAACTCCGAAGTCATCGCTCCCTTTTTTGGTATTCACGGCCTATTTGTTTCATAAGTTAATTTTGTAAGTTGACCTTCTGGAACGATACGAGAAAATAATAACATAATGATAAATGTTTTGTGGATGACCTTTTTTGCATTCCCCTGGGCAAGTGGGCAGGACCCTACACCGGGGTGCATATTTCCAAAACCTATACCGGTTCAGTCACGGTAGCGACAATTTACATTTTAAATAAACCGCTTCATTGGTAATTTTCTATCACTTTGCAAAAAACTTTTTTTTTCTAAAATCTAGATAAAATAATCTTTCCAATGTGTATATTAGAAATTAATAATTTTATTTCTAAATATTAAACTTTTGATATTATTCCCATGTATTGTAAATACACATCTATATTGGTTATTTTTTATCACTTTGCAAAAACAAAAATTGTTCTAAAATCTAGATAAAGTAATCTTTCCAATGTGTATAAAAGAGATTAATAATTTTATTTCTAAACTTGCTTTTGCCCCCGGCTTCGCTCGCATAGTATTAGGAGGGACCCACAGCGCCTCCTCCACCTTCCCTATCCTCGCTCCAATCCCCCCCCCCCCCTCCTCCTTTCCCCCGCCCCCTCTCACCCCTCTCCCCCACACCCCCACCCCCCATAAATTCCCCCTCAACCCTTCCCCCTCCGCCCTCCGCCCTCCGCCCTCCGCCCTCCGCCCTCCGCCCTCCGCCCTCCGCCCTCCGCCCTCCGCCCTCCGCCCTCCGCCCTCTCACCCCCCCTCCATACCCGTTACATTCATTTTTCAAACAGTTCGCTTGCCACCTATTGCAATTTTTGTATACAAATTTCATAATGCCAGAGCTCTAAGCTATAGCCTATAGCCATTCTGATGTATGAGCTATATTATTGTAAAGTTTCATTAAAATCCATTCAGTGGTTTTCGCGCTTTATAATATAAATATATTATAAAGGCGAAAGTTTGTATGGATATATATATAAATTATTATTATTATATATAATATATATATATATATATATATATATATTTTTTTTATTGGCAATGCTTATTAAAAATACATATAAAGTTACATCAGTTACATAGTTACATAAGGTTAACAAAAAAATAAAAAATTGCCTTTCCTCACCATAAAGAGACAATGCTCGTGTGTTTGGTGGGGGAGTTCTGGCTCAATTAGTAAACTAAAAGATCGTGTAATTTAGTAATAACGGTTATTGTTTATAATAAGTAGATTAAAAAATCATGTATTAATTTAATAATAAAAATCCGGAAGAGTTTAAAAAAATCATAATATAAATTTAAAAATATCATTATAATTGAAAGAATCATGTAAGTTTAAGTTTATACAATAGTAGACTCAGAGATATAGAAACTAAGAAATTAAAGAAAAAGAAGGAATGAATGATTTATAAAATAGTAGGATTTATATATTAGTAGGATATTTAAATTTTGATATTGAAAATGTAAATTGTCGCTACCGTGACTGAACCGGTACTATAGGTTTTGGAAATACGCCACCGGGGTCTACATATACGATTCTTGGTTCTGCGCTCTCAATAACACAGAAAGTGTTTGACAGGAAAAAAAGTATCTAAGTAAGACCATTTGAGAAAAAAGCAAGCTATTGTGCTAGCATTCCGCAATCCCGTTAATAAAAATATGAAAACGGCGTAAGAAAAATTCTGAAGAATACTAGCTGAAGCAAACTGCACTTAATTTAAGGGCCCGCAACCCGGATTTGTACCGATTTATTACATATTTCCCTTAAACACGGTAAGTTTTAAAGCTCTTAAAAAAATCTATGTTATTCTTGAAGATAATATCTAGACTTTGCCCGCGCCGAAACGCAAATTATATAAAATTCCTTCGATAGAAAAAAATCGCAAATTATGCTCCAAAAAATTATTATTATTAACACGTTTGTTTCAGTTATTTTACAAGTTATATGTATGAAAAAAATTCACAGTGTTTCTTTAAATGCTGTTTAAGACAATGCCCGCAAAATTTTTGCTCTATTTTAAACGAGTCGTGTTTTATTAAACATTTTCACAATTTTCGCATGGATTTTGTCGCTGTAAATGTTAGCGCTGTCCTCTAACATTCGTCATTTCGTATCTCTCCATCTTCTTCTTTTCGGGCCTGGTTGCAGAGCCTTTTTTGATTTCGAAACAAGTTCACATGCTTTCGATGGAATATACGAAAACAATTTATATTACATATGTTAGGAAATTAGTTTTCCATTCTTCCATAAAGAAAATTAATATTTTTGTATACATTTTAAAAACTTTACTTCAGTCAGAAAACCAGGAAAATGTTCTATCATTGGTTTTGACGACCTCCGTAGTCCAGTGGGTAAGACTCTTGACTCACAATCCGGAGGTAGCGGGTTCGAACCCGGCATGCGCAAATAAATTTTACTTGATTAATTTGTGTTATTACACAATTAATTCATTTAAAATAATAAATAGTATATTTGCGGCATGTTCCAGAGTGGAAGATACTATCAGTATCGCCCTGGTGTAAGACCACCATTCAGAATTGAAACGTTGCTTGAAAATGGCTTTAGCCGTGTTTAGTGACCAGATCTGAATAGCCAGGTACTTTCCAACCTTCCTCTTCCCCACCTCCTTCCCCTCCCTACTACCTTCAGCCTCACAACATACCCCAATTGGGGATGCCATAGTCTCACTGGCTCCAGACGAGAGCAGTTGAGATTCTTGTGCGGTATTCACTGTAAAAAAAAATAAAAAAATCTATATTTGGCATTTTTTATAAAACTCTGCATGATAAAATTCTGAAAATGATATATTATTGTTTGTTTCTATTTAACCTGTCTTTTATTTTTCATCTATACTTTATGTCAAACTTGCATTTTTAATATCAAAATCCTATGTAAAATTGTAAATATTTCCTCCACCTATGAATTGTAACTTTCTCCCGTCCTCAAATGAATTCTGTAACTCATCGAGATTGCCCTGGCAAGAAATAAAAAAAAGTAAAATTGTTACAACAACAGAAAATATTTAAAAAAAAATCTTGGATTATTATTGGATGAATCGTCTCAATTAAACAAAGAGGTAAATTATACAAAGAAAATTATAATAAATCTTGATATGTAGCAAACACTTTGTGGGAATACATAATTATAATAAACACAATTAAATAACTTTGTTTCAATTCCACTTTATAATTTTTTAATCCAACCGGTTTCGGTTCGTACTGAACCTTCCTCAGGGGTGAATAAAAATATATTGAACATAATACAGAAAAACATGGTATTTATAAGTAAAATTAGAAGAGGGAGACAGAATATCAACTTAGGTGGGGGCGATGAGGGAGGTGTCTAAGAGGGAGGGGTGAACGTGGGTGGGGGTAATGGAAATATTTTAAAAACTGACCGTCAACTTAACGCCTTCCTGTCCCTCCTAAATTCATTCCATAAAAAAATTCAGTTCACTTTAGAAATAGGAAAAAATTGTTGTTTAAATTTCTTAGACCTATCCTTATCCATTGTTAATAACAAATTTGAATTCAATATTTATAGAAAACCTACCTTCACTGATACCGTAATTCACAGTACTTCTAATCACCCCATCTCCCATAAACACTCCGCATTCCATTCTATGATTCACAGACTTGTCAATATTCCTTTATCTAACGTCAATTTTACTGAAGAACTCGCTAAAATCAAATCTACTGCAATAAATAATGGATATCCCCATAGCTTAATCGATAAAATCCTTACAAAAAAACTTAATCTTATATCTACTAATAAATTCCTTTATAATAATACACACAACATCAGAGATAATAAAAACCACGGTTGGCGTAGAATTTTATTCATAAATAACTTTTCATCTTCATGTGTTTCTAAATTCCCTACAGAAATTAAAGCTGCGTTTTATACTAATAACAACCTAGGTAAACTTTTAATAAACTCTAAAGATTGTTACGTTACAAAGTAGCAAGGTTATTCCCTAAGGTTCACCTTCGCCCCGTTCTACCCAAGAATAGCTTCGGTAGATTCCCGCAATACGCTGGGTCGACGCGCGTCGGCTCCCTCGGAGCCCGCGCGCAAGCATTCATTCATCGGCTGCCAGCCGGCAAGGGAACAGTGACCAAAGAGAGCGCTCTAACGCGCACTCGAGAACCTAAAACTCGCGATGTATTTTATATTGTGAATTGTGCAACCAGAAGGTCTGCTGTGCCGCATTTCCTGCTACAGTGAGTAGAATGAACACTTACCCTCTTTCGTGTGCTACGTCCCGCTCTTAAAGCCAATAACGCGTGTGGAGAGATTGAGAGAAACAGTCCCTGTCAAGTTAGGATATTAAAGTGATAACCATGTTCATGTGAAGTGTGCCCATATGGCGATTGTAATAACCCTGTCTCCTTCTAGTTTAATAAACCCTTTACGTGCAATACTGTGTTCTGATTGAGGAAGGAGACCCCGGAGATTGTGAGGAAAGGAGGAAGAGGAATACCCAGCGAACCACAAACACTCGCCCTGGTTTTAGGTTTAGTATATGCCTATTAATTAATTATAGAAAATTTTTTAATGCTTTAACAGGTGTACATGGGTGGTCTACGTCATACATTTATAAGTACGGAAAGAGCAGTACAAAATTTACCTATAAATACATGATAACAATCTGCTTCACGTTTTGACAGGTGTGGGAAAGGTAAGCAGTCATCACACACCTATCAAAATATGGTAATATAATAAGGAAATGGAGAAGGCAGTTCATTGTACCTTCTACACATACGTGAATTTTCATACTGAAAACGTATGGCAAAACTACATCATGTTTTCCCAGGTATTGTGGAATGATACATCACATACCTACAAAAACATGGAAAACACTCATCACACTTTTGTAAGTGTATGGAAAAATACATCATGCACTTAAAAAAGCGTGGAAAAAACGAAACGACACATATTACATGGTATTTTGTTATGTATAAATATACGTGTTGACATCATGTTCTATGAACATGAGATTTTTTAAAAACAACCCTTCCTTAAGACAGGATTATTGAATATATCAATTATGACGATGGTTAAACAAACCTAGAGTTCAATTTCTACCAAAAATTGTAGTCTCTAATTATTTTCATTATATAGTGAAATCATGTTCTATGAACATGGAGATTTAAAAATAACCCTTCCTAAGACAAGGTTATCGAATATGTAAAAGAATAACATAGTTAAATAAACTTAGAGTTCCAACTTCCATCAAAAGTTGATGTCTCTAGTTATTTGTAGTTTCAGTAATCTTAAAAAATATACTACCAAAATTTATGTCAAAAATGTGGATTTACTAATGAGATATATATCTGTGAATCGAATTTGGGAGTATATAGTGATTTTATATCGGAAAAAAATTTATATGGAAAAACTATGTCTCTGTCAGCCTTTTTTCTAAAGGGCCTGGTACCTGTCTGGAAAATGCACTCTTCTACCGAACCTTGTAGTAGTAATTTTGTCCGGGGTCTGTTCTGCGACAGGTTCTTCGATAGTCAACTTCTCTTCGGAAGGAACGAAGGCTGGTTTCAAGCGATCAATAGAGACGCGCTTTGGTTTTCCATTGATGATAATGACGTATGTCTTTTCGTTACGTTCTTCCACTTTGTAAGGTCCATCGTAAGGGAGTTGAAGCGATTTTCGTGCGGAATCAGTTCTCAGAAAAACGTGAGTAGAAGAAGGTAGATCCTTATGTATGAAAAACTTTCCTGAACCGTGATTACTGGCAGGAGTAGATTTTATATTTTCAAATCTTCTTTGTAGTCGACCGACGTAAGTATCTGGCTCTTCGCGAGGCGTAGGAGTGAAGAAATCACATGGTAACCTCAGCGTTCTACCATAGGTAAGTTCAGCAGGCGAGCATTTTAAATCATCACGAACTGTTGACCTCAATCCAAGTAGTATAATAGGGAGAGTCTCCAACCAGTTCGGGTCGCCGTTAGCCATAAGTGCCGACTTGAGGGTTCTATGCCACCTTTCTATCATGCCATTAGCTTGAGGGTGGTAGGCGGTTGTCCGCGTATGCTTGATTCCGAATTTTTCTGTGAGTTTCTTGAAAAGACATGACTCAAACTGACGTCCCTGATCTGTCGTAATAGTTTCGGGGACACCATGCCTCGAAATCCAGTGAGTTGTCAGTGCTGTGGCGACTGTGTCTGCTGACATATTCTTTAAGGGAACTGCTTCGGGCCAGCGAGTGAATCTGTCAATCATGGTGAGCAGATATTGATAATCACTACAAGCGGGCAGGGGTCCAACCAAGTCGATGTGGACGTTCCGGAAACGGTCTTCAGGCAGAACATACGTGGCTCTTGGCGCGACTGTATGTCTGGAGATTTTGGCCTTTTGACAATTTATGCAATGTTTGACAAAGAACTTTATATCCTTCGCCATGTTGGGCCAAACAAATCTCAATTTAATACTGTTGACAGTCCCATTAATGCCTGGATGACAAACATTATGCACATTTTCTATGACCTCTTTTCTCATCTTCGATGGTACGAAGGGTCTTACATGACCGGTAGAGATATCACACCACAATGAAGAATTAGTTCCAGGAATCACCATTTGACGTAGGGAGAGGGAGGAGTCCTCAAGTGCCTTAGTAATTTCGTCGTCGTGACTCTGCTCTTGTCCCATTCTCTCATAGTCAATTGCAGAAGGGCTATTTATCTCTTCAATGCGAGAAAGAGTATCTGCAACTGTATTCTGGTGTCTGGAAATATGTTTGATGTTGGTGGTAAATTGAGATATATAATCTAGTTGTCTCTCTTGACGAGGAGAACTTGAGGCACGTTTCTTGTTGAAAGCGAAATTGATGGGCTTGTGGTCCGTGTAAATAGTAAAATTTCGACCTTCTAAGTTGCTCCTAAAATACTTTACTGCCTCGTAAACACCGGTTAATTCACGGTCAAACGTACTGTATTTACGCTGTGCCGGGGTAAATTTTCTTGAAAAAAATCCTAAAGGTTGCCAAGCTGTACCTTTATTTTGTTGCAATGATGCTCCCATAGCCAGGTTGGATGCGTCCACCATAACTGCTAATTCAGCGTTTGGGTCTGGATGTGCTAACAATGCGGCAGAAGCGAGATGTCGCTTGCATTGGTTAAAATCCTCCGTTAATTCCGGGGTCCAAGTAAGGACACGTTTGTCATTCTTTTTATATCCAGAAATGCAATCAAAAAGTGTTGTTTGGGCGCTGATAGTGTTGGGTAAAAATCTTCTATAATAATTGAGCATTCCCAAAAAACGTCTTAATTCTTTGGCTGTTTTGGGGAGAGGAAAATCAATAATATTTTTCACTTTCTCTTTAATTGGAGTTATCCCTTCCGGTGAAATGGTATGACCTAGAAAATTAACAGTCGGGAGTCCAAATTGACATTTTTTAATGTTAATTACCAATCCATTATCTGCTAATCTTTTAAATAGAATATCCAAATGTTTTTTATGCTCCTCTTCATTGCTGGAGGCTATAAGGATATCATCAAGATAAACAAAGCAAAAATCCAGATCTCTGGTTACGGCATGCATGAAACGCTGGAAGATTTGGGCAGCGTTGGATAATCCAAATTGCATAGTCGTAAATTCAAAAAGGCCAAATGGTGTTATAATAGCCGTTTTGGGTATATCTTCTGGTTCTACAGGGATCTGGTAGTATGCCCTCGGCATATCCATTGTTGTGAAGATTTTTGCTTTTGCGAGTTTATGGGAGAAGTCCTGGAGCTGCGGAATGGGGTATTTGTCGGGAATCGTTTTGGCGTTGAGACGACGATAATCACCGCATGGTCGCCATTCCCCATTAGGCTTCTTCACCATGTGTAAAGGGCTCGCCCAGTTACTCTTGGACGGCCTGCAAATGCCTTGCTCCATAAGGTAATTAAACTCCTTTTTGGCTGCTTCTAACAGTTTTGGTGCGAGTCTGCGAGCTCATTCGGTTACAGGTGGGCCCTTGGTCTCTATGCAGTGCGTCACTGTATGTTTCTTGCTATTTAGAGCTTGCATATTCGGTCGCGTCAGGCTTGGATATTTATTTAAAATCTCTTTGTATTTTTGTGATGAGGAAATACTGGAGATACCGGATGAGGGTCCATTGGATGTTGCGCCTCGAATCCGTAAGCCTGTAGACTGGTCTGTAAGTGTACCCTTTTTTAGGTTGACCGACAAGTTAAAATAATGGAGAAAATCAGCACCAAGTATGGCTCTATTCACATCAGCCACTATGAAACGCCATTTCATTGTTCTCCGGAGGCCGAACTTAAGTTCGATCGTCCTTGTGCCGTAGGTTCGGATGGAATTCCCATTAGCTCCGTATAAAGTTGTGGGGCACTTGTCGGAGGTTATGTAATTCTTCGCTATTTTCGATGTCTTCGGGATCACAGAAATATCCGCGCCTGTGTCCACTAAAAACTTTTGGCTTGTTTCTTGGTCATAAAGGAAGAGACGACGAGTCTGAGTAGGAATTTCGCATGTCTCTACTGTGGAACCCGACCTCTTCGAGCGGAAGGTACACGGTTGTTGGCATCGGTGGGCATTTTCACCGAACTTGGCATGTAATCTGCAGTACCCATTCGGTGTTCTGTTGGGCGATCTACCGCTGGACCTGGAACGTGGTCTTCTAGCAGGATTCTGATGATTACCTTGTCGAATATTGTTGCGACGTGGGCTCTGGCTTCTGTGCTCGCTGTAGGTAGATGGACGGTCACGATTATGGACCTGCGACATCTTCAAAAGTTTCACCTCGTGGGTAAGAGCTGCGATCTGCTCTAAAAGGCCTTGCATTGACGTATCATTACGTTCGGATCTTGAAGTTCCGGGTTTAGTGTCGTGGTCAACCGCGCCACATTCTGTTGTCTGGTACACATCAACTATCTTATCGGCAGCTAGTGCTAGTTGGTTTAGGTTATTGTCCGGAAGTGCTGATAGTATAGCTTGTACATGCTGCGGAAGACGTTGGAGCCATAGTGTTTTTACAATAGCGCTTTCCGCTAGTGTTGGTCCAGCTAACTCGAGCATGTGTCGTAGAAATCCTGTTGGTTTACGGTCTTCTAATTGCAATCCCGTCAATAATCGTGTTAACCGCTTCTCTTCGGAGTCTTGAAGTCTGTCTATCAGCGATGCCTTGAGTATGCAATATTTGTCCTTCACTGGCGGGTTTATCACTATGTCGCTAACGCATTGTAATGTTTCAGCGTCCAAGGCGGCGACTATGATGTTGTATTTAGTAAAATCTTCCTTGATGCGGGAGTTAGTAAACTGGGCCTCGGCCTGAGCGAACCATAACGCAATATTAGTTCTCCAACAGGCTGGTAACCTCACAGAAACGTGATGGATGGATGTTTCCGAAGAACAGCTCTCGTTGTTTGATTCCATGTTTGGTGTTGGATTTTCCTTGCGCAATATTTCTTCTGTTCCTATAGCTATGTCGCTTGGTTCAATGGAGGGTGTCCCTCCGGTAGATGTCATTTAAGTGCAGACAATTAAGGCGAGACAAAAATATGGAATACCCGACAGTGAAATAAACTCCTTTGTGATAATAATAGTTAAAATTGAAATTCTCAATTTTTAAATTAAAAATAAAAATCCACACTAATGCCTTTTTTCTTTTCAAAATTTTTCAACAATAATTCTGATAAAAATAAGTGGGAATTATATACCTCCACTATTTATTAGTTGATTCGATAGTTGTTTAAAAAACTTTAAAAATCGTTAAAATTGCTAAAAATTTAAATTTATTAAAATTTTTGTTGTATAGATAAACTCGTTTTCGATGATATTAAATGGTTTTAGATGATAAGAAAGAAACTTTAAAAATCATTACAATATTTCAGAACATGTGCGATTTGCAACATTATTGTATTAATTTGACCTCAAGAAAAAATATGGCGTCATTGTCGTAAAAATATGTCGAACCAATTTTATCCGGCGACGATTCTCAGATGAATTCTGGCTGCTGGTCTCCCTGATGACGGATTCAGGATCCTGCGTTCTCTGGCGGAAATCTCAGGATTCACGTTCCCTGGTGATGAACTCGGGATGCCTCGTTCCCTGGTGATGATCACCTACGGTCATCGCTGCGCCAATCCGTTCTCACTGAAATAGAGGGTAACACGCACTTATCATTCAGGAAGGAAAAATTTATTTTAACAAAACATTTAGCGGGATAATAATGTAAAACGCACTTATTATTCTGTAAAAAATGATTATGTTACTAAAACATTAGTGGGATGATGATGTTTCAATAGATAATTGGGTGTAAAACACGTGTTTGACAAGAACGTGTGACAATGCTATCGAAATAACACGGTCGTATATTTATTAAAAATTACTGGAACATTTACTTCAAAAGGGATTTTACTTTAAGTTATGCAATAAACAATAGAATTTACTTACTTGCTGTCCAGGATTCCGCCTTGGAACGTCTTCTCCTCCCGCTAGCAAGTTAGTTCTTTAGTCGAAAGGTCACCAGTTTTAGTATATGCCGAATATCTCTGCTTACCTCATCAGAGATATCCGGGTACTCTAAATAAATGGTCACGGAATTTAGTTTATAAATCATAACACTGATTGTTTGGTAGAGTTATATTTTATTTGGTATCAGAAGTGAGATAATACAAGGATTCTATCCGCGACAATAATTTGCGTAATTAAAAATAGCTTACTAGCGAGGGGAACGTTCAAGACGGAATGGTCTCGAAGTTTCTTCCACTCGCGAGCTCAGTTCCGCTGTCTGCGCATCCTGTTGCGCAGACAAGTGTTGCTAGTGTCAAGATGACATTTTACTCAAAATACAATAATAATCGCGGTGCCTACAAGGAGAATCTTGCTTGCGCCGACTGTCCTGAGCTAGCATCGTTGGCCAATTATTTTGCATGTCCTTTCCAGGTTTGGCTTGGCTAGTGGCCGTAGGCCTGCGGTATGCCGACACTGGCGCCGTATGCCGACCGCTGACGCTAACACTGGCTTCAACGTGAGGCTCATTTTTTCCCCCCCCCTCTTCACGGTCCCACAGTCTCATTCTTCAATCAGCTATTGTTTAAACTTATAACCTATAATGTATGTTTTGTGTTATTCCTAATTCGTCTAGCATTTCAAACAAGAACACCGGCGCGAACGTAACTTCGAATTGCAATTTAAATTATCACGGGCACGATTCCTTCATTTTCGAGTCGTCACTCGACAAAACATTATCACCGGTATTCCTACGCAAGATGCTCAACCAAGAAAGTTGTCGCCGCGAATAACACAGTGTCTACAAGTGTCGACCGACTAAATTTGCTAGTTTCAAGTACAAGTTAATAGTGGAAATGAACACAAATATTTAAAACAACGATATTCAACAATCAAAATCCTGCATATGATAACCGACTACCCGCTTCGTTTCCCGAAAGTTAATTAACATATTATATCATAATAAACCAATTTCGCAAAGTACTGGTCTGTTTTACGACATATTTTGCAGCCTAGGGAAACAGGTGGATTAAATTCTTTCTGCCATTTGACAATCGGGCATTTTTCTACTTTTGCCGTCCGTTTCTCATAAAAAGAAACATACGACATAAATTCAAAAATGCCTTATTCGCGTTGACGTCGATTCCTGGAAAACAAACATTACATCCGTATACATACATCTGTATATAATAACTTGTTATGACGAAAGGAATTTGGCGTGTAAATACCAATAATTGGTGATGCTCAAATCAGGCTACAGTCTAGCCACGTAAATAAAAAAACATTCCCCAAGACATTGTTGAATCTTCAAACAAATACTTCCACGAAAACTCGTATAAAAGAAAAAATATTTCTTTCTTTTCTGAAGAATTCCCCTTTGGAAAGCAAATGGAAATATTCCAAAAAACATGTTCGTTTAAGGCGAACCTCGTTCCGTTTTTTATTCACCGGACCTTCACAAATTTGCAAACCTTTTTCAAAAACATCGGAATAAATTCTAAAAACGTGTTCCATTAAGGTGAATCCTGGCCCGTGAAATTTTCGTTTTTGGACTTTTGGACCAAAGCGTCTGGATTTTTTCACAAAATCACGTTTTTGAGGCAAATCGCTGCCCAATTTTTTTCCGTTTTTGGACTTCGAGAAATTCTTCAACAAATTTCCAAAACATCTGGATTTTTTCACAAAAACATGTTTTTTGAAGCAAACCGCTGCCCAATTTTTTTCCGTTTTTGGACTTGAAAAATTTTTCAACAAAATCCCAAAACGTCTGGATTTTTTCTCAAAATCACGTTTTTTGAGGCCAATCGCTGCCCAATTTTTTTCCGCTTTTGGACTTCGAGAAATTTTTCAACAAATTTCCAAAACGTCTGGATTTTTTCACAAAAACATGTTTTTTGAGGCAAATCGCTGCCCAATTTTTTTTCCGTTTTTGGACTTGAAAAATTTTTCAACAAATTTCCCAAACGTCTGGATTTTTCTCAAAAACACGTTTTTTGAGGCAAATCGCTGCCCAATTTTTTTTTTCCGTTTTTGACTTTGAAAAAATTTTTCAACAAAATTCCAAAACGTCTGGATTTTTTCCCAAAAACTCGTTATTTGAGGCAAACCCCTGCCCAAATTTCCAAATAATCCAAACACTTGTAAAAAAATCGCGTTTTTTTTGCAAAAAATACGCCTAAGTGGTCAATCTCTGGTCAATTTCTTTCCAATTGCGAGTCTAGTTCCCACTTTTTCCAACATAAGGTCACTCTGACACGATCCTATACACCATGGAAGTTCCTCAAGTCACGCTGGGTATAATCCCGCACATTTTTACTTCAAGAAAGGAAGAACTACTACAGGCCCTGAGAAATAGAAAGATTTCTCCTAGGAATAAATCCAAAAAATGCCTGTCCCTATATGCCTCTTTCTACAACAAAAAATACATCAGGAGATTGCAATTTCAACCGGAAGTCACCTCGGAAATCATCCCTACCCCCCTCACAGTCTCCGAAGCAAAACCCTTGGTGGTACAAGCCCAGGAACCAACAAAAATATACGATCTGACATCCTGGAAAACGAAATACAACGGACTCACGGATGTGGAGGATTTCATCAACAGAATAGAAGAAACAGCACAAGTCAGAGGAATTCCCGAAAATATCCTACACAGAAATTTCATAGACCTCATCGCTCCTGAAATGCTTACCTGGCACAGGATACATAAGAGAAAAACAAACTCATGGAAGGAACTCAGGGCGGCACTTTTAACAAGTTTCGGAGAAAAAAAGGCCCAACACAGAATCAGGCTATCCTTACTCGCTATCAAGCAGCACTCCGGAGAGCCTGTCGCTAGATTTACGCAGAGGGCAGAGGCCATCAATATTAAGCTTGCCCAACCCGTCCCTGAAATGGAACTCCTCCCAGTTTTGATCGACGGTCTCCTGCCCAGATACGAAAACATCATCACTTCCCAGAAAATTTCCACGCTGGAGCAACTTAAAGATGTCTGCCAGCTACTGGAGGCATACCAGGATCAAAGGAGGGACGAAAGGTTCCCCAAGGAAAACTTTCGCCCCAGCACTTCGTCCGGCATAAAACCAGAGCACAACGAAAAGAAATCCTGCTCTTTTTGCCACAAGGTTGGTCACTCCCAAGCCTCCTGCTTCAAGCAAGCTAAACTTTTATCTTCAAGAGACCCCCATTCTAACAAAAGGCGATCCGTTGATCGTTCTCCAAGAAGAGACGAAGGGAGGAAGTTTGGCAAAAGACCACGCCAAGACAATACTGAGACACCCATCCCGGACCTCAGATTCATCAAACCCCCTACAGATTTCTCCAGACCCCCTCCCAATTGGACAGCCAAGAGGACAAAAAACTAGAACCCAACCCCCCGGGCCATCCTCCCCATAGGCCGAAGGAATGGTCGGAGTGGTTGGAACACGTCAAATTCTTCAAACAGGCCTTACCCCTCTCTACAGTTTGCTGCAAACAGGCAATAGACGGTAGACCCTTCGCGCATTTTTCCATAAACAATGTGGGTTTTTCCGGCCTCCCCGACAGCGGCGCGTCTGTCAGCTGTCTGGGCGACAACGACACCTTATTCACAAACTTTGGTTTTAAAATGGAAAAACATTCTTCACATGTCACCACGGCAGACAACACTTCACAACGTGTCATTGGTTCTCTTACCCTGCCGATCAATTGCGAGAAAAAAACAGTTCGGATCAAATTTCTGGTTGTACCTACAATCTCACAAAAATTTATCCTGGGAGTGGATTTTTGGATGGCTTTCAAAATTGCTCCACAGTTGTTTAACAACCCCTCCGTCCCTCCCCAAGTGAACGAAATCCGTACAGTAATACCGTACGAAAATTTGAACCCCCTACAAACAAATCAGTTGGACCAGACGATCAACAAGTTTGAATCAATCTCCTTCGAAAGGTGCGGTTTAGGCCTAACCAACTTAGTAGAACATCATATAAAAACAACAGGCCCCCCAATCAAACAAAGGTATTACAACCTCGCTCCACAAAAATTAAAAATACTAGAAAAAGAATTGGACGATATGCTAAGAATGGGAGTGGTGGTACCCAGCCGCAGTGCATGGACCAACCCCACCTTAATAGTTTCAAAGAAAGACGGCTCGGCCCGTTTCTGCCTCGATAGCAGACGCCTCAACGCATGTACAGTGTCAGACGCCTACCCCCTCCCTTTGGTCAACTCCATCCTCGACAGACTTCGAAACGCTAAATACATCTCATCTATAGATTTGAGCAAAGCTTTTTGGCAAATACCTTTGGATCCCAGCTCCTGCGAAAAAAACTGCTTTCGTAGTGCCTGGCAGGGGTATGTTTCACTTTAAAAGGCTACCCTTCGGTTTAAAAAACAGCCCAGCGGAGCTACAAAGGCTCATGGATAAATTGTTTGGCCCAGAGTTCGATAGCAACTTATTTTGCTACCTGGATGACTTGATCATCATCAGCGATACTTTTGAAAAACATATACTCATACTAGAAAAGGTTTTTCAACAACTCAAACAAGCCGGTCTGACTATCAACCTAAAGAAATCGGAATTCTGCAAACATCGCCTACGATACTTGGGCTTCATAGTAGATGAAGAAGGTCTAAGAACCGACCCCGCAAAAATTGCGGCTATGACAAACTTTCCCCGGCCCACAAATGCAAAAGAGGTAAAAGCTTTCCTCGGACTAACCGGTTATTATAGAAGATTCATAAAAAACTTCTCAACACTCGCTGCGCCACTCAACAAAATCACGGGCGTCCGTAAAGGTACCAGTAACTTTGCCTGGTCCGCAGAGACCGAGTCAGCATTCAACTCCCTGAAGGAAGCCCTTCAATCAGCCCCGGTACTGAATTGTCCTGACTTCAACCTCCCCTTTACAATCCATTCGGACGCATCAAATGTCGGAATCGGAGGAGTCCTCACTCAGAATTTTACGGACGGCGAACACCCCGTGGCATATTTCTCTCGCACCCTAAACAAGCACGAGAAGAACTACGGAATCACCGAGAGAGAATTATTAGCAGTCATGGAATCCATTCAACATTTCCGCGGATACATTGAGGGCAGCAAGTTTACCGTGGTTACAGACCACAGCAGCCTAAAATGGCTGATCTCGCTAGACAATCCCTCCGGAAGATTGGCTCGCTGGTCGTCCCGCCTATCTCAATATACCTTCAATGTCATCCACCGCAAAGGCGCGGATAATATCGTCCCGGATGCCCTTTCTAGAATCGAGATTGCAATACTAAATGCCGAGTTATCCAATTCTAGTCTCCCCACAAAAGATTTATGGTATCAAAAAATCTTTAAAGGATGCAGCGACAACCCACAAAAATTTCCGAATTTTACAATTAAAAACGGAAAATTATACCGCAACTGCAAGCCACCACTGTCAATCTTAGAGGATTATGCCTGGAAAATGGTAGTCCCTCTCGAAAATAGAGAACAGATTATTAACAATAACCACAGTGCCGCAGACTCCATACACCCTGGAACTTTTAAAACATACAAAAAAATATCTTTAAGATATTATTGGCCTGGTTTATTCAAACAAGTACGCTTATACATCTCCAAATGCGACAACTGTAAGGCATACAAACACAGTACGGCACCACCGTCTGGTCTAATGGGCAACCCCAAGCGTGCCGATAGACCACTTCAATCCCTCTCAATGAACCTCATCGGACCATTCCCTAGAAGCTACGCCGGTTACATGCATATACTTAGTGTGGTGGACGTTTTTTCCAAATATTGCTGGTTGTTTCCTCTGAAAAGGGCGACAGCGGCAGCAATAATCAATCTGTTAGAAAAGCATATTTTCATACCCTACGGTATTCCTCGTACTATAATATGCGACAACGGCAAACAATTTATAGCTCTAGAATTTAAAGAGTTTTTGTCTAAATATGGTATAAAGGATATATTCTACAATACCCTTTACACACCACAGAACAACACCGTCGAACGATACAACCAGACCATAAACACGGCTCTGGCAATTCTGGTTGGCAAGGACCAACGTACATGGTGCAAAAAATTAGACAAAATACAAGCAGCCATGAACAACACGGTGAACCTCGCTACAGGCTATACACCATTCTTTCTCAAACACGGCATGGAGCAAGTAGTTCACGGTTCATTACACCCTGACATTCGCCTTCCACCCACCCCTTCCTCCACAGCAGACCCCGCAGCAAATTACGCCCACCGCTTAGAGGAACTCTCCGCTATCTATAGTGAAGTAACAGACGCTCTACTATTGGCCCACCAAAAGAGCTCCGACAGGTATAACCTTCGCAGAAAGCACGTCACATTCAAGGAAGAAGACATCGTTTGGAGAAAAAACAATACTTTGTCGCAAGGTGCGCTGTACTTCTCTGCCAAACTGGCACCCCGCTTTGTAAAAACGAAAGTCCTAAAAAAGATCTCAGACCTTGTTTATCGATTGTCTGACATCTCTGGTAAACACATCGGAAATTACCATGTGAAAGACATTGCCAAAATTGGGAATACGGAATCAGTAAATTCCATCACATCAAGTACTCAGGCGTTATCAAATTGGCAAAACATGCATCTTGTTAACCCTGATCATTATTACCCCCCTGACCTCTCTTGGCCAGTCGTCAATCAGTGCGACGCGGTCTCTTTAGAAGTCTTATAATTCTTGTCATAAATGACGTGAGTTACTTGTAAATATTAAATGTAAATAATCACCCATACGGGCATTCGTAAGGTAATCCTTACACCCGAAGGAATATCAATGTCAACGGTAGCCTAACTCCTGTACACTCTTTTCTTTTTGCATAATTTTATATGTTCTTGTACATCCTGCGTGCTTTGCCTGCTGTACCACAAGAGCACCTCTTGGGGCACCGTTTTCATAACTTGTATGCATCCTCTTCCTGAAATTGATCACTTCGGGAAAGGGCCTCCTTTTCCTCCTACCATCAACGGTTCCGGAAAACTCTTGCTCCAAGACGTCGCTTTCCTTTTCACAATTCTTGCAGCATCCGCGCGTTTTTTTTTTCCCACCTCATCGTCTCATCTTGTCATATCACCTTTTTTTAACTGTTTTGTGTCGGGTTTTTGTCGTACCAGTACGTCCCTACCCTAATGTTGTAAATAAAAAATCATAAGTGCAAGTCTGTATAATAACCATTGGTTTCAGACCATTGCCGCAGCTCGCTACTATGGTCACAGAACCATATTGTAAGAATGCCGCGACGATTTCTGTTATAAAGGAAATCCTCCCGTTTTTTTTTTCTTCTTACCTTTTTCTTGTTCCTCCTCACCCCATCCTACACATTCATAATAATGTTGTATATTGGGGATCGTCTCGAATACACCAAATGAACACACCTATCAGGTCACATTCGCTGGATTCGAAACTATTCAGGAGCAACCTCGTTGCTACTTGTGTTTTTTTTCTTCTTTTTTCCAAAAATTAGAATGGCGCTCAACCCAATTGCTCTATTTTTTTCCAGAATCGTATTTTGTCGGATTCTGAGAAAATTTTTTCTTTTCTTGTTATAAAAGTGACAATACGTTTTGTCCCTTCATTAACATTGTTCCGTGTATATACAACTTCATTATGAGGTACAATATTTTATCATGACATCAGTTTCTTTTGTCCCTTATTGTACCATTATTCTTGTTTGAAGTTTAAAATCTTGGCCAGATCTTCAATAAAAAATTGTGTTTATCGCCTTTCGGCAAGTCTTGTAACGTATGCTAATATGAATTTATTAAGCTACAGCAGTGCCGTATTAATTACATCATTGCAACCCGCCGTCTGTATTGAATGGGGACCCACATTTTCGAACGTAAACTTTTGTAACATTATAGGCGCGAGCCTTACAATATCTACCATTATAGGTGTGAACCTTACAATATCCACCACTATAGATGCGAATCTTATAATATCTTTGTGTTTTTACACGTCACGGGGAGTCCGTCATAACTACTCATTGTTTGCTCGTCAACACAGGGTTGTTGATCGAGAGGGTGATTTATCTCATTAAATTGTTTTAAATACCTATTGGGCTACTGTCTTTCAATACTGGGCAAAAACTTGTTGTAAATCGTTCATTCCTGTCACGTGAGACGTGAAAACGTGACAATATTCACCATGAGTCGTGCGAACGAAATAATATCTACCCCATGTTTGTGTGACCTACCAAGTGTAGATCACACGCCTTTTATTTTTCTGTTATCAGAAAATTATTGCTTTTGCAGCAGAATACTCATTAACATGCCCATGGACTTCCTGTCACAAGAACCCAGGAACTATCCATTATCTCAAAAGGACTAATCATACGCTTCACTCATGATTATGGGGCATCGTGTCGTAGGAGTTAAGTTGATGGACACAAAAACACCTAACTCGTTGTCTGGGAGACGAATAAGAAAACCCCCAGGTTTGTGAGACTTGAGCAAGGGTCTGTCATTTCTCGCAAACTAGTAGGAGAATAAAACGACCCTCTAATCTTCTACCCAATACACGTGGAGGATTAGACTCTTTTATGTCAGTGTATTCCTTTTGTAATGTGCCAGGATAACTGCTGTACTTACTAACTTCACCTCCACTCAGAGGTCGAATTTCGGAAATAGCCGAATCCTCAGCAGTTTTCTTCGTTCAAATGTTCCCAATTGTCACCCTTTCCCTTCCTCGAAATTATCCGTGAATGGGGATATATGCGTTACGCACATGGCGTTTCGTTTGCCAAATGGGACAACCTTCATACACGGATCCTTTCAACTTCCTACTCCTTTCCCACTTTTCATAACTTATTTGTACTCAATGTTTTTGTTCTTCGAAAGTAGAAAAAATGCTACCGTATAGACGTGAGCATAGGTCATGGAAGACCAACTTCTTTCGAACGGGGCATTTTGTCATAAGTACAAACCCTTACCCACGTGTTCTTGGAAATGTATTTAGTTTCAAAAAAACTAAATGGGTTAAACAGAACCTTCCTTGAATACGTACCTGTAATATGTATAAGTCTGTAGTTGCATTTAGTTAACTCTCTCTCCGTCTCTCTCTCTCTCTACACGCCAAACAAATCCAATCTTTCTCAACATGCACACCTTGTTTCTCCCCAAACCTTTTCATCATTGGTCTACTAGGCAGGTAAACTTCAAGAATTTTGTTCCTAATAATAATTTTTCGCCGGATTAATAAGAAGACCCGCAGCTCTTCACCCTATCTACACCTGCGCCTCCCTTCATGCTGCCTTCACTACCGTCACGGAGGTCCCATGCCTTCAAAACCCTGCGTACCAAAAGCACCCGACCGCACCTAAATTAACCTAGTGTGAGTCCTGCGTGTAGTTGCGAATTGTATCATCACAAAACCATCACTCAAACAAACCCGAGCACGTCAGCTCTAAGTTGGTTCAATGTTCCTGTTGCCATTGTGCAAATGTTCCTGCGGCATCTTGCAAATGTTCCTGTTGCCATAGTGCAAATGTTCCTGCGACATCTTTCAAATGTTCCTGTTGCCTTGGTGCAAACGTTCCTGCGGCATCTTGCAAATGTTGCCATTTTGCAAATGTTCCAGCTGCACCTTGCAAATGCTCTGTTGCCATCATGCCAATGCTCCGGTGCCCTTGCGCAAATAACAATACCAACAATTGTTCACACAACAATCCCACTGTATACAAACCAGTGTACTAACCACCATCACAACAACGGCTGTCATGCACACAAACCGCCTCCTCTACAAAAAGGACAAACCACCAATTACAATTCCACTCTCCAGTACCTCAATGATGTCATACTGGCCCACCCACAGGATCCGGAAGCAGCTACCTTTTTGACCTCTGTGACAGGTAGAACCCTCTCCACCACCAAGAAGCCTCATCCTGCGTTCTCTTCTTCGTGTTTCCTTTAAGGCCCTAGTGTTCCTTGAGTGTAATCTCAAAGGGGCCAGGTTACTGTGACAAAGTAAACGTGTAACTTCAGTGTAGCGTCCAAACACCCCAGACATCCTACGCAAAAACCACGCTACGCAAACATAGCTCACAGACCAATGATACAATTTAAAGTCATTTTTTTTCTATCACTGCATAACCCTTGTACCTTTCTTCAGCAGGTCCTTGTTCACATTTATGTATGTCACTGCTCTTTCATGTACATTTATAGTTAACTCTTTGTTCACCACGTTTTTTCTCTTTTGTTTTTGTTTTCTACTATTGTGTAGCTAGCAACTTTTCTCTCTCGCTCTCTCCTCCTTTTTCTTAAATTTTTTTTTGTTTTTTGGCACAAGTGCTAGAAGGGTAAGAGGATTTCTTAGCCCTACTGCTCCATTACCACGTCGCCTTTTTTGCGGCGAGGGGGGAAGTGTTGCGTTACAAAGTAGCAAGGTTATTCCCTAAGGTTCACCTTCGCCCCGTTCTACCCAAGAATAGCTTCGGTAGATTCCCGCAATACGCTGGGTCGACGCGCGTCGGCTCCCTCGGAGCCCGCGCGCAAGCATTCATTCATCGGCTGCCAGCCGGCAAGGGAACAGTGACCAAAGAGAGCGCTCTAACGCGCACTCGAGAACCTAAAACTCGCGATGTATTTTATATTGTGAATTGTGCAACCAGAAGGTCTGCTGTGCCGCATTTCCTGCTACAGTGAGTAGAATGAACACTTACCCTCTTTCGTGTGCTACGTCCCGCTCTTAAAGCCAATAACGCGTGTGGAGAGATTGAGAGAAACAGTCCCTGTCAAGTTAACATATTAAAGTGATAACCATGTTCATGTGAAGTGTGCCCATATGGCGATTGTAATAACCCTGTCTCCTTCTAATTTAATAAACCCTTTACGTGCAATACTGTGTTCTGATTGAGGAAGGAGACCCCGGAGATTGTGAGGAAAGGAGGAAGAGGAATACCCAGCGAACCACAAACACTCGCCCTGGTTTTAGGAGAATCTTGCTTGCGCCGACTGTCCTGAGCTAGCATCGTTGGCCAATTATTTTGCATGTCCTTTCCAGGTTTGGTTTGGCTAGTGGCCGTAGGCCTGCGGTATGCCGACACTGGCGCCGTATGCCGACCGCTGACGCTAACAAGATAAAGAAAATAACTTAAGCCATTCTGGCATATATAAACTTAAATGTAATGACTGTTCGGCCTTTTACATCGGTAAAACGGCTAGAAACATTCAAACAAGAGTGGTCGAACACTTGAGATGTCTAAACAGTGTAGGTTTTTCAGAATTTGCCTCCCACCTAATAGATAAAAATCACTCATTTAATAAAGCTTCCGGGATAGATGTATTGCATAGAAATGGGATAGGTCTACGCCTTAATAATCTTGAAGCCCTTGAAATAAAAAAGTCATTAAAAATAAATAAAACCAATTTACTTAATAAACAATTAGATTTGTCTAACACCCCGATTTTTAAAATATTTCCATTACCCCCACCCACGTTCACCTCTCCCTCTTAGACACCTCCCTCATCGCCCCCACCTAAGTTGATATTCTGTCTCCCTCTTCTAATTTTACTTATAAATACCATGTTTTTCTGTATTATGTTCAATATATTTTTATTCACCCCTGAGGAAGGTTCAGTACGAACCGAAACCGGTTGGATTAAAAAATAATAAAGTGGAATTGAAACAAAGTTATTTAATTGTGTTTATTAAAATTATAATATCAAACAGATTGCCAAAATAATAACGTCAGAATAAGGGAACGTACCCATACTACGTGACCTGTTCAGGGGGGGGGGTCATCAAAATGCCACGCTTGGTCACAACGGGGGGGGGGGGGCTTAGGTTTTTATCACGTAGTCAATCTAGAAATTTCGCGTTTTTTTTCGAGCTACGAGGGGAGGTTTTTAAGTTCGCGGAATGGGAAGGTAAGTGATTAATGGGGGTACCACTGAATTAGGTACTAATTGAACAACTCATTTTTAGGATAAACACCGGGTTTTATCGTAATTAGGTCATTAGTCTTTGAGCTATCGTCGACCAAACACTTCGATCGGGGAGAAATTGTGAAATGTGGAGAAAATTGAGTTCCGCCCTGTTATAAAGCTCCTTTAAGTTAATTTAAAGATCGGAAAAATGTATTAGGTTAGTAGGTGAATATGTTGAAAAGGAAAAATAATTTTGGTTTTTATTTCCACTCCTTACCTAATCCGCAAACTTAAAAACCCACCCTCGTACATTCAAATAAGTGAAAAAGTTCAGGGAACGTGTTTGTTGAAGATGATTGAGATGAAAAATGTTTATGAAAATAACAAGACTTTCGTTTCCATAAATTACGTTCCGGTTTCAATATATTTTGATAAAAGTTTTATCTTGATAATATTTTTTCCACTTGTAATGCATGCACTCTTGCTGTCACGCAGCAAGCGCCGTATTAAGACAAATATTAGCCAAATAATGCATTTTTTAGTTTTTGTTTTGCAGATACTTTGTGATGTGACATTATAATTTAAAATAAAACAATAACTTTGTAAACACCACTTTTATTTTCCATACTTTATGCCAACGGGTTTCGCTACCACCGTAGCTTCTGCAGGCCAGTATAGTATACAGTATTATACTGCCCTGAAGAAGCTACGATTGTAGCGAAACCCGGTCGGCATGAAGTATATAAAATAAAAGTGGTGTTTACAAAGTTATTACTTGAATCATCCAGTATAAAAGCTAATAATGCTTTCATGGAAACGTCTTCCCAATTAGAATAAAGTAACGATACAATAAGAACTCGAGTGAAAAATATTATGGCTTTAAAAAAAAAAGTTCACATAGAGATAGACCAATAAACGCTGATTCTGAATATATAAGTTTTATTGAATAATATTAAACGTAGAGTTTTAAAAAAATATTAAAAAGTCCATTTTTAATTGCGTCATTTAAACGCACTGTCAAGTTGGTATTATGGAATGTTTAGTGCTGACGTCACTGCTCACCACAATTTTCCAGTCATTGTATTCAAATGTATGACACAAGTCATCGCATTAACAACATTTCATGTTATTCATACTTTTTATAGAGATTTAGATGTTGTGTTTATTGAAACATTCTTTAGGTCTAAATAATTCAGCTTCAAAAATAGAGGTATCTCTATTATTTAAAATATTCAAAAACTAAACCGTACAAAAACGTCATAATGCTTGTTCTACGGCCAATCCTCCAAACTCCGAATTCCAAAATGGCGGACTTCGAGCAGCTGATCCGGCACCGTATCTCCCACACGCACACTTCAAAGCGACCGAGTATTTCTCATAGTAAACCAGTAGAAGACCAAATACATGGCCGTAGGATGCGCCCAACAAACCCCAACTCTCTCATGTGGAAGTCAAAATTTTGAAACGGTAACGAGATTCACCTACCTGGCTCCCTGATAACAAACGAGAATAATACAACAGAAGAGATACAGAAGCGCATAGTGAACGCAAATCGCTGTTATTACCGCCTACAAAACCAAATAAAATCCAGACTGCTGTCCAGAAACACCAAGATATTAGTGTACAAAACACTTATCAGACCAGTACTCACATACGCAGCTGAGACTTGGGTACTAACTAAGAGGAATCAGCGAGCACTGGATGTTTTTGAAAGGAAAATTTTGAGGTGTATCTTCGGACCGGTTTCAGAAAATGGATTTTGGCGCAGACGTTATAATAATGATCTATATACTCTGTATAAGGATCTAAACGTCACAAAATTTATAAAACTGAGAAGACTTCGGTGACTGGGTCATGTAGAGAGAATGACCGAGCATCAAGCACCAAAGTCACTGCTGAACTCAAGACCGACAGGGCGAAGGAGCCTGGGAAGACCAAGTTTAAGATGGAACGACAACGTCCTCAAAGACATATCCACCTTGGAGATTGTAAACTGGAGAGAGTTGGCACAAAACCGTGATGAGTGGAGGAAGACTCTTGAGGAGGCCAAGACCCACCGGGGGGTTGTAGAGCCAAGTGTGATGATGATGATAGGAATATTAGCTGACCCGACAAATGTTGTTCTGCCATATAATTTTTTTAAAGCGAATATTTTGGTTGTTAGATAAAAAATAAAGAATGTATTGTGTTAAAAATTGAGATACTACCAGCACCTATGGGTTGCTTGAGCAAGCTCCCAGACGTTGATATTTCGAATGGTGCGAGGCTTGGCTGGACGCTGAGTGTTCGCAGCCTGTTTTAACTACCAAGTACATACTATGGAGGAAGCCATTTTTTTTTGTAGATGCTTTCGAATGTCAAAATGTATAATCGTAGATTCTTTAAATGTGTGCAGGTTTTTATGTTATAAAAGTGCTAGCATCCCATTATTATTGCTTCTTCCCAACGCAAGTTTTAACAGTAAACAACTGCCAGTGTTTGGCCCGGTGTATTGACACCGTATTATAATACATTTATAACATGTCCAAGTGAAATAAATAGTGAAGTTTTTTGCAAGGATAATTATTTTATTTAAAAGGACCCCTATCAATTTTGAACATGGGCCTTACGATCCGGATTGCGGGTGAAATGCAGATCCCGCCAATGTGGGGGATTTTAATAAAAATGCACCTTCTAGATGAGAAAAGTGTGGAAAAGTTGAATAAAAAAGAAATTAAGGTGAGCTTGGCAAAATTGAGGGAGATACAGCCGTTTAAAGAATGAATAAAATGACACTTCGTGAACTTATACTACGCCATTTTGTTACTATTTTGGTATCTCAGACTTGCTATAAACGAAGGTTGATACGATTGTAGCCACCTTAGTGTGATATATAATAAGGTGCATAATTATGAAAAACAGAATTAATAATGGTCACAAACCATGTTACACAAACCTGGCGTAGCCGCTAAACTACTTGAAAACTGGGATGTTTTTCTTGCGTTGACGCGAGCAGGCGTTATAAAAGGGCACAAACTATGTTACATAAACCATGTTACACAAACCTAGCGTAGCCGCTAAACTATTTGAAAACTGGTATGTTTTTCTTGCGTTGACGCGAGTAGGCGTTATAAAGGGGCACAAACCATGTTACACAAACCATGTTTAGCGTAGTCTTAGGTTAGGTTACTTTAATTTGGAAGGTGATAAACAGTTTAAAAAATCGTTGAAAAAAAGTCCGCTAGATAAATTTCATAATTACGCGCCTCATGTATCTCACGAAGTCGGCTACAGTCTAGCTGTTGTTTGCATCAGGTCAGGGATACCAACATTATAGTGACAATTGAAAAAATGGCGGGTGGGCTGTCAATAGTGTTGATTGGCAAAGTGAAATTTTACTTAACGCAATTGCAAATTAATTACTTCTTCAATTTTTTTTTTATTGCTTTCCGCGCTTTCTTTCACCTTCCAGATTAAAGTTCACCACTTAAAACGCGGTAAAAACATCGTTTTCTGCATAAACCAAACCTTGGCAATGGCGTAGTATCGGTTCAGGAAGTGAAATTTTATTCATACTTTAAACGGCTGTATCTCCCTCAATTTTGCCGAGCGCACCTTAATTTCTTTTTTATTCAACTTTTCCACACTTTTCTCATCTACAAAGTGCAATTTTATTAAAATCCCCCACATTGGCGGGATCTGCATTCCTCCCCGGATTGCAATCAGAGGACTGCAATAATATAAAAAAAAACAAGAACCAGCTGCCAATTAATACAGATGACCAATATTACAATTACCGGAATCACAAAGATGAACAAAGGAAGACTGGATTCACATCGGAAATGAGATAAGTTTTTAGTGCCTTCCCACCCATACCCATTCTTTAACATCCATTCAGAAATCATTCGTAGTTTTTTAACAAGATTAATCCCATAAATATTGTATTGTAAAAAATAAAATCACTACCCACGTAAAGATTTTATGCAATTCATGATTCTCAATTAATGATTGAACATTAGGTTCTCAATTAATAATTGCCAGGAATATTGTCGTTGTTGTTTTTCAGGCGGGTAGCTTCTCAAATAAATAAATACGCATTGTCGGAACACATTTTATCAGGGATTAAGCTACGAAAAGGTATTTGTACACAAAATGGATAAGATCAAATCTTTAATAGCCAAGAGAGGCGTGATTAAAGGGAAATTGACGCGTTTCGCGGATTCTATAAACTCCTTGTCCGCGATTGAAATTAAACTGAGGTACGACCGAATAAAGCCATTGTTAGATCAATTCGAATCTATACAGGACGAAATTGAAATTTTATCGGATGAGGAACTGGAAAATTCTATTCAGCGCGAGACGTTTGAAAATCAATATTTTTCAGTCCTTGCTACTGCTAAAGGGGCGATGGACTCAATTAACGAGGGTAGAGTCGACATCAAACTCCCAACTCTCCAATTGAGAGAATTCGATGGGAATCAAAAAGATTGGGTAAATTTCGTTGAAACCTTTAAAACTTTAGTTCATAATAACAGTTCCTTGAGCAACGTCCAAAAATTCTTTTATTTACAATCTGCGCTGAAAGGGAACGCATTGAAAATAATTAGTAATCTAGAAGTTTCGGAATTAAACTACCTATCGGCTTGGGAATTGTTGCACGACAGATTTGCGAATCTCAGGGCTACCGTACATAAACATATCCAAACTCTATTTCAATTAAAGGATATGAAACATGAAGAGCCTGTAGCATTAAGGTATTTAATTGATGAAACTAATGTCAATTTGAAAGCGTTACAAAACATCGGAGTTAAAGTAGATCATTGGGATCCTTTGATTATTTACATAATTTCAAATAAATTGGATATAGCTACCCGGAGAAATTGGGAACAATATACATTGCAAGGTGAATTACCTACATTAAAGGAATTCATAAAATGTTTATCTGCTAGGGCACAAGTATTGGAGCTTATGAATGCTTCAGAGAAAAAATCTTCTAACCTACATAAAATGCAAATAGGCAACAATAATAACAAAAAAGATTCATCGGTATTCTTGGCAATAAAGGCAAACAACTGCATTTATTGTAATGATAAAGGTCATCAAATTTATTTTTGCAAAAAATTTCTAAAATTAAAATTACAGGATAGGATTGATGCTACGAAATCAATCCGGGCGTGTTTTAAATGTTTGAGGTTGGGTCATCAGGCACAGAGTTGCAAGACAAACCTAACCTGCAAAATTTGTGGCAAGTATAGCCACAATACTCTATTACACAAGGAGGTACCTCCGCCGGAGACCTCAAATATGGATGCTAATAACGAGGTTATAGTGTCGAATTTTTCTGCATCGGAAAAGGCAGAAAAAATAATATTATTGTCAACCGCCTACATAGGAATTGTGGGGGCCAACAATAAAATGTTTAAAGCTCGCGCCCTGATTGACTCTGGTGCGCAGAGTAATTTTATGAGAGCTGAATTTGCTATTAAATTAAATTTACCATGTGAATGGATAAACAAACCCGTGTCTGGGATCCATAATAATATCACACACATAAAAAAGAGAATTTCAGTGGAGATGACTTCGCTTAATACGGATTATAAACGCGAAATATCATGTCAGATTTTACAGGAAATTACAACCAATTTACCACAAGTGACAATGGCGAAAAAAGAGTTCAAAATACCACCAGGACTGGAGCTGGCAGACCCGAACTTCAATATAGCTGCACCCATCGACATCCTGTTGGGCGCGGAGAGCTTCTGGGAGATGCTAAACAACGATAGATTGAAACTCGAGTCAGGACCAACGCTTCAACGTACGCAACTGGGATGGATTGTGTCCGGTCCTATCAACGTGTACCCCAAACAAAGGCCTGTATCAGATTTTTGCAGTTTATCTATAAATAAGTTGAGTCATCAAATAGAAAAATTTTGGAAATTGGAAGAGATTAATTCCACTAAAATTCAAACTCAAGAAGAAAAGGCTTGCGAAGCCAGTTTTGTAAGTACTCATACTAGAGAAGATGACGGTAGATATGTAGTAAGTTTACCGCGTCGGGCATGCATTGATCAGTTGGGAAACTCATTGCTCACTGCCGAAAAAAGATTTAAAAACATAGAAAGAAAATTTGTGTCACATCCCGAGTTAAAGACACAATATGTAAAATTCATGCGTGAATATGAAGAATTGGGACACATGGAGATGTGTGACCAGTCAAAAGGGGATCGTGACTCCTATTTTTTACCGCATCACGCTGTAGTGAAAGAATCCAGCACTACTACTAAAGTGAGAGTCGTTTTTGACGGCTCCGCCAAAACCTCAAATGGAATTTCCCTCAATGAAGCCTTGATGACAGGACCTGTTATACAAAAGGATCTATATAACCAACTATTGCATTTCAGGAAACATCAAATAGTCATGACTGCCGACATCGAGAAGATGTACCGCCAGATTAACATGTGTGAAGATGACCTGGACCTACAGAAGATAGTATGGCGCGAGTCGCCACAGGATGTGCTCAAGCATTATCGTCTGAAGACTGTGACTTATGGACTGGCACCTTCCTCCTTCTTAGCCACAAGATGCTTAAAGCAAATTGGTATGGATAATAATTTAATTTTTCCTAGAGCTAGTCAGGTCATAGAAAATGACTTCTATATGGATGACTTGTTAACGGGAGCAGATGAGCTGGAATCCTGTAAAAAATTAAAAGAAGAATTAATCAGTATCTTGTCATCTGCGGGGATGACATTGAGGAAGTGGAGGTCCAATGCGTTGGAATTGTCAGCCGAGTCGGGCCAAGCTAAGTGTGCTGATTCAGGCGATTCCGACAAAATTATTACTGACAATCCAAAGACTGAGAAAATATTAGGATTAACATGGAACAATGAATCTGATTACTTTTCTTATGTAATAATGAAGCCATCAGGTCCAACCGAGAGCAAACGAGAGATATTGTCTTGCATCGCATCAACCTTCGATCCATTGGGACTCCTAGGGCCGATAATAGTCATAGCCAAATTGATAATGCAAAGGCTGTGGCAGTCCAAAGCAGCATGGGATGATCAGTTACCTAATGAAATATTAGCACCCTGGAGGACCTACCTGCAAGATTTAATTCAGCTAAATGTGTTGAAAATACCAAGAAAAATTATTTGCAAGCAAGCAAAAGAGCTACAGCTACACGGTTTTTGCGATTCGTCTGAGAAGGCTTTCGGAGCCTGTATCTATATGGTGTCAATGGACCACAGCGGTAAGTGGCATTCACACTTAATAACATCCAAATCAAGGGTAGCACCATTGAAGTCTATTTCACTGCCTAAGTTGGAGCTATGTAGTGCTGTACTACTGGCAAAATTAATGAAAACTATAAAACAAGCATTAAATATAATGAAGATCAACACATATTATTGGTGTGACTCTACGATAGCGCTGTGTTGGCTGAAAGGTCAACCTACTCGTTGGAGCACTTTCGTGGCTAATCGAGTAGCCGAAATACAAGAACTGAGTGATCCAGATCAATGGAGACACGTATCATCATCCGACAATGCAGCGGATATACTTTCAAGAGGAGCTACGGCGGATAAACTGATAAATTCTACAATATGGTGGAATGGACCAAATTGGTTGACCGACGGAGTCAACGATTGGCCTATATCGAACATTTCCTGTTCAAACCCTCCGGAGCTCAAGAGTAAAAATATTCTTTTATCTACTGATATTCAAGAATGGGAAATATTTGGAAAATTTTCCTCATTTATCAAATTGAAAAGGGTTACAGCATATGTACTGCGGTTTGTGAATAACTGCAGAAATATTAAAAGTAAAATTTCAGGTAATTTAAGTGTAGCTGAACTAGAAGCAAGTTTGAATTGTCTACTGAAATCAGCTCAGGCACATGCCTTTCAGAAAGACATTAAAAAACCAGGGAAATGTCAACAAAAATAGTAACTTAAAATCTCTTCATCCCTTTTTATGTGATGGTCTTATATATGTGGGCGGTAGATTACATTTAGCTACACACCTATCGTACCAACAAAGACATCCAATTATATTGCCAGCTAAACATAAGCTAACCGAATTGATTATACGTCACTATCATTATGTAAACTTACACGCAGGACCTCAAGCGCTATTAGCTGAAATAAGATTAAGGTTTTGGCCTATTTTTGGGAAAAATACTGTTAAAAAGATATTACATAAGTGTATTGTGTGTTTTAGGTGTAATCCTCGTATTGGTAACCAGATCATGGGAAGCTTACCGAGCGAAAGAATCACACCGAGCCGACCTTTTGCTATCACGGGAGTCGATTTTGCTGGACCGATTCCAACCAAAAGTGGGCCACTGAGGAGAGCTCCACTCGTGAAATCGTATTTATGTATTTTTGTTTGTTTTTCCACAAAGGCGGTTCATTTGGAATTAGTTTCGGATTTATCTAGCAATGCTTTTTTGAACAGTTTAAAGAGATTTATATCCCGTAGGGGAGAACCTGATAAGATCTTTTCCGATAACGCTAGCAACTTTCGGGGGGCCAGTAATAGGCTCAAGGAGCTGTATACCAGTTTGAGAGAGAACAACGACAAGATTCAAAATTATTTAGCTAACAGAGGTATTGAGTGGAGGTTCATAACCCCTCGAGCCCCTAGTCAGGGAGGGCTGTGGGAAGCTGCGGTCAAGTCAGCAAAGTTTCATTTGTATAGAGTCACTAGTAATTCTGCTTTAACCTTTGAACTTTTGTATACCTTAATTTGTCAGATTGAGGCCTGTCTAAATTCCCGTCCATTGACTTCCTTGTCTGATGACATCCACGATTACCAACCCCTCACCCCAAACCATTTCCTCATAGGCACTAAATCCTCTATCATTCCGGAGAGAGATGTCCGAGCCATACCAGACAACAGACTGACCCAATATCAGAGAATCCATGCGCTAATGTTATCCTTTTGGTATAGATGGAAGCGAGAATACTTGATGGAGCTACAAAAAAGGACGAAATGGCAAACCAGTAATCAACGGGCACTGCAAAAGGATGATCTGGTTATTCTGAAGGAAGATAATCTACCTCCACCATTATGGAAAATGGCGCGAGTTATATCTACACATCCCGGCGCGGATGGTGTAGTGCGAGTGGTTACCCTGAAAACCCCTCAAGGAATCTTTGTCAGGCCTATCACAAAGATATGTCTAATGCCTCTGGACCCGGAAACTGAACCTGTGACGGACGCCCCGGACCCTTCCGTCAGTCCGGACTCCCCGGACGACCATGATGAAACTTTTTAGGGTGAAAATATTTAAAAAAAGGACCCTTTAAAGATACCAATCCCAGGAACAACATGACAACCTATAAATTGATGATTGATTGCACCCCGCGCTGTGGTGCTTATATCGTGGACTGCACCTGGAGAAGATCCTAACCAATGGACTTAAAAAAAAAAGACAATTGTGTTGTGTTGGGTTGGGTTTTATTATAATATTATTTTGTGTTGGGTTGTGTTCTATTATAATAGTATTTTGTGTTAAGTTATTATTTAAATATGTAAAAAAAAAATTTTTTTTGGTTAATTTAAGTTTATATAATTAGTTTAGGTTAATCACCTTAAAATTCAACTTGTGAATGTACATTTTTAAATAATAGTATAATAAGCAGTGCAGGATCATTTAGTTTTGGCTGCTAATTTATAATAGGTAAAATTATTTGTTAGTATTTGTACGGTATTTAGAGTTAGGATTTGTGTTTTTTTTTTGCTTTTGCTTTGATTGTCTTCCCCTGTTTTTGTTATGTTTTCTTGAAGGGTTTCTAAATCGGTATGGGCGATTTAGTAACCCCGAGGCGGAAGCTATGTTAAAAATTGAGATACTACCAGCACCTATGGGTTGCTTGAGCAAGCTCCCAGACGTTGATATTTCGAATGGTGCGAGGCTTGGCTGGACGCTGAGTGTTCGCAGCCTGTTTTAACTACCAAGTACATACTATGGAGGAAGCCATTTTTTTTTGTAGATGCTTTCGAATGTCAAAATGTATAATCGTAGATTCTTTAAATGTGTGCAGGTTTTTATGTTATAAAAGTGCTAGCATCCCATTATTATTGCTTCTTCCCAACGCAAGTTTTAACAGTAAACAACTGCCAGTGTTTGGCCCGGTGTATTGACACCGTATTATAATACATTTATAACATGTCCAAGTGAAATAAATAGTGAAGTTTTTTGCAAGGATAATTATTTTATTTAAAAGGACCCCTATCAATTTTGATACCTTGCACCTAAGTGTGTTGGGATGGGATCTATGACAGAAAAAAATGGAGCGCTGTAGACGATGACTGCCGATAAATGCAAAAAAACACCAACTAAAGTAGACAACACAATTGGGTGTATGATATTTTTTGTCAGTCCGTCTTTAGCCAACACAAATAAACTCGATGGTTTGCCCACGCGAGAACGTGATGCCGAATGAAATATCAAAATCACGCGAAGCTTTTCGTGAATGTCTTGCGCATGTGTGGATGAAAGTTCGATGAGGCGGACGTAGCGCCATCTGTCATTCAACAACATAAATAATTTCGTACTGTTTGAAATACGAAAGGTTAAATTGGTTCATTCAAAAATACTAAAATCGCGATTAAAAAATGGGAGGGTGGGGGTAGGAGGTTTAAAATTTGGGGTTATTGGTATTTTTTGATGCCAAATAAAAAAAATACATTTTTTTTTTCAAAACAACAGTTTTTTTTCTGGATAGGGACACCCTAATCACCTAGATGTATTATATATACTTTAAAACCTATTCTCATACCTCTAAATATGCATAAAAAATTTCATAAAAATCGGTCAAGCCGTTTCGGAGGAATGCGACCACAAACACCGTGACACGAGATTTTTATATACAGGGTGTCCGGGGGTAAAGTGCATTAACTTCGGGAGGTGATTCTACATGATGGTGGGAGTAAAAAAGATTAACAACTTTTTCTGAAATTCCAACATTTTTTTCCCATACAAAAAGAAGTACCTACTAAAAATCCTTAGTGTGAGGTACGATCTTACTTGCTGAGAGCCTACCGGGCGCCCGACTCGATTGTGATTGGCTCGTATCGTAACAGCGGAAAATAATAAATCTGGCCGCACACGCCGGACTAGTTTTATGTTTTTACTTCAAAACTACCCCTAAAAGTTGGATTTCGAAAAAAGTTATTTATCTTTTTTACTTGTACTATTATGGAGAATCACCTCCCGAAGTTAATGTACTTTACCCCCGGACACCCTGTATAAGATTAGCTTAAGTACCTACTGGCGTTTTCCAGGCTTTAGATCATGTCTCTAATTTTAGATCTGAATATATTTAACTCATTCAGATCTAAAAGTAGTGTAACTAAACTCACCATTCTTCCTTTCTACCTCCTGTTAAATTCAAATGTGTGTTAAATTAAATGAAAGCCAATCACTTTGTAAAACACATTTAATAAAATTTATGTCATTAAGTATGTAACTTAACAACAGTGCTTCTTCGATTTAATATTTTTTAAAGAACAAAAAAATGTATTTTTTAAATGTGTATTATACAGTGTTCTGTATTTTCAGGGTCATTGCACTTTAAAAGAATATTTGACAGGTAAATTGGTATTGCCAGACTACAAATTTTGAAGTTCAATTTTTTATATTTTCTACTCTTATTTGACAGACTCTACGTGACGTTTAACCTTATTCAGTTATTTAAGTTAGAAGGTAATGAATTATTCATAAAAAAAAATTAAAAAATTGGACTGGAGTTCCTTATTAAATCTGTAGTATATTTTCACCTGGCACAATAAAAGGAAATTGAAAAATATATTGAGAGCCTAAAATCATCTATTTTTTAGAGTTCTGATGGACTATCCTGTGGTGTATTAAAAACATATTTTGAACACTTTGCAACATATTTCTAACATAAGGCAATTGACTGAACTATTATGTTTACATAAAATAATTCACGGCCATCTTGATACTTCATTGTGTCTTAGCAACATTGATATAAATGTTCCCAATTCCCATTGCTTAAGACGCCATAATATGTTTCACCTGAATACATTTAAAAACAATATCGCCTATTTTAGCCCTCTGACCCAAATGTGTCGACTGTATAATAAAATAGAGTGTGCTGAAGTAGATATTTTTGTCGATAATTTATATGGATTCAAAAAAAATGCTCTCCGATTGCTGAAAAATATGTGATAAATTATTATGTGTATCATGTTTGTCTCTAATTATGTCTCTTATCTTGCCTCTCTTTAATTGTTATTTGAGTAAACTTTGATTTTTTTGTTAAATTCTATATGTAGCTGTTTTTTTTTTTATCTAATTTTTATTTTATCTGTTCCAAAATTATTATTTTATTATTTGGTTAATTGATTGTATATAAATTTTTACTTTATCTTATTTGTATAATTAACTGAGTTTTTATAACTGGGTTGTTCTCACATGTGTGTGAACAACCTGTAAAAACGCAGTATAAATAAATAAATAAATAAATAAATAAATAAATAAATAAATAAATAAATAAATAAATAAATAAATAAATAAATAAATAAATAAATAAATAAATAAATAAATAAATAAATAAATAATTAAATAAATAAATAAATAAATAAATAAATAAATAAATAAATAATTAAATAAATAAATAAATAAATAAATAAGCCTTAAAGAGGGTAATTTTCCAAGGCAATTTAAAATCTCCACTATAATACCAATTCATAAATCTGGTGAAACGCCTAAATTAGACAAGACCAATCTTGCTTGTTTCAACCTATCAAAAATATTAGAAAAATGTATCAAAAATAGAGTCGTTGAACACCTAGGACGGGCTATTTAAAAAAATGAACAATTCAAGAAATACTTGAAGTTAATTTTCACGTTTTGTGTAAGTTCTATTCAAGTTCTGTTATTATATCATTATAGGCCAGTTGTTTCATAGAGCTGAAATAATCACAGAACTTGAATAGAATTTACAGAGAACATGAAATTTAATTTCAAATATTCGACGAATTGTTCAAATTTTTGGAAACAACCCATCCTTAGAAAAATATAAAATTCTAACGCAAATTATATAAAATTGTACTCAAAATCATTAAGATGCGATATATGAATTGACAAAACACACATCTATTGTTAAAAAAAATGTGTGCAGTTCACACGCGGTAGAAGTGAAATCTTCAGAAAAATCAGAGTGTGCAATTCACACGCCGTAGATGTGAAACCTTCAAAAAACTAGTTAAGAGTGGGGAGACTACGAAGCACTTTTTATATCAATGTGAAAGATGATTTTTTCCATATTTTTGTCGTCTAATTCCAGTGCACATTTTCCTATGCATTTGATCAATTTATTATTATTTGTGTTTTCTTCTTCGGAGTCGTAAGGGTCGTCGGGCGCTTTATACCACTAGACCAAAGGTTCTCAGCGTGGGAGATAACGACCCTTTTTGGGCGTTTGAGACTTTCAGGGGGGCAGTAGAAGACCCAGAGTGAATTAGGGGGCGTTGAGATGGCACATTGCGGGCGTGGGCAGAGCAGGTGAAAAAAATTGTCTAAAAAATACAAAAGACACACTACAATAGAGCAAAATAAACTTTATTATCTGTTAATTTTTGTTATTGCAGGTATGTATTGTTAAGATTTCAGGTACTGAAATATTAATATTTGTGATTGTCACCCTAATGGTTGTGGCAACATTCTTTTGTGTTGGCAATTGCCAGGGCGAGTTCGTATTGCCACGGATTTTAATTCCTTCTTCTCTTGTTACCATCCGTCTTGGGCGGGTCGTTTTTGGCAAAACGTCTGCTGCCAGGTTTTCACTTCATGTGGGTTATAAAACCGCGGAGAGAGATAGCATCATTGAGCTCACCCTACATGAGCTACCCTACGGGTCTTTATTGTGTGAATAAAGACCAATTATTCAAGAACTGGAGTTGTTATTGAAGAGTTACTCCAGCCACACTTCCCTTTGGAATCTGGTGTTACCACGCCGGATTGCTCTGTCAGGAGAGCGGAAGTACAGATCCTGAACAATGGTCCTTCGAGCCGGATGATCATTATTTGGATTGATTCATTCAAGCTGGGTGATCATTATTTGGATTGATCCATTTGAGACGGAAGATCATTATTTGGAGTGGCCCAGTCAGGCCTCATCATCATCGGGAGTGGTCCAGTCGGCGTCCTCATCACCATCATTGGATTGATCAAGCGAGCCTCATCACGACGCTCGCATGCACAGAAAATCAGGTTGTAGCCTTCCTTTCATTGTCCTTTCAAATTCCATTTAAAAAGCTAAAAATCTGTGTAGATGCCACATTATTTCGTATTGATTATATCGAATTACATTCGGGTGTTCATAATCAGATGCTTTCAATATAGCATAAATTTATTGGTGATAATAATTTTTATTGTTGTATTCAGTCTGCCGAATAACTTTGCTTTGCCTACCTACATTTCTAGCCACGCGTTTGCAAGTTTCGTCTTTGTATGCCATAGTATTGTGATTGGGTTCTGTATGATCTATAGTATTAATCATTTTTGTTTACGTCAAACCGCGTCAAACTGCCGTATTGTGTTTTCAGTTTTTAAATCAAGTTAGTGTTATTTCGTTAAAAAATGGAACTCGACAGGTTGATTAAACGGCGCGGGGTTTTGAAAGGTTCATTAACGAGATTCGAAACCTATTTAAGCAACGAAAATGATATTACACCTGGCGTATTGTCATCGAGGTTAGACGCCATCAAGCCTTCTCTGATAGAATTCTCCAAAATTCAGCTGGAGATTGATTTATTGAACAAATCAGAAGATAATGACGCGAGGGATAATTTTGAAGGTACATATTTTAATATAATTGCATTAGGACAGGAAATGTTATCAAAATTTAAGAAGATTGAAAATGTCCCAAATATCTCAGTAAATTTACCACCAATCTCTATTCCAGTGTTTTCAGGTGACAACCATAAATGGTTGACTTTTAAAAATTCGTTCATTGCCTTAATTCATGATAACAGTAAATTAAATAATGTTCAGAAATTTCATTACCTTATTAGTTATGTGTCCGGAGAGGCACTTGATTTGATTAGTTCTCTAGAAATAACCGGGGATAATTATAGTGCAGCTTGGACAATGCTTATTTCGAGATACGAAAATGTCCGACTTATAGCGAATAGACATTTGAATTTCTTATTTAATTTTACACCGTTAAAACGACAGAATCATCATGAATTACGGAATTTAATTGATCAAGCAAACATTCATTTGAGAGCTTTACACAACTTAAAGCTACCAACAGAACATTGGGATACATTAATCATACATATTCTAACCTCAAAGTTAGATAATCACACACGTAGCCTTTGGGAATCAATAGAGTGCGACAAAATTTATCCTACATTCGTGCAGTTTAGCAATTTTATTTCACAAAGGTCTCAGATCCTGGAAACTATCCAAGGTGACATTGGTGGAATGCAACAGAAATCGGAACCAGTTGCAACAAAACCAAGGTTTTTTAATTTTAAGGAAAGGAATTCTACAAACAAGATTATGTTAGCGTCGAGCAACGTTAATTGTATGCTGTGTAAGGACAGTCATTTCATTTATTCGTGCAAAATATTTGTTAACAAAGAACCAGCGGCACGAAGAAAGCTCGTATCAGAGAACAATTTATGTTATAACTGCCTAAAACCGGGGCACCCTTCAAAGGTGTGCAGGTGGAAGGAAAAATGCAGTGTTTGTGATCGAAAACATCACACTCTGTTACATATCAATACTGATAATGTACAAGTGGGTACTTCAGCTGGCAAGGGTCAGTCGGAGGCACCAGTAAATTTAACATGTCATAGTGACATGAACGGGCGGGAAATTTTACTATCTACCGTAATAGTAAAAATAGAAGACGCGTATGGTGGAACACACAAAATACGCGCACTTTTGGATTCGGGTTCAATGTCTAATTTTATTACAAAGGATACTTGTAAAAGATTAAATTTGCATTGTACAAAGTTGAATATACCTGCTTCAGGTTTGCATAATAATTTAATTCATGTAAAGGAAACAGTTGACATTAAATTTAAATCATTATGTTCTCAATACCGGGATGAAATATCTTGTTGGGTATTAGATGAGATTTCTTGCAATCTTCCGCAGACCTTGATTAATCCAAAAATGTTGAACATTCCAGACGGTATCCAGTTAGCTGATCCGCAGTTTTACCAGCCAGCTTCTATTGATATGCTGATCGGAGCAGATATATTCTGGCAGGTGGTTCGTACGGATCAGATACAGTTAGGAAAGGATAAACCTATATTGCATCGAACGGAGCTAGGCTGGATAATATCAGGAGCTGTACAGAGGCGTCATAATACGAGGCCAGTTAAAGTTTGTCATATTTCATTAAATTCTTTGCAGAATCAAATAGAAAGGTTTTGGAAGGTTGAAGAATATGAAAATAGTAAGCATCACTCTCTGGAAGATAGTGAATGTGAAAAGATTTTCAAAGGCACGCATAAACGCGATGCAAATGGTAGATTTGTAGTCAACTTACCATTTAAATCTAACCTATCTCAATTAGGAGATTCATTTAGTATTGCTAAAGGTAGATTAGTGTCAATGGAAAGAAAATTCTTAAGACAACCTAGTTTAAAGGAACAATACTCGGAATTTATTGATGAGTATCTTGCATTAGGTCACATGACTGAATGTGAACCTCCAAAACGCGATGAAACTACTTATTATTTACCACATCACGCTGTATTTAAAGAATCAAGCACAACTACTAAAATTCGTGTTGTTTTTGATGGGTCGGCTAAACCCGCTCGAGGGATTTCTTTGAATCGCGCTCTAATGATTGGGCCCACCATTCAAAATGATATATTTTGTCACTTGGTATTTTTTAGAAAACATCAATATGCAGTCACCGCAGATATTGCAAAGATGTACCGCCAAATTAATATCAACCCGGAACACAGAAATTACCAACGTATATTATGGAGAAAGGATGCGGAGGATTGTTCGAAACACTATACGCTAAACACGGTGACATATGGTTTGGCTCCTTCGCCTTATTTAGCAATACGTTGTCTGCATCAGCTAGGTAATGACGTTTCATTTACTCATCCATTAGCTAGTAAATCCCTTAAGGAAAATTTTTATGTAGATGATTTTCTTTCTGGTAGTGACTCCATTGATACTTGTCACTTGCTTAAATCACAAATCATTAATGCGCTTGCTACAGCAGGCATGGAGATTAGAAAATGGAGGTCTAATGCGCCCTCGATTAATGATTCTAAAGATAATTTAGAATTATTGCCAAATGAATCCAATGAAGCTAAGATTCTCGGATTAATATGGGACACCAAACGTGATGAGTTTACCTATCAGGTAGAAAGCATAGACGCAAAGTTAGAAGTAACAAAACGTCAAGTTTTATCATTAATGTCAAAAGTGTTTGACCCTTTAGGACTGGTAGGCCCAGTAATCATTGTCGGTAAGATAATTATGCAAAGATTGTGGAAGCTAAAAACATCCTGGGATGACAAGCTACCCAATGACCTTTTATTGGCCTGGCAGACTTACACGCTGAGTCTCAGTAAAGCAAATCATATTCGGTTACCGAGGAAAATTTTCTGCTTTAATAAAAAATCTTTTAGCTTACACGGTTGTTGCGATGCATCTCAAGGAGCATATGGCGCTTGTCTGTATTTAAGATCTACCGATGAACACGGCATTCACCAATCACAGTTAATATGCGCTAAATCTCGTGTAGCCCCACTAAAAAATTTATCGTTACCAGCGTCTGTGAGTAATGGAAGATTTGTATCTAGGCGAAGCAAGGTAAAGGCACTAAATCCTTTTATGCAGGATGGGTTGTTGAGTGTTGGAGGTCGACTATCACAATCCGATATTACCTCGCTCTCTCAAAGACATCCAATTTTGTTACCACAAAATCATAAGTTGACTGACTTAATAATAACCCATCTGCATTATGAGAATTTACATTTAGGATGTAATGCTCTGCTCGCATTACTGCGTTTACGTTTTTGGCCAATATATGGTAAAAACGCAGTGAAGCGAGCACTGCATAAATGTATTGTATGTTTCCGAGTCCGTCCGCGCGAGTGTCGCCAGCTCATGGGTGACCTTCCTGCTGACCGATTCCGAATCCAAAGATCATTTTATGTAACCGGCATAGATTTTGCAGGTTCAATGTTAATTAAGTCTGGTTTAACCAGAAATGCTAAGAGTGTAAAATCTTACATATGTTTATTTATTTGTTTTTCAACAAAGGCAATTCACCTAGAATTAGTGACTAATTTAACTTCAATGGCATTTATGAATGGATTGAAAAGATTTATAGCTAGGAGGGGTAAACCCTCACGACTCTTTACTGATAATGGAACTAACTTTACAGGTAGTTATAGGGAACTTACTGAACTATTTGATTTTTTGAAGGCATCTGATAAAGAAATCCATAATTTTTTGGCCCAGCAGAATATTAGCTGGAGTTTTTTGCCTCCCCGCTCACCGCATCACGGGGGACTTTGGAAAAGTGCAGTTAAAATGACCAAGCAATGCGGTCAACTGTTTTGACATACGAAGGCATGAATACCATACTAATACAGATTGAGGCTTGTTTAAATTCCCGTCCTCTGACTCCATTAACATCAGATCCAAATGACTTAAACGCACTCACTCCGTCACACTTCCTTATTGGCGACAACCTGTTAGCATTGCCTGAGCTTGATATCCACCATCTGCCTACAAACAGGCTTAATATTTACCAAAAGATGTCTACCGTTGTTCAATCTTTTTGGCACAGATGGAGCCGGGAATACCTAGCAGAATTGCAGAACCGAGTCAAATGGCAAGAAGGACGTCAACGCAGTTTACAGCCTGGTGACATGGTCATCATCAAAGACAACCAACTACCTCCGCAGTACTGGAGGATGGCGCGAGTGACGGAGATCCACCCTGGCCAAGACGGACGCGTCCGCGTCGTCTCCTTGAGGACGGCCAGAGGTGTCACCAAAAGAGCCGTGACACAGCTCTGTCTACTTCCCATGGAGGATCCTTCCTCCAACCTGGATTAAGAACCAATTACAACACTAAAAGTGATGTGATGTGTAAATCAAAGTGCCGTCAGGCTCATCAGTGCCAAGTGTTAAACTATTTTCTCATAAGTGGGTGCAGCGCACCAGAAGGTTCTACGTTATTAAACTTTATTTTTTAATGTCAAGTCTGACATAGGGTTATATACTTAGTTATAAGTTTTTTTGTTATTATTTTGATATCCATATATTGAATATTGTTTATTTTTGTATGTGAACTCGTTGGGTAAATTCTGGGTATCAATGTTGCAATCTCTTCTTATATTATTGTATGAAAAACAACTATTCCTTAATACTCGTTTTTGGGCGGGAATATGTTAAGATTTCAGGTACTGAAATATTAATATTTGTGATTGTCACCCTAATGGTTGTGGCAACATTCTTTTGTGTTGGCAATTGCCAGGGCGAGTTCGTATTGCCACGGATTTTAATTCCTTCTTCTCTTGTTACCATCCGTCTTGGGCGGGTCGTTTTTGGCAAAACGTCTGCTGCCAGGTTTTCACTTCATGTGGGTTATAAAACCGCGGAGAGAGATAGCATCATTGAGCTCACCCTACATGAGCTACCCTACGGGTCTTTTTATTGTGTGAATAAAGACCAATTATTCAAGAGCTGGAGTTGTTATTGAAGAGTTACTCCAGCCACACTTCCCTTTGGAATCTGGTGTTACCACGCCGGATTGCTCTGTCAGGAGAGCGGAAGTACAGATCCTGAACAGTATTGTAATCATTTTTATCACGTGTGCGAAAATTCACATATTTCGGTAGTTCGGGAAGTGGAAATTGAACTGAAAGATTTCATTACATTCAGATCAACATGAAATTGGATGACACGATTTTTTTTTTTAAGTTAATAAAAGCCTGTTAATAATGTACATACATATTATTGTCTACTAAATTTCTAATAAATGAAACCCAAGTAAAAAATATGTTTTATTCCTATTAAAAAATTACATACTATAATCCGGACGCCTCGATAATTCGAAAGGGGTCTTGTTTTTCCCTATCCGGATTAGCGAAACAATTATCGAGGCGTCCGGATTATAGTATGTAATTTTTTAATAGGAATAAAACATATTTTTTACTTGGGTTTCATTTATTAAAGTAAAAATTTAGTCAATGTAGACAATAATATGTATGTACATTGTACGTACAAATGTAGGAACTTATAAAAAAATTCAAACATGTAAGAAATTTGTCCACTTAACATTAAAAAAAAATAAAAACTAAAATTTAATTCTTCTTGAAAAGTCTATAGTATACTTCTGCTAATAATTTTCTGTTTGGCTAACAAACTTCAAGATTTTATCTTTGTTCTTCTATATCGCCTACAGTTGATCTGCCTATACCAAACTTCCGAGGAATAGGATAGTTGTTACCTTTATTTAACATTTCTATAATACGCAATTTGTCTTTTATTGCCGCAGTAGAATGTTTACGCGGCGGTGCAACTTTGTCAGCAAACGCGCGCTAAATTAACTAACACTGCAAGGTGATAAATAAAAGACTGACGAGTGACGGCAAATGTTGATTGAACCCGTTGTGACCCGCACGCACCTACTGCTTCCCCCGATCCTCTCGCCTGTCCGGATTACAGCGTGCACCGAAGCAACGGGGGTCTGGATTAGCGAGGCTCTACTGTATATAAATATATATTGTTATTATTAAGAATCAACACTAGGTATATCATGAATATATGAAGGAAGAAGGTAGCAACGTAAAATACAAAAGAATTGTTTTTTTTAACTTGCTAAACAAAAAGGTATACAGATAATTATTTAATATATTTTAATCGAATTATTGATTCCGTGACAGTTAAGCATCCTCACACCCAGCATAACAAGTTGTGGTAAATATAGTCGTGACTATATTTACCACAATAGCTGCTTCAGATTCGCGACATACGGAAAAATTGGGGGGCTCTAAAAAAAAATATCCTTAAAGTGGGCGGTGGACAAAACAAAGTTGAGAGCCTGTGCACTAGACCAGCGGTTGTCAACCTTTTTGAGCCTGCGTACCCCTCGGCTCTTATTACAAATTTGTTATACCCCGTACCCTCTATCTATCTTGTGTACACGTGTAATGAAAGACATCTTTCATTTTAAATTTTATAATATCTACTCTCATTATTACATGAATTTAACAATCAAATCACACAGGTACAATTAATGTAATTTAATAGCGGGTTTCAAAATGTGGTACGCGTACCTACTACATTTTGAAAACCGCTGCACTAGACTAAAGGGGACTCGGGACCGTGGATTTATCGTGATATATTGGAACCGAGTACTAATCATTCATTGTTATCTCATTCTCTCGCTGGCTAAATCCTATAGACTATAGATGTATGTGTTTATCTCTTTTTAGTGTCGCTCGCTTCCGTTTCATCGATTTTCAAATCACAACGGTGCTAAAGAAATTTTCACTTCAGAAACTAAAGTAAACAAGAGTGGGGCAGCTACGAAGCACCGGAGAGGAAGCAAAGAGGACCCCGATTATTGTTCTATCTCATTCTCTCGCAGGCTAAATCATATAGATGTATGTGTTTGTCTCTTTTTAGTGTAGCTAAATGTCGTTCCATCGAGTTTCAAATCACAACGGTGCTAATTTTCACTTCAAAAAATCCCAAGGAAGCCAAAAAGCAAGCATCAAAAAGCAGTCGAGGGCAGCCACCACTTTCCCGAACCGTTTTAAGGACCAGATGGGTCCCTCTATCGGTTTTCACATCAAGACTCTACATTTGTTTTTAAAACGAATCTACTATAAAATGATTCTAAAACCCCCGACTGTCCCTACACGGCACAACATACATTTATACATACCAAAAACTTCTAAGATGAAGCCATACTAAATAATGTAAAATCATTCATTTTTGTTTTGAAAATTTGATCGCTTAAAAGTATTATAGATGCTTCAATTAAATACTGCGTGTAGAACATACCTTGGTCCTTCAAAATTTCAGTCAATTTTCTTGTAAGTTTTTTTTATAAGCCTACAAAAAAATAAAGTATAAGGTCTTTAAAAAACACTTTCAAGTCCAAACTCTACTATTTATAAACCCCTTTTCTGATATGGTTTTATTGTATAATGTGGCAAAATCAGTTTCTTAATAATAATCGCAAAAAAATAATATTTGCGCACGAACTCCACAAAATAAAATAAAATATGAATTATTGCAATGTTATTTTACAATACGGCCGCTAGTCGACGAATTGGGTTTTTCAAAGTGAACCCTATGCCGTCCACCGAACGGCTACATATTGTCGCACTTTTTTTATCAGTTACGCCCCGGACGGAGCGGGGAACGGACGTTAGGCTCCGCGTCGCTTTGTTCGGTGAAATCAATTTTTAATTTCCGTTTTATTACAATAAACAATTCGTAAAACAAGGAGTTAATGTTTTTTACAGGCCTTTACGAAATCAACCTGTAAAAAAAATCTCAAATACCTTTTCCAACTTTTCCAAAAGCTTTTTCTCAAGTATTTTCAAACTCCTCCCATAAAGGGGCGTGAATTCGATTTTAATTTTTTCCTGGACTGTTGGATCGCCTTAAGTGTTTTCATCCGAGGCAGTTTGTTCCTGTTCTTGAAGATAGCGGAGAGACAGCATTTATATAGAACAAATCACACAGGTACAAAAAGCAGGTGTAATATGATGTACCTACTAACACTTTGCAAAGCTGGATACACCCGGCAGAGCCAACAAGCCGAATAACCCCGCGCCGAGCCCAAAATCGTCGTGTATGGCAGGTTTGCCCAACTCAAATCTTTCATTTTACCGGTAATTCGGTGTCCAAAAATCATATTACGGGGCTAACAGGCTTAGCTATAAAAGATCATTTGGCTTGACGTATTTCGGCATATCGCTCGCCGTACACTCCCAATGGGAATATATAGCGAGCGATATGCTGAAATAGGCCAAACCAAAGAAACTGACTATACATTCGTCTGCGTGTGTCCTTTGCACTCACCATCCACTTTGTAAAATCAGATCTTCCGAGGAGTGAGCTGAAAAAAAATATTGATAATAATCTAAACGAAAATATGAATGAGAACAAGACAGAAAAACAGTAAAAAATAAATTAAATAAAATAAAATCATATAAATAAAATCGGATGTACATATTTATCCGTGACGCTATCCAGGTTACAAACCAATTCTTAGAATGATTGTTTCCAATAAAAGGGGTAGTTGCCTATGATTTGGAAAATAAATTAGTTAAAGACAATATTGTTAATTCAGAAATTTTAAATATGAGATTGGCTATTAAGACGGTTTGACAGTAGGGCGCAATGGCGGAATTGGTAAACGCACGTCCCGGATAGACGAGAGGTTCTGGGTTCGAGTCCCAGTTGCGACCATTATCTTTTTCTGTGTCTTGTTCTCTTTCATATTTTCGTTTAGATTATTATTATTGTCTTATTCTTCATTGATATATTACATTGACGGGAATAATAATAATAATAATTGTTGGATGTTTTTTATAGCGCCATTTTCGTGATAAAATCACCTCAAGGGCGCTTATAACCTTCAAAAGTTATAAAAAGAGAGTTTTTCTTACAAAAAGCGAAAATAAATTCCTGATGCGGCCATTTAGGCCATAAATTCCTGGTGCGGCCGGTGACACTTTTTAAGCAATCAAGCAGGTGTCACACACAGCTATAAAAGATAAAAGATCATCGCACTTACAATAACGCTCGTCATACAATCCCATACAGACCTGTCACACGCAGATGATGTGGTCGAAGCTCAAAGTTATACGCCGTAATCGCTGCTGAGGCGAAAGGTAAACAGGAGAGGGGTTCATTTTAATTACGGAGCTGCATAAACATGCGGATGACAACTGTCAAATTGAGAGATCCAGTACAAAGAAATGACATTTCACAGCAGCTCTCTAATTCAACTGAACCCCCCTCTTACTATAAGAAGAAATATTTGATAACGTAGTGTGACGGTACAACGCTTAGCGCTCGCGGTTCAATAGATAAGTGCTCGCGCTTTTAACGCTGTGTGTGACACTAGCTCAAATCAAAACCCCAATCAAGAGTTCTAGGTCTAATAACAATAAAGTTCTAATTTTACAAAATCGAACAGTATTATTACCATGGAACTTAGATTATTACCTTAGCGTCTGCGTGATTGAATTTCAGAACCCAGCTACGAGTGCACGTCGGACGCCACAAATAACATCTGTGTACCTGGAATTTCACACAAAGCTACCGTTATAATTCGGTTTCTTATTCAAGAATTCGACACAAGATGTCGCTACTCCGCCAGCAGCTCGCATGTGGACGTTTCTTCCCTAGGTATAACTACTACGGATTTATAGAATTTAAGTATCTTTCCGGATATGGAGTCATATCCGGTCATTGCCTGCCACGGTTACTAGCTCTCACCTGTCACTTGATCACAGTGTATCCGAGGAACTGGCAATTTTCGGAACCAGTTCTTAGTTCTTATGGGATTTATAAAATGGTTACCTACACACAAACTGGGCGAAGCCGAACTAAAAGCCGCCCGCAGGGCCTAGCAGCCAAAACCTGCGGAGCGAGTTTTTAACGGCTAGTAAATATAAATATGATAAATTTACGAAACCGATTTTCTATTTTTTCGTATGAATGCCAAAATACAAAACAGAAAACTGAAAACTTCATTTTGGGCCGCAAAAAACTTCAAATGGGCCGCAGGTTGGGCATGCCTGGTATATGGGGAAATTTTACAGGAAAACTCTTTTAAAATATTGCGATGAATTTATTGTTTGCGCCCGTACATACGCAATATGGATATGAATAAATAGTTGTGTCCATATTCAAAATCAAATCTTTCAAGAAAGGCTAACAAATAATTGTATCGGTGATTCAATTCAATAATGAATTTGTTAGCCTTTCTTAAAAGATTTGAGTCTGTTTATGGACAAAACTATTTATTCATATTCATATTGCGCTAGTACGGGCGCAAACAATTAATTCAACTTAATATTTTAAAGCGCAACTTGTAAAAAGCGTTTTTCCCTAAAATAATTATACTCTCACCATTTATAGAATCTAAAACTAAAAGACTAGTCCATGAATTCTTTTGAGTATCACCTACTTGCATTTATTTTCCAATGAGCTACGAGCTATGATGTCTACTATAATATTTAATAAAATGAAGACAATATTAGCGAAATTCAATCGAAAATACCTACTAGTATTTATTTAAGACTTTATTATTATTTTTGTGTGAAAAAAGACAATCACTTTTGAAAGTTTTATCAGCTAGGAACAGCTCTACACAGTGGCGTAGCTGGCATGGGTGGCACCCGGGGTGGTTAACCCCCCCCCCCCCCCCCCCCCCAATTTCGACTTCACAAGACCGTCAGGCACAAAATTCTCCCCGTTTCGGGACATTCGACGGGGAGCCATAGAGCTACGAAAATATATATTTTTGCGACAATATCCTTCGTAATTTTTTCCACGGTCGGGTGTAGTGTCACCCCCCATCGGCAATCGTTCCCTGTATTTTGTACTTCTCTGGATGTTTCATTACATATACAGTTACACCTACCAACAGCAGACGTCAAGTGTAAATTTGCTCCGTATAAAATAACGAAATAAAGTGCTAAAAGTTATATCAATCAATACAAATCCGTGTAACAGTGATATAACAGTGTTGCGGTAGTATTGGAGTGAATTTCATGTATGTACAGAACTGTTTTAATTAAGTGAAGCTCTTTATAAGAAAGAAGTCTAATAACCGAGATTTTGACAATTTGAATACCCTACCTACATATGAAACACTGTGAGAAATAGTGAAGGTGTTGCGGATTTTGCCCACCAACAGGCGCAAAAATAAACATCCAAGGATACCAGTGAAGGTGTTGCGGATTTTGCCCACCAACAGGCGCAAAAATAAACATCCAAGGTTATTAATCTATTTATTATTCTATTTCAAGGATATTAACCTATTCACTATGGATTTCCAAGTAAAGTCTTTAGAATATATGACAAAAGCAAAGATAATGATAACGGAACTATTAACTATTTTCAATGATCCATCGAATAACTTCACAAAAACTCAAATAGCGAAAGTAACGCCGAAAACGACAGACATATTGGGAACTATTGGAGAAATGGCTGTTACTATGGGAATTGTAGTTGGTGAACTGACTGCATCCAAAAATCAAGCAATTATTCAGCCACAAGTGGAGGAAAAAATAAAGAAACATGAACCAATTGTGATCATTAAACCGAAAAATCAGGATCAGAAGAACAAGAAAACGCAGGATGAATTAAAGAGTCACATAGATCCAATTAATGTGGGCGTGGCCGGAATCCGAAATTTTAAAAAAGGATCAGTCATAGTTGAACTGAAGAACACAGAATCAACAGTAAAAATCCAAAAAGAAATCATCAATAAGCTTGGGGATAGGTATGACATTGATATTCCTAAACCCAAAAATCCAACGGTAAAAGTGATTGGAATTACAGATAAATATACCGCCGAAGAAATTGAAAACAATATAAGGATGCAGAATGATTACATAGATAAAGAAAACTCTAAAATATCAGTCAAATTTATAAAAGAAAACAAAAAAAGTAGTGGATACAATAATTTTACTGTATTCATAGAAGTAGATGGAAAAACACACTCTAAAATGTTAGAAGAAACTAAGATAAATATTGGATGGAACAGATGTGCGGTCTACGATCATCTCTCAGTTCTGAGATGTTTCAACTGCAACGGATATAGACATAAGGCAGGGGACTGTAAAAATAAAAAATCTTGCGGAAGATGTTCAAACGAACATGATACGTCAGAATGTAAGGAAAATATTGACAAAATGAAATGTATTAACTGCAAACTCACAAATGATAAACTTTCATTAAATTTGAACGATAACCATCAGGCATGGAGCAAGGAGTGTCCTATTTACAAAAGAAATATAGAATCAGAGAAGAGAAAAATTGATTTTTTAGGATAAAAAGAAAAGCAACTGTATACTACTTAAATATTGCAACCCTTTTGGCCCATGTAAATGAAGTTGAATTATTATTGCAAGAAGTCAAACCAGAAATTTTAATGCTAAGTGAAACGTGTATAACCAACGATGTATACAATTCCGAAGTGTCATTTATAGGGTATTCAACTGTAAGATGCGATTCACATAGTCGACATACGGGAGGAGTGATTATGTTCATTAAAGATTGTATATCTTTCAAAATAATATCAAATGAAGTATTTGATGGAAAAAATACGTGGATTCTGGCAATACAAATAACAAAAAACTTGATTAAAGGAACCTACTCTGTATTATACCACTCACCAAACCAAAGCCATTCGAAATTTTTAGATTTCTTCGAAAGTTGGTGTATTAAAAATATGAAAAACCAAGATATGTTTTACATAGCTGGTGACTTTAATATTGATATGAAAGTAAAGAATACCTACAGTAATAGACTCCAAAGTTTAGTGAATGATCTAGGAATGAAACAACTTGTGACAAAACCAACGAGAATATCAAACGCATCAGCAACCATTATTGATTTGGTTATATCAAATCATTTTTACTTGAACGTAAAGGTTGTGGATACACCAAAAATATCAGACCACGAAAACATAATAACACTACTTGAAACGAGTGTAATAAAAAATGAGTCAAGGGAAATTATGTATAGAGATAAAAGGAACTATGATCACTTTAAATTCTGTGAAACTTTAAAAAATGGTATCTCACAAATTACTGAGTCTAATTCGTTAAATGACAAAGCAGAAAATTTCGTCAAAATATTGACGACCGCAATCGATAAAAATATGCCGATAAGGAGGGTTAAGTTTAAAAATACTAACAGATGGTATTCGATACCGTTACATAACCTTCAAAAACAGAGAGATAATGCATATAAAGCGGCAAAATTGGAACCATCCAATGAAAAATGGAATGCATATAAAAAAATTCGCAATTTTTATTCAAAACAAATTAAAAAACATAAGTGCGATTACTATAAACAAAAATTAGAAACACAACAGAATGAGCCAAGAAAACTTTGGATAACACTAAAAGAAATCATAAAGGGCAAACAAAAAGAAGTTGTAAAATCGATTGATTTCCCAGATGGAAATGAAGAAGAAATTGAGAATATAGCGACCAAATTTAACAAGCACTTTATATCGAGCATAGATCTTATAAGCGAAAGTATTCCAGAATGTCCTGTTAACAACCTAGACATAGACAGGCCTGTATGCACCGATGAAGAGTTTAAGTTTAAAAATATAGATTTACCATACTTAAAAAGAGTCTTAAGTAACATGAAATCGAAAGAATCTCCAGACGGTATAACAATAAATATAATCAAAGACTCCATTAATGTTATTGGCGAATCGATGGTCCAAATTATCAATGAATCTCTGAATAGTGGAGTATTTCCCAAAACTTGGAAGACATCTGTAATAACTCCTATTCCGAAAATCGATAACCCAAAAAAATTTGATGAATTCCGACCGATAAATTGCTTACCCAAATATGAACAAATACTTGAATACATTGTAAAGGAGCAATTAACTGATTATATTGAGACAAAGCAGATATTAGTTCGACAACAATCGGGTTTTAGAAATAAATTTTCCTGTGAAACCGCTATTAACTATGTAATACAAGATTGGAAAAATTATAGAGATAAAAACAGTAAAATTATTGCAGTATTTTTAGACTTAAAAAGGGCATTTGAAACAATCGATAGAGACAGATTAATAAAAAAATTAAGAAATATTGGAATTAACGGTAAAGAAATTAATTGGTTTGTTGATTATCTATCAGAAAGAACGCAAGTAACAAAATATGGTGGAATAACATCGGATCCACGTCATACTAGCAAAGGCGTTCCACAGGGATCTGTCCTAGGTCCATTGTTATTCATTATATATATAAATGATATTGTTAAAGTTTTAAAGCATTGTGCCATTAAATTATTTGCTGATGATACATTGTTATATATAGCCAGAAAAAATTTACAGGATGCCATTGAAGAGATACAAAATGACTTAAATAATGTAACGCTTTGGTTAAACATAAACAAACTAAAACTGAATGTTATGAAAACTAAATTTTTGATTATTGATAGTCAAGGTGGAACTGAACATGCAATACTAACCATTGATAACATAAATATAGAAAGGGTTAACAATATTAAATATCTGGGTGTAATATTAGACGATAAATTAAAATTCGACAAACACTTCGATTACATATCTAAGAAAATTGCTAAAAAAGTTGGCTTCTTAAAAAGGATTAGGAATAACTTGGATCTCAAGACAACGCACCTTGTATATAATTCTATTGTAACTCCTCATTTAAATTATTGTTCTAGTGTTCTATTCTTATGTAACGAGACCCAAAATAATAAACTACAGGTTATACAAAATAGGGGAATGAGGATGATTCTGAAATGTAATATCTTTACTAGAGTTAAAACTATGTTACAAAACTTAAATATGATGACAACTAAACAACATATAATATATAATACGTTAACAATGATGTACAAGCTTAAAAATAACATGCTCCCTAAATATCTGCAAACTAATATTATGTACCATGAAAATATTCACAATTATCCTACGAGGAGTTGCCGAGACTTCAGGCTTCCCAAAACTAAACTGACGTGTACACAGAACAGCGTGTTTTATAAAGGTCAAAAACTTTATAATAACCTACCAAATTCCATAAAGGAAGCCTCAAGTCTTGGCACTTTTCGTAAAACATGTGCTACATACATTAAGAAAAATTTATGAATTGTATTTATTTGTATTAACTGTATGTCTTAAACCCTATTGTTTGTATTTCTAACTGGAGTAACTGTATTTCTTTTTAAAACTGTATTCTTTCCGTTATAATTTTATGACTATATTTATTTTATTATGTATTTTATATGTTTTTTTTAATACTAGATGTATGAAAAAATTTGCTTACATCTAAATAAAGTTACAAAAACAAAAAACATGTCCTAGATATTGAAGTTTTCGGAGTTTTATTGTTTTAATAACTTATTTTTCTTTATTCATCCGGACCAAAGATATTGAAATATAAGTGTTTCTGTATTTGAATATCTTTGATCCGGACCATAACATCTTCATTCGTAACTCTGTCGTAATTCTTCTGTAGATCCACATCTCGAATGCCTGAAGTCGCCTAATTAGTTCTTCAGTTATCGTCCATGCTTCCATTCCATAAAATAATATTGAAAACACGTATCATCTGACCATTCGCATTCGTAATTCAAGGTTGAGTTCATGACTGGAGAACATCTTTTTCATGCGGATAAAGGTTGCACGAGCGTGCTCAATGCGGCATTTGATTTCAACCGAAGGATTCCATCTTTCATAAATTGCAGCCCAAGTATACAATACTTTGTACCTTCTCTAGTTTCGTTCCAGCACTATAAAGATTTTCAATCAATTCGTTATTTTTGCTAATGAGCATGTATTTTGTTTTATTTGTATTCAGTTCTAAACCAAAATTCTCACAAGTCTTCAATACTTGATTCAGCAGAAGTTGTAGATCCTCGATGTTACTTCTTAGAAGTACCTACCGTATTATCTGCACAACGCAGGTTGTTCAAAATCTTCCGAAGGTAGAGTCTGTCAAATAAGAGTAGAAAAAATAAAAACTGGAACTACGAAATTTGTAGGCTGGCAACACCACTTTACCTGTCAAATATTCTTTTGAAATGCAATGACACTGATGATACAGAACACTGTATACACATTTAAAATTACTTTTTTTTGTTAAAAAAATCGAAGAAGCACTGTTGTTAAGTTACCTACATAAATTACTTACTGACATAAATTTGATTAAATTGTGTTTTACAAAGTGATTGACTTTCATTTAAATTAACATAAATTTGAATTTAAAACAGTAGGTAGAAAGGAAGAATCATTAACGGTGAGTTTAGTTACACTACTTTTATATCTGAATGAGTTAAATATTTTCAGATCTAAAATTAGAGACATGATCTGAAGTCTGGACAACGCTAGTACGTACTTAAGCTAATATTAAATACATGTGAGCAGTGAACAATTTCTAAAGTGTGCTTTATATTTTATTACAAAATCGTTATTCTTTTTTTATTTTTTTATTTGTTTATTTACGGACCAATAGTCCAATTAACAATATAACAATAATACGAATAGAAAAATAAAAGAGAGATCACAATGAAAGGAGATTACATATAGATGAAGAGCATTGACTAAATACATATAATATAAAAGTACATAGAGAAGATAACTACAAGCAGCTTGAAGATGGATTTAAAAAGACTTTATAAAACCACATTGCGTAACGACTGCCGAAAGTCATTTAGGCTTACACCAAAAAATTCAATGCTTTGATTTGCGTTGACAAGTCTCGACATTCTGGATAAAGGAGAATGATATCCATAATTAGTAGAATGTTGATTGAGGAACAGCAATTCTTCATAATTATGTTAACACACAATTGCAAAGATATAATAACAATATACTTTATGCAATTCTAATTTTGAGATCAGTGGAATGAAATTTATTTTTTTCACTTTTATGCCTTTAAAAATGTTGGTTACCCAGCTTTAGATTATAACCACGATTATAGGTATTTTTAGTGTTGCCATCTGTACAACAGTGGCACCCTCCTATGTTTTCTACTCTTATTTGACAGACTCTAAAAATAAAATTCAGAAGGTAAAAATAAAATTAAATAATTCAGCATCAAAAACATCAATAATTCTAAATCTGATAAAAGCATGATATTCTACTTCAGTTTTAAATAATCCCGCGCTTACCTTAGTACCATCTACCGGTGGATAGAGTGACTAGTTCCTGCCAACAGAACGCTTGTCAGTGTATTTTAATTCCCTTCTCTACCGCTGGCCGCGCGCGATACGTCAAACATCAGACCACACTTGCTCGATTAGTTATGTATTTTTTTGGAAAGCCGTTTGTCATATTTTATTGCTAAGTTACGTTTCGTGTGGTTTCGTGTTCCGTTAAACGGGTTGTAAGTGCGTTTTGATCTTCGATGATCATATAAAAGTATCAAAATGCAGTTATATAAGGAACCTTTATTGACAAATAACCAGCTCAAGAGACTGGGTGATCACAAATATTCGTGTACAAGTGTTAGCCTCTTGGATTCTATTCTTCAGCCGTGGTGGACCTGGCTAGTTTCCCTAGTGCCGCTATGGCTAGCTCCCAATTTAATTACAATCGTAGGATTAATAGTAAATATCTTTACTACTCTAATATTAGTATGGTGAGTTAATTCTTGATTTACATTATTACATTTGGGCGTTCGGTTTGCGCGATTGCGATGTTTGCTCTCCTGATTTTGATCTGGGTCAGTGAAGAACTCTTAGAAGAGCGTGACAGTTTGTTGCTGGTATTTAATTTTTTAACGATTATCAGAGCACGAAAATCCCGACCCAGAAGCACCTCGTATTATAAACTTATTTATATATACAGTTATAATTCCGTCTCTAAAGGCACTCTTATTTCTTGGTCATAATAATATTATGCATGTTTTTACGCAGGGATCCAGTGTATTATTATTTATTATAATAAGTATATGTCGGATCGTCGTCATTCAAGTGAATCACTACTTCTACCTTCTACATCAAATTATAATATTATCTTTTATGTTCTTGTTTTCTTCAATTAATTTGATTTTGTACAACATATAAAATACTCAACACAAAATACCATCTCATATTCAATTTCTTATATCATTATCTATTTCTTTTCCCAATTTGCAATAATTATTGATGCATAATTTGTATAGGTACTTTCAAGTCATTCAGCAATGCGGAAGATGAAACCAATTTCATGCATAATTTACATTTGTAAAAAATATAACATATCTGATTCTTTTTCACGTGTACAGATATAATCTTATCAGTATACCTACCTAGTAGTGTAAAAATGTATTTGCTTAGTCTTTGACAAGCAGCGGTCAACGGCTCTGTAAGATAAGGGATCTTTTGAGTGCGGAATATCACGCGTAACATTTGATCGAGTTCTAGAGAACATCAGATCAGACAAAAATGCTTTGTTGACTTACTGCACTGACTCACCAAAGGTTTCTATTAAAATTTTTACCGAACTGGAATGAGTAATAGTTTTTGCGTATGCTGATCTGTTTCACAATATTAAAATGTCAGTGTTCAATACTGTGGAAGAACCATTTGTCAAAATATTCAGGATCGACAAATTCTTGCAATTTCATCAATAACATGATAAAAAATAAATTTAAATCATAGACATCCAAATTGGTATACTTGCCCTTACGACTAGCTGGAGGCAAACTAATTGACCATATTTTTAGCACCAGGAGGGTTCGAGAATGCTTTGAATAAACTATGACATCAGTCGTATATTACAATGAAGAGCTCACTTTGAAACAAATAGACCATGCGCAGAAAAGTAAAGTTTGCTAAAATAAGGCAAAAGTTTACAGCGCAGTAAGTTCATTGTGGAACTCTATGCAGGATCTGAATTTCGTTTTTAAACAAACTGCCTGGCTTAGCGATGCTAAAATTGAGTAGGTGGATAAACGATAACACATTTGTAAAAGTGTCTTAAAACCCATTCAGACCCCTTGAGCATAATTATGCACACTAATTTCAAAGCATAATATAAGGTGTAATTTTATATTTTTTTTAAATGTTTCCGCTTTTTTTATTAGACTAGCATCATTATTATTGCCTAAAAATATGACTAGTGGAGACATTTACCCGTGAAAGTTATAAATATTGGTTCTTTCAAATAGTGCGACTGAACCATTTGACAGTAGTGCTGGCAAGTACATTTTGTTTTCATTGTTTTTACTAAAATTTCATAAATATTTAACAAAAGGAGTACGCAGGTGCAATTTTAAAATGTTAATAATAATAATGAACGATCTTTGTTTATGATTTGGAAAACTTATTTTTTCTGGTTAATTTTGGGAAAAATATATATGAATAAAGAAGACTTGGAGGTGATTTTGAGATTGTTGGAGAATGGTTTTGACGCAGACCTGAGTGACGATGATAACTTGGATGTAAAAACTGTATATTAGGAGGACAATTCTTTAGAACGTGAACCTTCGACTTCTACAAAACAAGTTACAATAGGTGCAGATAAAATTTCTCCAGATACTATCATCAACGAAGACGTATACTAATATAGAAAAAACTACTTTTGTAGTTGTGTAACTCTAAGTGACCAGCTCAGATATTGGAGTTGCATCGAAGCCAGAGTAAAGTTAGCCTCTCAAAAACTGAGTGTACTGTATACAACAGGGCACGCAGATACTTTAATAGTACACAACTGCTAACCATGTAAAAATCACAAGTGCGCCCCACGGTTGAATTTAGCAGCCACCTCTGGTCTGGGGCTCTAAAATACCTGAAAAATACCCTCGTCGTCCGTTTCATAGATTCTCCCATCTTAACAGACGGATTGCAATCTTTAGAGCACAGGCGTCGGGTGGGAATGCTATCCTTGTTCTACCGGTATTATAATGGAAGATGCTCCAAGGAACTAGCGTCATTGAACCCTAAGGCAACGGTGCATAGTCGGTAAACACACAAAATCCGTGCCCAATATATGTGCATGGTTGACATTTGGGAATAAATTCGGTGTTTGGGTAAAATTCCTAAAAAATAAAACTAGTTATTTTTATACTAATTTGGGGTCGGGGAATCCGAATCTGAAAGAATTAGGCGGCGGCAAGCAATATTAACTGAATTAAACGACTTTAAAAAATTTTATACACATACAGGAAAATAGCCATTTTGGAAGCATTTTGATTCCTAGAAAATCAAACTAGTTATTTTTATACTAACTATGGGCTGGGGAATCCGAATCTGAAAGAATTAGGCCGCGGCAAGCAATATTAACTGAATTACACGACTTAAAAATTTTCTATACACACACACTTGAAAATAATCATTTCGGAAGTATTTTGACACACGTAGTACAAAGATCATAGAAAAACAAGTAATATACAAAAACATGTGCCGGCAGTGTTACCAGCTCTCAAAAACATACCTTATAAATCGAGTGCCCCTTTATACCGCCTGCTCGCGTCACGGCAAAAAAACATCCCTGTTTTCAAGTAGTTTAGCGGCTACGCTAGGTTTGTGTAACATGGTTTGTGCCCCTTTATACCGCCTGCTCGCGTCACGGCAAAAAAACATCCCTGTTTTCGAGTAGTTTAGCGGCTACGCTAGGTTTGTGTAACATGGTTTGTGCCCCTTTATACCGCCTGCTCGCGTCACGGCAAAAAAACATCCCTGTTTTCGAGTAGTTTAGCGGCTACGCTAGGTTTGTGTAACATGGTTTGTGCCCCTTTATACCGCCTGCTCGCGTCACGGCAAAAAAACATCCCTGTTTTCAAGTAGTTTAGCAGCTACGCCGGGTTTATGTAACATGGTTTGTGATACAAAAGAACGTGCCCCTTTATAACGCCTACTCGCGTCAAGGCATAAAAACTCCACAATACTAGTTGGTGTACCTTCCTAAAATATTTGAGAATCAATTATAAAAAATAAGTACTTAAAATATAAACATGTTATTTTACGTTATAAATATTACTGCTTAATGGCAACACTTAATTTTGTGTGGTAAAAACATCTATGTTATCTTGTTTTTCTATGATCTTTGTACTACATGTGTCAAAATACTTCCGGAATGATTATTTTCATGTGTGTGTGTATAGAAAATTTTTAAGTCGTGTAATTAAGTTAATATTGCTTGCCGCCGCCTAATTCTTTCAGATTCGGATTCCCCGGCCCATAGTTAGTATAAAAATAACTAGTTTGATTTTCTAGGAATCAAAATGCTTCCAAAATGGCTATTTTCCTGTATGTGTATAAAATTTTTTAAAGTCGTTTAATTCAGTTAATATTGCTTGCCGCCGCCTAATTCTTTCAGATTCGGATTCCCCGACCCCAAATTAGTATAAAAATAACTAGTTTTATTTTTTAGGAATTTTACCCAAACACCGAACTTTAGCCGACATTTGTCACATGAGAACGGGTCGCTTCTTCGACTCATTCTTGTATTCAACAGCTCGGCTGTGGAACGATTTGCCTGCCTCCGTGTTTCCTCCTTCCTACAACATGGGTCTCTTCAAGACCAGTGTTTATTCCTTCCTCTTAGGGGGGGGGGGGGGGGGTCTGTCTTCAAAATGTCACGCTCCATACAAATGAGCGGCGGGTTGCTTAGGTTTTTGGTCACCGGGGGGGGGAGTTAAAAATTGCAAAAAGTTGGTCACGTAGTATGGGTACGTTCCCTTAAATAGTGTTTCAATATATTCAATGTTGGAAACCAATTTTGTTTTTTTTTACCCGATTTGGGATTTGTAGTTAAGTTGTTTACGTCGTAGCCAGCAATTTTCGCATCGTAAGAAGGTCTAGTAATTCGTAAACAGATTTTATTTTCAAGGACTGAATAGTGATATTACATTGTGAGTTGCCTGTATACTGTCAGATTCCTTTAATGACAAATCACAGAAAGGGAGACAATCACGCCGCCTTCCAAGCGCCATGCTCAGTTTGTTTCACCTCCCCTGACGACCTGGTCTATTAATAACCCTTATAGGACGGGTAAAATTTATTAAATATCTCAAAGCCTAATGTAATGTTGAAAATTATATTTGAAATAAAAGACAAACTTCTATAATATCAGCATTTTTTACTTTGGAATTGTCTTGACGGTAATGAAATAACTTCTATAACTTAGCTCTTCACACTGCAAACTGCAGTTCACCTCAAGATAGTCATTATTTCACTGGACTATAGGGGTTATTTTGGATATCTATGATTTAAATGCAATTTATTGTGTGTTCCAGTTTTACATTAGAAAATATTTTTATTTGTTTGCATCTGCACAAAATTAGTATGGTACACACCCAATATTGCCACAGGATTATCTTATTGTATCCATTGTATATATGCGGAGTCTCTTGCTTCTTTAGTGGGGATAATTCATTCACGATATTGTCTTTAGCTGAGTGCAAGCAGTTGTGGCGAATGTGACTTGTACTGTTCAACTGAAAGTGCCAAAAAACGTACTATGAAATGATTGGCTTTATATGGACTATAAATATGTGCATTAATTATTTAACCAAAACTGAATTGTTTGACTTTTCCTCAGAATAAATATTCATAATGCAGTTAGAAATATTGGAGTTAGAAATTTAACATTGACCTTCATACAGAGGGCAATGCTCTCCTTTCAATATTGCTCTAATATTTCCTCATTATTTTTTTGTGCAATTTGAGGTTCAACGTAAAGCAATAATATGTTATTGCGACATGACGAGTCATTCTACTCACATGCAGAACTTAATGCAAATAATAATATTATAGTATATATCTGTATTGTACTTCTTTCTATTGTTATGATTGTTAACCAAATAAGGCGGTATTGTTATGATTGTTAACCAATCTCCTCTTGAATCTGTACAATTTTTGTAATTCGCAATTCAATTTTTTTTTCTTATACGGCAGTCATAAAAATGCTTTACTTTACTCTGTTAGAGTGGGTCGGTAATGTGGAGTTTGAAGATGCCTTTTACTCAAATGATATAGAAAAAGTGCAATGCGTTATCCTTTACATGCGAGAGTTTGGGTACTACCACCCTCTGTTGTATCCCTCGGATTTTCTCGCTGCAATGCTGGGACTAGATCTTCAAGACTTTAGGAGAAAAATTGTAATGGTGTTAGTGGCACGTAATTTGCTAAAAGAGCACATTTGCAATCCTGATGTTCTGGAATGAATTTCGCTTTATGTCCTGAATAACTTTTTCAGAGCTAGACAGCACAGGATTTTTGTTTTTCCAAGAGGCAGGACCAATTTTATAGAGAATGACTGCTGTGTTACACCACATTTTTTATAACCACAGTAACTTTAAGATCGCAATAAATATTTTTTTTTAACAAGACTGTATATTATCTGATATTATTACTGTTCCTATAATCAAAGTTAGCAGTCCATAATGGAGTACTCTGATGTATGGCAGTGAAGCATGGAACTGGCAGAGGAAGGATGAAAGTAGACTGAATGCTGTAGAAATGAGATCCCTGAAGCGTGTGTGTGGTAAAACCATGTATGATTGTATGAGAAATTTGGAGATCCGCAAAGAATACAAGGCTGATGTAAGTGTAATGAGTAAGATTAAGAATGGGACCCTCAGATGGTTTGGGCATGTAGAGCAAATGAACGAAGAACGGAGTGTAAAAAGAATATATGACGCAAATGTTAGTGGTAGAAGAACTCGGGGATGCCCGAGGAAGACGTCAGTGGCACGATCAAGTGAATCAGATACTTATCAAAAGTCAGAATAATAGAAGAGTATGTACGAGACGATGTATGAATGTGAATGAGGCAAAGAGTGTGAACCAAGACCGAGTCTCTGCCTACCTATATTCCTATGTAATTAAATATATGTTATGAATAGTAAATTGTTATGTGATTGGGTGTACTGTTTTTCACAATAAACAATAATTAAATAATTTAAATAAAGAAATCATTAAGAGAATGCTGAAACATCCTAAAACTTTTTAATTTCTATAAATTTTATTAATCAAGCAGGTTTTAACATCAACACCGCAATTTTCATTGAAATTGCCACTTGTGCAGACATTTTACAAAAAATGGCTTTTTGTAAAATTTGCAAAACACTGTCAAAATAGTTTTCATTGACAAAGATTTGTAACTGTAAAACAATTGATACACATCATATTAAACCAATAAAAAGGTTTGTTTACTTCCTCAAAATTTAGTGGCAGCAAACCTGTTAACCCTAGAGTGCTCGCGCTATGAGCATTTTGCCGCCCGCGGAGAATAAATCGTGTTATTTTGTACACGATGCATTTGCCAAGGTCAAGCGTCCTAGTAGCTGACCCCCCATACCTCACCTACTTGTTTTAGAAATTAGAAAAAAATTGGTGCACGGGTGACCGCAGGAGCCAACGGTTGTTGTCGGTGTGTTGCGTTTGGCGGCAATTTGCTCACTGCGCGAGTAGTCTCGTAAGTAAAATTCGTGTCTGTTTTTTTTTTTACTGTAGTTGAAATATTATTAGTTTTCATTGCATATAATATTGGTTTGATGTAAATATCATAATAATATTGATATTTAGTTTGTTTTATTTTTTTTTGGGCATAAAATAGTCAAACAGTATACAAGGAAAATACTGACAATTTATTTTAATTTTATTTTTTACATTAGGAGGTCCTGTGAAAAATAAATTACCTCAAGGCCTGTGTCATCTTTGGGGATGCTGGGTGGAGGGTATTTTTAACGAAAGGAAGAAGAGGAAGTTCTGGGAAGGAAAAAAGTTAGTGGGTAGGAATTTAGGGTTCAGTGTGTCCAGATCATGCGCCGCCAGATCCAGACAAACCTCACCCCCATGATCCTGGGCACCCGTGCTGAGTCACCAAACGTAATGAACCATTTGGGGGCACCTATTGCAGCGGTGATGGTTATCCAATAAATTATTCCCGGTATGTCTTCAATAAATGCGGCGGTATACATTCCCGCCTCCCGAATTACGAAGAAAGTTTTTGAAAGAAATAGCTCTGGCTATGACTAGACCACATAAAATTAGAAGATCCAACGTAAACACTTTGCAGAAAAAGCTGAGGTACCAAATCGCCCGATTTGTGCCATCGGAATATAAAAATTTACCCTCAGGTAGAGAAAGTGTATGCACAGTACGTGTGTCCAAGAAAAATAGAAGGACCAAAAAAGGGTGCAATAGATATGCAAAGTTACTGTGCAGCAAACATTGTATGTACATGTGTCAGGACTGTTTTGCTGAAATGCATGTCGTAGATGATGAAAAAGTTCAATTTTGGTATTGAATTTAATTTTTCTTTTTTTTTTTATGAAGGTTAAGATAAAGAAGTCGTTAAAATTCAAGAAATTTTACCTAAGATTTCCCAAGGTATTATTTTTGTTATACTAAGTATAAAACTTTAATAAATCTTCCTTTTTCTAATAGTATGGGCAGCAAAATGCTCCCTAGGCGAGCACTCACGTTTAACGGAAAGGCGCGACTACTCTAGGGTTAACATTAGCAACTGAATTTAGGTACAAAAAGGTTAATTTTTCATTCCCAACATCGCCAGAATTCTTTGTTCGAAAGTTGAATGAACATGTGAAATTGAAAATAATCGTCTTAGAACAAATGGTGACATTTCGAGTACAATCTTACTTTGAAATTAATATTTGTGGTAACGATTGGGAAATCCCACAGGACAGAAAAATGTGGTATTTTATGTGCTATTTTATCCCTTGGAAACAGTGTAAACAATGTAACAAGGTTCGCTGCGTAAATGAACTAAACCCGAATGTTTCCAATTGGGACCGGTGGCAGCCAATTGGTTAATGCAATGAATCCATATTATATTGTATTAAACATTGAAATTTGTCATTGTGTTTTACAGGTATAGTCCCGATGCCAAAACAGAGGCCCCTCGGTGGACGTTTGCCCTGTGCGGATTGGGCCTCTTCATTTACCAGAGCCTGGATGCAATCGATGGCAAGCAGGCGCGGAGAACCGGTACCAGCTCGCCGCTGGGGGAGCTGTTTGACCACGGCTGCGACTCCATCTCTACCGTGTTTGTGGCGCTGTCTGCGTGCACAGCAGTGCGTCTGGGGCAGTACCCAACCTGGATGTTCTTTCAGGTGAATACTTGATTTCGAGTTATAAAGTGGAAAGTTATTCTTCTCCGGAAATAATGCAACTATAATATGCTAAAGTTACCCATCATTTTCCGAGAATATCCCCTCACAATCTTAGAACGTAAATTTTTTCAAAATTGTCAAATTTTATCCTGTAACGAGATGAAATCGTACATGCTCGAATACTTTCTCACTCTTTCATGAGACTGCATCTCTGTCTACAAACAGAGGTCATCGTAGATCTCCAACTTGACACAGTTCACCGATTAGTGGTTTGTCTTCCCACTACCTATCAAATGATGTACCGGGAGCGGCCCATAAAAGTGAGTGAGCACAGCCTTGAACCAGCAGAGTTTTGCGAGTCAGTTGTAGACTCAAGACCCGACACTGGAAGCGAGACGTGTCTTCCCTTTCAGCCAGGTCTTAGAGAACTCCTAGGCTCAATATCTGATAGTGAAAGCAAGACAGCGAGATGTATCGCCTCAAGCTCAATATCTGATAGTGAAAGCAAGATAGCGAGATTTATCACCCCAAGCTCAATATCTGATGGTGAAAGCGAGATAGCGAGATGTATCGCCCCTTTCAGTAATGTTGAAGAGTACCTAGAGGAATTCTTTATCTTTCGTGCCTAGTCTGGAGTTAGCGCGCCGTGTCGCCTTTCCCGCAAGTGTAGTTATAATTTTTAAAGTAACTTTTTATTGTTATTTTTACTTTTACTACTAAATAAAAGTCATTGTTCCCAACTCACTCTATGTTAAGGCGGAATTACACTTGTCTGACGTGTCATGATGCGTCAGAACGGTATCGGTTTCATACATTTAGTATGGTGACATTAATATTAGTCTGTCGTGTCATGATGAAAATAAGATAATATAAATGTCACCATGTATGAAACCGATACCGTTCTGACGCGTCACGACACGACACAACAGATAAATAAAATTTCACCTTTAGCTTGTTACCTCGTTTCCGAATAATAATGATATTTTTTTTAAAAATCATTTCTTTTCTTTTAAGACTATTGCATACATTAATGTATGTAGAGCTCGAGGTCCAGTGCTTATCATACCATGTGTGTTGCTGTGTGTGTGTTTATTAAACCATCTTTTTTAATACTTTTCCGAATAGTTAGTAAAAAAATTTGACTCAAGGTGTTGTGTTCTGTGTAATTTATTTACCAACTTAAAATCGGCTTAATACAGCAAACTTTTTGTGTAATATATATTTTATGCAAGTTTTGTATGTTTTGGATACTATAACAATTATAATAATATGTAATGAGCTACTGACATCTGTTTTGCCTCCTTCATATATTCCAGGCCTCTCCAATACCTGCATTAATAAATCCCTTCCTACATCCTCTACCTTAACTCGGCACACAACTCTGCTCAACCAACTAAATTCACAACATAATGTTATTAATGGATTAAAACTCACGAAAAATAACACAAATAATAGTAAATATATTAAATTATGCACATATAATAGTGAATTGGTCATTAGAAAATAAATTATGAACAAAAATATGATGTGAATCACACATCACTATCACAAACCAAACTGCCATTTTTCCGGGAAAATCATGCTCATAGTTACCAAAATTAATGTTGCCAGTTTTTTCATAGCATATTTAAAGGTTTTTTTTATTAAGTATTTGTACATAATTCGAAATAGAAAATGTACCCACAGTCCATATTTAATTAGTGGCGGCTCGTGACTTTTGGGTACCTATAGAGTGCTAATATTTAAAAAATGACATTACTGGTGTTGTAACCGAAAATCTTTTTTTTTAGAAATTTAGATTGTGCAGTGCCGAACGAAAATTTTTTGAAAATCTTCATTCAAAAAACCAATTTTCGAAAAAAAAACACTTTTTCAACTTTCAACACCATCAATAATGCCTTTTTTTTTTTTAAATATTAGCACTCTAGCACACCCAAAGTCACGAACCGCCACTATTTTCAATGTGTAACTAAAACACCGTTTAACAGGGAAGTGTTTTTTTTATAAGTAAGGCTGTTAATGTTTTAGACATGTTTGAATTCAGATAAAATGTGCGCCTGCAGTGCCTTGAATGTCATTAAGTCAATTTTAAATTCAATTATTGTTCGAAGCTAAAGATGATGCCATACAAGTTAATGTGGCAATGTTCAGATTCATCTTCGACTATTTTAATAATAAAACTATCACGAAATTGCATTTAAAAATGCATTGCACTTCAAGAGTTAACTATGTCAAAAGAGAAAGGGCCCTTTCCTAATCAGTGAGTGTCTCTTTAGAACAGTGGTTCCCAACCTTTTTCTGATTTTTTCGACAGGAACCACAAGCAGTGGCATAGCGAGGGGGGGATGGTGCCCCGGGTGCCACCGACTGAGTTTCACCCCCCCAAGAGCACAATACTCTAGCCACCCCTCCCCCTCAGGACGGACCAATTTTTTATGAAGTCGAAATTTGTGTTTGTCAACTTTAATGGGGGGGGGCGGGGTGACACCACGTTGTGCGCCCTATCCGTCCCAGGTGCCACCCATGCTGGCCTAAGCCACTGCTTGTGGTCAGTGGTGTAGGCTAGCATGGGTTGCACCCGGGACGAATAGCACAACGGAAAAGGCTTAATGGGATAGGGTAGGACGGGTTCTAGCAGAAAATTTACCACATCGGAGGGGGCGGAATGGGATAGGATGGGACAGGTTCTAGCAGAATATTTACCACGACGAAGGGGGTAGAACGGGGTAGGATAGGGTGGGGCAAAACGGAATATCTTAATGGCCACTGACCACAAGGTACAATAATGATAAACTGAATATTGTCCCGATTTTTTTTATTCAGACTTCTCGACCAGGGACCGCCCGCGCGCTGGCTCGCTTATTGACCAGCGGACCATCTTCTAGCCTCTTGGGACCACTAGCGGTCCGCGAACCACTGGTTGGGAAACCCTGCTTTAGAAGCATGTCCAGTGGTTTACTCTCAATAGGGCCGCGATGACTCTCATTCTAAATCTTCCTCTGCCCACGGGCATTAATGAAATGGCAGGCTTCAAGAGCGACACAGATAATACCTACCTCTGAATACTTTCACCACTTGTTTATCTCGAGGCATTTACTTTTACATTCACTCGACACTCTCCTAATAATTGTTTTGATGTGCTTGATGATTTTCTATGTAGATGCTAGTCAAATTTCACAAATCTTAAAACACCACCTTAGCCTTAGATTTTTTCTTCTAATACATTGTGCAGTCTATTACAGTAAAATGAGATCTGAATTTGAACAATTCATCAAATTTCAAAGTTAAAATTCAAGTTCTGTGAAAATTCTATTCAAGTTACATTATTATTTCATCATGGACCGGTTGTTTCACAGTACTCGGATAGTAACAGAACTTGATAGCAACTTAAAATTTTATGAATTGATCGAATATGAATTGTTTTAGGTTTTAAAATAATGCAAATCATTAATTTATTAAGGTTACAAAACTAACATTGATTGGTTTTTTTTTATTTTTACATGAGCTCCACACAGGAGGCCCTGAGGAACATAATTTCCCTCAGGGCCTCTGTCATCTTTGAGGATGCTGTGTGGAGGGTTTTTTTTAAGGAAAGGAAGGAGAGGAGAGTTCTGGGAAGGAAAAGGGTTTAAGAGGTGGGTAGGAATCTCGGGTTCAGTACGTCCTGGTCATCCGCCTCCAAGACCTAGACAAACCTCACCCCATGAACCCGGGCACCCCTGCTAAATCACCAAACGTAGCGAACCACTTGGGGTGACATATGGCAGAGGTGTTGGTTATCCAATAAAGGTTCCTGGGGCGGCGGTACCCATTCCCGCCTCCCAAATTAACAGCTAGGTTATGGTATTTTGTGTAGCACAAAATTTTAATTAACTTATGTTATCAAGTAAATTAGTTAATTTGTAGAACTCCTTCGCCTTCTGAAGGCATTATCAAACTGTGGTCAATCCACTTACCGACATACATACATTTATTTTATTTCTAGATAGGTATCTACGATGAAAGACTTATTGTTTTTATTTTTATTACCTTTGCCCTTATTAATTTCCTAGTAAAATGTTGGAAATTATTAATACCCTTTTTAAAGTTTCTCCAATTACTGCATTGTTTAATTTTGACTGAAGGTGGTTAGTTTTTAATTGAGTTATGCCCAAATGATGACTCAGGGTTTTCTTTTTCCATAATGATTAAGTATTTTTATGGTTTCTAAAATTTTCCAAAGCCTTAAACATATCTAAAAGTGGTGAGCGAATTATATTTTTTGTTCATTTATCAAACTAGCTTTCAGATTATTGGAAATACGTGATAAAACAATAGAACATTTTCATATATAGATGATACATTACGTCACCATACTAGGCGGCTGCCTGTTTCATGGTGGCCAATGGAATGTAGTTACTTTGTGGTGTAATATGATGTAAAATATCCTGGTAGACCACATGCTCTTTCTATAATGGTATCCAACTTCCGATAGGAGATGCGGAACAAGACAAAGAAATCTAAAAACTTCATCATATTTCAAATAATAAATAGACATTCCATATTTTACACAGCTACCTTTCTGTTTGACTGATTGAAGTGTTTACTTTATTTGAGCATGTGACGTTTGTTTACATAATAAATAATCATCTATGGATTCAAATTGACATACATAGTTATTTGCAGATTTATTGACTTCTCCGTTGTGGAGAGTTTGAAGTTTACTGGTTTTAGAAATTCTCCATCTTCTCTCATCTCTTGACTTTATCTCAATGACAATGACCTTTCGAAAGGTCACTGAACGACATATTTGCTCAAAGACAATTTGTACCAAATGGCCAACTTTACAAGTTCACATTCAAGTATGATTTTAATTGAATCGATTTAAGATGAAATTAATTTTAATATTCAACTTTCTCTGGGAATTAAAAGAATCTAGGTTATCAATCAAATTATGTACATACATTGTACTATTAACGTTTTCACATGACCGAAGTACAAATTAACTTAGAATTTATGTATTTTTAGAGTACTTACATTTTTAACTTTTTTTTAATGTGAATAACTCACAAGGGTCCCAGCTGCTCCCGTCTGGAGCCAGTGAGATTATGGCATCCCCAATTGAGAGGAAGGTGGAGAAGTACCTGTCTATTCAGATCTGGCCACCAAACACGGCTAAAGCCATTTCAAGCAACATTTCAATTCTAAATGGTGGTCTTACACCAGGATGATACTGAGAGCATCTTCCACTCCGAGACGTGCCGCAAATATACTATGCATTGTTTCAAATGAATTAATTGTGAAATAGCTGAAATTAATCAAATAAAATTTAATTGCACATGCCAGGATTCGATCCCACGACTTTCGGATTGCCAGTCAAGAGCCTTACCCCTCGACCACGAAGGAAATTTAATGTAGTGTATTTACACTTCATCCTGAAGTAAAATATGCTCCCTGTGTCGCCTTGATGAGAGATTACCATTTTGAAATGAAATATTAATGTGTAACACTAAATAACTTGGTATGCAGGAAAATGTCAAATAATAGTCTGTAATCTGTATATCACGGTTTATTGATGATTTCAACACAATTTGACATAACTAGCAGTTCAGTTCTGTTTTCCTCTCCCCTCCATAAACAGAACCATCCTTTCCATCGTGAACGGAAACTCTTCCTCTTCTTCTATTTCTGCTAGGCTGATAATTCCGCCCCATTGCTGGTCACATATATAAATGGGTGTTACACATGGTTTGAAATGGTTTTAGCTATGTTTAGTAACCAGTGCTGAGTAGCCAGATATTTTCCATCTTACTCTTCCCCATTTTGTACTGCCTTACAATATTACCCCATTGATGGTGCTGTAGTTTCCACTGCATTTGTGTGGCAAGAAAGTGAATCATTGTGTATGAATTATCAATAATAATTATAAAACATAGCTCTAGGATGTATATTCCATAATAAAAAATAATTATGGTGTGATTTTTGTTACAGACTGATAAGAATAAGATAAATTAATATTATTATTATTTAATTTTTTTCATATCACTTTGAAATTTTAGTACATTACTAACGCAGACTCATGAAAATCACATGTTATTATTATTGTTGGTTTTGTGAAGCTGAAATTATTTATAATATGAATGATGATGGAAAAAGAGCAAACCTTGAAAACTAATCAAATCTGACTTTGCTTGTCAAGATTAATCCTAAGAAATTACAAAAGAAATACAATTTAAAATATAATGTTGAACATTTTTTAAAATTATATTTTATTATAGGTAGGTACTTTATCAATTTATCGCTTTATTATAAAATAATTAGTTCTAATCTTGAAAATGATTCTTAACCCCTCCGAATTTTCGAGAATGTTAGCTTTTGGTGTCTTAAACGAAATGACATTTTACGAAAACTTTTAGTTATAACCGCTTCACAATTAAAGCTCTATAAATGAAATATTTCTGAACTTAGCCGAATAGTAAAAACTGTTTTAGAAAGGTTACAAAATAGGCTTTCAAATTATTATATTACAAATAAATATTAGCATTTGTAAATATTAAAATTTAGATCGCAAACATTAAAAATAGGTAAAAATGACTCACGTGATGTTTTTTATGTGAAAACGGTACTAAAATCACAGATTATGCAAACAACAATACTTATTCTATTGTATATATGTGTAATAAACACTTTTGTCACCTCACTTTTTTATCATTTCATAGAGCTGCCGCTAGCAAATTTGCGCGGGTAAATATTTTCGTCAACTACACGATTGACAGCTGATTCCTGTTATGTATTTCCATAGACAACTTGATAGAAATGTGCAGCTTGATCTACTATCGACCTTTGACTTTTTGTTTTAGGGATGTAACTAAAACAATAACGGAGTTATAACGATGTCTATGGAAACACACGCGCTGACGTATAAACACGCTTATTGTACTTGACTGCTGTCCTATTTTTAACGCTTATATCTGCTTACGTTGCTGACCGGATAAATTCAAAAGAAATCCGAGTTCTAGATTATAAATGAAATCATTGAATTTGTTGTGATTCTCATTAATTATCATTTTATATTAATTAAATTATTTTTTATTTCATAGTAGGTCCGCTCCACCTTAATTTTTTTGCTTCAAAATGGGTTTTTTTGTTCTCCTTAACATATTATTCTTTCACATTTTTAATTAAAAAATGTCTTCAAGTAAGCAAAAAACTCTTGAATGTTTCTTCTCCCATGAATGTGTATACTTCGATGTTAATGTATGTATTGTGTTGTGACTTGTGTTTGTTGCATGTTCCAGTGTTTCTGCGCCATCACACTGTTTTACTGCGCGCACTGGCAGACGTACGTGTCGGGCACGCTGAAGTTTGGCAAGGTGGACGTGACGGAGGCGCAGTTTGCTATTCTGGGAATTCACGCCATCTCTGCCATTTTTGGCTCCAGCATTTGGCTCACGCCGGTATGTTCCATTTACCCTATGCAATATTTTAATTTTTTTAGTAAAATTCTTTGGATTGTTTTACATCATTTATGTTCCCGTTCTCCTTTGATTTTTATTTCTTTCTCCATTCCATCAAATAATTATTTAGACTTCAAAAGTAAATTAACTAAACTATTCTCTCAATTTTTTTTTTTGACTTTTATTATTTTAATCACACCAACCTCAAGACTCTATTTCTCAAAAAATAGACATATGTATTGATATTTTTATTTGACTTATGTACCTATCTCCAGAACTGTTACTCTACGAGAGCAAAACTTGAAGTTACATAATTTAATTGGTCCAATATACCACGGAAGAACCATTTGTCAAAATGTTCCGGAGGAACAAAAAACTTTGTGATTTCGTCAAAAAAATAAATTTAAATGCAGTTTACTTTGTGTTCCTGTTTTACATTAGAAAATATATTTTTTAATATCTTTTTGCGTCCATGCAAATTAATATGATTAATTGTATTGTTACCGCTGTATTGGATTTATGCAGACTTGCTTACTTCTTTAGTGGGGATGATTCATGCGCGGTATTGGCTTGACCGAATGCAAGCAGTCTATTGATTAATTTCAAAATTTGAATCAGCCAATTAATGCGACTTTTGCCGTACCACTAAAAGGGCCATTTTTTTTAAAAATTATTAAATTATTGAACTTACATAGACGATATATTATTTTCTGCAGTTTTTTCAATAAATTGTGCAGATAAATTGATAAACAGTATTTCTTATTAATGATTATATTATAGTATATTACGTACTAGAAGTGTGTTTGCTCCTATAAAATAACAGATTTGCCGATATTGTCTGTTTGGGCAAATCAATATCGGTGCTGGAATGGATAAATACGCCATATAGCATTTTAGCCATTTATCTTTTCCAGAGTCGATATGCATTGCCAGTTTTATAAACAGTTTTTACTGTCGAACTGTTGTGGTGAACTTGCTTCTGGGATTTCAGGTTCGATTCCTGTCGTAGTGTGAATTGAATGTTTTCTGAGCCGATGAACTCAAAAAATACTAATGTACCATTAATACTTTCTTAATATTAAAACATTTTTGATTTATTATTTTTCTCACCCAGTCAAATTCAGAAAGTGTTTGTGGTTTAATAATAATACATATATATATATGAGTTGTTTTATTCTGAAATGTTATTGTTGGGTGTAAAGTTGAGCCAGTCCTTGGAGTTGCGCCACTCGCTAGGTCTCATGACGATATGTTGTTCGGGGTACTCGCTGTTCAACGTGTTCAGCGTCATCCTCGGCGGAGGAGTGGGGCGCAACGGCTCTTCCGTGGCAGTAAGTGATACCACTGCTGCCTGATGGCTGAGGGGAACTTGTATTACTGTGGCTGTCTTACTTTAACTTGCCTAGTGTTTGGGACTTGGTACATTACAAGGAATGCCCCGCATCCATTTCTCTGCAGAACCAATTGCTGTTATTCTTTCTAAACAAACAAACGAACCTATCTCACCGAGTGCAATGTTTATTCCAAGTTTCTGCATGCTCTTTATTTCATTCTGGTGGATATCTATATTGTTACTATCGACTAATTGTCACGCCGATGTCTTCACTCAGGTCACGAACATGTTTTATAATACGCCGGCACCTTTTTGTCCTTTCCAGGTAAATTCCCCACTAATATGAAGTGTTGCACTGTGAATAACGAAGGAATGTTTGTTTGCTAAAGCAGCCCCCGCCCTTTATATCCACAGATGCCGGGTACGGACTTGGCGTGGGCCTACATGATGTGTTTGGTGTTTTTCGGCGGCTATCTCCAAGTCTTAATCAATTTCTGCCAATCTTTCCAAGAAGGCGGAGTAGGGAAAAACGGCTCCACGGTCGCTGTAAGACTCATTAGATTTACCAAATCTGATTTTATAAAGTGTATTCGATTCATACCCTTCCCAGGCATGACCAGAGTGTAGCCTGTATTTTGATCTAAGTGTAGTGTTTATGTGGTGTTGATTTCTGAAATCATTTGCTTCGAGTATCATATTTAACCCTCCTTCTAAATCTGTCATGATTTTACGGTTTATCCGTCATCGTTGTCGCGGGGCCCTTCCCTCTTGTTGAATGGCCGCTTACTGTTGAACCCTTGCTAAGAGCTGTTCTCTGCAGCGCAGCTTAACAAACTTATACCATTTATGTTAAATAATAATATGATGAATACATGAAAAAACTTTGGTCAATAGTATGTATAATATTCAAACTAATCTTATACTTTTTTTTTCTTTAACATATAATCTATTTTAAAGTTCTTTTCTGACAACTTAGCTCGCCTTGGTGTACATTATGTAGGTATATTTTAACCCTTTCCCTGTATTTACATATAATATACATGTGTATGGAAACAGTCATTTCCACTTAGCCAGTCTAGAGTGACCAGAACTGAGCAGGATTGTTTGGGAAATATCAAAATCATTTGGTGTTACTTTTCCTATTGTTTCCTTTCCTATCACTTGATTTTGTTGTGTGTTCTATTTTTTTACCATTTGTGTTTTTTTTTTCAGTTTCATTTCAGAATAACAATAATATTGATTGATCTTTATAACTACCATGAACATGTTTAGAAAGATTTTCGTCGACTCCTGGTCACGGCACCAAATGTAATGGAACATGCCTAGCCTGGTCTATATAATTAATTAATTGAGCTAGAGCCTGTTCCATCACAAGGTTCGGTTGAATTTTTGGTGTAGACCTGTCAGTGTTTAATTTTGATACCAGACGTTGAACATTTATATATATTGCACCTGCCATGAAATATTTACGAAGATTGCTTTCAGTCTATTTAATTTCCATTTCCGGTAATTCCCAGTAGAGCTACTTTCACAGAAAAGAATTGATATCTCAACAAAAAAATAGATTTCCTTAAGCTTTTTGTAGGTATGTATATTGTTTCTTCTTGACTCTCTTACCTCTCCTTTGTAACTTGGGTGAAGACTTCAATTTTCTCATCATTATTCATTGAACGATTAACAAATACGAGATATCCACAAACAGAAGATGTCCACATAAAGAGGGTTGTCAAAGACTCGTTACACAGATTGACATTGTACTTACTGATATTGGAGTTGAACTTTCTACTAATACATATTATTTTTCTAACAAAACAATATTGACTAACTAGAATTTCGTTTGCTTTAAGTCTGTATGTATTTATACTGTCATAAGGTGATTGGTTGTGTCATCCCACTACCACCATTGCAAGTGTCATGGTTGGTAGTTGTAATATTAAATGGTGTCCAGTTGTGTGCAGTAATGTGTTCACCCCGTCACCTTGTGACCGACCGTGTGTCGGTTGGATGTGTAGTCATTGCGAATTAATTCCATAACGCAGACTATTGATTAACTTGAATCCATGTTTCTAATGTTGTTTGTTTTCAATGCATGATCCTCTCTTGTTTTGGGCGCTGCGTGTGCTGTGCTGTTTGGTTTGCCTGGCTGTCGGTGTCTGGTGGTGTGCGGTGGTGTCTCTGCCCGCCGCTGGACGCTGTCCATCCCCCGATACCTAACCTCCAATGAAATGCATGCGCGGACAACAATAACCCAAATACCAAACTAACGAACATAAATGGCCACAAATGTCGTTTCCCGGGGAACTGATTCGCACCGCTCACAGATTCCTTTGCTCAACCTAAAAGTGTACATTCTACCATTTTACATGAGCGTATTTGTATCCATTTATCTCGGGGTTAGCTATGCGGTTGTCATCTTTACTGGCGGAGTTGGAAAAAACGGTTCAACAGTTGCTGTAAGATCAATGTCTATAATTATAAATAAGTTGCTTCACTGTTTCTTTACCATATGATTTGGTCCCTTAGCTTTGCACTGCAGCAAGCGCACGTATGGTTCCCACTAAACCGGCACCACTCTTCTTTCTTCCTTTATTTCTTCTTTTCTGTTCTTTTCATCTCTAGCCGCTTTGCAACAATAACACTCGCATGCTTTATTTTTATTTAAAATACTCCTAGATTCAGTCTTAATGGTAATGGTCCGCTTTGTACATATTATTTGGCTTGGAGGTTTTTCATAATGTTCATCATATTTGTATGTTCCCTTAAACATTTTCTAGTGTAACCTTTTGTGTTCTTGAGGTAGCCATTTCTTGATATTTAATATTATTTGTGTTTTCGTAATATCTTTTTTTTAATGAATATCTGAATTATTGCTTTATGCTGTAATTTTAGGCAATTTTTCAAAGTGTTCTACATTTCATTTCATGTTCTAGATTAGTTGCAAAATATGACATTTTCGTCGGTTTATCATCATTCATGGAACAGGGACGATACGTATCCGTTAACTTCATCACAGATCTGTCCATACTATTCATACAGAGATATTTCTGCATGGCTTTCTAATTAGATTAACGGTTCCGATCTTTTAAATTGAGTTGATTCAAAATATATATATCATATATATTATGCCCAACATAATATTTACTGATTCGGTGCAAATCATGAAATATACATCATGTTTTAATCTTGGCGCCAACACATACTTAATTATTTATTTTACAAATGTTGTACGCCTTTTCATCATAGTGACATCTGAATTATTGGCATCGCATTTTGATTTGCACGAAAACCTCTAAAATATTTTATGTAAATAGTAAAATTAAAGTACAGCTTATGATGCTGAAAAATAATAGTTAATTTTTAGTACTGAGCACAATTATTATCATAGTTAATATTTTCTTTTAAAATCAATGTTTAATAAAGAAATTTAATATGCACCTGTAAACATCACATATGGATATTAATTAATACATTAAACCCTAACCAGATTACACCACAAATAAAGTGATCTATTTTTAACATTATTCGCTTTAAAATATATATCACATGTTTTTTTAAAAATAAATGTTCAATAGTTATCCTCGGTAATACAGTTTGTCAAATAAGAGTAGAAAACATAGGAGGGCGCCACTATTGTTCAAATGGCAGTACTAAAAAGATAACTCATGGTGGAAATGTAAACTGTGTAACCTACATTTTTGTAAAAAATTAAAAAGGCATAAAAGTAAAAAAAAATATTTTTTCATTGCAATATAGATACCCACTAATCTCAAAATTAGAATTGCTTATGGGTATATTATACCTTTGCAATTTTGTGTTAACATAATGAAGAATAACAATATTGTAATAAAATATTAAAAAAATATAGCGCAGTTTAGAAATAGCTCTCATTTATTTAATATTAGCTTAAGTACCTAAAAGTGATCACTTTTAAAACACAATTTAAGCCACCGCTACCCGAATTTCTACCGATTTCTTACATATCTCCCTTAAAAATTTGAAGTTTTTAAGGTCTTAAAATAGACTAGTTCCATGTCGAAACGCAAATTATATGAAATTCCCTCGATAGAAAAAAAATTGCAAAGTATGCTCCGAAAATTATTATAAACACGTTCATTTCACTTATTTTAGAAGTTATATGTACGAAAAAATTCAGTGTTTCTTTAAATGCTATTTTAGGTGTTCTCCACAAGATTTTTACTCTATTTTAAATGAGTCAAGTTTTATTAAACATTTTCACAATTTTCGATTCAATTTTATCATTTTAAAATTAGCGTGCTCTCTCCAACATTCGTAATTATCTCTCCATATTCTTCTTTTTGAGTGGGTATACGGCGGCTTAATCAAATTTATGTCATTAAGTAGGTACCTTAACAACAGTGCTTCTTCGATTTTAATTTTTTTTCTTTGAGAACAAAAAAATGGTTTTTAAAATGTGTTTTACAGTGTTCTATGAATTCAGTGTCATTGTGCTTTAAAATAATATTTGACAATTAAATTGGTGTTGCCAGCCTACAAATTTTATAGTTCCAATTTTAATGTTTTCTACTCTTAATTGACAGACTATGTATCACCTTATTTGTGATAGGGCATTAAACTAGTCCCAGAGAGAGGTTGTATATTACGTCATCGTTCTAGTATCTTGTATCTTTTTCATTTTCATACAAGACGTGTTAGAAGGAAGAGGACAATCGTTGATGTCGTACTTACGAGCTCTCCCTGGGATTACTTTATTTCCCTCAATTGCCTGATTAACTGCATTAAATTAAATCAATTTAGATTCATAATTATCTGATTATTAATTTAATCATTTGAGCCATTAATTTTATATAAATAATCGATGATAGTAATAATATGTGACGCATAAATTGCACAGATTATCAATATGTATTTATCTCTACAATTCATTACATAGTTCATTGAACATAATATTTACTCACATAATAGTTTGTTGCTTCAGAGGCTGCTTGTGACCTTTTAATGCTTCAGGGCAAAGATTAAAAAATAATATATATATCTCTTGAAAAAATGAAAATTTTTACGAAAAGTTAATTATTTGCACAAAATTTTTAAAGAATATAGACTAGCTCTCCAAATACCTGAAAGTCTTTGTGAAAAAAATGTAATGTAAAGACAAAAAGTCTGTTTTTGCTGCAACAGTATTACCTATAAATATGTATATTTTTTAATCTAAGTCCTGTAGTATAAACAAAATCACTATCCGTCACTGGCAAAAGTACCTAATTATAGTTAACCTCTTATTTGCCGGAGACGCGCGGATGCGCGCGTATTGTGCGCATGCGCGAAAAAAAGTATTTCGTAAAAATATGTTTATCTGCGATTTTGACTCTTCTATGTACAGAATTTGTATGAAGAACAAGGTCTGAATCGCTTGCGCCAACATTTCCCCATAAGATGGGTAAAAATTTCATTCACCATGCAAACCCCAGAATATTTTTCATTCGTTTTATCTGTGGCATCAAAATGTCAAATTTGCCGCAAATTTTATCTGTCAAAGTCGATGCATTTTACTTGACGAAAACATCGTAAAACCTATCAATTAACGCAAGTAATGTTGTTTTGGTACATAGTTTATTATTCTAGGAATGTGTTTCGGTCAATAAAATATACGATAGCTCAAAATTAATCGACAAAACATTCAATTCAAAATTCAAAGTGGTGCTTTTTTAGTGAATTTTCGTGAAAAGGCCTGGCATTTAACAGGTTAAACATAATAATATTGATAATAATTGCAATATAAAATGTGTGACATTAATATATTGATTATCAAATATTTTTTAATCATAACAAATTGTTTATTAGTAGCCACATTATGTTAAAAAAATATTTTGCTCAATTTAGAAATATATTCATTAAATATTTGTAATGTCTGTCCTGTCTTTATATTTGAAAAAAATCACATTAAAATCATGCTCATTGCAATTTCAAAGCTTTTCTCGTTCGTTATTTAGAAGTATTATTTGATATAATAATTGTATGCATTTGTCTAAAACAGTTGTGTGCTCTTTCAGGGGACTAGCGTATTGTCGCCAGTGATACCATTCTCCATGGTGGTAATACCCGCCTTTATAATTTATCAGAAGAGTGAATCTCACGTGTATGAGAACCATCCCTGTCTTTACATCATTGCATTTGGAATGGTTGCCGCCAAAGTCACTAATAGATTAGTTGTAAGTATACCTTCTCATTCTTTTATTATTATGACTAATTACGTATAATTCAAGCATTATTTGGCTTCTCGTTGAATCAGTAATCGATTACAATGATGTTTTTTCATAAAATTTCAACTAAATCTCATATAGTTATGTAATACATAGTAAAAATGTGGTCCCACTACAGAACATACAGAACCCAAAAAAAATACCAGCAACTAAAGAGTTAACCTCTTATTTGCCGGAGACGTGCGGACGCGCGCGGTGTGTGCGCATGCGCGCGGAAAAAAAAAAAAAATTTTAATGCGATTTTGACCCTTCTGTGTACAGAATTTGTATGAAGGACAAGGTCAGAATCACTTGCGCCAACATCGTTGATGATATAGTCACTAGTTTCATTCATCTGGCGACACCAGAATATTTTTAAATAATTTATCTATGGCATCGAAATGTCAAATTTGCCACGATTAAATCTGTCAAAGTCCAATGCGTGATACTTGACAAAAACGTCGTAAAACCTATCAATTTATCAAATTAATGCAAGTAATGTTGTTTTGGTACATAGTTTATTGTTCTAGGAATGTGTTTCGGTCAATAAAATATACGATAGCTCAAAATTAATCCACAAAACATTCAATTCAAAATTCAAAGTGGTGCTTTGTTAGGGAATTTCTTGTTAGGAACAGGCCTTTAACAGGTTAAAATACTTTCTGAGCCGGGTCTATGTTGCAACACATTTTAAAAGACATAAAACAGCTGATATTAATCCCTGACAACCGATTTTTTTTTTCTAATTTGACCTAAACCTTTGGACTCTTATTTACTCAAAAATGAAAGCTCAAGTCGAGCTTTGCAAAATTCGAAATGTGATGTAGATTCTTGTACTATGAGATTCTGGACACCTTGTATACAGTGTGTTAGAGATGTACCCGACTTACTTTAACCAGTGATTGCTAGTAGAAGGAAAAAAATGTTAATGACATTTTGATCTCAGTAACATTTTTGTAAGTTTAAAAAAAATAAACAAACGAAAAACATCATTGTTGGTCACTCTGCCGAGTAACTGCCCAATCCCCACCTGACTCTAGCTTTCCAATATCTATTGATTTTTTATGTATTTAGTTGAAAAACAAAACAATAAATTTGCCGAAGACCAAAATTACATCTACGTTACTCCAAATAATCTATCATTGGTTAAAGTTAGTCAGGCAATCTCCTATAACCCTGTATTTTTACCCTCCACACAGCATCTTCAAAGATGACATAGGCCCTGAGGGAAATTATTTTCCTCAGGGCCTCCTGTGTGGAGTTAATGTAAAAAAAAATACTACAACATTATCTTTAAAAATTCTCAGTATATTATTGTATAAATGGTTTCTTCTCAATTTATAGAGGATGCTTACTGATAACAAAAATATTTTTTTATTTTGCAGGTTTCCCATATGACCAAGAGCGAAATGGAATATTTCGACTGGTCGCTCGTAGGGCCATTGATGCTCTTTTTGAATCAGTATTTCAACAATGCAATTCCTGAGTATTACGTCTTGTGGATGTGTTTAGTGAGTAAAACTTACTTTAATATTTTAATGTTAAATAAATTATTGTTAGTATAATATTATTTATTTATTGTTTGTTTGTAAATATTACATAATACAATATAATGAACTTAAAATGTCCAACTAGGCAATTGCCCGTTTTAGGACATTCCAATATGATAATGTTTTTACATGTAAATTATAGTAAATTATAGTAAGTTATAGTGTTAACTATTCTGTTGGTAAAATAATACATATGTATATTCATATTCTAGAATATTTTCAGTTATACCATGACATTTTTTACTATTATTTAGCTGACATAATAAACTAAAGTAATATTAATAGATAAAACAAGAAAAATGAATTTGAAAATGAAAATGAATGAAGAAATTCTGTTGGTAAAATAATACATATATATATATATATTCATAAAACTAGTATACTTTCAGTTATACCACGACATTTTTTTTACTATTGTTTAGTTGACATAATAAACTAAAGAAATGTTAATAGACAAAACAAGAAAAATGAAAAATAAAAACTGAAAGTAAAGAAGGAACTTTTCCTTTAAGGAAAAAATATCACGCAGAATTGAGCAATTTTCGAACATACTTTATGTAAAAAATACAGTTACTTTAATGCTAATATAATACCAATATAAATTAAAATGTAAAGAAAAACAAAAATTACAATTCAATTAATGTTGTTTAGCATATTCTCGCATTCAGCTCTCCCCAAGACCAGAAGCCAATTATTTACCTGCATACGCAGAATGTTAGTACTCTTTGCCTTCCATGCATCAGGTATGAGATTGAGCAATTTAGGGCCTAAGTATGAGAATTGTCTCTGTGCTAAAGATGAGGAAGTGGTGGACGGAACTATTGGGGTTTTTTTTGCATGTCTTGTATTATGACAGTGGTTTACGGAAGCATATTGGTGCCTCTGTTTTTGAGTATGTACTATGATTTTCCTCATGTATAATTACAAAACACAATTCCACTATTTTGAATTTCCTGCTTTGGGTCGGATACAAAAATCTTTTCAAATAATGCTGAGTGGATGTTACTACACATCACTCCTATCAGTATCAGTGGCAGGTATTCTGTAATGCTTAAATCAGCCATTGGCACTATTGTAGCTGGGGTAGCAATACCTCACACATTACCACAAACTAAGGGTCGACCGAGACAGGTTTTTCGTTCTCGGCCGAGACCGAGACTGAGAATAAATTAAAATCTCGACCGAGAGCCGAGATCGAGATTTGACAAATTGAGAAAAAAAATGAAAATGCGCTATTTTTGCATAATTTAGTATATTTAAGAATGTAATAATAATTTGTTTTAAATAGTTTTAATAATCAAAATTGAACAACATGATGTTGCAGCACATAAAAAGCAATTTTTCTGCGCTTTCACCCTTCAAAAAGAGTGTCGCCTCATGTCGTATAATTGACCAGCTCTGCTAAAGAGCTGTTCACTTGCTACATTAGTAGGCGGTGCTGATAAAAACTTTTTTGCTGCAGGCCTGTACTTTATATGGTGACAATCGACAGCTCTCTCACGCACTGACACCAAGTGACGAATGTGGACGCGCGCGGTAGATTTGAATCTCATTATCCTATACCGTACCTACTTAGAATGGTCTCGGTTATGGCCCAGAATCTCGGCGATTTTCCGCCGAGAACCGAGACAGAGTTCTCGGTAGAATTTGTAGCCGAGAATGCCGAGACCGAGATCTCGGTTGACCCTTACCACAAACATTTGGTTCAAACATGCAAAATGGGGACGTGGCTGTCCCAATGACTAAACAAAATATCTAAGAGAAGGCATGCTGATCCAAATACGTATCAAACATTCTGTCCAAACGATTTTACAAAAATTGCATTACATTTCCATGGTTATTATTCAGTTTATATGATGAGTAATAAATATTGGCCGCCAATTTTGTATAACTGTTTTTTTGTTTTTTTTTAATTTGCGGAAACGGTTTACGAATAGTTTACGTGAGCACCTAGGCCATAGGCCCATTGTGCAATCTCCCATTTTGTCTCAATCCTTTAACAATAAATAACCCAGTCCCCTTTATAAAGTTCACCAGAGTTGTCATTGGATATGTGGCTTTCTGGTTCTACAGTGTGTCTCCCCTGGTATCTGTGCATAATTCCCATAAGATATTGGCATCATAACTGTTTGGACAGAATGTTTTATTGTCGTGTAATTTATTTATTTATTTATTGTTTCTTTACACTGTAGGTAAAAATGTTTACAATACAATTTGTTACCTCACTAGGACAAGCCTGTGTTGAGGTTAACAATAATTATACAAGTTAACAAAATAACACAAAATTATACAGATTTTGAAAGAACAATATTGTTGTATTTCTTACAGATTGAGATTAGATTATGGGTACCTACTAGTACCTACTAAACTGATGGCGCTAGGTACTACATTAATGTAGACTTTTAGGGTGACCACAGTTTTGAGATCTGATTTAAAGTAAAATAAAATAAAGTTTTTTTTTTTTTTTTTTAAGGATTAAGTTGTGAATAATAAATATATGTATATAATTTAACATGCTGTAGATTTGGCAAGAGGAAGATGAACAAAAACGGTTCAAACAAAAATAATATTATTTTAGCTTATTATTATAAACATACTCATTTAGCTAATAATTTAGAAAGGACAAAGTAGAGAAAATCAATTGGCAATCCTCGACTAACACAAATAATTTAAGATCCTTCTTAAAAGTGTACAAGGAATTAGATGACTTTATATGTTCTGGAAGGCTATTAAATATGAGTGGAGCTTGATAAAAATAATTTCTTTGACCAAAAGAAGATTTAGTTTGAATTGCCATAAAGTTCAGACCAGAGCCAATTCTCGTAGTACGAATTTGCTGTGTTCTTTCTGCAAAATTAATATTATTAAAAAATCTACAAAGCGTTTGTGTAATATATAACTGTTTTACGTTCATTACATTACATTCCTTAAAAAGTAAATGAGTTGGATATTTAATTTTTTTCTTAAACATAACTTTAAGAATCATTTTTTGGGCAATATTAAGTGGTTCTATATAAGTCTTTGGGCAGGATCCCCAGCACACAATATTATAAGAAAGCAGAGACTGGATTATTGCAAAATAAACAGTTTTTAATTTTTCTTTGTCTAGTATATGTCTCAGTTCTTTAAAGATATAGGTAAGTCTCCTAGTATTATTTACTAACATATTAATATGATCATTCCATCTCAAAAATTTATCTATTTTTACACCAAGGTATTTGATGCTGACTACATTTTCTAAAGGGTTGCAGTTACATGTTTGAAAACAATTGTGAATAATCAAGTTGTGAGTTTCAGAAGGCTGACTTTTACTTGAAATGCTAAAAGTGATGAATTTGGTTTTTTGTGCATTCAAAGTTAATATATTATTGTTTAACCAACTATTTACCACTTTTAAACCTATATTCCTTTTGTTGAAAGTTTCATTCCAAGTTTTACCCTCAAATATTAAGGCAGTGTCATCTGCAAAACTAACAATGTTACCAGGAATATTCAGACTACATAAATCATTTATATAAATAAGAAACAATATTGGCCCAAGCACACTACCTTGCGGGACTCCAAAGGAGATTGATTTACCCTCGCTTAACATCTTGTTTATTTCCACTTGTTGTGTTCTGTCACTAAGATAAGATCTGAACCAGCCCATTGCTGTATTATTAATGCCTAAAGATGATAATTTTTTAAGTAGCAATTCGTGGGAAACAGTGTCAAATGCTTTTGATAAATCCAAGAACACCGCTATGGCTTTGTTGCCATAGTCCAGCGCTCTTGTAACTTTGGTCAATACCTTTAAAACAGCATCACTCGTATATAAAACACTTTCATAAAAACACTTTCTCATCACACAAGGGCATTTTGGCATTAACTTCTGCAATTTTGTTGGAAATAGCACACAACCTCAAGGGCGTATGACAGTTGAATACTAAATGGAAAGAACGGTAATTACCGTATCTTTTGCTAGCCACTTTCAAACAATTTATTATATCATTGTTTAAACCGTTAAATAAATTAATTTTAATCCATGCTACAAAGCTTTGTAACACTAACGCCGTCTGCTTCGAGTTTTCCTGATTACCTGGCATAGATAGATAGCGCCTCTAGTGGCAGATGCATGCAACTAAATAAACATCCACCATCTTGGCTGTCAGAACCAAGAACCCTATGAAGATTATTTTGGTGTAGCCACATCCTAAGTAAGTCTTATCATATTTTTTAGATTTGGGTTCTTGTGGACCTGTTGAGATACTGCTCCCAGATCTGCATAGAGATCTGCAACTACCTGAAAATCAGGCTGTTCCACATCCCGTACCCGCCGCCCACACTGAAGAACAACACCAGCCAGACTGTCATCCTGTCTTCCGGAGCCATTGACAAAAACGGTACGAACACCCGTAGCAGAACAAGAGCTAGAAAACAAACCAGTCAGAATTAACAATACTGCCACTAATCAACTATAGGTGTCTTGTTCGCTACATTATCATATACATTAATACAACAAACTATGGCACTTGTCTGTTATAACTACTGCGGGAAATAATGCTAAATAGTTTGGCAACAATGTCCATTAAAGTGATGCACTACTAAACAATGCAAAATCATGAAAATTAGATAGCTTTAGAAGCTATTAAATACTGCGAGTAGAATACACACACTTACTTTTGAAACAATTTGTATGTTTTTGTTTAGCGTTTTTATAAGCCCCGAAAACAATAAAGTATCAGGTCTCTAAAGATTGCTTCAACCGGTCCTGTGCCGTGCGCGCGCCGGCACGGTCGGAACAAAATTTTCGTAAAATAATTGAAAAAATATTTTAAATGCGATTTTAACCTTTATGTATAAAGAAATTGTATGAAAAACAAGGTCAGAATCGCTTGACCATTCTCGTTCTTGACTTAACAGGTTCCCGAATTACTTCTAGGCACTCGGAATTTTTTTTAATAAATTATCTATGGCATCAGAGCATAATTTTTTACCGCGATTTGAACTCCGAGCGTGGTAGGTAACAAAAACATCTAAAAGCCTATCAATTTACCAAATAAACACAAGTAATGTTGTTTTGATACGTAGTTAATTGTTCAAGGAATGTGTTTCGATAAATATAATACACAATAGCTCAAAATAAACCCATAAAATATTACATCAAAATAATGGTTTGCGGAATTCCGCAATTTATTTACAAAATATGGTAAGGCATGTCACAGGTTAAGGTTATGGTTTTAATGTATATTGTGGAAAATTAAATTCTTTAGCAAATGATCTTAAAATATTTTAAATATTTGTTCCTGAGCTTCGCAAAATAAAATTTTTCGGCGATGGTTTTTTCTTGAATAAATCAAATAGGGGCTGGTGTCAAATGGTAATTTAAACCTTATTGCCATCTACATAAGGAGCGTTAGCGGCCTGATCTGAATTTTATACGACGTGGTGCATCACCTTAAATATAAACATGAAATCAAATGTCACTGTTGTACATTACGAGACATTGTTTTAATTCTTTGGGAGTTGAGTTCAACTAACACAACTTCTGGAGCAAAAAAGCTTTGAAAATAATATACATACATACATAACAAATGTTTACTTATTATAGTCCCACTAACAGCGGTAGAAGTAACTGACAAGTACCCAACTAATTCTTCAATATTTCAAATGCATGGTGGAATGCCAGCTTATTTTCTACTTCATTGCTTACGTTAAAAAAAGAACTTTCTCAAAATATTGAACATCATTACAATCTGCAGATATTCTTATCATAGAAGTTTGTTATAATTTGATGATTTGTATTCCATGTAATAATAATTTGCTATTGTAATTTTATTCTCCGTATTCAATTGGCAAAATATCGCTTCGGTTTGCAAATATTATTTATTTGAAAATAAAATTCTACCATCGCATATGTAATATTTGAGAGTTGCCGTATTATCCTATATTTATTCATCCTTCTACACTTATCAACTCGTTGTAAGCTATTGTATATATAAATTTACTATTTTTAGTCACCCGCATTGGAGCGCTATTTTGTTGTCTTATCAGAAGTAAAATATCTCGAATTATAAGCTTTTCATCTCTTAAACAAATCTAAGTGTTTCCTGCCAACTTCACTGTGTATTACTTTGTGAAGAAATAGATTGTGTATCTATGTAAATAATATGTTCATAAATCTCATGGTGCAGTGAAATTTCAATTTAAATGTTAACAATGAAACAAGATCACCCAACTAAACTGAAGATTTAGAAATCTAAAATATTTGTCTTTTTACACATCGTCGAAATTTCACTGTACGTGTAAGGTTATTATTATGCTTTTATAATATTGTCAAAATAATTTATGGGCCATTTCTGTTCAAAGAATTGGAAATCGGTGGCCATTAATATATGTATTATGCCTATCGTTAAGTTTATGAAAGCTGTAACGAGTTTGGTTTCTAATATTTCACAATATGTACAGTGAAACCCTCTTAAGAAGTTTTCCAAGGGACCGGAAAAAATAAACTTCTTAAGCAGGAAAACATATGTGGGAAAAATTGGGCCAATTCTGGGCTGAGGGACCGAAAAAACCAAACTTCTTAAGCCACGAAACTTCTTAACCTCTAAACGGCCGGAGACGCGGACTTGCGCGCAGCTTTTGCGCATGCGTGAAAAAAATATTTCGAAATAAAAAAGTTTGACCGCGATTTTGACCCTTCTATGTACAGAATTTGTATGAAAACAAGGTCAGAATCGCTTGCGCCAACATCATTGATGATATAGCCACTAGTTTCATCCATCTGACAACACCAGATTATTTTTAAATGATTTTTATCTGTGGAATCGAAATGTCATTTTTGGCGCAAATTGAAGCTGTCAGTTTTGACGCGTGTTCCTCGACTAAAACATCATAAAACCTATTAATTTACGTAATTAACGCAAGTAATGTTGTTTTGGTGCATAGTTTATTGTTCTAGGAACGTATTTCAGTCAATGAAATATACGATAGCTCAAAATTAATCAACAAAACATTTAATTCAAAATTCAAAATCGTGTTTTGTTACGAAATTTCCGTATTTTTCCTGGAATTTGCGGGCCTTTGACAGGTTAAGAGAGAACTTCTTAAGAGGGTTTCACTGTATTACCACAATAACATAACATTATTATCGTCTATCATTGAACTACAAGTTTATCAAAATATGTTTGATTTTTAGGTTAGCTATCCCATTTAAGATTTAAGTAGGTACTGTATTTAAAAATATATAATTATCGAAAATATAATGCTGACCTTCTCTACATAATAATATTATGTACTTTGTCTCTCGTTTTACGGAAGTAAAGTTTTTTTTTGTAGTTATTCAATGCAATACTTGTAATTATTTTATAAATATATGTACAATATTATTATTGTATGAACTACTCGTAATTTGATTTTAAATGTTGGCAATTTTCATTAAGTTGGCACACGAAGCAACCGCCATTGTCTTGAGTGTCGTACTTCATACAATCACAGGATATAGTGCAACACCACACTTACTTACATCATTTTCAAAAATAAATTTTCTCTATAATTGAAGTATATATGATGTTATTACAAACAACACTCGGACAGAATGGTGGTTGGTTTTAAAAGCGCAGTCTAACGCGCATGCGTTACAGTGTGGCAACTAAATGAAAATTGCCAGTATTTAAAATCAAATTACGAATAGTTCCTACATAATATTCACCCCTGTAAAGTAAAAATATTTACAAGTGTTTTTTTTAACTTTTACGGTATAACAGCGGCACACTCATTCATATAAGATTCATCAAGCTTATCAATTGATATCACAACCCCTAGACTGGCAGTAAATAATATATAAAATTAAATACCATTACCATTTTTTTTGTGCTGTTGCGAGAATCGAACTGCAACTTCTTGACTTGGAGTTAATTGCGTTTGCAGTTGGTTTTACTTAGGGGTGTCAATCCATTATGTACATTAAGTATAATATTATGTATTTGAAGACCTTGGGGAAAAATAAAGAGTGTCTGTTAAAATCCCAAATTGAAATAGTAATGCCATCTAGTGGCACTACTGCGTATCTTTCACACTGCAAAATTGTTGTAGCAACAATCATCTGTGCCAAAAACTATGGCATTTTTTATGGTAGGCAAGAATCATGAGCGTCCTTGCGCAAATTGACTTAAATCAATATAGATTTTAAACATTCAATTCTGATTTATGCAAATTTGTTTTGAATTACCATTCCCTGTTCTTCCTTAGTGGGTTTTCATTTTGACAACTATTATTGAAAAAGTCAACCATTTCTCGTACTTATATCATCATATTATTATTATAAAATTAATTAAAAAAATATTCCTGCCTTAATCCTTTTTGAGTTTACTCGAGTCCCTCTTTGTCCAGATGCAATAATTTATATAATTAAATAATATAATATGTATTATAACTTGAAAGTATCTGCTAGACATTTGAATGTATGACTCATGATTGTGACTCATTTGAATGTAAATGACTCCTGAATGACTCGTTGTATAGTAATATGACTGGTTTAGCAATGCCTCGTTACTGTAAATTGAAAGTGACTACTCATTGAATGTATCTTTTCATATTCATGTAATGAATTTAAATTAAATAATTTTGTTAAAAATCATATCGATTTTATTATTATATTCATTCATGCACTGTAATTACTAGGCTATGCTATGAAGGTTTCAAAATGGTACTTCATCAAAGGTTTCAAGAAACTGATTATAATCTTACATTATTAGTTTAATAACATTTTTTACTAATGTTATTGTATTTAATTTGTAGTACTACATTTAATATATATATTTATTTATTTTAAAAATTAAAGCAAAATAAATTTAATCTCTGATTTGCCGGAGACGCGCCGGCGCACGCGTCGTATGCGCATGCGCGAGAAAATAATTCAAAAATTTGAATAAAATTTTCGACCAAAACTTTTTGTCTGCGATTTTGGCCCTTCTATGTACAGAATTTGTATGAAGAACACGGTCAGAATCGCTTGTGCTAACATCATAGATGATATAGCCACTAGTTTCATTCACCTTGCAACTCCAGAATATTTTTAAAACGATTATGTCTATGACTTAGAAACGTCAGATTTTACCGCGAATTTACCCGTCGCAATTTATGCGTGTTCCACGACTAAAACATCGTAAAACCTATTAATTTACGTAATAAATGCAAGTAATGTTGTTTTGGTAGATAGTTTATTGTTCTAGGAACGTGTTTCAGTCAATGAAATATACGATAGCTCAAAATTAATCAACAAAACATTCAATTCAAAATTCAAAGTGGTGCTTTTTTAGTGAATTTTCGTGAAATGGCGTGGCCTTTGACCGGTTAAGATGTGTTTTTAGATTTTCACAGCCAAAAGTATTTTCGTTATTTGTTTTTGGGGTGTTATGCCGTGTTGAGCTACCTTCTTCTTTAGCCAACGTTTTGGACAGCGTTGCAGTGTCCAAAACGTTGGCTGAAGAAGGAGGATAGCGCAACACTGCATAACACCCAAAAACAAATAACGAAAATACTTTTGGCTGTGAAAATCTAAAAATGTATTTATACATGTCGACCGGTTTCGGTTGATCTCAACCTTCATTAGATAAATAAACATATAAATTAAATTTCAATACAGAGGAAGATTATAAGGTGAAACAAAAGTGAAAGAGAAAACTACGAGAGAGGGAGAGATCATCAAAGACAGGCTGGTAGAGGGGTAGCGGAAGGGTGGGAGTTACATAGGGAGAGGGGGAACAACTTTAACCCGTCTGCTTGTTTAGGAATAAATACATCCCAAAACACGTAATTGCGTTATACTTTCATAAGACCAAAAACGTTCCGAGCGACCTTACATTTTAAAAGCTATATATCTCTCTTCTCAATGCAAATATATGTATTTTTCTTTTAACCAGAAAGAGAAAGAAATAATGCTTCTTATTGTCTTTGAAATACGAAAGCTATCTTGCATAGATATTTTACAATCTCGATCCAAATTGACGGTTTCAGAATTTACGCAGAAAACCGGGGCTTCCCGATTGTGAGGTGCGAATATATTGAACCAAGCAGACGGGTTAAAATCTGATTGTCAGTGAATTCTGTTTGTTTAAAATTAAACAATTATTTTTATTTAATTTTGATATTTCTAATGCTTACCTTAACCACTCAGATACGTAAGCGGATATACCCGATAATTTAACGATAACAGTTAAGTACAATAAGCGTTTTTTCACGTCAACACATGTTTTCCACAGTCTGTGTCTGATGGTTTCTCCCTCTCTTACATGCTTTCTCTTTCTCTTTTGTTTACCTTGTAATCTTCCTCTGTATTGTAATTTAGTTTATATGTTTATTGTCCTGATGAAGATTGAGATCAACCAAAACCAGCCAACGTGTATAAATCAAGTAAAGTGGTTTTAAACAAAGAACTTTTTTCATTTGTACGTATAAGGTTGTTGGCAACTATTTGCTGAGTAGCTCATATCCCTTGGTGAAGCCAGACCTTTGTAGGATAGTTTAGAATGCAATTTTACAACGTCAGGTATTTTGGTTACTAAAACTTCTATTTAATTACAATATGTATTTTATTTTGCTATAACACCGGGAGCCTGGCTTTAACTCTTTATCTTAGTGTACCATAATATATAAATATATATGTGTTATTTTGTGTTCCGTATCGATGCCTGGAATCCATTATGAGAGAGAGCTAGCTCTTTCGCCCTTATAGTTTCAGTTTCGCGCGTGTTTATTCCCTATATTTGCCCTTTTTTTATTCGACTTACCACATTTTCTCTCTGCTGGCAACACTAGTGACGCGCATCTCAGATCACGTGATGTTATTGTTTGTCATATGACGCCGTTTTTTCGCGCCGAAAGCAGTTTTCGTGTTTCGCTGTACTTAAAAAACCAATTTTGAGTCGAAAATCGAAGTTTATTCCCTGCTCTTTCAGTTTAAACATTAAATATACCGTGATAGATAGTTTTCTGAGAAATTGACTAATTATTTAGTGTGTTTTTTCGGTTGTTTACGTGTTTAAACTGTGCAACAAAATGAGTGATATCGACAACAGACGCTTCGCCGGTCGGAAACAATGATCAAGCACGAGTTTCTCGGAAACGCCAAATGCCGCGCGAAAGCTCTGGATCCGACACTTCGGAAGAAAGGATTACTATCGGGATCCTCGGGTAGACATCCTGATGCAACAGATGTCGGCCATGACGGACGTTTTATCTGGGAATCGGGTAGAGTTCGCGGAGAAAACGGTCTCGGACAAAGAAGACTCCGCGGGAGAGATGCGGCAAGAGGTAGAATCGGGGTTTTTAGAGATGCCCGCCAGCCTAGCCGCTCAGAAAAACGTTTTGGAGTTCTGCAATCCAAGCACATTGGTGAAGGAATCGCCGATTCCGAAGGCAGGCGCAAGAAGAGTCGCAGTTATCTCGGCTCTTCAGCGTTTTGGCTCGGAGGAATGATCGCGTGTTCGCTATGCCGAAACACAGAAAGTATACACCGCCACGCCCGCCTTCGTAGAGCTGGAGGTAAATGAAGAACTAGGAGGTTTGATAAGAACTCCTTCGCGCCAGCCCTGGACCGTTCCCTGGGAGCCCTCTCCAATGCAGTGCTATCCCAAACAGAGTCGGTCAGAGGAAACATGCAGGCACTGGTAAACTGGGCATCCGAACCAGGCACCTGCTTGACCCCTGCGACTCTGTTTGACAAGATTCAGGGGATGTTTGCCAAGTACAGTAAGACCACGGACGACGTCCTACAGATTTTATGCGGAAGGCGAACGGAATGCCTACAAAGTAGGCGAAAGGCCCTGCTAGAGGGAGTAAGGGACCCGTACATCAAGGAAGGCCTTGCCAGGATTCCTCCGAGCGCCAGTCACCTCTTCAATAAAGAGGAACTAGCAAGTTATATCGTGGCAAACGGGGGACGAGACAAGATATTCGGTAGTGCATCCTCGTCGTATATCCCCCGTCAACCTCAACCCTCTACCTCACAAGCAGCAAGACCGGTGATAGAGGCTCCACACTCCCGACCTAGGAAGCCCTTTCGACCTGCCCCTAGGCCAGAGAAAGACAGGACGTACAGGCAGCCCGCCAAAAAGCCAGAGCCCTCTCGCAAGGCGGCCAGCGATCGGGGTAGAAGGCGATGGAGGTGACTGGAGGCCGGAGCCATTCTGGGGAGGACGCCTAAAGGCATATCAGGAGGTGTGGAGGGAGCTGGGAGCATCACCGCTAATCCTGAACATTCTAAAAGGAGCAAGGATACACTTCATATCAAAACCTCCTCGGGCGCTCCCATCGGCCGAGGTGAAGCAGAATTTCAGGACAAGGTTGTCTCCAGGCATGACCGCACACATCGAAACGATGAAAGCGTCAAAAATCCTGGAGGCAGCAGACGACTCCCCAAGCTTCCTGTCAGGTATGTTCCTTACCTCCAAATCAGACCACACCCTCAGGCCCATCTTCAACCTGAAGGCCTTGAACGTCTTCATAGACTAAAGCCCTTCAGACTCTTCAGTCATTTTCGGGTCCCGGAATTCCTCCAACCCGACGACTGGCTGATAAAAGTCGACCTCTCTCAGGCTTACTTCCACGTGCCAATCGCAAGATCACACCGGAAGTTCCTGCGCCTCGTGTACAACGGAGAGCTCCTTCAGATGACGTGTCTGCCCTTCGGCCTGTCATCAGCGCCAAGGATCTTCTCGCTGCTCTCAAACTGGGTAGCAGAACTACTAAGGAAAAAGGGACTCAGGATTGTAGTCTACCTAGACGACTTCTTAGTAGCAAACCAGTCCAGAAAACTTCTCACCTCCCAAGCCGTTGCTATAGTGCACACACTTCAACAGCTAGGCTGGTGCATAAACCCGGACAAGTGTGTCCTGACACCCACGCAGAAGTTGGAGTTTCTGGGTATAACATGGGACACGAGAGCAGATCAAAAGTCTCTCTCCGACCGCAAGTGCGCTGGTCTACGCCAAGCCTTGCAGGTTCCCTTGGAAGTCGGCAGTTGCTCTCCCAGGCAGGCTCTCGGTCTACTGGGAAGACTCAACTTTGCAAATTTCGTGATCCCTCGTGGTCGCTTGCATTGCCGCAGACTGCACCCGGACAAGTGTGTCCTGACACCCACGCAGAAGTTGGAGTTCCTGGGTATAACATGGGACACGAGAGCAGATCAAAAGTCTCTCTCCGACCGCAAGTGCGCTGGTCTACGCCAAGCCTTGCAGGTTCCCTTGGAAGTCGGCAGTTGCTCTCCCAGGCAGGCTCTCGGTCTACTGGGAAGACTCAACTTTGCAATTTTCGTGATCCCTCGTGGTTGCTTGCATTGCCGCAGACTGCAGAGGTTCAGCACCTGAAACCATCGCGGCCCGTTGCTCTGCCCAACGCAGCACGGCAGGATATACAGTGGTGGCTAGCAGCCATTGGAAGGACAAGCCCAATGTCTTATCTTAACAAGACGAATGTCTTATTGCAGACAGACAAGACAGTAGTGGCTTATGTCAACAAGGAAGGGGGTACAAAATCGTTAGCCCTTCTGGAAACAACGCGGGAGCTACTGGATTTCGTAGACCAGATGGAGATATCTCTGACAGCACAATACATTCCAGGAAGATACAACGGAATTGCGGACCGTCTCTCTCGGGGCGCACCGCTTCCAGAGTGGCATCTACTAAGTCCGGCAACGAAGGAGATATTAAAAAAATGGGGTCGCCCTCAAATAGACCTGTTCGCTTCAGCCACTGCTCACGTGGTACCAACATACGTCTCCAGAGACTCAAGCGACTGCTTAGCCTGCTTTCCCAACGCGTTCAGTCAACCTTGGGACTACAATCTAGCTTGGGTATTCCCTCCGCCAAACCTCGTTCCGAGAGTGCTCACCCACCTAAATCAGGCAAAGGGCATGTTCCTTCTAGTCGTCCCAAAATGGGAGAAGACTTTCTGGAGAAGCGACCTAAAACAGCGAACAGACGAACCTCCCATACGCCTGCGCAACCTAGAGGGAGTCCTCATAGACACATCGACAGGACTACCCCCTCCCAGGATTCAGGATCTGGAACTAGAGGTCTGGAGAATTGCGGGTGGGAACAAGCCCTGACAACATGGAGTCAGGAAGAATGCCAACTCCTCAAGTCATCCCACCAACTACGGTTGCCAGGTATCTAGCCTACCTATTTGTTCAAGGAGGCCTAGCCCCAGGGACCATTCAGGTCCACAAGTCAGCCATTGTTACCTTCTGCGGCCCAGCTCAGAATGCGAGAAAAATCAGCCTTGATTTCTTGGTAAGACACGTTCTCAAGGCAATCTCAATGGCAAGGAGGACCAAGGAGAAAGCCCCTATCTGGTATCCCAGATAAGTAATAGACTGGCTGGTCAAGAATTCCCCCACAGAAGACTCGCTGTTTGAAGCGTCACAGAGGGCAGCAATACTCCTCGTCCTGGCGTCAGGCAGGAGAGTTCATGATTTGACACTGCTCAGAATCACCCCAGAACATTTCATCGACAAGAGGAACTCTATTACCCTGTGGCCAATTTTTGGGGCAAAAACCGACACAGCCAACCATAAACAATCAGGTTGGAAACTGACAGGCTCACAAAAAGATAACATCAACCTCCTTAAATGGTTGAGAAAAGTCGTTGCCCTCTCTACAGCCAGAAGAGGTCCACTACTAAAGAACCTATTTGTGACCACATCAGCAGAAACAAAACCGGCAACGCAAACGATAATAGGGGGATGGATCAAATCAGTCCTCAGAAAAGCTGGAGTCCACGTAACCCCGGGAAGTGTACGCTCGGCTGTAGCCTCCTTAAACTGGTTGGAAGACTACCCCATAGAGGAGATTCTTGCTAGAGGGAATTGGAAGTCCGAGCACACCTTCCGGAAGTTCTACCAGAAGGAGATAGCGCACTCCAGAAGTGAGCACCTCCAGCACTCAATGGCTCCATTCTTTACTCCAGTGTAAATAGCATCACATATAACGCTAAGTTTTCAGATCACCAGGTGAGAGCAAACACATCTCATAATGGATTCCAGGCATCGATACGGAACACAAAATAGAATAATTTTACCTACCAATAAAATTTATATTTTGTTTCCATCGATGCCTGGAATCCAGGTAATCCCTACCTGGTGCATTACGAGTCATATGACAAACAATAACATCACGTGATCTGAGATGCGCGTCACTAGTGTTGCCAGCAGAGAGAAAATGTGGTAAGTCGAATAAAAAAAGGGCAAATATAGGGAATAAACACGCGCGAAACTGAAACTATAAGGGCGAAAGAGCTAGCTCTCTCTCATAATGGATTCCAGGCATCGATTGAAACAAAATATAAATTTTATTGGTAGGTAAAATTATTCTATTATTTTCTGATAATGTACATACAAACATGACTGTTGCAATGAACACTTCTTATACAAGGGTATACATACAATACGAGGTTTGGTTTTGCACCAAGGTAAAGTAATTTATAAATTAATAATATTTTTTTGGTTATCGTAATTAAATTTGGTGGTGGTGGTTTTGAAGTTTGTATAAAAGTCGTTATAACAAAAAAAAGGGCGCAGAAACCAATTACTCACTGAATGCAAAAATGATCACTTTTACCAGTCTGTTTGAATTTTTATTTTATTTAATATTACATTAAATATTGATCAAATAATGTTAAATTTAAAAGAAGGGTCACATCTGGGTTTGGTTTTACACTTTTCTTGAAGATTGAGTTTTGTTCTGCCTTTTGTTCAAATAATTACTTGGTTATACGTGTGATGGATTCATTGGTCTTTTTTGCACGCTCAGCTTTATTGTACAAAGCTTAAATAAATTATTTATGGAAAAAGAGGAAAATAAACTTTTGAGTAAAAATATTGTAATTTTTCAGGAGAAGCGAAAAAACATTAGAAAAAGGAAACATTTTTTGGATTGATTATTTGAAATAATTGAATCATGCCACTTTCAACGGTGATAGTAATTTAGACATTACCAAGGAGTACCAGCGTTTAAAACACAATTTCTTTGTAGAAATGTAGAGGCTCTGCAAACAGTGAAACAAATAAAACAGTGAGGACTCCGCCCTTTAGAACTTTGGACTCCCTCTGCATCATGTTGCTTTGTTTAACTTCCTACCTTTATTGTTGTCTGTTAAGTATTTTGGGTTTTGTTTTATCGGTTGTAACTAAATCCTCTAAGGAATAATATTTAATATATTCTGGTTTTTGTTATGTCTCTTTGTTATTAGTATATAGACGAGTCAACAGCGGAGATGGCTGTCTTTATTTTGTATTTTCTATGGCGTGTTAAGGCAAGGCTAGTTGTATTAAAAATATTCAAATCTGACCTACTTTGTATCAAAGTGAAAAATAATCCATTTTTAGTTGGCTTGGTGTACTGTAAGAGTAAATTTTTTATGTATTAGCAACTTACAATAATTCTTGTTAGTAAAAAATCAAAAAATGTTTATTATACAAATTATTACGTATACATGTAGAATTTTGGTTAAACGAATCTCCCCAGCCGTTAAAATTATTATTCTCACTATGCTCAAGTAAATTCTATATCTATTTTAAGATGGCATTGCCCATTCTGTCCAACAGCTAAAATTCTGATTTTTATCTTGGAACTATGTACTCTGCTTTGGATATCAATTTTACATAAAGCACTACTATAATATGTATAAATTTGAAATAATTTATTATTTTGGTTTGGAAGTGCTGCCTAACTTTACGGCAATTTATTAGAACCAAACCTTCCAAAATAAAATAGTATAATATAGTTTAACAACCTGACGGGAGATTGTTATTAAATAATTAAATAGACAAGGGATACATAACTTAATAAATGGTATTTGACAACCGAATTATTTTTTGTTTACTTTTTACATTATGTATCTTGCCGTTGAGTTGAGTATTATCTTTCTTATGTAATCCCTTCATCTTGTAATCGTAAGATTTGAGTTTGAGTAGAATATACATAATATTATAATCTAGTATATCATTTGCTACCTCCGAGGTTCTTTGTTTCAATGCTTACTTTTTATCAACCTACATTTCTTAGAAAGGTTAGATTTAATCTAACATTGATTCAAAGGCCCTTAAAATCCCCCAAAGATTCAATTATAGTTCTAAACAAACTTCACAAAAGATCATATAAGTACTATTTTGCAAACAAAAAAACTGTTAGATTTTTTAATAACATCTTTTTTTTTGCTTAGCAATGATTTATTTTGAAAATGTGCGGCAAACGTGCAGCAACTGATTCATGAATGAATTATGTACTTTTAAATGTATTCATAAAACTACTTTTAAGTATTTCATCCTTATTATAATGTAGTTATGATAAAATGTAAACACGCCCAGAAAGCATATTCCCTGATGCCGGACTTTATATCCAGTTACCAAATAGGGTTTAGTTGATGAAGCGTTCAAGACCAGACAGGCTTGATAAATCTCTTCAAGTTCATCTCTTTAGATGAAACTTAAATGGCTAAAGAGTCTATAGTCCAGCATCAGTTAGTAAGTTTTGGGTTAAAGCTACATCTTGATATCGTAGACGTGTATTTGAAATTTTTTTGATAAAACAAGTGTTTCATAGTTTTATAACAAATAATATTGGAATTGAAATATATCTAGTAAAAAGTGAGAGATTGAGTTTTAATTAAGAATTTTAAATTGGAAAACTGTTGAAATTGTAGAGGAATACCCTTCCACCATCTGAAGCACTACTAACTACTCGTTTAAAGACAGACAGAATAACTTTTTCATGTCAGATGCTTGATCGGCGTTTTGAAGCACAGATTGAGTTGATATTCTGTGATTGTATCTTATACAATTTGTAACTGTTTTACTCCTAGCATTGATCTAAAGCACATGCATTGTTATGTTATCGCCATGTTTAAAGTCTCGACGGTCTGAGTGGTGACAACCTTGTGGGAGACTGATGTCGCCGACAAGTTTACGAGATGTCAGCAACGAGTGCCTGCGTACAATCCTCCATGCAGACATATGGCAGTAGTCACCAATATACTTGAATAATAGTCGAGTATCGTAGACTTGCGTATTGGAAAAGAAGGCCTGAATCATTTTTTAAAAAGTAGTAACCCTTTGCGTTTAAAACACTATGTACTTGGAAAATCGAGAAACAAGTAACGGTTTGTTCCTGATCTAGTGTTAGTCACTTCGAATTAGAAGTTAGAGGAGTTGAGGACATCATCTCTTCAAATGGATACCGAAATATGGTATTTGGTGCCGCCAGATAGAACAGGGTCAGTTGCCATGAAGATGATTATGAAAAATAATATTTATTGAAAACTTTTACCACTGGAGGGCAGCATGGTTAAAATTGTGAAATACCTTTTTATTTGTGCAACTGTAAAGATACTTCAAAAGAGATGTCAACAAAAATTGTTTTTTATTTTGTGGAAACTGTTTTCAAAGAAAATCCAATCAATACATATTATGATTGTTCATTTTCTAACTCTGCATGAATAAAACTAAACAAATAAATACAACAAAAATAATCTTTTATAACATTTAAATACCTTTATTAACCGCTTGAATGCCAGCATATCCCTATGCCAGCGAATATCCAACATTATACCTTGAGGCTCAATTTTATGGTATTTTGAACCTTCAAAGATGCTCCTAGCTTACTAAAATATACCGCATTCACTCAGCAAGGAATGTCTCGCATCTCTTAACATTAATCTATCTCGTCGTTTCATCATGTGCAAACATTTATTTTATCTAATTAAATGAAGACAATATTAGCGAAACTCAACCGAAAATCTGGAAACAGAAAAATCAGAAAAGGAATGGGAACATCTGTCCCAGAATCCAAATGTTCCCATCTCTTTTTCTGATTTTTCCATTGAGTTTCACTAACATTGTCTTCATTTAATTAAATATTACAATTTGAGGTTTTACTCATTAAGTTAAAAAAATATTTATTATCTGTGAAAAAGTGCATTACCGTTGCGGAAGTGTCATCACCCAAATTTTATTTTCATTTGAAAAGGCACTTATCTTTTGCTTTATGAAAATATTAAAATTATTTAATTCTTTATTTAATTTTTTTAATACGGAATATGGGACAAACAAATCATTTCTCTGGATTTAAGTGTAGCTATTCTATCAAACATACAATTTTAATGAATACAGGGGTGGGGTGTTTGTATTTGACAGGAACTTGGCATTCTAACGGTTAACCGATTATTTTGGTGCAGGCATTATTTAGTTTCTAACAATATAAAATCAACAGGTCTCCTGGACGGTTACAAGCTCTTTGTATCTACTCTTGTCCATAAAATTGTTATTACAAACTAATAATTATACAAATAATACAGCTAACTACATATATTATAAACATGTACATAATTACTCATATTTTTCTAAAAGTGTCTTCGATGTTGTGAAATTTACAAACCTAAAAAGTATGTATAATAATATATTATATAAAAAATCTGTAGGTAAGTGAAATTACTTTAGACGACTAAAGATATGACCGACTTAAAAAAAACAGCTATTATGTGTTTGAATAATATGGTAATATTATGATCTGCAACAATTTAATTGTTCAAGTAAATATTGCACCCATTAAATAAAAATATTAAAATTTTTGTTAGAATAAGTCTTGTTATAAAACACTTAGGTTATACCTGTCAATTTATTATATTATTGAAGAAGAAGATAATACTAATAAATCTAAAAGAAAATATAGAAAAGAACAAGACACAGTAAAATAGAAAGAAAAAATTAGTCGAAGATAATTCTGAATTTGAAATATGAGATTGACAAAAACGACTTAAAAATTGGAGGTCCCAATGACCGAGTTGATTAAGGCTTTTTTTACGTTAGCTCCACACAGGAGGCCCCGATGAAAAAAATTCCCTCAAGGCCTATGCCATCTTTGGGGATGCTGTGTGGAAGGTCTTTTTAAGGAAAGAAAGGAGAGGATGTTCTGAGAAGTAAAAAGGTATGAGGGGTGGGTAAGAATCTGGGGTCCATGTGACCGAGAGTACGACGAATGTATGAATCGATCCCTCCAACTTCGGTGCAAGGCAATGGGTCAAGAGAGTCTGGCAGGAGAGGACTAGGGCAGTTTCTCCCAATTCGGCCCACCAAGCAGTAGGTGCAAATCTCTCTCCATGAACCCGGATACCTCTGCTAAGTCACCAAACGTAGCGAACCACTTGGGGTGACCTATGGCAGGGTGTTGGTTATCCAATAAATGGTTCCCGGGGCGGCGATACCCATATCCACCTTCCAAATTGAACCGCTCCCAATTTGTCCCGGTAAGACAAAAGATCTTAGTGTCGAGTCCCAGTTGTGACTGTTACCTTTTTATTTTTCTGTGTCTTGTTCTTTTTCATGTATTTGTTTAGATTTATTAGTATTATCTTCTTCAAAAATATATTTTCTTCAACTCTGCCTGCGTGCTTGCATGTGCATGAATTGTTTTATTTTATTTATGAGTTTGATTTTATTTCCTCTGATGGACAATTATGTTTTGTAAGTTAGGCAGTAAATATTAGTCAAGCTTTTCAAATATTTGTCCTTTATGTGGTTTATCTAGTGAACAGTGAAGCCTCCTTAATCTCTCCCCTTGTTTCCAAATTCGTTACTTTACCGATTAATTTTGAGAAATGATACAAACCTCTTTGATTTGCTTAGTAAAATAAACTTAAAAAAGCAACTTTTGATTGAACCGGTGTTATGTACAGATCCACAAATTTTTCTATGTAAACGTCTGAAAGAAGAACTTGTAAAAAATGTATTTTTACAAAATTTTTTAATGCTCATACATGGTGTGCGGAAACTAGTGGTACAAGTGGGAAATTGGTGAATCTACATCACATTTGAAGTCCATTTTGTTGTATAATTTTTTTGATTTCATCTTTCATTTCCGAGTAAATATTTTAAGTCAATTTGAAAAAATCTGTTTTTAGGGGGCTGAAAGTTGTTTGTCTTTTAAAATGCATTGAAGCAATATACCAAGAACAATAGAAAAACAAAGTATAAAAATCAAAATGTTGAAAAATGAAACAAAAAACATTTTTTAGGATGTAGATTCCCCAGTTTTTCACTTGCACCACTAGCTTCTGAACACTGTGTGTTTGTACATATTCAGTTTATCCACAGTAATATCACCCTGAATTACATAGATTAATTTGTTTATCTGTAAAAAAATGCTGAAATAAAATTTTAACATTTGTTTTTTTTATAATATATTTTAACATATTTATAAATAAATTTGTGTTACAATTGCCACTAGTGATGAGCATGTCTGTGATTAGTTTTGCAAATAACAAATGGACAGTTTTTCGAGGCTTTTCGTAATTTCATATTGATAATGCATGTGTTTATTGAATTTTTCAGTCAAAAAGTTTGAATCGGATCTATCAGACAGTGAACAGGATGACGAGGTTCCTCTCATTCACTCTGCCTCCACCCCTTAGAGCCCTGAGTCCAGAGTCCTAGAGCCCTACAGCTCTAGACCCAGAGGCTTAGAGCCCTACAGCTCTAGACCCAGAGGCCTAGAGCCCTACCGCCCTAAAACCCGGGGGCCAAGTCTTAGGCTCTATTCTCCGATGTGACAATACATCTATTCAATAATTGTAACTGTGACTAACACCAACCCTGGTATTATTAGTATAATTGTGGCTCTGACGCAACTTGGGTTAATTCATATGCCCACCTTATTATATTTATACTGTTTATTTAAAAAAAATTAATATATTTTTAATAATCTGAAGTTTGGCTTCTTAATTTGTGTGAATTTTTTTCTTACTTTGTGAGTATTAAGTCCTCAGGCTTATTGTTTGCTTTTCGGAACAACTCATACAGGTCTCATAGGAATCATGGTGTTTCTCTTACTATCATAGTGAGAAATGTGATCTAAACAGTATTGGAAAGAGAAAACACCACGCTTTATATTGAAATCAGAAAACTTCTTCTCTTTATGACACCAAAGTTTCAGATCGCAATTTGAAAAGAAATTATGAAACTTTGGTATTTTTTATAAATTATTTTTACATGGAATGACAAAAAAGTGACAATAATGTTTATAATACATTTGTCTAATTAAATATCTATATGTTTATATATTTTTTCATTATCAGTAATTTTAGTTAGAAAAAACATAAGGTGCGTCATTTTTAATTTTTGTATTTCGAAAATTATATGTTTATTTCAAATTATTAAATTTAAAAGCGTATTTTACACCTTTCAAAAACAGTTTTGGTTTTCGGATATGTTAAATTTTATTGCAAAGAAGAAATATTTTGACCCTCTGACAAAATATGGCCAAGGCCTGAGGGGTTAAATAATTTCATCATGTTTAGCGATACGGTAGAGCTTTGATTATCCAAACCTCAATAAACCAAAACCTTATACATGCGGGTTCTGTAAAGTGTTTGAATAATGAACAATCTAAAACATGTCTTGGGTTACTGCTCTAAGGTCTCTAAGGAAGAACACAGCTGCCCTAGAGAACGGGTGCTGTTTAATAGGATGCCGATTAAGTTGTAGAAAAGATTTATAATAATTAATATGTATATTTATATACATACAATGAAACTCTCAATAATATATAGGGTTTTCCACATAACAAGTGTTGTTTTCAGTCCCTTGGAAAACCTTATAAGAGAGTTTCACTGTATGCACAGACTTAGTAGTACTTGGTGTTGTGTATTCATGTTATCTGATCTAAGTTTGACCTCAATTACATAGTTTGGGCAATAATTAACACACGTGGATCTATTGTAACCACTTACGAGTATGGATATTAGTTCCAATTTTGACTTGTCCACGAACAGAATTATAAAATGTATTACATAATATGTAATGTATGGTCAGATACTTATGCATGGAAAATCTTTGCATTAAGATACAAGATTGCAGCTGAAGATCACCAAATACAATGAAACTCTCTTAAGAAAAAAAGGCTCTCCAAAGGGCCAGCAAACAAAACTTCTTAACCCCTATAATAGTGCGGCTTAAATTTAGTAAATATCTCAAAGCCAAATTGAAATAAAAGACAATAATTGCAACATTTTTTGTTGGAATTTTCATTGACGGTAATGAAATACATAAAAAACTTGTAAAACCTAGCTCTACACACTGTAAACTGCAGTGCACCTCAAGGTAGTCATTATTTCACTGGACTGCAAATGTAGCCAGCCGCGCTTTAGGGGTTAAGCAAGAAAACCTTTAAATATGTGGAATGTTTCAAATTCTTAGAATGAAAAACCAAACTTCTTGTTTCACAAATTTTTTCCAAAAATCAAACTTCAGTTTCACTTTTAAGTAAAATAAGTTATACATATTGTTATAGCATTAGGCGTCACAAATATTATGTAAATGTGAAAGCTGTGAAGTAAGATTATCTGGGAACATCCAGAAATAATCTCTCAAATGAAAGAGCAGTTTAAATTTCCAAGAAACGATAAAGAAGGCACGCATTCCTGCAATAAATATGAAAATAAGAAATGTAGAAGTTGTAGTATATTTTATTTAGCATTTTTAACATAATATGTGTAGTTAAATTGACATTTATATTTAATACATGCAATTTTAAAAATTGCAGTCATTTTAAAATAAGCCTAAAGCTGCATTCAGACAGGAATAAAATAAACAGTGCTGACTTGTTAAATTTTTGTCTTGGGAATTTACACAAGCCTAAGTATTTTTTGCTAGCAATAAAGAATTTATAAAAGTAAAGTAACCATATTTTTTATTGAATAAGAAGATAACAATTATAAATCTAAATGAAAATATGAAAAAGAACAAGACACAAAAAAAAGATAATGGTCGCAACTGGGACTCGAACCCAGAATCTCTCGTCTAATCGGGACATGCGAGTTGACCAATTCCGCCATTGCCACCCTCTGTCAAACCATCATATTAGTCAATCTCATATTTAAAATTTTACATTGAACAATAATATATTCAATTAATTTTTTTTCCCATAATTTATTTATTTATTAATCTAGTTTTTAATCCAGTAGGACTGGGTCCTCCTAGTACAATCCCAGTCTGCCATGTGTATGTTATGTTCAGCCGGAATGAGGTCTTGAACCCGAGTCATTTGTGGGAAGCGGATCCCACTCCTACTCCTTTTCAAATCATCTACTCCCAGAGAACCCGAATGCCTCTATCCAGCGCTTACCAGTGTCGCTTCCCGGTACTAGCGCCCCCTTGCATCCTGTCTGAATCCGGTTAGAATTCAGGACCAGAACTGTGCAACTCGGCACCCGCCACGGCTTCCAGTATCCAGTTCATACCGAGAACCTGGAACCACTCCTAGAACTCGAACTTTTAAAGGAAGCTCTCCTCGGAGGCCTCCGACATAATGCGGAACCTACTCATCGCTAGTCTTCCATAATACATTTTTACCATCATGGATTTTCGAATAGACAAAATTGGAGTGCCAATTAAGTTACATATTTGTTTTCAAATATAACAAAATTAAAATATTTGATCAAAGATAAAATTTTACTAGTGACTTTCATTGGATGCATTTTCGGTCTGTAGCTAACTTCAGCCTCTAAAATTTTACTCATTTAGGCAAAAATTGCCACACTGCAACACCCACATAATCCAAAGCAATAATATAAATGTAGATTATTTGAGTAAAAGGAATGCTTCGTTATTACATATTATTTGTGCTATTTACTTACATTTTAAATAAATTGTTAGATTTTCGTTATTTGTTTTTGGGGTGTTATGCCGTGTTGCGCTACCTCTTTCTTTAGCTAACGTTTCGGACATCGTTGCAGTGTCCATCATCAGGGCATATCCGGTAGATGTGATGATGAACACTGCAACGATGTCTGAAACGTTGACTAAAGAAGGAGGTAGCGCAACACGGCATAACACCCCAAAAACAAATAACGAAAATGCTTTTGGCCGTGAAAATCTTAAAACTTATCAAATTGTTAGATGTTTATGTATTCTCCATTGCATAGCTTATTTTGAAATATTGTTTTATTTTTTAAATTAGTAATTAGTAAATATGTACCTACTACCATTAGATTTTTACTTTTATCAGTAAGATGTTTATATTTTTTTTAAATATTTATGAATAAATAGAAGAATATTTTCTTTATTGATGCATGCATGGATGCATGAAGCAAAAAAGTTGTATATTATTTAAAAAAAACATAGATTTTGAAAGCAAACATTGTTTTGAAATTTTATGAATAAATTTTCTGTTAAAGACACTGCTCGAGAAATTGGAGATAATTATTATATTATATCTATGTATATAAAGAATAAAATCTACAGTTTTCTTCGGAGATTGATGAAATTTTGCACACTTCACCTTCAATGAAAGAGAAAGGTCCCTGTCTACAAAGTCGGGAATCACTCCAAACACGTGCCCAACATTTGTACACGATTGACATTTGTCACATGAGAACGGGTCGTTTCTTCGACTCGTTCTTATGTTCAACAGCTCGGCTGTGGAATGATTTGCCGGCCTCTGTGTTTCCTCCTTCCTACAACATAGGTCTCTTCAAGACTAATGTTCATTCCTTCCTCTCCTCAAAAAGACCCTCCACACAGCATCCCAGATGACATAGGCCCTAAGGGAAATTATTTTCCTCAAGGCCCCTGTGTGGAGTTAATGTAAAAAAAAAAAAATGATTTCGAAAATCTCCAATGTAAAGCCAGAGCAATGCCGGGACTTCAACTAGTTGTCAATAAAACATTAATTGTATGGATAATTCCGTTCATTATTTTATAGTTAAATTTATAAAAAGTGTACCTAATCATAAATATTATGTGTTGAGTCCTACATTGGTAGATAATTACACAAGGTACACCATTAAATATGATAAAAATATTATGTTTATACCCAGTCAATAATTATTTCTTATAGGAATCTACGCATTATTATTATTATTCCACAAATATGTTGTCCATTTCTTGCCATCCAAATAATTGACGTAGAAAAATGCGTCAGGTGAAGTGCTGTAGTGTCCTAAAGTTGGTCCTATTAAAACAATACAATCGCTTTATATTTTTATCATATGCGTAAATAATAATATATTTATGTAAAGTAGATAAAATTTATACACAATAAAATATTATAAAAGCCATCTGTTTTTTTTTGTTGATTTAGAAAGTGTTAAATTAACAAAAGCGGTGGAAAAAAGGAGCCAGTAGATCTATAAACATAATGCTACATAATGAGGAGGATACTGTGCTTCGACTCTTGCCGACAGAAGAGCACTTATCCTAAAAATGGGAACACCTCAGCACAGGTTCGCCTAGTGAGGTGTTCACTACTTTTAACACTACTTTTAACCAATTTACGTACAGTTGCGGATCAATAACATTTTTCATATTCTTTATTATACTGAAACTTATTATTTATGTACTTAAACCAATGTAATAATCTGTTAAGTGTATGTTTGCGAATAGAAATAAATAAATAAATAAATGCATGCACATGTGCAGGGCTGGGCAAAATACATGCTTTGCTGTAATAAAATACAAATTACAAAATACTTTTTCACATGTATTTAAAATACGAAATACAGAATACTTTCAAGTCGTGTATTTGAAATACAAAATACAGTATTTTAACCATTTTTCAATCTCAAATACAAATTACAAAATACAATTGGTTTTGGTAGAACCTTCGTTTGCAATAAATTGTCGTAAGTGCCCTTATCTAAGGGTGCGTTTCCATAGAAGCAAAGCAAGTGCAAAAATTGACCAATCATATTGCTCAGAAGACACATCTCGTCTCCGCTCCACTTGAAAAGTTTTGTGGTATAGGACTTAAGTGTTAGATAATAATAATTATTATTATAATAACACTAGCTGGTTCACGGCATGCGTTGCAATGCCATATTCAAATAAATAAATTGTTTCTCCCTGCAAGTCCTTTCCTGTGGGTCCCCGTTCCTCTCCCGCATCCCCTACCGCGTTCCCCTTCCACCTTCCCCGCCTACCCTCTCCCCTCTCTCGCTCCACCGTCCCGCCAACCCCCCTCCCGCATTCCATATATTCACTCTCAGTACATTCAGTTTTCAAACAACTCGAGTACCAGCTATTACAATTTTTTTATTCAAAATTTCATTTTTCACATATTGCATATTACAAATATTCATTTTTGTATATTATAAGAACAATCAAAGAAATCTGGTACCTGACATTGGTATCTATTTAAAATATCTATAATTTTAAAAAATCCATAGAGAATTCTTTTGTTACACAAAAAAACAGCTGCCTGCTAAATTCAATTTCATCAAACGCGCGAACCGTCAAATGTGCGAAGTTAAAATAGTCGTTAAGTTTTCTGAAATTATCTAATTTTCTGCGTAATTTTCTTAATTTTTCTTTCCGGAAGAACCTTCTACAATTGAATCTAAAATCATATCCATCCTTTACTTTATAAAAATGAATGAAACAGGTAAAGTCGTTCTGAAGTTATGGCGTAACCAAGGGAAACGAGGATTAGTTTTTATATACATAGATGACATTTGTATAGCACAGTTTTGTGTTATTTCACTTCAAGTGCGCTGTACAGGAATTAACTTTAAAATAATCTAGTATTCAGTCAAATTATTCCTATAGTGCTTGATATACAGGGTGTTAAGGGACGTACTTGACTTACTTTAACCAGTGATTCCTGACATTATTTGGAGTAAAAAATGTAAATGAAATTTTGGTGTCCGGTGACTTTTTTTGACGAGTTTTTTTTTTTTTTTTTAATTTTTTCTTCAAAGTCAAACAAAAAAAAATTTCTTCCGCATGACGTCACTGGTCACTCAGCCGGGGCCCGAAGAACCCCTTACCCCGCCTCCAACTGTTCAACAACTACCATTTTTTATGTTTTAGAAAAAAAAAAAAAAAAATCAAAAATGTCACCGGAGACCAAAATTTCATTTACATTTTTTACTCCAAATAATGTCAGGAATCACTGGTTAAAGTATGTCAAGTACGTCCCTTAACACCCTGTATATAATACTATGATACAAAAATGTACAATATAAAGCAATGACAAGTATAATGTAATATGATTCAAAATGTACAATAACAGTGAAATTATAGCACAGGACAATAATAATAGCTAGCATGACATAAAAAATGTACAGTATATTATAAAGCAATGATAAGAAAACTACAAATAATCATTAGTAAGACTGCTATAGCACAGGACAATAATAGTACATGATTCTAGCGTTTTTAGTCTATGTATTATCTATGTCAGTTTTTTTTTCATTATCATTATTAAGATCACTAAATGCATTTGAAAATGTATTTTGAAGCCATAAGTATTTGAAATACAAATTACAAAATACATCAGCAGCAGGTAATTGAAATACTAATTACAAAATACATTTTTAGGAAGTAATTGAAATACAAAATACGTATTTGTATTTCAAATACGTATTTCAATTACAAGTATTTCAAATACTGTCCAGCCCTGCACTTGTGCAAAAATAAACAATATTTAAGAATGTTAAACTGAGTTTAGCTATGTAACACGTATTTGTAAGCAGATTGAGAAGACCAGTGAGCCAGACTTACTATTAGTTGATGAAATTATGTGTTTTACCATCGGTTTTTCCATAGTTCTGGGACCTGGTCAAAAAATGGACTTCATGTAGATGAATTTGGGTGGTGTGCTTAAATTATATAATGCGAGGATAACAATATTACTAACATTTCGTCTGAGCATATTTTATAGGAAATTACTAGAGTGTTGTGTAGGTGGATGCATTTCCTCGGTCCGTCCCTGCGTACGACCGTTCCTAAAAATATCAACCATTGTGATTAACACACATTTAAAAACATCCTGTGGTTCTTGTACATCTTACTCATTGCAAATATTTTGATATCTACGCATACTTACAGTTTGATGTTTGTATACATATTTACCAACATTAAAGAAAAACGGAATCCCCATCAAAGTAACCTTCAGTTTTAGGAGTTACGACTGGGGTTGCCATCCATCCTGATTTATTGGGACTGTAATCGTTATCGAGCAATCTTTTTTGTTTTTAATTTCTATATTATCATTTGAATTCTGACAAAACCTATAATGTCCCGATTTAAATCTGCACAATGCAGCAATGCTGTTTACTAATGAACATTTTCCGCGATCGTGATGACAACGAGCGAGTAGATAATACCTCGCATTTGAGAAGTTACAGGGACTGGAGAGTGGAGTGACGGGGCGGCTGGCGAAGCAGTTTTCCACACACTCCAGTCCCGACAAGACCATAGCCACTTATGGCAACACTAGTTATGACTAATGATGAATAATAGTAATATTTGCTTTACAATATAAACTGATATGAGAAACATTAACACACACATATTATGTTATCACCCAGGATGTTTAAATGTAAGTAGATACATAGCAGGGTTAAACTACGGAATAAAAGAATTATTCACCATTGAAAAGAATAATGATGGAATACTTCTGCCAGTCATCACATCGTGCTACTTCCAAAACATAGACAAATCAGATAACGCCAACCACAAAACAAAAACTGTTTTATTTAATGTTTAATCAGTGTTCCACCTCCGGAAGGACTCTGTAATATTTATCACGAGATTCTTCATTAACTTCACGTTGTGATTGCATTCAGTTGTTGATTGAAATTGATTAGCAGTGCTGACGAACGATTGTAATAATAAGCAATAAAAGTGAATCACAGGTATGTTGCTCATAAACTAAGAAAAAACAATATTTAGTGAGTCATAACCAGGCATTTATTAGCTTGGTCTGTTTTAGTAATATATATACGGCCCTAGATTCCGATAAAAAATGTATCGGAATATTTATAGACTTGAAAAAAGCTTTCGACAGCATACCACATAAAAAATTAATAAATAAATTAAAATCTATAGGAATTAATGGGAAAGTTTTAGCATGGATAGCTAGTTATTTACATGAAAGACCACAACAAGTAAAATTACTAAATCAAGTCAGCGATTCAAAATATAGCGATTTTTCAATACCCCAAGGTACAGTTTTGGGACCATTGTTATTTATTATATATGTCAATGATATATTCAATATTTCTAAATATGGAGACATTGTCTCCTACGCTGACGACACAGTCCTACTACTATAAGCAAACACCTGGTCTGAATTAAACAAAATGGCAAATACAGATATCAATGCACTAAAATTATGGTTTGATAAAAACCTGTTGACTTTAAATTCTAAAAAAACCTATTATTTGCCATTTTTCATTAAAAAACAAGAAACACCTAAAGAAATAAACTTAATAATCCACTCTGTGACAAATACAGAAAACCACAAATGTAATATATCATGTTCAAAAATAGAAAGCAAAATTGATATTAAGTACCTGGGCATAACAATAGACCAGCGTTTAAAATGGTCACAACACATAAATATTCTAAACAACAGAATAAGGAAACTAACATATATATTTAGATGTTTAAGAGATATTTTAAACGAAAAATTACTTAGAACCACATACTTCGCTTTCTGTCAATCAATTATACAATACGGCATTAAAGGATGGGGCGGTACATATACAAATCAAACACAAACAATTTACATATCACAAAAACTAATAATAAAAACAATTTTAAAAAAACCCTACTCATATTCGTCAGAACTTTTATTCAAACAATTTAAAGTCAGAAAATTAAGTGCATTATACTTTTATCATGCAACATTACAAATTTATAAAGATAATATTAAAAATCAAGTTGCACCATTTAAAAATAACAGAAGTCTTAGACAAACATCAATACTTCCCACTCCAAAATGTAAAAAAAAAATTGGACAATTGAGTCATAAATATCTCGGAGCAAAATTTTTTAATTCATTACCAGAAAAAATTAGAAACATGAATACCAATATAAAAAATTTTAAAACTCACCTTAAAAATTATACTGAAAAATTCGTTTAAATGGTAAGTTAAATGTGATATAAATAAACTGAATGATATAAAAAAAGCAATACAATAACACCCCCCCATACACACAAGCCTTGCTTAATTATGGGGGTACATCAAATATATCTACTATGTAATTAATTACTGTATAAAATTTATTTGTAATCTATGTACCTTCTATTACTAATAAAAAAAAATATATATCAAGGGCGGATTTAGGGGGGGGGGGGCACGTGCCCCCGTGCACCCCCCCCTTACGAGACGTATTTTTGTGTACTGTGGAGATTTCATCACTTAGAAGCAAGAACTGTCTTTAAAACATTAAATTTTTCTATTGTGTTTACACTTTCATAAACCTTCCTATACATACATGAATTTGTATCACACTTCAAGTTCATTTCTAACAGTAATTGTTGATTTTTTTGCCCCTCTGCCCCAGAAAAAAATCCTGGATCCGCCCTTGATATATATTATGTATTTGAATTGAGATTGTGATCAACTGAAAATAGTACCTATCTTTATTTTTCACTTTCAAAAAAAATCTCACAAAGTTTACTTAATTTTTGCCATTATGTTTTCGATAAATAATTATTTCCTTTTTTTATTTCTTTCCAGGAAAAAATACTTTTATTAAAACATATTAAATTTATAGTAACAATATGGAATTAAGAGTATTAGCCTTATTATTCTACATAATGTTATCCTGCCTTCACTCTGTAAATTGTGCTTTAATAAGGGCAGATAGTTGCAGAAAAAACTTTATATCTAAGTGCTTGGAAAAAAGTTCCGTTGATGATGAAAATTGTGAAGATTTGAGATATCCCATGTTGGATTCCTTCTACACCTGCGAAGTGGTAGGAAGCTTTGATTTTGTACCTCAGCGAATAGGAACAAACAACGATAGTTTCTTGGTGGCTATAAATAGAAAAACATTTACAGTAACGAAACCTGGCCAAAGTCCAGAAGAAGTCAACAATGTTATACCGCCGACACAAGCAGTTTTTGATAAATTTAACAATATGTTTTTTAGTGAGTACGGCACCACATACATGGTGGATCAAAACCAAACAATAGAGATTAAAATCGTCACATCAGAAAATGATAATTTAAATGAACTGGCTATGGATTATGAAAACAACATACTGTTTATACTATCACAAAATATTGAACGTAAAACAAAACTATCGGGGAGTTTGTATTTTTTACAAACTGATCAAATTGTAACTGAAAACTCGGGCAAAGTCAGAGCTACTAAGATACATGATTTCGGCAAAAGGTTTTCGGCTATGGCAATTCCAAAAAATTCTAATTTTATTCTGTTAGGGGTTTACGGGGAAAAGAAAGGGGGCAAACTAATTAAATTGATTCGTAATAAAAATGATCCATGTCCCGCTCGTACGGAAAACAGGAGTGATTTCCATAAAACACTAAGGGAGGCCACTGAGCGACTCATTGAGATATTCGATAATGCTGTTAGTCAGAATCAGAACACCGGCACCGGCTTATTGACACGTGCGAGTTCCACCACTACTGATCACGCTAGGGATGATCAGATAAAATTAAGAATGTTGAAAATGGAGAATCGTAGACTAGAAAGGAAATTGAATATTACAACAATGAGATTTGAAAGCTCTTCAAGGAGAATCTTAACTTTTTATAGCAGTTTGAAAAACATTAAGGAATCGCCCGTCTTAAATGTTTCATCTGAAGTTAATAAAAATGTAGGAAATGAATTAGTGTGCCTGAAATCTGGAGAAATAGATGCATTTAAAAAGGATAATTTGAATCTCCGCAACCGCGTTGACCTCCTGGAAAATATACTTTCTGCAAGCATTCAGGTTCTGGAGACTATGGAGGCCGACGGAGCCAATGAAGGGCAGCAGGGTCGGCCAGTCAGCACAGAGACCCCAGAGAAGGATCCGGAAGATACCAGAGATCTGGCGGAGGTGAGCAGCTTCAGCACGGAGCCTCCGGAGACGGACCTGGAAGATACGAGAGGTCTCCGTGGAGGTCAGCGGGTCAGCACAAAGCTTCCAGAGACAGACTCGGAAGAAGATGGAGCCGCCGAGACGGATGACGATGCCTACGAAACAGACGACGAGTACAGAGCTCGCTTGAATAATTTTTTTGGGATGCCGTCCATCAGAGTATAATTTTTAGTAATAGGCAACTACATTACTGTTATCTTTCAAGTAATAAGAGTGAATAATTTTATAATTATGTACTTATGTATATGAGTAAATTTTAACTGTTTTAAAAACACACAAGTATACCCACGAACTGGCGATGCCTATGTGGGATTTTATTGGTTAATCTGCTAATTTGTATTTTTCTCTACTTTTTTAAATGTTTATATAAAAAAAGCCTGTATGTATTGTAAAATTACCAATGTATGTACCAAAAAAATTATGAATAAAAAAAAAATTACCACTGAAAAAGGAATACATTAAGGTAGATATTTTATAATGTATGTTTGTACATCTATCTATCTATCTATCTTCTATCTATATATGGGGGCGTTCAAGTATTACGTAACGCAATTTTTGAAGATTTTTTGACCCTCCGTTCCCCCCGCTGTAACGCGCCGTAAGGTTTTTCTGTACCCTCCCCCCCCCTAAACGTTACATAACACTAAAATGACAATTTTTACCTGAAAGTCACAATTAAGTTGCGCAAAGTACTGGTAAGTTGGTTAAATACCTTCTTTCTTGTTTTAATCGCGTTTGCGGTAATAAATAAAACAAAGAGATTTCGAGAAAGAAAAGGGTTGCCAACTTGGAAGATTTTAATTCCCTAGTTTTTTTTATCTAAATAAAGAAAAACATGTTATGTAACGCGTTGTTCGAACCCCCCTCGTAACGCACAGTAACATTTCACAAGACCCCCCTCCCCCAAGTGCGTTACGTAATACTTGAACGTCCCCTAAATAAAGATGAAACCTAAATGGACGTACGCACATAACTTCAGAACGACTTTACCTATTTCATTCAAACTTTGGGGATTTGATGTGTGCATGCCCGCGAAGGTTTCTATATTATATGCTGGTGAGCTCTGGCATTATGAAATTTGTATTAAAAAATTGCAATAGGTGGTTTGCAATAGGCTGTTTGTAAACTGAATGTACCGGGACTGAATGAATGGAATGTGGGAAGGGTGAGGGGAACTTGCGAAGAGGATTCGCGGGACGGGGGAAGCGGGCGAGGGGAGTGGGAAGAGGAAAGGCGGAGTGGGAACGCAAGAGGGGAAGGAGAAGGAGAGGCGGAAGGGGAACGGGAAGAATGGTAAAGGACACGCAGGGAGAAACAATTTCTTTATTAAGTGATATAGCAACGCATACCGGGAACTCGCTATAATAATATAAATGGAGCAACCGATCGATTTGATTTGTATGCAAATTAACAGATGGTGGTGCAAGTTAAAAGGTTGGGTAACCATCCAGTAGATGGCGTTATGTTTCGTTAGCCACAGCAACGCTTGTCCGGGACTTACTTTAACCAGTGATTCCTGACATTATTTGGAGTAAAAAATGTAAATGAAATTTTGGTCTCCAGTGACATGTTTGATGTTGTTTATTTTTTATTTTTTCTACAAAAACATAAAAAAATGGTAGGTGTTGGACATTTGGAGGCGGGGTTAGGGGTTGGCCGGTTGTTCGGCTGAGTGACCAGTGACGACATGCGGAATTTTGTATGTTTTTGAAGAAAAATATTGTTGAAAAAAAAAAAGGTCACTGGAGACCAAAATTTCATTTTCATTTTTTACTCCAAATATTGTCAGGAATTACTGGTTATAGTAAGTCAAGTACGTCCCTAAACACCATGTATTATAATTTTTAAAAAAGTATGGTGCCGGATTGAGATTATAATTTATACTATAATCTCACTAATTGTAATATTTCGTATAGATAAGCAATCAGTAATATTATTGTTGTTTATTTTAAAGAAACTATAAAGATTGTATTGCAACACATACCTATTAATAATAAATCACAGCAGAAGAGGTTATGTTTTCTTATTGGTCTTAGATTTTGAAATAAACATGTAAATTATTATGGTCGTATGGTGGTTAAGCAGGTACTAGTGTTTTCAGGCGTATGACGTATGACGCATGGAAAATATATTTTCTCGTATGGCGTCACCCGTCACCTCCCGGAATGACAGATTGACAGTTTCGTGCATCTCGACCCGATAACCTAAATGTCAAATAGTTTGTTATTTTTGTGAGAAGTTTTTCAAAGTTCTTTAAATTTATGTCTCCAAGGCGTGAGCCCACAACCAGATACCGAGCGGATTATGAAGATCTGAGAAATCGCAGTGAGTATCTTTATGTGACGGTATTCTTACTAAATTGCGCATGATGTTTTGATAAAATTAACCAACAGGTTGGCGTATTACTAATATTAACATTTCCTCGTCTGAAAGCTGTGTACATATATTTTGATTTCAACGGAGCTATTGTTTCTTTCTATATCTTAGCCACTGTAGCTTCTCTCATGTGTCATGAGCCGAATTTGTTAGGTTCTGTCTTTTACGTGAAAATAAACAGAAGAAAAGACGGAAACTAATTGTTTTTACGACTTGCTGTCAAGTACCGGAACATCCGTCCTTCTAATGTCAAAGCATAATTGTTTTGACATTTTAAACTATCTACTTAGGCAGATATTTATTTGACATTTTAAACCGACTAGGCAAATAGTTATTTCGTTGCCCTTTGATGCTGATCCTTAGGTATTCTTTGGTACAGTTTATTTATTCTGTACTGTATTGATTAGGTTGTAAAGGCGTGCTGTCAAAATGGATACATCTGATAGGGTTTTCTGAAAGATAGAAGAGGTGTAGAACTAATAAAATATTGCTATTTTACAAACGTTTTTATTCCCTGAATAATAAAATATAGCTCTTATTCGGGCAAAATGTGAGTGGCAGTAAGTGGTTTGGTTTATTTTTGAGCATAATATACCGTCCTAAAAAAACAGCTTGAGATTAAGCATTTTAAAAGTTTGGAGATCTTACAAATTAGGGTGTTTTATTTTATCCAAACTTTCAAAATTTACTTACAGAGTCTAAATTGAGATTGTTGATTTCTATAATTTTATCTCCAACAATCATTGAGGTATTCTTGCGCATATTATATAATCCATTTACTGCTATTTTTTACATTAATATCAGAAACACTGGCTTCCCACTTCCAATTGATGATAAATATCAATAATATACATTATAACTATCCTTGGCGAATGGTGAATGGCTAATGAGAAAATTTAATACCCATTTCATGTAACCAATTGCAGGTTTCTACTTCTACATTAACTCAATCGTTTTCCCTAAATAAATGTATTTTTTTTAAATATGGTGGCAATATTCCGAGATACAAATGTATAATGATTATTTGATTACTAAGTTTGATTACTAAGTATAGATATTAGTTAAGTTTTCATTTATAACCTGTTTTGGTATATTTTATAAATGTAAATCTCTAACCTCGTCTTGTCCTATAAACAGGGGAATCAAAACAGTAATTATATCGACATTATTACTGGAAATAACGTTAATTATTGTAGGGAGTTAGTTGTTCCGAAACAACTAAGGTTTTTAAATATTTTAAAGTTAATAATTTTGCTTGCATAATATTATATTATTCTAGTGAATTTCTTTACGAAAAAACTCGATTCTGAAATCTTTACTTTATCCATTAGTAACTGGTTGAAAAATTACAGACAAAATTTTATTCACCCACAGAATGTATTAATAATAAGTAATAAGTATTATTTTTTTGCAATAATAATAATTGGTTAATTTTGAGAAGTTTTTTTTTACATTGACTCCACACAGGAGGCCCTGAGGAAAATTATTTCTGCATCTCAGATTACATAGTATTTAGTTTATTAAATTTATTCAGATTAGGTACATAATCATTTTGCATCTCAGATTACATAGGCCCTGAGGGAAATTATTTTCCTCAGGGCCTATGTAATCTGAGATGCTGTGTGGAGTGTCTTTTTGAGGAGAGAAAGGAATGAACATTGGTCTTGAAGAGACCCATGTTGTAGGAAGGAGGAAACACAAAGGCCGGCAAATCGTTCCACAGCCGAGCTGTTGAACACAAGAACGAGTCGAAGAAGCGACCCGTTCTCATGTGACAAATGTCAACCGTGTACATATGTTGGACACGCGTTTGGCATATTTTCCGACCATGCACCGGTGCCGTATAGTATCCGTAGAGGACAATTCTCTGGAGGATAATTTCTCTATCTCTATTCATTTAAACGCCCATTGGGCTTTTACATACATAGATATAAAAAATGTAAAGAGTATTGTAGTACTCCATATCTGCATGTATAATATTTGATATGATGTATAAATATTAATGTCTATTATAATATGCATATTACGAAGCGTTAATAAATAAAATAATTGAGGGTACGTAGTACCTACCTTCCTTTTTAATATTTAGTAAAAATAATTAATAATAATAATTGGATAATTTGTAGAGCGCCGTTTTTGTGAAAAATCACCTCAAGGGCGCTGTACAATTTATTAAGATTTCTATGGGTTCTATTGGATGATATTTATTAGGTTCTATCATAAACATATGAATATTAATATGTCTATGGGTTAATATCTAATTCTACTATTTACAAATGGATACAAAAACATACTTACCTGGCAGGTCACTTCCGAACACACTTTAATTAGAAAGTTTATGCTTGGAGAAGATAGGCTGTGCACGCGGAGGACATTATATTTAAAATACTGGACATTGCACGATTTTGCATTTGCTTCCCCCATCACTATTAGTCTTCCATTTATAAAAAGATTAGTGGCAAAAGTAGAGTTGATATTTATTTTGAAATACTGGAGAATTTAGAACTCTTTAGGGCTGGAGAATGTTCAAATAGGTTTTTTCCTATTACTTACTAGCAGCTAAAAACCCGCTCCGCAGGTTTTTATTGCTAGGCCCTGCGGGTGGATTTTCGTTCGGCTTCGCCAAGTTAGTGTTGGTGATCATTTTGTAAATCCAATAGAAACTGGTTCCAAAATTAGCCTGTTCCTGTTCCTGTCAACAGTGTCAACCAGTGATGGCAAGTCACCGCGAAAAAGTAACCGGGACGGAAGATGACGTCATACGTAATATACAGCCGCTTGATACAACTGAGAATTACCGTCAATCATCCGAAATCCGGGAGATACTCCAGGTATATTATATATTGGTTTTTGGCAAGTTACAGGGAGAAATTAACCCATTTGTCTTGCAAACTATAGTAATGTCATCTGATGGATTTTTTTTACCCGATGTTCGGGCTACCTTGGGCAAGATGAAGGGCATTAATATTTTTTTAAATGGTTTATTTATCTGTGAGTGGTAAAAGCAGGGATGTTCTGCCCAAAAAAATTATTTCCCTAGATTTCGAAGTGAAATTTCCCTAGATTTTCACATTTACGCAATTACCTACGTAGCCACCTGATTGTGTAACACTAATCCTGTTATATGTTAATTAATATGATTAATTAATTGGGAAGATATCGGAATTTGGTAAATGTACTTATAATACTGTGCTTTTCCAAATAAAACACTTTTTGCTACGTGAAATAATAATTTAATTGGCGAATTGAAAATACTCCGGCCGCTATCAAAAAAAATTACCCAAAATCTTAATGAGTTTAAACAAATAATGGAAGAAAACAAATCGCTCGTCATAAATATGAATGCTAAAAACGATGAAATTAAAAAAGATATCTTAAAGGAAAAAATGGCCCTGATGCATAAAACGGCCACCACTCCAGTAGCTGGTTATCATCAGAATAACCCCCCTTTAAACAGCTATGCAGGAATCACGGCTTTTGGAAGGTCATCACATGCGGTCATTATCAGTGCGACCGATAAGACAAGATCTACCTCTGACATCAAGGCCATATTAAGACAGGATGTCAAACCATCTGAGCTCAAGGTAGGCATTAATTCCCTTATTGCCGCTAAAGACAACAAGGTTATCATCAAGTGTCAGACCTCCAACGATGCTAATAAAATCAGAGCTGCAATTCCAGGGCTGACCAACGGTAACTTGGTTGCTTATGAGGGCAAACGTCTTAGACCTAATGTTATCTTGAAGGGGATCGAAAAAGAAACACAAGATTCCGAAATAATAGACATGATCTTGCAACAAAATGATACTATCTACGAAGCCACTGGAAATGATAAGGAAGCTATTAAAATTCAAAGATTCACCAACAGCAGGAAAAACGATAGGCTACGAAATGTTATTCTGATCGTCAAAAAAGAAGTACATTCGGCTATGTTAAAACAAGAAAGAATAAATATAGGTTTCCAGCGAGTCCGAGTCGAAGACAGCTGCCCAATCATGCAGTGCTATAAATGCATGGGATACGGTCACTTCGCCGCGAGATGTACTGAATCAAAAGATCGTTGTCTACACTGTGCTGGCGAACACAAATCATCTGACTGCACAAAGAAGGAACAAAAAGAAGAATTCCGTTGCTGGAACTGCTTTAAAATGGCCAAAGGCAAAATTGAGGCACCAAAACATAGATCAAACGATAGGGACTGCCCCTACCGTACCATAATGATGTTACGCACAATGGAGAGAGTTGACTATGGCTAACTCAACTGTAACTACAGCATCCGGGTCCCAGGCCAGCATAAATGAATACAAATATGAGAAAATTGAAGATTATAAGCCAAAAAAAAATAGCCTTCGAATAATGTATCTTAACGCGAGAAGTATCAGAAATAAAATTGACGAGATTGAAGAAACTTTAAAGAGCATCACACCGACTGTACACGTACTTGCAATATCCGAAACCTGGTTGGAAGATGGTGAGGAGTGCTTCTTCAACATCGACGGCTACCAAAGTGCATTTGCGTCTCGCACCAATGAAAGAGGAGGAGGGGTGATTCTCTACACACACCATTCATTAAATGCTACAACTATTGAAAAACATTGTAGTGAAAATTCCTTCCTAGGAATTAATATCCGCAATAGAAATTTTAAACCGTTAAATATCTATGTTATCTACAGAAAGCCTACCTCAAACATTAACGAATTCTTAATGTATCTTGAATCTATTTTAAATAACTGTAGAAATGATACCCTTATTTTTGGTGATTTCAACATTGACATTCTTCAAAAAAATAACACATCTCTTAAATACATCAACACGCTAGACTCTTACAACTGTTTTATATGTAACACATCCTATCCTACACGAGTAACAGATACCTCTACTTCTCTAATAGACCATATCATCTCAAACAGACAAAATATCTCCTCAACTACTGCAAATATAGATACCTGCCTAAGTGACCATAACATTTTGATATTAGATTACCAAAACAGCTTGAAACATCACACTAATAATAGAATACATTCTTCTTCAAACAACACCAAAACCGATAAAAACATGTTAAAAGCATATTTAGAATCCCACAACTTTCCACACGAAACCACCAGTAATGCCAATGAAAACTTTAATAATTTTAATGAATACATCAAAACAGCAATAAAATCATCCCAACATAAATCTGAGTTACGTATAGGAGACCAACGGAGGGGTAATACTCCATGGTTTGATGCAACATTAAATGCACTTATCAAACAGCGCAACAATGCGTTTAAACTCTGGAACAAAAATCAGCAAAGTGATATATTCACAGCACTGAGAAATAAAACAAGAAATCAAGTTACCAATTATAGAAGATATGCTAAAACTAAATACTACACGAATATACTTAAAGAAAACCTGCGTAATCCGCGACAGACATGGAAAACAATAAATGCAATTCTTACAAATAGTTCGACACCCCAGAAAGATGAAATTAATTGTCTTTTGATTAAGAATGAAGAAATAACATGCCCAACACAGATAGCTTCAACTTTTAACAACTTCTTTATATCAGTTGGGGAAAACTTAGCAGCTACAATTGCATCATATCCAGATGATTCTATCACTATAAACACGGATCAAAAAGCAATCCAGTCCCTATATATGGCCAAAACAAATAAAACAGAAGTTCTCAGTATCATCTCTCAACTAAAGTCTAATGCATCTCCAGGTTTAGATGGAATTACACCCGTGCACCTGAACTTTTGCAAAGATGTATTAGCTGACCACCTTGTTTTTCTTATTAATCAATCCCTGGATAGTGGAATCTTCCCAGATCAACTAAAGATAGCAAAAATAATTCCGATTTACAAAGATGATTGCAAAAAAAATCCTTCTAATTATCGTCCTATATCCATCCTCTCTGTTTTCTCTAGAGTTTTTGAAAAGGTTATTAAGCTTAGGCTCACTAAATATCTCTTATCAAACAATTTACTCGCATCCCAACAGTATGGATTCAGAAACCAATCTAACACAAAATGTGCTGCTTTCGATTTTGTATATGCCCTCCAAAAACATATAGACCAGGGTAAGCATACTGCAGGCTTATTTATAGATTTAAAAAAGGCTTTCGATACGGTTGACCACGGGATACTACTAAAGAAGTTAGAACACCTAGGCATAGTAGGCACTCCCCTGAAGTTACTGTGTAGTTACCTCTCTAACCGACACTGTCAGACCTTTGTTGGAAAAGGGACAAGCAGCATGGGAACGATAAAATGTGGTGTGCCTCAGGGCTCCGTACTTGGACCATTACTATTTTTAATATATATAAATGATATTACTAAATGGGGACTTAAGGGTACAATACAACTTTATGCAGATGATACAGTGATTCTTTATCACAATAATGATTTAAACGAACTAGAAAAGGAAATGGAAAGGGATATAGCTTGCCTGGCAAACTGGTTGCGATTAAACAAACTTAGCCTAAACATAAGAAAAACACATTACATATTGTTTGCAAATAAAAAAAATGTAAGTCTTAATATAAGTCTTGATAATAACCGCCTTGAAAGGGCTGATGTTACAAAATATCTTGGCCTTTTCATTGATTCACAACTCACATGGAATCACCAATTTAAACATGTTCTATCCAAAATTACTCCTATAACTGGTGTTTTATATAGATTTCGCGGGTTACTTCCTCCTTCTCTATTAAGATCGATTTACCATGCTATGATTCACTCACATCTAATATATCTTGCCGGAATCTGGGGATTTGCTACAAAAAAAATGATTTCAGAAGTCCAAGTCGTCCAAAATAGAGCCCTGCGAAATATATTCAGTCTACCTTGGGATACACACGTCAAAGACATTTACAGAAACACCCAAATACTTCCTTTTAACACCATTCCCACTTTTGAAATAACAAAAACTATATTACAAGTAATTCAACACTCGGCACATTCCAACACTAAACTCAATTACAATTGCGACGTACACCAACACAACACAAGAAATCACAACAAACTTCATATACCAAAAATCAAATCAACAAAATATGGACTAAGATCCCTAGAATACATAGCTTACACAAAATATAATCAACTACCCAACGAGATCAAATGTGCAAGTCAATGTAAAAAGACCCAAACTAACATGCTCAAACTTCATTTTATGAATGACTATCTGAAATAATAATGTTGTGTATGTCCTATGATATGTCCACTTAATACATACAGCTATATGTTTCATGTAATGCGTATCATTCCCGCAATGAGTTTATTAACTCTTGGGAGTACAATGCTTTATATAATATACTATATTCTGTATTGTATTTTAATAAATAAATAAAAAAAAAAAAAAAAAAAAAAAATAGTACGAATACACTCGCCGCTGAATTCCAAATAAAAAAAACACTTTGCACAATAAAAATCAACCGCAATCACCGATAAAACGGAACTTAAAAAATATTTATTTTTTTCAGAGGTCCCATTTATCTTAGATACATAATATCATTTTGAGTTGTCAGTGTTAAAAATAACATTGCATGTAAGTACATGAACAATAATTAAGATTCATAGGAATTCCAAAAAATATATATACGTATATAAAAATATATATATAAAAAAAATATAAATAATACCAGTAATATCGTCATATGTAATAAAAAATTTGCCAAAGTTCGAAATTTCCCTAGATTTTGTCCTGATTTCCCTTTTCCCTAAAAAATATTTTTCTCCCCTAGATCTAGGGAATTTCCCTAGACATAACATCCCTGGGTAAAAGATACTCCAGGTCTTTGGACTTTGGATTTATTTATTTTTCAGAGTACCTAAACCGAAGTTTACCTGCTCTAACATATTTATAAAAGGATTATCTAATGATGCTTTACATGGTTTTTAATGTTAATGAGTTTTCGAGAAATGAAAATTTTATTTTACTGCGGCTTTATGCAGGAATATTCTATACGTAAATTATTAATCTCTACGTAAGACAGATTTCGGTTTTTTATATTTAAAGTGTTCATTCTCACTGTATTTAGCGAGAGAGTTTATAGTGGGATTAGAGTGACTATCTAGGCCAGCGAAAAACCTAGTAGCCTGTGCAAAGATAAGGTCTTTAACCAACGGGACGTTGGATTCATTGTGGAGAGTAGATATTCTACTCCAGTGAGGTGCATTCACAAATTCGTAGAACTTATACCTAGTAAGGGAACTTCCCTTTGCGTCTTGCCGACGAAAGTTGCGTCATCTCGTGACGAATTCTTGAATTAGAAATCGAACTACAATGGTAGCTTTATCTGAAAATCCGCGTTCATGGACGTTTACATGGTGCGACGGGTAAGCGGGGTAAGGCGTGATGTCGGACATGCAATCGAAGTCGGGTTCTGAAATTCAACCACGCAGATCATAGCCTATTAATACTGTTTGATGATTGATGATGTCGATTTTTTTAAAGTGTGCAGCAGACACGCACTTGTCTTTTTCGTTGTTAGGTATCTAATTCCTTTTTAATTATAAAATTTTGAGATATAAAAATACATGGGTAGTAATATTGTTTGACTAGCTGGAGCAGTAGTAGCTAGAACCTACCCGGTTTCACCAATAACACACAAAAAAACAATTTTACCTGTATTTTTGTTGCGAGTTATTTTGTACCTTATAATTATTTTCATTTGCCAGCTTTTTATAGGTGATTCAGGTGCTCTACTCATGATGTTGATGTATAAAACTGACCATGAGAGAACAACGAGCGATTTTCGTCATGACTTTATAGTCTAAGAGCCGACAACATTAAACCTGTAATGATAAGTCTCCCAAAGTTCATACACAAAAATCGTCAAGTCATTTCATAGGGGTACACAAAATGGCTGTGCTGCTATTTCTGGGACCGGTCAACGCTAAAAAAAATCATTTTTCAAGACTTACTAGACAGATAAGGGAACGTACCCATACTACATACTACGTGACCCGTTCAGGGGGGGGGGTCTTCAAAATACCACGCTTGGTACAAATGAGCGGCGGGGGGCTTAGGTTTTTAGTCATTCATTTATTTAAACAATCAACGACACGTAAAATTCATTAATCGTGATAGTGGAAGGCGTATTTCAAAAATACAAATAGAAAAAAAACCGGTCGATCGCTGATAAAACCGAATTGAAACGCCAATTTCGGTTGCGCGGAGGGCGACTTTCAAACGATGCTGCCGCCATGTTCTCCACTGTTTGGAAACGGCAGCAGTGGTTTTTCTTATACAAAATTTGATGATATTTCAGATAAGCTTTGGTTTATTGAGGAGACCGATGAGTACAGATACCTCGTACGAGGTGTCTCTTATTTCTCGACAGACGGCCCATCAGGGGGACGGGCAGCACTGCCTTTTCGTATAGTCCTACCCCTCCCCTGTCTCGAGAAATAATCAGAATACGGGAGACTTATCATTACAGAAGTCTTGAAATTTTATTTTTTTTAATTATATTTTTTAGCGTTGACCGGTCCCAGACATGGCAGCACGGCCATTTTGTGTACCCCTATGAATGACCTGACGATTTTTGTGTATGAACTTTGGGAGACCTATCATTACAGGTTTAATGTCGTCGGCTCTCCTGCTATTGGGTCAAAAATCGTATACTGTTAATTATTTTGTGAATTTTTTTCGGAACGTAATTTATAATTTTAATTTCCTTAGTACTTACCTTTACTTTAAGGTACTTTCATAAATATGAAAATATTTTTTTATTAATAAATATTTTGAAGCACTGAAAATTATCTAAATTTGAAATTCTGATAAAAGAAATTAATCTGTCATAAAATTTTGTATTTTTTTTCAATGGAAACTTCAAAGGGTTTTCTTCAATATTGTTCAACATGATTTTAACGAATGTTGTATGCAAATCATATTTCGTTGGTTCTAAAATTGAGCTTTTTGATGAAAGTGTTAATTCCTTTGCGTTTAATGGTGAAGTTAATTTTCACGTTCTGTGAAAGTTCTATTCAAGATCTGTAATTATTTCAGTTTTATGAAGCAACTCACCTATAATGATATAATAATAGAACTTACACAGAACGTGAAAATTTACTTAAAAAATATGATGAATTCTTAAAATTTTTTGAAACAACTCATCCTTAGTAGAAATAAGAATTAATTTATTAAAAAATAAGATTTGTACATAAAGAAAATTCAATATTTTATCCAAATAGATTTGTATTTGTGCAAGTAATGATCGGACAGCAAAGTTAATACTCCTCGGCTCCTTCGCCCTCGCCCTCCCCGGAGTCCATTCCCACCTCCTCGTAGTCCTTCTCCAGCGCCGCCAAGTCTTCGCGCGCCTCCGAGAACTCTCCCTCCTCCATACCCTCGCCTACGTACCAGTGCACGAAGGCGCGTTTGGCGTACATCAGGTCGAACTTGTGGTCCAAGCGCGCCCAAGCCTCCGCGATGGCGGTAGTGTTGGACAGCATGCACACGGCGCGCTGGACCTTGGCCAGATCGCCCCCGGGCACCACCGTGGGCGGCTGGTAGTTGATGCCCACCTTGAAGCCCGTGGGGCACCAGTCCACGAACTGGATGGTGCGCTTCGTCTTGATGGTGGCGATGGCCGCGTTCACGTCCTTCGGTACTACGTCTCCCCGGTACAGCATGCAGCACGCCATGTACTTGCCGTGGCGCGGGTCGCACTTCACCATCTGGTTGGCGGGCTCGAAGCACGCGTTAGTGATTTCCGCCACCGATAGCTGCTCGTGATAGGCCTTCTCGGCCGAGATGACCGGCGCATACGTCACCAGAGGGAAGTGGATGCGAGGATACGGCACCAGGTTGGTCTGGAACTCGGTCAGATCCACGTTCAGGGCTCCGTCGAAGCGCAGGGAAGCCGTGATGGACGAAACGATCTGTCCGATCAGCCTGTTGAGATTGGTGTAGGTCGGCCGCTCGATGTCCAGGTTTCGTCTGCAGATATCGTAGATGGCTTCATTGTCGACCATGAAAGCGGCGTCGGAGTGCTCCAGGGTCGTATGCGTGGTGAGAATGGAGTTATACGGCTCCACCACCGCGGTGGAAACCTGCGGGGCGGGATAGATGGCAAATTCTAGTTTAGATTTTTTACCGTAGTCCACCGAGAGGCGTTCCATGAGTAGGGAAGTGAAGCCCGAGCCGGTGCCTCCCCCGAAGGAATGAAAGAGGAGGAAGCCCTGCAGCCCCGTGCACTGGTCGGCCAGCTTGCGGATCCTGTCGAGCACGAGGTCGACGATCTCCTTGCCGATGGTGTAGTGACCGCGAGCGTAGTTGTTGGCCGCGTCCTCCTTGCCCGTGATGAGCTGCTCGGGGTGGAAGAGCTGGCGGTATGTGCCGGTGCGCACCTCGTCCACGACAGTGGGCTCGAGGTCCACGAACACGGCGCGGGGCACGTGCTTGCCAGCGCCCGTCTCGCTGAAGAATGTGTTGAAGGAGTCGTCTCCGCCGCCGATGCTCTTGTCGGAAGGCATCTGTCCGTCGGGCTGGATGCCGTGCTCCAGGCAGTACAGCTCCCAGCAGGCGTTGCCGATCTGGACTCCGGCCTGCCCCATATGCACAGATATGCATTCACGCTGAAATATAGATTTACAAAACAATATTATTTACTTTTCAAAACAATATTATTTTTATGACATTCGTGAACCCCAATAATTAAAATATATTAATATCAACTGTGACCGGTCGGTGGCTGAGTGGGCATCTCGTTTAAGTCCCACCCGGGCGTCGCGTGTTCGATTCCTCGGCTGGCTAAGTCCTCCATTACGACACGAGCAATATTTTCCGCTTTCTGTGGTGGTAGTAGGAGATTTTCAAATATTGTTGGGATATTCGTAACTAGGGAATGTTTGCTTGTCTATCTTTAAAAAAAAAATAATTATGTTTTCTCTTTATCAAAAGTATTCGCTTCTTGAAAGAAAGCGGTTTGTTTTCACTTCAAATTAATAAAATATCGGATCCGTTATTTTAATATTTATAGAAAAATATTTATGAAATCAAATCATCATTTAGACAAAAATTTTCAAAATGCTTCTCATTCGGGATCGTAAAAATAAATCGAATGGAACTTCCTGACGTAATAAAATTCCGTATTTCTTGAACATATCTAAATAAATTTGTTTATAAGAGTTTGCTCACCATGTTGATGGATTTCGAAAGAAATTTCACAGGACGCAAATAAATAAATAATATTAAATCGTTAGGCAAACCGAACTAGATAAAACCCAAATTAATACTGAACTGAAAATGAAGAAAAAAAGAAGAACTCGATTTAAAATAAAATAAAACAACTGAATTAGAAGTTTTCGCTTTTTTAACAAAATTGAAGCGTGTTATTGACACATCAGAGAAAGTATCTACCTGTCATGCAATGTATCAATCAAGTTTTATTCACGAGATGAGATTTATATGAAATAACGGTAATTGTTCGGAACAAACGTCAACGGTTAATACACACTTTTTTTTATAAAACTTTTAGATTCTTCTTAATTACCATAAAAGACAACTATTTGCATTCGGGGAGGTTGAAAATGTTACATTTTTAATTTTATTTACGTAAATTGAAAATTTGATTAATTTTTGGGGATCGCTGGCAACGGTTAATATGCACTTTTTTTGAAAAAACCTTTTGATTCACCGTAATTACATTAAAAGGTAACTATTTGCATTGGGGGAAGTGGAAAATATTTCATTCTAAATTTCATTACGTAAAATTAAAATTAGCTTTCGTCTTGTGAGATTGTACGCCAGAATCACAAACCATGTTACACAAACCTAGCGTAGCCGCTAAACTACTTGATGTTTTAAACTGGGATGTTTTTCTTGCCTTGACGCGAGTAGGCGTTATTAAGGGGCACTTCATTTTGTATCACAAACCATGTTACACAAAAATATTTTCCACTTCCCCCAATGCAAATAGTTGTCTTTTAATGTAATTAAGGTGAATCAAAAGATTTTTTCAAAAAAAAAGTGCGTATTAACCGTTGCCAGCGATTCCCAAAATTTACCAAAATTTGCTTTCACACTGTCAAATCACTCTGTTTGCAATATTATTGTTATTTTAATATGTTGGAATTACTGATATTTCACATTGCATTGGCTGTATAAAATAATGAGTGGCTAGAAAATTGGTTATAACACGAATTTTGAATTAGGTAAGCACTAATTTGGTTAGAAACTTTGCTTGGAATACAAACTAGATAAATTCTGGGATGTTTTTTTTAAAGAATTGATGTTTAACGATTTTTTCGTCAATAAAGGTAAGAGGTTAGGTTGGGTTAGTAGGTTAGGTTGGGTTAGTAGGTTAGGTTGGGTTAGTAGGTTAGATTAGGTTGGGTTAGGTTAGATTCAATATGAGTCAAGACGTTATTTTTATGCGTTAAAAAAAGATTTTTATATTAGTTATTTTCATTCAAATTCTTTCACCTTTACATAAAGTAGGTACTATTTAATGTAATAAAAGTGAAAATCAATGGTTTCTAGCCGTAGGTTTTTTTCTCTGTTTGTAATAGAGAACTCCAGTCCAATTTTTTTATTTTTTTTAATGAATAAAGACCTTCAAACTTAAATAACTGCATTTTTTTTTTTAATTTTTATAGTTAGTTTTAATAGTTAAAATAATGGTCAAAGTTTTAATTTTTAAAGACTCCCAGAAACGCACCGTATCTATGGTGGTCTAATTTTTTTACTTTTTAAGTTGTCATTTTGAATCAGTGATGTTATGTCGAGGGAAATTTCCCTAGATCTAGGGGAGAAAAATATTTTTTAGGGATAAGGGAAATCAGGACAAAATCTAGGGAAATTTCGAACTCTGGCAAAATTTTTATTACATATGACAGTATTACTGGTATTATTTATATATATACGTATATATATTTTTTGGAATTCCTATGAATCTTAATTATTTTTCATGTACTTACATGCCATGTTATTTTTAACACTGACAACTCAAAATGATATTAGGGAACGTACCCATACTACGTGACACGTTCGGGGGGGGTGGGGGTCTTCAAAATACCACGCTTGGTACAAATGAGCGGCGGGTTGCTTATGATTTTTATTTTGCAAAGTGTTTTTTTTTAATTTGGAATTCAGTTTCTAATTCAGTTGTGAGTGTATTCGTACTTTTAAATTATTACTTCACGTAGCAAAAAGTGTTTTATTTGGAAAATCACGGTATTATTAGTATATTTACTAAGTTCCGATATCTTTCCAATTAATTATCATATTAATTAACATATAACAGGATTAGTGTTACACAATCAGGTGGCTACGTAGGTAATTGCGTAAATGTGAAATTCTAGGGAAATTTCACTTCTAACTGTTGGCAACACTGTGAAGAACCCAGAATCAATAATCATGGCGGATAATGACTTTTAGGTGTGAGGTGTGTTTTTTATTCAAGATTAACTGCTTTTAATATAGAAAAACATTGGTAAAATGTCCACATTTCACCGCTACTGTTATTGTATTTAATCAAAGTGCAATATAAAAACAATAAATCATCTCTTTCATTGCAAATATATGTGACATCGTGTTTTGTGTCAGGTGTTACTTTGTAGGTACATTGTTTTATGTATAATACATACAGAAACACTGGTATTTATAATACACTGATCATGACGAGTGTGTAACAACTTGTATAAAAAGCCCTATACTAAAAACAATTTGAAAATACATAAAAACAAACGTCAAAATATGACACGACTTTAACCTCAAATAGACAACATTTATTGCAGATTGTCCGCAAATATAGCCCTTTTCGTAAATTGTTGAGGGCCTAAATTATGTTTCAATAAACACAATAACTATTATTTATCTAAATCTCTATAAACAGTATGAAAATAAACCAAAAACACGAAATGTTGAATTGCATAGGTACGTGTGCACTTCAAGTCATTTCAAATGTCAATACAATACAATACACAGGTGACAGGTTAACTGTGACGTCACGGTTAACCATTTCAGTAATGCCAACTTAACGCTGTGTTTTCCGAAGAGGTTTAAAAATGCACTTTTTAATAATTTATTAAAAACTCTGCATTTAATATTATGAAATAAAACTTATATATTCAGAATCAGCGTTTCTTGGTCTATATGAACATATTTTTTTAAAGCCATAATATTTTTCACTGGAGTTCCTTATTAAGGGAATAGTATCAGTAATACCAACATAATAAAATGACAATAATCATTACAAATTGCATATGGTGAAGCGTTGTGTTTAAATACGAAAGCAAATTTTCAATTTACGTAACTAAAATTAAAAATGTAACATTTTCAACTTCCCCGAATGCAAATAGTTGTCTTTTATGGTAATTAAGAAGAATCTAAAGGTTTTATAAAAAAAGTGCGTAGTATTACCGTTGACGTTTGTTCCGAATATTTACCGAAACTACTAGCTGACCTGACAAACGTTGTTCTGCCATATAAATGATTTCTAGTGATTTTGGTTGTTAAATAAAAAATTTCGAAAGTATTGTAAGTGTGTCGGGATGCGATCTATGGCAGAAAGAGGAATGGAGTTGTTTGGAAATGGTTTTTTTACTATTCGTACCTTACAGAAAGCAATTTGTTCTTCAAATATAAATTTAAAAATATAAACACGTCATTGGTGTATTTGAGCTTAAAAAGCATAAAACGATATTAATAAATTAATGAAACCATTTACGTTCCAGATATTATCATGAGATCAACCTTAAAAAATAATCCACAAACGTGTTTCAATGCCTAAGCGGTTTAATAATATATTTTTGTAACCAAATACTAGTTTCCTACATCCTTCAGCTTCTTGGCTTTCGAGTCTTTCTAGTTGAAGCCATAATATGTTCGTTTTTTCCATTTATTCCTCTGAATCAAACCATGCTCCGTGATTTCGATAAACGGCATTATGTAACGTACTTTCACAAACCAACCATTTAAATGCTGCCAAAGGCATAAAAAAATGTTCACTACCATAAAAGAGGCATATTAATATTTTCGTTATTTGTTTTGGGGTGTTATGCCGTGTTGCACTGCCTCCTTCTATAGCCAACGTTTCGGACAGCATTGCAGTGTTCATCACCAGGGCATATCCGGCAGATGTGTTAATATGGCGAAAATTATTTCATCAATAACTCAGTTTTGTTGGGTACAACATTATTCCGCGCAAGGGCTCAATTGTTGTTCATGTATCTGATTTTCAACGTCCGAAATCAGTTGTTTATTTTTGGGGTGTTATGCCGTGTTGCGCTATCTCCTCCTTTAGCCAACGTTTCGGACAGCGTTACAGTGTCTATCATCAGGGCAGATGTGTGCCCACATCACACATCACACATCTGCCCTGATGATGATGACACTCTAACGCTGTCCAAAATGTTGGCTAAAGGAGGAGATAGCGCAACACGGCATAACACCCCAAAAATAAACAACAAAAATACTTTTGGCCGTGAAAATATAAAATCATATCAGGGCTAAGTAATTCTTTGCGGTATTTTATGTTCGCATTTTAAATTCTGTGTCCTTAAAATGGTACAAACATAATTTTCTACAAATTTCTAGCTTTTTAAAAAGCACTAACAATGATTCACTGCGTCCGTTTAAATAGGTTTAATCACCGCCCTCTATAAGCTTAGTAATAAAGCGTTTTTCCTAAAGTTGCATAAAAAATCTTTTTGGCGCACCTTAAAATGGCATGACTGCCCGCACCCTTGTTTTAAATACCTACGTATATAGCCTTTGTAACAGCCTCAGCCGGTATTACCTAGTGCTAGTGCCTGCGTCTGGACATCGAAAGTTTATTATTTCTGGTGATGGCATCAACGCCATTATTTTATGACTTCATTATTTCGCGGAAGAAATAATTATTCAGAGTGTAATGCGAAATGTTTACGATCTTCAATTGCGGAGCTCTAATGATTGACAATGTAACGCTGTCCACGGCGTTGACTAAATAATGAGGTAGCGCAACACGGCATAATAACCCAAATATTAATCACGATAATACTTTTGGCCGTGAGAATCTCAATTAATTTATTTTTAACATTTCAATTACTGAGGTCATTTTTGTAGTAACGGGATTATTAAATAAATGCACAATTTTAACGGGGAACACAATTAGTAGTGTCCGACCGAAACAGGACTTTCCGCCGAAACCGAAACTGAAACTTTTTTAGACATGTTAAAAAATTATTGTTTACAAAAATTTGGCCTATTTTTTACACATATACGGACAGTTAACACGCGTATAAAAACAATAATTGAGGAACGTGAAAAATTATAATTTATTTTTTTGATGTTACTGCTATAAAACAAACAAAAAATATAAAAATTAACAAAACATGTTGACTACATCTTGGAACAAAAAATTGTCAACAATCAACACTTACATTATAAAGAGGACTTCATTAATTGAGTATTTTAATTTTTATTGCGTTTACAATCACAAAATTCTTTTTATACGTTTTAAATGAAATAAAAAAAAAAACAATAATTGAAGTATGTAAAAAAATACATATTTTTTGATGTTACTGCTATAAAACAAATCAAAATTAACAAACTGTTAACTACTTCTTGGAACAAACATTTGTCAACAATCAACACTTAAAGGAACGACCTCATTAATTGAGTATTTTGCTGATGATGGCGTGTGACATACTCGTACGAGCCACGAACTCACCCGAAGTTAGCCGAACGAGAAGTTCCAAGAAGTTTTATTATTTTTTACACGTTTTGTTATTTTTTATAAATTTTGTTTGTTTTATAGAAGTAATATAACAAAGTATTATTTTTTCACGTACTTCAATTATTGTTTTTTAAATTTATTTAATTTAACACGTGTTAACTATCTACATAATTGTAAAAAATAAGCCAAATAACAGTAAACAATCGATTTTTAACATGTCTAAATGTCTGATGCCCAAACTAGATTTTTTTGCCGAAACTTGCCGAAACCGAAACCGAACCTTCGGTCGGTCACTAAAAATTAGTCTTTATTTTAGGTATTTATATGGCACTTAATTACAGCAGTTCAACAATAGCAAGGAATTGCAATAAACTTTAACAATAACTTTATGGGTTCACTGAGAAACAGGTTACACCAGTGTCGGTCCTCCCAAAGGAAACCTAATTGTACCCTTAACCCTTAAATTTTACTAAAAGGGTTTCAACGAGTCTTTTCTGGGTTAGCTGAACTCCTAAGCTGACGGTTTACGAAGCGTCTCTTGGATCACTCCTACCAGAGGTTCACTTGAAGTAGTGCGGTAGGCACCGAGAAGCAACACGCTCTCTAACACTAAAACGTTACATATTATCTGTCATCACTGGTGTGACGTTCCTTCCAGGGATCACACCTTTAAGCCTGAACGGTAGGGTGAAAAACTAACCAATAACATCCCTCCCTCTAATTATAGTAAGAGACGAAACGAAATGAGAAACTATCCGAAATCGAAGAACTAATCAATATACGCTCGGAAATCTGCGTAAAAATTAATGATACGTCAATGTTTGTTACAGTATAAATTAATTTAAGTAGTAAAAGTTAAGACGGATAGAGTTATAGATATTATTAAAAAAATATTTATAATGAAAAATATCACACTTTAACTTATGGAAAGATACTTAATACTTATCCAAGTTATCTTTGATGAACTTGAAGGTGATCTTATGACTAAGGAATCTCCAAGAGTGGCTTTTTCCAGCACACAGTGATGCAGTTTGAAGGATTCAAATGTCAATAATGTTGTCCAATGTCATATTAGTGCAAAAAATGATGAAGAAGATACTCCGATAAAGTGTTAACATTCGCAATAATATACGAAATGACTTCTACACACTCATTAAAATTTCAAAAGCATCATAAAATTAAAAATCCTCTTTCCTCTAATTCTGTTGTCTGTCTAAAGCGTCGATGACACAGGACGAGTTTACAAGCTACTATCTAGTTTAAAAGTGGGTAAATCGGCGAGTGAGATTGTCATGATGACACACAAAACTGTCCACTCGCTCAGAAGCGTAGGAAACTGAGGCCGCTGCTAGCGCCAGTAACAAGAATAACGACGACTGCGTGAACTAATTCTACAGATATTTGACAGTCGAAATCAGCTGTTTATCGGAAGCCATGTTGAAAACATAAATAAACCAATCACGAGCGAGCGTGTAGGCGAGTAAAGTTGACGACCTTTCAACCTTTTTTCGTAGATTGTCAACAATCTGCTAGTTGCTGCTAGTTAGCAAGTGACACGGTGACACTGTGCGAGTTCACTAACAGATAGTGAATTTCCCAGATTAGCTTGTAAACTAGCCCTGTGTCATCGAAGCTTACATGAAATTATAGATTTTTCGATAAAAGCAAAGCTAAGTGAACGTTCAACGAAGAGTTGACATTTTGCACATCTTTATACATATATGGATAGTGTGTATAGAAAGTAGAAAGCTAATGCGAGGTCACAGCGGCCACCGGAAGCCGGAAGTAGCTTTTAGCAGAGCCGCGTCACAACTGGAACCAATAGAGGAACCTTCCCTGCATTACCGGTCGGGAAGTTATTATTTCCAACGAATAGCATCTCTAGCAGCCTTGCTTCTAGCTACCAGAGGGCACTGCACGAGAAGATACCAATATAACGGAGATTGAATAAATTAAACCCTATAAAACTATACCCCATTAAGGAATTAAAATTCTGCTATTTAACATTAGTAAATGATTATTAATTTATTTGAATTTCACGCCCGGCTGGACTTTTACATTATCTATTGAAGGATTCTTTTACTCTATGAAATGCCGAAAAAATAATAATCTATTTATGAATTCTTATCTCTATCTATAGGATAACTTACTCTTAACAACCATCCTTCAAAATATAATAACTATCGACAGTGGCGTTTAGCGTGGGTGCTCCCGGGGCGGATAACGTGGTGTGTGCTCTTGGAGTGTGACACTCGGTCGCGTATCACCGCCATCGGGTGGCACCTGGGGCGGGCCGCCCCCCCCCCCCTACCTACGCCACTGACTATCGAAGGTATTCATGATTTTCAGCTTAGATTGAAAAATTATCTTAAACAACTACAAGCCATGTTATTATTCTATTTTAATTATTTTTTGTTTTCGACAAAATTTCATGACTTTCTTTTTTTTTGTTTTCTAAATCATAATTAAATAAATCACAATGTGCAATTTACATGCGGTAGAAGTGAAACCTTCAGAAAACTAAAGTAGACATGAGTGGGGAGACTACGAAGCACTTATGTATTTTATACATAAATGTGAATCCCTATTTTTGCCGTTGAATTCCAGTGCACCCTTTCTTATACAATTGGTTATCTTATTAGTATTTGTGTTTTCTTTCTTTTATGTTTTCTTTGCCTGTTTATATTTTGGAGTGGTTGAACGATTGGATATTGTTTTTACAGAAATATATGTTTTTTTTTGGATTTCGTAAGATTCGATTCTTGGAAATTTCGTCAGGCGCTTATATCACTAGAGTAAAGGAGGCATGCGTGGGACCGTGGATTTATCGCATTATATTGGACTCGAGTACCCGTGAAATAAATAAATATTTTATTTGCTATCTCATTCTCTCGCAGGCTAAATCCTGTAGATGTTTGTGTTTGTCTCTTTTTAGTGTCGCTCGCTTCCGTTTCACTTCAAAAGATTATCTAAAATGGGTATGAAATAAATATATCTTTAAAACACAAGCGACTGGTAAGCGGCTGAGTTGGCAAAGCGACAGGTTGCCACCAGGCCTCCCTCGGCTGGGGCTGAGGCCCCCATCACGACTGAAACAACATTTCCGCTTAGTGTAATTGGCAGAAAGTTTAAAAATATTGTCTGGTTATTCGTAATCCGGGAACATTAAAAATGAAATATTGTCATTCAAAAAAGTTACAATCTGATCTATGCAACTATGCATCGATTTATAAACGACAATCCATTGTCCACGTTCTATGCCTTGCGAAGAAGGTTGTGGGTATAGGTTGTTAATAAAATAAAATAAACGGATGAAAGTTTGGATATTTTTGATCTGCTCAGGAACCAAACCCTCAACCTTCTGGCAAAAATGTTATATTTTTTATTAAATATTTTTGAACCCTTTTCCTCTCAAAGAAAACTGCCTTGACTTTTATTGTTGATATTTTTTGCTCTTTGTCTTCTCTGTGACTTTAAACATGTCCGCTTTTGAAACGCCACTTGACAACTTTTCTAACAATCATCCTCGTTATGCTTTTTGATGGTGGTGATACTCTTTCTTCACGTGACAGTTATATGATTGGCTTCCATTTTGTTTGAAAGCCTCTAGAAACCTTCTGGGAAAACCGTTCTGATCACAGATTAAATATTTATTTGGGTAGGTAATCAGTGGTGCCTGGGGTAATATTACAATGATTGCTCCATCTATCATTTTTTCTATTGTTATTAATTAATCCATCTACTAATGTTTTTATTGTTATTATTTGTAAACAAGAATCTATCATTTTAGTTTCTAGGTAATTAAATAATAAATCAATATCGATTTTATTCAATTCAAAACATGCTTTTAAATATACCTACATTTAATGTAGCAATAGAAATGCTAACGCGTGATAAACAAAATTTAAAAATTATGTACTTTTTGTATTTATTTTTTGATCATAAGTCTTAATAAATTTTCAATAATGTCCAAGTAAAATATCGTGTAAAAAATCTGAGATATAATATTAATACCGTAAATGAATAGACAAACTGAAGTACTTTCGTCACGAAATACGTACTCGAATTTAATTTGAACTAAAATTAAAATTCTAAAAGTAACTTTCCTAGATAATTTATTGACTTATTTTACTGTATTGGATTGGATTTAAAAGGTGTGTTGTACAATACAACATTTCGTTTGAAAATTTAACAAATCTGCAAAAGTCAACGGTGTAATCTTATTACAATAAAAATAAACATATTTTTTCAAAATTCAAAACAACTTCGATATCATTTTATATTTTTTTGTAGAAAAGAGCGGATGCGTCTAGAATTTTATTTAAAAACGACTTTTTTCCTATTGTGTGTGGTTAAACCCTCATAAGTAAAAGTTTACATAAATTTTGCGGTTTTAACCCCTTTCGCATCTTATCTTATCCAATGGCTTTGTGGAATGAAATTTAACGAGTCCTCGGTTCAAAAATATATCCCCAATATACCACACATTGAAAAGATGCGTGTCTGAAAGCCATGCTTATTATTATTGCTGATTGCAAACACATAGGTAAAACCTCTGATCGACCTACGTTCGATTTTATTTAACTACATTGCCCTCGCATCAGGGCCGATATCAGAGGCCTAAAATACATTTGTAAAGACTGCGCTAGACAAACAAAACTCAACAACAAAAGAAAAAAAATCTAGTTTCTAGAGTTGTTCAAAAGAAAGCCTGGGTGTTCAATTCGCAAGAATGTCGAATACAACTTTAATAATATCACACCCTTTACAATCAATGTTTTGCCACCTCCTAGAAATAGGTTGTACGGAGGTATAGTATTCGAGCACGGTCGTTGGTTGTTTACGCATTTTATGAAGGTTTTAGGTACCCTTTAAATAATTTGTAAAATACTGTCGTCAAGCTTGCCAGTTCAAGGTCACATTGATTTATTTACTGATGTCATGACATGTAACATGTATCACATGAGTTTATATCTCCCAAGTTTACTCGTTAGTTTTATTATTCATAACGAAAATAAACATTTGCACCAGAGATTCATGAGTTTGAATGATTTTAGTTTCTTCGAAGTAATGTTATAGAGAATACTTCACCGTCCACACGGTGTTAGAAAGAGTAATTAACCACAAAATAATTCAAATGTAAACCTTTATGTAACCAAAGTTTCCGACCGCAATTTGAAAAAAAATTATGAAGCTTGTGAATTAATTTATTTTTACATGAAACGACAAAAAAGTGTGGCGATGAAAACGTTTGTAATACATTGGTCTAATAAAATATATGTGCTTTCTTTCATTATCAGTACTTTCAGTTGAAAAAACTTAAGGGGAACCATTTTTAAAACTTTTTATGATTTTCATATAACATTTTTGTATTTAAAAAATTTCATGTTCATTTTTAATATAAAATTTCAAAGCATATTGCACCTTTCGAAAACAGTTTTTAGTTTTCGGATACCTTCAGAAATATTCCATTTATTTAGATTTTATTGTAGAGCAAACCTTCTTGACCTTCGGACAGAATATGTTCGATGCCTGAAGATTTAAATATTTGCTTTATTGCAATTGTTAAGTACTCGGAATTCGGCAAAAATAACACGATTCAGCGTCGCAACCCATTATTGGCATTTAAACACGCATGGTATGAAACTCTACATTCTGAAGTAAATCTAATGTAGCTTTTTACAAATCGCTAAAAATTTTCGTGTGTACCTACGATTACTTTTCCGTTTGTGCCAAACATCGGAATACTACCAAGGTTGGAATTTTTTTTTTGTTTCATTTTATTGAACTCCTCACTATTTTTTAATCATTCATTTATTGAAATTAAATGTGTTGGAACAGCCGATTTGACCATCGAAGGCAAATCAATAAAATAAAAATAATAAAAACACATAAATTTTTTACAGACCACTTTATTTTATCCACACTTTATCGGTTTCGGAAGAACCCTTCCTTCGTCAGGAGAATATTATAACTAACCTACAATATACAATATTACACAGTGTTTGAGTGGGAGGTGAGCAATGGGGAAGGGGTAATTGCGGGATTTCCGGGAAGAACAGAGCTTTTAGTTTGTTGGAAATATGTTGAGAATAGGACTAAAAGATACATTAATTTAGTTATTCAAAATACTAGAATTATTATTTAGGGATTTTCTAATTTCAAGTGCTTCTTGTTTAATTTTTTTTTATTGTTTTAGTGAAGAATTTTAACCCCTGTGTCCTCATTAAATGTATGACCTGTAAATCATTTCAGAAGGGTTCTATCGAAACCGGTAGAATGTGAATAAAATCAAAGTGGTCTGTAACAAATTTATGTGTTTTTATTGTAAATTATGGCGAGACACAAAGTTAATGCAATAATTAAAATATTGTATACATTTAAATTCACAAAAATGGCAATCAATGAAGAAGAACAACAATATTATCTTCAACTAATTATTTTTCCATATTATGGGCAACTACCCTTTTTATTGGAAACAATCATTCTAAGAATTGGTTTGTATCCTGGATAGCGTCTCGGATAAATGTATCAGAATTTATTCATATTGAACTATTGGCTTTTTATAAGAGTCTAAATGAAAATTCATTTTTTTATAAGAAAAACTCTCTTTTTATAACTTTTGAAGGTTATTCCCATCAATGTAATATATCATTGAAGAAGAAGATAACAATGATAATCTAAACGAAAATATGAAAGAGAACAAGAAAGGGTGGTTGCCCATAATATGGAAAAATAATTAGTTGAAGATAATATTGTACAATTATGACAGTTTGCAATAGAAGGTAGTAATAGCGAAATTGGTTAACGCGCACCTCCCAGTTAGACGAGAGGTCTGGGTTCGAGTCCCAGTTGCGACCATTGACTTTTTTTCTGTTTTTCTGTGTCTTGTTCTCTTTCATATTTTCGTTTAGATGATTATTGTTATCTTCTTCTTCAAATATATATTACATTGATGGGAATAACCTTCAAAAGTTATAAAAAGAGAGTCTTTCTTTAAAAAATTGATAATTTTTAAACTTAAAATATTGGACTAAAATTGTCTAATTATAGTGTAGTGGATACTCACCTTTACAGAGTTTTTTAACCTTACAAATCACGGACCAAGTATTACAGTAGGGGTCACCAGTTAGGTCAATGGTCTCATCCAATATTTTGAGGCATAATCAATGGTTTCATATAGCCAGGGTCTCTGTCCGATTCCAAATCGCAATTTTAGATTTCCGCAACTAAATGGCATCGTTCGATTCGATGATTCTTGAATTCGGCGAATCGGAGTCATTAATTGATAGCGGAAGGGGCTTTGTCGATTTCCCGGCGAGGCTTTCACGCAAATGAAAGAAGGTTCCACGGAGTGTCCGGCGGTTGATGGCTGTCAGCATGATGGATGGCCCGGGGCTGGTTTGATCACGCCATGTCGCCGTTACCGTCCCATTCATTACTTGCGGGCAATCATCGCCATGTCACCCTAAACCTTGCCAACAGTAATCGCAAGATTTAAAGAATGGAACTGATTTTACAATCGTGATCTTTTGTGTTGGGAATTGCAATGGAAATCTGCAGTAATCTTGAATAAATAAGTAAACCATTTATGTAAGACGTAATAGCTTGTAATTTGTGATGTCTCCGGACTATGTTAAGGGTGCTATCAGACGACTGCTTTTTTTATTGATGTAGCTCAGAGCGGCCTCCATGACTCTTTTGAAGGACTCCATAGTTACGATCCTTGGCTGCGAAACCGAAGGCCGCGGGTTCATATCCCGACATGCTATACTAACTTTTATTTGAATTATTTCACAATTGACTGAGCGTAGCGAAGTCCTGTTTTAACTTGACCGTTTTTATACTTGACTTTCTTATTCGCATTTTCAATATTATTTGTAGATTTTTACGTACCTGAAGAAAGTTTGAAAAAAAAGTCATTGATATTGGTTCACTTCGTTGGACAAATTGTGTGATTTCTTATTTGAAATAAAAAAATTACATTAATTATTTATGGTTTGTAATTAAGTAAGTAGGTTTTTTCCGTTATTTATTTTGAGGTGTTATGTCGTGTTGCGCTACCTCCTTCTTTAGTCGTAAGTAGGTGTTTAAGTACCTACTTACAAATCTTGTGATTTCAGAGGAAATTTTGGTTTTGATATATTAAATAAGAGAAATTTAGAAACATGCTCTTTTGGACGAGGTCTACCCTTCACAGAACTACTATTGTAGATACATTAAGGTTAATACATTAAATATGTAGAATAATTAATAGATAGTTATCCACGCCTCGAAAACTTAATTGTTAGTCACTCGACCAATCATCGAATCGTTAAATTAATTATTGAAAAATTGTACGGTGGCGCGTAACTTTTCTACTCTCTAATCTGTCGTTGTTTTTTATGCAAAAAAATTAAGGCAATCTTAAGGCGAAGGTTCATGCTAAATCACCATTCTACAATAATCTTTCTACGAATACATTATAAATACACAAAAATATAAACATTTTTTTTTTATAAGATATACAAGCGTAATCTATAAATAAGTGTATTTTTTCATTAGAAATGTATGAACGCATATAAGAGACAACTTTAAAAATACAGTCGACTCTCGATAATTCAAAACTCGAGGGACTCTTAAAATATTACGAATTATCGAGTGTTTGAAATATCAAATGGTTCGAAATTTGTGAGAGTAAATAAATAAAACTTCGAATTCTTAAGTGTTGATCAATTATTATTTATTAACTCCTATTCTATAACAATGACAAAAGTTTATAGGTACATTCGTGTACATACATGTAATCATAATGTGAATTAATTAATCTTTCGAAAGAAAGAACTCTGTTATACTGGTTTGCTTCAAAGCACATTGCTGCTGCTCAGACTTCTCAATAAATTTTTTTAAGAGAAAAAGTGCCTGAAATGCTTTTTCATCATTTCGTTTTGTAGACAGAAGGTTTGTAAGGTATCGAATGAGGATCTTGCTTCCTTAACTGACACTTCTGCCAAAGGTTCTGATGTATTGTCCTCATCTTCATCGTTACTTTTTTCATTAGTATCCGTCGCAGATAAAATTATTTGTACTAACGTGTGTGTAACACTCTTTCCGCCTCTTTCTCTCTGCAACTTTGAATTGTCGAATGTTGAACGCCGATGAATTCGAATTAACGCGTCGTTTTGTTATATAGCAATGATTTTTTCGTTTGAATTACCAAGTGTACAAAAATGTATGGATTTAGTTCGAAATATAAAGATATTTCGTAGGGAACTCGTGATAACTTTGAATTATAGAGAGGTTCGAATTATCGCAGGTTTGAATTAACGCGACTCTCGTTATGTATATAAAAATCTCGTGACTGTACATAAAAATCTCGTGTCACGGTGTTTGTGGTCGCACTCCTCCGAAACTGCTTGACCGATTTTTATGAATTTTTTTATGTATATTTTGGAGGTATGAGAATAGGTTTTAAAGTATATTGCATACTGCTAGGTGATTAGGGTGTCCCTAACCAGAAAAATAAATTCAAATTTTTTGACATTTTTTTTTTGTATTTTTTTTTATTTGGCATCAAAAAATACCTATAACACGAAATTTTAACCCTCCCATCTCCATCCTCCCATTTTTAAATTGCGATTTTAGTATTTTTGTATGAACGAATTTAACCGTCTGTCGTATTTCAAACAGAACGAAACTATTTATGTTGTTGAATGACAGATGGCGCTACGTCGGCCTCATCGAACTTTCATCCACACATGCGCAAGACATTCAAAAGAAGCGTCGCGTCATTTTCATATTTCATTCGGCATCATGTTCTCGCGTGGGCAAACCGTCGAGCTTATTTGTGTTGGCTAAAGACGGTCTGACAAAAAATATCGTACACTCAATTGCTCTTCGAAATTCATAATGATTTTCTTTATTTTATTTTCCTACTTTAGTTTTTTGTTTTTGTTTTTGTCGACGGTCATCGTCTACAGCGCTCCTTACTCTTTCCGTCATAGATCCCATCCACACACACTTACAATACATTCGTTATTTTTTATTTAACAACCAAAATATTCACTAGAAATAATTTATATGGCAGAACAACGTTTGTCGGGTCAGCTAGTAATTTTATAAAATACAGTTTCCATTGATGAACTTTTTTTTTTTTTAATAAAATATTAAAAAAATAAATGGAAACCACCTTTGCGCTTTAAATTCTGACCTCTAGACTCCGTTTGCCACGCGATTTTTATGCCTTTTACCAATATTCGCGGCGATATAAGTCACACTAAGAATACATAAAACGTGTTCGTAGTCAAATAAAAATTATGCTTGTTTTTTTTTCATGACAGGACTGGGTCACGTCAAAAATTGATTCTGCCGTGTCATTATGAGAAGGGTGTATGTTTTAAAGGGTGTGGTTTTACCACCATTCAATAATATTATTGTTGTAAATTAATATCGAAAAAATTTTAACAAAAAAAAAACTACTTCAAAAAATGCACTAAAAAGTAAAAAAATAATTTCGTATTCTTCTACAACTTAATAATCAATTTACTTTTGCTACTCATCAATATGTTGGTACGATTGTTATTTTTGGAGTCGGTGTCAGCCTAGGTAGGTTTGTAACTACATACATAGTTATAGGTGAGATGTGCTTGTGTCGCACGCGCGACTTGACGAGGCGAGAGGCGAGAGCGGGCCGCTGCGGGAGTGTATTGGCTGTTTTCCATTTCCTTTTTCACTTGATTAATTAGATCTCTTGGAACATCACAATAATAGGAATAAAAGTCACGATACATCACTGGACTGTGGATAGTCCACCATTAGGTCCACGTCCTCGTTAGTGTATTCACCGTCCCCGACCTTTTCCTGTCCACTCGCCCACCGCCCACCCCGCTGTTACAGCACTGGTATGGATATGGAGGTATTACAATGGATGGAGTCCATGATCGATGAAAACTAGTTGTCTAAATACCGCAAAACTGTTAACACCCCTCCCCACATTAGCGACCAACTGATTGTAAAAGTATTTCTTCGATTAAAATTTCAGACTGCGCGATTCGTTTAGCAGTATCTATATCCACATATTTTTTATGTGAATATCGCACAAGAGTCCTAACTGCTCCCACGAGGAGCCAGTCAGACTATGACATCCCCAATTGGGATATGTTGTGAGGCTGAAGGTGGAAAGAGGAAGGAGATGGGGAAGAGGAAAGTGGGGAAGTTCCTGGCTATATGCCTTATATTATTTTTGATGAATTAATTGCAAAATAACTCAAAATAATAGCCAGTCAGACTATGACATCCCCAATTGGGATATGTTGTGAGGCTGAAGGTGGAAAGAGGAAGGAGATGGGGAAGAGGAAAGTGGGGAAGTTCCTGGCTATATGCCTTATATTATTTTTGATGAATTAATTGCAAAATAACTCAAAATAATCAAACAAAATTTATTCCGGGTAATATTATATTATACCCAAAGATATTCAAATACAAAAGAGATATGCTATGGTGTCCGCGCAACTGTCGGCGGACTACGACCTAATTAGAATAGTTTGCATACGAAAAGAATTTGTTCATTTCGTTGATTTTTTTAAGGTGTGCATTAATATTGGTTAACAATATAGTTTGAATGCGGAAAGAATTCGTTCATTTAGTTTAACGTTCGTTTGGTTTATTCGTTCATTTAGTTTATTTGTTAATTGGTAAAGAATATCGGCGACACCTGGAAGCGCAGTCCCACCTACTAAAAACTGCAGATAGCACATCTACTTACATTTCAATATCTTTGATTATACCTATAGGGTTCGAACCTGCGACCCTCGGATTGCAAGACGGGAGTCTAACCCTCGACTCGATACTCGTAACATTATTAGTTATTGATTGAGCGTAGAAGAGTCCTGTTTTAATTCGATCGTTTGGCATTTCATCTGTCTCTAAATTTTTGTACGTTCGGTTTCTGGTTTTGAAAATCTTCTACATCCACTTTATTACTTGTCTGAAGAAAGTTTTGAAAAAGAGAATTGTCTTTGAGATTGTTAAGTTTCTTTGTACGAAGTTTATAATTCCTTATTTGAATAAAAAAAGGAAAATTAGAAACACACTGTTTTGCAACTACTAGTTATTGTAGTACAAGTGAGTGTGGGACTAGTTTTTATCCTCAGTTACAGCTGTGTTTTTCGGAACGAATTCTAGTTGATGATTTGCATAAATGGGAATATGAAACTTGCAAGGTTCTCTCGCTCGGGAGCTTGAACAACATTAAACCGCAACTGGTGCAGTAACATTGCGATCCTCACATACTCGTCAACAAAACGTGTAAATGTTTTTGTCGGAGCAAATCTGCCTTAAAAACTTACCTGGGACCACATTATGCTACACGATATATTTATTTATTTATTTTATTTATTTATTTATTTTCCATGTTCTCCGTAAAACGGTTATTCACCAATACATTACGGAGAAGATTACAAATTAGACAAAAAGTATAGCAAAACACATAAAAAGGTCAGTTTCACTACTTTGTGACATACGTCAAAAGATAACTGTTAAACTGTTTGTAGGTTACGTTAAAAATGTCGATGGTCAATGCAGACTCGTTGAGCAGTTCAGTCGCTCTGTTGACTGGCGCGTTCTGATAGGCAGAAGTCCTCGCTTTTGGAGCATAAAAAAGGGTATGGGACCTTCCACGAGTATACTTGTCTGGGACATATAAGTTAATCTCTTTCAAAATATGTGGATTATGTATAGTTCCAGAGATTATCTTAAAAAAATGTTTTCCTAAAAATATTTTTCGGCGGGCTTCTAAGATCGAGCATTCTTGCTAAGAATAAGGATGGATACAGGAAAGGGTAGTACATATATTCCCTCATATATAGGTAACGCATGAATCTCTTTTGTACTTTTTCTATTTCGAGAATATGGTTTTGCTCAGAAGGGGCCCAGATAATGGAGCTATATTCCAGGATACTGCGAACAAGTGCTTCATACGTTCTTCGGATTGCGATTCCGTTGGTAAATGATCTTGAATAACGAAGAACAAATCCAACCATTTTGTTGGCACGGGAGACAATATCAGATATATGGGATTTGAAAGAGAGATTTGCTTCAAAAATTACGCCAAGGTCTCGAATCTCATTTTTACGTGTTAATTCATGTTTATTAATGTGGTAGGGGAACAGGAATGTATCTTTGGATCTTGTAAATGTAACGACACTGAATTTCTGAATGCTGAAGGGTAAGTTGTTCAGTTCCGACCATTTGACAAGAGAATCAAGATCGTTCTGCAGAAGAATGGAATCCATGTAACTTTTGATTGCTTTGAAAAGTTTTATATCGTCAGCAAAAAGGAGATATTTTGAGTGGTTTATGGTGTTGCCAATGTCATTGATGAATAAGAGAAAGAGAAGGTGTCCTAGATTCGATCCCTGGGGAATGCCGGAGTTAGTTTTGTATTCGTGAGAGAGATGGTGTCCGTAACTGACGTACTGACGACGATTGCGTAAGTAGCTAGCCACAAAAGCGAGGAAATTCTGAGAGAATCCGATGTCACTTAATTTTTTTAATAAAATATCATGGTCGACTTTATCAAATGCTTTCTCGAAGTCTGTATAAATCACATCAACATGTACACAATTTTCAAAAATATATATATCCAATGTCTGGCAAATATCAGCTTCGTTACCAGATTCATCCATAAGAAGACTGAATAGAACAAACCGAATTGGTCTACCATTGTAGGATGTGACCTACTGGGTTAGATTAGGAAAATTTCTGTTCGCCAAAATATGTATTTTTTGTTGTTTTTTAGCTGCGTGATACTATTTAAAATGATTCGCTGATCAGCATTTACAGTTTCATTTTAACACGTGATTGTCCAATAATAAGTTATCATCATATCTCTCAGCTCTTTTCAGCTCTTTTCAGCTCTTCGGGCTTTGGCCAGTGCTGGCCGTGTATTTACAAAATCCCATACCAATTCAGTCACGTGATGACGAATTCAGTGACAACTATATTATAGCTTTTGTATGTGCAAAATCATTTACAAAGCTTTATACGACATTACGAACATTATGCGGGTATGGGTACCGCCGCTCCGGGAACCATTATTGGATTACCAACACCTCTTCCATAGGTCACCCCAAGTGGTTCGCAAAGTTAGCAGGGGTGTCCGGGTTTATGGGGTGAGATTATTAGTGACAGTTACGCTTGCCCACTTACTGCGTGGCAGGCCGGATCGGGAGAGAATGGTTGAGGGAGTCCCTTTGACCTCTCCAGCCGGACGCTCTCGAAGCATCGCCTTGCACCGCTGACGGAGGGATGCATTCATATGTCCGTCACTCCTGGACACACTGACCAAATTCCTACCCGCCCCTCACACCCTTTTCTTTCCCAGAATTTCCTCTCCTTTCTTTCCTAAAAATACCCTCCACACAGCATCCCAAAAGATGGCACAGGCCCTGAACGGAATTATTTCCCTCATGGCCTCCTGTGTGGAGCTAATGTAAAAAATCATCATTTAGAAAGTCTGTACCATTTCAGTATCATTTTTTCGTCTTGTAGCTCTATTATAAAAAAGCCTCTTTTTACTTTTCCCGTCCAGCGAAACCGCCAGTTTTGTAAGACTACTTTCCATTGACGAAGAGAAACCATCAGAGTGTAAAAGATCCACCATAATACGGGTATAGCATCTGGCATTGTATCGCAAACACTGTGTGACATTTGGCAAACATTACGGGCTGTGTCTCGCTGAACTTTTCTGAAACTATTAGAATTTCCATACAAGTGGCAAGTGGGCCAAAGCCTTTCCGCGGATAGTCCGGGTGACCTTTCCAGCTTGGTATTTGCAGCCCCTGGGGACCGACCAGGAACTTACATTTTGATTCACTTAACTCAAAACTGTCTTAAATAGAAGAGCTGGTTCGTGATGGGACATTTTACAGAAAATCACTTTCACCATTTAAAATCGACCGAACTCTAAGTTAAGGAAAAATGTAACCAAAGTACACATACTTATGAAGACTCCACAATTCCATTTTACCAAATTGTTACCTTAGCGAAAATACCTTTCTGAAGATTCCACAATTCCACATTACCAAAATGTTACTTTAGCGAAAATACTTATCTGAAGACTCCACAATTCCATTTTACTAAAATGTTACCTTAGTGAAAATACTTATCTGAAAACTTCACAATTCTATTTTACCAAAATGTAACTTTAGCGAAAATACTCATCTGAAGGCTCCACAAATCCATTTTATCAAAATGTTATCAAAAGCGTCGATGACACTGAGCGAGTTTACAAGCTACTATCTGGGAAATTCACTATCTGTTAGTAAACTCGCTCAGTGTCATCGTATTACTTGCTAACTATCAGATTGTTGACAATCCACGAAAAAAGTTGATGGGTCGCCAACTTTACTTGCCACTCGCTTACTCGTGATTGGTTTATTTATGTTTTTCAAGGTAGCTGCCAATAAAAAGCTGATTTCGACTGTCAAACATCACAGAATTAGTTCACGCAGGCGTCGTTATTCTTGTTACTGGCGCTAGCAGCGACCTCAGTTTCCTACGCTGCTGAGCGAGTGTCATCATGACAATCTCACTCGCCGATTTACCCGCTTTTAAACTTAGTAGATAGTAGCTTGTAAACTCATCAGTGTCATCGAGCGTTTAGCGAAAATACTTATTTGAAGACTCCACAATTCCATTTTACCAAAATGTATTCCTAGCGAAAATACTTATCCGAAGATTCCACAATTCCATTTTACGAAATTCCACAATGCCATTTGGCGAAAATATTTATTTAAAGACTCCAAGATTCCATTCTACCAAAACGTTACAACAGCGAAAATACTTATCGGAAGCCTCCACAATTTCATGCCACCATTTTTTTTATCAACTACCTTGATTGAAATTACAACAGAAAAAATAAAGTTACGATTACGATAATATTTCGCTAAATGGCGTTGGTGATACTGAGATTATTTTTGGGGGTTAGATTATATTTTAGCGATCGCTTAGTTTCAAATCCGTTCGAAGTGAAAATACGAGTATAACTGCGCGTAACATCCAACGTGTTGTGTGTTGCCAATAATTCATCTAAGGTTCCCAACCAATTTTCTTCCAATACGTATTTCTAACTGTCAAAATCAGTTCTTTTATCCTTGTTTAGTGCATTTTCGTTTGGGTAAATGGAAAATGAAAACTAGTTTTGTAATGTTTAGTTAAATGACCGGCCAAATCAGAATGAAACCAACTCATAACCACCTCAGCAAATTAAGAGTGATGATAAAAAAATGGTTAAATAGGTTAAGTTAGGTTAGGGTTACCGGCTATTTTAAAATTATTTTTCCATAGCTTTTAATGACCTTTCTGAGGTGGTTCTGAATTGGTTTTATTCTGAGTTGACATGGAACCGTTTAGTTATTATTATTGTGTTATTTTACTAATAAAAATATTGAAAGTGGTAGCGAAAATTTCGTTTACATTTTTTACACCCACACACTTTTAATGTCAGGAATCACGAGTAAGTAAGCCGATTAAATCCTTTTCCACCTGTATATTTTGTTCAGTTTTGGTTGCAATTCACAAGACCTGTATTAGATTCAAGTATTATAATCGATCTTGGATTCCGCAATGGAGAACTATGTCATAGTTCCGTGGACTCTTCTCGGCCAATGTAATTCTTTTAACTTTTTAATTCCAGAGTGAAAGTGAATTTCTTCACCCGTGTTATTTATTCCGCCATTGCATCATTGGTGAGTAGTTGTTAATAATTGTTTCCGCTTTTTGTGGGGTTCAACAATAGATAAAATAATCATGTTCTCAGACGGAGAACTTTATGGTAGAGTGGTCAGAAGCGTATGGTTCCGATCCTCATCATTTTCAGTTATTCATTGTATCACGATGTTGGTGTTTCATTTTATTTTATTTTTTTATATTTTTTATTTAATATAGATATATATAGTATAGTGGTTTTATATAAATTATATGTCGGTACACAAATTATTTAAAATTGCAATCTCAACAAAGAAGAAGCTAGTTCTTGTGCTTGATGAGCGAGTTACACTAATTATAACAGAAATAGAATAACATTATGCAATAGTTAAGTATACAATAGGAACAATTGAAACATCTGGATTATCTATACGTGTAGGTGTACATACATGGGATACGGTTACATACTAAAATATTGTGCACTTAAGAGAAATTCGAAAAATCTAAATAAAATATAGATGAATATAGATTGATAATATATAGAAAGAAAGAGAAAAACAGGTAATTATTAAGTTAATTATTCCTGATGAAGTGTAGCTTCAGTTTGAGTTTCAGTTTATTGATGTCTTTGGTTTTTTTATTTCAATCGGAAGGTTGTTGAAAAACTTTATTCCTAAATAGATATAATTGTTTTGCATTAGTTTGGTATTAAATTTTGGTATTTTGAAGTTGTCTTGATATCTTTTTGATTGATGGGTTTCAAATTTTTTGATGATATTATCTTTGTAAATTTGGATAATTGCATTTTTCTTGAAGATATTCTCTACTCGAGGCACCGTGAAATCGGTGAAAAACGTTTCTGTTGGATAAGTGGAGGGTTTCTTTAGGATTACTTTAATGATTAGCTTCTGGATCACTTTGATCGGAGTTAGAATATTGTTGTATGACCCCCCCATCCAATAATTCCATATTGAAATGATGACTGGATTAGTGCATAGTATACTCTTTTTAGATTGTTGAGTTTTAAAATATTTCTTAATCTTATGAATATATATATACATTTTCTGATACGCTTAACCAATTCACAGATATGGCTCTTCCACTTCATATGTTGTTCTATTATCACTCCATATATATATTTTTATCATATATATATTTTTTTTATGCACTCTGTTGGTGATGGAGTATTGAGTTCATGTAGTACTTTCGCAGACCCGCGAAAAATCACAGAATAATCCGAATTCTTGACACGAATCAGTTCCAATTTTGAAAATGACAATTAAAATAATTTTCCATTCATTCCATTCAAATGTAGAGAATTTAATAATATTTTTTTCTTAAGAAAGATAAGGGTTCCCGGGTTACGAATAACCCGACAATATTTGAAAACTCCTACTACCACCACAGTAAGCGGAAAATGTTTCTTGTGTCGTGATGGATGACTTAGCCAGCAGAGGAATCGAACAGGCGACGACTGGGTGGGACCCAAACTCAGCCACTGAGCGGTCTATTATTACCATATTGTATCAAAGGTTGTTACTTTATGGGTTATCTGATTTTTTCACACAATCAGTTTGAATTTTTAATTTGGGAGCCAAGTATCGGTACCGCCGATTCGGGAACCGTTTATTGGATAACCAGCGTTCGGTGACTTAGCAGCAGGAGTGCCTGAATTCTTCGGGTGAGTTGTGTTCAGGTCCTGGGGGGGATGCGCCTGCCCACCAGCTGCGTGGCGGGCCGGATCGGAAGAGGCCGGTTTGGGGAGACCCTTTCAATTCTCCAGCTGGTCTTTTTCGACACATCGTCTCGCACCGCAGCGGAAGGGATGGATTCGTACTTCCGTTACTCCTAAACACCCTTACCTCTAGATTCGTTCTCACCCCTCGTACCATTTTCCTTCCCAGAACTATAAATAAAATAAAAATAGAAGAACTATAAATAAATTAAAAATTACTTTCTCTCCTTCAATTCCTTAAAAAGACCCTCCCACAGCGTCCCCAAATATGACAAAGGCCTTGAGAGAAATTATTTTTCCTACAGACCTCCTGTCTTAATACGAGGGCTGTCCGTAAAATAAGGTCTCCAAGGTGATGCGGTCGCGAGGAACGATTTTACGCGCAATCCTGCAACACTGGCGTGTAGCCTGGCTTGCCAAATCTCCACCACATTGCAACCTCTGTGACTCTTAGTCTCGGCGTGGCAGCCGTTCGCGATGGAGCTTCCACTCGCCGCACCCGCCAGGTGTGAGTTACGCTCTGTAATTCGTTTTTAAAATTTGCTTCAGTGAATCCGAATGACGCCACTGGGATTGTTTTTTTGTCTCTTGTGTCATGTAATGTATACGGGTCTCGTCCCCAGCAATTGAGTCCAAGAATTCTTCGCCATCGATTTCTTATCACTCAAGGAATTCGCGGGCTGCTTCAACCCGTTGTTGCTTGTGATCTTCGGTGAGCATTTTGGGACCCATCTTGGGCAGACTTTGTGGTCTCCCAAATTTTCTGTCAAAATCTTGTCAATAGTGATCTTAGTGACATCAGGGATCATATCACATCACATCAGGGATCGTTACCTGTCGATCTGCAATCATTGTTTTTTCAACTTTGGCATTTTTTTCGTCTGAATCCGATCGCCGTCCGGCACGCTTTTAAATTCTCTGCACCATTTGCGTACGTTTTGGCACTCATACACTGCTTTTCGTGCACTTCAAGTAGCTGAGAATGAATTTCTACGTGGTTATGTTCTTTGCACAAAAAAACTAATTATAGAGCGTAATTCACACCTGGCGGGTGCAGCGAGCGGATCTCCCCCACGAACGGCTGCCACGCCGAGACTAAGTGTCGCAGAGAGTGCACCGTGGTGGGGATTTGGCGTACGGAAACCAGCCTACACGTCAGTGTTGCCGGATCTCACATAAAATTGTTCCTTGCGACTGCAGCACCTTGGAGACCTTATCTTACGGACAGCCCTCGTATATAAAAAAAAATAATCTGATAAATGACACTAATATTTAAAGTAAATTCTAGTTCATTGAACCAGAGTTACAATACAGACAAACAGGATACCGAATGAGTTTTTTTTTAACATAATTTTTGATGATTAATAATATTATTCGAATCTTTTATTAATGTTGTGGTTTCATCTATTTAATCCCATTTGTAAAAGAAGACCGCGATCGAGAATTTAATTTCCCCTTCAATCAGCGACAGCTTGGTGGAATTGTTTGACATTTGTAGAAGTTTCCATGCCAATTTTGATATCCGGATGTGAGCACCGATTGGCAGTTTACTTGAGATGACCCGTTTCCGCAGACGGAAGCCAGCAGCTGACCTCGCTACGCCTCTTTAAAAATACCTGAAAATCACAAAAACAAAAATTATGTAAATTAAATTAGTTTTATTAAATCGTCTCTTTCTGCTTGGAGTTTCGTTTTATAAGGAGTGTCCATTTTTGGAGTCGTTTGGTACATTTTTGAACTCGCGCCAAATTAGTGCCATTAGCCTTATACGAAACGGTTAATACAGCTACCATAACATTACCTATTTGGTACATGGTACCTGAAATATTTAGTCATAAGTCTCGGAATTATTTAAATTTTATTTTGATAACGGTTACACACCAACTGGATGGTATTGAAGACATTTAACGAAATGGCTCCGAATTGATTATCGGAAATTATTTGATCGTTTATCCTTTGGGAGGCGGGTGTGGGTACCGCTGACCAGGGAAATATTTATTGGATAACCAACACCTCTGCCATAGGTCACCCCAAGAGGTTCGCCACGTTTGTTGACTTAGCAGAGGTGCCCGGGTTTATTGGGTGAGGTTTGTCCGGGTTTGTGCGGCGAATGCGTCTGTCAACCAGCTGCATGGCAGGCCGAATCGGGAGAGAGTGGTTAAGGGATACCCTTTGACTTCTCCAGCCGTACTCTCTCGGAACATCGCCTTGCACCGCAGTGGAAGGGATGGATTCAGACGTACGTCACTCCAGGATAAGACCGGACCGCATCTCGGGCGGCCAACCCAACAGAATGATGCCGTCACTCGTTCAGTCCCGAGTCTGGGTGGATGCTGCACCGGGCTGGAGGGAATCCGACGGGCGGCAGCCAAGGAGAAAGCCCATCTCCACACTTGGTCGGTAAGGTAGACACGGTGCGATCTCGATTGTGGAAATAAGGGTCACGGCCGATTTTATGTTAACAGAATACTGTTCTTGACGGCCTACGGCCATGGGATGAGCGCTGATTGCCGAAAATGGTTACGATTTAGTATCCCAGTATATTTAATCCAGCCATCACCGGAATGTGATTAGAGAAACACTCGCGGCTCAACATTTGCTTTTTGCGTAAATCGCTTTCCTTAAGGCAATACACAACCCTAATAATTTTTGTTTGCTCAAAACTCACATTTTAATAATTTCCGGCGAATTCGTAACTATAATAACTTTTTTTATTTCCATGTCGCACAAGGAATACTAGTTATTTATATTTTAGAATAATGAAAACAGTACCTTACCATTAATATATTTTACGTACAACGATTTTAAAACTTTATAACTCGTTTTTCAACTATAAAGTTAGCGGTAAGCACCAGATTTTATCTATCTAGGCGATGAATTAATAACTCCGGGAGAACAACATGGAGACACATTTTAAATATTTGTAACAAGTTCTTCAGAATTAATTAAAATTAACGCGGCAGAAAGGTCGAATCTCCAGGCCTGCTAGGGTGAATTCGACCGTACGTTCGTACAATGCGCCGTGCCGCGGCGTATATTTGTGTCCACACTTTCTTCACTTACGTCGTTAAGATTCCCACATTATTGTGTCTTCTTCTTTTCTTTTATACGGCAAATTCGACAGTAGGTCCGTCCAATAGACGGGTCGCGAGTCGCAATTTGTATACACGGCTTCTTTACTTACGTCGTTAAGATTCTGAATATATTTTAGGGTATATTGTCGTCTTAATGAGGAAATTTAAAAGAATCTGAGTTCATTAATAAGCCGGTACGGGAATTATGAATATTAAAGTAACGATCCACATTGCTCGAACTATTATTTGAGTTTTAAAACACCGTACGGTGTGACGTTCCGCCCAAGCCTCGTCCCCAACAAGCGAGGGAAGTGTCGGGTTTAAAACGGAAATCTGTCTACCTACTTTCTCGCCCGATATATGGTTGCTCAACAACTCATTGACAATATGAAATTAATATATCCACCGTACCTGTTCGAATTTGTTATAAAATATTTAATATTAATCTTAAAATATAATATTAAATATAAAAATATTAAATATAATCATGGTTGCAATCTAAAGCTGTGTATAAAAAGGCATAATTTTATTTTATTTTTTATTCCACTGATCTCAAAATTAGAATTGTATAAAGGTATATTGATATATAATAAAATTACTCATTTAACAGTGTAACTTCTGCTTGTGTAGAACTAATGCTAAGAACTTGGCAAACCTGAAAAGGCCCCATGGCTCTTTTTTATACTTATATAGCGGATATGTTCGGTATGTCATTTTGCCTGAAGATCACCGACAACTTCTAGGCAAATGTCAGACGACTACGATAATCTGAAATCGTGAGTTTATTATTGTAGAGCGGTGTTCCCCAACGCATCACACGAACAAACTTTCTGATTTTATTTCTCTGCGGTTTTCACGAGTTGTTTTTGCATTTTGTTAACTTTTTAAATATAATTTAAACATATTTTCCATCAAAACTATTAATTTTATAGGAAACGTGAAAATCCATTATATAATGGTAAACTTTTGAACATAATACTGAAGTTGTATATTATTTTGGGTAAATATGCTTTTAGTCCACCTCACGGATAATACGGAACGTTCGTGTTGTCGAAGTTTGATGCACGGATAATACGGAATGTTCCTTTTTTAACTAATAGACAATCAAATATGACATTTGTCGGAAGTACCAATCTTATAAAATAAATTCTCTAAAATAAACTCGCATTTCATCATACTTTTAAAAAACATCCCAGGTTTTGAATGGTTTGTTGGCAAAGCAGGGTTTGCCTAGCGGGTTTGTGTAATTATTTTAATGCATTTCTTTCCATGTTCTACCGTTATAAAATACAGGTACAAACTTGTCAATGATGCATTCACTTTGTTTTACGCAAAAATATTTTTTCTATGATTGGCAGCATTGATGAAATGTTAAAATAAAAACGATGAATAAACATGGCGTTACCGCGCGAGTGAATTAATTTTAACAAAATAAAAATGTTGAATGCATATTTTTTGCATGTTTTTTGGTCTCCCCCGACATAAATACTCACTTTTCGTAATATTATAGCTAAATCTAACTGTTTGGATAAAAATTATTCCGTATTAACGAGTAAGCGGTTTAATTCATAAAGAATTTATTTTGTTTTGAATACTTGAAAGAAAATTTTTTAAAAGCTGTAAAAAAATACAAACGTTAAACGCAAGGTGTTTGATTTATGTAGTTAACCTAGCCTTATAATAATATGTATAACTTTTAATTTTTAATTTAATAATTTAACTTCCCTTTTATCTAGTTGTCGTGCTAGCCTGGAAAAACACTTGTTTATTTATTATGTTAAAAGGTTTTTATTACAACCATTAATTAATGAAATTAGTGGCGTATTTTACAACAAAACAAGTTAAGTTCAATTGGATGTATTGTTATTCGTTGAAAAAAAAAAGAATCACAATAATATCCACTTTCTTTACGATAGCTGTAATTCCATTTTTGTCAACAAACCTTTCATGTACAACAATCCACCAACTGCACATCACAAACCAAAGGTTTCATGTAAATAGAGAATATACAATATGTCACAAAGATTTCAAATAAATAAAGGTCCTTCACTCCCTTGGAACTGTATAATATGTCACAAAGGTTTCAAATATATAAAGATCATTCAGTTCCTGGAAATGAACAATATGTCGCAAAGGTTTCAAATTCATAAAGAACATTCATTCCCTGAAACTGTACAATATGTGACAAATGTTTCCAATAAATAAAGATCATTCGGTCCCTTGAAACTCTACAATGTCACAAAGGTTTCCAATAAATAAAGATCATTCAGTCCCTGGAACTGTACAATATGTCACACAGGTTTCAAATAAATGAAGATCATTCAATCCCCGGAACTGTACAATATTTCACAAAGATTTCAAATAAATATAGCTCATTCAGTCCCCTGGAACTGTAGAATATGTCATAACTGTAGAATATTTCAAATAAAAAATGATAATTCAGACCCTTGGAACCACAACGTACACAAGCCTTCTTTCATACCATTCCTGTCCTGTCAGTGTTATGCAATCGCGACTAACTAGTTTTCCCGGGGGTTAAGACCAGCCCCCAGAGTGCCTCTGCAATGCCAGTGCCAGTGGCGCGACTCGAGATGTTGTTACCGGGTTTCTCAGTATTCCCGTCTGCTGGCAGCTTTTGTTGATCGCAGTCAGAGCTAAAGAGGAATTTTAAGACGTCAAAAGAAATATTGTGGAATTTTCATGCAGGGAAAATCCCTCTATTTCAAACTATTATTTCGAGATAAGCATACTTGAATGGACGTAGAGACAGGATACGGATTACAACTTCCGAGAAACATTTATTATTTAGTTCTTTGTTTCCATTTCTGTTATGATTACGTATTTCCTAGAATTTTCCAAGCTTCCGGTGAATCTACCAAGGACTGATATGACATAAGATTGTCACGGACAATAAAGATCGTCCTTCTCGAGTCAAACGTTCGGACAGGTTTACAGTTTCCAACATTATTACAGATGTGTAGATTGTATAAAGTAGTATTAACTCAATTTGGGAGACAGGTATGGGTACCGCCGCCCCGGGAACCATTTATTGGATAACCAACACCTCTGCATAGGTCACCCCAAGTGGTTCGTTGCGTTTGTTGACTTAGCAGGGGTGCTTGGGTTCATGGGGTAAATTTTGTCGGGGCTTGGCGGCGGATGCGTTTGCCCACCAGCTGCACGGCAGGCCGGATCAAGAGAGAATGGTTGAGGGAGTTCCTTTGACTTCTCAAGCGGTACTCTCTCGGAATATCGCCTTGTACCGCAGTGGGAGGGATAGATTAAGACGTCCGTCACTCGTGGACACACTGACCCCCAGATTCTATACCCACCCCTCATACCCTTCTCCTTCCCAGAACTTCCTCCCCTCCCTTTCCTAAAAAGACCCTCCACACAGCATCCCCAAAGATGACATAGACCCTGAGGGGAATTATTTTCCTCAGAGCCTCCTTTGTGGAGCTAATGTAAAAAAGTATAGGTCAATCGTTTCAAAGATACCTTAGCTTGTTTAGTAGTAGTATACTAAACAATATATCAAGATACAACTTTATTTAATAATATTTTTGTTTATGTTAGGAAGCTAAAAAATGAAGCAAAAAAAGCATTGTCGAATTGCATCGCGAAACTAAATTTAATTGAAAATCGTGTCTTTGCATTTGCGGGGTAAGTGGAAACTGCGGGCGGGTGTTTCAATCTAGTTCGAAAAACTTTCTTGAAACTTTCGATACTATCGGTGTGCAAATAATACATTCAAACGGGTCATCTTCAAAGTGACTTGCATATTCCTACAATACCAACATATTATGTTTGATTGTCTGTTAATGATATGGCGCCGCATTCAATATGCCAGTCAGTTCTTGGAACTTGGAGGGAGTTTTTCAAAACCACCCTCCGCGTTCCAAGAACTGATGAGTTGGCCTTCGACCCTATTAATGTTAAATAAGTTCACAGCTAATGAAAAGATGTTTTCGCTTCATGACAAGACGACTCATATTTAAAAATGAAACGTGATTTATCGACTAGGAATCTGCCTTGAATCAGTCCGCCAACCCCCGCGCCCTGCGCCCCGCGCCCTGTGTCTTGAGTGACGTTTGCTTTACTTGTTTCGGCGACCTTAATTTGTGGAGCCCACAGCCCACCCCTTAATGGGTCTGTTATTCAATCTGTCAGGCGGGGAAGGTGCGGCCGCGGATTGCGTGCGCCTTTTTATGATTAAAAATTAACAGAGCGGTCGCGTGACTTCAGAGGCTTTAGCTCGCCACACTCCCTCTGTCCTCTGGACCCTGGACTACACTCCTGGATGCAGGGCCGTGCCAAACCTGATAAGAGAAAATTTAACTCATGAGAGTTAAGTCTTCTATACGAGGTCAGGAGGAGCTGGAGAGTCTCGGGCCAGGTCGTATTTTAGAATTAGCAAACTTTAAATAAATATAACCCACCGAAGTTTATAAAGATTCTCGTGATGTTTGTGTTATTTACAATCGAACACTATTTGTTCTGGGGAACTTCTTAATAATAATAGGTCCTAGATACAAACTGGTTTATTATGAGTTTACCTATTTACAATAATTATTCTATTGGTTACACGACCTGTCTATCTGGCTGCTAATTGAATCTGCTGGGTAGCTTGTGATTAAACGCTCTCTATATCCCCCGCTACCTGGATACCCCTAATGGCATCTGTCGGCAATCGGTAGAAGCTCTTTCCCTGCTGGCATCTGTCGGCATCTGAAAGAAGCTCTTTCAACACACTACAATTCTCAAACCCAGAATTGTTGGATAAAGGAAAGAAGTCGCCACCCGGTCAATAAATCCACCTTTACACCATTCCTTCAAATTATTCAATTAGTTACCCCTTGGTATAAAAACCGAAAAAAAACTACAGAAAAAAAGTTTTAGTAGGTACCAGCAAAGTACGACCATCGACGCTGGAAAGGAAAAATGGCTAAAGCGCCATATACGCCTTTAGAACGGTGACAGAACAACTCAGAATCATGCAACTTCAACACCTCCATTGAAAAGTCATTAAAAAAATAATTGGTTAAATAGGTATGACCGGTCAGTGGTTGACCGGTCAGTGGGACGGGTGGGACCCAAACGTCCCACCCGTCTGGGTGGGACGTTTGGGTCCCACCCAGACGTTCCGTATTCGATTCCTCGGCTGGCTAAGTCCTCCATCACGACTGAAGCAAAATTTTTGGCTTACTGTGGTGGTAGTAGGAGATTTTCAAATATTGTCGGGTTATTCGTAACCCGGGAATGTTTGTCTTTATTTTAATTTTTTTTTAAAAAAAGGTTACCTTAGGTGGGCTATTTTTCAATTGACGTCGTGTGTGACCCTACCTGGAGGTTGAAATCGCCATGCAACTAATGAAATTGACAGAAGACCACAAAAGACAATGGCAAATTCGCTCAACAGAATGGCTAATCCAGCGATTAGTCGCTCTATAAGTAGATGACGTGGGGCGTAGTGAAATGATTAATGGAAAATGGAAATGACTAATTTTCTAAAAAAACGCTATGGCCTATTCACTAAAGCTGGCAGTGATGTATAAGGATGGACTGTTTTACAGAAATTCAAATGTAACACTGTCATCAAACAGCTATTCACAGTTGAAAAATCCCCGTTAAATGCCGATTCTAAGGACGGATTGTTTAAAAAAATTTGAACAATTCATCAAATATTTGATATCAATTTTCACGTTCTGTGAACGTTCAAGTTTTGTGATTATTTTTGTTTTATGAAGCAACTGGCCTATACTGATATAATAACGGAACTTGAATGGAACTTACACAGAACGTGGAAATTGATCTCAAATATTTGAAGAATTGTTAAATTTTTTTGACGGAACCCGTCCTAAGTTAGTTTCAACTTTTGATCAGCAGAAGAAAACAACGATCATATTCTTAAGCTTGTCAGCTTTTTACAATCTGATTGAAAGTTGATACAATCGGCGTTTAACTGTAACTTTTTAAATGTAAAAAAACGAAATGACGCTGAATGGCCGTTTGATGACAATGTTACAATTGAATTTCTCTGAAACAACTGGCCCTAAGTATATAAGTTAATGTCATTGGCCGTTGGTATTTGCTTGCTAGATGGGATTGGTTTTCTGAATTTACGAGCTCAAATTGAAAAGTGTAGTTTGTTAGTGTAGCCACTGTTGGAATTATTCTATTGTTGGATGTGCTGCTGTGGGCAGGGCATGTAATTGAATTGGGTACTAAATTATTTCACCCCACCTCTAATATTGTCACTTTCTTTTTATTTGGCTTTTCCAAGATATAACTGACAAAAGATGAAGGGTTATTATTTTTGTAAGTCAAAAGCAACAGTTTTGTACAGAAGTTGTTTTTATTTTAAAAAGCAATATAATATTTTGTTTTTGACTATCTTTGACCCATTATCTCTATCGTAGTCATGATGAATATTCATTCACGCTGGAAAAAATAAGGAATTTTCATATAAAATATATTTTCCGTACCTACGTAACATAACAGGCCAAAATCAAACGTCAAACAGCTTTTGCTGGAACTCCGCCAAGTGTTTAAAAATAATATTTATAAATTTAAGATAAAGGGGATAATAACCACCTACCTGCATTGTATTTCATTCTACTCTTAGCTTTACAAAAACATAAATAAAAAATCACGCTTTAAAAAATATCAATTTATTTGTAAAATTCTTTGGATTTTTTCAAAAACTTTTCCTGATTTTAATACAGATCGGCACGCTTACCTTTGCAGTCACACTTAATTTTGCGGGGTTTCAATATATCACCACTGTACATTTTTTTTAAGGCGCCGCTACCCGAATTTCTACCGGTTTCTTACATATCTCATTCAACACGTTTGTTTAAAGTTATTTTACAAGTTATCATCATCACCATAACTATTGGCTCTACAACCCCTGGTGGGTCTTGGCCTCCTCAAGAATATTCCTCCACTCATCTCGGTTTTGTGCCAGCTCTCTCCAGTTTAGAAGCTCCAAGATAGGTATGTCTTTGAGGACGTTGTACAAGTTATACATAGTTGTGAAAAAATTCACAATGTTTCTTTAAATAATTTTTAAGATACCTTCCACGAGATTTTTGCTCTATTTTAAACGAGTCGTATTTTATTAAACATTTTCGCACAGATTTGATCACTTTAAATATTAGCGCGCTCCTCTATCATTCGTAATTACATATCTCTCCCTCTTCTTCTTTTTGAGTGCGGATGCGGCGCCTTAAATACTAAAAAAATATAGATCGACCCTTTGAAATAACAAGGCTTCATCTGTCACGGTAACGTCGTGCCATAATGATCTCCAAAGTTGCTTACTATAGATCCAATTATCGTATTTCTTTCCCGAGGCAGATGGAACCTTGTTATTCCAAAGGATCGAAATTTAAAAAAAAGTATCAGATTAGTAAAAATGTATTGATGTCTTTAGTTCATCTTTCGGTCGCCTGTAAAGTTAACTGCGTCAAGCTGTAGCCAGATGGAAAAACTTTTATACGGATATTCTCAGGTTCGATCGTCGACGAAAAAAATCGCAGGCGTCTGTTATGTATGAATTTTATGATTTTTTTAGGATTAGATCCGCGAGATATACGTCTAAGTCCACCAGTTCAAGGTAAACGGATACATCCTGGGGAAGCCTTTATAATCAATACAATAAATTAATGTCTTATAAATTACAAGCAATAATGTATTTATATTTCTTGTACTGTCGCGTATGGTACTTTGTGTACGGAAAAGGCAGGTTGTTTGCTGATATTTGCAAACATTGTGTTTTCCATTGTTTGGTTGCGCCGAGCGCCATTATCGATTAATTAAAATATAAAAGTTGCTTCCGTTGTAAAAATGACTATTATTTTATGTAAGTATGCTAATATTTGTCAACCGGTGAACATCGAGAACCCATTAATGTTGTTTTTTCGTTAAGTGTATTGATTTTATGCATACCTTTTCAGGAACACTTTGATACTTTGTTAATTTTTATAGCACCATTTTCAAGGGTGTTTTACTTTACTGCCATTTACTTATATGGCTCAGGAGGTACAGACGAAGAAATAGGGTTGTTAAATGTTTCGTTAAAACAAACTTAAAATGCAATGTTGTTCAGATTCTTATGATTTTCAAATAATTTTATCACAGAAGTGACTAAAAAAGGGAATTGAAGTTTATACCTCCTGGCTAAAAGCAGGTGGATTGACTACGCACTAGGTACTAGAAATTAGGAGAATAATATCTGTATAATTGTATAGGCGGGAGATTAATTATGTTTAATTATATGAAGACAATATAAGCGAAACTCAAATCGAAAATCTGGGGACATAAAAATCAGAAAAAAGATATTGGCACCTCTGGGACTCGAACCCAGGACCTCTCGCTTTCCAGGCAAAAAAATACACCGAGTCACACATCTATCGCACATTCTATTGTAGTTATTATACTTTGTTTTTCTATATATAAAGCTGTTTTTATAAGAAAACTAGCTGGTTCCGGCATGCGTTGCTATGCCATTTAATAAAGAAATTGTTTCTCCCTGAGTGTCCTTTCCCATTCGTCCCGTTCCCCTTCCGCCTCCCCTTCTTCTCCTGCGTCCTCTTCCCCTCTCGCGTTCCCACTCCGTCACCTCCACCTTCCCTCTCCCCACTCCACCCCCCCCCCCTTCCCCCGACCCGCAAACCTTTCTCCCGAGTTCTCCTCACCCCTCCCAGGTTCCCCTCCCCCCTCTCGCCTTCACCTTCCACCTTCCCCGCCTTCCCTCTTCCCTTTACCGCTCCCTCGTCCCGACAACCCTCCTCCCGCGTTCCATATATTCAATCCCAGTATATTCAGTTTTTAAACAGCCCGCGTGTCACCTTTTACAATTTTTATTCAAATTTCCATTTTTCATGTATATTAAATTTGGTACCTAACATAGGTACCTATTTAAAATATCTAAAATTCTTGATTCGATTCAAACTATTAAGAGAGTACCTACTTTAAATAAATTTATCAACTTAAAGATTATCAAAAATAGAATTTTATCTAACAATCATTGTTTTGCAAAATGTCATTCTCAAACACGTGTACTGTCAAACGTGCGATAATCGTTCAGGTTAGTAATAGGTTTTCTGAAATTATCTAATTTACTGCGCAATTTTCTTAATTTTCCCTCCGTAAGAACCATCCTCGTACTTCAAGGAATATTCTAAAAAAAGAATTAGCGAAATCGGTTCAGCTGATCTCGAGATTTGCGCTTAGCAACACATTTAGCGATTCATTTTTATATATAAGATAATTAAAAGGTTTCTCGCAATTCTTCTTCTTATGTCAGTTCCTCATTTCTGATGACCGTGACTCCTAATCCAATTTCCATGATGAACAAGACTCCTTTGATCTTCGCGGTTCTGCGCTGCGTGGAGAGCCAAGAACACCGACGTCCCGGTTGCCAGGGACTTCGTCACTCCAGTCCATTGGTGACCCTTCCTCTGCTTCTTCTGCCTTTGAGTTTCTCCAAGTTGGTGTCTCCAGTTTAGAGCAACTTGTTCAAAGTATCTTAAATTGCGTTGCAGGCTGACCGTTGAAAGGCCGGTGTGGATGCCTAGCTCTTCCAGAATGAACACATTTGTGCGTCTGGCTGTCCACGGAATCCTAACCATTTTTCTCCAACACTACGTTTAGAGGGCGTCTATCCGCTTCCTTTCGCTGGCTCGGATGAGTTGTCCAAAAAATTGGAATATTAAGACAATTATCATCAAATATTAAGATAATTATCTCGTTGTGTGTAAGTTTTATTCAAGTTCTGTTATTATATTATTATAGGCCAGTTGCTTCATTAAACTTAAATAATCACAGAACTTGAATAGAACTTTCACAGAACATGAAAAATAACTTCAAATATTTGATGAATTCATCATTTTTTTTAAACAACCCATCCCAAGTGTCCTTGAAATGAATTAAATATATTTCTATTATTTAGGCGGAATGTTTTCAGGGCCTAACAAAATTATAATTGATTTTGAAAATAGAAAAAACTCTATATTTTTATGTTTATTTTTCATATTTAAAGTTCCTAAAAAGCCTCAAATATGAGCTTTATATTGACAGTATTCAATGTTGACTTGAAAACGAACTACACGCTATTGTATCTTATATCTTAATATAAAAATTGGTTGCATTTGCATTTTATTGTATTTTATATCTTAATATAAAAATCTCGTGCCACGGTGTTTGTGGTCGCACTCCTTCGAAACGGCTTGACCGATTTTTATGAATTTTTTATGTATATTTGGTAGGTATGAGAATAGGTTTTAAAGTATATTTCATACCGCTAGGTGAATAGGGTGTCCCTATCCTTTTTTTTTAATTTTTTTTTTTGTCAATTTATTTTTTTGTATTTTATTTTTATTTGGCATTAAAAATACCTACAACCCCAATTTTTAACCCTCCTACTATCACCCTCCCTTTTATTAATCGCGATTTTAGTATTTTTGTATGCACAAATTTAACCGTCTTTCGAATTTTAAACAGAACGAAATTATTTATGTTGTTGAAAGACAGATGGCGCTACGTCCGCCTCATCGAACTTTCATCCAAACACGTGCAAGACATTCACGAGAAGCGTCGCGTCATTTTGATATTTCATTCGGCATCATATTTTGGCGTGGCCAAACTGACAAAATATATAGTACCTTCACTCAATTACTCTTCGAAATTAATGTCGATTTTCTTTATTTCATTTTCCTACTTTAATTGGTGTTTTTTTTATTATTTTTTTTTATTTATTTATTTTTTTTATTATTTTTTTTTTATCGGCGGTCATCATCTACAGCTCTCCATTCCTCTTTCTGCCATAGATTCCATCCCCACACACATACAATACACAACCATTTAACATTGGAGGACCCACCACTTACCCGCCCTTGTATAGGTAACAGATGGTTACCCCTTCAAGGCTCTTGCAAGGAATCTAATTTTTTTGGTAAAAACGACTCTACATTTGAAAACGAAACTAAACCTCCAATGTCCCTGCATACGTTGTTAGTAAGCACCATGCAAGTGCTTGGCGGGAAATACAGATACAATATGTGTTAGTATGACAAAATATAGACAAGACAGTGGGAGAGGTTGGTGAAAGTCCACGAGGTGGCAAGCGCTGGGTGATTGTATCCAGCGTATCCTACGAGCACCTGTTTGGGAGGAAGACACAGTACATAAGTAATAAGGGCATGGCAAACGGTTGGGAGTCCTCTCCAATCGATTGGCAGTCCCAGCAAGAATGCGAATGACGTTCGGTCTAGTCGTGAACCACACTCAGCTTCCGCGCCCCTTAGCCGGTTCCTCGGTGATGCCTCAAAGAAAAGTAAATGGGAGATTGGGGGGAAAACAACCATTTAACAACCAAAATATTCACTAGAAATAATTTATATGGCAGAACAACGTTTGTCCGGTCAGCTAGTTTTGTATACAATATCGGTTTGAATAGCCATGAAATAATCCGAGATTTTAGTACAAATATACCACACATTCACATCATTACGTTGTTTGGTTTTTGACAGCTATTTCCCCCGGGGCGATTTACATATCGCGCGGTGACCTTACCCCTTATAACACGCGTGTTATTGCTGCCCTAATTAAGTATAGGCACAACATAAATACCTATTAGCGAAGGTTGAAATTTAAAAAATACCTCTTTTGGTTATGTGCGCTGCTTTATTGAGAGAAAATTTTATATTACTTGAATTTTTGAAGTTTTATACTGCTACACATATTTAAAGACTATTTTGTATATCTAGAAGATATTAACGTGTAAAAGTCTAAGGTTTTTTTCAGTTGGTATTATGTCAGTTAGGGCGGGGCGAGGGGTTGATTGGTTACTCGGCTGAGTGACCAGTGATGACACGTGGAGGATTATTTTTGTTGTTTGATTTTTTAGAATTTTTTTCGAAAAAACTACGTCCCTTAACATCCTGTATGTTAACGATTTAAAGTGTTAGACCAAGATATTTATACAAATATTGCGCGTTTAAAAAATATCTCTTTTGATTAATTATGTTATTTCGTAACCAATTAATACATTTATTGAGGAAAAACATTGAACCGAACTTATTGAAAAGTATCGGAAAGAGATTTAAGTGTGATATTTAGTTTAAAAGTTATGCTGACTCTTTATTTATAGCTCATTCACGTGAGATAATTTTTTTACCATTTTCACATTTTCCGAACATTTTTGTATGTAACCTACCTGTACGAAGAAGCTAACTTAAAAAAATATCTCTTTCTTTTCGTCTATTTAACCTTTTTTGTTGTTCTGAAATATGAGTAAAAGGCCCATCACGCCGTTCTATACAGACACTTAAAATTGTGACCCAGTTTAATATCACCGGTTCTGTTTGCCAACCAACCCATAAATGAGACCACAGTCGGCGGATTATCTTGGATTTTTCCATATATTATATTGACTTTCCGTCAATCACCATTCACGGTGTTCTGTGGCTGTGTCAACTCAAGTGATTGCTACATTCCTTATTCACAGAAAACATCATTAACCTGTTGAAATAAAATATTATTAAATTAAATATAAATTAATATTATTCCAAACATCGCCATAATATTTTCATTATTTTTGGAATGTGGAATGGGACATTTTTGTAATAATTTATGTAATTTTCGCTGAATATATTATTTAAAAATATGTATTTACTACTAATTGGGTGAAGTGATGTATTTTGACAGTTTTAAAGTGCAATTATTTAAGTACATTGCTATAAAATCTGTAAATAAATAGGAGTTGCGAACGAATTAATTGTCAAAATTTTGTATTTTTCAACCAAAGCGAGGAGATATTATAGGCACTCTAACCCCTCAGGTTTCGGACCAAAATATTTTCGATTTTTCAATAAAATAAAAATAAATGGAATACTTCTGAACGCATCTGAAAACTAAAAACTATTTTTGAAAGGTGATGAAATACGCTTTCAAAATTTATAATTCCAAATAAACTTATCATTTTTTTAAAATATTAATATTTTGAATGCAAACTTAAAAAGTTTTTTAAAAATGGCTCGATTTGTTTTTTTTTCTAACTAAAATTCCTGATAATAACTAAAAAAAACAACAACTTATTTTATTAGGCAAATGTATTATAAATGCTTTCGTAAACTTTTTTGTCGTTTTATCTAAAAAATAATTAATAGAAAATGCCCAAAGTTTCACAATTTTTTTCCAAATTGCGATCAGTAACTTAGGTTTCATAAATGCGTACATTTTAAGTATTTTGTGGTTAACTTTCAGATTTGAATAGAAAGCGTGGTGTTTTCTCTTTCTAACACCGTTTAGATCATATTTCTAAGCATGATAGCAAGGGAGACACAATGATTTCTATGAGCCCTATATGAGTTGTTCCGAAAAGCGAACAAATTATCCCGTGTTTTTAAACTTTTAATTCTTTTATTTTTTTAAACATTCGATGATTTCTCGTAAAATTGAGGGCATAAACTGTCCGCCTCTATATAAAGTTTAGACTTAGTCTATGGAAACCACTATGATGACTGAAATCTGAATAGTTAGACATTCATGACCTTTTCACATGAGCCTCAATTCTTTGTTATGCGGATGACAGTACAGTCCATGATAGCTTTTTGTTTGACAAGCCCCCAAAGGGCTCACAAATTCCAACGGTTAAGAGGGCTTTGAAGCAAAGAATGGACGGATACCTGGAGAGTGTTTTCTCTTGGGGTAAAAATAATCTCGTTGAATTTAATGTTTCAAAGACCCAATCATGCCTGATTACGTCTAAAAGGGATAGAAGTGAAAATCAAGTCTCCTTCAAAGGTAGCAATCTTCTGAACAGGCCCTCCATTGATGCTTGGTGTAACTCTAAGTGACCAGCTCAGATGAGGGTTCCATCGAAGCCAGAGTAAAGTTAACCTCTCAAAAACTGGGCATACTGTACAGGGCCCGCAGATACCTTAATAGAACACAACTGCTAACCTGTACAAATCACAAGTGCACCCCACGGTTGAATTTGGCAGCCACCTCTGGTCTGGAGCTCCAACATACCTGAAAAAACTCTGTACAGAAACGGGCGGTCCGTTTGATAGATTCTCCTAATTTAACAAACGGATTGCAATCTTTAGAGCACAGGCGTCGTTTGGTAATGCTATCCTTGTTCTAACAGTACTTCAATGGAAGATGCTCCGAGGAACTAGCGTCATTGATCCCGTCGGCACCCGTGCATGATTGGGAATCACGTCAAACGCGTGCCCAATATATAATATGTACACGGTTGGCATTTGTCACATGAGAACTGGTTGCTTCTTCGACTCGTTCTTGGTGTTCAACAGCTCGGCATTTGTGTTTCCTCCTTCCTACAATGTGGGTCTCTTCAAGACCAATGTTCGTTCCTTCCTCTCCTCAAAAAGATCCTCCTTACAGCATCTCAGATGACATAGGTCCTGAGGGAAATTATTTTCCTCAGAGCCTCCCGTGTGGAGTTTATGTAAAAAAAAAATCTAACGTTATTTTAGTCAACGGTGGAGTTTGTTTTTCAAGGTCAAAGTATTTTATTACACCCATTGGCTCAATAAATACCGCACCGCCTGGTAACACGTTAAGCAAATGTATTCAAAATAAAATTGAGCAAATGTATTCAATATGATATTATCGGCGATAAAAATCATCTAAAATACCTTTGAAGGCAACTATTACTGTCGTTTTATACAATAATAATAAATTGATAATTATCTGTACAGCGCCATTTTTGTACAAAATCACCTCACCTCACCTCTGGGACCCCGATGTGACCGAATCTTTTTCTGATTTTTCGATTTTCGATTGAGTTTCGCTAATATTGTCTTCATTAATTAAAAACGAAAGTAATCATTTATGCTGCCTAAATAATAATGTTACAAGTTAAAACTACTTATTTATTAGAATGTTTGCAGAATAAAACTTTCCTAAATGTTATTTTTATGGATGTAAGTATTCATTATTCCAAGACTAAACAGAACAATGTCAAAACAGAACACTTTAAAAAAGTGTTCTGTTTTGTCATAAAATGATGGAAAAAACTAATGTAACCTAACGTATAACTTAGCTTTTTTCATTAATTAATTTTGTATCACTTTTAAAAAGCGTTCTATTTGAATCAAAGTAAACAAAATATTTGAATCTTGCAAATCCTCTGCGGAAATTCCCGGTTTTTATACATTCACAAAAAGTGCTTGAAGCGAATTGAAAATAAATATCATAGAAGAATACGATAATACTAATAAATCTGATCGAAACATAAAACAGAACATCGCACGGAAAAATAAAAAGGCAGCATTGATGGGAATAACCTTCAAAACTTATTTCAATAAAAATTTTAAATAAATAAATAATATTTTTTTTTCGCTTAAGAGCGTTTAACCAGCCAGCGGCCGAAAATCCACATTAACAATGAGAAAGATTAATTACTCTCCGTACCAGCTTTTTAAAATTATAACTCAATATCGATTTTATTTCATTCCAAATTTGCTTTAATTTATACCTACATCCAAAAATGCTGAAAGGCGTGATGATAAAACTATTAAAATAATGTACTTATTGTAATTATTTTTTTGATTATAAGTATTAATCATTTTTCAATAATGTCTTAGTTAAATAAGAATGTTAAAAAAAGCTGAAATATATTATAGTTTGTAAGTGCTCAAATAAATACACAAACGGACCAATTTTCGTCGAGAAACACATGTACGTATGTATTTTTTAATGATTTTATTTAAACTAAAATTAAAATTCTAAAACACGCGATACCCAGATAATGTATTGATTTATTTTAATGCATGGTTACATTATTTGAAATGGGTGTGGGGTGTGGTGTAATACAAAATCTTTTTTGTAAATTTAACAAATCTGCCAACGACCTATGGCATAACCTTATTATGCTAAAAATAAACATTTTTCTCAAAATTTAAAACATGCGAATGCTAGACAAAAGAACAATCTTTAAATTCATTTATAATTTTTTGTGGAAAAGAGTCAATACGTCTAAAATCTGATTTATAAATGACATATTTCTGGTTTTCTCTGGTAATAGGTACCCTCTTAAGACGAAAAGAATAATGACGTGTAATTTATGTTGATATTTAGGATTACAGGTATATTCTTTGTATATTCAAATTGTTCCAACAATTTTTCGTTACATCTACAGATTTCCGAAAAATTCCAGAGCGGGTTTTGCAAGTCTTTCTAAAACCGTGCAGTGCCGTTTTTACTGGGCCACCACGTATCCGCGAAAACTTATTTTCCGAATTTCCCGAATCTGCAATCCGCCGTGTGGAGGGGGGAGGGAGGGATAGGTCGGCTGCAGGTGGGGTCTCCCCGCGCCCCGCGCCCCGCGCCCCCCGCCTTCCCCGCCCCTACCACCGCCCGCCGGCCCGCGGCAGTACGGAGCCGTCCGTCCTCAACGCATCAGCTCGCCTCAGCCGCCAGCGCCCAAAGCCCTCAGCCGCCGGCCCCTTTCCCGCTTCTTTTCTCGCCAAACAATAACCGAACAGTCACTTTTCCCGCGCGCGCCAAACCAAACGTCAAACTTTCACGCGGACTATCATCAAAGTGGCTGCTCATTTTATACCTATTGTGGCTCCTTTTTTGCATTCCTCCGGCAGTGTTTTGCAGGTGTTACTTTAATAAAAGCTGTAATATACATAAAGCTTATTAAAGAAATTCAGTGAAATTTAAAGTGTTGCATATATTATTATTAATAATAGATACATATTGTTGAAAAGTTTTGACAGTTAGTGTCAGTTAAAAAATAGCAAATTATTTTGCTATTACAAAGATGTGACTAATAGTGTCATAGTTATTAGGTTATTAGCATAAATAATATTAAATATTATTTTTATAACAAACAACTATGTATAATAGTGAGTTCAGAGGGTTTCATTTTAGTTGATCAACTCGATACTTGAAAGTGTGAACCTTCTTTCAACAAAGTTGAACAAATTTTTTCAAACAATTTTTGTCGTTCAATAAAAGTTGATCAATTAGAATGAAAAGTCTGAAAACGCTGTCGGCCATACTGATTGATTGATACATCAGGTTATGGCTGTTTAGAGCGCTATAAAATACAATTTAAAATATGTACATCTGTCATGCAGCGTATAAAACAATACAAAGAGTGCAAGTTGAAAACTAATTACTTTCAACTTTTGGACATTATGTTTTGCTTTTTAACAGTTCAAATTTGATTAAATTGTGAATAATCACTGAAAATTATATGTTTTGTAGGAGTTTTGAAAAAATATTTGCCTCAGCATCATTGCCTATCAAACAAAACATCAGAAATTTAAAATTTGAATGAACATCTTTAGCAAACTTTAAAAATCATTATTCAGATTTAGAACTATCAAAAATGTAAAACGAAAGAAATACGCGTTTGAAATATAGAATTATTAATATTATTCATTATTGAAATAAAATAATTTTGGTACCTACTTTATCGCGCTTCTAAAATAACTTAATACTTTTATTTTGAACATTTAAGAACTCGTTGAATTCAAATAATTTATCGCATTACTCAGGAATATTTCACATAACACATGCACGCGACGACAATCGAGGTTAGTTTATTTGTGATAGATGTCATATATTTAAAGATTTACCATATAAATAGAATAGGTCTATATTTGTTTATTTGCACTATTTTTATACCAAGCACGATTGATGTACCTATTATAGCAAACACGACATAGTAGTTTGTTAAAATAAAACTTTCTAACAGTACCCAAAATATCTTTTTTTGCCTTAAGGGTAAACCTAAAATAATTCACAATCTGCTTGTTCATAGATGGCGGTTATTGAATTATTTTATGAAAAACATTTTTTGCAAGTTATGCTGTGAAATATTAAGATGAATTATTTATTTTAGCCCGTAAATACACTATATAAACATGAATAAAAACAGGAAAATACGGTATTGGATTGAATTACCGGTACAATATTGTATTTGTATGCCTTTCTTGGATGAATTGATTTTGTATACTTTTATTCATATTTATATTGCATATGTACGAGCTTAAACAAATTTATGTTAGCATAGCTTGGTAAAAGTGTTTTTCCAAAAAATAATTAAGTTAGCGCTATCTTTGAAAGAGCAGATTACGAATTCTTTTAAGTTTACCCTTAATATAACAAGCACTGCTTTGTTCTCATATTACCCAATTTTCACTGTGATATAAAATACATTGCAGCACATTTTTGCAATTGTTTATGTTTAGTTTTCCGCACATATTCCATATTTAATACAACAGCCCTAGGATATTCAGCAATGAACGTGGGACGATATAATCATCTGGCCGAGCGTAAAAAGATATGACTAATGGGACGAATGCTAGAGGAATAAATATACTTTATTTTAAGATTTTATAAATTCATTTGTTGATCAGAGAACAGTTTTCCTGATTTATTTTGTGTTTCCCACGCGACCCGCTGATGCAGAATGTAGTCTTCATGGTCAGATGTCTGTGTTAACAAAGTCTGTTAGTTTTGCTGTAAGCTCTGCTGTTAGCAGAATATAAATATCTTTATTATTTACACTTGAGTGGAGTGAGTCAAGTCCTTGTGTGAGTCATATAAAAGTGCCAAACTATTAAATAATTCCTCTGAATCCGTATCGCAGAGGATGCACGGATTTAGTTTAGAAAAAACTGTTTCTAATATTAATTTGAAGCATTTGTAATAAAATATTAAGTCTAGTTAAATGAAGACAATATTAGCGAAACTAAATAAAAAATCTGGAGACAGAAAAAGATATTGGCACCTCTTGGACTCGAACCCAGGACCTACGGCTTTCCGGGCCACAGCTCTAACCATTTTTAACTGTATCATACTTCGACCAAGAAGTTTTGCTGAACTAAATGCTATTTAAGTAGTGTCTAGATAAATTTGTATCAATTTTATTTTTAATATGCGATATCTATTGACTTTTCCGAAGGTCCGGGGTTCGTGTCGCAGAGGTGCCAAAATCATTTACTGGTTTTTCTGTCTCCAGATTGTCGATTGACTTTCGCGAATGTTGTCATCATTTAATTAAATATTACAATTTATGGTTTTTCTCATAAAGTTAAGTTTAGCTTTATGTAAATATGTGGCAAAGATAAATTCATTTCACGCTGAAAGCTGTTTAGCTTTAAAATTTAAAATTAACTAATTATTTTTACGATGAAGTAGAGTTCTACAATTTTATTATTTATTCGCGCAATGATACAGGGAAAACCATCTTCAAATTGATAAATCCAAATAGGTAGATGACGATATTTATGTTACTCTTTGTGGTTTGAAAAATAAAAAAGTTTTTGTTAAAACATTGAACGACTATCTAAAACAGTGTGTTAGTTTTTACTCATAAGTTTTCATTCTATGTTCTGAGGTAAATATTTTTCCTCGAGCCTATGTCATCTTTGGGGATGCTGTAGGAAGGGTTTTTTAAGAAAAAAAAGAGTGGTATATGAGGGAAGAAAAAAGGTATGAAGGGTGGGTGGGAATCTGGGGGTCAATGTATCCAGGAGTGACGGACGTATGAATCCACTCCTCCCACCGCGGTGCAAGGCTATTGGTCGAGAGAGTCCTGCTGGAGAGATAAAAAAGTCTCCCTCAACCAGTCTCTCCAAATCCAGCCCGTCACACAGTAGGTGGGCAGACGCGACCGCCACCAAGGCCTAGACAATCCTCACCCCATTAACCTGGGCACCCCTGCTAAGTCACCAAAGGTAGCGAACAACTTGGGGTGATCTGTTGCACAGGTGTTGGTTATCCAATTAATGATTTCCCGTACCCGCTTCCCAAATTGAAAACTTATTTTTGAATGTCCTTAATGCAAGCAACGGTTTAATCATTTTATCTTTTGAAAAAGAAATGAATTTGTTCTCTCGTCCTTTCCGTCCCTTTCATCCTTTGACGAAGTATATCCTAGGTCAATGCTTTCAACAGATACTAGATATCTGTATAGTATTTTTTTCTGTTTCGGACTATCCCGAACTAAAAGTTTTTGATTGGTGTTGAACTTTTCTATTGAAAATCGATCTGCGGATAACTCCATCAGGAAATATTTTGTTTAGTTTTTGTCCTTCCATGTCAATATTGATATGTAATAATAATATTAACCCCTCAGGCCTCGGGCCTATTTTGTCGGTAGGTCAACATATTCCCGTTTTGCAATAAAATCCAAATAAATAGAATATTACTGAACGCATCCGAAAACTAAAAACTATTTTTGAAAGGTGATAAAATACGCTTCCAAATTTAATAATTCGAAATAAACGTATCAATTTTGGATGCAAACATAAAAAAGATTTAAAAATGGCTCACCTTACATTTTTTTCTAACTAAAATTACTGATACTAATAAAAATTAAAACACGCACATATTTTATTAGGCATAAACGTTATCGTTAATTCTTTTTTTGTCGTTTTATGTAAAAAATAATTAATAAAAATTCCCAAGGTTTCATTTTGTTTTTTCAAATTACTGTCGAAAACTTTGGTTTCATAAAGGTGTACATTTGAATTATTTTGTTGTTAACTTTTGGATATGAACATTAAGTGTGCTGTTTTCTCTTTCTAACACCGTTTAAATCATATTTCTAACCATGATAGGAATAGAGGCACAACGATTTCTATGAGACCTACACCACTGGTTCCGAAAAGCTTATTCCAGAGTTATTCCAAGTTTATTCCAGAATTAATATCTTTACATGGTATAAAACAAAGTCGCTCTCGCTGTCTGTACGCTTAGATCTTTTAAACTTCGCAACGGATTCTCATTCGGTTTTCACCAATAGACAGAGTGATTCATGAGAAAGGTTTCGGTATATAATTTGTCCAGGTTTTGTGTAAATTGGTTGAAATATACAATATATAAAGTGAGCGGGCTGGCAAGCGGGTGGTATTTTTTTTTTACATGAATACCGCACAAGAGTCCCAACTGCTCCCGTCTGGAGCCAGTGGGACTATGGCATCCCCAATTGGGGTATGTTGTGAGGCTGGAGGTAGTGGGGAGGGGAAGAAGATAGGGAAGAGGAAGGTTGGGAAGTACCTGGCTATTCAGATCTGGTCACCAAACACGGCTAAAGCCATTTCAAGCAACGTTTCAATTCTGAATGGTGGTTTTACAACAGGGCGATACTAAGAGTATCTTCCACTCTGGAACGTGCCGCAAAAATACTATATATTATTTTAAATGAATAAATTCTGAAATAACACAAATTAATCAAATAAAATTTATTTGCCACGCCGGGATTCGATCCCGCGACCTTCGGAGTGCGAGTCAAGAGCCTTACCGTTGGACTACGCCGGCCGGTATGGATTTGATATGTATGCAAATTTACAGATGGCGTTGGTTATAAAGGTTCGGTAATGGCGTTGTGTTTCGTTAGCCAAAGCAGTGTGTGTCCGAGTCTGCTAGTAATATTATATTATTTCACATATACAATATTTCGTGTGGTCGCGCCTACGTGACATAATTTAAAACATTTTTTATTGGATATGAAATAATACTTTGTTACATATCAATCATCATAACATCATCTCTAAAACTTATTTTAATTCGTACTATCATAGTTTATTGGCAGAACTCGGCGTGGGATTTGCCGAACACTTATTCACAATGGTCGTCAATATATTATGGAAGCATTTATTGAACATGTTTTATTTTTTAACAGCTTTATTTGTCACGTGGCAGATGTCAGAGTGAATCTAAGAATAGGATGCAAATCATCAGAAATCAAGGCCGAATGTTCAGTGGTACAGCGAAAAAATGGCCTGAACGAACATTTCTGGTCTCTTTTTTTATTTTTTTTTATTTTATTTATTTTTTTATTCCAGTTAAAAGAAAATTACATTTTCACTCATTTAACTAGAAATAATTATACAAATTAAAATAAAGTAAATATTTCAATACAGCGCTATTCAACATCATTATTTTGTTTATCAAGAATAAATATGCCCAGCTTCTTTTCGTTTTTAATCTCGTTTGGGAGGCAATTATATAAGTTGCCTCCCTCGTAACCAATGGATTGTTTACCATAGTTAGTGTGGATGGTGTTTAAATGTATGTTATCGTGTTGTCTCGTAAAGTGTTTGTGTACTTGGGACGTTTTAATGAATTCTGTGTTTGTGTGTACGAGTTTATTGTTTATTTTGTATATAAGGAGACATGTATTGTATTCATATAGTTTTCTTAATGTTAGTAGTTTTGTTTCCATATATATATTTTTTGTGGGTGTTCTGGGCTTGTAGTTAAATAGTTTTTTTGATTACCTTGTTTTGTATTACCTGTAATTCATTTATGTATGTTTCACATGCGTTTCCCCAGATTTCAATCAGGTAATTTAAATGTGAGTGTACGAGACTATAATATAAACCTTTTTAAAATTTATTTGGCAACAGATATGATATCCGGCTAAACACGCTAATTAAGGGGATTATTTTATCTTTAATACCTTGTATATGTTGTTTAAATATCTCTAAAGCCTACAAAATAAAACATCAAGTCAATGCATTCACCTGGGAAAGCAAAGGAGAGGATTGGTATCGCCGGGAATTTTTTAACATTTTTTTTTATTTGAAATTGGTTAGAATTTATTCGTGTAATACGTTTTTTGTGTTTAAAAACACATTTTATATCTAATACAATCCTTTGAACATTTTATTTTCTGAAAAGTAAGTTAAAACATTTTCTTATTCAAATTTGGCTCTAAAAATTACAACGCATTGTTACTTTTTCATTTTTTGAGGATTTATTGTTGATAAATTAATATTTGGAATCATTTCGTAAATGCTTTATGGGTATATAAACATGAGATTTTTTTTACAAAAGTTCCACATAGGAAGCCCTGAGGAAAACAATTTCCCTTAGAATCTTTGTGGAGGCTGTGTCAAGAGTCTTTTTATGGAAAGGTAGGAGAGGAAGTTCCGGGAAGGAAAAGGTATGAGAGGTGGGTTGGAATCTGGGGGTCAATGCGTCTAGGAGTGACGGACATACGAATCCATCCCTCCCACTGCGGTACAAGGCGATGTTCGAGAAAAACCGTCTGCAGAGGTCTAGGTTAGGTCTCCCTCAATCATCCTCTCGCAATCCGGTTCGCCACACAGTAGGTAGGCAAACGCATTGGCCGCTAAGATCTACAGAAAACTCACCCCATGAACCGGGCACCCTCGCTAAGTCACCAAAAAGTAACGAACCACTTGGGGTGACCAACGGCAGGGTGGGTATCCAATAATTAGTTCCCAGGTCGGCGGAGTCCGTCGCAAATTTCCCAATTCCGAAAGCATTTTCTAAACTTACATTTATAATATTGGGTATCAATCGTATCAAGTATGCCACGGGCCCCCTTCGAGACCAGACCTCCCGGCGGTTGCCCATTTTGCCCAGATGGTCGCTACGCCAATGTGTAGGTATGATGTAAGTTTCCTTCTCCTGGTGTAGTTTTAGTAGTGAAATGTTGCAGTACATCTCGGAACTTATTTGTAACTAGAACAGTGGTTAATGACAGTTTAAAGTCATGGATACTTCTGATATTTTGGAGATGCTACTAATTGGTAACAAGTTCAAAATAATATTTTTTGTTAGCTAAGATATTTTTTTGTATTATATGCTAGTGGCCTCCATCTTTATTCTCATAAAAAATAAAGATGGAGGCCACAAATTCGGTGATATTTGAATACTAAATGCATTCAGTTATAAATTAATGTTTTAATAGATTTATTTGTAAGTAATAACAATAATATTTTTTATATTTTCGAATATTCTATGGTACTGGTAATTTTAATGCCAACTCGTGTAATAAGACGTATTTATAAATTTTGCCTCGTGTAATCGTCGATATGCATACAAACTAATTTCGATGCGTGTAATGTATTGGCTTAACCCCTCGGGTTAATTTGTTCTTTTTTTCGAACAACTTATGGAAGTCTCACAGAAATCGTTGTATCTCCCTTACTATCACAGTGAGAAATATTATATAAACGGTGTTGGAAAGAACTAATCACCACGTTTTACATTAAAATCTAAAAGATAACCACAAAAGAACTAAATTTCACACCCTTTTGAAACCAAAGTATCTAATCGGAATTTGAAAAAAAAATTATGAAACTTTGGGACTTTTTTATTCATTATTTTTACAAGGAACGACAAAAAGTGAGGTAACAATAACCTTTATAATACACTAGCTGGTCCTCGGCATGCGTTGCAATGCCATTCAAAGAAATAAATTTATTCTCTCTGCATGTCCTTTCCCGTGCGTCCCCGTTCCCTTCCACTTTCTCCGCATTCCCCCTCCCCCGTCTCTTCACTCCGCGAATGCCACCCCCCGTTCCCCTTCCCCCTGTCGCTAAAATATATGAATTACACACATTTTCATTTATACAAATTTCATACCGCCAGAGCTTACCATTATATATAGCCTATATATTATTTATTATGTATGATCCATATTATTGTAAAATTTCATTAAAATCCATTCAGTAGTTTTTGCGTGAAAGAGTAACAAACACACATAAGTCTATACAAACTTTCGCGTTTATAATATCAGTAAAATGTATGACGAAATATGTATGTGTTTTTATTTTTTCAGTGAGAACGTCTTTAGCGACACTAAAAAGAGACAGACACATACATCTATATGATTTAACCTGCTAGAGAATGAGATAGTAAAATCGGTCTCCTCGTTGTGCGGTGCTTCGTAACTTCCCCACTCTTGTTTGCTTTAGTTTTCGGAAGATTTCACGTCTATCGCGTGTGAATTGCAGCACACTTTGATTTTTTTCGTCATCGTTAATTTTAGTTAGAAAAAACGTAAAGTGAGGCATTTTAAAAACTTTTTACGTTCGACTTCAAAAAAATATATGCTTATTTCGACCTTTCAAATACGGATTTTGGTTTTCGGATATGTTCAGAAATATTGCATTTATTTGGATTTTATTGCAATGCGAAAATATTTTGACTTCCTGACTAAATATGGTTGAGGCCTGAGGGGTTAAATCCACTTGTGTGTACTTCAATATGAAGACACATTGTTCATTGTTTCTTAGCTTACGATTCCTCTTTTAAACATGCAGCTTACTGCGTCATACTCCAACCATTTTCAAGTGTTTTACAAACATCGGCATTGAAGTAATTATTGTTATCTGTAACAAATTATTCTAAAGTTAAATGCGTACCGTTACGGCACCCATTCATGCAAAAGTTAAAATTAAGATTCAAATCTCGCTAAAAAAATAACTTGACAGCCGCGTTCTAGGCTTATAAATTTATTAGTTTCATCGTCCTAGCGCCTGGAACCGTGCCAAGAATTATTGAGTTAATTGATGTGTCAGTTATCACACCCTTTTTTATGTTTCATTATAAGATAAATTCATAAATTATTTTTCTTTCAATATTGCTTCAATAAAGTTCTACGTGTCATATGTAGGTATAATATTTTCTTCAAACACAGGAAACTTATTTCGTGGCACCATTTGAATTTAAAATTAATAGATTACTTAGTTTTAACCACGATTATCGTTAAAAAAACCGACATGTTTCGTAAGCAATGCTTAGTTGACGGGGTAATCTTAATATATAAAACAAAGTCGGGTTAGTTACACCATTCCGTCTTTTACGTCCGATTTTTATGATCTTTGGTTTGTTGGATTAGTCTGCGGCCTGAATCGCAGAACAACTATTAAAATATTGGAAAAATAGAAGAAAAAAATTTCCTCATTCATTTTGTATGGAAGCAATTCTCATTTTTTGAAAGAGCTGCAAGAATATTGCGGTAAGTGAGGAATGTGTGTATTCCAAAAAATCAAAAACTTCAAATGTAAATGCGCTGATTGTTTTGCTTTTGTTCTTAAACATACAGGGTGTTGAGGGACGTACTTTACTTACTTTAACCAGTGATTCCTGACATTATTTGGAGTAAAAAATGTAAATGAAATTTTGGTCTCCGGTGACTTTTTTCGACGACTTTTTTTTTTTCAAAAATTTTTTCTTCAAAATCAAACAATTTTTTTTTTTCCGCATGTCGTCATTGGTCACTCAGCTGGGTGTCCGACGAACCCCTTACCCCGCCTCCAACTGTTCAACAACCACCATTTTTTATGTTTTTGTAGAAAAAAAAAACATAAATTTTACCGGAGACCAAAATTTTATTTACATTTTTTACTCCAAATAATGTTAGGAATCACTGGTTAAAGTAAGTCAAGTACGTCCCTTAACACCCTGTATAATGCTGCCCCTCTTTCTTACACACTAAATGTTAACATTCGAAAATGGGACAAACGGTGCACGTATGTCTGCACCCATCCAAAGGAAAAATACAATAATTATAATAAATCTCCCTCTCACGCGTAAAGAAAATGAAACGCAATTCCCGGAAGTAAGTGGAAAAGTACGAAAATCACAAAAATATAAATCCGTACCCAGCCATCTCTGATACTGACAAAAACAAAACACGGACAAAAACAAAACAGCGCACTGATAATTGCTTCATTGTGTAATTTTTAACTTAATAAAAAAAACTGAATTTAATTCAGCTAATAAGTTAACACAACAGTTATTGATTCTGAGGCGGTACGAAGTTCGTCGGGTCAGCTAGTAGGGTATATTTGACATAGGTAACAAGTTTAAAAATGGGTAATTTAAACATATTTTTTCATAATATTTAAATTCATATTTACGCTCTTTCTAATTTCTAATTTGTGTAAATGTATTAAAGAAATTGAGTTAGGTACTACATTGTAGTAATAGTGGTTTTCATTTAGACATATCAAAATTCTTAGAAATTAGAAAGAGCGGAAATATGATTTAAAATATTATGAATAATCAAAAGATATTTTTAAATGACCCATTATTAAACTTGTTCCCTTTGCAAATTGTGCTCTACTACCCCTTCTGCCTTTCCCACTCCCACCTTTCCATTGACATCCTAAGTATATGTCTATTGTTGTAATTAGTCTTAATATAACCCCGATGAAGTAAGCATTGCTTACGAAACATGTCGTTTTTTTAACAATAGAAGTGGTTAAAACTAAGTAAGTAATCTATTAATTTTGAATCTATAATATGTTTGAATTCAGGGGCGCGGCGTGTATTGTGAGCAATTATTAATTAACGAAAGCACTTTTTGTTTTTGTTTTTTTAAATCGGAAGAAATTGCTTCTACCTAAAAAAACGATTTTTGTACTAGCTATCAGCATGCCTACTTTTATGTATTTTTCCTTCTCAATAGATTGTCCAGACTTCGCTGGGCAATTTAATATGGTTTAAATGTTTGTGGGTTTTCGTTTTAAGCCTCTGGAGTTGCTTGACCATTGGCGGTTTGGACTCTTGTCATATTACATATATTAATACGTCTATTTGATAAATGAAACAATGTTACTTTGTTTGAACCACTTGTATGTTTGAGTAAAGCCGACCGGTTTCGGATCGACCGTTCCTTCTTCAGGGCAAACGTATACTGAAGAAGGAAGGTCGTTCCGAAACCGGTCGGCTTTACTCAAATATACGAGTGGTTCAAACAAAGTAACATCTTTTCATTTATCTATAATGGATAACCACAAAGTTATAGCTACATTCAAAAGTACATCTATTTGAATTTCATTTTTGTTTTCCAATTGAAAGATGTTGAATCTTGGAAATTAATATTAATTTCACCACTTCCGGACATCTGATCGAACAGATATTCGGCAGATACACTCAAAAGATAGATGACAATGCATTCTATCAATTTTTAGTGGCACTCACGCGGACTTATAAGCATTTATTTGAAATTCGATGACATTACAGCAGTTAATATACGAAATAAATGTCGATTTTATTCATCCGGGATTTCGCTCAGTTGGTAGCGTGGTTAACTCCGGTTCCTGATTAGGAAGGTTCAATCTTCGTCAAATCAAAAGTTTTTTTTTAATTTTAAAAGACTTTTGAAAATGAATGTATTTTAGGAGAAAAAAAACTTCGTTTTTTTACAATTTTATTTTTTTAGTATTTTTAACGGTTCACTAAAAGGTTGTTTTCTCCAGAAAAGTAGATAAATTACTAAGTATAAACTTTACAGCATGCCCCGGCCTGGTAATATATATAGTCTCAAAAATATTGATTCATAAATTCAAAAATAATTTTTGTCCTTTGCAGCAGATGCATTGTGATGTGACATTATAATTTAAAATAATAATTATTAACAAATTTTCCTGATTTTCCAATATATATTCCTTTTCCTTCGTGAGTAAATTCAAATCAATTGAAATTGCATTCACATGGATTTCGCCCATGTAAAACAACGTAAAGTAAAATAAAGAACTTCTTTTCAAGACAGAGTGTTGTTTCAGAGGTAAAGCACAATGCATTACGTATCAGTAGAACATGTGTACTCCCGTGGAATTGATTCGCGGAATTTCCACTAAAGGCAACATAAAACCACCTTTATTTTATGAGATTTATATCCCTCCTTGTTGACTCAACCTGCTTTCATAATAATAATAAAGTATCATTTGTATAGCGCAGTTTTGTGTTATTTCACTTGAAGTGCACTTAAGATAAAGCCAGACTAAATAATGCAAATTCGTACAAAATCATAAGTTTTTGTTTTGAAAATTTGATTGTTTAGAAGTATTATAGATGCTTCAACTAAATACTGCGCGTAGAACACACCTTGGCCCTTAAAAATATCTTTTCATTAGTCTTTTAATAAGCCTAGAAAAAAATAAAGTACAAGGTCTATAAAAAACACTTTCAAGTCCAAACTCTCCTATTTATAAACCGCTTTTCAGATATGGTTTTATTGTTTAATGTGGCAAATTCAGTTCTTTTTATAATAATACCAAAAAAAATTATATTTACCCCCGAAGTTCACAAAATAAAATAAAATATGCATTTTCGCGTTGTTATTTTATAGTACGGCCGGCAGTAGACGAATTTGGATTTTCAAAGTGAACTCTATGCCGTCCACCGAAGGGCTACATAACTTGTCACGCCCGTTTTTTTATCAGTTCGCCCGCGGACGGAGCGAGGAACGGACGCTAGGCTCCGCGTCGCTTTGTTTCGTGAAATCAATTTTAAAATTCTGTTTTATTACATTAAACACTGCGTAAAAAATGAGTTAATTTTTTTACAGGCCTTTACTAAATCAACCTGTAAAAAAAATCTCAAATACCTTTTCCAACCTTTCCAAAAGCTTTTTTTCAAGTATTTTTTAACTCCTCCCATAAAAGGGCATGAATTCCGTTTTAGATTTTTCCTGGACTATTGGATCGCCTTAACTATAATAAATTTTAACATAATAATTTAGTATTCAGTGGATGTATTACTCCTACATTTCTCCTTACATAACATTGATCAAATAATATGAAATAAAAATGTTTGGTGTATACAAAGTAATGACAAGAGAACAAAAAAACTAACAATAATTGTGCTATTATAGCACAGGACAAAAACATTAAAACTAACATCTTAATATATAAAGTTCTTTATCTGTGGCGGGCGGTGCTATACACAAACCTACAATTTTATTCCGAGGTCTATGAAATTTGGCACACTTGGCATACAAGACAATGGGAAGGTCACCTTTCTACACGAAATTTACACGAAACACCTATCCCATCGCCATTTCCTACGCCTTAAGCAGAAGTTTGGAATTTTTTAATGAAATTTCGCACATTTGACTTTTAAAATAAGGGGAAAATTACTGTCTACTCCATCAGATTTCGAATAACCCATGTAAAGCCCGGGCAACGCCGGGGACTGCAGCTTGCAGCTAGTATAATATAAAACAGGAGGCAGTTTATTTTCAGAAATAAGAACATTACGAGTGGACATAAAAATAAAAGTGCAAAAATAACTAATTACCGGAAGCTTGAAATTATGGTTTAATATGGTATGTATAGTACATATATTGAAAAGGGTTCCATGAAAACTCAATAAAGTGGCATTTAAACACCCCTTCGCTGCAGTTAAATATGACCGAAGAAGATAGGGTCGAATTAGCTCAGTGGTTAGAGCACAACCCCTGCAAGGTTGAGATCCTGGGTTCAATTTCTAGATGCGACCGAATGTTTTTCTAATGTTTCTCTGACGCCGACGCCACGACGTGTAGAGAAAAATATTTGCGAGGTCTTTTATGACAATTAAAAATATGTTGTCTTCAATGATTAAATATTACAATTTAAGGTTTTACTCATTCTTATTAAGTTATTTCAAAAATAGAAATTTATTTAATCCTCTAACACGGGTTCCCAAACTTTTCCAAGTCGTGGCACACTTAGAAACTCACAGCACCCTAGTCAAATAATATCTATCTGTGGTTGCTATATTTCATATTTGTACGACCATGAAGAAGAAACCAGGTAAGATACTAATACAACTCGTATTTAAACTAAATAAGTACATTTATTAGTTGGAAAACATATAATGCAAATATAATTACAAAAACCTTCCACATACTCTTGAGGATTGTGTGTTTGGTGCGGCGGGTGAGCCTAACTGCACAATTTTTCGAATCGAGGAATAAGGCTTGATAAAGCTACTCTCATTTCATTTCCACATTTATTTTCGAGCGATATATGCTCTTTATAACAGCAACCGCTAAATCCAGCTTCGCACAGATATGAAGTCGCAAAGGAAATGAGGACCCTTACAGCTTTTGCATTTAGAATCGGATACTCATTTTCGACCCAAAACTCTGTCAAATCCGAACAAGCGTATTTTGTTTTAAGCTGTTGTCGCTGGAGAGAGATGTGAATTAGATTTTCTTCTTCTTGCGTAGTAAAATCTTCTGGAGCTTGAGCACGGAATGCATCTTGAATCCACACAAACTTCTCCACTTGGTCTTCTGCGAAGTACTTTGAAAACCAGTCAGTTTATCTGTGATGGGTGCTCTGTGAAAAGGGTCGGCAAGTTATGTGAAACCTTAACTCCACTATGGGCCATGTACTTTTGCATTATTGGGAAGCAATCTTTGCCTCCATTATGACTCATATTTCTCTTCCACAGTTGTAGTTTTTCCTGAATGTTGAAATCTTCTCTACAAGCTTAATTGATTTTCTTTTCCATAAAATGTTTGTATTATTCATGTCAATTTTGATTTTTAGTAGAGACATCAGGGGCGCCTCTCGGCACTCCTGATCTCTCTCCGTGGCACCTACTTTGGGAACCTCTGCTCTAACATATCTCTTGCATCGCGCACCAAACGCAACTAACTATCCTGTCATCCGATAGAAATACTCCCCGGTGAAAATACTTATTATTAAAAGATGCTGCACCTGCGTGTCAAAGCACAGACCGGGGATTCATTTTCAAGATTTATATGTGAGCTATTCAAAGAAGATTAAGAGTCACCGAAAAGACTCACATTCGTGTACATGAAATGACTTTATTTGACAAACTTCTAACGGTTTAATTTAGCTTATTTCTATAAAAATTATACATAGTTAACTCTTTGTTTTGTCAGTTTATTGACTCTTCTGTTCTGAGGACTTGATCTAATCAAGTGCTAAGTTTGTTTTATACAAATGAATAAATTTAGAAATATGATCACTTATTAATTTTATGTCTACCAAACCGGGCCCGCATGTTGCTGCCAATCATAGAAACGGTAAACGAAAATAGGCAGCCAATATACCTAATGATTTTTATGCTAACCGAAACTCTTGACATCGTTTTCTCCCTTACTATGTTTGGTTAGAAATATGATCTAAAGGTGTTAGAAAGAGAAAACACCGCGCTTTATATTAAAATCTAAAAGTTAACCATAAAAAAATGTACACCTTTATGAAACCAAACTTTCCAACCACAATTTGATGAAACGTGTAACTTTGGGAATTTTTTAATAATTATTTTTACATGAAACGACGAAAAAGTGAGTTGATGATAACGTTTATACTCATTTGCTTATATAATATGTATGTTTTCAAATTTTATTTTCGTTATCAGTAATTTTAGTCCGAAAAAACGTAAGGTGAGCCATTTTTAAAACTTCTTTAGGTTTACATTATTTAAAAAAAATGGTTAAATGGGTTGTTAGGTTAGGTTATGGGCTGTTTTTCAAATTTTCTTTCATAACTTTTAATTACTTTTCAAAGGGGTTGTTGAAATGCAACTTTGTCGAGTTGTCGTGGAACTCTGGAATAGTTGCTTCTTCACCGGAGGACTGCACCTGCTGAATTTCCTGGCGAGCATGTTGTCTCGCTCGCTGAGTACTCTTTTTTGGCATTATGTTGCATCTTTATCATTTAGGTCATCAGTGACAACATACCCAGTTATTAATTTAATCTAATTATCTATCTAAGGTCCAAGTAGTAAAAATGCTATTTGTAAAACTTGTAATATCTTGTACGTTTTTAGATTTTCACCGCTAAAAGTATTTTCGTTATTTGTTTTTGGGGTGTTATGCCGCGTTGCGCTAGCTCCTTTAGCCAAAGTTTCGGACAGCATTACAGTGTCCACCATCAGCGCAGATGTAATATCTTATACATATATTTAATTTTAATAAACTTAGTCTGAAAAATTGTAAATTTCCTTTGAATATTGTAATTTAGAGTAAAGTCAAGTGTTTAACCATTAAATTCGTAGTGGCCTGCTATTGATATTTCATCAACGAGTAAATAATACCCCCCCCCCCCAAAGCTTGCAAGCAGTAAATTGAATTCTCTAGTAAAGTTTGATTTTAACATCTATCGTGTGCATCCCATGCAGTGAATTCATACACAAGTTTGAACACGTACAGTTATTAAATCGCAAAATCCATCGATAGCCTATCTAGAAGTGAAATTTGATTACAAATTCGCGCACGTGTGTCAAAACATTTTTGCTGCGGGTCACTTGTTTTTAAAACTTTTCCGTGTTTTGTTTGATTTTCGCTGTAACGCGCACATGTATTGAATACGCACTACTGGTTTTTCCGACAAATTTATTAAAAAATTGTTTAAAAAATTCGTTTTAACTTTGCAGAAAATTGATAAAATTCAGTGGCGTAACAATAAATTCCTCGCCCAGGCAACTTTTGAACCGAATGAATTACGAAATATTATTACTAAGCCAGACTCGCGAAAATAACCGGTTAGTCTAAATTCTTGACAAATCATTTCCAATAAGGAATATGGGTTAAACATATGACTAACAAATATTTATATAGATCTTATAACGCTGATTCTGAATATACAAGTTTTATTATTATTCGTAGAATTTTTAAATCGTCATTTATAAACGATTACAACCGTAAGTGATTTAAACACTCGTGATTGTTCGGCGGGTTCCGTCAGACCCTACCTCTCCTCGGTTCGGGCGGCTGCATGAATTAAGAATGCGGAAAATTTTGTGCTAAGTTGGGCTACTTACTCACGCACCCAAGGTTTACCACAACAGGATACAAATTACATATTTCAAAAGAATTAGTTTTTTTTGGAAATATTAAAAAAAAATGCAAAACTTTTATAATTACATATTTTAGTTCTAAAATGGACATTTGTGAAAAAATAAAAAAAATAATCGTACTTAACATGAAGATATTCATTAAAAAAATGACCGGAGTTCTTTATTATGAAAAAAAAAAAAAAATCAATTTTTTTAAGAAAAACTCTCTTTTTATAACTTTTGAATGTTATTCCCACCAATGTAATATATTATTTATAAAAAGTCGATAGTTCCATATAAATAAAATCGGATATATTTATCCGTGACGCTATCCAGGTTGCAAACCAATTCTTAGAATGATTGTTTCCAATAAAAAGGGTAGTTGCCCTGATATGGAAATGATATGGAAAATAAATTAGTTGTATATAATATTGTTAATTCTAAAAATTTTAAATATGAGATTGGCTATTATGACGGTTTGACAGTAGGGCGCAGTAGCGGAATTGGTAAACGCACGTCCCGTATAGACGAGAGGTTCTGGGTTCAAGTTCCAGTTGCGACTATTATATTTTCTGTTTTTCTGCGTCTTGTTCTCTTTCATATTTTCGTTTACATTATTATTATTATCTTCTTCTTCAAACATATAAAAATTATTTCGGTTAAATATTAGATATACTATAATGAAAAGATACTTAATCGCTGTTGTCTGAATTCTTCGCACAATCAGTTCCAATTTTTAAAAAGTACTTAAGTAACTTACCCACAACCGAAATTAGTATGATTGATGATAATTGCCATATGTTTCAACTACTATTTGTAGATGTAAACTTCTTCATTTCTGATATTTGTTATATTTAAATGCATTTTTCTGATTAATTTGATGAGTCTCTACCATTCCAGGTATTCATTATTATAATTAAAAATGAACAATAATTTACAAATTGGGATTTCGACCTATTTACCTAGCCTCATTTCTAAAGCTGGGCGTCAATTAAAATACTCTGCTAAGAGTTTCATAAGAAGTTTTTTATTAAAAACGGGGAAACAAGTTTTCCGAGAAAATTTCATAAAAGTTAGCCCAAGGTATACCACAAGCACAAGGTATAACATTAAAATTAATTTTACTTATAAAAGCTGCGTATAATTAGACATATATACACAATTTATCGCATTTTTTATGGCTCCAACGATAACGCAAATCTTACTTTGTGTGTTTTGGTTCCGAAACCAGTGAAGTGGATGTTTTCTTGCTTAACATATTAATGCGTCCTCTCTAAACATTTTTGTTTGGCCGGTGACAAGTCGGATGGTGAACCAAAATGCCCCGTCTATTAATTTATGTTGGTTTCAAGTATTGGGCCTAGTGATGGGTAAATTCCCGGGAATTTATATTTGAGGAATGTTCCCGGGAAAATATTCATATAAATTATGAAACCACCAGACTAATTAATAATTAGAGCATGTTGAGGTCTGAACTCTTGGAATTTTTGGAAAAGACCAAATAGTACCTACCCACCTAAGACATAAGCCGTCAAAATGTTAATATTTGCGGCCGGCCGATATGATATTAATATATTTTTTAAATTTCCGAATAATAAAAATGCTTTTCCATCCCACGTTGCCACGGATCATACTTTTACGCGTGGCAACGGGATCATGTGATACACGTAATCTCTTCTGACTTACATGCTGGAACGAGATGCAGTGCGTATCACCTAACCCGTGATGGCTGCACCTAACTGCTCAGTTGCGATGTGTGATGGAAAAACGTTTTTTATTATTAATTGAAAATAAATGTATCATCGGACAGTAAAATGACATCTACGCTCTTTACTCAAATTTGCTCAGGAATTTCTGGTTAAAATCCTTTGGGTACGTGCTGTTACAACCTTTGGAATAAATTTTAATTAAAAAATAACCCTTTAAATTAATAATAATTTGAAAAAAAAATAGGTAATCTAACTTATAATAACTTTCATAATGAAAAAAAAAATCCTTATTTGGGGAATATATATTATTAGGTCGGGGAATATTCCAGGGTGCACATCACTAATTGGGCCGCCATGTGTTATTTTAATTCAGGGCAGCATCAGACCACGAAGGAATTCGTGTGAATGGAGAATTAATAGCATCGCTTACGACAAAAAACAAGTTTTTCAACCCCTCAACCGTATTCTTTCAGTATTTATCAAATAAAATTAATATTTAAAAAAAAATGACGTTTCATGTCAAAAAAAAATATATTGAAAAAGTTTGATAAAATTGCGGTCGGGAACTTTGGTTTTATTGAGTTGTACATTTTAATTCTTTTGTTGTAAAATTTTAGATTTAATTGTATAGCGTGGTATAGGTGTTCTCAATTTTTTGTATTTCTTGGGCATTAACTGTGTAACAATTTCTAGACATTTTTGTTTTGAAGAGTTTTAATACATTTGTTACTTTAATTTAAAAAATTTTGCGCCCGGTTTCGACACGTCCGTGTCATTCACATTCAAACTTAAAACTAAAAGTTTTAAGTTTGCTCGTGACGTGTCGAAACCGGTCGCAAAAAAATTAAAATTAAAGAAACAAATGTACATTGAAAATGAAAATTCTTCAAAATAAAAATGGTATTTTCTCTTTCCAAAACCGTTCAGATCACATTTATCACTATGATTGTAAGGGAGACACAACGATTTCTAAGACCTGTATGAGTTGTTCCGAAAAGCGAACAAATTAACCGGAGGGGTTAAGGAATTAACGGTGGATATTTTGGAATGCGTTCGTACATTAATTATTGGTTGAAAAGAGGTTGGGCGTGCTTTGGTATTATGAAATTGAAAATTTTTTTTTTTTTTTTTTTGGTACAGTACATACAATAGATACATAAATATAATGAAAGTATATAAAAAATAAAAAAAACTTAATACAATTATTTAATACAAATATACATATTTTTTTTAAATGTACTCCCATAATAAGCAAATGCTTGTGTGTATGGGAGGAAGTATTATTTGTTAGGTTATTTTGATTTTTTTTTTATTTAGTATATATTAAGAATAAGAGAAACATATGTGTGTATATGTATATATTTTTTTAATTATTATTTATTTTTTTTAGTTAAGGTTTTCAGTATATTTTTTTAATTGTGTTTTGAAATTTTTGTAACTGTCCTTAAGGGATCTTATATTTTCTGGTAATTTATTAAAGAAATTTGTTCCTAAGTATTTATAGTTTTGTTGACCCAAAGTTTTTTTACAAATGGGAATTGGTAACGTGTATTTTTGCCTAAAATTTACTGTGTTTTTGAAGGGTATGGATTTGTTTAGGATATCCTCTTTGTAAACTTGTAAGGTTGAATGATACAGGAAGAGAGTATTTAATTTTCTGACTTTAAATTCTTTGAAAATGAGTTCAGATGGATATAGAAATGATTTTTTTAGTATTATTTTAATTATTAGTTTTTGCACAATGTAAAGAGATTGTGTGTGAGTTTTATAGGCGCCACCCCATCCTATTATACCAAATTGGATTATGGATTGACAGAGTGCGAAGTACGTCATTCTCAGTAGTTCTTTACTTAGAATGTGTCTCAAACAGCTAAAAATATATGTCAATTTTCGTACTCTGTTTTTAAGAATGGTTATATGCGGTATCCATTTTAGACATTGGTCAATAGTGATTCCTAGATATTTGGTTGAAGTTTTCATTTCAATATTAGTACACAATAAGTTACAGTGGTGTTGTTGAGTGTGTGGTGCAGAATGGATCCTTATGTTTATTTCATTCGGCGTGTTTGTTTTTTTTATGAAAAATGGTATGTAATGTGTTTTTTTAGAGTTTAATGTTAGTAGGTTATTGTCAAACCATGTTTTTAATTCATTCATGTCTATGTTAGCCCTTTAATTCAGTTCTAACCATGTGTTTGCTTTTAGAAGAAGCACTGTGTCATCTGCATATGAGATAATTTGCCCGTATTTAGCAACTTCAAATATATCATTTACATATAATATGAACAAAAGTGGTCCTAGAACTGTGCCTTGTGGTATTGAGAAGTTACTACTTTCGGAATCACTTAGTTCATTTAATATTTTTACTTGTTGTGGTCTATTTTCCAAAAAGCTTATAATCCAGGATAGCACCAGTCCATTTATTCCAATTGATTTGATTTTTTTTATTAAGTTAGTATGAGATATACTATCAAATGCTTTTTTAAGGTCAATAAATATTCCAATGCATTTTTCATTTGAGTCTAGGGCGGTATATATATAGTTTGTTATTTTCGCAATGGCATCATGGGTGCTGGTGTTTTTTTTGAAACCATACTGTTTAGAATTTATAATGTGATGTTGTTCTAAGAAGGCCCAGATTTGGTTTTTTACAATTTTTTCGAATATTTTTGATATATTAGATAAAAGGGATATAGGGCGGTAATTTTGTGGGTCTTTTGGGCAGTCTGCTTTATATATCGGTGTTATTATTGTTCTTTTGTAATTATTTGGAAATACACCTTTTATAAGGCTTGTATTTATTATATGAGTTAATGGGCAAATTAGATATTGTTTCATTGTTTTTAATATGTTTACATCTATGTTGTCATAACCGGGAGCAGAGCCCCCCTTTAAATCGTCGATAACTTTTCCAACATCAGTTTCTGTTATTTTGTTGAAATTATTATATTGGTGTTGGGTAGTGTGGGGATTATTTTTATTATTGTTGGGAGATGTTTGTATAGCGTTTGCCAGATTTTTTCCAACATTTACAAAATAGTTGTTTAAAATATTGCAGCATTTTTTAGTGTCGAGTTGGACATTGTAAGTTTTTTTCCCATCTGAAATTTCGGATATACAACTTCTCTTTTTATTTTTATTTATTATTTCGTTTATTGTAGTCCAAATTTTTTTATTATTATTTCTGGCCTCTATAATTTGTTGGGAGTAGTAGCTATTTTTCGTTTTCCGAATTAAAGTTGTTAATATGTTTTCATATTTTTTGTAATATGAAATAATTGATTTTTTAGCATTCGGTTGATGAGCTAGTTTGAAAAGTTTATTTTTTTTCTAACTGCTTTTACTAATCCGTTAGTGATCCAGGGTTTAATTTTTTTTGTTTTTGAGTTTTGATGCAAGTTTTTAATTTCAGAGGCATTTATAATGTGTTCTGATAATTTTTTTTCAAAAAAATATGCACATTCATTAGCGCACTTACTGTTAATTACTTCAGTCCATTTTTCTGTTGAGAGTAATTTTTCTAATAGTTGGTAGCTTAATGTGGTTTTTGTGGTACTTAATTTATGTATGCTTTTGTTTTTATTTTTAGTTTCACATTTAAAAAGTGTTGCGTGATGATCGGTTATGTTTATCTTCCAAATCGTAGATTTGACATTTTTTATATTATTCAGGTTTACATTACACCAAATATGGTCTAGACAAGATGGCGTTTGATTTGGTACTTCTCGGGTATAGTTATTAATGCACGATTTGAAGTTGTGATGAGTCATCATGTTCAAGAAGTTATTTTTTTCAATTGAATTATGGTTATTAGAAATATTTATGTTAAAGTCTCCACATACAATCGTAAAAATCTTTGTTAATTTATTTAGGTATAGATAAAGTTCGTTTGTAAAATTCGTTATGTTTGATTTGTGTGTACGGTATATTGTTATAATTCTATAAATACAATTTTTAAATTTAATATCTATTTTTAAGCAGTTGACAAATTCAATGTTCACTTCTTCTGTGTTTAACACTTCACAATCGTCGCGTACGAACATAATTATTCCACTATTTTTGTTTATAGATATTTTGGTTGCAATTCCTCGGTAGTTGGGTAGCGCACTTATGTATTGATCGCTGTTGCAGTGTGTTTCAGTTAACCCTATGCACACCGGTGATGTGCTTAAATTATTAATGTTTATTAATAATTCATCTAGATTTCTTGAGAGGCTTCTTATGTTCATGTTTAGCACTAGAAAAGCGGAATCAGTATTATGACACCATTTGTTAATTTCGTCAACGTTTTCGCATATTTCTTCTGTAATATTGTAGTTTTGGTCGATTTTTTTTGTAATGTAATCATCCATGTTTAGTTGTAGTCGATTCGTTCCTTTGCAAATTGTAACATTTTTATGCGTTGTTTGCATTCTTCGTTGTTGGCTTTATGATTTGTTGGATAAGAACTCTTTTTAAATAGGTTGTTAGTTGTGCAGTTGATGCATTTTGGCACTTCATTTTTGTTTTGACAGTCTTTGAGTCCGTGATCTCCAGCGCAGTGAGGGCAGATTGGTTTTTCGTTTATTCTTAGACAGCGCGTAGCTGTGTGGCCATATTTCTGACAATGGTAGCATTACATTAACGGGTTACAGTCTTCCACTTTAATTTGGGAGAAACCCAGGTTTACTTTTTTTTTTTTAGTAGTAAGTTTCTAATGTCTCCGTTACATTCGATAATAATGTTAATATGTTTATATTTTTTAATGTTGATTATTCCTTTTATTTTGATTTTTTCTTCTACATTTAATATGTTTATGTCTTCGTTTTGTAGGATTAAGTCATTTAAAAATTCTTCTTTATTGTAGTTCTCGTCGATTCCTTTGAAGATCATACAGGGACTTTTCTTCTTTAATTCGCCCACGTTAATTCCTTCAAGGTTCATTTTTTCAATTTCGTTTGTTGTCTTGATCCTATCTTCTTCTTTGTTAAGGTTTATAATAAGTTGGTTTTTCGATGTTTTTCTGATGCTAGCAATACCAACGCCAGTTTTAGAAATCTTTACGTTCTTAGTTATTATTTCCTTGATATCTTCTTTTTCGTTTTTTGAACTTATAATGATGGGATATAAAACCGTGGGTTTGTTTTGCGCACTAACTTCAGCGTATGTTTTAACATTTTGATTTGTTGTAATTATTTTTTCTAATTTTTGACAGTAATTTTCATTATTTTGAATTATTTGTTCTTGCAATTGAATTATTTTATTTTGTAGTTTTAAATGTTCGCATTTTATCGCTTCTTCCAGCTTTTTAATATTGTTTTCTAAAATTTGTTTTATTTTAGAGTCTTTAACAGTTGTTATTTTATTAATATCAGTTCTTATGTCTTCTATAAATTCCTCCATATTTAGATTTGTTCACTCCTTCGGATGTTTGGTAATTAAATTTACATCTTTTATTAAAAACAAAAACAAACAAAAAAATTCAACAAATAAAAAATTTAAAAAAAATTCGCAGGTGTGAGTTTCGAACCGAGCGCGGCAATATTCTGTTACTTCGGGCAAAAAGCAGTTCCGACGCGTTGGCCCACAAGGCCACGGGCTCTATTCGCAATATCGGGAAGAACACTCGTATTTATTTGTGTGACGGTTCACGCGGACAGCGCGTCGATTTATTGATTGTCTTTATTGTCGCACTAGAATGTTTTTGCAACTTGTTTAACTTTTTTTTAAAAATAAAAAACACCGTAACTGGATTGTTCACTTTTATTAACTTTTATTTAATTTTACTTCCACCAGTCTTCAGAAAATAGCAACGTTTTTTTCTTTGAAAGAATTAAACTGTGAACTTTGGCGTGCCGTTTTATATTTTTCAAAAACACATATTTTGATATTTCCGTGTGGAAAAATTTGAAGGCATAAACACCCGTCGATAGCGCGTTCAAAACTGCGCAGGACTGCACTGATTGTAATGGTCTACTTCACTTTTTATCACACTTTTAGGTTTATTATTGTAGAGGTTTTCAAAATACGTTTGACGTTTTTTTTTATAATTTTTTTATAATTTTATTATAATCTCATACACGAAACTAAACGGTTGTTTTATTTCTGTTCAACAAACTGGTAAGACCAGACAACAGAAGTCCATTCCAGGAAATGCAGAATCCTATTATCAACACATTATAAAAGGTCATCAAATAGATGACATTATAAAGTTCTGAATAAAACACTTGTTTTTTTAAATATTCTGTTACCTTGTTGAATTTGTGAATTTTTAAATAAAACTCTATTATATGTACTTTTAATCCTTTATAAAAAATGGGTCACGTTTATTTCCAACTCCTTTAATTCTTAGTAAATACCGCGCAGGCACTATTATATTTTTTGGCTGTGCCAGTGCTTTACTCTGCTTTAAGGGTGGGAAAAGGTGATGGGTGGTTTTTCGAAATCTCGCGTAGACAGAGACCTTTCTGTTGTTTTAGTTTTTCAATATTTCTTCAATATGAGAATGCAACTGTGGATTTGTATAAAATCAAATCCACACCGTCCACCCGGTCGCCCGCCTTTCCGCTATAGGCACTCGTTATTTATGTAAATAGATTTTTAAAAATTATTTTTAATACCAATTTATAAAAAAAATGTTAATGATTATATTCATTTAGGAGCTAGTTGAGAATTTCGTAACGAAAATATGAAGTTAATGTCCTCCCGGAAAGCCTTGAAATGATAAGATCGAGTTAAATTGACCAAAATGTACTTAACCGTTCTCACGCCATTACCACCCGAGCCGATCGATTTCTTGAAAAAATCGTTTTTCTTAATGGTATTTTACAATCTAAGTAGGTATCTATCTATACAATAATTACAGAATAGTTAACCACGCATAACTTGAGCATTCATTCTTTAGAATAGGAAATCTGCTTTGCTATAGTAATAAATAAATCTGCCTAGCTATAGGAAATAATATAGTCTTAACAATACGTTATAATACCTACTCGTACCACTTGTACAAATTTGAAATATTTTCAGCTGCGTTAAATATTCTCAATTTTTTTTTGTGATAATAGATTACAAAATTCATAACAATATTTATAATAAAACTCATTTCGAGAAGGACATTATTATACAATTAAAAGAAAATATTTTACGCAAGAATACAAATTTCAAAGGGAGTTTAAAGAGTGTACATAGATTTTAAAACAGACTAGAGAGTGACTTGATACAGTTAATTAAATAACATTTCATAAATACGTTAAGAAAGATATACAAAAGTTAGAGAGTTCCAAATAAAGATTGTGTCACTGGTTAAGCTGCTGAGAAAATATCCTTTGAGCTTTTGCCAATGTTTTTTTGTTTGTTACTGAAAGTTTTAGGTTACTAGGTAACGCGTTGTACGTTGTATCGCGTAAATGTAAGTTGTTAATTCCAAATTTAGTCGTGAGTAGATAGATGATAAGTGTGTTTGATTTTGTACTGTGGTGTATGTAGGAATTTAAGGCTGGTTTAGTGTTGGTATGTGAGAGTGTTGAATTATTTGTAGAATGGCAGTTGTGGTAGTGTTTTGGCAGTATCGTAAAGGGCAGTATTTGTGTCTGTGAGTATACATGTTTTATTATGGATAACTTGTTTTTCTGATATTTGTTTCTTATTAATAGTTATTATACAATATTATGTTGTATCGTGATTTATTTTTGGTATGCCGAGTTCCGCTTCCTCCTTCTTCAGCAAAAGTTTTTAAAGTGTTATGAAAAAAACTATTATGACAGCGTTATATTGTCCATCATCAGGGCAGATGTGTTGATGGACACTGTAATGCTTTCCGAAACGTTGCGCAAAGAACGATGAACGAATAATGTATAATACCCCAAAATAAATCGCGGAAATAACGCCTTTCTCCTGGGTATTTTACTTTTTTAAAGCGTATAGTTTGGTAAACGTGATATGCCTTTAATGCTAGATGTATCGAATTTCGTTACATTATTTAGTTTTTTACGTAATTTAATTTTTTGTATTTTTTTTTTAATATGTTTTATATTGGAGACACTGCTGAAAACCGGCTGCATTCCAGGAGAAACCCTGAATTGCAGCTGAGCAGCAGTGACCTTTTTGTCAATAGCATCGATGATAAAAGAACAAAATGTGTAATATTGTAAAAGAAATCTATTGATGAATAAACGTTATTTATTATTAATTTATTTTCGGTAAATGCATATTTTAGAGATATAATTTTTTTTTTTAAATGAAACAATGTTACTTTGTTTGAACCACTAATAGTACACGTTTGCCCTGAGGAAGGAACTGTCGTTCCGAAACCGGTCGGCTTTAAAAAAATATACAAGTGGTTCAAACAAAGTAACATTGTTTCATTTATCTATAATGGATAACCACAAAATTATAACTACATTCAAAAGTATTTAAATTTTTTACTTCAAAGATAATTACTACTGAAGTATTTAGTTTCGTTTATATGTCTTACTCAGATTAGAAACGTGTGTAGCTTCGCTGACTAATTCCGCCCAATCCCGTCGATCTCGAACGGGATCTCGTCATAATATGCTTCGGGTTTGATCCCGAAAAATGTCACGAGATCTCGCGAGATCGAGATTCCTAGCTTCCCTAGCTAGTCATTACAAGCTGAAAATAGTTACGTCGGCCGCCTAGAAATTCCCGATAGGAAATGTAGTCCAAATTTCGCTACTGCAGATCGCGCCCAATTATAATATCCATTTACAACAACCTAAATACAGTAATATAATTCTGCCCCTCGGTCCTCCAATTATCAGCATCAGTCATACGAGTACATTCGGGGAGACTAAATTAGATTGTTCATTCGTTCGCAGATCATCGCCGCTGATAGAATCATTACCTAGCGAAATTATGCCAGAAAACATTATTATTTCCGTTTGATATTGTGAAATAATGTTGATTGTCCGCCATATCCTTGGCTCTATTGCCGCAATATTGCAAATAGTCGCCGCAGGCAGTTTTTATTAAGTTTCACCCTATATATTTTTGTATTCTGTGGGTTTAGAGTTGAGATCATCTTTAATCATAATAATATTTTTGGATAATTTTATTTTTTATTTTATTAGTAAAAACAACAGTTACAATTTTCGTTATTTGTTTTTGGGGTGTTACGGCGTGTTGCGCTACCTCCTTATTTAGTCAACGTTTCGGACAGCGTTGCAGTGTCCATCATCAGGGCAGATCCGGCAGATGTTACAATATTTTATAAGGTGTGTTAAAATGTGTTAGAGTATAATAATTGAAACAATAATGGGTTTTCCTTGATGTTTTTTTTAAATTATTAGTGAATATTTTTTTTACATTAGCTCCACACAGGAGGCCCTGAAGAAAATAATTTCCCTCAGGGTCTATGTTATCTTTGGGGATGCTATGTGGAAGCTCTTTTTAGGAAAAGTAAGGAGAGGAAGTTCTGGGAAGGAAAAGGGTATGACGGGTGGGTAGGAATCTGGGGGTCAATGTGTCTAGGAATGAGAACAGATATTAAAAAAAAATAGGTCATATTATTAAATGTAAAAAAAAACGTTAAAAACATATCTATATATTTATTAATGTATAAGTAGGTTAGATATTTTGAAGGGATGATTTGGTGAACTAGATTTGATTTCGTGAAATCTTAAAAATACTTAAAACTCTTTTACATTCAAACTAAGATTTAATAAGCTTCCAGTAAAACTATAAAATTTCATAAGCGACCAGTCAAAATATAAAATTTTGTAAGCGACTAGTCAAAATATACAAATTCGTAGGCGATCAATTAAAATATAAAATTCATAAGCGTAAGCGACCAGTCAAAATATAAAATTTCGTAAGCGACCAGTCAACAAATAACATTTCATAAGCGACTAGTCACAATATAAAATTTCGCTTTTTGGTCATATGAAAGATTTTTTTAATATCACGTGTTATGGATGAATTTGACTGTATACAGCACGATAAATAATTTAATTTGAACATAAAATAAAGTATACAGTACCTACACACAGCTAACGCATGCTCATTACATTTGAAATTTCTGGATACCAGTCTGTATTTATTTTGGCCACTATCTTCATTCTGGATTTAATTGTATTGTGAGATTATTGTACATAGTACATGAATTGGTAGCGCGGATGGGATGGCCAATAATACTAATTAAAAATGTATGCGCAATCCTATATCCCTGAATGGAATATTTTATTATTAAATGCATGCAATAAAAATGCTTCTGTTGTTTTAGTTTATAAGTTGATAAAATATTATATTATAAAAGGTAAAAAGACAATCTAATTTCTACGAAATGAAACAATACAAATTTGTATAAACCACTTATAAAATGTGCAAATCCGACCGGTTTCGGAACAAACGTTCCTTCGTCAGGGAAAGCTTATACTAATTTGACAGTTTAGAACAATGTTTTATTATGGTAGGGGTGGAGCCGTTGTTAGTTAATAATGTAGATTGGGTGGGTAGGTATTAGTGTAGAGTGGACATTACAATCTACATTATTAACTAACAACGGCTCCACCCCTACCATAATAAAACATTGTTCTAAACTGTCAAATTAGTATAAGCTTTCCCTGACGAAGGAACGTTTGTTCCGAAACCGGTCGGATTTGCACATTTTATAAGTGGTTTATACAAAGTTGTATTGTTTCATTTTATTATAATGGATAACCACAAAGTAATAGCTACATTCAAAAATATAATTTCTACGACTTTAATTAAGTTATTGAATCTTTTCTCGCAGAACTTCGTAAACTCTTTCCGCGTCGGAATTGAATTTATTAAAATAAATTTAAATAATGAATTAATATGAAAAGCTTGGTTTCAGTATTGTAAGAAAAAACTCTTCCGCCCCAATCTTAAAGTATTATTTAAACTTAGTATTTATTTTCGTTAAAAAGTATTCAGAAAAAAAAAGGAATTTAAAAAAAACAATTTCAGACTTTCAGCATTTTATTGGAAACTATTAATTAATTTGAAGTTTTAATTGAAATTATACAAATATTTTAGTTCGATGCAAAATGTACAAATCCGATAAAGGTGTGTCAAGTTTAAGGCAAGATAAAATCTACAAAATTTTCTTATTGGTCTCTACAAAAGATAAAGACAACATTGGAGCAAATAATTTATTCCTTTTCGCTGAGCCAATATAAAGCAACGACGCTTTTAATTGCCAATTAATACATTATTTGATATTTAAGAGGGAAGAACCGTCTAAAACAGCGGTCGTCACACTTTTCTGGTCAAGGGCCGCATATGACAATGTGAGGTATCACCGCGGGCCGCACGCTTATGATTTCGGGGGGGGGGGGGGGTTAGCAAGTTAAAAAAGCAATTTTTTTAAATTTAAGTTCCGGTTTACTACTTCTTTCCTTATTGTGTTCATGGTATAGTGTCAATTCTTAATCCTAATAATACACGTAAAATCATAATATTATATTAAAAAAAAATTGTGTATGCATCTGTAATGGAATCTTTCAGTTTCAACATGTGCGAAATGTGAAAATTTTCGCACACGTTATAAAAATGATTACAATAGGTATATACAATACAAAAATTAACCAGTATTAAAGTTTATTTTGCTTTATTAGTACGTGATAAGCGTGTTTATTTTCTTTTTTAGACCATTTTTTTTTTACCTACCCACACCCTCACTGTGCCCTCTAATTTTCTCTGGGTCTTTTACCGCCCCCCTGAAAGTCTCAAACGACAATATAATTAATTGTAAAAAAAACGGTTTATATAATTAATTGTACATGAAAAAAATATATATTTAAAAGGAAAACGGAAGATATTTGTGCGGGCAGCAAAAAACGGATTATATAATTGTACATGAAAAAAATATATATTTGAAAAGAAAACGGCAGATATTTAGTGCGGGCCGCAAAAACCGGATAGTATAATTGTATCTACATGAAAAAATATATATTTAAAAATAAACGGCCGATAGTGTGGCCCGCAAACAAACGGATAAAATTATTGTACATGAAAAAAATATATTTAAAAAGAAAACGGCAGATATTTGTGCGGGCCGCACAAATATCCACCGCGGGCCGCATGCGGCCCGCGGGCCGCAGTTTGACGACCACGGGTCTAAAAGCTCTCCGTAGCCAACTTTCATTATAAACTGAAGTTTCACCACAGTTTTTTCAAACTTCACGAAGATGGCGCTTTATGTCACTATTTTTTACCCCCAAGATCTTTTCTTGTAGAAGCTTTTTGCTTGAACCGCCACAAAAAATTATCGATGGGAAGCTTTTTTTAATTAAACCCAGCAGTTCATCTTCACATTGTTCCTGTTTCCTAACAATTGGAACACTTTATTCCGAGACACTGATTTCTCGGTAACTATTATGTTTTGTATGTATTTCGCCCTTTATCTTGGAGTTCAGCAATGCCTTTCTGTTGGAAGTAGGGAATGCAATCTCGACTCGAGATCGCAAATTCAAGATCTCGCGAAATTAGAAATTACAATCTCGCGAGATCTCGAAATTTTCGTCATCTCTTTAATTAAAAGAAAATATTATTTGAAAGAAAACAAAAACTTTTATTCTTTAATATTATTTACTAAATAATTAACTCCATAATTAACTCCATTCGGAAAATCATTAACTCCTTTGTTACGTTAGAATCGGATGGAAAATAATCAATGATTTTCTTTTTCTTCTGTGGCGTTTGGTAATTTTCACGATCTTCTCGACCTTCTGGTGTAAATTGAACCTCAATATCAATAGGTGACCGCGCCACTGACGACGACGCTCTCGTAGACGCTGACGACGTCGAAGGTACTGATAAATTATCGACAACACCCGGCTCAGTAGTACTTGATGTTCTTCCGACTTCCCCATTCAATGATTTTGTGTCAATTTTGTGGATTGACATCATATGGACGTGTAAACCTTTTGTAGATCCGGATGTGGTTTTGAGAACGGCTTTACGTAACTTGCATTGAGCAGTCAAATTATTAACTGCTTTCTTGAAGTATCTCCATACCGGTAAACGACTGCTAAACTCAACATACACTTGATCTGGATTATTTTTCGACATTTTAAAGTATTATCAACGTTAGAATTAAAAAAATATGTTTATTTAACTCACATAAACAATTAAAAATGCATAATTTAAGAAAAAGTAATGATCATAACTGCACAACTAATACAAACAAATGGCTGCCTGCACGCACGCAAGTATCTCTTTCGCACTCACTCGACACAGTTTTATATTATCTGTCCCGCTCGTCATCCGTCGCTAATATTCGTAAATAATCAGGATAGTTTTCTTTCTTCGATAGACACTCCCGCCCGACCGTCAGTCAGTCAGCGCACCACTCGCGCCCAGAGTGAACATGTGTAGCGTCGCTGACTACTGCCGCCCAATCCTGTCGATCTCGAACGGGATCTCGTCATATTACATTATTACATTTTTCGGGATTGATCCCGAAAAATGTCACGAGATCTCGCGAGATCGAGATCCCGCGAGATCGGGATTGCATTCCCTAGTTGGAAGGTTGTATTTTGTAGAGCTTTTTTAGCATTCTGTTTGTGGTGACATTTTATAGCAAAGGCATAGAGAAATATAGCGGTCATCTGCAGGGAGTGTCGGTCGATTTCCTCAGCGTTCACAACATTGCAGTGCATATTACGTTTTTCCCTCCATTTTTCATATCCGACAATGTGGCCGTATTAAGGAGTTTTCTTTATTTTATGGCTTTACAATGGTTTGATAATTTGTCAATAGACCTAGATTAAACTTTTTTCATTTAACTACTTAATTTTAATGATTTTTTTTTCCGTTTTAGTAAAATAGTTCTATGAGAGGCCATTATAGTATTAACTATAACATATTATTTCATTGCTACAATTTTATTTATTTATTTATTTATTTACGCCTATTTAGGCTTTTACATACATATATATAACAATATTAACGAAATTATTCTAGTAAATAGTGCAGGAAACTACTGTTTAAAACACTTGCACAAAAATAAATACAAAGTAAAAATATTAGGTATTGAATTTTGAACCACACAGTATGTAGGTACAAAATACAAAAAAATCGGAAATAGTTTTTTTTTCTTTCAGCCAACAAAATACTGTCAATGTGTTAGTCAATTTTGATAGCTTTAGCAAAATATTCTCCTATTTGATGAAAAAAACTTCAATAAGGTATGCTTATATAATAAAATTGATGTACTAAATATATCAACAACATCGGAGTATTTGTTTCCAAGCTGTTGAATCCGTCGCATAGGAGTATAATATTGACTTGTTGAATTAGAATTGCTACAATAATATGGTAGGTACTGTCTTGTGACTGATCTGCCCGGAGTATGAAAAGAAATTACATATAATAAGTCAGGGGAATCAAACATTGCATTTATGATTTTATACAAACAGATTAAATCGGAAATGATTCTACGGTCAGATAATTTTATTAAATTTAATGAACAAAGTACATTATCGTAATTTAGGCATTCACTAGGAATGCCCATTTTAAAATTCACATATCTTAAAAATTTATTTTGGATTCTTTCAATCGCATGTGAATGAACCTCATAATTTGGGGACCAAACCGTGGAATTGTATTCTAAATGACTCCTTACGAGTGACATATATAATGTTTTTACAGTATTGACATTGTTGAAATCACTAGATACCCTTAAAATAAATCCCAACATTTTAAAAGCTTTATTGGTTATTATTTCTATATGCTTGATAAAGTTGAGTTTCGTGTCAAACCAAATACCCAAGTCATTGATTTCCAAGACAGATACTAACGACATATTGTTAATGGAATAATCGAAAAATATTGGATTCTTTATTCGATAAAACCTCATAATTTGACATTTGCTTATGTTAAGTTGCAAGCGGTTATCATGACACCATATAATAAATCTCAACAAGTTATTTGACAATATATGGCAATCATTAATGTTTCTGATTGCTTTAAATAATTTCAGGTCGTCTGCAAACATTAATACTTGAACATTATTGAAAATATATAACACATCATTAACAAATAATAAAAACAGGATTGGACCTAAATGTGACCCCTGAGGAACACCACTCGTAGCAGTGAATTTGTACGAAAATGTACCATCAATTTTAACAGCCAGTAATCTGTTGATCAAGTAACTGTTAAACCACTTATATAGTGAACCACCTATACCGAGTTTTTGCAGTTTATTCAGCAATAACTCATGATTAACTTTATCGAACGCCTTACTCAAATCGGTATAAATAGAGTCAACTTGACATTTACTAGACATGGAATCATATATATAGTTTTGATACGTTAATAAGTTAGTAAGGGTAGATTTTCCAGTAGAGAAACCATGTTGTTCAGGAGAAATGACGTGGTTTAATCGGAAAATAATTTTTTTAAGAAGAATTTTTTCAAAAACTTTAGGAATTGTTGATAAAAGGCATACCGGTCTATAGTTAATCACCTCGTGTTTATCACCTTTTTTAAAAATAGGTGTTAGGTAGCTGAATTTCCATTTAATAGGAAAACATCCTGTTCGTAAAGACTGATTAAAAAGCAAAAATAAGGGATACGCTAGATTGGTAGCACAATTATTCAGAAAAACAGGAGGTATTTCATCTGGTCCACCCTTTTACTTTGATCTAGTAATTTAAGTTCAGTCAGTATATCATTATATTCTATGTGGATACAAGATAAATTAAGATAATGATCAGTGGTAAAATTTGATACTGTACTAGCAGAAACTGGTGTATCACATTCATAAACACTTTTAAAAAAATCAGCAAAAAGGTCAGCGATACTTTGAGTGTCTTTGGCCTTTTTACCTGCATATTCCAAGTTGGCGGGTATACCAAAGTTGTTATTTTTCATTGATTTTGCATAGTTCCAGAAATATTTTACATTATGATTTATTGAAGTTTCAACATTATTAATAAAAGAATTGTAGCAAATTTTTGATAAGATTTTGCAATCTTTTCTAATGTTTTTAAATTCAATATAATTTGATAAAGACCTGTCTTCTTTATATTTCTTATGTAAAACTTTTTTAAGGCCAGTTAATTGAACAAGTTCTTTATTGAACCATCTCGGATATTTTGATTCTTTGAAATGAATAAGTGGGATTAGATCTGAAATAATTTTATCCAGCAAATGATAAAATGATTCAATATTTTTATTAATATCGCCTTCTTTAAGAAATGACCAATCTTCCTTGTGGAGACGATTATTTATGTCCTGATAATTCGCATTTTTAAAGTTAAACGTAGGAGTTGAAATTTTTTGATTGCCTTCTTTAGTACAAGGGATAATTATTGCTAGTGGAGGATGGTGGTTGTCTATCGGAAGAATAGACTCCAATGATTTATTTATAATCACATTGCTCTCATTTGACAAAACTAGATCAAGAACACGATTATTAATATTACGTACATGGTTGAATTGGGTTAAATTAAAAAGTAAAGACATATCTAGAATTTCTCGTTCATAGGCGGTTGCTGGTATTGAATTAAAGTTACTGTCTAAATTGTTAAAATTGCAATTAGGTAGGTTGTAATCACCGCAAATAATTATTTTATGATTTGGGTATTTTGTTATTACTAACTCAACATCTTCACAATGTTTTTTATAGATTGATATGTTAGAATTAGGAGGGATATAAACAGTACCAATAATAGTTTTCTTAAAATCACCACTTAACAATACGAACAATTGTTCTACATCAGTATTTTTTATTTTAAGTATTTTCGAATTAATGTGTTTGCGGACCGCTATCAGGACTCCACCTCCTCTTGTACTGGAGCTAGTATTCTGACTCCGGTCAGCTCGGTGGACATGGTGACTATGTAGTCCAAGCTCCGCTGAGAAGATCGATGATGTTAGCCAGGTTTCAGTGAGTATGATGACATCGTTTGAGAAAGATGGAGCATTTACTCTGAACTCCTTTAGTTTTGTTCTGAGGCCCCTGACGTTCTGGTAGTAGATGCGGCGTTTATATGGCTGGAGTTTTTTGGTTGAACATTGATAATTTTAGGTGAGTTGTTAATATATTTTATAGTTAATTGTTTTCTCCCTTATTTTTCCGGTTTTCTAATTCCTTCCATACATTTTGAATTTCTTGGCGCTGAACCCACGTTAAGTCTTTTTTGGTTTTCAACAATATTAGAGAGAAAATAATAATTTTAGTTTATGTATGTATTCTTTTTCTTCCTAATTGTACGTAAACATTACTGAAATTACCCTACTTGTGTTGAATTTATTTGAGTTCAATACATATTTATTTTTTTGAGAAGAGAAAGGAAAAATGTTGTAGGAGGGAGGAAACGCAAAGGCCGGCAAATCGTTCCATAGCCGAGCTGTAGATCTCAAGAACGAGGCTTGGAAACGATCCATCCATCCACAAATGTTGGGCGCGCGTTTTTAGATAAAGTAAACTTACTAGTGAGTGACATTTGAATGAATTAAACAAAGTTGCAAACAGTGTTATATTTTATTTATAATGTCATTCCACAAAGTGGTAACCTTCTACTTAAATGTTATTATTTATGTATTTTCCTCTATCCTGCCAACAAAATGAACAACATACATATTGTCTAAATACAGCCTGCATCTGCTCGTGAATCCCATTGACACGTGCCTGGCGCTGCGCCGTGGGCATTAATCAGTAAATCCGATGAGATTATTCCCGGTGTTTGACAAGGAGGCATTATTTACTATAAGCCCCGTATCTGCCTATTATTTTCCCGGGCCGGCCCTGTCCACCCCGGGACATAACCCCTCTGCCGGTGGAGGGTTATATGACCCGGATGAGGTTTTATCTGACGACCATTGTGAAAATTGCACTCCGGAGCACTATTAGGTAGTGTCGTTTCTGTGTCGGTTTCCTCAAAAATAATTTCGCGAAAGGAAGCCACCACTTATTATTATTTTGGTTTGAAGGGTGACCGACGGTGCAGTTTTTTTAGTTTATTTTATTTTCACTTTGCATTATATGACGTGATTATAATCCCCCTACCCTGAAAAGGTTAGTAACATTTTAACACCTTTAGCATCTCGTGTGCAGTGTGCTCTCCTTTCAGATCCATACAGAACCAGAACTGCGAATATTGCACATCAATAAAATACTCATGAATTGCCTACTGAGCGCTGAGCATTCAGCGTCGATTGTCAGTAATTGCTATTGCGTTGATCTAACCGGTTAAAGTCATATTATTGTATTTCAAATAATAAAATACACTTTCAGTTAACAATTTATTGCATCTCTTAGATCCTTCTTCCACAGGGATACGCAAGTATTTGATTCACGACCGCTAAAGAATCTTGGCGACTAGCGCCATACACTTGCCGACATTTTGTAAAATCGTCGGTGACGCCATTCTTCGGCGACCAGCCGGGCGAGGTTGAACCGACTCGTCCTGAATTCCGGACTTACAAAATTGCGTCGCTTGTGTCAGACATTTTGCGATAATGCGCAAACTTTATTGGAAAATGTGGGTTTTAGACGATTATTACATTTTACACGATTTCTGGCATGACGCAGAGACACAGTTTTAAATATTTAGAGATTTCGATCACCACAACACGGGCATTTTCAAAGGCTGCCTAGCATGGTTGTCGAAAAATGATCAACAAATGTAATAAACAATGCACTGGAATAAGGAAAAATTTAAAAGAAAAAATAAGAAGAAGATGCGAACAAAACAGTCAACAAAGAATCACAGATATAAAAATGACAGGTTTCGGGTAATGTTAGTAAAGCATTCTAGTTTTGACGTTTCGAGAATTCAACGATGATTTTTGACTTCAGTGATTTCAGTAGCGACGTATACCCACGCCCCGTGTGCGCGACAAGTTGTTTGCGACGTGAGAACACAACATGAGTATCGGATATTAGCATATCCCTGTAGAAGAAGCTCTCATAGAAGAACTCGTAGGAAAGTTTTCATATTCATAATGATTTATTTTTTTTATTAGAAGAACATTTTTCTTTTGTGTTCATACAAAGATTGTTAAATAAATAATGTGTGCTGAATCTGAGATTCAACTAGAATATTAATGTTGTCCCTTTTAAGTGTCGAATAAGTTACCAAATTAACCTTAATCGTTTCCCTCAACGTGAATGTTCGAGCAGTTTCACTTGAAACTTCCTTAGGTACCACTCCTAAATAATAATTCACTTCTTCTATATTTCATTAGGTTGTAAATTTTTAGTGGAGACCTATCAATTTTGTATTTATTATTTCTTTTCATTTATGTACATTGTATATTATTTTAAAAGCTGTAAGGGGGCATTAATTTTGCTAGTTTTCGACCCCCTCCCCCCTGTTTAATATTTATTACGTAAAAATCTGAAGGAAAAAATGAATACACGTTTGGTTTGTTTCAATGTTTTTTTTTTCAAAGTAACAATTTTTAGAAATGTTTATTTGTACTTACAAAGGTACTAATAATTTCAACTTTCCGCATTTTTGTGATCTTACAAAAGAACTATCGAGATTTCCTCCCACCCCCTTGTAAGAAAAAATAAGACATGGTCGACCCCCCTCCCCCCCTAAATCGTCTCACGTAATAAATGAATGGCCCCTAAGAAAAATGAAAAGAAAATTGTTCAAAATATTGATATTTTCAAACTCGCAAACATCCTTTTGAATGCCAAAATGTCTAATAAGGCTTGTGTAATTATATGGATTTTTTTGTTTTAAAAACAAAATTGAATAAAAAAAATTCCCTCGTTAACGTGTTATTGTTCACGGAGAAATTGGAGAAACCCTCTTCTGAAACTAGACATTTTTTTACGAAAATCTGTGTTACACCATCGCTCAATATCAACAAAAAGCTTTATTTTTACCTTTGATGTTTCGAAAACTTGAACTTCTGATGGTGATTTTAGCTTTTGGGTTGTTCTATATCCGTTTGCATTAGAGGAACTGCTGAAAATCCTGAATGTATAGCTGAGCAGAGGACCCATTTGTCAATAGAAACAATGTTATAAAAATATATAAATTTGTAAACATCTTTTGACAAATAAACGTTTTTTATTATTATTTGTTCTTTAAACCTTTCGGACAAGCCTGCAGTGTAATCAGGACGTGTGTTTAGTTTATAGGCCTTTATAATATGTTTATTGTTAATCCCAGATATAATATTGCACGAACCGATCGGTTGATTTCGCCCACATTAATTAGCTGTGATACGGTATCAGTAATCTGATGGTATAACAGTACATCCCTCTACATATTAAACATCTGTCATAATACTGCTAGGATATTCGAAACGTTGCGTTGGTTAAATCCTTATTTAACCAACGCAACGTTTCGAAAAAACACCAAAAAAACAAAAGTTTTCAGTTTGTGATTAGTAATCACAAATTGAAAACTTTTGTTTTTTTTTCTTTAAATTCTTTAAATTACGTATTAGGGTGATCAGGCCACTAAAAATAACTCTCCTTACGTGGATGATGATAACTGATAACGTTTAAATTCCCGTTGCTCTGCTTTATTCACGAAAAAACATCGCCAAAAAGCATGTTTTATTTTATTTTACGAAGATCAGATACAAATAGTTAAATGAAACAATGTTACTTTGTTTGAACCACTTGTATATTTGTTTAAAGCCGACCGGTTTCGGAACGACCGTTCCTTCCTCAGGGCAAACGTATACTGATTTGAAATATACTGTAATTTGATTGTATACTAAAACCGGTCGGCTTTAAACAAATATACAAGTGGTTCCAAAAATGTAACATTGTTTCATTTATCTATAATGGATAACCACAAAGTTATAGCTACATTCAAAAGTATCTACAAATAGGTAGTTAAATTTTTAACGAAAATTTTGTAATGAATTTAATTTTCCACATTATTATCTAAAATAAAACCATAACCGAAAAGTGATTCGTAATAAAAAGATTTTGAAGCTTAAAGCAGTTTTTATAGTCCTGATGCTCTATTTTTTTTAATGTGTAGATTGTCATCGACAACGAGTCTATCTGCAAGTTTCAGCTCGATGGGCTGACGGAAGAGGGTTAGATTTTAATTTATTCATTCATTCCCGAAAACAATATCGAAATTGAAATAGATGCATTTAAAAAAATACTAATAATTGTTTTTGTGCTTAATTCGTAGAACTGCATTTAATTTTTTAAAAACTTACTTTAAATTTAATAATGTTTTTGTTCGTAAGTATTTTAGTTTTTTATTAATGTGTCAGCTGTTTCGGCTTACAAAGCCATTTTCAAACTGTGGTCCCACCATTTTGAGATAACTTATTTATGTACATGATTCTAAATTTCAATTTTAATGTGCCTAAATTGATTTATTATCGGTTAAACCGATTTATTGAGAAAATAATTGTGTGGTTACTATAAGAAAAAAATCGATTGCATAGATTGTTTTATTGGTGACAACTCGGAATTAAATAAACTCAACACCTGCTTTGAAAAGTCGTTAAAAGTGTTCAAAAAATGTTTAAAAAAAATCGTTATAAATAGGTTACGCTAGGTTAGGTTATGGGCTATTTTTCAATATATAATTTTTAATACTTTTAATGAATTTTGTAACAAAGCACTCTTTTTAGGGTGAATTGCCTAATTTAAAAAAAAAGAAGATTTTTGTAGCTTTTAATGACTTTTCAGAGAGGTGTTGAGTTGACTTGATTCTGGGTTGGGATGGAACCGATTCATTGGGCTTTATATATTTTCGTGTGTGGATAAATGTGGTAATTACTAGTAATGTGCAAATATTTCCTGTCTGTAATAAAACAACGTGAATTTTGCTGTCACTAATACGTTTCTACGCCCTGTAGACCATGTGCACAGGGCTGTGCCGTGGTGTGGAATGACCTTGTAACATATTGGCATGGTGTTTGCTTGCTTGTGTGTGTTGACCTAACATTAGCCAGGGTTGGTAGTTGGTAGCCCTAATGCCTAATGTCCCATAATGTGCTCCGGCTATTAAGAGGAATGTCTGCGCTGTCTCTTTTTACACTAAATTTAGTTTTTGATTTGAGGCCAAAATAGTCAACCAATCTTAATAATTATTTATTTAATCTAAAGATATAGCTAACATCTAGTACAAATGGGAGTTATTTTTTTATTTGTGTTTTAAATTATATAAAATAGGGCCATTAAAGATTTGATTTTTAAAGATTTTAAAGGCCACTTTGGCAATATTTGTGAGTTAATAGTAATTATATAAATAAAATCTTACGCAACCTGCTACTTTCATACATATAATGAAATATAATTTTAAAGTTTTTTTTTTAGTTTAAATTTTGGTTTATATACCCACCAAAAATTGTGTTTCAAAAATTGGCCTCCGTGACCGAGAGCAAGTAAATTTTATTTATTCTTCTATTTCACTACTTATTCATTTAAAAATAATACATTGTATATTTGCGGCATGTTCTACGATGATACTTTCAGTATCGCCCTGGTGTAAGACGACCATTCAGAATTGAAACGTTGCTTAAATTGGCTTTAGAAGTGTTTGGTGACCAGATCTGAATAGCCAGGTACTTCCCCACGTTCCTCTACATGTCTTTCCCCTCCCCACCACCTTCAGTCTCACAACACACTCCAATTGGGGATGCCTTAGTCTTACTGGATCCAGATGGTTGGTACTTTTGTGCGGTATTTACATAAACAAAAATGCTTTTAAAAGAAATCGGTCTTTTTAAAATTTAAACCCTTCAATATGATTGTTTTAGACTAATTTTTATTTTATATTTTGTCGTATTTAAGTTGTAGATAGGTATGGCAAAATTAAATTTTCTTGTAATTATCTTTAACTCACAAATTATTACTAAAGTTGTAATTTAAAATCAAAATGAATTAAAAATCATGTAAAATGCAATTCTTTAATGGCGCATAGGCTATTTATAATTAAAATAAAACCACAAGTATTTGGTAAACTTTTTGGTTAAAAAAATATTTTTCAGTTTGGTCGGGTGTTTTGACCTCCAATCCATATTTAAATTTTGTATGGAAAAATCCGCGCAGTGGTTCCTCTTAACCACTGTGTGACGTCCGAACATTTTAACCGCTGTGTATTTTGGGACTATTTCTGTGTCCCTCCAATGGAATTTTTACCTCAGTCAACTCACTAAACGTTCATTTACTTACCCCCCCCCCCCCACCTTAATGCCAGGTTATACTGTCTACGCACACACATTATAATCAGAACAGTTATATATGTAACAGGAACAGTTATCACCGCAGGGTCTAATTTCCCTTCTCTGATTAGTTTCCCCAATCGCAGTTGGAAAGTGTCGGTAAACGTTTTTGCGTATATGTCATGTAAATAATTACCTAATCCATTATCTTTCCGTGGGGTACAATTATAATCTAGTTGTTAATCGAGTACTACCTACTGAATTATATATTTAACACTTTATTTATTTCTTCGCCTCTAATGCCGTCTCGTAAACAAATCGCCTTCGGATCATTAGTACCTATCTAATATTTTGTCCATGCTTTTAAACGCGAATGTGAATAATTTATTTTCTTTTTAATATGATAATATCTATCACGCCACATACGGCTGTGAAAACACAACATTTTTTTGTTGATATTTATTATGATTTTGGCCTTTTGCACGGTTTTTATGTTTTATTACGCCTCGCTTTCGTTGTAGGTATTATAATTAGTGTAAAATATGGATAAAACTAATACGGGAAGGTGGCGGCTCAATAACACAGGAGGCTTTTTAATACGATCGCGGGCGATACTAAACTAAACATAACGTGTCTCAAGAGGATTCAAACTCGTGACAGAAACCATGGCGGTGTCCAGGGGGAAGAGCAGCTGCCGCAGCGGCAGTAGCGACTAGGGCGGAAGCGACTTGGGCGGATGCCTGCGAGCCCGCCTTCCTACAAGGACGCCGATGAGCGCGTCGCCACCAGCCCCATATCCTCATCCATCGCCACCGGAGACTGGGTGTCCATAAGCCCCATTTCCTCGCCCGGCAGCATCTCGTCCAGCAGAATGCCGCACAGTCCGCCCCCGCTGGGCAGGCCGGGAGTCAACGTGGAGAACTCATCGCCCCCGCTGGATACCGCGAGAGCCGCGAGGAACGGCAACAGCCCGCCGCTGTCTGTGAGCGGGCGCATCGCTCACCTGTCGCCCGCCAACGGGGCCAGCTTTATCTCTGGCGAGGGGCCCGCGTGGCTGGCGGCCAGCCCGCCCCCCGTGCGACCGCCCCGGCGCGCCGAGCTGGAGCTGCGCCGCCTGCGAGTGCTGGACGCGCCCGCCCCGCTGCCCGTATCATCGCCGCCCCCAGTCTCATCATCGCCCCCGCCGCCCCAGCCCCCACACGCCAACGGGGATAGTCACGAGAGTCCCGTCAAACGAGGTAATTAAAACCTAACAAATATCACCACCATTCTATTTGGTACGTCTTTGACGCCTCTAGACCTTTAACCAAGAACTAATCTCTTGTATTTGGCCCGAGAACTTTATTGACATGAGCGGCCTTTGATGTATATGAGAACTGCACCCGTTATTTTCAGTTTAAGCATCGTCATCAGTTTCCAAACATTTCATTGCTTTACAACGACATTGAAACCTGCAATGGATATTTAAAACAACACAACGATTGTCATCCTAACAAACATCACAGAATAAGCAAGTAAAAACACAGGTGATTTAAATCCTTAGCTAAACCTTAACGAAATTAACACAGTTTTTCGCCGATTAAAATTTTATCAATAATAATCAACAAATTACCATCGTCAACGAGAACTTAACTAATCAGCCTTCTAAAGAAATTACGTTTCCGTTTTTCAATATGTGAATAATATTATTATTAAATTTTCCGCATTAAGTCGAGGGAGGCACGAAAACCTCGTAAGGTTTCCCGCAGTTCTGGGCGCGCTATTGTCGACAACGGTTAATTTATTCTCCGTCCAAGCAACAACTTTATACATTTTTTAAACAGCCTTATATCTTTCGAAGATGTTAGTGCAAATCCTAATTTTCACGTACACCATCGTGTTTTTGCTGTTTTATTTTGTACGTATGATAGACTGGATCCTGATCTACCAAGAGTTGAAGGCGGTCCGATACGAAGCCGCTGCCACCAATGCTCAGTAAATGGTGCGTTTTTGGATAAATTAATTCACTATGAAGATGGGGACGTGATAAATTCGTGCCACATTCCTCAAGTTTGCTGAACGGGCTGTTTCGTATATGCGTTTAATGTTTCAATTTACGATTGATGTTATTATTGTAATTTTGGATTTCCGTGTCTGTTACTGTGACCATAATTTATTATAGTGCTGTCATGTCTCTGAATCGAACTTTCGGAACGGAACGAGTCTTTCTGCACGTCATTATCATCAAAAGGTTGGTATAAATCAAACCAATGTTGGTGGATTTGCTTGATATGTTTGTATAAATATACAGGCAATGGTCCAAATAAACATCAATTTGTGTAGCTTCACATTATGAAGGTGTTCTGTATTATTATGTATGCATGTAGTTATGAATGGTGAAAGAAGGTATCGATTACTAAACTTATTGTTAAAGATATCGATGACTAAACAGAATGCAGGATTGTGCAGGATGTAATTGGACGTACCCGAGGGATTTTAACCAGCGATTGCTGAGCACATTTGGAGTAACAAATGTACTTGTCGCAACAATTTTTGATTCGCAATCTACTTGTAAAGACTACACTTATAAAGCAAGTTAATCTGCATTTCGGGTACTGATTTAGAGTTATTTGAACGCAAGTTAAGGGTTAGTTTTTCCAATATGTAGGACAATGTATTTTTCAACATTGAGTTATAGAAGCCAATCCTTTGTCCATTGATATATTTCATTTAAGTCATTTTGTAGTTGGTCATGATGTATACGTGGGTTAGAATTTTGTATCTTCTGCAAAACAGCTGTAGTCTGATTTTATTATGGTATGCAGATATGTGACGTACAAAATTTAAAAAAAAGAACTGGACCCAGAACTGATTCTTGAGGGACACCACTGGTAACGTTACGCTCATATTACAGTTGGTTGTGGTGGAAATACATGTTTCGTTCTGCTTGTTCAGCTTACATTTAAATTTAACATCTTCAACATATTTTTACTATCCCGAAAAGCGTCTCCGCGGGTTGTGTTACTGCAAAATATGTAAATCCGCTATTTTATTTGGCTTAAATGTTAAATTAAAATTATTATTGTGTGAAAGTTAGAGTTACGTAGCATAGATGGCTCCAGTGCTAGTAGATTATATGGTTTATATAGATTATATGGTTTTTCTAGAGATGTCTCTAGTATACAGGTTTGCCCCTCCATGTACAGAACCGAGATAGATTAGCAGTTAGGTTTCAGGCAACAGATAGATTTTGCGAGCAAAGTAGGGAGGACGTTAGCCTCCAGGCCATCCTACAAACTCGTTCCCAATTAAAAGAGTTTCTAGTTTAAATAATGACAAAGTGTTTTGCTGTCAAGAATTTGTATTTATTTCAAGACTCATTCACTACACTTTACATATTCATAAGAAAATGTCGCTGCTTGCGCAAAAAAATGTCAAGAGAATTTGTTTGCAAATTTAATGATCAACAATTTTTATTATCGCATTTACCTTATAAATATTGATACTTTTAAACATCCGCGGGTTGGTTTCTTAAAACCACACAACGTAAGAACACAAGAGGAGCGATTCTGTATCTTTTGTGGATACGGGAAAGATCCCATACGGAATCGTCTATCAAATTTGTGTGATTTTCTATGACTTTCAATTGATTTTTAATGGGCGTCGTGGGCCGGTGGCAGCTACCATTTTGAAATAGTTTAAACATGAAATACACTAGTTTAAAACACGAAATGTAAATCAAAACTGTAAGTTACACGTGATTACATGATTACTTATTCTTTTAATGTAAAATTTAAAGTTGTATTCTATGGTTTTGACATTTGTAAAGTTTCGTTTTAATCTACATATTAATGAATTACTTAGTTTGCCTAAACTAAGAAGCTATTTTGTGCACTTAAATTGTTTCTTGTAGTAATTGTTAAAATGAAGTGCAATTTCCATAATCTGCGTTGTAAACTAGTGTAGTTCGCGTTTTAATTGTTCGTTAAAATTGGCGGCAGATGTTGTCGGCCCACGGCACCCATTGAAAAAGCAATTGAAAGTCATAGAAAATTACACAAATTTGACAGCCGATTCCGCATGGGACTTTCCCGTATCCACAAAAGATATAGAATCGCTCCTCGGATGTTTATTTCACAGAACCGTAAATTATTTACCAGTATTACGTTCTTACGACGTATCCTTTGATTATCTATCCGTCATCCTGATTGCTTTAATTATTCTGATGTCATTTAATATCTATATCTCGATAGCGCAATTATTACTGGTGAGATCATGCAATAACGATTTCATATATTGGGTTCGAATCTTAATCATTAATGGAGAAATCTGTTATCTATAATCGAAAAAAAAATGCTTCAATATTAAATTTAGTGGAACAGTCAAAATTAAATAACTTTTGAAGATTGTACTATATATATACATTGTAAAATATGATCAATGAAGAAGATAATACTAATAAATCAAAATATGAAAAAGAACAAGACACAGAAAAATTAAAAAGTAACGGTCGCAACTCCAACCCAGGATCTCTTGTCTTACCGGGACAAACGCCTTAACTAACTCGGCCATTGGGAACTCTTATTTTTAAGCATTTTTTGTCGATCTCATATTTCAAAATCAGAATTAACAATATTATCTTCGACGAATTTTCCCTATATTTTTGGCTGCTACTTTTTTTAAATGATCGCATAGTTCTAAAGAATTGGATTGTAACCTAGATAGTGTCTCGGATAAAGATATCCGATTGTTTTTATTTACATTTCATTGATCCTCCGGGGTTCATATTTTCGTTTAGATCTGTTAGTATTATCTTCTTCTTCGATGAGACAATGAAATGTATCTTTAAGAAAAATAATGTAATTGATATTTTTCCTCGCTTTATTGATTTTAATTTTATTTTATTGTTACGCGGAAAATCCGTTAATCTGATCGATGAACTCCGACGTTATAAAATTTTAACAGCTGTGAATTTTTTTTTGTTGTCACACCTACTTTCAATCGTCATTTTTCCTTATGAATTTTCTCAATTATATGTCAATACTTAAGATGAATTATGTTATTAGTTAGAAAATATTATTTCGAAAAATTAAGTTAAAAGTAGTGCGAAGTCAGTCAGTACCTACATAACTACTGGTATCATCAAATACGTGCACTGGATTTATAGCTGCATTTGCAGATTACCAAGGTGTGTGAATGGAATAACTTATTCAAATTACATGACCGTTCCGCCTTACGGAAATGGACTAAATGTGCCCCCACCCTTACAACCTACAACCGCCAGCCCTTAAACACACCCCTCCTGCATTTTGTCACGCCACTGCTCGCAGAGAAATTCATTGCACAGTGTTCACGCGACTTTCACTGAAAAGCTAGTACTACAGGGAAAACTAGTTCAAAACACTTATAACCTTACTAAAAAACGTCCTGAAAATTTTATTCAATTGATAAACGAACGTGAATGTGAAAACATTACTAATTAAAAAATGGCAAAAAATTGTTCATGGAAAGATATATACATTGCTCACACAGACAGAGGGGGTTGTTTATCTATTGTTTATGCTTGTTTTTTTTAATAATTTCTGAAAGAATTTTGGAATTTTTCCAACGTATTTTAAATGTCTTGTATATTTCTTATTTTTGAAGATACCGTAAAAACAAATACCTTTAAAAACTAGATAAAATTACACTTTAAGCTAACTACAAGTTTTAAACTTTCATGTTTAAAAATTGTAGTTAGCTTCAAACACGAAAAAGGTTGAAAAAAAAACTTACCCTAAACATGTTCCATTAAAACGTCGAAAATTTTCGGAATATTTAAAAAAAAAAAAAAAAAACACATAATGCACACAGTGAAGATGTTTTCTTTTTTTTTATAAAAAAAAAACTGTCGGTTTCTTGCGTAATTTATGATTGTTGCATATAAAAACATTGTTTGTGACCTACGACATTACATTCATTAATCACACATGCTAAGGGGAGCGGTTTTCATACAAAACTTTTTTTGGGATTTGAGGCCAAAATACCCAATTGGATATTTGCTTCTTATTTATTTACATATAAAATATAGGTCATTAAAGACTTCAATTTTACATGATTTTGGTGGCAACTTTGGCATTATTTGAGAAATTATAATTATTAAAAAAAAAATCTTGCCCCATTGTGATAATATAATGAAAAAATAAATAAGTAAGTTTATAAAAAAAAATCGTTAAAATAGCTTTTTCGTGGGTAGAATTATCAATTTATACGACAAATTTGTATTCCAACGTAGATCGGTCTTTTGTAATTTGAATTTACGCCTATCAAATTGATTTTTTTATTAAATAAAAAAAATTATTATATATTTCAACATATTACTATAATAAATGGAGCACATTTAGTTTTTAATGAGTATCATTAACTCACAAATAATAAGGAACTCCAGTGAAAAATATTATGGCTTTAAAAAAATATGTTCATATAGACTATAGACCAATAAACGCTGATTCTGAATATGTAAGTTTTATTTCATAATATTAAACGCAGAGTTTTTAAAAAAATATTAAAAAGTGCATTTTTAAACCTCTCCTCAAAACACAGCGTTAATTTGGCATTACTGAAATGGTGAGTGAGTGGTGACGTCACTGCTAACCTGTCACCTGGTGATAGTGTGTATTGTATTGACATTTGAAATGACTTGAAGTTCACACGTATGCAATTCAACATTTCGTGTTTTTGGTTTATTTTCATGCTGATACGATTTTAACTGATACGATTTTTTAACTAATAACAAAAAAAAATAAAAAAATTCATACTGTTTATAGAGATTTAGATAAATATTAGTTATTGTGTTTATTGAAACATAATTTAGGCCCTCAACAATTTAGGAAAAGGGCTATATTTGCGGATAATCTGCAATAAATTTTGCCTATTTGAGGTTAAAGTCGTGTCATATTTGACATTTGGTTTATGTATTTTCAAATTGTTTTTAGTATTAGGGGCTTTTTATACAAGTTATTACACAATCGTCATGGTCAGTGTCTTATAAATACCATTGTTTCTGTATGTGTTATACATAAAACAATGTACGGTCACGCCTGAACACAAAATTCGAGGCTTACGATGTCATTTGTATTTGCAATGAAAAAGATGATTTATTGTTTTTATATTGCACTTTGTTAAAATACAATAACAGTAGCGGTGAAATGTGGACATTTTACCAATGTTTTTCTATATTAAAAGCAGTTAATCTTGAATAAAAAAACGCCTCAATTTCTCACACAAAAGTCATCGAGCCATCGTATATTTTATTCCGCCATTTTCTTACATTCAAAATCAGGGATGCTCTGCCCAAAAAAATTATTTCCCTAGATTTCGAAGTGAAATTTCCCTAGAATTTCACATTTACGCAATTACCTACGTAGCCACCTGATTGTGTAACACTAATCCTGTTATAATATACTCGTATGTTAATTAATATGATTAATTAATTGGAAAGATATCGGAACTTGGTAAATATACTTATAATACTGTGCTTTTCCAAATAAAACACCTTTTGCCACGCGAAGTAATAATTTAATAGTACGAATACACTCACCACTGAATTAGAAACTGAATTCCAAATAAAAAAAAAACACTTTGCGAAATAAAAATCAACCGCAATCACCGAAAAAACAGAACTTAAAACATAAATTAATTTTTTTTCAGAGGTCCCATTTATCTTTTTAGATACATTTAATATCATTTTGAGTTGTCAGTGTTAAAAATAACATTGCATGATAAGTACATGAACAATAATTAAGATTCATGGGAATTCCAAAAAAAAAAAAAAAATATATATATATATATATATATATATATTTAAATAATACCAGTAATATTGTCATATGTAATAAAATTTTTGCCAGAGTTCGAAATTTCCCTAGATTTTGTCCTGATTTCCCTTATCCCTAAAAAATATTTTTCTCCCCTAGATCTAGGGAAATTTCCCTCGACATAACATCACTGATTCAAAGTGACAACCTGAAAGTAAATAAACTATCGGTGGGTGAAGACGTCACACAATCCACCATAGATATGGTGCTTTTCTGAAGGTCTAGAAAAATTAAAACTTTGACAATTATTTTAACTATTAAAACAAACTATAAAAATAAAAATAAAAATGCAGTCATTTAAGTTTGAAGGTCTTTATTCATTAAAAATAAAAAAAAATGGACTGGAGTTCTCTATTGCCAAATTTGCCCCTAAAATGTTGATAAATTAAGTTTTACTGACCTATATTTCATGATTTAAGACACAAGAAAATAAAATAGCACATTTCCTTAACCTTTTGTTTAAAATAAATAATTATTCAATTTGGTTAGGTATTTTGGCCTCAAATCTAAAATTTTTGTTTTGTATGTAAACGCCGGGCAGCCGTTCCTCTTAACGATTCTTTTGAAAATCTCTGATGCAGTGATATGATGAGATTCCTTCAGACCTAAGGAAAAATTATATTTGTACTTATAGAAAATACCAACAAAGAATTTATAAATGAAATAATTTTTCTCCTCTTTTCAGTCTCCAGTTGAACTCTCAATTAGATTCACTGCACAAGGGGCCTTTTCAAAATACCAAATCTAGGTGTACTTTTCAAAGGAATTTATTTTGGATACTTACATGCTTATTAGTTACATGAATATTACGAGAGCATTACACTTTGCCCTCGAAAAAATATCGAACGATTTGCTTGCGTACCCGGATTCGCCCGCTATATATCGTTCTCTTGTGTTATTGGGCACGATTTTTTTTGAGTTATCATCGTCGGCCAGCACATATAGGTATTTTGGATACTTTAATTATTGTGATATTGAATTGGACGTTCGACTATGTGAAAAGCAATTTGTTTGTCTCTCTCTATTTGGCTTGATTTACTCTGATAATTATTTGTAAATGTTGTTATAATAATAAGTACACACTTGCTAGTACAGAGTATAGTACACCCTTACAGATTCAACCGATTCTTCTATGTCTATCGATTAGTTGTTCTCATGCTTAATTGCTGTTAATTTTTCCTCTACTTACCATTGTCCAATCTTGTGTAACAAAGTGCAATTATTGTTATATTAATCGATTGATTATTACTGCCTTGAATATTTATACGGTAATCCCCTAACATACAACAGCGAGTTGAATGCAAACAGACAATGATAAGAAAATGGAGTCAGATATACCCTTCAAAACATCGGTTTCACGGAGATTTTGTAGCAAATTCATTTCGATTTCACAGAAAAGTTTCGTGAGTACAACCACCCCGTATTTACCCTTTTATTTTTTCGTTATCAGTAATTTTAGTAAGAAAAAACGTAAGGTAAGCCTTTTTAAAACTTTTTTATGTTTGCATGCAAAATTTTTATATTTAAAAAATTATATGTATTTTTTTATTTATAAAATTTGAAAGCGTATTTTATCGCCTTTCAAAACAGATTTTGCTTTTCGGAAACATTCAGAAACATTCCTTATATTTGGATTTTATTGTAAAGCGGAAATATTTTGAATTTCTGAAAAAACATCGAGGCTTAAGATCAAAAAGGTTAAAAATATTGCAAGAATATTCAAAACATTCCTAAGAAAGTATTTTACCTTGCATCACCTCAATTTACTTTCTAGAGCGATGAAATTTTACCGTCGTCAATTGTGTGGAATCTAACAGTACTTGCATTCAGGTGTTAACGTTCCTATTAGATTTCATACAAAATTATGAGCCAATGACTAAAATAGCTCATCAAATATTAATTGGTGAAGTTTTGGTTTGACATATTTCTACCGTAACATTTCTCTAGAATGACTCAGTCTTTTTTCTACGACTATCTATGTAGTTAAATTGTAAACATATTATGAATAATGAGAAAAGCCGTGGAATAGCTAATGAATTTATATTGTTTCTGGAAATTTACTGCCCTCATTATGGCAATACATTAAAAGCCCGCGCGAACCTCGTTTGTTTTGTAATAAAACCGCCTCATCAAACCAACCGAGTCGCACTATCGCTATAATTATATTACGCCGAGACATGTATATGGGCGAAGATGTACATTTTTCATTGCATTATGTTAAAAAAATATTTTTTTTTATGTGAGTATAGCTTTAATTTGTTTTTAACTGTACCAAATGATTTTTTCTAATGAACTAGGCTCTATTGTGTCACGGAATCTTTACTTTTTTCCTGTTTCCCTAGCTGCCACACCAAACAAAATATAACACTACTCGAGGGACAATTTTCGAGCATAGGGGTCGTTTCTTTGACCGACGCAGTCGCCAAAGAACCGATTTTTCGGTGTCGAATTTATTCTACCGAACGCTTAGAATTTATTCATGTGCTGTCACGGCGTGGTCTTATTTACCTCCTAACATAATAGTAGTGTCGCACGTTATTCAGGACGAATGTCTCGAGGTCTGTTGAAATATGTAATAAAATCATATTATATAGTAAAAATGTATTTTAATATTTTCGATGTTCTGCGGAGATATCTAAAAAAATAAATTTACATTCAATAATTCCCTTACATTTGCACGGTGCGATGTAGAAATATGCATACAGAAGGGTTACTTTCGGAACGTAAGTAACCCTTCTGTATGCATTCGTTCGGTTAGTAAGTAAGGTCTTAAAAATAATAACGCCAGGCGTGATAATTTCACGAAACGTTCAAAACAACAGTTAAATATCACGATGCGTTCAAAATAAAACATCTCCCGTGATAATAGCGTGCAGCATTAAAAATAACAGTTAACAATGCGCTCTGAACTTAAACACTACCACAAGCCTATTTGGGGCGGAAGAGCAGCAGAAACCTTTTACTTCGCCAAGAAACTTAAGCAGCTCCGGTTCCGGAAAACAAAAATTTCCATTTCCAACACTGGGTGCGGACGTATACCGGAACATCTCTCTCACTTCCTTATGGAACACACGGCAGTCAGCTGTACGACATCCTCCTTGAAATGAGAAATTATTCAAATTATTTTTTAAGGATGCGTTTTGGATTGTTTCGTAAAACATTAATGTTTAACTCGGAAATCGAAAAAAGATAATTACTTCCTTATAACCGATTCCAAACAAACCTTTTATATCTCTATCTCTACATATTATAAATTAAAGTCGCTAGCGTCGTCTGTCTGTTCGCGATAAACTCGAAAACTACTGAACGGATTTTCATGCGGTTTTCACCAACAGATAGAGTGTTTCGTGAGGAAGGTTTAGGTGTGTAATTTGTCAAGGATTTGTGTAAATTGGTTGAAACATAACGATAATTGTTAGAAGTGTCGGAAAAAGTCGAGCCGCCTGGTAGCTTTCATCGAAAACGCTGCCTAATCCTTTTGGGATATAACAAAACAATGTATGGTGGGATATTCCTCTTTTATAGATCCACAAAAAAGATCTTTTACGGATAGCTTACTATAACCATTCTATCTTCTAAAAAAATGGTCACGAACATTGCGGTAATTGAAAAGTTATTTAGACGGATACAGTATTAATCCTTATTAACTTAAATACGTTAGTTACCCCAAGCATTTCATGCACATTATTATAATCTTACACACCATCTCTCCGTATTATAAATTAATGTCCTCCGCGGCATCTGTCTGTCTCTTCCGAATAAATTCAAAGCCGGCGGTGGTTTTGGATAACCATCCATAGATGACGTTGTGTTTTATTAGCCACAGCAACGCGTGGCCGGGTCAGCTAGTAAATGTATGAATCTGATGAACAGAATCGATTTTTTTCTTCTTTTTTAAATATGTAATTATAGTATATTATAATAATCTGATATATTTTTTTTCTTCTTTTTAAATATTTCAATAGGTATAGTATATTATAATATATATTTTTGTTTTCACCGGGGTTTCAAAATTTTGTTACTGGGTGGTGCTTTCATCTGAATACGTAAATAAAGATTTTCAATCCCCGCAAAATAAGCGGTTTGGCACTTTGTCTTGTGTGCATTATAATGCCTGCATTATCTACACAGAACACACACTAGCTCAGTGATGAGGTGATGAGCAACCTGCGGTCCGCATTATTCTGGGGGCAAATCTACTGGCGAAGTCCAATCTTCTCGGGTGATTTTGCATCCAGCTGCAACACCGATTTTGAAAAGAATGTCATAAATATTTTCGTTGTTAGTTTCGGGACAAGTACCACTTATTATACTGTTATTTGAACAATTATACTGATGATTGATTTCTATTTTTGTCTCATCCATGCTAGGGATGACCCTGTGTTATGGCGGGTGAAGTTTACAGTTTGCGGATGTACATTCATTAGTATAGATTGAAATTTTTCACTAATTGATACTATGGCACTTGAGGCAAAGAGTGTGTGCCAAGACCGAGTTGTTTGGCGGTCCGTCCTCTCTGCCTACCCCTGCGGGGAAACGGCGTGATGGTTAGTTAGTTAGTTAGTTTGATACTATGCACACAAATTCTTCTACAATAAGAGAGTATATGTAATTATATTGGATTACAAGAATAAGGTGAAGAAGTTAAAGAATTATTGGAAAAGATAAATGATTATTAGTATATATAGGAATTATTGATATATAGTTCACAGTAATCAGTCTTATACATATAATGCTGCTTAGATACTAAATAAAGATATATTATGTTTTGCCTGCTCTTAATACTATGCACACAGATCTTCTTTAATAAGATAATGATATACTTATAGTTAGATTGGGTTACAAGAAGAAGATGGAGAAGTTAGAGAATTATTAGAAAATGAAAAATTTGAGCAGTTGTTAGCTATAGATCACACAATTAATCTTATACATACAATGCCGCTAATTTATAAAATAGAGATATGTTATGTTTTGTCTGAAAGGTGATTAAATTGATAGAGTGTAAAGTGAGTGGGTGTTTAAATTGAAATGTATTCCATGTGTAAGGATTATGTAATATATTAAATATTATTCGAAATGTGTCTTTGCAGGTGCATAGTGTCTTCTGTATTTGAAAGAATAACAATAATTAGACAAGTAAATATACATAGGAGATTTAAAAACATAAAGGTTATTAAATGCATTGAAAGTATGAAACTTATATGTATGATTATAACTTTATAAATGAAGCAAGAATAGGAATCATAGTAGGTTATTAATATTATTATAAGAATGGAATGGATTACATGTATAAGTGGAATTAGACAAGTAAGGATACAATCCTTCAGCGTTGGTGTTGAAGGTATGTGTAATGCATATAATTTGTAATATTTATCAACTTAAAGATTTACAAAAATAGAATCCTGATTTAACATTTAACAAAATGTCATTCTCTAACACGCGAACTATCAAACGTGTGATAGTCGTTAGGTTTTCTGAAATAATCCAATTTTATTAATTTTTCTCTCCGTAAGAACCATCCTCGTACTTCAAGGAATATTCTAAAAAAAGAAATAGCGAAATCGGTTCAGCTGCTCTCGAGATTCGCGCTTAGCAACACATTTAGCGATTCATTTTTATATATAAGAAGATATAAAGTTATATTTTTATTATTTTATTTTTTTAAGTGACTTTCATTTCTTATTTTATGAAAAATAAAGAAAGAGCGAAATTCGGTAGCAGTTACAAACAAAAAGTTACAAATAATGTAATGTCTTGTCTTGCACCCACTTGTGCGGATAAAATGCTTCGCAGTGTTTCTTCACTTGGCATTTCCTTGGTGCGCAATGTGTAAGTGTGCGCCCACTACTGACTGTCTACTGTGTGCGCTGTCATCGCTTACTTGACATCCGGTAAGGCTTCGAAATTCAATATCCTCTTCGGTGGTTCGATCTTTAGCCCTACAGGGTTGTGACAAACTCAGTTGCGAGCGGAGTGCGTTTTGCCGAAGTAATTCATATTTTTTTTTATATTATAACTGATGATAACTTTTTGTTATACTGGTCTGGCAACTTTTTCCCATTCGGAATGTATGGCGAACGGTACGGTGTACGTTATAGCAGTATGGTGTAAATAGCGGTGGTGGAGGTTATCCACCTCTTACCCGCCCTGGTATAAGTAACAGATGGTTACTCCTTCAAGGCTCTCGCAAGATTCAAATTTTTTTGTTAAACGAAGCTACATTTATTTATTTTGAACGAATGTAGACCTCCAGTGTCCTTGCATACGTTGTTAGTAAGCAGTATGCAAGTGTTTAACAGGAAAAAAATGCAAAAAATAGGTTAGTAAGACAAAGATAAATTAAACAGAGCAAAATAAAAACTCATTCATTAGGCTCCAAGAGGCATTGCATCTGTAAAAACCTGCAAGCACCTGCATAAAATAGAGAACATAAATCTATATAAATAAAAATGAATCGCCGAAATGCATAACTTCCGAACGACTGCACCAAATTGGATAAATTTTTTTTTGTGATCGTTATTATCAGGACAAGGTTTGTATAAAACGACTGGTGAGCTCTGGTATTATGAAATCTGTATAATAAAATTGCAATAGGTGGCAAGCGAGCTGTTTGAAAAGAGGCCAACTCGGGAGGGGGATTTGCGGGACGGGGGAAGGGGCAAGTGGAGTGAGGAGAGGGAAGGTAGAGGAGGTGGAGTGGGAACGGGATAGGAGGGAAGGGGACGGGCGAGAGGGGAAGGGGACGACGGAGAGGAAGGGGAGGCGGAAGGGGAACGGGACGAATGGGAAAGGACACGCAGGGAGAAACATTTTCTTTATTAAATGGCATAGCAACGCATGCCGGGAACCAGCTAGTAATACAATAAATCTCAAATCAAACCGATAATATAATATAATAGCGGTGGTGTGGTACTATGGTGTAAGTAAGTTATTGCGGTATGGTATAAAAAGCGGTGGTATGGTGTATGTTATCAGCGATATGGTATAAATAGCTGTATTGTGGAGTATGTTGTAGCGGTATGATGTAAATAGCGAGGGTATTGTATATGTTTTAGCGGTATGGTATAAATATCGGTGGTATGGTGAGTTACAGCGCGGCGGTATGGTGTAAATACCGGTAGTATGGTGTTATAGCTGTATAAATAGCGTGGTACGGTCTATGTTGAAGCGGTATGGTATAAATTGGCCAAACCCACATGTTAGATTATGAGAGTGTATGCGTGAGACTAGAATTATTGGGTGTACAAAGGAATGAATCGGTGAAAATTTTCTTGAAGTAAGGAAACAAAAAGGTCGGCAACTTTTCTTTTTAACCTCATGCAAATGGCGAACACAATGACGTTATTTCTTCAGAGAATTAATTTGAAATACCGGTAAACCAAACACATTCCCAATTGATTTAGGTATATTTTCTAAAGATTGAAATCTGCTCGTTAAAGTATTAGGTTGAAGGGGTGACATTTTTACTAGTTTTTTTGGTAAGTCTGTATTTCGCGGCTTTGCAAACCGCCATGCGATCGTGTTTCAGTCTTGGCTTTTCCTATCCCCTCAGTCCCTCAGTCCAACAACCATCAGTCGCGTATATTCGATTCTTGCGGTGAAATGTCGTAGCGTCGAGTCCGATAACTTGAAACGAAACCTGACTAATCGATTACTTCGAGGTTCTTGGCAAAAATTATAGTTGCATTCAACAATTTATCATTGGTGATTGCACCAGGAATGTCAAATTGCCTATTTGTATTCTGTGGATAAAAGCTGTTTCGTCTGCCTCGTTTGTCAATGAAAACTGTTTTAATGAAGCTTGAACAGGTGAATATTTTTTTAATATTTTTTATCGTCAAATGGTAAGAATTAAAATACGACAAAAATATGCTTTTATTATCACTTTTAATGACTTTAAATCACTTTTACGAAGTGTTCTTATTTGTTATGGCACAGAAAATTTTATTCTTGTGATTTAAAAAAATATATATTTGAAAGGTTGATACCTACTGTCAATATAAATGTATAATATTTATAAAAATAATAATAAAAAAAAAAATGAATCTATTATCAACAAACAAAAAATATTGTCATATAGCCCAATCATGGATTTGTTCCCCTACCCACCCACTCTACACTAATACCTACCCACCCAATCTACATTATTAACTAACAACGGCTCCACCCCTACCATAATAAAACATTGTTCTAAACTGTCAAATTAGTATAAGCTTTCCCTGACGAAGGAACGTTTGTTCCGAAACCGGTCGGATTTGCACATTTTATAAGTGGTTTATACAAAGTTGTATTGTTTCATTTTATTATTTTAGTATAATATTTATTAATGCAATCTTTACGTAGTATAAAATGCGTTTAGATCCTTTAAACTACGCAACGTATTTTCATGAGGTTTTCACTAATAGATAGAGTGATGCATGAGGTTTTTATGTATATAATTTGTCAAGGTTTTGTGTAAATTGGTTGAAATATATAAATATAGGAAGCGGGCTGGCAAGCGAGCAGCCGGCAAGCGTGCTGGCAAGCGGGCGATGTGGATTTGGTTATAAAGGTTCGTTAGCCACAGCAACGTATGACTGGGTATGCTAGTACAGTATAAATTTAAATTAGGTAAGCATTTTCTCAAATCAAGCAATCAGGTATATAATTACCAAGAAATGTTTCGCAAGCAAATATATAACCCTTTATATTTAGCTCTCTTTTTATGTTATTACTAGCAGAGCCGTGAAAAATGACGGCATATAAATTTAACAAAATATGCTTTTTTATGTGAATTTTATTTTATTTTTGACAGCCGAGAATTGAACCTCGATGAAGAGCTTGGAAGGCAAACACACTGACCATTACATCTTTCTTACAAAATATTTTAATAACGGCGGAATAAATTCATTTTATGTACTTAAATATAAGAATTATGTATTTTTGCATTTTGTGTAAATGGTACGTACCTATACACAACCGAAAAAAATTGTTTGTAATAATACAGCGTTTCGTATTGTAACGAGGTTACTTCATAACAAGTTTGTCTTTTTATTTCATTGTATCCTTTAGTTTTCATTAGTTGTTAAAAATTTTTTCTCTTTTTCTCTTATGAGAAATTAAAAAAAAAAAATCTTTCTTCCCTGTACTATGACTGTTTAAATATATTAAAAAACACATGTTTGTAAATGGCACCTTGTGCCGTAAATTTTAAATAAATAAATAACACATTTTTTAAATATTGTTTAGATATTCGACTATTAAAAGTTAATATTACTTGGAAATGTTTATAATATCGACGCTGGAAAGAGAAAATGGCTAAAGCACATTGCTATTGTGATATTAAAAATGAATTTGCACAATAATTTCAATTTTATCAATTATTTCAATTTTCTTTTGTTGTTTTTTTATTGTTCTTATTTCAAAAGCATACAACGAGTAATTAAGTAAAAATTAATGTGTTTTAATTATTTTTAATGTTTTTGTTGCTCGTAGGTATATGTACATACGAGTTCTCTAAAGTCATCCATGTGGAATTAGCATTAGATGTATTCCTATTATTTTACTTTGAGTTTATGTTTTATTTGTATATTTTGTAATATTTTTTTATTTTGTGTTATACTGTTGTTATAAATGAAATTTGTATTTTATATGTAAAAGCCCAATAGGGCGTCAATAAATAAATAAATAAGCTATGTTGTATGTTTGGGCGTGCGTTCATCTAATCAAGTTTTCTAGAGTTTTACAGAGCTTTGTAGTAAGTTTCGGAAAGCTCTACCCCTATTTGAAAATATGCGTTTTTTCAGGATATCTTTTGGTGTCGAGTCAATGAACTCCTCCTCAATTTAAGAGGTGGATATGGGTACCGCCGCCCCGGGAACCATTTATTGGATAACCAACACCTCTGCTACAGGCCTCCCAAGTGGTTCGCTACGTTTGGTGACTTAGCAGGGGTGCCCGTGTTCATGGAGTGAGGTTTGTCCAGGTCTTAGCGGCGGATGCGTCTGCCCTCCTGCTGCATGGCGGGCCGGATCGAGAGAGACTGGTTGAGGGAGGTCTTTTGACCTTTCCAGCCGGACTCTCGACCCATCGCCTTGCACCGCAGTTGGAGGGATGGATTGATACGTTCGTCACTCCTGGATACACTAACCCCCAGATTCCTACCCACCCCTCATACCTTTTTCCTTCCCAGAACTTTCTACCCTTCCCTTCATTAAAAAGACGCTCCACACAGCATCCCCTAAGATGACATAGGCTTTGAGGGAAATTATTTTCCGCAGGGCCTCCTGCGTGGAGCTAATGTAAAAAAATGAACCAGCAGTATTCATAATTAATATATGCAGAACGGTGTCCTCAATAGAATTCATAGTTATTTGCTCACTAAAAACAAAAATTAGATTGTTTTAAAGTAACTTCACACAGGAGGCCCGGAAGAAAATAATTCCCGTCAGGGCCTATGCGATCTTTGGGTAATCTGTGTGAAGGGTCTTTTTGTGAAACGAAGGAGAGGAGATTCTGGGAAGGAATATGATAATCTGGAAAGGTATGATGGGTTGGTTAGGAATCTGGGGGTCAGTTTGTTGAGGAGTGAAGGACGTATGCGGTTCAACTGCGGTGCAAGGCAATGTTCGGAGTGTCCCGCTGGAGAAGCCAAAAGGCCTCTCTTAACCAGTCTCCCGATTCGGCCCGCCAGGTTGTAGGTGGGCAGGCGCAACCACCGCCAAAACCCTTAAGAAATCACACTCCATGAACCCGGAAACCCCTGCTAAGACACAAAACGTAGCGAACGTGTTGGTTATCCAATAAATGAATCCCAGGGCGGGGTTTAATTTTATATATATGCGTTAATAATTTATTCCGAGCGAGCTTTGAAGCTCAGCTTGCTGACAATGGAATATGAAGCTCAAAATCATTAATTTGCGGCTCCAAATTAATTACCCACATGCCATAAACAATGCACGCGTGGTTTCGTAATATTCCGACCAATCCCATTTTCATTCAAAGTGTCGCATTTAGACCGGGTTCAGACGGAGCCGATTCGTCCGCGTTTCAAATTGTATCGACCTTCGTGGCTCATGCATTCGTTCACACTGTTCACGCATGAGTGCGCCATGAATATTCGTTTACTGTACGGTTTGTCGCTGACCGAAAACTCGGTGGCGCGCGGAATGCGTCTGATTTAAATCAATGCAGCCTGTAATCCAGGCTCGTAGCGGCGCCCCCACGGCGAATGTCTATTGTGTCCTCAAATTTGGAAACAATCATACAAATTTACAAACAATCATACAATTTACGCGCCTTGTTTCATCGATATTAGGTTCAAAATTGGCAATTAATGCACAAAAAATATAATTTTATAATAATTGTACTTTCGGGGGGGCCAACTGTCGGGGATTAATTTATGTTGGGTCACCATAATATCTAAGAGTAAATCAAATAGAGTTCTAGAGTAAATAAATCAACAACCGCCATATGAGAAATTAGAATAAGATCGGCGGCCTTGCTATAACACATATTAGCCCGGTCATTGAATGGATTTAACTGGAAAAAATTGGGGGAAAGCTGAATTTTTGCAGGTGAATAGTACCTACCGCAGAGAGTATTTTCACAAAAGTCCACACTCCTCCCCGCTTGCTTCCCCACTGTGCACCCACAAACATGGAAATTAAAGGATTGTACTAAAGTCATTACATGTCCTAAACTAAAAAATATACAAAGTTTCTACCAATGAACTTCTTACAAAACTACCTATAGCAATATTCCAAATACATACCAAAAAGCTGAACAAAACATGTACTGTGCTATTGTAAAAGCCCTATAGGCGTTTAAATGGATAAATAAATAATAATAAAATGAAATTAGAATTAAAATATAAAAATTTCGTTTCGGACCAAATATTACACAGTGCAAATACGTATTTATATACATACCAGCTGATACCCGACATGCGTTGCAAAGCTATTCAAATAAATAAATAGTTTCTCCCTGTATGTCCATTCCCATGCGTCCCGTTCCCTTCCCGCGCCCCCTCCTTCTCCTGCGTTCCCCTTCCACCTTCCCCGCCTTCCCTCGTCATACTTCCTACGACTCCACCTACTTCGTTTCGCTCCCCCTCCTGCCTTCCCTCAAAATATACAAATCCCTGTTTTTTATACAAATTTCATAACGCCAGAGCTTACCATTATAATATATAGAAACACTCTTCTGATAAAATACAACGTTCTGTAAAAAAAAATCAGTCAATCCATCGATTACTACCCTAGATTTGCAGACACAAACATACCGAACCTAATTTTTTATAATTATAGATTTGATTTGTTGCGAATAAAATATACCTACTATACATTTATAAGCCGTCTGCGATGTATTTGTTCATACCGTGAAATTGAGGATTTCGTGTTATATTCAATTATTTTTGTTATCAAAAATGTATACCCTAATGGCTTTTGATTTCATTATTCATGAACAGTTCATTATAATTGATTATAGGTAATAATGGTTCCGATCTATCCAACTGTCACTATCACCTGTCACTGTCACCATCAACCACTAACTACTGCACTTTATCAAAATGTAGCATTTAAAAGATTCTAGGAAAACCTAGGACTGAGTTTGTTAAGTGACTTGATGGATTAGATTTTATCGTACTTTATAGTTATTGTTCATCGGTGAAATATTACAGTTATACTTGCAGTTTTTGATTGGTATTAGATATAATATTTTTTATCAATACTTTTATTTTATAGGTAACAAGCTGACCCGGAAAACGTAGTTCTGCCATATAAATTATTTCTAGTGGAATATTTTGGTTGTTAAATAAAAAATAACGAATGTATTGTTAGTGTATGGGAATGGGATATATGAGAATGGGGCGCTCTAGACGATGCCCGCCGATAAAAACAAAAAAAAACACCAACCTTTCCTTTTCTCAATTCAATGTATTTCATTAAAGTAACGGACATATTAGTTGTTTGATCTCTTAAAAGTTAAGTGTAAAGTGAAAAACGTAATTTATTTTTTATCCTAAAATATGAAAATGAAATAAATAAAATCAATATTTCGAAGAGCAATTGAGTGTACGATATTTTTTGTCAGTCCCTCTTTAGACAACACAAATAAGCTCGATGGTTTGCCCACGCGAGAACATGATGCCGAATGAAATATCAAAATAACGCGACGCTTCTCGTGAATGTCTTGCGCATTGTGTGGATGAAAGTTCGATGAGGCGGATCTGTCATTCAAAGACATTAATAATTTCGTTCTGTTTGAAATACGGACGACGATTAAATTTGTTCATACAAAATACTAAAATCGCGATTAAAAAATGGGAGCGTCGCGATTAAAAAATGGTAGGGTGGGGGTTGCTGGGTGAAAATTTGGGGTTATAGGTATTTTTAGATGCCAAATAAAAAAATACAAAAAAAAAATTGTCAAAAAGAAAGAAAAAAAATCTATATAGGGACACCCTAATCACCTAGCGGTATGAAATATACTTTAAATCCTGTTCTCATACCTCCCATATGAACTTAAAAATCGGTCGAGCCGTTTCCGAAGAGAGCGACCACAAACACCGTGACACGAGGTTTTTATATATATATATAGACTAGCTGACCCCGCGAACTTCGTACCACCTCAGAATCAATAACTGTTGTGTTAACTTACTAGCTGAATTCAATAAAGTTTTTTTATTAAGTTCATTATTACACAATGAAGCAATTATCGATGCGCAACTATCCGTGTTTTTATTTTTGTCAGTATCAGAGATAGCGTTGTATACCGATTTATATTTTTTGTGATTTTGTTACTTTTCCACTTACTTACGGGAATAGCGTTTCATTTTCTTTATCCGTGTGAGGGAGATTTATTATAACTATTTTTCCTTTGGAGGGGTGCAGACATACGTTCACCGTTTATCTCATTTTCGACTGTTGGCATTTAGTGTGTAAGAAAGAGGAGCAGCATTATATGTTTGAGAACAAAAGCAAAACAATGAGCGCATTGACATTTCACGTTTTAGAATTTTTGGAATTCACCCACTATTCAATATTTTACCTATCACAATATTGCTGCAGCTCTTTCAAAAGATGAGAATTCGTTCCATACAAAATGTGTGATGAAAATAATTTTCTTCATTTTTTTTTTCGTGATTTTTTTCGATGTTTTAATAGCTATTCTGTTATTCGGGGCGGAGTCAAATACAACAAATCAAATATCATAAATATCGGTTCTGCAGTTCTCGAGTTATATGTAGTGTAACTAACCCGACTTTGTTTTTATATATTAACAGCCTTACTAAAAAACCCAGTGAAAATTTGAACTGAACTGTATGTTAAGGGCCCGCAACCCGGATTTGTACCGATTTATTACATATTTCCCTTAAACACGGTCAGCCTTACTAAAGAACCCAGTGAAAATTTTATTCAATTGACAAACGGCCGCGGATGTGAAAACATTACTAATTAAAAAATTGTTCATGGAAAAAAATACACTTGGTTTACACGGCCTGAGAGGGTAGTTTATCTCTGTTTTAGTAATGTCTCTGATGTCTGAACGAAATTTGGAATTTTCCCAAAGTATTTTGAATGTTCTATATATTTCTTATTTTTGAAGGTGTCGTAAAAACAAATACCATTTATGAAAACTAGATAAAATTACCTTTTAGATTTTTGTAATTGAAATACACTTTAGTTTTTAAAAACTGCCATATATTAAGATTCAAACGCGAAAAAAATGTTTTTTTTTTTTTACCAAAACATATTTGAATAAAGTGTACAGAAATTTATAAAAAAACAAAATTTTAAAAATACAGACCTTTTATATAATAAATTTGGAACGAAACTGTCACCTCCTTTTTTCCTCGTGCATACAATAAAAAAATGATAAAAAAAATTTTATTGCCAAAAAACTAACCTAAAAAATGATACCGACTTTTATAACAGATTTCTTGCATCTCTAAAGACGTTAATTTCTTTGATACGTTTAGGAACACATGTATTAGATATTAATATTTAAAAAAAACACCACATTTATGAAATTCTCATAAAATAAAATACTTTAAATGTAAATTTGAATTTTCATGTTTTACATAAAATACTTATTGACATTTCAATTTTCAAAGTATGATTGTGGTTATTATAACTTGACTAAAACTTATTAAAAACCACAAAAAACACGGTAAATATATCAATTATGCAAATGTAATAGTGAATTAGTCATATTAATAGATATTACGATCAGATTTGTGTAATATTTCACACACACCCGCGAAGTGAGTTTTTTTTGGCGGTTTCAACGCGAATGACGAATGCGAAGGCGCTGCCATCTAGCGGTTCTGTAGGAAAGCAAACAATTAAATTATGTACAGTATGAAAAATTGCATTGTTGCCAGACTTAAAATACATTTTAAGATCAAATCTTATTAGTAATGTTATCGTGTTTTAATGTATTTTGGTTTTATTCATGTTGCTGCTGCAACACAGGTTATCGGCCGTGCTTTGGTTTTTTTTTAGTAAGGCTGGGTAAGTTTTAAAGCTCTTAAAAAAATATATGTTATTCTTGAAGATAATATCTAGACTTTGCCCGCGCCGAAACGCAAATTATATAAAATTCCCTCGATAGAAAAAAATCGCAAAGTATGCTCCAAAAATTATTATTAACACGTTTGTTTCAGTTATTTTACAAGTTATATGTATGAAAAAATTCATAGTGTTTCTGAAAATGCTGTTTATTTTTAAACATTTTCGCAATTTTAGCATCGATTTTGTCGCTGTAAATGTTAGCGCTCTCCTCTAACATTCGTAATTTCATATCTCTCCATCTTCTTCTTTTAGGGCCCGGTTGCAGAGCCTTAACTGTTTAGGGAACGTACCCATACTAAGTGACCAATTTTTTGCAATTTTTAACCCCCCTCCCCCCCCGGTGACCAAAAACCTAAGCAACCCGCCGCTCATTTGTATGGAGCGTGACATTTTGAAGACCCCCCCCCCCTAAACGTGTCACGTAGTATGGGTACGTTCCCTTAGTTCTGTAAAACAACTGGCTCCTAGTGTAAAATCGTAACTTCATTTATCTTCCATCTTTCTTTATGATTGTAATGTTGGTACCTACTCGTTGTGCGATAATGCGGGAACTAGAAAAAGCGAAATGCGAACAGTTTTCAATATTAAATTAATTTGTTTGAGTATTAATAAATAGCTAAATGGGCGCCCACTCCGTCAAACAGTCCAATTAAATTTTCATTTCATTTCGCCTGATCGATAGCTCGACTAAATTTGCTACTAATTTATTTTATTCCAATAAAATTGAGTTCACTGTGGAAAACATTTGAACGTAATTAATTTTTAAATGATTCGACTTATTATACAAGTAGGTACCTAGCGTTTACCGTCATAGTAGGTAGGCACATAATTAAATATTGAAGAACATTTTTCTTGTAACGGTATTAGTAATCTAATTCAATATGCAATATTGATATTGATTAATATCTCTGCAACTTTTTATCTTGCTTCCGGAGGTCAAGCCCAATGTTTTCAATTGTATTAAAGCTATTCATATCTGGTCGCCAAACACGGCTAAAGTCATTTCGAGCAACGTTTCAATTCTGAATGGTGGTATTTTAGTGGTGGGTGATACTGGGGGTATCTTCCACTTTGGAACGTGCACCAATATACCATATATATAAAAAAATAATTAAATGTGAAATAACACGATTTACTCGAATAATTGAACCTGCTAACTTCGGACTGCTAGTGGAGAATCTTACCTCTCTACCACGGAGGTCGTCAAAAACAAATCTAAAACAGGTTGAGGACATTTCTTTGTTTTAAAAAATAACAATATAAAAATCAAGTAGGTGGTACCCGTAATCTAAATGTATCGGAACACACCATCTTATAGTGTGTTTCTGTAGAAGTTAGACAAATAAATAACATTTATATATTTTATTGTTTTATTTTCAAAACACAGTACCTAATAATGAAATTATTCTTACGAAACAATAAACATTTCTTCAATAATATGTTAAATTGTGTATTATTACTGCACACTATGGGCGTAGCCAGGGGGGGGGGGGGGGGGTTTGAACCCCCCCCCCGAAAAGTTAAGATAACAACATCAATAATAATAAAATAAGGAGAGGCGAGCGGCATCACTTATTTTATAACTAATTATTACATATTGAAAAGGGAAATCAGCACAAAATCTAGGTAAATTTCGAAATAGTATTTTTTTTATTACATATGACAATATTACTGGTATTATATACCTATATGTCAAAGATATGTATTTCAATATCTTTGCTATATGTTAATACCAAAATGATACTATGTATCTAAGAAGATAAATGGGGATAAAAAAAATATTTAAATTTCTAGTTCCGTTTTATCGGTGAATGCGGTTGATTTTTATTTTGCAAAGTGATTTTTATTTCGAATTCCGTTTCTAATTTCCGATTCTAATCAGTGGTGAGTGGTACCTATACGTACTTTGAAATTATTATTTCACCTAGTAAAAAGTGTTCAATAAACATATAACAGGATTAGTGTGTTACTGGTTAATTTGACTGCTAACGTTTATTTGTTTTGAAAAGTTTTATTTTATTTTCCATATACATTCTACATTATAGTTAAGAAATAAAAAGTCCGACAATTCCTCACCCCCCCCCCCCCCTCCCCCCCCGACACGAGTTTTGATTTTCAGTAGTTTGAACCCCCCCCCCCGATACTAAAACCTGGCTACGCCCGTGCTGCACACGTAACCTTTTCTTTACATCAACTTCACACAGGAAGCATACATAAAAATGGGGTATTTTTACTGTTTTTTTTTATTGCAAATTTTCTATAACGATTTAAAATGTGCCAATTTCGATTTGCCGCCAAATCAACATGTTCGGTTTTTCGTGAATTCGGCGATGTTGACCAAAACATTTTCTACGAACTTCGTTCGTTGACGTCACGCCGGCAACTTTGGTGACAGCCGTCTTACCAGCCAGTGGCGGTTTCTACGTCAAAATGACGTTGTAGCCGGTTGGAACTTTTCGGGATGTGCGACTTTTCAAATCAATAATTACGAGTGAAAATACTAAAATTACACAAATTTAGTACAATGATACATACTATCGGAAAAATAAGTTTTAAATCTTCCTCACATTTTTTTAACAACAACTCCACAATTTCCCTCAGGGGTCAGGGCCTATGTCATCTAAACATTGATCTTTAAAAGACTCATATTGTAGGAAGGAGGAAACCCAGAGACCGGCAAATCGTTCCACAGCTGAGCTGTTGAACTCAAGAACAAGTCGAAGAAGCGACCCGTTTTCATGCGACAAATGTCAACAGTGGACATATATTGGGCGCGCGTTTGGCGTATATCCCGACCATCAAGCCGAGGGGATCAATGATGCTGGTTCCTCGGAGCATTTTCCATTGAAATACAGGTAGGACAACGATAGCATTCGCACCCGACCCTTGTGCTCTAAAGATTTCAATCCGATTGTTGAGATGGGAGATTCTTTCGTTTCTGCAAGCAGTCGAGGGTTTTTTGAAGTGAAACTTCTTTGGCCCAGTTAGTGATTTGAAATTCGGATGAAACGGAAATGCGTCATAACTCAGTTATACACAAATATTCGGTTCTAATTTAATGCGATAAATTCGCGCAATGGCGCGGGCCTTCGAGAGCGCAGTGGCCAAGGCGCCTAACAAGTCTCGGCGACCAGAGATACAGACATCAAGCGAACGGAGGTTGAAAAAAAATCGGAAATCCAATTTAAAAAATTTTTTTTTTGTGAAATCAATATCCAATCTTCAAACCACTTTAAAATAAAAAGGCAAAAGAAAAGAAAGCGACATCTTGCGACTTTCTAGTTTCACTTCTACCGCGTGTGAATTACACACTCTGATTTTGTTATCGTATTTTGGAGCTGAAATGTGAATCCTTGATGACGACTAATAGATATTTTAAACAAAATATTATTATTTGGTGGCAAAAATAAACATTCTTATCAGAAAAAGACACATCTCATTCAAATATTTGATCTTACTACACCGAACAGAGTTAGTTTTACTACTATACAAGATTGTTGTTCCAACAAACGACAAGTAACACTTCGATTGAATATTTTTACTTAACTGTGTTCTGCTTGTGCGAAAGTACTTTTTGTAGTGAAAAAATTCTCGGTATAATTTCGTAATATAATTTTGATGACACTAATGTTTGGTAAACAAAACTAATTACAATACTTGAGTAGATTTCGCCATCGGTTGTGTTATATTTTTTGCAAGTGTTTGATTTGTATTGTATTATTTGCTGATTACTATTTTGTTTCTATTACTTGCTGGAGGTAAAGCGGGTGCTGGTGGAGTAATGTGCTGGTGAAGTGGTGAAGAATGGAGCTGGTGAATCGAGTGGAGGGGAGGTTCCGATTCCGAAGGCGCCGGTTCACTGGTATTTTATTATTTAATATTATTGGTTTTTTCACCCACCCCTCGTAGTTTCCCGGACTCCTGCTCTATGAAATGCCACTGTAAGCTGTATTTTTCCTAGTCATTATTTATTTAGATTGTAGGTAGAGATCCCCAATGAAACGTGTTATACGGGTTAGTCACGCGTCACGCCTTTGTATTCTCTGAAATAAATTTTAGATTTTTATTGTTTAAGGATTAACCCTAAACATTTTGAAGTATGTACAAGTATTTGTCTTTATCAAATTAATGGAAATAATTAGGTAATATCCTAGTCTGGATGAAGTACTACCTTCGATCAATTCTTATTAATTTTTGGGGATCGCTGGCAACGGTTAATATGCTCTTTTAAAAAAAAAAACCTTTTGATTCACCTTAATTACATTAAAAGGCAACTATTTGCATTGGGGGAAGTGTAAAATATTTCATTCTAAATTTCATTACGTAAAATTAAAATTAGCTTTCGTCTTGTGTGATTGTACGCCAGAATCACAAACCATGTTACACAAACCTAGCGTAGCCGCTAAACTACTTGAAAACTGGGATGTTTTTCTTGCCTTGACGCGAGTAGGCGTTATAAAGGGGCACTTTCTTTTGTATCACAAACCATGTTACACAAAAATATTTTCCACTTCCCCCAATGCAAATAGTTGTCTTTTAATGTAATTAAGGTGAATCAAAAGATTTTTTCAAAAAAAGTGCGTATTAACCGTTGCCAGCGATCCCCAAAATTTACCCAATTCTTAATGTTAATGTTAGTGAATTTATAGATTGTAAGTAAATTCATCTGATGTTTTGTCAGATATTCAAAATTGATGTACACATCTTGGAAAATAAATCTTGTGTAAATAAAAAAAAAGTGAGTACTACATTCTTAATTATTCTGTTTTTAAAGTATTTTACCTTATCGAGAGGGTACATTTTTAAAATTTAACTCAAGGAAAATCTATACTTTTGTAGAACTCATATAAATAAATATACAGCTGTCACTATGAATCACTGTTACTACAATAGATTAAGTTAGGTTATGATCCTTTGAGTTTATTACAATAGATTAAGTTAGGTTATGGTCCGTTTGATAGATTCTCCCATCTTAAAAGACGGATTGCAATCTTTAGAGTACAGGCGTCGGGTGGGAATGCTATCCTTGTTCTACCGGTATTACAATGGAAGATGCTCCGAGGAACTAGCATCATTGATCCCTTCGGCACCGGTGCATAGTCGGGAAACACGCCAAACGCGTGCCCAACATTTGTACACGGTTGACATTTGTCACATGAGAACGGGTCGTTTCTTCGACTCGTTCTTGTGTTCAACAGCTCGGCTGTGGAATGATTTGCCGGCCTCTGTGTTTCCTCCTTCCTACAACATGGGTCTCTTCAAGACCAATGTTCATTCCTTCCTCTCCTCAAAAAGACCCTCCACACAGCATCCCAGATGACATAGGCCCTGAGGGAAATTATTTTTCTCAGGGAATCCTGTGTGGAGGGAATGTAAAAAAAAAAAAAGTTGGATTTTAAAAAAATGTAAAGAAGTTGTGAATTCAGGACGTGAACATGACTGAAATATACAAAAAATTTCATTTATTTTGACGATTAAGACGACCCCATACCCTAAAATATATTCAGAATCTTAACGACGTAAGTAAAGAAGCCGTGTATACAAATAGCGAATCGCGAACCGTGTATTGGACGGACCTACTGTCGAATTTGCCCTACCAAAGAAAAGAAGAAGAAGAAAAATAATGTGGGAATCTTAACAACGTAAGTGAAGAAAGCGTGTAAACAAATATGCGCCCGCGGCACGGCGTATTGGATGGACGTACGGTCAAATATACCCTAGCAGGCCTGGAGATTCGACCTTTCCGCCGGGTTCATTTTAATTAATTCTGAAGAATTCGTGTTATTAATATTTAAGATATTTCTAAAGAATACCCCCCGAAGTTATTAATTCATCGTCTAGAAAAATAAAATCTAGCGCTCACCGCTAACTTTAGTTGTACAACGTATTACAATTTTTTTAAGGCGTTGTACGTTAAAAAAATACGGCTTCATACTGTTTTTATTAATCTAAAATATAAATCACTCGCATCTCTTGTGTGGCATGGAAATAAAAATGATAATTCAATTACAAATTCACTGAAATAAATTAAAATGTGAGCCTCGGGGAAACCCCCGATAAACGTGGTTATGTCTCGCCTTAATGTGTAGGTTTGGTACAACTGAAATTCATAAATGCTTTATAATCACAAGTATTGCTTGAATGTATGAGTTTTTTTAAATTTTATTTTTATGTGAATACCTCACAAGGGTCCCAGCTGCTCCCGCCTGGAGTCAGTGAAACTATGGCATCTCCAATCGGGGTATGTTGTAGTGGGGAGGGGAAGGAGATGGGGAAAAGAAAGGCGGGAAAGTACCCGGCTATTCAGGTCTAGTCACCAAACACGGCTAATTTCAAGCAACATTTCAATTCTAATTGGTGGTCTTACACGACGGCGATGCTGAGAATATCTTCACTCTGGAACGTGCCGCAAATATTTTATATATTATTTTAATTGAATTAATTGTGAAATAACACAAATTAATCAAATTAAATTTATTTTCCGCGCCGAGATTCGATCCCGCGACCCTCGAATGGTGGTTAAGATATTGAAACCAATTTTGAAGGAAATGGAAGTTTTATTGTAGAAAACTTTTGAAACTAAAATCGTGTTTTTGGTGTCTGTTTCGCAATTGGTTTGTACATAGGTATTAGATATAACATTACATATTTACTTGAAGGGTTAGTTGATATTCAAGGTATAAGTTTATATTACTTTTCCTTTAAATAGCACATACTTATTACTTATTACCCACCTATTTTGAAACTGTAGACTAAAATTAAATATTTGTTTGCATAGTAAGTTGCCAAGTAGTTAGTCAGTAGACGTCGATAAATTATTATTTCTATCAATATGTATTCCTGTGAACTTTCAAACAGTTTTTTGGTTTGCTAAATATGATTATATTTTTCTAAATAGGTGAATTTATTGATTCGTTCATCGCTATTACCTACTTACTCATAGACAAAATCGATTAGCCCGTAACGTTTATTTGCGCTTGTAAAACGTTTGTGTCGAAAGCAATATGTTTTATTGTAATCTAAAAGCTTTTCTCTGTACCTACGTCATAACATTAATCCATAGCAACAACAAACATTTTCAAATTATTAATATTATTTTATTTTTTAAGGTAGTTTAATCAATCTAATGTTATGCAAATTTGTGTACGGTTTTCATGCACGCCTTCAAACTAAGCGTTTTCCTGCGGACCCAAAAATTGTAATTAGATAAACAAGTACAAAATGGATACCGTCTTCGCAAGTCATTTCGAACATTTTGTTTGCAGACCTGATTTAAAAAAAATTAAAATTTAATAAAAATAAAAATAAATAATGTTATTGTTAAGTTACTGCAAGTATTTTAGTTTTTTTTTGTTATTACTGTGGTTACTTTTTCGGCTTACAAAGCCTTTTACAACTGTGCTGGGACCACTTTTAGACGACTTATTTGTATGATTCTAAATTTCAGTTTTGAAGGTGCCTAAATTGATTTATTACCGGTTATACCGATTAACTGAGAAAACAATTGTGACTATAGAGTCTCTATTTTGTGGGGTTCTTTAAAATGTGTTTCATAAAAGAGAGAACGTTGAAACTTTTAAAATTCCTTACCAGACTATTTAAGATTGATTACCAATTAATAACATCGATATTTCTTATTTCTCGATGAATGTAATAGTCCATACTTATAAAATTAGGCAATTTACGTAAATTTCGGTGATATGGAAGAATTCAGTTATGTACGTAGATATCAGATTTGACAAGTGACTGCCAGCTCTTCGGCGTCTAAAAAGGGAACTATTCTGCGGCTCAACGAGGTTCAACGAGGCTCAACGAGGCTAGAGCGGCCGATTAAGGCTGCGTTTCCATAAAGTGGAGTTGCGCGGGGCTGCGCGGGGCTGCGCGGAGCTCAGCTAAGCGGGGCTGTGTAAAGAGGTCAGTGTTTCCATTGAAGCTTCGCAAAGATGTGAGGTCCAGAGCTAAGCTGTGTAGCTGGTTGAAGATGAGCCGAGCGGGGCTGAGCCTAGCTGTATTATAGCCAGCTCAAGTTAAGCCGAGCGGGGCTGTGAATACATTTTGGTTGCAGTTCCTCAAGGAGCGTGACGCCACGTAACCCCGCACCGCCCCGCAAAGCCCCGCTCAGCCCCGCCCGGCCCCGCTTCACCTAGCACAGCTACACAGCTCAACTCCGCATCGCTGTGCCTCGCTCAGCATGACCAAGCTCCGCTTTGCACAGCACGCTATACTTTTATTTTTAATTTTATTTTATTTGGAAAACCAACAGTTACATTATTTACTTAGGTGTATTTACATATGTATATGTTATTGAACCAATAATAGGTTTTCACTGGTGTGTATTAATTAGAGAGATTAAAAAGTTATAATAGTTATAATAGCTTATTGGGATGGGATGGTGGGCGGGAGGGGAAGGGGACGGATCTAATCTGGGAGTGAATAAGTTATTTGTATAGGAGTATAATAGTTTGTATATGTTTAGAAGTTATTTATTGTTTATTTTTTTAGAATTTGGGGTGCTGTGTTGAATAAGTCGAATTCATTGTATGAATTGTTAAAAAAGTGTGAAACGCGGTTAATGAATGTGTTTTGTTTAGAGTTAGTATTGCATCGAGGTGTGTTAAGTGTGTGATTTAGTCTAGTTTGTCTGGTGGGCACTCTTAATTGAATTCTTTCAAGTAATTCCGGGCAATCTATCGCAGAGGTGGCTATCTTTTGCAAGAATATTACGTCTGCAGAATTTCTACGATTTTCTAGTGACGAGATTTTGAAAAACGTGGCTGACTCCACATAACTTAGATGAGGACGATATCCCCGAAAATCAAGGTATCGTAGAAAACGATTTTGTATTTTCTCAATCCTTTCTATGTATGTTGTGTACCTGGGATTCCAGACTTGAGAGGCGTACTCCAGAGAACTGCGTACATACGCAAAGTACAGCATTTTCATAGTGATTACCTTTTTAAAGTGTTTGCCGATTCTTAGTATGAAGCCAAGTACCTTGGAAGCTTTTACAACTATGGATTCGATATGTCGGTCAAAAAGTAATTTTGGGTCTAACACTACTCCCAGATCTTTGGCCTCCATCATTTTTTTAAGTATTGTGCCGTTAAGGGAATAATCAAAAGAAATGGGATTTTTGTTTCGGGTAAAGCTGATGACGCCGCATTTTTTAACATTTATTTGAAGGTTGTGTTGTGTGCAGTAGCTATTTAGGCGATTTAAATCTTCTTGTACGCGAGTACAGTCATTGACACTTGTAACAGGAGAGAATATTTTCATGTCGTCTGCGTATAGTAACGTTCTGGAGTGGAGAAAACATTTTCCAATGTCATTAATGTATATATTGAAGAACAATGGTCCCAATAATGACCCTTGGGGTACTCCTGACGGTACGGTTACCCAATTCGATTTATAGCCACCGACGACTACTGCTTGGCTGCGATTTTTCAAATACGACGAGAGCCATCTGAGGAGATCTCCGTGTACGCCGATTAGTGAAAGTATAGTCAACAAAACATCATGGATTACTAAATCAAAGGCTTTGCTATAGTCTGTATATATTGCATCTACCTGTACGCGTTGGTCCATATTGTCTTGTAAGATTTCGACAAATGCCGTTAGGTTAGTGGTAGTAGATTTTCCTTTCATAAATCCATGCTGATTGTTGTTAAGTGACGATCTCAAGGCTGTAAACATCTGGTCGTACACAATTTTTTCGAAAACCTTACTGAAAATGCAGAGCTTTGATATGGGCCTATAATTTTCAACGTCAGATTTTTGGCCGTTCTTGAAAATGGGAGTTACAAATGCAGTTTTCCAAGTGTTTGGCACAATTCCCTCATTAAGGGAGCGACTAAAAATTATGAATAACGGTTTAGAAAGGCTGCGCGCACATTTGCTTATGAAGAAAGAGGGAATTTTATCTGGGCCTGCGCTTTTATTGGGATCTAAATTTTCAAGTTGTTTCTGTATGTGATGCTGGTTGATTTCAATATTATGAATGCTAGCAATACAGGGCTCACTGGTGTAGTCTGGCAGGATCTGGTTAATCCGAGCATTATTATTGTAGACTGAAGTGAAATATTTAGAGAATAAGTTGCAGATATCAGATCCATTTTCAGCTTTTTCGTCTTTGAACATCATGGTATTCGGAACGCCATGGGATTTGGAGTTTGACTTAATGTAATTCCATATTTTTTTTGGGTCGGAAGATATATCATGTTCTATTTTAAGTAAGTATTTATTATGGCATTCCCAGTTAAGTTTTTTGTGACGTGATCTTAGTAGAGAGAAAGTGGCATAGTCAGAAGGGTTTTTATATGTCTTGAACTTTTTAAAGTATTTATATTTTTCTGTTGTTAATTTGATAAGGGCAGAGTTATACCATGGCGGGTATTTCGAATTCCTACATAATTTCATAGGAATATGGGCGTCTATAAGATGATTTAATTGTGAGTAGAATTTATTTAATGCTGCGTTCACGTCACCAAACGAAAGTAGCGCGTCCCAGTTTACCTGGTCGAGAGATGTGTTAATTTGGTCGTAATCACCGCGCTTATAGATGTAAGCCCTTCTAGGCTCTTCCACTAGTGGAGCGGGTTCAGAGAATAAAACTTCCATTATTAAGGAGGTGTGATGAGGGTCTTCTAAAATTAATGGTTCATCACAAGCAGAGACCGGTACCAGGTCATTACATAGAACGAGGTCAAGAAAGTGACCGTTGGTATTTAGAATTCCTATACATTGATACAATCCCGAAAAATGCATGCAGTCAATAAATGATGTACTAACAGGCGATAAGCGATCACTGGGTATAAATGACGTATTATTGAGAGACTTATTCCATGAAATGTCAGTGAGGTTAAAGTCACCTAGGATAATGAATTTGTCTGTGGGGAATTGCAACGTAAGTGCTGAAATTTGTGTGAGGAAGCTTTCCATATTTTCACGATATGTTGGTCCTTTAGGGAGGTAAACACAACATATGTGGAGATTTGTGTGTTTAGATCCCCTGGATTCTAATGTTATCCAGACGTCCTCAGCTTGTGAGTGCCACCCTGGGCGCTCGCGAGGTACCAGCTCACGACGAACAGCGACTAAGACACCCCCGCCCAAGCGATGGCCCGTGCGAGTGTAGTCCCGATCTCGGCGGTGTACATCGTAGCGATCATCAAATAGCTCTTCGTTGCGGATGCCATCAACGAGCCATGATTCAGACAGAGCGATAACATCATATTCGTTGGACCGAACAGCCACCAATAACTTGTCAGTTTTAGTGCGTAACCCTCTCACATTTTGGTAATAGATATTTAAAGACATTGGTTAAACCGTGCGAATCTATGATTAAGTGCGGAATTGAAGTGAATTTGTGTCGATGTTCGAATTTTATTATTGACGGATTTATGTTTATTTTTATGAAATTCCCAAAGAATTTTACAAAAAATGCTAGAAAATTGTACAAAAGCTAAAAAGTGTGTTAGAATGAATGGAACTAAGAAATGTATTAGAGTGAATAGATCCATAGGGTAGGCGTGGGGGATAAGGGAGGGAAGGGTACATTCTAAGTGAGATGAAAATATAAAAATAATTAAAATTAAATTAAAATAAAGAAATGTAGTAATTTTAAAAGGCCTTATCTGGAGGCTTGGCTCAGCTGAGAACTTTCTGCATCTACTCTGTTGGGTCCTGTGGCTGGAGGCTCGCGGTCCATTTTCTTCAAATCTGCTTCCTTTGAGATAATGATGGGTGCTGACGTCGTATTTCGTCGAGCGTAAATTAGGCAGTTTTTTGTCCAGACGAATCTATAACCTTTTTCTTTGGCGAGAAGCCTTGCGCGGTCGAATAGATGTTTATTCATGCTCGTGAGATGGTCACCTATGTAGACATTTTGCGGGGATCCCGTAAATCCTAGTTCCGTTGACGTGATCCCTTTGCGGTATTTTACCGCCTGCAGAAGCTGGTTTTTTAAGCTTCGGCTGGTTAATTTTACAATCACAGATTTTAGTGGCTTAGTCTTCCCAGTCTCGCCGCCTCTGGGAGCAACTCTCGTTATGAACTCCACGTCCCTTTCACCTAGACTCATATTGATATTTATTTCACCTAGACTATACATTTTAATATAATTCTTTTCAACTCAGCTAATACTGTTTCCACTGAAGCGGAGCGGAGATGAGATGTGTAATTTGAGCAATATCATTGGTCAATTTTTGTAAGTCTCAGCTCAGCTCCGCTTCTATGGAAACGCAGCCTTAGCCCGCTTAAATTTGAGCGAGAAATGTCGTACATAGCGAGGATACGGACTACTGATATACCGAGCCTATAAGCGGCCTACACACGACACTGCATTTAGTGACTGCGGCAGTGACTGCAGAGAGGGTGGAGTTAAGCGAACTAGCGCTGTCTCGTTCTAGCGGCCCTTTAACAAACGAGACAGCGCTAGTTTGCTCAACTCCACGCTCTCTGCAGTCACTGCCGCAGTCAGTACACGCAGTGTCGTGTGGAGAGCCCAATATTGTAATACTTATGACTAAGTAATATAGTAAATGCTCTATTCGATTAAATGACTAAATATTTATGTAAACGTCTATACTTTTTCTGACTAATAACAGTACTAACATGTTTACCTTACTTTACCGTCATAATGATTGTAGTACATTTCTATAAACTTGTTTTAAATTAAAATATTTCTTTATTCTTTCCGCAATTTATTTACATAACATTTAGACCGAATTGTTTCGCAGAAATGCACGTGTGACAAAGTCATCACACGATCATTCAGCGCCGTATAGTTTTTTTTTTTAAGTTGAAAGGCTTTTGAACAAATTGTGATTAGCAGAAGAGGACAACTATCATGTTGTTAAACCTGTCAGCGTATTACAATTTGATATAAAGCTGAAACGCACATAGAATCAGCGTTTAACGGGGACCTTTCAAGTGTCAAAAAACAAACAAAGTGGCCCTGAATGGCCATTTGATTACAATGTTACATTTGAATTTCTGCGTACATCTAGGCCAGTAATTTCATCAATATTAGGATATGTTTTACTTCTACTCGAGCAACGTAGGTTTAAATATTTTTTATGAAGTATAATTATTATTGGAGCCGCCATTAAAGAAATTACACGTTGTGCGTTTTTTATACTTGTCATCCCCCTCGAGAAATGATTTGATTTGATTTGTACGATTTGTTGTAATATATGGTTATGTTTTTGAAAGTAACGCCATGAATAAATAATAGAGCAGTGTCGTGAGCCAACAGTTTGAATTATTATTTTCACGAAGGTCGTTATTCTGAAAAATATCACAAATAAACACTCTGTTGGAATTTCAACCCTTAACGGACTTGGGAAAAATAATATGTTATTCGGGCGCTGTGATTCTTTTATGTGAAAATTGTTAGATGACAAAATTGTTTTATAGATATTATGAGTAACTATTATGATTGGTTTATATTATCGCATCAGGTTCCCGGCCTGGCGTCGTGAGTTAATTTCATCGGCTGGCTAAGTCCACCACGACACAAGCAACATTTCTGCTTAGTGTGATGGTAGTAGGAGATTTTCAAATATTAAATATTGACAGGTTATTCGTAAACCAGGATGGAACTGGATGCCTTTAAAAAAAGTATTTTATTTGTATACATATTTTATAAGCTATATTTGTTTTTTATAATTGAAGAAGAAGATAACAACAATAATCTAAACGAAAATATGAAAGAGAACAAGACACAAAAAAATACAAAAAGACAATGGTCGCAACTGGGATTTGAACCCAGACCTCTCGTCTAACCGGGACGTGCGCGTTAACCAATTTCGCTATTGCCACCTTCTGTCAAACCGTCATATTTGTCAATCTCATATTTAAAATTTTAAAATTAAAAATGTTGTCTTTAACTAATTCTTTTTCCATGTTACGGGCAACTACCCTTTTTATTGGTATTATATATTATTTATTGATAAATTTTGTATTACCCGTTTAATACAGGGACGTCCCAAGCATGGTGGGTGAAATAATAAAAAAAAATGTATATCCCATACAATTTTTTGCATTTAAAATAGCCTACGTATCTTTTAAATTTGTATTATATTACAGGAATAAAACTAATTTCCAAGGAAACAATAAAATTAAGAATATATGTAAATAACCTAGCAAGAATATTCTTTGCAGGTTGGTACCATTAAAATTTTTAAACTGATGAAAAGAAAAAGATGTGTGTGTGGGTAAAAAAATCTTATGTACGCTTGTAAAAGGCATCACACTACCTTTCTCACCTTATTGGAATTTTTCATACGTAAATATTATTGCTGCTTAATCTTCCACTTTATCCTTGATGTTGTAGAAAGGAACCTAAACTCAACCAAGACCGCAACTCGGTACTAGTTTCTTGTGGAAATGTCACCAAAGCCAAACTCCTCGCCTTCAGTCCATTTAAACTTAGTAATCTAATTCAAAGTGTAGTTTATGCACGGCCTCAAGTCATTTCTGAAAGGGACATGTGTGCATCTTCTGTAGTTGTTGATTTAAATGAGTTTAAGCTAAATATAAAGTATGGAATTAGTGTATTCTGTGGAAACAATGTATTATTTTTTAGGTTTGAAGTAAGTGTAATTATTTTCTAATTTGTCCTTTAAGTGCCCGCCCGATTTCTTACATATCTCTCTTAATCATTTGAAGTTTTTAAACTCTTAAAAAAATGTTTTTTTTTTAAAAGATAATGTCTAGATGCTGCCCGCGCCGAAACGCAAATTATATGAAATTCCCTCGATAGAAAAAAATCGTAAAGTACTATTCTCCAAAAATTATTAAAAACAAGTCTGTTTCTATTATCTTATAAATTATTGTTGTGAAAAAAATCACTATGTTTCTTTAAATGATACTTAAGATGCTCCCCACGAGATTTTTGCTCTATTTTAAGCGAGTCGTGTTTCATTAAACATTTTCGCATCGATTTTGTCGCTGTAAACGTTAGCGCGCTCCTCTAATATTCATAATTTCGTATCTCTCCATCTTCTTCTTTTCATTACAGAAATACCTATATTCAATTCAATTTATATATTCTTTCAAAAACATTACAAAATTTAAAATTTTAATGCGTTTTTAAAATATATTTGTAACAGTATATATATATATATATATATATAACTATTTTAAGCTTTTAAAAATACACAATTGTATATTATTTTTGAAGATGATCTGTGTTCATTAGCCGAATAAAAATATAAGTAATTTATGTGAAATTTCATCTATAGAAATAATCAAAAAATAATAACAATAATAATAATAATAATCTTTATTCCAGGATGTGGGGAGGATAGTGCAATCCCACACGTCCCATATAGTTATACATTTACACAGTAAAGAAATAAGAACGTAAATAGAAAATAAAAATAATAGTAATAAGAATTAATAATAACAAAAGTAAATATTCAATTATTATGCAGGGCGTGATCTTAAGTGCGCTCGGGCCCATCGCTCACTCAGGAGTGGAGCTTGGTGCTGGAAGGCTGCGGTCACCAACGTGTTGTCGGAGGCCATTAGCCGCATCCTGGCTCCAGTGACCCGGTGTCTCATCAGACTGGCGAATCCATGGAGTCCTAATTCTGTGAACATTGTTGAAGCGCTGCTATACCTTCTGAATCCAAATATGATTCTGCACACATCATTATATTGGATCCGGAGACGTTCCATTGAGCTTACTCGGTATTGACACCATGTTTCACACGTATACAGGCTAGTGCAGAATGCATTAAATAATGTTTTTTTAACATTATTACTGCATCGGAAGAATCTTCGGGCAATCATATTTGACAAAGCACTGATACTTCTCCTCTGTCGTTCAATATCACCATCATCCGAGAGGTCTTCAGTGATGATGTATTTTACATTTATGGATGTGCTTATGGTTTCCTCATTAAGTTGTACGGGGAGCATCTTCTCGGGATTTTTTCCATGGTGGAATGCAATTAGCTCCGTTTTCTTGGGGTTGTACATCATGTTGTGGTTATTTCATAAAACCCCCTTCCCCATTACCTTCCCCTCCCCACTACCTTCAGCCTCACAACATATCGCAATTAGGGATGCCATAGTCTCACTGGCTCCAGGCGGTTGGGAGCAGTAGACTCGTGGGTTGTGCGGTGTTCATATAAAAAACTAAATAAACAATTGGTTAATATAACTCCAATAAATATTTAAATCTGCACCTATCTACACTTACCTGCGGTGGGACGGTAAGCTGCCGTTAACTGTTTAAAAATTATAAATATTAAAAGTATGTATTTCGTAAAGGCTTTTTGAGTTAATTTACAAAACACCCTGGCAGAGCTGTAAGTTCTTTTTCGGCCAAACTAATGTTCAAAACGAGAGAAAATTGTAAAAGAAGTATTTATCACCCTTTCTTCCCCAACACCCTTCTGCTTCAGCCTTACACAACATACCCCTAGTGAGGATGTCAAAGTTCCATTAACTCCGTCAGTTAGATCTCTTTTATAGTGCAGAAGAGGCGGATTTGGTTTTCGCCTAGAACCATATATTGAATAACCAATATCCCTTTCCAAGGTCACTCCAAGTAGTTCGATACGTTTGGTGACTTGACAGGAGTGCCCGGGTTCACGGGTTGAGGTTTGTCTATCTTGGTGGCGAATGCGTTTGCCCACTTACAAATCAAGGGACTGGTTGAGGGAGACCTTTTTTACGTTGGCTCCACACAGGCGGCCCTGAGGAAAATAATAATAAAGGAAAATAAAGTATGGAGGGTCTTTTTAGGAAATGAAGGAGATGAAGTTCTGGAAACGAAAAGGGTATAAGGGGTGGGTAGGAATCTGGGGGATAGTGTGTCCAGGAGTGACGGACGATGAATCCATCCCTCCCACTGCGGTGCAAGGCGATATTACGAGAGAGAGCGGCTGGAGAAGTCAAAGAGCCCGCCGTGCAGCTGGTGGGCGGACACATCCGCCGTCAAGACCTGGACAAACCTTACCCCATAAACCCAGACACCCCTGCTAAGTTACCAAATGCATCGAACCACTTGGGGTGACTTATGGCAGAGGAGTTGGTTATCCAATAGATGGTTCCCGGGACGGCAGTACCCATACCCGCCTCCCAAATTTAATAATCACCTATCTTAGACCTCTATAAAAAGAATTCTCCAGCAGGACTTTCTCGAACCGTCGCCTTACACCGCAGTGGAAGGGACGTCACTACTACCCACTTCTCTTTCCCTTTGCCTTCCCAGAATCGCCCCTCCTTTCTTTTCCTAAAAGACCATCCACACAAAAATGGAGAGTGTGTGGAACTAATATAAAAAATGTACAATACAAATTTTAAATTGATTGTGTTCACTTAATACCGCGGGTAAAAATGTACAACATTTCAGTGTTACGTGTTTAACGGTTTACGTTCGATTTGGTTTTCCGACGTCATGCATATTTAATAGCCGCCGAAAATCATTTAAGCCGTTTATCAATTGAGAATATTCATAAAGGTGCACAAATCGTTATGTCAACGGATCAATAAATAATAACCCGCCTCAGAACAATACGTAACAACTAACCATACTATGTATCGTATGGAGGATGTAGGTATTAATTTGTCTTCAAGAGTTTTCACTGTGATATACGTATTATTTTCTAGAAGATGGAACTTGGCATATTGAAATATAATTGGCATGCGATTAATTTTTTCTTCTAAATGAATTCTTATTTGTAGATAATAGACCCATAGTTAATTAATTAAAAATACTAATTACGTTTGTTGGTGAATGTAAGTAGTGTGAAATATTCCTGCGTAATGCGTAACATAGCTGAAGTTCAACGAAAATTTTATTTAGATTTTATCTCCTTTTGGATCATATCAGAAAAGTAGGTACTAAGTACCAATATTATTTTATTAATTAATACTTATTGGAGGTTTGTATTTGTTGTGATGAAAATAACTTTTTTTAAATTTCATATTTGGCGTTTTTGTTTAAATTTTTAATAAGCTTTGGAAGAACTATTCTAGAAATCTTAATAAAAATAATATTTGTATGGATTACATGTAAAATAATCGAAGGAAAGACGCAGTTACCGTAGGTACTTACTGCTTTTATACTTTATTTTAAAAACCTTTTTTATTTATGTTATTTTGTGGTTTTCAATTTAATTTATAATCGAAATGCAGAAGCCCAATGGGGTGGTAATAAATACATATTGAGTTAATTAATTTAGATAATAGTTTTATTTATACGAGTAATGCGGACTTGTTTTACGTCCGGTAAACGCGTTATTTATCTTCCTCCGGGAAACTGGTGATTATTGGGCCTGATTAAACCCGGCCTACTTTATTTGACAGCTGTTTTCCCCATTGTTACCATTTATCTGTTTGTTTTGACGGGAGTGACAACAATTAATATTCATTTCAACTTATTTGTATTCAAATTAATTTGTGTATTTATACGTAACATAATATGTTACGAGAAGAGAGAGAGACCCATGTTACAAGAGGGAGGAAACACGGAGTTCTCATGTGACAAATGTCGACTATGTACGTATGTTGGGCACGCGTTTGGCGTGTTTTACGACTATGCACCGGTGCCGAAGGGATCGGTGTCGCTAGTTCCTCTGAGAATCTTTATCCCTTTCTGACGCCTGTTCTCTAAAGTCTAAAGATTGCAATCTGCTTGTTAAGATAAAGGAATCTGTCAAACGGACCACCCGTTTCTGCACAGATTCAAGGGTTTTTGGGACTCCGGGCCACATATAAAACTATTTTCCATGTTCCCTAGAATTTTGTTCCAAACAAACAATTCAACTTATTTACCTCATAACTAAAACATTCGAATTTCGAAACATGTTTTCTTCAGTTTTCGGAAAATGACTTAGTGACGTCATTTTAATTAAATGGAAACAAATTACTTTTGTATGCACCACTTATTTAATCAAAATTATCAATATGTGTCTAAACTAAAGTTTTCTTCGCCAGGATAAAATTAAAACAAGTTATTTTCCTTTTTAATTGTGCATTCATGTATAATCACCTCCCGAAGTTAGTGCACTTTACCCCCAGACACATACCGCCTTACTCATAATCGCAGAATAAGATAATACCACGATAATACAAACGAGTTAGGTAAAATTTTAGTACAAATTCGCCTTACTCATAATCGCAGAATAAGATAATACGAACGGGTTAGGTGAAATTTTAGTTTTTTTTTCTGATTCCGTGAGTCTAACTCCACGGAAAGCAAGTCTTGGTATTCTATCTTTCAAAATTTGGAACAATTTCATCGATAGCCCATTTCTCTTGGGATGCTATGATTTATATGTACCAGACCACTACAGCCGAAGTTGACATCATGACTTATTTAAAGTACCGAACGGCAGAACAGACGTCTTGGCAAAGCATAGCATGACGAGGGGAGTGGTGCTGTTAAATGAAATTGCAAACCATTTGGATGTAAGTGACTGTTCTTTATATGCCTTAAAAACATTATTGAAGAGTCACTTGCCTAAATGCTGATAGGGTCACTAAATTGTACTGTAATTGGAAGTATTCTGTTGTACAATAATAATAAAATAAAATTAAAAAATGCTATTATGTGTTTGGTTAATTGTTCAGGAAAGGCTATTGTGATTTCTTGGAGCCATCACAAGCTTTTGGATTTAGGAAAGTAGTGATATTTTATTTAATGATACCTTACTCAAATTTTCAAGAGAGATTTCCTCCAGATATGTATGAGTATACAGGATGTCAAGGGGCGTACTTGACTTAGTTTAATCATTGATTCCCGACATTTTTTGGAGTAAAAATGTAAATTACTTTGTGGTCGCAAAGTCGTGCGGTCGTAGTAAATGACATAGAATCGTGATTTACGTCCGCGGCTATTATGGGGAAGAATGGCGTTGTAGTATTTTGTAATTTTAAATATGCAGGTGTATCGTACCTTTGTTTTTAAATTATGTAACGTCAATTAGCGTTATCTAACTTCATAATCAGTAGTACATACTACCATGTGCGAGCAGTAATTTTAAAATAATTAATCTAATGGTTTACGTTTGTATGAATGTAAAACAACAAAGCGGAAGTTAATAAGACTTGCAATTATTGAGTAGTGCTTTCGTAGGTTGTTAATAAGGCAGCAGGAAGTATAATTGGTAATGGAACATTTAATTAATTCACCGTCGCAGTAATTAAATTAACTAACCAATTGTCGTAGTGCTTATTTAAATCGTTAAACTTGTCTAGCTCGTTTTTTTTTTAAATTCGATGATAAATAATATGATAATTCATTTAATTACTTTACTATAATTCCTATACACACTAACCCCCAGATTCCTACCCACCCCTCATACTATTTTCCTTCCCAGAACCTATCCTTCCCTTCCTTAAATAGACCCTCCACACAATTTTCCCTAAGACGACATATTTCCCTGAGGGATTTTTTTTTTTTTTTTTACTTATTTTCACTGTTTTTAGAGTTACAAAGATACGATAAAGATGGTATTGTATTTATATGTTGGCGAATAAAATGTGATACAACGATTTAAAATTACATTGTTGTTTTTTTCGTGAATATGGCGATGATAACGTCACGCCGGCCAACGCCAGTGACAGCCGATTTTCCAGCCAGTAGATTTTTGAAGTTGAAAATTGTAGCCAGTTGAGACGAGTAGTTAATAAAATTAATAATTACAAATTAACATATTAAAATTACACATTTTTGGTACGATGATCAGATTGAGAAAAATTCTTTAAATCTTTAAAGCAGATTTTAACGGTATTCACAGTTTGCGAAAATTGGTGAAACTGCTATTATTTAATTTTGAAAACTTTCTGGCCTGGTGGTGTGTTTTATTCACCACTTTCCCGGGGCATTACAACAAGTTATACCTTCCAAACACTCCCTAATTCAATGTCCCATAGTGCCGCTGGCGGCAGTAAAAAACATTTAGCGTTATACTAATTCATATGAAAATGCAACTTACACAAATTCATGCACATTGTTTATGATTCCTACAGTTCATTTTAGTCTTTGAAGAGTTACTTAGTAGATTACTTAGAATGCTTTTGATCACGTGCCCGCTAATATCTAGATAACATTATATTCGTAATCTGCGGAATTTCTTTCCGATATACCCCAATCCTTTCTGATTTATTAAACGCACCACTCACCATCCGATTTAAAGCACTGCTTGCAGAACTGCACGCAGGATCTCTGCAAATCGGTTCATTTGTAGTCAAAACTGCCAGCCGAATTATTAATTTTTCTAAGATGTTTACAAAGTAATGGCCGAATTTTGCGAACCATCTCATTGAAACAGACCATAAATTTATTAAAAACATAGGCGTCACCGAATTGCATAAAAACGGAATAAGTATCATATTGGATAAATTAGAAGCACTAGAGCTACGTAAATCCAAAAACATTAATGAAAAAGTAATTCACAACCAAATAAATCTAAATAAAAGTCCGGTACTTAGGTTGTTCTCCATTGCCAAGGAACACTCACTTCCCAATTCTATATCTAACCGTACTCATATTACTTCCTTCACTCGAGCTCAGCCTATTTTTTCAACTCACTGTAAAAACAGAATATATTATTATTTATAATACATGTTACTGAACTGTTGGATTTTAGTGAAGTATTTTGTTCACGCCTTTATTGTGCATGTTACTAACTACCTAGAGTTTGCTCTCCCGCTTAACAGTTCTAATAAAATCACCGCACGGGATAGAAGGTTCCACAAACCGCTATAATTCGCAATTAAATTAACCACGCCGCGTCATAAATCGCAGTTATTCGCATTAAAAAAAGCCATCGCTGAAGAAGCTACGTTTGTAGCGAAAGCTGGTCGGCATTGACAATATACAAAATAAAAGTGGTGTTTCCTAAGTTATTATTTTATTTTAAAATATTAATTTTCGCTTTATCGGGCTGTCGGAATAATAACAATTCGGTCGGGGATTCTGCGTGCAGTCCTGCAAGCAGTGCTCAAAATTGGATTGTGAATAGCGCTTTTTACAATGAATGTACTTTATTGTAGGATTTACGAGTCGTCACATTCGTTTTGACTTTTACGTCATTCGCGTTCCGGAAATACTTAAATTCCAACCTTGCATCGAAATACCAGATTTCTGACAGTTGAGATTGGATTCCGTATTTTCCTTATCGTCTTTTAGTGACGAATGCACACGCGATTTGTCTCTATAAAACATTGTAAACTCCATTTCGTTTCAATGAATTGACGTATCGCTTGCTTTGATCCCGCCTTGACCCACATGAATTCATGCAATATTCAAATTTCATCAACTTGTACCTTGTTATCATTAATTGAACCCGACCTCTCTTATGGTGTAACTGGTAGCATGATTACCACCTAAAGAGAGGTCGATTGCTGATCGATATTGCATGTCCAGCGATGTCGGGCGGGGGCTGCCATTTGTATCGATTGACCGGCATTAATTATTAATTCGTTACTAACCCCTTGCCCCGTTTGGTCATCTTCTTCGATCGCATGTGCTATGCACTGTATACCTTGAAATTTCCTTTGGTTCACGAAATTAGCAATCTAGATGCAGCAATGAAAGACTCGAACTAATTTCCTGTCATGTCTTGAAACTGAGTGACACAAGTAGTTTGGGCAAACACATGCTCCAGTGCAGTGGTCGGCAAACTCATTGATCAAAAGATTTTCGATTTGGGAGGCGGGTATGGGTACAGCCACCCCGGGAACCATTTATTGGATAACCAACACCTCTGCCATAGGTCACCCCAAGTGGTTCGCTACGTTTGGTGACTTATCAGGGGTGCTCGGGCTCATGGGGTGGGCTCACAGTTGTATGCAATGTAGTACTTACCGTAATTTTTATTTTGGGTGGAAAAATATTTTTGATTTATTAAATACTAGCTGGGATGTTATTAAATACTAGGTTCACTCAGGGAATTGATACGAGAATTGAACTGACGTTCGAACCCACGACGGATCTTGCTTTACATACCCCTACTAATGGGTAACATGGTCCACAATGTTCCAGAACATTCCGCAACATTCGAGAGTGTCATGGGATGTTCTGGAATGTTATGGAATACTCTCGAATGTTCTGGACTGTTCCATAAATTTCTTGAGGGTGAAACCTCCAGCCCTTATATTTTCAAAAGCACGCCCTTCAGGTAAAAACGGATATCTTCTTCATGGATGGGGAATAGAGGGCTAACACAACATATAACCTCCTTGATCGTACCGGGACTCCTTTCTGAGTTTTAGCGGGATGCACACAATTGTGCACTTTCTTATATAGATTATTAATAAACATCCATCAAAGAGCTGCACTCAAGTAGCCAAATAGCCGAATGTGGCTCGCGAGCCGCAGTTTACGAACACTGCCCTAGTACATTCTACGAGGATGTCTATGGTTGTAAATATAGCATAACGTGTATGAATCTTATTTATTTATTATCTATATATTTTTTTCTGCAGCTGTTAATGCATTATAACACCGTACCACCTAGGCTGGATTATGCAATATAAAAAAAACTTGTCCCGATTTTAGGCTCTAGCACAAATCGAATACTTACATATCCTTCCAAAGCCAAATGCGCCAAATATATCATTTGGTAGGTTATTTTTCCATCTTGGTTGCTTTACGATACCAATTAACTACGTCTTATGATGAAAATTTAAATTGACGGCATTAAGTCTTCATAAGAGGATTTGGTATGCAATGCGGGTACCCTTGAATGCTGTCTGTGTCCACAACTGTAAGATATTGGATTTCATCTTTCCCCGCATTAATTAAGGGCCCGCAACCCGAATTTCTACCGATTTCTTACATATTTCCCTTAAACACGGTAAGTTTTAAAGCTCTTAAAAAAATATATGTTATTCTTGAAGATAATATCTAGACTTTGCCCGCGCCAAAACGCAAATTATATAAAATTCCCTGGATAGAAAAAAATCGCAAAGTATGTTCCAAAATTATTATAAACACGTTTGTTTCAGTTATTTTATAAGTTATATGTATGAAAAAAATCTCAGTGTTTCTTTAAATGTTGTTGAAGATAATGCCCGCTAGATTTTTGCTCTCTTTTAAACGAGTCGCGTTTCTCTCCTCTAACATTCGTAATTTCGTATCTCTCCATCTCCTTCTTTTCGAGCCCGGTTGCAGAGCCTTAACTAGTCTAGCGAGCTGTGTAAAGGCAAGATTCACACATGAATATGCTAGGCCGATATGTCCGCCTACGGCAACACACACGCATTTGGAATTCGAACATTTGAGCGGCGAGCATCTCACAATTTCCCTACATCTAGGGAAAAAATCTTTTTTGGGGAAAAGGAAAAGAGCACAAAATCAAGGATCTGTCAACGATTCGATGATGATCTATCAGGCTATGATATTTCAAGATTGAACACATTTTTATGTTCACTACTGTAGATTTCGAAAGATATGACGTAACTTATTTTAATTTTTCCAAATACTATTCTAATAATGCAACAATGTTTAAAGATCTAAACTTCGCGAGGTTCAGATATTTCGCTCGTAAATACTTACGAAGTGATTCCTTGAAGTATCTTGAGCGAAGTAACTCCAGCGCCCTTGAGGTGATTTTTCACGAAAATGGCGCTTTATAAATCGGCCAAATTTTATTATTATTATGTACTTCTTAACATACTCTTCAAATGGGCTTCAAGTCATTGTTCCGAGTTTCGTACTGAGTAATTGTTTTCTGCAACGTTTAGTACGGTAATTGAATACTGATTTTATTGTCTCAGACCAGACCAACTCCACATATTATGGGCTGCGCCGGACCAGCCAGTGGCTAGACGAATGCAGATCGTATTATTAATATATTACATTGAATCCAATTGAGACAATACACGCATTTGATGATTGGCCGTTTGTTTTTGATATAATAATAGTATTTGGCTAATTAATATTGCGCCGTTTTCGCGAAAAATCACCTCAAGGGCGCTGAGAGTGTACTCACATCACAGAGGACTGGGCATTAATAATTACAACATATTGTATTATACGCGGTGTCCGAAAAATCGTGACACAAGCAGAAAACTGGTGAATGTTGGTACATTTTTTTTTTAAATTGACACCACACAGGAGGCCCCGAGGAAAATAATTTCCCTCAGGGCCTATGTCATCTAAAATCGAGGGAGGGTCTTTTTGAGGAGAGGAAGGAATGATTGGTCTTGAAGAGGAAGGAGGAAACACAGAGGCCTGCTGTTGAACACAAGCCGAGTGTTGAACACTGTAGAACGAAGTTAGGAAAATATATAAAACGGACTACGTTTAAAAAAAATGGAGCCAGGTCGATGCTTTAACGCATTTTAAAGACTTTACAGTTGATCGAATTTGACTTAGAAAACTTTCAACTTCGGACTCCGTTTGCTCTAGTTATATCATCTCCAAATGTAATGTAGATTCATCAGTTTCCCGTTTATACATCAGGTTTACGGACACCGTACACATTAACCTAGAGCAAAAACCAACTTAAAACTCAGTAACAAACGATCTGGGCTTCCCCTTTATGCATCAGACAATAAAAAATATGTAATTCTCCTATCTAAACCCATTTTATGATGTAATGTACATTGGAAGACCGCCTTGGTGAAAGACCACCAATTAGAATTGTTTAGTGACTTAGTAATCTCTTTCTCTTTCCCATTTCCTTCCCACCCCAACTCTCTCGGACCTCATAACATTCCCTAATTTGGGATACCAGATTCAGATAAAAAGGTCTCATGAAGCCCAAGGACTTTATCATTTTTGTGATGTGACATGCTTTGTGGATGGTCATTTATAGTGGAGGAAGGAGTGAACATGGTGCTTTTCTATGCATAATGTTATAGGAAGGAGAAATCCCAAAAGCTCAATCAGTTACCGAACTGGCAAGCACAAGAACACGTCGTAAAAGGGTCCCGTTCTTGCGCGGAAAACGTAAACGAGAATGGCACCAATTCCTCGGAACGCCTTCAAAAACAAACTAAACATTATTTCGACTTGTTATTTGAGTTCCTAGAGATTGCCCGACTTCAATGTGCCTAACTAAAGGATTCGTATTCTGTCCATGTAATGCACACATCTTGGCGAAGAACGTTCACAAGATAAAAAATAGGCCATAGTGGAATATTAGCCCATAAGCTGACCTTACAAGACGATCGTGGTTGATGCTTATCTTGACCTTACTTTTTGCAGCTTTTCTTTGTACGTACGATTTATGATGCAATTTGGTTTGTGGTTTGCCTGACTATATTATAGTGAAGAGACTTGAAGAATATGTTACATCAAGGTTGTTATTCAATTACTTAATTAATAATGGTAGTTGTTATTATTTCACATGCTGACTTTGTACAGCATTATAAGTTATTTATTCGGGGACATTGGTTGATTTATTGACAGTATCCAATTTGAAAGGCAAGTATGGATACCGCCGCCTCGGGAACCATTTATTAGACAACCAACACTCCTGCCAGAGGTCATCCCAAGTAATTCGCTACGTCTGATGACCCAGGGGTGCCCGTATCATGGGGTGATGTTTGTGTAGGCCTTGGTGGCGAATGCGTTTGCCTATCTACTGCGTAACGGGCCGGATCGGGAGAAACTTCTTGAGAGAGACCTAACCTAGACCTCTACAGCCGGACTCTCTCGAGGGATGGATTCATAAGTCCATCACTCCGTAGCAAATTGACCCTCTAGATTCCAACCTATCCCTTATACCTTTTTCCTTCCCAGAACTTCCTGTCCTTCATTTATCTTAAATGATCCTCCACATAGCTTCACAGATGACATGGGCTCATTAACATTAACACTGTAATAAATCTATTCCATTATTAAAGTCAAAAGTACTATTCGTCTCCAATAAATAATTGGCAAACTCCGAGAAACTAATCATTGCCAATCATATATTGGAGACCAGTCGTACTTTTGATTTTAATAATGGAATTGAATTATGCATTGTAATATCAATGGTATTCATTTGGAATTTGGACAAACTACAAATCTTGAAAATTAGAAAGAGCGTAAAGATGAATTTAAACGTTAGGTATAAATAATCAAAAAATATTTTTAATGACCCATTAGTAAAGTTGTTCCCTTTATAAATTGTGCCCTATTACCCACCTCCCCCTTCCCACTTCCGCCTATCCATGACACCTTTAAGTCTATGTCTATTGTTTTAATTAGTTTTAAGTAAACCCTAATGAAGTAAGCATTGTTCACCAAACATGTTGGTTTTTTTAAACAATAAACGTGGTTAAAACTAAGTATTCTATTAATTTTGAATTAAAATGGTGCCACAAAATAAGTTTGCCGTGTTTGAAGACAACATATTTTTTTTACACCCACATTAGCCCGTAGATGTTTACAAACATTAGTAATTATGCATTTATTATGAGGCCTGCATCGTGAGACCATTTCAGGAGGGCAATAAAATCGTGCTACATAAGGCTACTTGCAGTAAGTCTTCGTGTGATATTATTATGAGAGCCGTATAATCTGCAATGTCTAACGTTGACGTTGTCTGCAATGTCTAACATGATCTAAATTCAATGTCTAACGAATGAAAACAATTTTCTCATAATTGAAACATGTATACATAATATAAAGGGTTGGCCCTAAAATTGACCTTTGTTGAGATATTTTTAATTTTGATAAATTTTTAAAGAATTTTTACTGTTATTTGTCAATTATCAATTAGTATTTTTGTAATAAAACTAGCAGCTTTCTTTTGATTCCTATTGCCTCCATTGTTGCTTATAGTTTCTTTATGTTAATGGTATCAAATGCTTTAGCGTTATCAATGAATAAAACCAACATATGTTTTAAAAAATAGTTTATGCATAATCATAAAATAGTTTATTTTTATGATTTGAAAATTCTTTAAGTAGCATTTCCGGACTTGTTTTCTTTTGAAATCCATACTGGTTGGTTTCTACAAAGATAAATATTCTAAATATTTATTTATGAAAATGATTTTTCAAGCACTTTTTCTAGTTCTGGCAATATGCTAATTGGCCTATAATTTAGCACATCTGTATATTTGCCACCTTTGTAAATTGGTCTAATGACCACGAATGATTCAAGATTCCATAATACCAAAACAACCTTTCATTAATTAAAAAATAATGCAAATATCTGCAGATCTTACGACCGTTAAACAAAGCATGTTTCATCATTGATTGACGACATAAAAACAATTCTGCAACTAGTTAACCTGATATAATATTTTGTATACACGCATAATTATTATGCTTTTGATTGGCCTGAAAACAATTACTTATTCAAGTGGCATTTTAGTTCCCACGGATCTATTATTATTTCTCAATGTCAGCAATTCAAACTGAATCAATATTAAAATCACTATCATTATGATAAGTCCATTTAATAAATTACATAAAAATTACAATACAATTATTGTATTGTTGTTTGGTGATGTATAAATCAACCTGCAATGTATATTGTGTGTATTTTACATTGAAGCACGCACATAGCTATGTTGCGCACCTGCCACTTTTCTGGTGTTTTATTCGTGAAATATGTTATTATCGGCATTATCCATATTTTCTATGAAAACAAAAACAAAGCCACTGATATTTTAACATGGTATATTGCCTGAATAAATTATTGGGAACAAACAAATAACTGTCAGTGGGGCACGAAACACATGACGGGGAACGATAAACAACTATCGGTAAACGTGTGCACTCTATTTGTTGTCCTTTGATGAAATTCAGATAAAGTAAGTGAATGTAAAATATTACGTGTAGGTAAAATTTTTGAAGTGAAAACTTCTTTAGCGCCGTTCTGATTTGAATCTCTATGAAACGAAAAATAGCGACACTAAAAAGAGACAAACACATACATCTATAGGATTTAGCCTGCAAGAGAATGAGATAGTATAATCGGTCTCCTCTTTGTGCGGTACTTCGTAGCCTATCGGTATCCTCTTTGTGCGGTGCTTCGTAGCCTCCCCACTCTTGTCTTTAGTAGTTTTCTGAAGGTTTCACTTCTACCGCGTGTGAATTGCACACTCGTGTTTTTTACGGTTAAAAATAGTGTTTTTTTACGAGCGTTTTTTGTGTGTGTTCGACCAGTTCGACCAGTTTGACTGCGGCATCCCCAACTTTTTTTTATTTATTAATTTGTATCTTAGTAATTTGTACATTTAAGTTTACAAATTTCTAATTAATTGTAAAATTTCGTATTGCTAACTAAATTTTATGTAGTTTTATGTAGCTCCTACAATACATCTTGAACTTTTCAATTGGCGTGGACTTAGTTTCTGGTAGTGTGTTATATAACTTCATCCCTTTGTACAGTAAACTGTTCTGCGTATTCGCCTTGTCCTTTTTCGAAGCCTGATTTCGTTGCACGTCCTTGTGTTTTGTCTGTGAATGTCCTTGTTGAATATAATTTTATTTGAGAAGTATTTTGGTAAAATGTTTTATGTATAAATATCATCGTATTCAAGGTCAGCGTCTGTTTCACGGTTTTCATTCAGTTCCTTTAACATTTTGTTTACTTTTGAAAACCTATTTCGCCATAGTATTATTCTCATTGCCCTGTTTTGGACAATTTGAAACTTATTTTGTTCTCGTTCGTTACATAGGAAAAGGATAGTTGAGCAATAGTTAAAGTGTGGAGCAATAATTGAATTTTAGATAGTGATTGCAGTTTTACTAGATAGTAGATAGTTTTTGCCGAATTCTTCCCAAAAAAGATATTATTTCCCAATTTTCTTTTGTGTATATTCAGCATGATTGTTGAATGTTAGTTTGGAATCTAATATAACTCCTAAGTATTTCATTTCAGTAACATTTTCAATAATTTCACCATCAATTTTAATTTTGCTTTCACTGGATGTCTTCTTATATCCAATCACCTTACAATTTTTTATTTTTTTTTAAATTTAAGAGTATTGATTTTTAGCCACCTTGGTACATTATTTAAAATATTTATTAGTTCTTCATACTTATCTCGGATTAAGTATATTAGTGTGTATCAAGGGCAAATAGTCGTACTTTGCATTTTGAAAAAATTTTCACCATGTCATTAATATTGAGTATGAACAATAGAGGTCCAAGGATATGTTGTGAGGCTGAATGTGGTGGGGTGGTGAAAGGGGTGGGTAGAAGGGGTGGAGAAGTTCCTAGCTATTCAAGTCTGGTCAACATACACGGTTAAAGCTATTTCAAGCGACGCGACGTTTCGATTTTGAATAGTTAGTCTTTCGAAAGGTCTATACTGTTAATATCTTCCACTCTGGAACGTGCCTCAAATATATTGTAGGTTCGTATATTATGTGTAATTAGTAAATGATGAATCAACCAAATTAATAAAAAAAAAATTCTTGCGCACGCCAGGATTTTAACCCGTCTTATTGAACTGCATTGTGCTTCCTCTAACTAACTAACCTACAATATGCGCACTTTGTTAAATGGATGTTTAACCAACGTGTCTGGAAAAATTGAAATAAAATAATAATGGAAAACGTTACGTCGCCCAAATGGGGTTAATGTAGTCATCACCCATTTTCCCTTTATTCTTAGAATTAAACCGTAAAAATAAAGATGGCCGGCTGCCAAAATTAAAATGTCTTCTTGCAAATTTCACGTCTGCATTTTATCGATCGCAAAATTATTTTTAAAAAGCTCTAAAACATCCATCAGCTTTAAAAGTTTTTATGATTATTGCTTTTGGCGCGTTTTAAAAATGATTTTCATTTCATTTTCTTTGGTCGTTTTTTGTGGAGCTGATATATATTGTCCTTGGCCCCGAAAAATAAAACTCAGTTTTAGAATGAAATGTCCTTTTTACATAATGTTTGGCTGGGTTTAGCGACCTTTTGGTAATGCATCTATCATTCATCGAATCCGCTGTCGAGTTCAAGTTCAGTAATCAGCTGAATTGTCCGACGTGGTTCGTGTTTGTTTTTTTTTCAACAAGTTGTCCGGCGCGACGAACAGACAAGCGACGCCGGCGTCGCGCCGCTAAACTCAACACCGCATTCCCTTCCCTTCCGTTCCCAGTTCCCAGGTCTGTTTCAGTAGATGAAATGATATTTATGTTAGGCGAGTGCTGTAGGTGAGTCTGGGTATTGTGATGTGATGTGGTGACGTTAATATGAAGTAAGGTTAGTAACGCGCGTGAAACAACCGGTTGACAGGCAGATCGTTTCACATGAGAATTATTAACGTAGTGGAAGTGAGCGCATGCGCTCCCGTGACCCTCTCCGTGCGGTAACCCTTGTGTCAATTGGCCCGCGATGTTTGTGTCGCTATCTCCGCGTCTCGTGAACAGTTTTCCATTCTGGTCGCGGTGCATCGAGTGATGCTTCCATCGGTTTGTCTAGTTCTTGTTGCAAATCGGTCAGTTATTCGCGTCGTTTAGTGTAGTATTCGCTGAGGGAATGTGTTCGACTCGATGTTTGACAGATCGGTAGTTGGGCTGCGGGCGCAGGGTGAAGGGGGAGGGCGGGGGAGTGTGCGCCCTGAGAAGCGCAGTGTTTCCCTTGTATGACGTGCCCGCTCTACCCACTTTCCCGTCACCGCGGAGAATAATATTGCATCGACTCATCATTCCGCTTTCTTGACAGCCAAAGGTTTAAGTGTGTTATTGTGTGCAGTCCGTGTTGACTGGGAAGTTTCCCATTTACGGTTAAAGTTCTTTGGTCAGTTTTTACCGATAGTGATTCCATCTGTTATCTTTAGAGTGCCTCCTGAAGATTCTGCGGAGCACCAGAAAGGTCTGATTATGTCGATCGGCTCCCTCTACCGGTCCCTGAGGCTGAGGGTCTCTAGACGTAAGTGTTCCAGTCATACTCCCCTTTATACGACCTTCGTTCATCTCACGAAGTCTTTCCATATGTTAAGATTTTATTTTAAATACAACCATTACAATTATCATTTTAATTATCAACTGTGTACTAAAAGCGTGGGAATATTTAAGAAATTTCATTACTCTTTCTACTTCTTTAGGTAGGTACTATAATTTTTTGTGAAATAAGAATAAAACATTATGAAGAAAAACGTTTATAAATTTCAAGTTAAACGTCTTTATTTGGCTCAAATCGAAATGTTATTTAACTAACTTAATTTCTGCTTCGATTAATATAATAACTTCTGCCCAATCTTATATGTAGGTACATAACTTCGTAGCATACGGTACAATGCATACAAGGACATACAACCTTTAACCACTTCATAATTCATGAAATTACTGGAATATGTAATGTACAACCTTCGAAAAAGATAAACACTCAAGGATATTAATTTGTTTACTTCTGTAATATTATAATATCTAATGCTATAAATACTAACAGTCCCATTTTGTCATCACTCAATTGAATTGTTTTGGATGTGTTCAAACAAGTATTCATCTCGTTAATAACAATATTTGAATGAAGCCAAACGATGAAGTGTACATGGTATAATATGTTGGTCGCGATCCTTTTGTTGGAGAGTTTGAGTGTTTCTTTTGTTAGTTGGGGCTTATAAATCTGTGCCAACTCTCTGGTGGGTACACCGATGTGCAGCAAAGCCAGGGGCGTGACGTGATTTTTCAGATTTTCGATATTTTCCAGAAAAAAGTTCTTTGCTAGTTTTTCCGCAAATAACTATGCATTTTACCACAATACTTATTTATTTTATATTATGTATGCAATTTGTTTAGAACACTATAGTTTTACGTTAAAACTTTAAAAAGTTATATAAAACACACCAAGCACATTTGATGTGTTTGCATAGAATACAAATGACTCAATGCAACACAATGTATTTGCAATAGTGCGATGCTCTACAATACAAACAAATAAAGATTTTTTTATTGTGAAAACAGTTAAATCACTATTTGCAAGCGTTATCATTATTTTTTTACTAACTTATTGTTTTCATTAAATATACACTTTTATTTATTTATTGGTATTAGTGAAAGTAACTCGCTCTTGATATACTTTTATGTAAATTGCGGTGCTATCTTACATTGAATTCGATAATTATTCATAGTTGCTTTATTTTTATGCATATTTTTTCCGTCTTCTTTAAATGATGTTTTATAGGAGCGAACATTGCTATCGCGAGATATGATTTTAGATTTTCACGGCCAAAAGTATTATCGTGATTTATTTTGGGGCATTACAGTGTCCATTACGAGGACAGAAGTGTGTAATGGGCACGTCTGCCCTGATGATGTACACTGTAAAGCTATCCAAAACGTTGGCTAAAGAAGGAGGTAGCGCAACATGGCAACCCAAACAATTAATCACGATATTGCTTTGGGTTCTTCAAAAACGAGTGCTGTCATGTTATTAATATTTTTTACTAATTCCATGAAATAGAAAACCCCCTCCCTGAAAGAACAGTGAAATCAATTTATAATCGATTGGTATTAGAAAAAATCCCGTTTCGACTATAAACTACCACAAAAAACATAATTTTTGTGAAAATTAACGAAAAAGTCACAGCACGACACTACACATCTAACACAACACATTATTTGTGGTTTTGAGTCAAATTCCCGAAAAGTTGATTCCTGTGATAAGTGACCGCGACGGCTGTATTGAATTATTTATAATTTTGTGGTATAATTTTTTTGATTTGGCGTTACGTTTTCTACGTAGAGAAAAAGAAACATTTTTTTAGATCTGAGCGCTTCGATTTTTTTAAATGCAATAATACTTTTGGAGCCGGTTCTATGCTCAACGCACTTAAAATAACAGCTGATGTTACGTAACCCAGTCGCGACCGATTTTTTTCAAATTTGACCTAAACATTCTTAATTCGAAATCGATTAACTAGAAAACAAAAGTTCATATCAAAAAGTTATCTTACAAAATCCACTCGAAATGTGATGTAGATTCACCAGAATCCTATTTATACCACGATTTTCAGGACTCCATGTATATACAAACAAATAATAAGTTATTTATATATAGCTGTGCGCCGCTTCCGAACCCCAGCGTATTGGGGTATAAACAGTTACTTGAGGCGATTCTTCGTTAGGTTTCATGGAGGAACAGTAGGTACTAGTTGGAGGAGTTTTTACTAATAGTAGATTTACCAGCATAACATTCAGAAGTATCTCTAAAATGGCAGGAAAGTTCTATTGATTGCATATTTATTAATTAAAGAAATCCCCAAATTCCTACACATCCCTCATACTTTTTTTCCTTCCCAGAATTTCCTCTCCTTCCTTCTCCTAAAAAGATCCTCCACACAGCATCCCCAAAGATGAAATAGGCCTTGAAGAATTATTTTTCTTAGGGCCTCCTGTGTGGAGCTAATGCAAAAAAATATATAATGATAATTGCTTGTTGAATTAAGTTTTACACCAAACACACAAGCAATAATCTCTTTAAAATGGTTCACCTGTACCTACCAGTCTAAAAGTGACCGTAAAGTGATCGGTCTACAAACTAAAAAGTGGAACTAAGTTAAAAATCGTTGTATTTTATTCCACCACGAAAAACCGGGTTGATAAATAGGTAACCAAATATTTGCCGTAAATAAAAAAATAAAAAATTAATTAGTTGTGACAACATTTTTTTTCTTGGCATTTTACTGGACATTACCTGAAATGTATACTAAACAAATATAAATAAACCCAGAAAGATTTAATAATTTGTTTGGATCTCTTATGTGCTACAGATGCAGGTACCATTATTTTCTGAACAACGTGTAAAGTACAGTTTATTACTATTACTAAAAATAATTTTTATTATCACAAGCGTAGTAAAATATATAATTCTGAAATTTATGCAAATTTGTTCAAATTAAATAAAGACATAAAAATAATTATAAGCCGGGGCGCTAAAACGGGGCCGGGCCCGAAAGATAATGCTGTCCATAACTCCACCCATTCCCTCTTTGGAAACGCCCGAAACCGATATTTTTTTAGGCTCCTGTGGCGACTTAAGTCATATTTTTACATCCATTTCCGTCCGTTTTCCGATTCAATAATGGTTGAAATATTTTAAATTATGTTTAGTAACCAGATCTGAAGAGCAAACTTTTCCCCTCTTCACATTTACATTATTTCACATTCACTTCACCCCTCCCAATGTTTGGGTTGCCATTGTCCGACAATCTTCAGGAGTTGGTTATCCTGTTTTTAAAGCGATGTGTAACTTGCTATTTGATAAATCAACATTTCGGTGATGTCGAAACAGGATTGAGAGTTGAGATTACATTCTGTTTATTATTCACAAAACACAGGGGAAAAATGGTACAGATAAAACAAGTCTATTTTACAGTGTCGATAAAATGGTATAGAAAAAAGTAAGTTTATTTTACGTTATTGATAAAACGTTATAAAAAAACGAGTTTATTTTACGGTATTGATAAAATGGTACAGATAAAACGAGTTTATTTTATGATATCGAAAAAATGATATATGTAGATCAAACAAGTTTATTTTACGGTATCGATAAAATGGTACAGATCAAACAAGCTTATTTTACGGTATTGATAAAATGGTATAGATAAAACAAGTGTTTTTAAGGTATCGATAAAATGGTTTTAATAAAACAAGTGTTTTTTTACGGTATCGATAAAACGGTATAGATAAAACGAATTTATTTTACGGTATCGATACAATGGTATTGTATGGTCTAAACAACAGTTTATTCTATAAATAATTTGAATAAAATATTATAATGCGCTTCCGGAAACCATAAAAAACATGTGTTTGTGCATGATTTCCAAAGATGATTGAATGCATTTTAGCCTGATGTTGGATGTCGGCGAATTCCAAGATTCCGTCAAACAAATAAAATTGAAATTCAAATTAGATGTATTTAAAAAAACATTTCTGATGTTGTTACCCGTCTCAGAGCACACACCGTCTAGTGAGGCGGATAACGTTTATGATGAACGAAACAAAAACAATTCTAATCCGATGTTTTTGTGTGCTTGAGATTTGCCTGGTGATAAAAGTGACTCTACCGGGATGATTAAGGAAGATATATTATCTCGCTACATTTTCTGCCAAATGACGAGGAGGGGGTATTTTTAATTTCACGTTTTCTAAGCTCGAAGCATGTGTTTGAGGATTGTTGTCCTTAAAGTTTATCAAATCATCGCGTAATGCCTAGTGATAGGCCATACGTGAAGTCGAACCATACAGATCACCATGCTGTAAGTTTAGGTTGCTACAGTCTGTAGTACAAATGGAGTTCGTAAGAACTAAAAACCGTGCACTGTTACGGAAAACTATGTTGAAATTAGTTATGTATTAATACACTTCATGTATCGTAGAAAAATATTTATGAATCATTGATGAACATAGTAATAGTTATATAAGTTGTCCGGGGATAACGTACATTGTTAATATTATTAATTTTGTTCTCTTGGCATTGCTGTGTATACCTACCTACTGTATATTCTTTGTTTCATATTACATATTTTTTCAGAATTGGCTCCTAAAGTTAGTGTAGGTACTAGCCCCGGACACCCTGTATTTTATAATGAGTTCAAGTCAATGAAATTTTATTAGTATATCTCAGTCGTATGTATCAAACAATTATTTGTATTTTTTGCTTGTACTATTGTTTAGAATTGGCTCCTAAAGTTAGTGCACTTTACTCTCGGACACCTCGTGTATTATTATAAATTCAAGTCAATAACAATTTCTTCGTTTTTCTCCCGTCAGTTGTTCTCATCGCGTTTATTGTTCTTCTTGATACGATAAGTCAATGTAAGGTTAAAACAAATAATACTGATAAAATTATCTTTTTTTATTAATGTATATCAAATACAAGTATATGTTTGTTTTTGTAATACGGTTATTTATTTCATAATATTTTCATGGTTTTATGTGCGTTTTACATGATGATTATTATCATACTTACGATTTCGTCGAAAAACCTATCATCGTTCATCGAGAAATAATGGCAACTCCTTGAAAACATAACCACAGATAACATGAAAGCATCAGTCGTTATCATTTGCCTCTGGCGTCAACAAATCATTTAAAAATTCACTCGAAATTCCTAATACCGAACAGTTCATCGAATCATCAAAATTCATAATACAATTTTATAAGTCACGGTGTTTTTGGTCGCACTCCTCCGAAACGGCTTGACCGATTTTTATGATTTTTTTTAATGTACATTTGGTAGGTATGAGAATAGGTTTTAAAATACATACATTCATACCGCTATCTATTAGGGTGTCCCTACCCAGAAAAAAAATCAATTCTTTTACTTTTTTTTTGTATTTTTTTTTAAATTTCGCATAAAAAAATACCTAAAACCAAAATTTTAACCCTTCTACCTCCACCCTCCCATTTTTTTATCGGGATTTTTTGTATGAACAAATTTAACCGTCTTTCGTATTTCAAACAGGACGAAATTATTTATATTGTTGAATGACAGATGGCGCTACGTCCGCCTCATCGAACTTTCATCCACACATGCGCAAGACATTCTCTAGAAGCGTCGCGTCATTTTGATATTTCATTCGGCATCATGTTCTCGCGTGGGCAAACCATCGAGCTTATTTGTGTTGGCTAAAGACGGGCTGACAAAAAATATCGTACACTCAATTGCTCTTAGAAATTAATATTGATTTTCTTTATTTCATTTTCCTACTTTAGTCGGCGTTTTTTTGCTTTTATCGGCGGTCATCATCTACAGCGCTCCATTCCTCTTTCTGTCATAAATCCCATCCCCACACTTAAAATACATTCGTTATTTTTTATTTAACAACCAAAATATTCACTATAAATAATTTACATGGCAGAACAACGTTTGTCGGGTCAGCTAGTAATTCATAAATATTCTTAAGCAATACACACCCTATTATATAGTATTTTTTTAATCAAAATTTTAAATATAATATGAAATAAACATTTCCACATAATATGAATTAAGTAAAACGTTGAGAGACGACAGATGTCAAATAATGTCGGCAATCTTAAACTGTAAGAAAATCGGCACCAAAATAGTACCTACACGTCTTTTCTTTCCTCTCGAATCCGTATGAAAAGACGTCCCGGAAATTGGACGAATAGAAACACCGTGTAAAACGCCCATTAAAGGGGATTTAAGTTGATGTGTAATTTCGCATATTTTTATGGTTTTTATTCAAAATAAGTATTTTTTATTAATAATGAGAAAGGAATGTGATGGAGAATGAGAACGATCGGAAAGATAACGAAAAAAATTGCTTTCTGATAAGCAAAGAATTCTCTCTTTTCTCACAATTTTCTTGCATTAAGTGACCCCATTTTCCCATATTCTTACAGGCCAGTTAATCTACCCTCTAAAGCTAAAAATAATATCTAATAAGGGTATTAAAAAATAAGCCCCTTCTTTCCATTTTTCCGTTTTGCCGGGTAGGTACTAGTTACCTGGGATGGATATTTTTAGCAATAAATTTCCATTTAACAATCAATACGAGGTATCTATTTCCATATAATTCTGAATCACGTTGTTTAGGGCCATATCATCGGCTAGCATTAAACGCTGCCTAACAGACAGACACACGAAGCGTTTGGATCATAGGTTCTCAACCTTATTTTCCCCACCGCCCACTTTGAGAATATATATTTTTAGAGCCCCTTATTTTTTTACTTGGGGGGCGGGGGTCTCAGCTGTCACGGAATTAATAATTTGATTCAAATTTATGAAATTATTTGTTATACCTTTTTTTTAGCAAGTTAAAAAAGCAAATTCTTTGTATTTTAAGGGTTGCTACCTCCTTCCTTCTTGTATTCATAATATAGTGTCAATCTTATATTTCAAATGAATCGTTGAATGTGTTGCCAAGCGCAAATCTCGAGAGCAGCTGAACCGATTTCGCTAATTCTATTTTTAGAATATTCCTTGAAGTACGAGGATGGTTCTTACGGAGAGAAAAATTAAGAAAATTGGATAATTTCAGAAAACCTAACGACTATTGCACGTTTGACAGTTCGCGTGTTTGTGAATGATATTTTGCAAAACAATGATTGTTAAATCAGGATTCTATTTTTGAAAATCTTTAAGTTGATAAATTTATTTAAAGTAGTTACTCCCCTAATAGTTTGAATCGAATCAAGAATTTTAGATATTTTAAATAGGTACCTATGTTAGGTACCAAATTTAATATACATGAAAAATGGAAATTTAAATAAAAATTGTAAAAGTGTTTAAAAAAAAATCATTTCATCCAATTTAAGTAAATCTGAATTTAATGGAATCTTTCAGTTCATTTGTCTACATTTCCCGAACTACCGAAATATGTGAATTTTCGCACACGTGATAAAAATTATTACAATATAATACAATAACAAAAATCAACCAATATTAAAGTTTACTTTGCTTTAGTAAGTGATTAGCGTGTTTTTTTGTCTTTTTTAGTCCATATTTTATTACCTGTTCACGCCCCCAGTGTGCCATCTCAACGCCCCTAATTTTCTCTGGGTCTTCTACTGCCCCCCTGAAAGTATCAAAGGCCGACAAGGGGGCGTTATCGCCCACGTTGAGAACCTATGGTTTGGATGAAATTATTGAGCGGTTTCAGGAAAATTGGATGGCAGCCATGCGAATATGTTATTCTCGTAATATAATTTATATCGGTGATTTAATTGTGTGAATTCAACTATGCTGATATTAAATTTCCTGACAGATAGACTATTATTTTATTTGAATTTTGTGTGTTAGCAAACCGCATTATTGCGTGCGTACGCTTCAGTAGCGGATCATTAATAACATGTTTATACGTGTGCAGACCCTTGAAAAATCAAGGGAAATTATAATTCTCGGATTTGTGAAGTATTTATAAAAAAACTTTTTTCCTCAGGATATGCCTTTCAAAAGAAGAAATTTGCCTATCGAATGTTAGTTAACTTGAAAATTTGGGACATCTACCCAATGATATTATAAAATTATAAGACACGTTATATTCATACTAATCGAACAGAAAATGTAGCATCGATTATGGTAACGATAGCCATTCAAAGGATATGTATATGAACGAGCCGCTAAAGTATGTCCACTGGGCCTAGTTCAGTGAAACCACGCACGTTGACTCAGCACGTATCTTCACTCTATTCATTCATCTAGTCAACAATTTGAAAAAAAAAACAACACTTCGAATAAAGAATAATTGGTACCTACTTTATCACTTGTGTGATACGGTAAGTAGTTTCAATGTTGAAAATTAAAAGTTCATTGAATTTGATGCATTACGCAGGTATATATACCCGTGCACCAACAACCGAAATTAGTAAAGCCCAATTTACATTACGCAACTATTTGCGCAATTTTTTTTTTTTTACAATGTTTTTTTGATACATGAAGATAGGTACATACTAGTATGCGGCTGGCGGTGGCAAAACGAAAATTCCAGAGCCGCTCGTTATTAAAGGCAAAACAATTAAATTATAGTTATTTAACCGGTCAAATTTATTTTGTGGGGCCAACAGACTTAGCTATAAAAGATCACTTGGTTTTGACCTATTGCAGCATATCGCTCGCCATACATTCCCAATTTTTTTGCCACCGCCAGCCGCATACTAGTACATACGTAATAACATAAAATATAAGAGAGGAACAAAAAAAGATCCCGCAAAGGCGAAGCCTGAGCGTGGGTATTATATTATGTGGATATTAAACAGTCGTGGTTATTATATATTTAAACAGTGGTGGTTACATAAAATAAAATTTAAAAAATATATATATATATATATATGTATATATATAGTATCTCGTTGTTTTATAACATTAGTTGCACCGCTAGTTTCCCATGTAAAGATATAGATCATGCACGCAATAGTTGTATGCCACAAAAGTATTTTGTATTTTACCATTAATTAAGGTACCACCGTGGTACGCAACTAATTGCTTAGTCTGAAAACGTGATGCACCTAATGTCGCGAAGCATTTCATCTTCAGTATCTTCCTTCTAACTTTGTGAGAGTTTTAACGTTGGAATGCTCAAAAAGTATTAAAAAGAGATTCACTCATTCGAAAATAGTTTTTATAGCTTTCAGGATCTTCATCTGAAAATTCAGAGATTGACTGCATTGTACTCAGGCGCTTTCTCGGTAACAACCCTCAAATCTAACATCGTCTTTTCTTTCGTGACAGTCTTTTCTTTATAGTGTACATCGCCATATGTACAACAACGTTGTGCTTTGCAGAAAAAGGCTTTGAGGTTGATAGTACCATGGTTACTGAGATACTGAAGGTTGCACGACACTAAATTTGCACAATTTACACAAAGTTTTTGGTGTCATGCAATTATTTGGAACACACATGCAACTAGTGTAAATTCGGTTTAAGATGAATACAACATAGGCGCAGGCATGGTGAACAGTCTGCGAATTAGCAAAAAAAATGTTTACCATGAATTAATCGGAGATAAGAAGATCATCATAATGTTGAAAAAAATAGAATATTTACACTTTAAGAGCCGTTAAAATCTTATATTTGGGTCGAAATTTTAATTTATACCAACTCTCTGCTTACGAAGGAATTGTTGAAAAATATTCTGCGGATTGATCATTAAATTAATCATACAAATATTACCAATTTACAAACAACTTCTTATTTGCATCTGATTACATATACTAGTATCTATATTATTTTTCTTTGTTGGTTTATGGCAAATCGACTATGGTTTAGTAAAACCCTTCAAGCCACAAAATGAAGACTTTACAGGAGATGATAATAACGAATATTATAAATTCGTAAAACTGATTAAAAAGTTTATATGTAAGTATTTATTTTTTAACATTTTGATGTTCGTATTACTAAATCATTTATAATTATGAAAGATATGAGGGTTGAATAATTTCATTTAAATAACGTTAAAAAAATGTATGCACACATTTAGTTTTTACTATTAAAAATACTTTAATCAGCAAAAAAGTATTATGTACCATGGAATGAATTAATACCACATAATATAAAAAATAGTTACAATAGTGTCAGTTGTTGGGATTTCCCGCGTCCTATCACGACTTGCTACCGTTGAGGTGAATTCTTGATCGTGACTAATGATTGGATACCGCCATTGACAGATATATCGATTTAAAAAAATGTTGTAGTTCTAGGAAATTGAAACGTATTTTCTTTCCCACGTAATAATATATTTTCAATGCGTCAATGTGTGTAGACTCGCGTAATGCAGTCAGTAGTTGACTGACAACGGAAAATCACTGTAAACCAAATATATTATATGTTTTCTAAAAACATCTATTAATTTTTAGAGCACCTACATTGGCAGGGTCCATAACTTCTTGTCTGACATTAATACGTTCATGTTAATATTTTTGCCACGACAAACTCAATATGCTTGCCACGGTGTTAATTACCTGGAGGTGTCACATTAACTGGTTTAGAGCTAGGTAAGTACCCTACAAGAACTCAAGTAACGCGCCCCCGTTCCTCAAATTGAAGGAGCTTGTGAAAATGAACTGATTACTGTGTTTCTTGTGCTAAAAGTCTCCTGAAATAATATCATACATTTTCGTTTTGTTAAAACTTCCATCAATTTCTATGGTATTTTATTTATTTCTTTTGCCATTCACGGATAGTTTCTGTGATATATAGTTTCTGATGAGTTATCTGAATATATAAGTTTTATTTAATAATATTAAACGCAAAATGATTAAAAAGTCCATTTTTAATCGTGTCGTAAAAACACGCCGTCAAGTTGGCATTATTGAAATGTTTAGTGGTGACGTCACTGTTCGTCGTGTCGTGACGTCACCATTAAGTCATTGTATGGGAATGTAGGTATGACACAAGCCATCGTATTAATTTATTCGTTTATTTACATACTGTTTTCAGAGGTTTAGTTGTTGTGTTTATTGAAACATTATTTAGGCCTAAGTAATGTTTCAAAAATAATGGTATCTCTTATTAGTTTATCTCTTTTATTGACAATACTCAAAAACTACCGCACAAAAAAATAGTAATGCTACTTCTAGGGAGAATACTCCCGATCCTATAGTAACTTTTCAGGAGTGATGACGTCACAAGATTCACCACACATACGGTGGTTTTCGGGGGATCGTGAAAAATTAAAACTTTGACAATTATTTTCTCTAAAAATAAAAATGCAGTTATTTAAGTTAGAAGGTCATTCATTATTCATAAAAAAATTGAACTGGAGTTCTCTATTATTGTGCTATCTCCCATTTCATCTCATTCCTTTAACAGTAACCCGGTTCCTTTGATATAGTTCATCAGAGTTGACATTGGTACTTGGCGATATCTCCTGCTTCCACAGTGTGTTTTCCCTCGTATCTGAGACTTTTCCTTCAGGGCGGGACATTGACACCATATGCGAATTGTAGTCTCTTCATCCTCTTCACATTTCCTGCATCTACTAGTGATTTCCACACCCAATAGCTGCACGTTTCTCCTGAGGTGGCAGTGTCCTGTCAATAGTCCTACCAGTTCCCTCAATAAATTTCTGTCCAAATTGGGTAGTTACCTGGTTCAGTAGTAGGTCTAGAGCAGCGGTCGTCACACTTTTCTGGTCAAGGGCCACATAGGACAATGTAAGGTATCACCGCGGGCCGCACACTTCGGGGGGGGGGGGGGGGTGTTGTACCTTTTTGTTTAGCAAGTTAAAAAAGCAATTATTTTGTATTTAAGTACCGGATTGCTACTTCCTTCCTTCTTGTGTTCATGATATAGTGTCAATTCTTAATAATAATTCACGCAAAATCATAATATTATACAAAAAAAATGTGTGAATTTTCGCACACGTGATAAAAATGATAACAATACATACAATAACAAAAATTAAACAATATTAAAGTTTATTTTGCTTTATTAGTACGTGATAAGCGTGTTTTTTTCTTCTTTTTTGACCATATTTTGTTTTACCTACCTACACCCTCACTGTGCCATATCTACGCCCTCTAATTTTCTCTGGGTCTTCTACTGCCCACCTGAAAGTCTCAAACGACAATATAATTAATTGTAAAAAAAACGGATAATATATTTAATTGTATATGAACAAAATATATTTAGAAAGATAACGGCAGATATTGCGGGGCGCAAAAAACCGGATAGTATAATTATTGTACATGAAAAAAATATATTTAAAAAGAAAACGGCAGATATTTGTGCGGGCCGTAAAAAACGGATATAGTATGATATTTGTACTCGCACATGAAATAAAAATATTTAAAAGACAACGGCGGATATTTGTGCGGGCCGCAAAAAAACGGATAGTACAATTTTGTACATGAAAAAAATATATGTAAAAAGAAAACGGCAGATATTTGTTCGGGCCACAAAAAACCGGATAGTATGAATGTACATGAAAAAAATATATTTAAAAAGAAAACGGTAGATATTTGTGCGGGCCGCAAAAAATGGATATAGTATAATTATTGTACTCGTACATGAAAAAAAATATAGTAAAAAAGAAAACGGCAGATATTTGCGCGGGCCGCAAAAAACCGGATACTATAATTGTACATGAAAAAAAGCATATATTTGTGCGGGCCGCAAAAAACGTATAGTATAATTGTACTCGTACATGAAAAAAAATATATTTAAAAAGAAAACGGTAGATATTTGTGCGGGCCGCAAAAAAACGGATACTATAATTGTACTTGAAAAAAGAATTTAAAAGTAAACGCCAGATATTTGTGCGGGCCGCACAAATATCCGTCGCGGGCCGCATGCGGCCCGCGGGCCGCAGTTTGACGACCACGGGTCTAGAGTCTGAAGGGTTACCTTCATTACCTTTTATTTAAATGTTTGTACTTGACTTATTTAAATTGCGCCATTTTTGCGAAATAACTCCCTGAGGAGGCATGCTAAATCACAATTTTCGATTAATCTTTACTACGAATTGGTTTAAAATATAAATACGAAAAAATATGCTTTCGATAAATTGAAACTTTTCCTACCATTTCTATTGACAAGAATTAAAATAAAATTGTTAATTACGGTGCAAAAAGTATTAGCGTAAACTACTAAAAAACTATTTTTTCATTAGAAATGTATTAACGCATATCAGAAAGAAATTTAAAAAATATGTAATATTTTGGCTTATATTATCAGTTCCGTTCCGTTGATCAACTTTTTTTACTTTCTTATAAAATTATTCACAAAATAAATAAAACTATTTTATGCCTTGAAATTGCGACCTCTAGACTCCGTTTACCAAGCGATTTTTATGCCTATTAGCTACATTTAAAGCTATATAAGTCACACTAAGAATACATAAATTTTTGACTCGTTGCTTCTTAACCAACTAACCCATAAATAAAATTAATTTCGAACTAAATATCTCCCGTCGCTTTCGTAATTAAATCTAAAACTAATTTGACAGAATTTGATGACACGCTGGGTATGCGACGTGTTTTGTATTATACGAGTACGTCAGTCAGTTTTTAATGAAGGTCGTACTACAGAATGTTTGCTAATTAAGTTTCCCCGCCACGTGTACAACTTTGCCTATTGAGAATTCTACACTTTCTTAGAAGTTGCAAATCGCACCCTCCACCCCTATGAAATTATTTAATGGCAGAAGTATATGCGTTATATTTTTATTACGATCACCTTTGAACATGCGAGGGTTAAAATATAACAACAACACAAAAACAGAATTTTATACGAAATGTTAGCAAGTAGGTACTTTTATGCAACCATGCGTGTTTTGTGATAGTGTGTACTCCCTTAAACATTTGAAGTTTTTAAGCTCTTAAAAAAATATATGTTATTTTTGAAGATTGTATGTAAGATAATTGTAAGATTGTTCCACGCCGAAATTTTAAAATTATATAAAATTCCCTCGATAGAAAAAAATCGCAAAGAATGCTCCGAAAATTATTATAAACACGTCTTTCAGTTATTTTACAAGTTATAATTGTGAAAAAATTCACAATGTTTCTTTAAATGATACTTAAGATGCCTTCCACGAGATTTTTGCTCTACTTTAAACGAGTCGTGTTTTATTAAACATTTTCACCATTTTCGTATCAATTTTATCGCTTTAAATATTAGCGCGCTCCTCTAACATTCGTAATTAGTGTAATTACATATCTCTTCATCTTCTTCTTTTTGAGCGCGGATGCGGCGCCTTAAGTAACATACTATATTTATTTATTTTATTTTGCAGAAACAAACAGTACATAATTACACAGTAGAAATAGTTCCAAAGTTATAGAATTTAACACAATAATTGGTACCAATGACATGTCGCTGTTATGTGCTTATGTTTTTATGTGATAAATTATACTAATTATTATTTTTTAATTTATAAACTAACATTTAGACAAGATTTTTATGCATAGCACAAAGGGTAACAATTATTACATTGAATAATAATCAGCCTGAAACACTCATTTATAAATTATACATATACATTTTACCTAAATTAAGTTAGTTAATTATTGAAGGAGAGGGGTGTGTGTGAGTGTTTGTATGTGTGTGTATGCTCGTGTGTGTGGGGGTTTGTGGATGTGTGTGTTATGTGCGCGAATTCAGTGTGCTAGAAATGTTTTTCTTAAATAGAGGGAGGGAATCAAAAAATATATCTGGGCGTTTCAGCATCAGCACGTACCCATAAGACTTTAAGCAGCGATTCCTGAACATATTTGTAGTAAAACATGTACATCTCATTTTGCTCTCCGGTGATATATTTTATCAATTAAAAATATTTTTTTTCCAACACATGTCGCAAATGGATACAACCTAGGGCATCACGTGATACGCACTCCATCTCGTTCCAGTAGCAGCGTGCAGACGCGCCGCAGCGCGTATCACTTGATCCGTTGAGACGTGTGGCATTTTGATCAGATACGTACTTTTGTTTTAATAAAAAATATGTATTATTGGCCAGTAAAATGATGTCTAATTCAATTTTCCAAATACAGATATATGCAGGGTGTAACACGTAGGTACCTGATGGATTTTTAACGATTCCTGAGCATATTAGAGTAAAAAATATAAATGTCATTTTGCTGTCCGTGATTTTTTCCCAATTAAAAACAAAATAAATTAATATGTTTTATCACACGTCGCCACTGATCACAACGGGAGCACGTAACCTCTCCTCTGTTACCGTGCCGCTGAAAGGAGACGGAGTGCATTTCACGTGACCCGTGCTTATTGCACCCGGCTACTCAGTTGCGACGTATGATAGAAAAAATATTTTTTTTGTGTTTTTGGTTGAAACAAATATCATCGGGGAAACTCCGGTTAAAGTCTTTCGGATACTTGTTGATACACCCTATACTTCTTTAATACATACATTCCATTGATATTGAAAGTATACAAAAGCCGCAAAATATTTCGCATAGCGACCCCCCGCCCCCGGTCCGTGACTCAATCTCAAGGGGTCGTGGCCGGCCTCGAATTGCTCAAAAGTATTTATAATAATAAAAATACGAAGACTTTTTTTTATAGAAGGAAGACACATTAACTTTATATTAACTGAGTCTATTAGGTGATATAATTGCGTCTATTACTAGAAGGCTTTCAAATTGATTCATAGTGCTGTCACATAAACGACTTATTGGATTCCATAAGCCTATGTGTATGTCAAATGTAATATTGTCATCAAATAGCCGTTCAGCGCTTTTTCTTTTTTTTGACAGTTGAAAGATCCCCGTTGAATGCCTATTCTAAGTCCGTTTCAGCATTTGAACAAACTGTGATCAGCAGAAGATGACAATTATCATGTTGTTAAGCTTGTCAGCTTATTACAATTGATAAAAAGCTGAAATGCGCCTAGATTCAGCGGTTAAGGGGGCCTTTCAAATGCAAAAAAAAAAAAATGGCGCTGAATGACCCTTTCATGACAATGTTGTATTTGAATTTCTATGAAATAGGAAAAGGAATGAAAAAAAATGGCTAAAGTAATCGATGCGTGTTCCAATTGAATTTTTTTATCAATATGCTTATGTAATTTGATGTTTTTGTTATGAAAATATTCTGTCGTGTACCTAAGCTAATTATATCAAAATGATTCAATAATAATTTTGGTGATTTGTTTGTTTTTTTTATCAAAGAAATTTGTTGACATTATAATCAATGAAGTCGCTCAAAATGTATGCGCGCGTTAATCTTTTAAACTAACGCAACGGATTTTCATACGGTTTTCACCAATAGATAGAGTGATTGAAGAGGAATGTTTATATGTATAATACATGCTCATTATAGCAGATAAAAGCCGAGAAATTCAACAATTCAATTCAGGCAGCGGGCAGCTGGCAAGCGGGTGGTGTGGATTTTATAAAGGTTGAGTAGTGGCGTTGTGTTTCGTTAGCCACAGCAACGTGTGGCCGGGTTTGCTAGTTACATACAATTTGAATGCATCAAGATTGATTATTGTAAGAATTTGTATGCAATGATTATTTAATTAAACCATCAAAATTATTTTCTAAAATAAAATAAATAAGAGAATGATTTAATTTGGTAGGCGGGTATAGGTATATTTATTCATTAGATCATATTTAATTTGTATTTAGCTGTAGGTACTCGTACAGGTACTTACATTTAAGAATCTTATCGGAACAGATTGATTAGTTCTTCGTTGAATTTTTTTGATAACCTAGTGAACATTTGATTCGATATCCCGTTATTTTACAAAACAAGAAAATATCTCTTCAAGGTGCAAATAATGTGAAATCTTTTTTAAACCACAATACGAAATATGAACGAGCTTAAAATGTTTTAAACAGTTTTTTAATGAATTTTTCTTTATTCGATGCTATTATTTTATGAAACTTTGATCTTTACTCTCTAGAACTGCAAATAAAAAGTATTGGTGGTATTATATTTCATCGTCACATCAAAAATCGATTTGCCACCCATTATTGAGTCGCGACTCGCAGATTGAGAACGTGTAGTTTAATTATTAAATGCCTTGGAATTATATGGGGATAATAATGTAATTACGCTGTTTAGGCTTTTATAACAGTTTAGGCTTCCAATATTCGTGTGAAAATTAATCAGCTATGATTATTTTAAGCACCAAAGGCCCCGGAAAAAAATTATTGCAATCTTTGATCTCAATACCCACATTAAAAAAAAACTACCCCATTCGTGATATTTTTCTTCTATAATCCACAGAAAGAAAGATCCCCGTGTGAACTGTAATATGGATATACATATACGTTTTTCTTTCACACGTTATTACGGGCGCTGTTGGTGTTGTGTTTTTCATTTATTTATAACTATCGTAAAATAAATGATTTAAACCTTCAAGCGTGGGGCCTATTTTTTCGGAAGGTCGAAATATTTCCGTTTCGCAATAAAATCCAAATAAATGGAACATTTCTTCGCATCCGAAAACTAAAAAATGTTTTTGAAAGGTGAAGAAATACGCTTTCAAATTTTATGATTCGAAATAAACATTTAATTTTGGAAATACAAATTTTTTAATGCAAACATAAAAAAAAACCTATAAAAAATTAGAGTTCTTAAATTTTTTAAACTAAAATTACGGGTAACAAAAAAAAATAAAAACGCATACAAATTTTATTACGCAAATGTATTATAAACGTTACTGTAAACTCACTTTTTTGTCGTTTCATGTAAAAGTAATTAATAAAAACATTGTGTACATTTTAATTATTTTGTGGGTAATTTTTAGTTTCAATTTAAAGAGTGGGATTTTCTCCTTCTAACACCGTTTAGATCATATTTCTAACCACGATAGTAACGGAGACACAACGATTTCTATGAGACCTAAATGAGTTGATGAATAGCGAACAAGCGCCTGAGAGGTTAATTTTTATTATTCGAGATCTCGGGGAGGGTGGTGCAGTCCCACGAGTTCCATATTATATATATATAATACATCATATAAAAATATTGCAAGATGAAAAAAAAATTACATGATGAAAGGAAATAAATAAAAGAAAATAATAGTAATAGAAAACTTTTTTAAAAAGGTTAACTTTTTGTTCTAAATCTAGGTTATCAGGAAGTGGCTCCATCGCTTATAAATGGGACCCTGCCAGAAGTGGAATGCTGCCATCACAAGAGTGTTTTCGCTCGAGACCAATCGCGTTCTGTAATTGGTGATCCGTTTTTTTATTAGTGTTCGGAATCCGTGAACGCGCCCTTCTTCAAACATCTCGGTGGCACTACAGTACCAGGACAACCCAAAAAGCGTTCGATATGAATTGTTGTATTGTATTTCCATTCTTTTTAGTGACGCTTTGTTGAAGTTGGTCCACAGCTCCGAGGTTTACAGGCTCGTGCAGTACGTGTTAAAAAGTTACTGGGCTGCACTTGTTAAATCTTCGAGAAATCATATTTGCAGTGATCTTCTCTGTTGCTCAATATCAATATCGCTCTGTCAATAAATTAATCCTGTGAAAATGGAATCCCGAATGTGATCAGCACTGATAAGCAACTCGTGTCTGTTAATTTGGGTAATTTGCAAATGATTAAAAAAATGCTTCACTTTAATTGTATTTTAAAATGCTGATACATAAATAAGTATTCCTTCTACGTATCTGCCATTCGATACGAAAGTAGAATGGTTTTCCAAAACTTGAGTTAGTTAAAACGTTGAATTGGTGTCTCGTAACAAACGCTAGTTACATTCACAACGTTTCATTCACTCGTGGCGTAATAAAGTATTGATTATTCAGTGGAAATATGCGAATCCAGGTTCTAGTTCTAGGTGAAACGTAAACAAATAAATAACAATAGTAATGACCACGCCAAACGCGGTTTAACACGTCAAGGCCGCGCTGGGCTCACTGCTAGCTGCTCACTATTGCTACGGGCTGCTAGCTTGCCAAATTTAATCGTGGAATTGTTGTACGTTTTTATCATTACCTGGCCACTAGGACGACTTTTCTTCTGCCGACGATAATATGTAAAGCAGTGATTAATATGATACTTGATGCATTATTTCGTAAGAGCATTAAGTAGTCATTGGCAAGCAATTAATATGAACATACGAATGGAACCCTATAGGGTTAGGAAGATGCATTCGGTCAATTGGGTGATCCTGACTAAAGACTCCTCACTGAAAGCTCCGTTGCAATTTATTTTTCTTTCTCATAAACGACGCATATAAGTAAAAGAGTGGTAACAAGGGAGCTCTTAACGGCAGGACTATACCAACCTTCAGGAGCTCTAGCACGGTGAAATCGATAACTTTAAGACATCGAATCGATAGGCGTAACTTTCGATGATTTTATATCGATGTCCCGAGCACGCTTTCACCGTTGATAGCCGAAACAATATTGATAGTGTAACAAATCTCTCTATTTAGAGCGCATATTGACAAGTGTCAACGCTCGAATACTTTCCTTGTCTAGCATGCTGTCTCTTAGAGACGAGTGATTCTATTGGCCAGAGGTTGCATCCCGCCGCTAGGGTTTTTTTTTACATATGGATCGACCCATAAAAGGTCGTGTGATCGTAAAAAGTTAAGTTTACCCGCCGGGGTGTCCCACGTAACTTCAGGTCTCCGAGAGAGAATATACTCGTTTTAGTATAAAGTGACGAGTAATTAAGGGATAATTAGTGTCCCTGGGAGTTATTATTGGAATAACAACCATAAAGCTAGTGTTGTAGTTTGTACGTTGAAGTTACTACTGTTTTTACGATTATTGAACTGTCTACTTGTGTAAATTGATTGTACCCACCCAATAATTGTGTTTACAGAAGAAAAGCGTGGATTTATTTAATTCAATTACCCTGCTATAATAGGGAATAAAAATAACAAATCGATAATTGGCACTATGAAATGTCAAACGCCAAGCAATCACGTAAAAATATTAAAAAATTGGCAATGTTGAATTGAAATACTAACCTAAATATACTCGTAAATTGGCAGTCCGCATTTACTTTTTGAAATTAAACGGGAGTTAATTAGTTAATGAGGTCTTTATTCATATTTCAACCGTATTCGTTTCTCAAAGATCGAACTGAATAAATTGATTGCGCCTTAGATGCATTATCCAAGTCTATGCGTCGCATCAACGACTTTTTTTTAATTTCTAAGAGCTTCGTTAGTTCAATACGTTCACTAAATAAGGCAGTAATTTTGCATAACAAGCGACATAATTTAAAAAAAAGTGTATATTGATAGTTAATCGAAACTTATATCAATTGTCGTTCGGAATATGTTACAATCGTATACCGTGCTCGCAAATATTGATAACTGACCACAGATGACGTATTTGGTCCATTTAGTATTGATATCGATCGACCATGCTAGCTAGACCTTCAGTTCCTCTTTGGCCATAAATATACATTTGTAATAAATAAATAAAAAAAACGATCTTCCATATTTCGCCAAGTTACCCTATAAATGATGTGGCCCATTCATTATTTTTTTATCATTTTAACCCAGACACAACTGTAATTAAAATTTTATTGCATGCAAATATGTGGGTGTATGGGTCCTCGGCATAAACCTTGTCCTTGACTTAAAAGCTTTGCTGACTTATTCAGTCAAGGACACTACTAGGTCTGGAAGCACTGACACCATTTCCAGTGAATTATCGACTTTATATTTATTGATGACTTCTGTACTGTTTTTGTGCATCAAATAATAAGATTATTTTTAGCTAAGGTATTAAAGGTAAACTTAAAAGAAATCTTTATCTGTTCTTTCATAGATGGCGTTTGAATTATTTTAGGTAAAAACCTTTTTTGCAAGTTATGCTTTATAATATTAAGATGAATTATTTGTTTGCGCCCGAACACTTGCAATATGAATATGAAAAGCTACAAATACAATATTTTATCGGTGATTCAATCGAATATTGTATTTGTAAGCCTTTTTCGAAAGAATTAAGTTTTATGGACAAAAGTCGTTATTCATATTCAGCCCTATTAAAAAACTTCGTGAAAATATTATTCAATTGATAAACGACTGTGGATGTGAAAACATTACTAATGAAAAACACATTTTATTTTTTTTATTGGTAACAGACAGAATCTTTTATTGCACGGTCGTTGTACAATGTGAAACTAAAATACCGTTTAACGGTTGTGAAGTGATTTTTTTTCGTAAGGCTCTTATTGTACTCTTATGTACGGGCACAAACAAATAATTGATCTTTAACATATTTCTCTTGGACACTTTAAGTTTTTAAATTTCTACAAAAATAAATTTTATTTTTTTAGATAATATCAATACATTTGTAAGAGCCGAAACGGTAATTATATAAAATTCCCTCGATAAAAAAATCGAATAGTAGGTATGTTCCGAAAATTATCAAAAACACATTTTGTTCTGTTATTTAATATGTTTATGAGTATGAAAAAAAAACAGTTTGTGTTTAAATTTTAAATGCAATACCTATATGCATTTGTCGAGAGATTTTTGCTCTCTTTTAACGAGTCCTGTTTTATTAAACATTTTGACAATTTTCTTGTAATTATTACCGTTTTTAATATTAGCTCGCTCCCTCTATTATTCGTATTTACATATTATCTCCCCTTATTCTTTTTGAACTCTTAGGTACTACCGGGCCTTTATATTTTAAAGAATAACTTTAAAGTATTTTTTCTAAAATAATTAAATTGGCGCCACGGGTGTCGGGTGGTTTATAATGTGTGTTCCGTTTAAGCTTATCATGTTTTTTTTTAAATATACACCGTTGTATAACGTATACTAGGATATTTTCTCGTACTAGCTCTATAATTATTGTTAGCTAATCACTAAGAACTCCTTCCACTTTTGTAGAATTTTAGAAAACACAGTTTAGTTAACCACTTTGGCTCGCTTTGTAGAAATAATGGGTTTTCATTATACCTTCAGCTTTGTTCTGCCCATTGCTGGATATTATACGACCTTCCAGCGTTTTATATTTCGGGTCAGGGTCAGTCATTTTATTTTCCGCTCCATCTCTGCTGTGTTGTTCCCGACTTTCTTTTCGTGGTCATCGGTTTTGGTCGATTTTGTAAAGTATTGTGATTATTTATATTTTGGTAAATCGTTACTACCCCTTTAACCTTGAATAAACTTTTATTATTATAAACTAGCTGAGTCTTTCGAAATCAGTAGTAAGCAATAATTTTCCTCTTATTTAGAACGTCAAGTGTGCAAAATTTCATCAGAAGTACTAAAATTCTGCGGAGCGGTGCGAAAAGGCTATGGGAAAGGGGGGTTGAGGTGGTTTTCACCTTCCTCTTGTTTTAAATATCATGTGTGCAAAATTTCATCAGTCTCTGAATAAAACTATAGATTTGTACCAAAAAAAGTCACGCCGCCAGCCACCACCGACACTCCTTTTTACTGAGCGTATATGTTTTAATTCGACCGTTTTGCATTTCGTTTGTCTGTAAGTCTGTTTGTACTTTCCGTTTCCGGTTAAAGATGGTGGCCGCTTTAGTGGTTCTGAAGTGATTATTTCTTAAAATGTCAAATCGTCTTGTCTATTTGGACTTTCTTATTCATATTTTTTCAATATTACGGTACCTGCCTATCCGCAAAATGTTTGAAAAAGAATTGTCGCTGAGATAGTGACCTTTCTTTAGACAAATTATTCCACAAATAATTTCCTCATTTGAAATATAAAAAAATATATACGGTTTATTATAAAATAGATAAATTTTATTAAAAAATATATGGTTTATTATAAAATAGATGGTTTAAAATAGGCCACTTGCGTGGATTTCATAACGACTTGGAAAAGTCGTGTGGATAGATTTTTTTACTAAGATTACGAAAATGTTAGTAACAATTTTTAGAAATTTTGTGAAATTCCACACCGATTCATGTTTTTTATATGGTAACACTTTGATTTCAGGGGATTTTTTGAATTTGAAATTTAACATTCACTAGATTTATTGTTTGTTCTCTGCGTATTATACGCACCAGATTTAAATGTCCGGGTTTAATTTTCCCCACAGGAAAAACTAAACCCTTTCACACACTTCCCAAATGATCATCTGGTCAATCCACGTTATGCAATTGCACTATATAAGTATTATAATTACAAAACAATACAAGAACAACATGTCAACCTACCAGAGACCAGATGGGAAAATAATTCACCGACTCCAGATATCAGAGGATTCGGCTCTGTGGAATTCCTAATTGAACCTATAAATCCTACTGATCCCTCAATATAAATATTTAAAAAATCTTTTGTCATCCTACATGTATTTAAAATTACCGATTTTTGCATTTTTGTTGATATTATCTGACTCATTATTATTATTATAATTTACAAGTACAAGTATATTACATTGGATTTAGTCATATATAGACGTTGAACATTGTAATGATTGATGATCAATAAGATGGATCAAGGAAAAAAATATTTATGAGATGTAATATTTTTGGTGTGCCTCGTTATTCTCCTGTGCATCTCCTGTGCAATACTTCATTTTTTTTAAATGATTTTCGGCTATGTAATTATGGGGTGTTATGCCGTGTTGCGCTACCTCCTTCTTTAGCCAACGTTTCGGACATCGTTGCAGTGTCCATCATCAGGGCAGATCCGGCAAATACAAATAACGAAAATGCTTTTGGCCGTGAAAATCTTAAAACTTATCTATGTAATTATGGTTTTTTCGCACCCATAAAATTATGTCCCGTCTTTCCGGTTTACAAAAAAATGGTATAATTTTTGGATTGAAATTTTCAAAAATTCGCCAGGGTTTCAAAAATATGATTAAAAATAAATACGGAATGTCTTAGAATATTTGCCTTAACCGGAAAAAATGTGACGAATTTAAGTACCTACCTACAAATCTTACGATTTCAAAAGGAATATTGGTTTTGGTTTATTACCTAAATAAGAGAAAATTAGAAACCTGCTTTCTAAGATGTTAGGTCTATTGTTCACCGAACTTCTAGTAAACAGATATGATAAATACTCCTACAAGAACTAAAGGGTTCAAACTAGAGATAAGTGAGATAAGTTTTAAGATTTTCACGGCCAAAAGCATTTTCGTTATTTGTTTTTGGGGTGTTATGCCGTGTTGCGCTACCTCCTTCTTTAGCCAACGTTTCGGACATCGTTGCAGTGTCCATCATCAGGGCAGATCCGGCAGATCACACATCTACCGGATCTGCCGGATCTGCCCTGATGATGGACACTGCAACGATGTCCGAAACGTTGGCTAAAGAAGGAGGTAGCGCAACACGGCATAACACCCCAAAAACAAATAACGAAAATAGAGATAAGTGAATTCTGCATTTTGCCGGAGGCCTCCGGGACGTGCTTCCTTTTAAAAGTACTCGAGTTATAGGAACAGGTTCCGGGTCCGAGGTCTTGGGTGCGGGTTGAGTACTGGGTATTGTTGCGGCTATTGAGCCGGACCTCGGAACCGAACCCGGGCAAGAACCCTCGGTCGAACATCTCGGAGGCGTTCGGGTTCCGGCTCCGAGTTCCGGGTTTAGGTCCGAGTCCTGGACCGGGTTCTCTGGGAGTAGTCGTAGTTGAAAAAGGAGTAGGAGTAAGATCCTCTTCCCGCGAAGAACCCGAGTTTAAGAGCTCACTTCAGCCGACTACAAATCGCTAGTTCAAATCACAACAATGCCTAAACCTTTTTTTAAATATGCGAGTACGAAATGCTGCAAAAAATAATAGAGTTTTATAGTGAGTTTCCTGGACTGGTTGATATTATCTGACTCATTGTTTATTTGCAATTCCACCGAGCTGCACTCACTATCGTTTGCCTTTTATCACTGTAGTACTTTTACCTAGTTAGTAACGAAATGAATATAAAACGGATAGTTTTCCTGTTTATCGCCGCTCCGGACAATGTAATTCGTTTATTGCGCGAGTGTCCCCATTACGATCTGACGTGGAGATCTTTTAACGCAAGGAAAACTAGGACGTGCTGTGCAAAATCGGATTATTTCTGTGAATGATGTGTTTAGGAACTATTATTATTTGTGATTGCGATGATATAAACGTTGTAATAGAAAATTCAGTGCTACATCGGCTTATTTTCGTAAAATAGTAACCACAAGTTTAAGCGGCTTATTTCTACTAATGGTTTGCGTCGCTAGGTACTAGAAATTAGCGATGAATCATCGATGTTTTACTCGATATTTTTTACCATTGAGATTCATTCTCGCTTCTCGATGTAATTCATTCGAAACACAGTCCGAGACAATCATTTCGAAACGTCATCGAAAATGGAATCGAGACAATCATTGTGAAACGTCACGCAAATGCAAATCGATCGAATATCAAATTCAATTCTGCAAATGATATTATTTTTTTTACATAAAATGGGAACTTTTACCTCTCAACTAAAGTAAGCCATACACGCTACGGTGTCCCGGAGAGATTACCTGTGCAGGTTTGCCTGCGCAGGTCAACCGTCACGTCGGCACGTCGGTAGCGTGTATGGGGACGTTCCGGTGTAACGAAGCGGTCTTCAGTTCTCTTTGCTATGGCATCGATTGAGGACGCGTTGACATTGACAGAGCCCTTGCGCATTACTATCCTAGTTGGATGAAGATTCCCTGGGAGTGCATTGATCATAAACAAAATGAAATAAATCGTAGTACCATAATTAAATACAGTATACATCATCAGCACATGCCCCTTTTCCTTCCTAACATTATTTCTAAAATAAACAAAAATTTTAACAAAACAAAAAACGACTTAAAAAAATGCACTAAAAAGTAAAAAAAAAATTTCGTAATTTTCTACAACTTAATAATCAACTTACTTTTTCTACTCATCAATATGTAGGTACGATTGTTATTTTTGGAGTCGGTGTCAGCCAAGGTAGGTTTGTAACTACATACATATAGGTGAGATGTGCTTTTGTCGCACGCGTGACTTGACGAGGTGAGAGGCGAGAGCGGGCCGCGGCGGGAGGGGAGCTGTCAAGTGAACACGCCGGGCCGGGTACCTTGGCTGACACCGACTCCAAAAATAACAATCGTACCTATATATTGATGAGTAGAAAAAGTAAGTTGATTATTAAGTTGTGGAAGAATACGAAATTATTTTTTTTTTTACTTTTTAGTGCATTTTTAAGTCGTTTTTTTGTTATGTTAAAAATTTTCTTTATTTTTTTATTTTTAGTGAATCTGAAGTACACTAACTAATTCGATTAAGATTCGGCCGAGTATCGTTAATTTGCTTTTAAGAATTGGAGAGTTCCGTTACTTTGTGATGGATCCCATAATCAGAACCTAGCCAAACTCTCATCAAACTACCTTTGAAGTACATCCTTTCCAATAAAAAAAAGAATCATCGAAATCGGTTGGCGTGATATTGAGTTATTCGTCCATTTGTCGCGCACATACTTGATGCAAATTTTCTCATGGATGCCATTGTCAGAACTGGACCGAATTAAAATTGGACCACACGGGAACCACCAGCTTTCAAATAAAAAAAAGAATCATCAATATCGGTTCACCCAGTCGGAAGTTCTGAGGTAACAAACATAAAAAATACAGTCGAATTGAGAACCTCCTCCTTTTCGAAGTCGTTTAATTATCGATTTTTTTCACAACTACTGCTTTGTTCGCATCTGGCTCAATTTCTTTTAATGTTTCTATGAGCAATTTATAAGCAGCTTCTTTTTTTCTCTGTCATGGTAGTCTTTGTTTTTGATTTGCCAAAGACATGGATGGGTTCTATATATTTCAATAAAGTCTTCAAGCACTTATTTAGTTGAATCTGGTGGCGTCATTTTGCTTGTTGAATAAGAGCCCGTTCACACTTCCGTTTTAAAAACGGAGGCGGGTCCCGTTTTTAAAACGGAAGCCCTAGCCGCTGTAGTGGCTCTATGGAGCTGTTCACACTTGTCGGTTCCGGCTTGAAACCGGATCCGTTATTTTTTGCCGGAGAGATCGCCTACGCAGAGCGTCCGTTTTGAAGCCGGAAGGGAACGCGCTGGCTCATACATTTCAATGGAGCTGTTCACACTACACGGAGAACGGATCCGTTTTGACCCCGCCACACCCCGCTTCCCCACCGCCCGCTCCCAGACACAAGCAAGCAGGCAAATTACGCGGTCGTGTTTTTATGGGCCGCGTGTTCGGCGTTTATAATATTATTATATAATATTTATTATAGTAAGAATTACAATAATGGATAAGGAAATAAATCCCGAAAATTCAATCTCACTGGTCGAAGAAATAGTTGTGCTATGGGATAAAACGACAGAAGGATATAAAAATAATTCATTAAAATCATCGGCTTGGCGAGAAATTTGCTGTTTATTTATGCCGGATTTTGAGAAATAATTGGGTGTACCCAAAATTTTCTTTTCACTTTTTTCCTTCTTTTTAATAAGTACCACATAACATAATACCACAAGAGCTTCATTGACGTCCATTGCGCACGACCGTATACTGAAGAATGAGCAAATAAAATGTTTTAGTCGTTGTTTTCGTCGAGTGGGATCCGTTTTTAAAGGCTAACGTGGCCTAGGGCTTCCGTTTTAAAAACGGGACCCGCCTCCGTTTTTAAAACGGAAGTGTGAACGGGCTCTTAATGTGGAAGTCGATGCGAGCGACGCGACGGCCGTCCGGGACAGACATTAAAAACAACAAACAACTGACGCGACCTGAATACATGCACACACACACAGGTACACCGTACGGCGTCACTCGAAAGAATTGGTTTTCGATTTTGCGCCGGCCGCCTGTGCAGGTTCAAAAAACTGCACAGGTCTATTCCCACACACGCAACCGGTCTACCTGCACAGATAGACCTCTCCGGTGGACCGTAGTGTGTATGGCTGCCTTAAGCTACTGCAAGCATCTTGTCAGCAGACAGGATTTATAAAAAAGACCAACAAATAAAAATAGCATTATGATATAATAATAATAAAGGTAACAGTGATATTTAATTTAGTCCTTGCAAAAACCAAGTGATTTATGTAGGCTCACAGGTTGAAAAACATTCGAAATTCATGGATATCTGATTTATTCGGGATACATATTAATATTCTGTTAGAAATCATTGCCGTCTCTTTTAAATGTGTCGATTAAAATATTTCGATTATCTGAATTGAGCCCATCACTATTAGAAATTGCTTTTAGAGTTATTATTATTTATCCTTTGTGGATCTATTGAACGTTCTTTGTGTCTGGTTTTGCCAACTCGTTCATTCTCCTCTCGTTCGTTCTCTTTATGAAATACGCTCTTCTACCAACTTGTTTAGTAGATTGCTACTGTTAAGGATCGCTGTGCTATCCGTAAAACTATTTATTAATGATTAAATGAAACACTATAACTTTGTTTAAACCTCTATATTTTATTTTTTATTACCTCAGGGCAAAATATATAACTTCTTCATAATATCTAAAGTTTCAATAAGTTTTTCGAACTAGTTTGCGACACCCGCCCACAATCTCCTTTTACCCCACAAAAGTGACTTTTTTATTTGATATCATGACAACCCAACAAAGTGGCATTTAAACACCCCTCTGGAAAGATATAAAAGCGAATAAAAAAATAGCCCGTACATAACCCACCCTAACGTAACCTAATTAATAAAAAAAATTCATCACTTTTAATGACTTTTCAGAGGGGAGATTAAGTTGTACATTGTTGAGTTGTCCGGTCACCGTTTATTTATGCCACAAATGCTCAAAGATACCGGATGCGTAGCGACGTTTATCAATTCTGTCCAAATTTAGATTCACAATTCAATTCGACGATGTTGTTCTTTTTACGCTTTTCGTCAAAATTATTTTTGATCCACCCAGTACACCACTACAAAAGCAAGGCTATCTTTAAAATTATTTAGGTTCTAATCTGGTAGAAATCCGGTCATCCAGGAAAATTAGGTAATTGAATTTAGAAACGAAATGAAAACGTATAGCGGGTTATTATTCGTAATTTAGAAAACTTTCCCGAGAGCAACCATGACACTGACTTGTGACAAAAGTGAAAACATGACATGTGTTCAACTCGGGAATCTAATAATAGTACCCGCTTTACACTCTATGCGTATTTGTGAATATTTCGGTTTTTTGTCGAATCACTCTTTCTATTTTGCCTCGACGGGAATCACCTCGCAATCTCTCATTATCTCACTTTTATCAATTTTACTTAACAACAAAAATGTTTTAGTAGTAATGAATTTTATTATGTTATTAACATAATAACATGTCACAGTGCGATTGCAAAGTACACTGAAAAAAATCATCAAAATTTCGCATACTTGCCTTATGCATAAGACATGAGATCTGAAAACGTAAAAAAATAAATATTTGCCACTAATAAATTTTAAATACTGATAATTCAGCCGGAAAAATTCCGGAACTTCTGTCAGCAACAACTGTCAACTGATGCTGCTAATGAAAAAATAGCGTGAAAATTTATAGACCGTTTTGTAGCGGTTTTATAAACGCTGAAAATATATCGGTATTTTCAGTTTCGCGTTGGGTATTTTCAGACTAGAATTTCTCAAATGTTGGTGTAGCAACAGCGTCATGGAGAAACATCTGATAGGGTTAAAGTTTGTGTATGTGTCTGCTGCCAGTTTGTTGATGGAATTGATGCAGCTGAGTGAGTTCGCTTCACAGAATTGAGTGTCAAAAGCAGCGGAAGAATCTTGATAAACTACTCATCCGTAGACACCTTCGAGTTCAAGATAAAGCGGATCTGTAGATTCTTACTCAGTTTCTTAGCAGCATTATGCAGGGTTTAAACTATTTTTCAACTATTTTAACACCTTATATCGTAGAAGTGTAGGATTATGATTAAACTCTTTCAAGCTTTAGGTCCGTCTACCCGCAGCAACTTGCATGCGCAAATCAGTTGGTGCAAAATTATGCACAAAGCGTTCACACGACAGCCACTTGGATGCGCATTCAGTTTGTGTAAAATTATGCGCAAAAAACACGGTACGCTATGTCGCCTTCATACGGCAGCGACTTGGATACGCAAACAGTTGTGCAAAAGTCGCAATCATTTGAAGTGTATGCAAACCATTAAACGTTCATGCTTACTTGTGCAAATTAAAGCAAATGTAGTTTGCTGTATACGGTTTTGTCGTCTTAACGTAAACGCTTACTTGTGCAAATTAACGTTTGTGCAAATGAAAGTTTGTGCAACCCGTTTGCGCGGTATACGGTTTTGACGTCTTAACGTGCGTGCTTACTTGTGCAAATGAGAGTTTGTGTTAGTAAGATGAGCGTGTAGACGGACTTTTAATCTAGTAGAATGTAGATGTTACGATTCACAAAGTACCACGTTAATAAAACTGCAGGGGCTTCTACGATTCCAAGAATTCTTTACAGTTTTTGAAGTTGTGTCGGAACAATTTCACCATTCCGAAAACCCTTTGAAGAGTTATTGGAACACTTTGGCACGGGATAGCGTTGTGATTCGGAAAACTGAAACAACTGCCAATTCCAAGTTGGTACAAGCTTCTAACGGCAACTGGTTCGTTCTGCCACATTTAGGACAGCTGATCATAATAACGGCCATTCCACGATTATGTTTGTGTAACACCGCAGACTGTGCTTTATGCAAGCCGATAAGATAAGCAATTACAAATGCGGTCTTATCGTGGTTTGATAATCCAGTGCGTACTCGCTATCGGCCCGCCCATTCTGTGTACCTTGTACAAATATAAGGTAATTGATGGGTTTTGGCTTTGGCCAGTGGCTGCGATGGATTTGTCGCTCGTCCACACGTCTTCCTCTTCGTCTGCGAGGATTCCTGCGCCCTCGCCGCTGGTTCGTGTGCAAGCGCGTCTACTACTGCCGCTGCTGGACCGGTGATATCAATATGGAAATGAAAGATGTCAAGTCAGGTGTGTTATCTCCACTGTTCGGCTTCTTTAAGTGACGTGTTATTTGTGGAGTTGTTTTCCTGCGGTGCTTCGTTGGATTCTGGACAATTTCCTCAATTTTAATCTATGCAAAGTTTTTGGAGTTATGAACTGTCCATCTGTTAAAAATATATTTATTTTATTTCATTGGGAAAACCAAAAGTTATAATTTTTATAAGGTATGGTAAAATATGTACGTATTAAATCAGTAATAGGTTTTTCACTGACGTTTCTTAATTATTAGTGAATGTGAAAGAGAAAATAGTTTCAATAGCCTGTAGGGATGGATGATGAAAGGGAGGGGAAGGGGATATATCTAGTTTGTGTAAAGTAATATGTACGAGTATTTTGTAAATGTTATTTATTGATTTTTGCTTTGAAGTGTGAGCGGTTGAGTTAAATAAATGGAATTCACTGTACGAAATGTTAAATATCTGCCTGCCGTCAGTATCTTTATATTATCTATATATCTTTATATTATCTATATATATATATATATATATATATATATATATATATATATATATATATATATATATATATATATATATATATTTATCGTTTTAGTATCTACTTCTATATGTATGCAATGACTAATATTATTCATTAATATGGCCCGGAAAGGACCTGCGTAAATTATCAGAATCTAATGACTATCTCGTTAATCGCAGTCTTAAATCAAAACGAAGTCAAAACGTTACTTGAAATGGCTTAAGCCGTGTTTGGTGGCCAGATCTGGACAGTCAGGTACTGCCCTTCTACTCTCCCGCAACTCCTTCCCCTCCCCGCTATCTTTGGCCTCACAACATACTCCATTTGAGGAGGTCATAGTCTCACTGGCTCCAGACGGTTGGGAGTAGTTCGAACTTTTACATAAAAAAATAGTTATGTTTTAAACAATATTTATTTCTGTTTTTTTTTCTGTGTCGCACTTTTTATAATTATGATTAATCGATGGAGAGTTTTTTTGTACTGCGCATTTATACTTTTCTTCATGTGTAATCCAAAACATGATGTGTTGTGTTTTCGTGCAACTTCGGCGTCATTTTATGTCACGACTTGACAATAGGTCGGCAAACCAGTTTAATCCAAGGAGATAAACTTACTAATTCCTAGCTGTTATCATTTTAGTACGAACCGAAAATTCTTTAATATTTATTAGCTATTTTTGATAGGTATCTGGTATCATCAATCATCATGCCCAAGGCCGTAGCCAGAGAAAAATTTTGGGGGGGTTTTGTTTAGTGGAACAGTGTTTCTAAAAATACGTTAAGTTTTTTAGAATATGTTTTTAATAAAAGAAATTAAATGATGTTACGTATCAATCTTATCATATATTTTTATCAATTTATTACAAGTAATAATTATTAGCGTGAAACACTCATCTTCATAAAAATCTCCCGAGCAAAGATACATGCCGCCGGCGGGACTCGAACCCGCGTCCTTCTGATATCGGGTCAACTGATCTTAACCACTGAGCTACGTCGGCTTATATCCCACCCGCCATATAATTCAATATACATTAGTGTTTCATTCAACAATTACTGCTTATTACATTTTCCACCTGCAAACAACCAACTTTATTTTTTTTTATTTTAAATTTTATTTTTAGGCTGATAATTATAACTTATAATAATTTTTACCCTTTGTGCTATGCATAAAAATCTTGTCTTAAACAACATTAGTTTATCAATAAAAAAATAATAATATATTTTTATAGAATTACAAAATTAAATTTAGTCTTCTAGCTTTCTTTGATGCGAACAAATCAATTACCTCCTCAGTGTCGATGTCGATGTCGATTTCGGGGGGGGGGGGGGGGGGGATCAATCCCCCTTGACCCTCCCCCCCCCCTGGCTACGGCCTTGATCATGCCCATCGAAAGACAAAAAAACCTTTAAAAAAGTACTAGTTTTTGTGTGCTTTTCTGTTGATGTCCAAGATTTATAATAACATAGGAATGAGTTTTTTTGTCATCCTGACTTGGTATAGAATCCAAAAGGTATGAAATAGGTTTAAGGACGATTTCTTTCACAACAATACAATTTATTTATGGGGGTGTTAAACTGTTAAGGGATGCAGGGCCGGATCTACGAAATCTGGCGCCCTGTGCAGTAGGTACCGATGGCGCCCCCCCCCCCTACATTCTTATTTTGATTAAAAATTCGTTCACCCCGATTTTTTTTTTTTTTTTTTTACACTAATTTATCAAATAAAATCAAGACATATACAGGGTGTAACTTTTCCAAGTGACCTGGCGGTAGCTCTCACACTCGTTTTTTTTAAAAGAGAATCGCCAGGAGCCCTATACTCTCTGAATCTATTGGGTAAACATAAAATTATGGTGATTCTATTCATTGTAATCCACAGTACTTTTATAACCTCTAACAACCAATAGAAATTTAGTTATAAATTTAAAAATCTAATAAGAATATAACCTGTACCTTGCATTTCCCTGTGTTGAGCGAACAAACACCATTCAAACACTAAACACTGACGTATGGTATCACCGACTTACGAAAGACGCTTAATTGACACCGTAAAATAACAAATCTAATAGAAATTAATTATACATTTAACGAACTTCAAATAATATGTCAAATCTATGATGAAACTGTCAACACATTGCAACCTGCAAATCCTGCAAACCGTGCGATGTTTTTGTTAATGGAATTTACTGAAGATTTCATTAGAAAATGGTCTTTAACTTCCCTCTCCTAGAGACTTAAATCGTACAAAATAAAATAATAGCGAGCATACGCTAACTAAAATTGTCAGCATTTTGAAAGGCGAAAGTCAGTTTGTTTGATTCACTAGAACAAAAATACGGCGCTGTGATTGGTTATTGGTTATTGAATTTGGATCGCACCCATTCTTCGTAAAAGACGGTAAAAGATATATGGAAAAATAGATCTTACGTTTAAACTAAATATATGGAATTTGTAAAAAAATTCTGTAACTGACTATAAATTCGTAAGTCGTTGATACCAACCTGATGCATGCGCATTCTGTTTCTTTGGAAAGTGTTGCTAAAGCGTAATAATTATGACGTACTATGGGTAATTTTTTAACGATTCAGGGAATATTATAACAAAATTTTAATACAATATTTATTTTCTCACGGCGCCCCTTCGGAGTTGGCGCCAGGTTTTTTGCACGTTTTTGAACGTATGGCAGATTCGGCGCTGAAGGGGTGTACTTGACTTACTATAACCAATGATTCCTGGCATTATTTGGAATAAAAATATTGATGAAATTTTGACTCCGGTGATTTTTTCGACGTTTTTCTCATTTGTTTTTCTTTTAAATAAAAAAAAAATTCTTCCACATGTCGTCATTGATTACTCAGCCGAGTAACCACCCCACTTCGCCCCCGAATGTTCAATACCTATTGATTTTTTAATATTTTTAAACAAAAAAAATGTCACCGAAGACCAAAATTTCATTTACGGACTTACATTGTTTGCTCCAAATAATGTCAGGAATCATTGGTTGAAGTAAGTCAAGTACGTTCCTTAATACCCTGATTATGTACACATTTAAGTTTTAAGGTAGTCCTTATCCTAACAATGTATCTTAAATTTTTTATAGCTATTGAAAATTAAACCTCACCTCACCAATGGCGTCAGTTTTCACCTAACCACCGCCGGGTTAATTTTCGGAATCTGGCCAAATTTCATTTCAATTACAATGGTGCCACAAAATAAATTTGTTGTATTTGAAGAAGAATTTTTTATTTATTTGAACTTTGAAATAAAGTGAGAACATGTTTATACTTCCGTGTATATTATAGATAGTTTTGTTGTTATGAAATTCCGTCTACACATTGTACGCACATTGTTAAATGATTTAATAAAAAAATACATGTCGTTCATATTCCTCAACCTTTCAAATATTTCACTTTTTATTTTTTTATTTTTGATTATAATATAAAAAATATGGGTTACATATATTTATATATATTTTACAAAATATTATATTAAAAGTCGTTTTTGGTCATGTTTACCTTATCAGAAAAGAGTAGCTCTTGTGTCTGATGACACTATTAAGAGGGTGCCATTCTTGAGCCGGTTATGCAGTTACAACGCTGAATAGCGCTAATTAAATGTACAGAAATGCAATGTGAAGTTAGTAGGAGATAATTCAGCATTGCTGTTCGAAACCAGAACTAAACTTGCTGAAATTGCATCTAGGTCTGTGCTACCATTTTCCGTACGAATGTGTTCCGTACAATCCGCGGTGAAAATTACATGAAAGCTCCTAAACAGGCCTTTGATTTGACCTTATTGTTTCACTAGTATGACTCAATCTCTCATGTTCGTAGATCATCGATACGCAATTATAAATAATGGGTAAAAGCGTGGAATAGCTAATAAAATTTATATTGTTCCTGGAAAGTTACTGCCGTCCTTATGGCAATACCTATAAAGGCCCGCGCAGACCTCATTTGTTTAGTAATAAAAAGAGCGCCAATCGAGTTAACTGGGCCACACCGTGTCGTTACGTTATACGCCGACATATTCACAATATATGTGTGGGGATGGATTCTTTCAAAGAAATGCAATTTTTATTTTTATTTTATTTAATATTTTTATCAGAAGCGGTAATATTAACTATCTAATTCATTTTTTTAAACATAATACGTTATGTCCTATCGAAAAGTTATTAATGATTTTCTGGGTGGTATGTTAAACCACTATTTTAATAAAAATTACCTATATGTTTCATATAATTTTTGTGTTTCGATAATTTTTATGAAAATGGTGTCATCAAGTTTATTATTTTCATTAAATTAAAAGCGTGCAACGATGTGAATTGACAATTATTGATAATAAATATGCATTTTTTATTGTTAATCTTAAATAATTAAGTTAAATTTTTATTGTTAACCCCTCAGGCCTCGGGCCTGTTCTGTTGCAAGGTCAAAATATTTCCGCTTTGTAATAAAATCCAAATAAATGCAATATTTGTGAACGTATTCGAAAACTAAAAACTGGTTTTGAATGGTGATGAAGCACGCTTTCAAATTTTGTAATCCGAAACAACATTTTTTAATCTTTGAAACAAAAATTTTGAATGCTAACATAAAAAAAGTTTTAAAAATGGCTCACCTTACGTTTTTTATAACTTAAATTACTGGTAATGAAAAAAAAAACACATAAATATTTTATTAGACAAATGTATTATAAAGGTTTTTTTGGCGTTTCATTTAAAATTAATTAATAAAAAAATTTCAAAGTTTCATATTTTCTGTTTTTTGTTTTCGGTCGGAAACTTTGATGTTAAAGGTGTACATTTGAATTATTTTGTGGGTAATTTTTAGATTTGAATATAAAGCGTGATGTTTTTTTTCTAACACCATTTAGATCGTATTTCTAACCATGATAGTAAGGGAGACAACGATTTCTATGATACCTAGATGGGTTGTTCCGAAAAGCGAACAAATTAGTCTGAGGGGTTAATCTTAAATATTGTATACAATAAATAATAAAGTATGGGGGCATACATTAATTACGTGAGCAGTTTTTCTTCCAATATAGACCCCTCCCCCCCTCCTTGGTGAGATAAATTTGGGCCACTTCGTATATTCTTTTCAAGTAACGTGAGATTTTGCTTGACCCCCCTTCCCCCCTCCCTTTTGAGTTCACGTAATTAATGTATGCCCCCTATGATACTTAGATGGGTAGGTATCCCATTTTTTATGTAAGTACTTCATTTTTATATTAGATAAGTACCTACCTCTCAAGAAATACGAATTAGATTGAAAACAAGTGTTCGAAATTTCAACGCCCACATGACTTTTACTTTTTGTTTTTAGAAATGTCATAACAAGAGAGATGTTACTCTTCATTTATACTTTCATTTATGATCATTGTAATATAATGTGATTATAACAGAATAATAATTATTGAAAACCTAAGTAGCCCAATGTTTTTAAAGCCATAATTTTTTTGGTAGGTTATTATGTTTTTGCTCAGAAGGTTTGTAATGTAGGCAAATGTAGATAGGTATTTTTGTAGTAATACGAGTTGTATTCGATTTGAAATGTTATCCATATCCATGATAAGTATGTGTATGACTTTTTTTAAATTGGATTGTGTAGTTTTGATCTTTTCCTTAAATTATTTATTTGTATTCCAGACCCAAGGATGTGGAAAATCTTCATATTCATTTTACAAGAGAGTTATTTTCCCTTCCGAAGTCAAGATACATTTTATTTGAAAACGGTGATGGGGGAACTATCCAGAACAAATGTGAAGAAAACGGATAGTTATGACAGTTTTGACATCTTTGGTATTACTGCTGGAATTAATAACTCGCTAAAAGAAAATAAAGTTTACCTTTAATCATTAAAATTATTGTTCAAACAAGTTCAACAATTTCTATGACCTTAAAGGCAATAAATAAAGTAAAAATATTTCAAGCTCCATTCTTATAAGTTTTAATTGAGTGTAGATTAGCTTGTGACGCTCTCCATAGAGAGAAAGAAATGGCTTTATTTTTAAACGCCCGGGGTCTCAAAAGTTTCTTATGATCTGTATATGGATCTGTAGCTTTTCGAAAACGTAAAAATAAATGAAATTATTCTTCACTATTAGCCCGCTAAAATGGCCGGAAGTTTAAAAAAAAATAGATTTCGTGATTTGGAAAAAAGTTAAAACCAAGGATTCATATTTTATATTTTGTACCAACTTAATTTTCATTCCATAACTGCAGTACAAAGAACCCAAAAAAAATTTTTTTTTAAACATGTGATTTGTTGGTTAAAAATATAAAAGGGGAAAATTACACTTTTTCTGGATAAAATCAGATTTATTGTTGACTTACTTGTATTCATAAACTTGAACTTTTTTTCATTTTTGTCTGTTATACGCATTTTTAATAACAATCAAACGTTTAAAGGTTAAATTATTGAAATTTTTTTTATTAAAAATTTAAAAAATAAATGTTTTTAGGTTTGTTTTCTGATTTTCAATGCATTTTAGCGGCTAATAACCATTAAAAAAAAATTAAATGCAGGCCTCATTTTCTTTGTAAGACGCAACTTTTGAGACCCCGGGCGTTTCTGAATTCAAAAGTTGAAATAATTGACACACCTTAAAAGGCTGTCCGATAATTAAAGACCTTTGCTCATTTTAACCGACGCGAATATCACTTCTCATAATATTGCAGCATTAGCTTGTAGCCAAGTATTTCCCCTTCAAAACGAGCGGTGATCCTGCTCGGTAGCTGCTTCAGTGACATCTTTGCGTCCGTTTGTGATGGATGTTCCACTGTCGCATCCCGCCGTCTGCGGAGTGCGTTCATTTATTCGGTTTTCATCCAGGAGGAAGTCCACCCTCTTGAAGTCCGTGAGATCGCGACGTTGAACCCAGGCATCAGTAACTCTGCCATACAAACAATTTTCAGGTTTGGTTGTCTTCTGTTGATATCGTAATTTTGCATTTGATAAAATTTCCATACTTTGCGTACTTTTTTTAATTATGTCGCAATTAATAAAAAATGCATATTTTCCATTTAATTGCTACAAGAAACAACTGTTAAGTTGGGAAGGTGTGAGATGGAAAAAAACGCAAAAAATAAGTTAATATGTTCTTAGTTTGGGTTATTTAAATAATTGGTGTGTATTTGGATTGACGTGGAACCTTTAGGCAAACTTCACATCATACTAATAAAATCATATGTGGCAAGTGTCTTTGGTCGTGTATTGTAAATTTTGACCATTTTGACCTTCTATGAAAAGAAAAGGAACTTTATTACGCCTTTTACCACCTCCCTCGATGTGAATAGTTTTTTCCCGTTGTAATGAATTTCAATGAAAGTGGTAAAGCCTATTCAGACACGAATATAACCGCAAGCGCTTATGTTTCGTACCGTTCACACTACGCTATCAAATATTTCTTCCTATGGTAGGAGAGGGGGTCAGATGAATTAGTGAGCGGCCACGGAGTGCACATTTTTTGTACTGAATCTGTCAACTTGACATCTGTCATCCACCGGTCTAGGCAGCTCCGCAATTAAAATGACCCCCTCTTCTGTTTTCGTCGGAGTGGGGGGCGCTTAACTGTTGGCATATCGCCTCAGGAGCGGTTACGGCGTAAGGTGTACATTTCTATGGTTGATGTGTGCATAAAGCGCTTAGGTGTGAACGGTCTGAAGGGATTGTATGGTGAGCGATATTTGGCGTGCTATGATCTTTTATATTTGATAGCTTTGTCTGAACAGGCCCTTATTGAAGTGAAAACTTCTTTAGCACCATTCTGATTTGAAACTCGATGAAACAAAAAAGCGACACTTAAAAGAGGCAAACATATACATCTATAGGATTTAGCCTGAGATAATCGGTTTCCTCTTTGTGCGGTGCTTCGCAACCTCCCCACTCTTGTCTACTTCAGTTTTCGCTTCTACCACGTGTGAACTGCACACTTGTATTTTTTTTAAACGTTTGGCTTGGTAGACATGAAACAGTACTCATTTTGAAATGTGTTTTATTATCATTACGACAATATCTCCTTAGTTACCTGATTTAGTGACTTAGTGGTGTTTTTCTTCCAGATGAGGATGATGCCACAACCTCAGCTGCGACAGAAGGAGTGGGTGGAGTCAGCGAACACAGAATCATCTTCGTCAATGGACCACAACCCACCAAATTCTGCAACAATCACATCACCACTGCTAAATACAGGTAACAGTCTTATTGGGTAGAGTTCTACCGAAGTTAATCTTGTCAATTTGTTTTCATTCTAAACACTGAATCTTTCATTATAAGTTATGGTTATGATTAGTATGATGTGGCCAAATAGGTGAGCAATGGAACATGTATTTTATGATAATTCTTTTCATCTTACCCCTGTGTCCTGCTGGCTTGAAAATGGTAAGGAATCGACAAAAACCGAAGACCTCACGCAGAAAAGTAAAGTTTAGCAGCACAGGCATTGTGGTACTTTTCTGCGCAGGAACTCCGGTTTTCGCCGATTCCTCACCGTTACCAAGCCAATGGGATGACAGGTTTTGATTTTTCTACATTCTGTATTAATTTTATCACCAGCATTTTTAATGCTCATCATGCTGAATCTCAAATCAGCTGCGGCAGAAATGGAATTTTCACACAGTTATTATCCAAGCTAATAAGTAGTAACAATGACTTAATTGATCTATTATTATTATTTGACACAGGGGTACGGTCAGTCTGTCCATGCTGGTTGTATAATTCTTTACTCTCAAAATGTTTTCACTTGTAATTTGTTGTCATGTACAACTAACTCTTAGTAAACTCAATACTCGTATGTTACGATATAGATGTCTTTGCTTACTGTCTTCTCTTGTTTCTGCTTAGTAATGTCAAGATTTACCCTTCTTTTCAATTGATTTCTCCTCATATTTCCTTAATTATTCCACTTGTTGACTATATTATTTAATATTAAAACATTTGTTTTGTTATTTCAGCACCTTGAGCTTCGTGCCTTGCTTCTTGTTTGAGCAGTTCCGGCGCTACTCTAACTGCTTCTTCCTCCTCATCGCCTTACTGCAGCAGATCCCCGACGTGTCTCCCACGGGGCGCTGGACCACCCTCACCCCCCTGGTCTTCATCCTAACCGTCAGTGCCGTTAAGGAGATCGCAGAGGACTGGGTAACTGCCATCTCGCTTCTAATATCTTGTGAAATGGGAACTTCACTTCCTTCCTGTCATCAATGTACTCCCTAAGCTTTATGTGTACTGCTTACTGTATTTTAAAATTGTAATGTGAAAGGAAGGGTTACTCTGGCATTGAAGAGCAGAATTTAAGAATCGCAATGTTAATCTTGGCACCGCCATGTGGTGACAACCGTGTACACAAAACAAAATATTTGGAAAACTGTAGAACTGGTCATCTAAATTGGAGTTCTTTTACTGAAAATTAAAAAAAAAAAACATCATGAGTTGCAAGCAAAACTCTTTAGAAACATGTAAACACAACACTGTCTGTAGTTAAATTTAGCGGTTGTCTTGAGAGGTTTCTCACTAAATTGCTGTTTAATACTGATCATTATTTTCTGTATCACTATTATCATCTAGAAGTGTGTCGTTCCGGCCGGAACGAATCCGATGATTCTGAGTCCGAATGCGTTTGATTCACTCCGAGTTCGCAAAATGTAATGAATCGATTCCGGATTCTATCACTCCTTGCCTCACTCACATTCATACATCGTCTCAAACATACTCTTCTTTTATTCTGACTTTTAACATGGCCCGACTTAAGTATCTGATTCACTTAATCTTGCCACTTCTTCCACCATTCACATTTTGCCATATATTCTTCTTACATTGCTTTCTTTGTTCATTCGCTCTACTTGCCCAAACCATCTGAGGGTCCCCTTCTTAATCTTACTCATTATACTTACATCAGCCTTACATTCTTTGCGGATCTCCACATTTCTCTCACGATCATACTTAGTTTCACCACATATACGCCACAGGGATCTCATTTCAACAGCATTCAGTTTACTTTCATCCTTCCTCTGCCAGTTCCATGGCTCACTACTATACAAGGTACAAGGACTCCATTGTTCGTAAGTTTCAAATTTAACGTAAATATCTTACACGGTTCTCATAAAGCCGACAAAGATATCACTCATTTCAAACACATTATTATTAGCTATATTAAGATAAGACTTGCAATAAACAATAACATTTTAATGTAAACACACACGCCCGGCTACACAAACACATGATTCCCCAACTCCGTAACGTTCCACGATTCCACCGAGTACGGCGAGTCCAGCTGAATCAACTCTCGTCATTGAATCAGCAGGAGTCGACTTGAGTTTGGTTCCGGCCGATTCAACGACTCCGGCGGAGCGCCACAATGAGTTTGATTCGGCGAGTCCGACGGAATCAACTCTCGGCATTGAATCAGCAGGAGCCAAACTGAGTTTGGTTCCGGCCGATTCAACGACTCCGGCGGAGCGCTACAATGAGTTTGGTTCGACGAGTCCGGCGGAATCAACTCTCTGCATTGAATCAGCAGGAGCCAAACTGAGTTTGGTTCTGGCCGATTCAACGACTCCGGCAGAGAGCCACAATGAGTTTGATTCGGCGAGTCCGGTGGAATCGCCGGAATCAAAGGAGCGAGTCCAGTGAATCGAGTCCACTCAGTCGAATACGGGTCCGGAATTGATTCCGTAAAATGAGTGAATTGACACACTTCTATTATCATCATCCAAAAAATATTTTCTTATTAGTCCTATCTTAAATATGTTCCCTTTCAATGTCCGATCTGTTTCCCCCACTCTTCATTAGCCCCTAGCCACGCCCCCACTCCTACTACTTGGTAATACATTGTACTCACCCACTGTTTTGTAATTGTCAAGTCATTATATGTTTGCCTTGAAGAAGGAATGGTCATTCCAAAACTGGTCAGCGTTAACCTTTTCCACTCCGACCATTTTTTCTCAAAACCGTTTAGCTACTCCGACCAAAAATGTATGTTATATTTTGTGTTTAAAATGAAAATTTCCGTTCATAACTTTTGCGGCACCCTATCGGATAATTCGTGTGACCATTAGTTGTTTGGTATATTTTGCATAAAATACTTGTTAAATCACACATTAAGTAACTAAAAGATAATACATTCGATTTCAATATGTTTTATTTGCATTATATCTTTTATTGCATAGCAATAATTTGTATAATACGGGTAAAATATACAGACAATCCAATGTAAATCCTTGGAGAAGTTCCTTTCTAATTGTCCTGTACCGTACAGCGGCTTATCAGTGACTACCTGGATCTGATTGGCTTAGGTTTTATGGGTAGCGGATGGTCTCTTATTTTGCATTGGTTACGTTATTTTAGGTTTAGACCCTCTTTTAGGAAACAAAAGATAGACCAGCCCACAACACATAAAATAGATAATAAGTTTGGCAAATATTCTACACGGTGTTTACAAGTTAGAGTATTGTATACATTATACATAACATAACACTGTCACATTTTGAGCATATTTATCTCATTACAAAAAACTATCGATTCGGTCCAATGTTATTATAAATTTCTTTCTTATTTTTACTGTGTCACCATCACTTATAGTTTTTTGGGGTATGATATTTTTCAAAGCATTCTCCCACATAAGGTGCAAGTTTGTTTCCACGACTTTTACAGTGTTATGTTGTTCGTTTTATTTGCCCTCCTTCACTACTAGTATCATAATCAGAACCACTAACGATTTTTTTTTTATGTAGGAATCTGGCGGTTAGTGTATCCAGGAGAGGCGATGCGTGAATCCATCCCTCTCATTGCGCTGTAAGGCAATGGTTCGATAAAGTCCGGCTGGAGAGATCAAAAGACCTCTCTCAACCAGTCTTTCCCGATTCGGCCTGCCACGCAGTAGATGGGCAAACGCATCTGTCACCAAATCCTAGAAAAACCTCATCCCCTTGAACCCGGGCACCTCTGCTAAGTCACCAAACGTAGTGAACCACTTGGGGGTGACATGTGGCAGAGGTGTTTGTTGTCCAATAAATGGTTACCGGGGCGGCGGTACCCATTCCCGCCTCCCAAATTAAAAACTATGCAATCCGTAATACGTTTTCTGCGTATATTAGGCGTTATAACATGTAGATTGACATGATTTAACCGCTGTTCTGGATCTACCGAATGACTTCCTTTTCTGGTTTTTACACCTTGTCTCTAATTTCCAACCAGCTGAATAATTAGCCTATCCACAAATTGAAAATGGCTCATTGGTATTTCCAATTAAAAAAAATATATTTGTTGTTGTGTATTCGGTGTGTTAGTAGACATTCAATTCCATTTTTTTTGCTGAATCAGAAAAGCTTGACGGTGTGGGATTGATGGATGTTAAAGGTTGTTGCGGAATCACAATATTTTCTACATCACTATCTTCACTGAAATAAGCACATCTCCTTCTTTTGGGTGGGATAATGTCACTTCCATTATCTGTATCACTTGGATAGTTACCGACTTCTTCACCATCACTTCGAAGTAAAACTATCATTATTTTCCATGACAGTTAATCAACTATATTTCTAGAAAATGTAAATTAGTAATTCTTTTACTTTCAATTACTAATATCAACATCAATAGTTCCACAAAACGAAAAAATATGGTCACAAAAAGTGGGAGTAACTGCGGAGAACCGTCATAAACGCAGGATAACGACTGACTGTTCCGAAAATATTGGAAGACAACAAATATTTCGTGTGTTAAAACGATGCATCTATTTTTACATGAATATATCTAATTAATGGTAAATTTAAATGAAGAAATGTTGGTTTATCCAATATGTTGCGACAATTGTTTGTAATTATCGGAAATAATTGTTAGTAGAATGTCCTTAGGAAGATAGAAATTGGTGATTAAACTTATACCTGTGCCGGGCCAGAACCTCTGGCCGACGGAGCTGCCTACCAAAATCGTTTGGGCCAGAATGTGTGGCCTACGGAGTGGAAAAGGTTAATAAAATATATAAGTGGTTCTAACAAAGAAATATTGCTTAATTTATTATCATAAGGGCGCCTTCAATTTAGACGTTTAGTGTCGGACCGCTGCAGTGCCAAAGCGGTGCGTTTGTCGTATGGCGCAAGGACGATCATTTGTTTTCATACAAAGTGCACAGAGCGGCAACAGTGAGGCGTTGGTACCGAGAATGCTCCACAACAGGATGGCAACGTCGCAAGCTCCACGAGTTCATTTGGCTGTTGAATAGTGCGGTGACAAGATGTGAGAGCTGATTTCATTGAATTTTCATGCTCATTGTTTGCTTAAAATGGATGATATAAACGTGGAAGAATTTATAAATGAAATTTATTATCTATTTTATAAATCATTTATTCCTTCTTTTTTCTTTCATTTCTTAGTTTCTAAATCTCTGAGTCTACTATTGTATAAATCTTGTGTTCTTTCTTACGTATCCTTTACTTACTTATTACAATATTTTTTGTTACTAACTTACATGATTCTTCCATTTATAATGATTTTTTAATGTATATTATGATTTTTTTAATCTCTTCAGGATTTTTATTTTTAAATTATACAAGATTTTTTAACCTTCTTATTATTTACAATAGCCGTTATTACTAACTTACACGATCAGTAATTTACTAATTGAGCTAGAACTCCCTCACCAAACACAAGAGCATTGTCTCTTTATGGTGAGGAAAGGCAATTTATTTTTATTTTTTGTTAACCTTATGTAACTATGTAACTGTTGTAACTTCATATGTATTTTTAATAAACATTGCCAATAAAAAAAAAATAAAAAAAGAAAAAAAAATAAAAAAATAAAAAAAGAAAATTGAAATACGTCCTGCTATATGGAACTCCAAAAGCGACAAACACAGTAATCACACGGAAACAAAAAATGCTCGGGAAGGTATCTGTGAAAAATTTATAGAGGATTTTAAAAATAAAACTACCGGTGAAAAAAACTCAACGACCCTACATCAAACGACCCGGTCCAACACGAAACGTCTAAATTGAAAGAGCCCTAAGAGTTTATGTTACAAACTCTCGATCTGATTTATGTCAAACCAAACTTATGCTCAAAAATTTTTATTGCTTTACAGAAAAGGCACAGGGCAGATGATGAAATAAACCACCGAGACATAGAAGTCCTTCGAGACGGGCAGTGGCAGAAGATCCAATGGAGGCACCTCCAGGTGGGGGACATCTGCAAGGTGCAGAAGGATGACTTCTTCCCCGCTGATCTGGTTCTCCTGTCTTCCAGGTTAGTCACTTTTACACTAAATATTAATTAAGCCTTGCTAATAAACGTTGTGTAAATTTTATACAATTGATAAACAACTGTGTACGTAAATATCTTACTAATAAGCTAAAATAAATAAACAGTTGTTTAACGGTCTTAAAAAGTTATAAAATTGTTTATACAGCGGAAGAGGGTATTTTATTTGTTGTTTAAACTTGAAATTACTCATCGAATTTAAGAATATTTCTAAGTTATTTTAAATGCGCTATAAATTTGGGAGGCAGGAATGGATACCGCCGCCCCGGGAACCTTTATTGGATAACCAACACCTCTGCCATAGGTCACCCCAAGTGGTTCGCTATGTTTGGTGATTTAGCAGGGGTGCCCGGGTTCATGGGGTGAGGTTTGTCTAGGTCTTGTAGGTGGATGACCAGGACATACTGAACCCCAGATTCCTACCCACCCCTTAAACCCTTTTTCTTCCCAGAACTCCTTTCCTTAAAAAAACCCTCCACACAGCATCCCCAAAGATGACATAGGCCCTGAGGGAAATAATTTTCCTCAGGGCCTCCTGTGTGGAGCTCATGTAAAAAAAAAATATATATATATATATTTTCTTTTTGAAGATGTCGAAAAACATATACCATTTTTGAAACTAGATAAAATAACCTTTTAGTTTTTGTATTTGAAATATACTTTAAATTTATAATTTGGTATATTTGAATTTGAAAATAGTTGAAAAAAAAACAAATATATTTTTTCTCCGAACTTCGAAAAATTGTAGGGAATTTGAAATTTTAAATACACATTGTTTCCGCAATATAAACATTGATTTCTTGGATTTATATTTACTTATGTATCATAAGGCATAAATGTTATAAAAAAAATATTACTTTCATGGAATTCTTATTATTCAAGCAGTAAAAGTCTATTTAAAAATAATATGTCAGAAATAACCCCACTTATTCAAGACGGGAATCTCGAATGTTAGTCTGAAGTAAGAACTTAAGAATTCAAAACAGCTTGTACAGTCTTTATTCAATGTGTAACTAGAGTTATTTATTCAATGTGTAATAGACATGGGCAGATTTATTCCCAGGAGTGAATCGATTCAGTGTGATTCTCCTGGCCTTTTGAATTGATTCCTTTTATTCATTCCTTTAATTCAATTAATTCCAAAAAAAAAAGGTATATGTATATGTATATTATGTAATACGCGGTAGAAGTGAAACCTTTAGAAAACAAAGTATACATGAGTGGGGAGGTTACGAAGCACCGTACTAAGAGGAGACCGATAGGCTACGAAGCACCGCACAAAGAAGAGACCGATTATACTATCTCATTCTCTCGCAGACTAAATCCTATAGATGTAGGATGTAGGTGTTTGCCTCTTTTTTTCGTTTCATCGAGTTTCAAAACCCAACGGTGTTAAAGAAAAGTTTTCACTACACAAAGCACTCTTCCTTGGGTGAATTGCCTATTTCATTTAAAAAAAAAATACGAATTATATCATTCTGAAAAATTGTACTACGGGGTTAATGTAATATTTTAACAAAAAAAAAATTGACAAGAAAAATTTAAGTATTTACATTATGGACTAGCAATAAAATCTTAAAATTAAACAGTGTTTTGTTTCATCCCTAAAGTTTAACTAATTTTATTTTATTTATTAAACTACCGAAGTTCTGCGTTTCAAAGTAAATAGGTACTTGTATTCCAATAGCTTTGATACGTATCAAAAAATAACGATACGAAATCATTTTTGCTTCCCGAATTTCTAGTCAAGTTCGGATTCGATGTCGGAAGTTTTCAATCAACTATGTAATGAAATTGACGGCTTGGCCCGAGGAGAGGAATGAGTGAACCGCATGGATAGATTCGCGGCGGGCATCGAAGAATGAATTAGTAACTTTCGACTAGTGTCTTGCCTCTTGCCTCGCAGTGACTTGATAACTCGCAAACTGCGAACCTAGCAGGTACTATTGTGTTTCGGTTCAGATCTGAGATCGGGACTAGACGGGACGATGACGTCACAACTGAATAGAGATTTAATTCCTGAATAAGTGAAACAGACACCGCGGACAAACTCGTTAGGGACAGACTATAAACCAGAGACTAAGTACGCGGGACGTGACGGGGAAGGGACTGGGACGGTGTGGCGGGACTATGGCTGGATCATGTACTGAATAGAACCAACATATTAATTCCTGCGTTGTGAAAGAGACGCGTTCGGAACTCTCGGCCGATTCGCGATCGTGTTCTGCTTGGGCCAGACCACGATGATGTAATCCTTTTAATATTTAAATCGTTTACGGTACACAAAATTCATTGAAATAATTTAACAGTAAAATAAATGGAAAATAAAAACTTATGGTGCCATTAAAAATCGTAGGATGCGAGGCCAAAGATAAGAAATGAAGAATCAATTTCTTTTGAAATTGAGAATCAGATCAAGTGTGTCACAAGATTGAATTTATTCATTTAATTCAGTCATTAAATTTTGCCCACGTCTAATGTGTAAGGCTGTGAATATGTTTCAATTATTACCATATGTGACTTTTTCATTTAATTTCCAGTGAGCCCCAGGCCATATCCTTCATCGAGACTTCCAACCTGGATGGTGAGACCAACCTGAAGATCCGGCAGGCACACCCGGAGACGGCTCGGCTGCTGGAGACGGGTGACCTCTCCCGCTTCTCCGCCACCGTCATGTGCGAGCAACCCAACCGACACCTCTACGAGTTCACCGGCAACTTCAAGGAGACCAACAAGAAGTTCGTAGACCTTTTACCAATGATATAATTAGTGTGTGACCTTTTGGATAATTAACCTTTACAGCGCTGGGCTTTCTTGCCCTTCATTCTGGCCATTTACAATGTAGTTAGTTTTATGGCAATGTATAGGCTAAAGTATAGCATTGATATTATGCGATACGACAGAGAAAAGGTTAATGCTAAGTACTTGTACACATTTAAAATATTTTCAATTATTTTAAATATTCTCAATTATTACTAGGTAATAATTATCCACTGGAGCGTTTTTGGCCACATTTTGGCCTATTTGCAAACACCCTCGAGCGCCCGCCGGCCAAAATGTGGACAATTTGAAGAGATATTTTAAAACATTTTCTGGATTTTTAATAAAAGTTTAACTCTCCCGTAGCCAACTGGGGCCAAAGGTAGACCCTAAAATTACTATTTTTTTTATATCTACTTAAATACATAAAATATGTTTTTAGTATTTTAGGTATTCCTGCGCAAATTAATACATGATGTGCCGTTTAAAAAAAAAATTAAAAAATCATTGATCGCAGGTAAAAATATTTTGCCAAATATAGGTAAGCCCAATAAATGGACAAATAACAAAAAAAAAGGATTTCTTTGGTTTAAATGCCCATAAAATAGAAAAATGCACGGGGTCGTCGGTCGACCCACATGGTTGCGGACGTTATGTTTGGCATCCTTGACCTGTCGAGAGTTCAGAATGAAATAAATTTTATTTTTATCTTAATGATTAAAACCTCAAATTGTAAAATTTATCTAATGAAGACAATATTTTCGAAAATCTGAAACAGAAAAATCAGTCGTGAAATCAGTGAAAAAATGAGTCCCAGATGTATTTTTTTCTGATTTTTCCAATTCAGATTTTCGATTGAGTGTCGCTAATAGTGTCTTCATTAAATATTTTTTTTTGTTTTTAATAGAATAAAAATATCATCAGACAGCAAAATGACTTCTATTTTTTTTACTCCGATATTCTCAGGAATCGCTGGTTAAAATGTTTCGGAATGCTGTTACACCCTATACAGTACACCAGTTGTGCACAGTCCGCCACTGCATCTTGGTTCTCTGCATTCGTCGGCAAAGAAAAAGGCTTGCGTATCACAAATGTATCAATTTCTTAAAGTAATTTGTCTGAAACCCGTTAAAAAATGATTTTCACTAGTATGTATCACTAGGTTCCAGCAACACAAGTCTCTGCTACTGTATTGTATTATCAAAATCTTTTGATTCCAGAACTTTACCCCTGGGTCCCGACCAGATGCTGCTGAGAGGCGCCATGCTGAGGAACACCTCCTGGATCTTCGGGCTGGTCATCTACACAGGCCACGACTCCAAACTAATGCGGAACTCCACCAAGGCCCCGCTGAAGAGGTCCACCGTAGACAGGCTGACCAACACGCAGATCCTGATGCTGTTCTTCATACTGATTGTTCTCTGCTTAGCGAGTGCCATCCTTAATGAGATATGGACCAAAGACAGGACGGATACCGATTGGTACATCGGCCTAAATGGTGAGTTCACAAGTTCCCTTTTGAACTGTTTTTCTTTTATACTTATTTGATCTTAATTCTAATGATTTTCTTTGAACTGTGATGATAATTTTTTTGTTTTTTTTTTTACAGCCACTGTGAACAAAAATTTTGGCTTCAATCTTCTAACATTTATAATTTTATACAATAACTTGATTCCTATATCCCTTCAAGTGACTGCGGAAATAGTTAGATTTATGCAGGTAATTATCTATTGGCATATTATTTTCAGTTAGACTGCAACTAAATTATCGGTGAATTCCAATTACATTATGACCATACATATACTATAATATTATGATCTGATCCCTATGACACATTTGTACATTGTACATATAGGTTGACATTTGTCGCACAGGATGGTTAGTTTCTATGACTCATTCTTGAGTTTAACATCTCAGCTGTGAAACGATATGCTGGCTTTTGTGTTTCCTCCCTTCCATGATCTGTTCAAGACCCACTTTCACTCTTTTCTCTCCCCAAAAAGACCCTCTACACAGCATCCCCAAAAATGGCATAGGCAAATTATTTTTCTCAGAGTCTCCTATGTGGAATGACTGTTAAAAAGGTATAGATTGTCAAATTGCTGTGCATCCACTAACTTTTCTATGTTCTTTTAGAACTACGTTTATTTATATTTTTTTAACAAATTTATTGTGGAAAATCACTAATTAATTAAGTATTCCTTATATTTTAGCCGATACTATGTTTTATCATTCTCAACTAATTCATAATATGCTTTGCTATTTTCTAGGCTATATTTATTTCGATGGACGTGGAAATGTACCACGCCGAAACCAACACCCCGGCGGCTGCGAGAACTTCCAACCTGAATGAAGAACTCGGCATGGTGAAGTACATCTTCAGCGATAAGACGGGCACCCTCACCCGCAACGTCATGGAGTTCAAGCGGTGCTCCATAGCCGAGATCCTGTACATCCCGCCCAGCACCCCCGAGGAGTTAGATCAGTCCCTGTTCTACCAGAACCTGACGCAGAACCACCCTACTGCTGCTTTTATCAAAGAGTTCATGGTCCTGCTTGCCGTTTGTCACACGGTTATTCCGGAGAAGGATGAGAATGGAGAAATTAATTACCACGCTGCTTCTCCTGGTAAATATAGCTATTGAAATTATGAAAAGATACTGATCATACATGTACATGTATACTTCTTATTTATAATGGTAAAAGGAGTGTCTGATTAGGACACCAATTTGTAACCTTTTGCTCTCGAGTTGACCACTAAAATATTCAGTTATGTCTCAAGAGGGTATTACCAGAGAAAACCAGAAATATGTCATTTTTAAATCAGATTTTAGAAATATTGACTCTTTTCCACAATTTTTTTTAAATGGATTTCGAAAGACTGTTCTTTTATCTAGCATTCGCATGTTTTAAATTTTGAGAAAAAATGTTTATTTTTAGTATAATAAGGTTATACCCTATGTCGTTGGCAAATTTGTTCAATTTTCAAAAAAGATTTTGTATTATACGACACACCTATTTCAAATCATATAATCATGCAGTAAAATAAATCAATACATTATCTGGGTATTGCATGTTTTAGAATTTTAATTTTAGTTTAAATAAAATCCTTAAAAAATATATAAACGTACTGTGTTTCTAGACGAAAATTGGTCCGTTTGTGTATTTATTTGCGCACTTACAAACTAATATATTTCAGATTTTTTAACATTCTTATTTAATTTAGACATTATTGAAAAATGATAAATACTTATAATCAAAAAATTATTACAAAAAGCACATTATTTTAATAGTTTTATCATTATTCCTTTCAGCATTTTTGGATGTAGGTATAAAATAAATAAAATAATAATAATATATTGCAAATTTGGAATGAAATAAAATCGATATTGAGTTATAATTTTAAAAAGCTGTTACGGAGAATAATTAATCTTTCTCATTGTAACCGCCCTGCACGATCGTAAGAACAACTTTCGACGAAATGTGGATTTTCGTCCGCTGGCTGGTTAAACGCTCTTAAGGCCCATTCGGACAAGGCTAGTGATTTAGTCGAGTAGCGAGCAATTTAGTAACTAAACATGTCCGAACACCATAAATTCAGTAGAATTGCAGTAGTTTAGTAGAGTCAATCTATTTTTTTTCTATTTTTTCGGGCGAGAAGCTCCCCCCATCATACGTCACTGTTCACTGGCTCAACCACTAAATAAGTCTGAACCCGTTGTTTTAGTAGAGTTCATTAGTAGTGACAGAAATATTGTCTCGTTAGAGCAAAGATACTACTCTCAAATTCTTTTATTTTTTCTTCTTTTAATCCATTTTCGTATCCATAATTTATTACTACTTTACTAACAAAATAATTATCATATGTTGGCTTTCTTTCGTGCAATTGTGTGGTTGAAATTTTTTTTAAATTTAACAAATTCAGTAAGTAATTAAAAATTAATGGATTACTTAGTTTTAACCACATTTATTGTTTATTGCAACAATAAACGTGGTTAATCTAAGTAATCTATTAATTTTTAATTAAAATGGTGCCACAAAATAAGTTTGCTCTGTTTGAAGAAGTATGCATTAATTGGCTTGTAGCATGCATAAATAAATGAAACGGTTATTTGGATATTATTTAACAAGGTTAAGGACTTAGGTAATCTCAACCAATATCGGCCAAAGCCAGAATGATTAGCCATCTCAGTGAAAACTTACCTTTACTTGCTTAGGATGGGTCGCTTAAAATTTTTTTAACAATTCATCTTATTTTAGAGGTTAATTTAATTAAGCTTTATTCAAGTTCTGTTATTATATCATTAAAGGCCAGTTGCTTCATAAAACTGAAAATAATAATAAAAAATAAAAAAATTTCAAATTTTTTTAATCAACCCATTCTTAGTTTGTGGTAATTTTTTTTAAATATCAATTATTTTCTTACTGCCTACCCTGATTAAAAACTCTGTGCACTATGTACTTAATTCCGATTTATTCTATATACAACAGGAATGGAATCATATCTATTGGCATTAGTTTGAGATCCATAATATGGGCATATACTTGGTTTGTTTTCGATTAATTAAGATCCTCTTCTTCTTCTTCTTTGTGTGCCGTATCAGGTCCCTCCGATGTTGGTGATCACTCTTGAAAATGTCTCTCTGTCTTGCGCTGCCCGGAATAGCTCCTCCACACTTCTAATGCCGGTCCATTCTCGTATATTTCGCAGCCAAGACATTTGTCTCCTATCAGGCCCTCGGTGACCCTCTATCTTGCCTTTCAATATTAGATGGAGCAAGTGATACTTCTCCCCTCGAAGTATATGACCCAGATATGAAATTTTCCTGATTTTTATTAATGTAAGCAGTTCTCTATCTGCTCTAGCCCGCCTGAGAATTTCTGTGTTGGTGATCATGTTGGTCCATGGGACCTTGAGCATTCTCCAGTAAATTCAGCAAGATCCTCTAAATCTAGATAAATAATGTCTTTGAATGAAAGAAATGTATTTTTTACCTCATTATGTTTTTTTTACAGATGAGCGAGCTCTGGTGTACGGTGCCGCTAAATTTGGATTTATCTTTGATACGAGAACGCCTCAGTTTGTTGAGATCATTATAATGGGAGTCCGGGAACAGTATGAGATATTGAATGTGCTCGAGTTCACGTCCACAAGGAAGAGGATGTCGGTGATTGTGAGAACACCAACAGGTGAGTTCTTCATCTTAACCTGAACACAAAAGATGTCTCCACCAACACAGTTATCGTAATGGATCCTATTCTATTTAAATTAAAATGTGTAATGTTTCCAGGAGAGATAAAGCTGCTGTGTAAGGGCGCCGACACTGTGATCTATGAGCGACTGAGCACGCACGGGCAGAAGTATGGAGAGATCACTCTCAGCCACCTCGAACACTTTGCCACCGAGGGCTTGCGCACGTTGTGCTGTGCCGTGGCTGACGTGCCGCTGCAGTTCTATGAGGTACTTACACATATTCCAAGAACACTATTACAACTACACTCAGCGCTATCTCTTACGTGTAGGTCGGCATACTTGAAACAATAACAGCACTAACAAAGGCTGATATATAAACGTTTGGATCTTAACTACAGACAAATGAGGAGTTGCTATTAGAGCTGCTGTCATTTTCAAGTTTCCTCAACATTCTCATTCATTTTTAAACTAGAATCAGGGAATATGAACTCTATTTACAAATTAATAACTATTCCGAGTTTGCTAATCATTTAATGGAGACAGGCATAGCTTCAACAAAGAAAAAACCAAGTTTAAACATTCCAATGTGAATATATATTTTAATTTGTGCGCTTTAGAAACCTTAGAAATAGGCAAAAAAATTAAATAAAAAATTAATTTAGTTAATAAAATAATAGCACTGTAAATCACCCTTATTAACAATGTTCCCATAGTATGTTTGCTCCTTCCACCATTCCCCTCCTCCAAAAAACCCCTCCCACTATCCCCACCTAATTAAATCTAATCATTTCTGAAATTGTATTGAATTTTTAATTTTTCTGGGGAATAACACGGATGTGTCGAAACTGGTAGCAGAAAAATTAAAATTTGAGTAACAAATATACATGGAAAAATTTGAGTAACAAATGTACATCAAAACAATACTTCTCATTATTTCCTAACCTAGCCAGCCATTCATCGTCTGTTTTGCATGTTGATATGTTGTTTTGCATTGCAGGAATGGAAGCATACTTACCATAAAGCCAGAACGTCGATGAATTACCGAGAACAAAAGATAGAGGAAGCTGCTAAGTTAATTGAAAATAATTTAAGGCTCTTAGGAGCAACTGCAATAGAGGATAAATTGCAGGTAAGAACCAACACTTTCCACCTAGTGTGTACATAATAATACTATGCATGTACGTGTGCAACTAATTACATATATTACATGTTTCTGTTTAGGACGGCGTACCTGAAACGATAGCAGCACTGATAAAGGCTGATATAAACGTTTGGATCTTAACTGGAGACAAACAAGAGACTGCTATCAATATTGGTTATTCCGCAAAGCTGATTACTCAAGGAATGCCCCTTTTAATATTGAACGAAGATAGTTTAGATGTAAGTGCTTCGCTTATTTTTACTTATCTTATTTTATTCATCTACGGTCATGGTAAGAATGTATGGATGTTTTATTTGTTTCCAGAATACTAGAGAGACTATACTTAGGCACAACGCTGATTTAGGCGATAACCTGAAGAAGGCAAATGATATTGCACTGATTATAGATGGAAAAACTTTGAAATATGCACTTAGCTGTGACCTGAGGACGGAGTTCCTGGACCTCTGCATCTCGTGCAAGGTGGCCATCTGCTGCGAGTGTCTCCCATACAGAAAGCAGAAGTAACTTATTGTTTTTTATTATAATTTTATTTTTTCCACTGATTTATACTTCTTTCCCTCCACCCTTTTCATTTTAGGAACCAATAGCATCAATCATGTTCTTTCACAGATTTTCTTCCAGTTTTTTAAAGTATTGCAACAAGTATCTTATTTGTAGAAACACTATCCTCGAAATTTGCAAAAACAGATTAAGGATTTTGCAATTTGTCTGCTGAACATCACCGAAAATTTACAAAATAAGCCAGAATTATCGCTAAATTTAGGTTACATCATTCTAGCCCTTGAGTGATGGCTGCCTAAATTTGGTTAGATGATTTTTGTCAATTATGTAAATTGAAATTTGAAAATTTGAAATTCCCGCAGACAGCTAAAGTGTTAAGTCTTGTAGATCCATTGGTTTTAAACTACAGTAAGCAGTTTATATGTTCTCATATTAATTTTCGGAGGTACGATTTTTTCAATTAGCACGACCGAATCAAACATGTGCCGTGTGTATTAATGTGCCATGTAATAATGTTTGATTGTTTTCAGGTAGTAGAGCTAGTATCTGCGCACACCAAGTCGGTGTCCCTGGCCATTGGAGATGGCGCCAATGACGTGGCAATGATCCAGCGCGCGTCTGTGGGGGTGGGTATATCCGGCATGGAAGGGCTGCAGGCCGTCTGCGCCTCAGATTACAGCATAGCGCAGGTGTGTACTATCCCAGAGTCATCTACGAACATGTCCTTGCTTATGATCTCATCTGAATATTTTTTGTTGATTATATTTTGTTGTTGTTTTTCAGTTCCGATTTCTGTTACGTCTCCTCCTGGTACACGGGGCTTGGAACTACAGTAGAATGTGCAAGCTTATTTTATACAGTTTTTATAAAAACATCTGCCTTTATGTTATCGAATTGTGGTTCGCTATTTATTCCGGATGGTTAGTATATTCACTCTTTTTATTGAAAACATAATTAAATTTGTCTACAGATTAAAAACATGGGTTCGAATTACATTTTGTAAATTATTTCATGTTTCCATTGTTTAATGTATTTATGAATGGTTTGTAGGTCCGGCCAAATTCTCTTCGAGAGATGGACCATCGGTCTCTACAACGTGGCATTTACGGCCATGCCTCCTTTTGCAATGGGCATATTCGATAAAGTCTGTTCAGCGGAGACGATGCTAAAGGTTAGTATAAATATGCCATCTAAAATAGTACACCCTGTAGAAAAAGGTTGTAAGTCAAAATTTTATGTTTTATAAAATTTTATTTTTATCTTTGTAAAGTGATTGTGATTATCTATGCGCCACGAAAACCGTATTTAAGTTAGATCAGTCTATCTCTGCGGGATGTTGCTAGTATCTCTTTTCGACGGGACCGCTTGTTTCATCAATCGTAATTTTTTTTTTACATTAGCTGCTCCACACGGGAGGCCCTGAGGAAAAACATTTCCCTCAGGGCCTTTTTCATCTTTGGGGATGCTGAGTGGAGGTTTTTTTAAGGAAAGGAAAGGAGAGGAAGTTCTGGGAAGGAAAAAGGTGTTAGGTGTGGGTAGGAATATGGGAGTCAATGCGTCTAGGAGTGATGGATGTATGAATTCATCCCTTCCACTGCAATGCAAGGCGATGGGTCGAGGCGATGGGTCCAGCCGGAGAGATCTAGGTTAGGTCTCCCTCAACCAAACTCCTGATTCGATCCGCCATGCAGTAGATGGGCAAACGCATTTGCCGCCCTAGACAAACCTCACCCCATGAACCCGGGCACCCCTGCTAAGTCACCATACGTAGTGAACCACTTGGGGTGACTTTTGGCAGGAGTGTTGATTAAAAGATTCCCGGAGCGGCGGAACCCATACCCGCCTCCCAAATACAGTTTTTCTCTCGTGTAAAATTAACTTTTTTGACTTATGACCATTTTCTACGGGTACTTTTTTTTCAAATATGTGAATTCCAGATTATTTTATCTTAAAAAGAGTCTCTTAAATGCATTTTTTTTTAAAGATGTATGTTCCAGATTATGTTATCTTAGATTTACAAAAATAGTCTTGCTGTCTATTGAATTTGATATGTTTGACTTTCGTAATATGTGTGTATGCATAATATACGTACATTTCAGTTTCATATTTTCTACAGCATTGCAGTATTCTTTATCAGCCTAGATACAACTGGACATGATAAAATCGTATTTGTTTTATTTGAGTTTGAAAGATTGCAAAGCTCAAAATATTTACCTACAATATAAAATAATTAAGACAAGTATTATTTGATAGTCGTAGTAACGACTTGTCATTGTGATACCAATGGGAATGTGATGAACCCAATATTGGAAAGCTTGTTGGGCAAGATAAAAAATGAACAACAGGTAGGGAAAGGTTGAGAATTATCTCTCTTCTCTTTCTCCAAGGTGATTTTGAAAGTATCTTCCGCTTTTTATCGGTTTAGTTCTAGAACCAAATTATTGTTTTTATTACATTTAAATTGAAAAGAGCTACAAAAGGGGAAAAAAATACATATCAGCATTAAAAAAATATAAAAAGTAAAAAAATATCAAAAACTAAAAATACATCAAAAAGTAATAAAGATGTCCAAAAGTAAAAAAGATATCAAACGGTAAAAATACTGTGGTAGGTATCTCAATCGTCCAATTGATTAGTCAGACATCTCCGAAAAATTTCATCCAAATCAGTTAAGTAGTTTCGGAGTTTACGTCGAACAAACATCGTGATGTGAGATTTATATATATATAAAGATATACACGATTATATTCGTGGAATGTTTCTGTGTACAGATATGTGTTTTTTTAACATGTATCTATTCAAATTTATCAAAAAGGGGAAAATTCACCTTTTTTATTTTTAATAACAGTTTAGTAAACTATGCAGCGCTTCATTAAATATTCATATTGTATATTATGGATTCACTATAATAATACTTGCACTAGCCTAGACCATCACCAGAGCCAAGGTACAGCGCTTTGTCTTTGGAAAATGCTTGATCATATATTACGTCAAGGCTCGTTGCTTTCGCGCTGTTACTCTGTCGTTTGTTACTTTACCTAATAGCGCTGTATGGCTGAAATACCAACACAAGGAAAATAAAGAAATAAAAAAGTTTACCCTCTATCTGGTACAATACTCAGATTATTCAAAAACAACACCAAATAAATTAAAATGCAGAAAAACATGTAGTGAAATAAACAAAAATTTGTGTTTGCCGGAATACTAGCTTAAAATTTCAAAATTTCGTGCTAATCTACCGATCATTATGCTTTCCGGTGATATAATATTTGATTTATGGTGAGCATTCCAATATTACTTTCCTCATTATCTCAAAACTTAGTATTTGGAGATATCTGACTAATCCATTGGATGATTGACATACATAGAGACTGAATAGTTCTTTCATTGACTGATTTTTATTATTCTTCAGTGAGGTTTCATAAAAGATAACGTTAGCACATTCAGTTGTCACATGAATAGCAATACAAGAAGAATGATATAATTTGCGTGTGTGTGTTTATTCAGCACCCCGGACTATACGCGCCTTCGCAGCGCGGCGTGCTGTTCAACGTGAAGGTGTTCTGGATATGGGTGATCAATGCGCTCATCCACTCGGTGTTTCTGTTCTGGCTGCCCATGTACGTGGCGGAGAACCATATCCTGTGGGGGCACGGCAAGGACGGCGGCTACCTAGTCATGGGAAATTTCGTTTATACGGTACGCACATTTTATTATAATAATTTACTTTAATTAATTATATTTACCCGCTGGCCAGAAATCATGTGCGTCACCACTACACCACAAAAGCAGCCTTGGAGTTTGAAATGCGTCAGTTACACTTGAGGAAGGTGATTGTTTAACCCCTCAGGATGATTTGTTCACTTTGTGGAACAACTCATATAGGTCTCATTGAAATCGTTGTCTCCCTTACTATGATAGTGAGAAATATGTTCCAAACGGTGTTAGAAAGAGAAAACACCACGCCGTACGTTTAGATATAAAAGTTAACGAAAAAATTTGAGCAATTTGAAAAAAATTATTATTTTTTAATGTGAAATGACAAAAAAGTGAGGCTATGGTTTATAATACATTTGTCAAACGAAATATGTGTGTTTTTATTTTTTTTCATTACCGGTAATTTTAGTAAGAACTAACTCACCCGGCCACACTTTGCTGTGGCTAACAAAATACAACGCCATCTTCTGAATGGTTGCCCAGCCTTTATAACCACCACCATCAGTTAATTTACATACAAATCAAATCCACACTGCCCACTTGCCAGCCCGCTCATGCAGACATTTTCCTTTATATATTATACTAGCAGACCCGGCCACACGTTGCTGTGGCTAACGAAACACAACGCCATTACCCAACCTTTATAAAATCCACACCACCCGCTTGCCAGCTGCCCACTACCCGCTGCCTGAATTGAATATTTGAATTTCTCAACTTTCATCTACTATAAACCTTCCTCTTGAATCACTCTATATATTGGTGAAAACCGCATGAATATCCGTTGCGTAGCATTTTGAACGACTAAATAAAATAATTCAAATCAAATACCTACTTACCTTAGGACATCTATTTTCCAATTTCTTCCGTCGAACGAATTTCAAAAGTGACTATAGTACGGCCCGCCAGTCATTTTAAATCACACAAAAATATGTTTTCTTTAAATTTCTCAGCTTTTTTCTAATATAATTTACATGTATTATACATATAAACATTCCTCTTCAATCACTCTATCTATTGGTGAAAACCGTATGAAAATCCGTTGCGTAGATTAAAAGATTAATGCGCACATACATTTTGAACGACTTCATTTTATACTATGTAATGCTATTTCAACCAACTTACCTAAAACCTTGTCAAATTTTATACCTAAACCTTCCCCGTGAATCACTCTATCTACTAGTGAAAACCGCATGAAAATCCATTCAGTAGTTTTTGAGTTTATCATGAACAGACAGACTGACGCGGCGGAGGACTTTAATTTATAATATGTAGAGATAAACATAAAATGAGCCACTTTTAAAACCTTTTAAAGTTTGCATTAAAAAAAATTATGTTTAAAAAATTACATGGTTATTTGTAATAATAAAATTTATTAGCATATTTCATCACCTTTCAAAAACTGTTTTTAGTTTTTGGATAAGTTCACAAATATTACATTTATATGGATTTTATGCAAAGTGGAAATATTCTGACCTATTGACAAAACATGGTCGAGGCCTGAGTTTAATGGTGTAACATGCGTGGGTGGCACTCATTGTGATAATCTAAATGTGCGTGGAAGAGTCCTTCATGATTTTAAAGATATTTTTGATATAATTTGAAAGGTGACAAGCAAAGTACATATTGTGCATTGTACATATGTTCCAGTATGTGGTGATGACAGTGTGCTTCAAGGCCGGCCTAGTAACCAACTCCTGGACGTGGATGACCCATATAGCTATCTGGGGATCAGTCCTCATGTGGTTTATCTTCGTTGCCATCTACAGGTGGGTCTTCTTTTAAATTCTTAGACAATTACTGTATTATGTATTTGTATGAGTCTAACAATGATTAAATATTTTGCAGCCATTTCTGGCCAGCTTTGGGCCTTGGTGCCGTGTTCCTGGGGATGGACGTGATGGTGTTCACATCCCCGGCCTTCTGGATGGGTCTCATCCTCATCCCGCTGGCCTGTCTCATTCCCGATGTCGCCATTAAAGTGTAACTACATCACATATTATCTTTATAACTAGCTCATTGGAGGGGACCCTACCACTTTCCCAACGGCGTTATAAGGAAACATATGTTTTCCTCCTTCACCGCCCACGTCAAGAATCTATTTTATTGAACGAAGCTACATTTATTTGAACGACTCTAGACCCTCCAATGTCCATGCACAAGGAGTTAGAAAGCAGTATGCAAGTACTTACATTAACATAATAAAAAATAATAATAAATCTGGCAGCCCGTAGAATAATTCTTCTGAAATCTATAGAGAAAATATATACAGGTAAAAGTGTTAGTAAATAAAAAGGAAAATAAGAGGTGCGCCCGGTTAAGGAACCTGGATAAGAGAAATAACGAAAAAGTTAAAATAACTAGCTCAAATCAGCAAATCAGTGACCTTCCTCTTGTTTTGCTCATGCCTTTTGCCTGGTGTCCGTCACGTGGCTGCTCTCTGTTAGCTACGCGGCCGCCCTCCAAAGACATTCATGCGGATCTTAAAAGTGATAAGTCTACAAATACTTCTCATTCCATTAATGCTCCCTCCATGAATCTATATCCTTGTGGTGTATAACTAATTGAAGTGGAATTCAGGATTTATTCTATTTTTTATCCAAAAAAATAATATATTTAATACTTTATTTCTTGGATTAACTTTTTCACTTAAATATTTTGAATTCTGCTGAATTAGTTACATGCATATGGTCATGCCATTGAAAGCTGCTTTGTAAGCACTCTGTGTCATTTAAGAGAAAAAAAGAGAGGTTACATTTCAGTTATTAGTGTAGTGCCTGTGTATGTTCCTAAAAATCTTTATTACGTACTTGATGCAGATTTACCCCCATCCTTAATGAATTCCTTCCCTCTTATCCCTTCCAGTTTCTGTCCCTTTGGCTTTGTATTAATGTGGACGCCCAACTTCTTGAGGACATACTGGCCCGTAATGGCGGGCTGCGTGCATAATAAGGAACTGCAGCAGGAGATTTACCTCCACACCGGCACTCCCGTCATCAAGAAGCCCAAAAGACAACTTCCCGCACCCAGCGGGCTGGCGCTCAGGAAGGACTTGTTCGTGGCAGCAGTGGACGCTCCCAGCACCATCCGTCTTATCCAGTATGAAGCGGCCCGAAGCCAATCCAAGAGTCAAATGAAGCTGGACTATGATGAAGTTACCCCAATCTCCAGCAAAACAAGCTTTAAGTCGTTTGACCTTGAACTTGACGAAATCATCCCAGATTCTGAGAGATCCAGCAGTGCTAAGTTTGATGTTGATGATGATAGTCAAGTTGCTACCACTTCTAAACCGACCACTAAAAAAAAATAACAAGTCTGGCTGTTGACACTATCAAGATTTGTCTACTCTCTCAATACATTGTCAAGTTCCATACATCTGTAAATAATGTAATTGAATTTTTAATCTACTAAGTAGGTGGTATTTTGGCCAATCATGAAATAATCATATTTATTTTTTATTTTATTTATGCAGGGTGTGAAGGGACATGCTTGACTTATTTTAAACAGTGATTCCTTTCATTTTAAAAAGAAAATTATAATGAAATTTGGGTCTCCGGTGACATTTTTGTAACATTATTTTTTCAACTTAAAACATAAAAAATCAGTAGGTGTTGTACAGTTAGGGGCGGGGTAAGGGGTTGGGCTGTTACTCAGCCGAGTGACCAGTGATGACATGTGGAAGAAAAAAAATTTATTTGGTTTCGAACAAAAAAAAATTATTAAAAAAAACCATGAAAAAATCATAGGCATATGAATATTAGTAGACCAGAACATAAAGGTGAGAGGGGAAACCAACTACAGCGGGGCGCAGAGCGGGAAGATGACTTTGGAGATATGTGATTCGTCGATAACTCAATTTGACAGTATATAGGCATCTCGCATTATAATATCACCATTTAGTTCTTAAAAGTAAACTCTGCTTTTGAATGAATAGACCTTTTTACATGGGAGCGCGAATTGCTCGCCGCGTATTGAACAAATTTGCGAAGTCTAAATACGGCAAAGTAAAGTTTGTTTATTTTCAGTCTCCAATATATTGTTGCCGTATTTAGTTAGGACACTTTTACAAATGTTTCATAATTTACTTACCCCTTAAACATCGACGAGCACACGCCATGTATCTCGAGTGATAGTATATATTTACACGTTTCAAAACACAAACCATGTTTTTTGCGGTGTTATTTTGTAAAATGCATCGATGAATGAAGAATGAATGATGACGTCACATTTTTTAGATTCACGCGAAGCCATACTCAATCCCAGCCGGTTCCAAGGAACCGCTATGGGGAGGGGGAAATAATATGCTTTTATCACTTAGGGCAGGTCTACTAATATTTATATGTCTATGGAAAAAAGTCAATGGAGAATTAATTTTAACATTATTTAGTCCTAATAATGTCATGAATCACTGATTAAAGTAGATAAAATTACTTTAAAGTAAGTCAAGTACGTCCCTGTATATTAAATTAAAGATTCCGTCCCTTTGCATCATCAGCTTTGTAATTATTGTTTTATATTATATTTTTCTGTATTACATTTCATCTCTATTATGTGTAAATTTATTTATGTATTCACATATTGTGTATTATTATGTCAAACAATGCAGGCAAGTGTATTACACTGTACACTTATTCCACTCATACATTTTTTATTTGCTCCATTACCACTCGAGTGATAGTTATTCAAATTTAGGTAGTTTTTTTTTTTAATAAAACCTAAAAATATGGGATAAACTGTGAAATCTAGGTGGATTCATTGACTTTAAAAAGCAGTAAGCAGTTCTATTTGGAGTTTTGATATTAATTAAATCGAATGGTCAAAACAACCGAAAATCTCCATTGCTCGAGTGGAAGTTCATTTTTGTAGATCAATAATTGTTGGAAATGTAATGTTCGTTTGTTTGGTCTAGAATCCACAATTCGGCTTTCAAGAGTTTGACTGAGGCTGTAAGAGAGAGTGAGATCCGCAAAGCCGACCCGGAGGAGATCCTGAGCAATCAACACCGCCATTCGTGAGTTTTCTTTCTTTTACCACAACTTGTCGACTTTCTGATTATTGAACCCGATACACATATTTTTTCATCTACTCAAAAATTGTGAAACAGAAAGACAATTTTATAAATGTAATCTTTCAAATTTGCATACATAATCAAATGTACAATCTAAACAAAGAGATTATAATTAATACAAATATAATGTATGTACATTATGCTGCTTCAAAAAGTAAAAGTTTGTCTTTTTTTTCGGGGCACCTTGTAAATGCTAAATAAACACACATTTTTTTTTATTTTTCATTTAAATAAATTTTAGGGATCGCTACCCATTGGTAAACATGTCACTGCTTGCAGAATTAAATGAGCCGCAGATGAGTTACCACCCCTGCACTATTGTAAACAATAGGAAGCGTGTTTATATGTGTTAGTATTGCAATTAGTCTTCGAGTAGTAACATAGTTTTTTTTTTTAAACTGAATTTATAATAATTTCATTGATTTTGTCTTAAACTACGTTTTGTAAAAATTTGCTTAAAATAAATACTCAGTTTAAATACCATCTTCTTATACTTTTCGGTCAAACCCCTAAATTTTCCCCTATAAAACCCCATTAATCAAATCTGAAAAAAAAAACTGTTTAATTTTTTAGACATTTGGAAACATGATAGGGCGCCCCATAGAAAATTCGAAAAAAATATTTTTCTTATGTTTTTGAAGCACCTTAATATACATAATTTACGTTCCATTTAAAATTGTCTTTTCTGTATTTTTCAGTGATATTATTAAATCCTCCTTTTAAGCGCTCATTGATTTTAAAATATAGATACTTACAATGATTTATAATACATAGTATACTGAATATTTCCAGTAACAGAAACAAATTGTTTTTGATTATTTACTGAAGAAAAATTATCTGTTTCGAATACAGCAAAAAAAGATAACCAAAGACATTAGCATTATTTATTTTTGGGGTATTACGTCATGTTGCGCTACCTCTTTCTTTAGCCTACGTTTCGGACAGCTTTACAGTTAAACGTTGGTTAAAGAAGGAGGTAGTGCAACACGGTATAATTCCTTAAAAATACACAACGATAATACTTTTAGCTTTGAAAATCTAAAATCATATCCAACCAAAGACATTGTTCTAGCTGTTTACATTTCTACCCAAGTTGGTTCACCATGAAATAGAATAATGTGTACAGTAAAATGTCTCTAATCATATTATTATGGTGGTTGTACTACTGACAAATAAATCCTAATGTATACTTCCTCCAATAGCCCATTGCAATATGCTTTCTGCCAAGTATTGCTTATTGTTGTTATTAAAACAATACTATACCCCTCTTTCACACATCCATTTAAACTAGCTACAATAACGGCTTCTGTTAATGAACCCAATTCATTAATGCAATAGATCTGTTTTAAAAACTTGTTGAATAATCATTTTTATGAATCCGTACACTTTTCTGGGATACATCATTGTACATAATATTATTATAATGTATTGTATTATTCTCCTGCAAATAATATCATTAACAATAACACCATTTTCAACTACAAAGACCTGTTCTACTCACAGTTCTCTTATTTGCAAAACTGTTAACGGGAGCAAACATATATATTTTTTGGATTTTTTTTAAATTAAAAATTAACTGATAAGAAACTTAAATAATTTTAAAGATATTTTAGATAAAGCCAACTTTTAGACGATACCGTAATATGTAGATAGTAACTAGCTCAGTAGAGGTAATATTAATGCAAAATAAATGCATTTGCAGTGGTTCCTACCGTGAATGGGCACTATTCTTCAACACTAAATGCAGGGCTCCGGCCCCTAGGGGTAAAAGATTACGCAATACTAGTTTTGAATACCTTAATTTCTGATGTTTCTTGTAACAGCTCTAAAGCCATCATCCATTCAATTGAAATTAAAATTCTATGTTCCAATATGCACACTTCGAATAATTTATTTATCATTAGCTGAATCTATTATAAGGTATGGAATTACAGCTTGGGGACTTGGGTAAAACAAATGTAAATCATGTTTAATCAGTTTGGAATTCATTAGTTAAATTATTATCTCATGAAAGTTTACATGAACAAAGGCATAATGTTTCATACTTTTACCAGAATCCCAAAATTCTCTCGGTAAGAGCAATTCTGTGGTATAAAATTATATTTCAGCATATGAAGTGTGTTCAACTGGGCGTTATTTTTGCACTGCAACAGGAGTTAAACTCACGCAACTTCCTGACTAAAAGTCAAAAGCGTTGACCGCTGTACCAAGGAGGCCTTAGCGTGTTGTTGTTTTTCTAAGTTCTCTCCTGTAAAGTAACAGATTTGCTGATAAGGTAGGTACTGCGAGGAAAACGCCGATGTAATGAAAAGTACACATTGTCTCTACAAATTACATGAAAAAAAATGTTTTGTTTCACCAATGTGCTTTTATTATATTTTGTAAAAATTACATAATAATATGTTCAATGTGTATCATTAAAATTTTGCATGATATTATGATATTAAAATGCCTATAATATATCCGTAGCTCATATCGTAGTATTTGCTGAGTGTTTCAGTAATATTTCCTATATTTACCTTTTATTTTGCATGCTCTGTTGTGCACTTTCCATCATAGGTGTTTAGTTAATCTTCATTTTTTTGTTGAGTGTGATATTTGCTTTTACCAAAAAAAGGGATTGGGAATTTGATAAGAATTATTATTGTTACCACGGTATTATGTTTTCTTCCTGTTCATCACGCTAGGTTTTATAATACACCCTTAGAATAAGTGATTTACGAGAAAGCGAAAACTATTTAGGTATACTAAAAAATATTTAAAAAAAAATCATTTAAAGCTGGAAAATATTGATCAATGCATTGCTCGGCTAAATGCAATTATTCGATAATAGAATGTATAGTCTGTCAATTAAGAGTAGAAAATATTAAAAATGGCACCCCAAAATTTGTAGGCTGGCAACACCAATTTAACTGTCAAATATTCTTATCGCAATGACACTGAATATATAGAACACTGTAAATCACATTTTACAAACCATTTTTTTGTTCAGAAAAAAAATTTAAATCGAAGAAGCACTGTTGGATACTTACTTAAATGACATACATTTAAATTTATTTAGACAGATTAAATGTTTTAGACAGATTAAATGGTGTGAAAGGAAGAATCACTAATGGTGAGTTTAGTTACACTATTTTTAGATCTGAATGAGTTAAATATATTCAGGTCTAATAAGATACTCATACCTACATATATGCAATTCTAATTTTGAGATCAGTGGGTATCTAATGAAAAAATATTTTTTTCACTGCCTTTTTAATTTTTTACAAAAATGTAGGTTACACAGCTTTACATTTCCACCATGAGTTATATTTTTAGAGTTGCCATTTGAACAACGGTGGCGCCCTCCTATGTTTTGTACTCTTGTTTGTCAAACTGTACATGTAATTTTAAATTTTTTCATGAAAGATATCATGATGAAACCTAATTTTGTTAGATTTTTTATTTTTTTATCGTAATTTTTTTCGTTTGGAACACCCCTCCAGATCTCTGAAAATCTTTATGCAAAGTTAGCATTGATAATTATTTTCCACTTTGTCAATGATAATGAATTAGTCATGGGCATTGTGCACCATACTGCCGTGCATGTAATGTGGAGTGAGCCTTGTGGTTTGGTTGTACCAATAGTGGCCCTACCGCTTGGCGACGCTGGAAGAGGCGCAAGAGCTCCGTGGCCCCCGTGGCACCCACCAGCTACCGCAGCACCCTGTTCGAGACCCGCCAGCCCCCCGTCTCCTTCTCTAGGCCCCACGCCGCCATCCACAGGGAACCAAACGGGGCCCTATACTGATTTAACATCTGGACGTATTTAATTATTGACTATTCAATCTAGCCCGGTGGGTAGGAAATTCGGCTGGGAGTCTGATGGCTTGGATTCATTTACTCCCCGAACAACACAAGTTATTCTCTGTGAAAAGTTATCATTACTGTAAATCTTAAGGTATTATTAGAAAGTATATAACCAGGTTCTATCCCCATTAACCTACTCAGTGATAATGTATTGGCAACATTAATTGGACAGGGCAACACAATTATGCACAATTAAACAATCAATATTCTAAGGCTGCCTTTACACTCGTAAGTTTTTTCCCGTAAGTGGCTCATGTAAGCGACTTATGGCCAAATTACAAATGTAAACGACATAAAAGTCACTTACCGTAAATTTATAGCAAGTTACAGAAGTTGTTCTTATGTAAATTTTTTGACAGGTCTAATCGCGTCCGCGCGAAGTTACAGCCTTCTCACAGCTTTTCAAATCAGTTTGATAAGTTGAGAGACTTACTGTAAGAAATGGTACCAAATAGCTCCATTGCGAGAGATGTCAAAAATTAAAAGACAGTTGTTTTGGTAGGATTTTTTTTCCATAAAACTAGTATATTTTATTATTTTAACTAAATTCTGATTAGGTTAAGTTATATACCCACCTTATTATCAAACAAAATAAAAAACCACTAGATAAAACTCAAATTAGCATTATCCACGAAAACAAATTTAGATGGAAAGCTATTCTCACTTGCTTCTGTTTATAATATTACATATTTGAATTCGAAGTCAGTTGCTGTAAGGTAGCTATCATTCGGATAAAATTAAAGAACTCCATTAATTTCCGCCTTTAACTGCACAAGAGCGCTAGGAGAATTGTTCATTTCGAGCCAAATTCTTTTTCATCACTTTATTATTATACTCCTTTTCGTCTTTATTGACAAAATCGCGTAAATTTGATAGCAGCAGATCATTGTTAACAAGAAGCCATCTTACCATAAATAAATTTACAGATGTAAACAGTCGCTATCTTGTCGTAAATTACGGTCAGTGACTTTGGTGTCATTTACATAGATAATTTGGCCATAAGTCTCTTACGGGAGCGACTTACGAAAAAAAACTTATGTGTATAAAGGCAGCTTAACAAATTGTTACAAATTCTTTTTAAAAAAAAGTACAATAAATCGTACTTTTGACTGAACGTTTATTGTGTTTATGAAATGTTAGAATAAGAAAACTTTTTTTAGACTACATGGTCTTTTTTAAACTGACTATTAAACAAAATTTTGTGATAGTAATATAAAATTTTATATGTGCTGATTTTGTACACACATTCGAATTATTCATATACACATGTAATAATAATATCTATATTTACAGATTCTATGGTATTTGTATACATTAATTTATTCCAGTAGTAATTAATACATAAATAATTTTATAAAATTCTTCAAAATAACAAACCGTCCAAATTGATGATATTTTGTATGTAATAAAATAATAGTTATATAAATCTACCGTCCTTTTCAAATTTGTGTTTTCCATGAATATTTCCACGTACGGAGGTACAATTGAATAAAATTCAAATAGGCGTTTAAATAAGGTGCCTTAGTCTTATAAACTTTTATTTAAATGATTACTTCTTTAAAAAGTATTAATTTTAGTTTTTTTTATAATAACTATAACGAAATGCATAGTCATATTTATTTTTCGGTTAACAATAAACTAATATATAAAATTTACTAATATGAATAGCCACTTTCGCTAGGTATTGCATGTTATTTTAGAAACCTTGAAATGAGTGATAGAGTTGCAAAACCGGGTTTATTGAAATGCAAATGATTTGTGAAATTCGAAATTACATTGTGATGTATGAAACTAGGACTGTAGATAAATAAATCATTCCATGAGATGACTTCCGTAGTGAACAAATATAATTTCTATTTATTTGCACAGCTTAAATCATTTGCAATAATATAAAGCGTAGACACGTACTTCCTTATAAAATTCCATGGATTTCCGCAAAACGGGTAATAAATTTGCGGTTATGCCTCTCCAACACAAACTTGTAAATAATACAGGGTGTCCCAAAAGAAAGTTGATATTTAGTGGATCGATTTAAAAAAAAGTAAGGGTTCTATCGAAAAAATGTTTATTAAATACTAAAATACACCATTTGGGAATTTATTTCTGAAAAATAATATCTTCCAAATGCAAACCCTCACAGGTAGACTTCGTGATGGCTGCCATTTCGTAGCGGATATTTTCTTTTAATTGCATCAGGGAAGTCGGATTTTTGGCTTACACTTAAGATTTGAGATAACCCCACAGGAAAAAGTCCATAGGGGTTAGGTCAGGACCACGAGGAGGCCAATTTATGTCACCTCTCCTGGAGATCAATTTGCCAGGGAAAATTTCACGAATTCATGGCAGAGACGTATTGGACGTATGTAATCCTGCTCCGTCTTGCTGGAACCATGTTCTTTGGTTATAGCCAGTAAGTTTGTAGGGGTGCAGCATTAGGTCTTTGTGCAAAATGCTGTGTAACGATTATCTATGCACATTTAAAGCACTTGCGCGCTTCCAAATTGAAAAATTTGAGTCTTCACGAAAAGACTGATAAACACTCTCTACGTTTTCTACCGTTCTCGATGACCTTGGTCGCCCGGATTTTGGTTTTGCCAGCATTGTACCGATCTATTCAAACTTTTTGACCCATTTTCGGATGAGAGGAATGCTTGGCGCATCATTGAATTGACGAAAACCTCAAATATTGCAGAATCTTCTATGCGCTTCAGTCACCGAATCACCATTTTTGTAAAAATCACGCACGCACAACGCGCGGTCGCTCCCGAGAAATGCTTGATAGCGACTAAATTCCCAAGAGCCAGACTACTGATTGACATACCCCCCGCGCCCCTCGGAAAAGTTGCATTCACACAGAAAGCAAAACAAATATCAACTTTCTTTTGGGACACCCTGTGCAGTATCTGTGTTTCCAAATGCAATTGAATTAACCCCTCAGGCCTCAGACACATTCTGTCAGAAGATCAGAAAATTTCCACTTTGCAATCAAATCCAAATAAATAGAACATATATGAATGTATCCAAAAACTATACCCTTAACTACCTTTTATAAAGGTGATGTAATAAGCTTCCAAGTGCTATTATTAGAAAAAAAAAATAATATTAAAATTTTTAATTCAATCATAAAGTTTTAAAAATGGCTCACCTTACGGTTTTACTAACTAAAATTACTGAACATATACATGTTTTATTAGACAAATATATTATAAACATTACTATCACCTCACTTTTTATGGTTTCATAAAAAATTCACAAAGTTTCATAAATTTTTCTCAAATTGCGGTCAGAAACTTTGGTTTCATAGAGGTGCACATTTTAATTTTTCTGTGGTTAACATCGATTTGATTATAAAGCGTGTTATTTTTTCTTTCTAACACTGTTTAGATCATATTTCTCCCTATGGCGTTAAGGAAGATACAACGATTTCTATGAGACCTATGTGAGTTGTACCCAAAAGCGATCAAATTAGCTTGGGGTTAAGAATTTTTAAGTTCATAGAATTCCAAATATAATATAGTCCAGTAATATGTAGAAATATATTTGTAATAAATATAAAGAAACAGGGAAATTTAGAAGGAGGGACCAAATGTATAAAAATGTGTAATTGTAAACAAATGTTATTGGGTAGAGAGGGGCAAGGCCGTAGCCAGAAAAAAATTTCGAGGGGTGTTTTGTTTGGTGGAACAGTGTTTATAGAAATACGTTAAGTTTTTTTAAATATTTTTTTAATAAGAGAAATTAAATGGTGTTGCGTATCAATCTTATCACCTATTTTTATAATTACAAAATTAAATTTAGTCTTATAGCTTTCTTTGCAGCGAACGAATCAATTACGTCCTCGGTGTCAATGTCAATTTCGGGGGGGGATCAATCCCCCTTGATCCCCCCCCTGGCTATGGCCTTGGAGAGAGGTGTCAGTATTTCTTTTAAGAATATTTATTTTAGGGTTGTACTTGTTAAATAATTAACTGAGTGTGGTTAATATGAACTTTAAATTATTTAAAATGTTGAAAAATACAAGATTTTATGATGTTTACTGTCTGCAACTTCACAGGCTGATTTTAAACACATCAACAATTTTAACAAATATGAAAATTTACTGAAAAAATTTTTTTTCTCTCAATTCTGTGGATAATTTTGAATTACTTTCGAAAACATTTATTTCCAATGGTAAAAGGCTTGTTTTATTTTACAATAATTATCATTTGCATTTATCAAAAGTCTAGATAATTTAAATGTTACCACAACTCTGATAGATGTAATTTTAAATGCATTATAATAATAAAATGTTCCTGTTGGAACATTTTCTTTTGGAACATTTTCTGCCGGAATAGGGATGTCCTTATATTAGTATGTACATAATTTATACTTCCATAAAAATATAGTAACACATAGCATGTAGGTACCTATTTATATTTGATTGTAAAATGGTTTATTTATGTATTTGAGAACATGTTGACTGTTGAAAAATATTTACTGACTTTAGTACATACATTGTGTTAATATTACAATAACTATTAGTTTTTCTTTTTTTTTCAAACTATTGGTAAGTTATTATTTTTTTCAATTCAAGATCATTGTTTTAAATGTAAAACTGATATACAGTAAGTTTTCCTAATAATAGCAACATTATAAATTGACGACCGGCGTGGTTGAGGGGTAAGGCTCTTGACTCGCAATCTGAAGGTCGCGGGATCGAATCCCGACGTGGGCAAATAAATTTTATTGATTAATATTTGTTATTTCATAATTAATTCATTTAAAATAACATGTAGTATATTTGCGGCACGTTCCAGAGTGGAAGATACTCTCAGTATCACCCTGGTGTAAGACCACCATTCAGAATTGAAAAGTTGCCTGAAAACCTTCCTCTTCCCCATCTCCTTCCCCTCCAAACTACCTTCAGCCTCACAACATACCCCAATTGGGGATGTCATAGTCTCACTGGCACCAAATGGGAGCAGTTGGGACTCTTGTGCAGTACTCATATAAAAAAAGTATTAATTTAATACAACATAATACACGGTGTCCGGTAACTTGCGGTACAAGCAGTAAACTTAAAAAAAACTATTTTTCTGATCTGTCCCTTTCTTATCCTTTTTTTTTCGGCAATTGAAGAGTAAAAAATTGTTTTATAGTCAATTTTGACGCATTTTAAAAGACGATGAATAGTTGATGGTAACCGAAAGGAGACCAATTTTTTTTGCAAATTTTACCTAAAAAATTTTAACTTCGGACTCGATTTATTTGAAAACGAAAAATCAAATCAAAAAAATTATACCACGAAATCGTCTATAAATGTGATTTCACCAATTTCCTGCTTGCACCACTAGTTTCCGGACACCGTGTATATTAACTTAATATTTATTTATTGATAAGTAAATTAACTTACAAGTTTTAGTTTTATTTTCGTCTTAATTATTTTTTTCCACAATCCTATTGTGAAATTCAATACGTAGATAGTATATTTTTAAGGAACTGAACGAATCTGTAAAATATTTTTTGTATATTTTGTAAAATAAAGTAGGTAATTTACGAATTAAGTACTTACTTGATTTATAATATAGTTTTTTTTCTGAAATAAATATGTAATATTAAAAATGATTTTTTTAAATTGCCAATCTCTTTTTATTATTTTTTCATATGTTTTTTCTACCACCAGCATGGTATAATATATTATTTATTACCCAAGAAAGATATTTTGGCCTTGATGATACTTTTTCCTAATATGACTAATGTGCTAAAACGTGGTTAATATAATTAAACGTTTGGAACCTTTATCGTTCCGTTTAATGGAAAAATCTATTATAAAAAATATGATTAAAAAATAATACATTTTGGCCATTTTAGTTCATCAACCTTTAAACTCTGACCAAAGACTCAAACTATCATACAACAACAGTATCAAACTGTTAACTTTTCATAATTACCTGTCATCAACATTCTAGGATCCAATAGAAAAGTTTTTTTTTATAAACATGACATGTGAATTAAACACATTGTTTTATTTTGTGATGATTTCACCCTTCAGTATCAAAAAGCTTCTTGATTCATATGCATTTCGCATGAATATATATAATAATTAGAATAAATAACTTTGTTTGAATACCACTTTATTGTATATAATATATCTTTAATATAGAAAACTAACCAGTTTCACTATTTTAATAAATCTTTAGGGATAGATGTACTGCATTGAAATGGCATAGGTCTACATCATAGGTTCTCAATGTGGGCGATAACGCACTCCTGTGGGCGTTTCAGACTGTCAGGGGGGCGGTAGGAGACCCAGAGAAACCCATCCCACCCCCATCCCACCCCCATCCTATCTCGCCCCACCCCATCTCGCCCCATCCAATCCCATTACGCCCCCCAAAGTTGTAAGTAAGTAATTGCAGTTGGTAAGTAAAAGCAGTTGGGGGGCGCTAGAAATTTTTTTTCTCAAAGTGGGCGGTGGGCAAAAAAGGTTGAGAATCTATGGTCTACGTCTTAATAATTTAGAAGCTCTTAAAATTTAAAAAATCGTTAAAAATAAATAAAACCAATTATTTATCAAATAGCCCTATTTTAAGCATATTCCCCTTCCCTACCCTTCACTTACTTTTACACCCTTTCTCTTACCTATCTCCCCTTCACCCCCTACCAAAGTTGATGTTCGCTCTCCCTCTTCTGTGTTATATATATAATTATAAATCCATAAATACACTGTAACTAATTTAATATGGTTTTTATATAACCCTGATGATGGTTCAGGTTGAATCATATATAAAAGATATATAGGTACTAAAGTGGTATTCAAACCAAGTTATTTTTTCTATTTATTATAATTATATGTACCCACAAAGTGTTTGGTACATGTGAAAATACGATATTTGACTTAACATACAGGATACATGTACATATAAAATCATAACTAATGGTAAAAATCGCTGCACCACATTTATTATCAAACAAATCCAATACTTCTGTAAAAACTACACAAATTCTGTGGATAAAAAATCACCCATGTAAATACCACATTAGTTTTTCAACATGTCTTCACACACAATATGTATTTATGTTTGAACATAGATATATCTGTATTCCTACAATAATGTGTCAGTATTTATGTATTTTTATGTATTTTAAATCTTTACAACAAACCTGATTGTATATACTATACACTACACTGGTTTTAGGAAACAGTATAATTAGTTTACATAAAATACAAATAATTCATACGCCTCTCACTCCTACAGCCGCATTGATTCTTGCGAGATGAAAAACATACATACCTCTTATTATCCGAGAATTTAAAAATACTTACCTAATGTATTTGTGTTATTTATCAAGATATTTATATTATTTTATACATAATGTGTGTATTTATCTTATTTTATTGAAATTTTCAATAGCGTAGATTTCCAGTAAAAAGTATGACAATTCATAATATTTATGTAAATGACATGAAACGAAAATTAAAAGAAAAGAAATGAAAACTATGATCTTAGCAGACATATCTATACCATGGTAAAGAATTATGCAAATCTTTACATAAAGTAAATTCATTTTGTTATAACATAATACATTTTACCTTATTTATTCAATCTATGGATGCAGTATATCATTGATGCGCATTGTACATATCAATTATATAAATTCTCTTAAAATGTGAAGATTTTTTTTTTTATGTTTTTTTTTTTACCTTTGATGCAGGTAAGGTCCCTTTGTGTTTTTTATTAACCTTTTCTATATATGTATAGGAGAAGATAATTTTTTTTATTGTCAAACGACGATCAGGAGGTAATCTGAATTATGTGGGATAAATTAGAATTTGAAGAAGATTCCAAGAAACCTGCTTTTCTACTTATTTGGTAATGTGTCGTCAAATGTTAATTGTGTCTTCTCTTTTGCGTTTTATAATATATGTTGTTGAATTAATTGACCTGATTATGTTTCACTATTGTGGCTCGTGACGACAGGCCCGTGCATGCTTTGGAACGACTATCTCGGTGTAAGTACAGTTGTCGCCAGAGTTCTCTAGGACTGCCCTGCACTCTGGCTGCACTCCATTCTCTATCACCTCTAACCTGTAACCAAGCAACCAAGCAACCAGCCTGTCTAACCTTGCGCTCGTTTTGCTTCAATGTGTTTTCTGGCCTTCTTTCTCACGCATGTACTAATAATTATTTCAACCAATTCCACAAACACTTTTTGCCTTATTTAAAGAACAACATAGAATTCCAATCCTTTCGACACACTGTCGTTATAAAGTTGTTTACATGATAATCTTTAATTATTACCAATTGCAAAATCATGTCAATCACTGATTGTTTCTTTGTTTACGTCAAAGTGTGGAACTGGTTGATATGTTTGTATTGTGACGCACCTCACTTTAGGTTTAACGCTTTCTTGTCACCTTTTAACGCATCCTTAGTCCCAAGCAACAACGAGAGATGTTAAACCGATAGAGAGACGGTGATATGAGCGCATGTGCTAAGTATTCTGTGACGCCTGCGGGCGTTGTTGCCTGTGTTACCAGGTTAACTGAGACGGCTCGGCTGCTCAAGAATGTGCGCAGCGTCTTCAGTCGCAGGTCCAACACTCGGGTAAATATGGAGGTGGAGCTATCTCGTAAGTACAAACAAATATTTGTTCCTCCTGACTTGTTAATAGCATGCTACAGAGATTACTAACCTTATGTGATTCTTACAATCGAAATATCCCACCATTGTGATCAGCCTATTTATTACTTTTAAATATATTTGGGTGACTTAAAAATTTTTTATTTATTTTGTTCATCTGTAAAATACAAGCCCTTAAAATTTTCCCAACCTGATGGAATTCATCAATTACCTGCATTGATTGTGCGATTTATTACTGATTAATGTGAAAAATAAATTGGTTTAGTAGCCGACATTATTTCAGTGTTCTTAGCTTTCTATGTTTGTGGATACACCTAGCCAAAATAGATTACACATTTTCCACTCCATATTATGTTTTACACCTCAACGTCAGTGAAAATAAAAAATGATTTGATTTAATAAAGGGTTGCTTGTTATTCTCGGCATAATGTTTTAACACCGCCATTATTTTGTGTGTGTTCATACACTATAACTAACACCACTAATAAACTTTCCTGTAGTAGCAATGTGTTTATCAATGATAATACAGTGATACGTACAACACCCTTAAGGTAATTTTTCACAAAAGCGGCACTATACAAATCATCCAAGTATTAGAGTCAATAGTACCTTTATTTGGTTCAGTGTGATTAACTCTGAGTGCATTCATTATACATAATACACTTTATATTACATATTGTGACCCATTTTGAAGTTCTATAAATCTAACAGTGCAAATTCTTCAAGTCTTAAATAAACTCTAAATTCTAAATGATGAATTTTCTTACTTATTTCATTATTTTTTTTGAAATATTAAAGTTTTTAAATATGTATTGAATATTGTGTTGGATTTCATTGTGTTTTCTCTCCAACTAGATGGTTTCGCGTTCTCGCAAGAAGAGGGAGGTTCGGTGACGCAGACCGACGTGATCCGAGCGTACGACACCAATATACCAAAGCCGGGCGGCATGTAGGAGCTTATTGCGGTAGACTGTTGACTTAACACTTGGAGACCAGCCAATTCTACAGTACTGAATGCACAAGTCGCTAGTAACACTGATATTATCCTTTAGTTAGAGAGACTACAACATATTTTTATAGTCATTATATAGGTTACAATTTCTTGTTTACTCGAAGACATAAATTTATTATGAAAGTGATCTGAAAGAGTTCTGAACAATTTACCACTGATTTGATGTTGCACTATATTTCATATTATTAAAAAGTAACTTAATGTGTTATATGAAAGAATATTGTTTTTTTAATTGTAATTTAACTGTATTATTTTTTTTTTTTTTACTGTAAAGTTCCTAAGAGTACATAATTTTTTTATCAATTTCCAATTTAATGCAATTTTTTTATCCGTTTATTAATTATGCTTGCTTTAAAAGTATAGTTTAGGATCCTTAATAAAATTGATGAATAAGCTAAAGAACGGGCAGAAATGTTAATTTATTTCAGACAGTTTGTATTGGGAACATTCTACCGCAGGCGTAATAAATAATTCTGACTTCATTTTCAATGCATTTTGTCCAAGTCATAGATTTTTTAATCCATTCATAAAAAATGTATCAAGCGTTACCTTATGAAAATATCTTTAAATTCATTGTATTTCTATTGTAAACTGTTTGGAGTTGACATGAATATGGTTTGTACCATTGATACAACTGTGCGTTAAAAAATAGAACATTTAAAACTTTTTTACTACAATCTGCACTGATTATTTACTTAATATTTAATTAATTCTTTATTTCTCAATACTATACCTTTTTCAATGTTGTCAAAAAAATAAAATATATCCTCTTTGTAATAACTTTTAGGTTAAGTTTTATTTCCTAGTAGTTTTCAAAGTCTCAATATGTCGGAACCAAAATTTAATATATCTCAAACATAATACATAATAATATAGGAACCTGAAAGTCTATCTTATTAAATAACAATCTTCTTGGTCACAATTTTTAGACTGAACTTTTTCTTTTCTTAATATATTATAATATGTCTAGATAAAAACTAACCCTTTTCGTTAAGTGCATTAATTTACAGTAATAATTTTACAAAATATGCATTAGTTTGTTTTGAAATGAGAGATTTTGAGAGATGTAATGTTTTTCCATGACTATTATCATAATTAATTTTGTATGAACGATTTACTATAGAAAATTGTGTAATAATATGTATTTATCTGTTTCATTCTAAAATCACACCGCAGTGAAATAAAAACCATTGCATCATTCTATATAGAAATTCATTCACCACCTTGATCAAAAAGTTTTAGGATCGGCCACCGTGTGGCTCTGGTCAGTTACCCGATTGGAATACTTTTTTTTTTGTTAGGTTAGGTTAGGTTCAGGTAGTATCATGTGACACTTCCCTCCTTATTTCACATTTAACATTTGTAAAAGTTACACTGTACTGAGTACATCTATCTACTTTTTGCGGGTTTTCGATTTTTTACGACCCATATAATTTGCCCCCCAACACACCGTCCAATGTGATCCTTATCCATGAGTTTTTGACCAAAAATAACACAAATACTATCCCCAGCAGCCTTCGAATTCATCTGATCTGGCTCCCTGCAACTTTTTCCTGTTCAACCGACTTCAAAAACAGCTTTGCGGAATGGATGCCATGAAAAAATCGAAAATGGTGTTTCGAGGATTGGATCAAACGCTGGCGTAAGCGCGTTGCAGTCGATGGGGAGTACTTTGAAGGGGACCATATCGATTTTGATGAATAAACTTGTGTTTTCGATTTTATGAATATTTCATTTTGTGAATACGGACTTTAGTCCTAAAACTTTTTGATCAAGGTCTGCTTACTTGATAAAGTATTTGATCTCCTGTCACACAAGTTGAACTGCATAATACTATGTAAGATTATGAACAAAATAATTTATGGTTTTGTGATTATACACTAAAATCTTTATCTTGTGCAACATAAATATATTATTGTTATGTCTGTAAATAATATTTATTTTTCAGATTTTCAATTGACATTTATTTTTCTAAAGCTTTACTAAACAAATGTTTATATTATGTATTTGTGTATCATACATGGTAATGCTGAGGTGGTACTTATTCTACTTAGAAGTTAGATTGCATACAAAGTTAGTATTGTATTAATCTTACTTGGAAGTTTTTTTGGTAGAGGTTATGTAATAAAAATATGTTTTTCTATCTCACAGTGATGTTCAGGTGTCCCCTAACTATTATGTATGATAAATGAAGAAAACAGTGTTTTGTTTGATTTTATTTTTGAACTAATTGAAGGCAGTAGGTAAGAATAAGCTATCTGTAAATAATGAAAATGATTTCTTATCCTTTTATGATTTGACTTTGCTAACTAGACAGATAATTTTTCATATAACTTGAGAACCCCTGGGGGGGGGGATACCTGCAAATTATTTTTTAAGTTAAAATAGTTTAAAAACATTGACGGTCGCTTTCGCAAATCAAAACTGAGTGAATTCTATTTTAAGTAAATATTTACTCTTCGCAAAGGATTATTGTATTCCATTTAAACAACATTTTTGACCGCTTGTTCATTTAAAGCCACATCTCCAGTGACCGAAAACACAAACATTTTGAAAGCATTGATTCAAACATTATTGAAAAATTGGGGCGCAATAGGCGCACCTGACGTTTGATGTGTGTGTAAATAATTATGTCGATGTTGCAAGATGAGTTCAAGAGGAAGAGATGTATCAAACAAAGATTCCAAATTAGACCATACCACCTTGAAATTTTAATAGATATTTATTTATCAGGAAAGATTTCTGGCTAATATCGATTCGTACACAATCTAAATGTACCATTTAAGAATTTCGTGTAAGTAAATAATTACGTTGACATCAAAAATGTAAAATTCTGATGGGGAAGAGATTCTTACGGTTTTAGCGATAAGATTGTAGTTGCTACATGATATTTATCAGGAAAGATTTCTAGCTAATATTGATTCGTACACAACCTAAATGTACTTTTGAATTTCAAAACAACAATTATTATCGTAAATTGTTATAAGGGTTTATTGGTGTGGTACAAAAAATTAATGTACAACTTTATTTAAAAATGAGTTTGTGATGGAAACAGTCATCCATTACAACATTATTTATTAAACTCATAATTACGCTCATTGCACATAACCTCCAAAACACGTGCGATTTATTCTCCATGACTGACGGCATTGCGAACTGTTGTCAAAAAATTAAATAATTCCCTCCCCTGCCTTCCCCGTTTCACTGACCGGAAGGAGAATGTTTTCCATCGACCACGAAAACACAAAATATTGCAAGGCCACCAAGCCCCCATTTTGAATGTTTTCGAAATGTTTCAATAATGTTTGTTTTGTTTGTATTTTCGGTCACAGGAGATTGGGCTTAATGCCAACAGATCAATAAAATGAACTAGTAGTGTAGTTTTGAAAAGCATGATTAAACCTGAATTGCTACTGATATTATTTCAATTTGACATGGATTATGTTGAAGTCACTTTGAGAGATCAATGCTTAGTAATGGAGTTAAATAAATGCGCAATTCTAATTATGGAGTAAGGAAAAGTACCTTTACCTGATTTGGCAACACTGAAATTGTGCATTTTAGCCAAATTTTAACTTGCTGGTCACTCAGTTTGATAGGTGAAAGCGGTCTTTAATAATTGATATTTAAATAATATGTTAAAATACTATAAGTATGTCTAATATTAAAAAAATATATATATCTAAAAAGTTTTCTTAAATGTTCACAAAAAAATCTTAATACATTATATTATATGGGATTTTATGTTTCATAAATACTAATGTCAAGAGACATAATTTTCATCTAAATTCTGTCTTTTATCATCAATGTTGTCTGTCTATTATAACCAAAAGCCTTAAATGTAAAATAGTCTAGTTAATGTAAGTTTTCAACTTTATCAGTTATTTCTAATTGCAATGTTTTGCTGCTTGGTAAAGAGTTGATGTAATTGAAAGAAACACCCCTTCTGTACATAAAAAACTTTCAAATCTGCAAATAAAGAAACGAGAAGGATTTATGTTTTGTAAGTTGATCTGTTTGAATGGCTTCTTTTAATTTGTTAATGATAGAGCCAAAAGTTTGACAGGGTAAATGATAGTATTCAAACTATTTCACTTTTGCTGAGAATTTCAATTTCCCATATTGAGAATTATATAATATGTTGAGAATTGGCTTTTTTGGCTTGGTAACGTAACAATTTTAGTATGAAGGAATGAAGGCAATATATTTTTATTACTGAAGTAAAATTGCATAATGCACCCTTGTTTAGAAATATTACGTTTCATTACAAATTTATAGATATTTTTAGCCTAATTTATAAATGTTTTCAGTGATTAATTAAAATCACTCTTTGTAGTTTTTTGTAAGAGCATTTAAAATATGTAGTTCAGTTATACGTTATTTTATACAAAGTGTCATATGTACCTAAGTATCTGTATATAAGTGATCAAAATTGTAAGTCTTAAGAGTTTGGAGTTAATAAATGGCATTCTTGTTCAATTGAATGATGATTCATTTGATGATTGTGTTGTGATGATTCTGTAAAATATATTTTTAAATAATATGTTACAGTCAAATCACTTTAAAGAGCTCTTGGTTGAATGTTCTTGTGCACACTAGCGATGTGTCGTTCGTTTGAAATTTTTAGAAGTAATTTTTTTGAAATTTCAATATTTTCAAATTAGAAATTTTTTGACAATTGAAAAGTTTTGAAACTTGCAACTATTGAAATTTGAAATATTAAGTTTTTGAAAATTTGAATATTTTGAAAATATAGGTATATATTTTTTAATTTTGAATATTTTGAAATCGTCTCTAATAATTTTCGCAACTCGTAACTCAGTCGCTCAAGCTGCTAGTAAAGGATAGGCTCCGAATGAACCGAGTCTGTATGAATGAATCTGGGACCCTTGCGAAAGCTTCACGAAAAGATGAACGATTTACCTTCGCTAGTGCACACTGATAGTAGGTATTCAAACTATACACCAAACTGGTTCAAACTAGTTTGGAAAACCTGGCCGCAGTCCCCCTTTAGTACACCACTACATAAGCAAGAAACTCTTTATTCTGATTTATCTGTACAGTTGTTATGAATTCAAAACCGTATATGCCTAATTATTAAATTATTTTGATGTTATGTGATGGCCTAAGTTGAAAGAATGAAATCATTGAATTTTATTTATTGTAACTAATTAAGGATTTATAACTTCGTCAGAGTGATTGCAAATCATTTTATACAATATGAAACTGTATTTTTTCTGTCAAAGGCGCCTGCTTTGGTTTTTGTGTTACATAATAATATATATAATATTATTTATAAATTTTATGTAACTAGAACAAAATTAAGTATTTTTATTCTACATTGAAAATTCGCTTGGCATTATGTAGCTTGTAAAAATGATGTGTTAAATGGATGTTATGAATAAAAGAAGATTTTTGATTATTATTAAATTGTCATAACTTTATTGTATTTTAAGTAGCTAATCACTATTGCAATCAGCAACAACAACTTTTTTTCGTATTTAATGTCTTATTCTTTTTAATTTATGAAGAGCTATCGGTGTACATACATAACATGAACCATGTACGAGTATAAATTGTGAAAATTACAAACACAGAGTTTTAAGGGACGTACTTGACTTACTTTAACCAGTGATTCTTGACATTACTTGGAGTAAAAATTTAAATAAAATTTTGGTCTCTTTGACTTTTTTGAGGTCTTTTTTTAAAATAATTTTATTCCACATTCGGTCACTAGACACTCAGCCGAGTAACCGTACAACCCCTCACACAACCCCTAGCTCTCCAATACTTATTTTTAAAAAAAATTGTTGAAAAAAAAAACATTTGAAAATGCCACCTGAGACCAAAATTTCATTTACATTTTTAACTCCAAGTAATGTAAGGAATCACTGGTTAAAGTAATTTGAGTATGTTCCTTAACATCCTGTGTATTATTATATTATCAGAGTAAATAGGTAGGTATGTACTTTATTTATGAGTTATGATATATTGGTGTATATTTATCCTGACATTCTATATTGTTATTAACCTACTAATATATCCATGATACATTTTTGTGTACTATTTATAATAATGTGTACTTCATTTATCATGTTTATGAATGCATTTAAAATATATAGTTGTACGCAATCCAATATTTATTTTATTGTACTTTAATTTAGATTTAGAGGATTATAATTTAATTTAGACTTTAATAGATGCACAAATGTGTCCTTTCTGGAAGAGTTAGGCTGGCCGCACACCAGAGCCACACGCTACATGCACGCAACATTTACGTCGTCACAATATGCATGCTACATTTTTGCTTGGAGTGTATGTGTCACATACACGCACACCGGACGCCCAGTTGTGGTTTACACCTACTTGAAAATGTTGACATCATCTGACGACATGGATTTCTTGATGTGGCAATTAATGAGAAAAAAAAGACGTTATTGGGTTCACCCGCTTAACTTTTTCCACGCCATCGTAACAACAGTTGATACGGCAAAATCCATGCCTCACATGCGCCCGTATCAGCCCTTGTTACGCTAACTTTGTCTGCTGATATCACAGCGCTACTATGTCACAGTATTTTTTCCCGCTCGCTAGGACATTCGTGTAACTATCACGATGCTGACATCTTCAGGCATATTTCGAAAGTAAAATTGTATTTCGTAAAAAACATCTATAATCAAGTGAATGTGTCCTCGTGCCTTTGAGTGTATAGTTCACAATTTACTCCACAGATGGCGCTAGTAGCATGCATTCGATTCCGACTGACCTAATTGGACAAGCGTCGATAACATTTATTGTCGAGATCGCGCGTATTCGCACACGTTTGTTTATGTTGTGAAACTGTGATTTTGAATTTACATAAGAAATTTATTAATTTTAGTGTTCTCAGAAGTTTTAGAACTTGTTTATACGAATTAATAATAATAAGTGATTGAGGTACCACTTGTGTCTATCAACGCAGTGTCCTGAGTACAAGCACGCGGATAAATGGCGCCGTCTTTAAGATAACAAGGGGACGTTTTTGTATTGAATTTAATGTTTTTGTTTTTATAATCATCTAGGAGTGATTACAGACGACGATTTGGTTTCAAATTGTAGATAATAATCTCATCTGTTTATATAGTATGATAAATCATGCCATAATATGCTGTAATTTGACATAAAATTGGATGGATAGGTATTTGAAATATGACATATACATGTATCGCGTATGGGTATTGAAAAAACGGAGTAGTTCAACGCGGGGAAAAGGTTAATCAAGATTCTGCAATTTATGGTAATTTCAAAATTTTTGCCGATTTTGGTCCAGATGATTTCTGTAATCCGTCCATTGCTATAATCAGTCCATGGTTATATAATATAGGTTTTTTTTTCAACCTCTGCTATAAACTCCACGTAAAATTCAATATTGTATTTCATTTTTGCAAACCACTGCGCCACAAAAAACGAATGTGTTTGATCTTGAATACACATAGCGCGGTTAAGGTCTCGCCACAAACTGCACTCGCTACAAATGTGTCCTTGGTGTGCTTGCTTGCGCGCAAATATAGGGGGGCGTTAAATGTGCCGCATTTCAAATGTGGCGCCACAGTTATCGTAATACAATTGTATGTCTGGTGTGCGACCTCGCTTAGGCTTCCACAATAGACTCTCAACTATCTGTCTATAATGTATTTTAAGATACTTTGGACACGTTGATCCCCAAACTAAGGACTCCAACTTGGAGAAACTCATAGGCGCTGGAGTGACCAAGCATCATTGGCATCCATTACTTTGGTGTCGGCAGCTCTCAACGCAGCGCTGAACCACGCGGAGTGGAGGAGCCTCGTCTATGGAAATTGGAGCAGGGTCACGCATGCAATGAGGAACTGACTCGAGAAGAAGAATACTTTAATTTGACTTTTCTAGTTGCCAAATGCATCTCTGAAAAGTTGATCTTCTTCTCAGTTTGAAATTACTTCAAACTAGTGTGGTATATGTATTATAAATAGCATATTTATAGCCAGGTGCACATGGCACAAGTATAATGCAATGTTTAATTGAACATGCAGTGCAACATGCTACCCATCTGTGAAAGAATCGCTGTAACTTTACATGTAAGGTTGTTGTCGCCTTTATTATCAAATATTGACTCCCTCATTGGCTGCACTCGTCTGTAGATCCTATCTGCAAATTAAAAGTGCAGTATATTATCAAAGTTTACACGGCACAAGTATGGAAATTTTTGCAAGAGATGAAAAGAAGAAAACACATTGTCAACAAAAATATTAACTTGTCTGGTAACCTTTGTCCTTCTACTAAAATCCAAGTTTTTTATGTGATTTTAACTGTCATGAATAAAGGAACTGTATGGAGGACAGCGTCTGAAACGCTTCCGATAAATGTCTGTTTAGAAACGACTTTGTATGATGTAAGTAGCTTCTGTGACAGATTTTAAATAAATTATTTATGATTTTTCTGAGCGTCATTTTTTCTTAAGGTCGCACATCAACAAAAATGACACACGGAACAGGATACAGTATAGAAGCAATCAATTTTTGTACCAAAATCAATAATTGTGATTCAAAACAACGGATGGTTACTCTCTTTTCATCTCTTTGAAAAGGAAAACCTAAAATAGGAAAAAGGTTATTCATGAAACTGGAAGAGCTATTTGTCATTTGACGTGACTACTACGAGGCATGTTCAGAAAGTTAGTGTACTGTTTTTTTGTTTTTTTTTTTAAAGTGTATTAGAAAAAAAATATGGGATATTGTTGATACACTTGTTGACTATTTTTCCAAATAATTGCTAACCCGTTCAATGCATGTGGTGATTCGCGGCACAAGTTTCTTTTGCCCATCTCGAAGAATTCTCCCGCCAGCTCCTTCCCCCTCTTCAGGGCCACTTTCTGCACCTGCTCGTCTGTTGAAAATTTATTTTCATCCATACATGCCTTTAGGAAGGTGAAAAGATTATAATCTGAAGAAGTCAGGGGATTACGGGGAGTGGTTCAAAACATCCCAATCAAATGAGTCCATGATCTTATTGGTGGCTAAGGCTTTGTGAGGTCGGACGTTTTCGTGAAAAAGGCACACTTCTCTGGTCAGCATTCCCCTCCTTTTGTTTTGAATGATCCCTTTGAGTTTTTTTAGGGTACACAATATTGTTGTGCATTGATGATCTCAACCTGAGGCCGAAATTTGAACAAAATGATGTCTTTTCGGTCCTAAAACACTGAGGCCATGATTTTTTTATGCACGAAATTGTGGTTTTCAATTTTTTCACAGACGGGGAATTGGTGTGACGCCGCTTTGACGACTGTTTTTTTCCCAGGCATGTAATGAGTCACCCACTTTCATCTCCAGTAACAATAGAGCTCAGAAATCCTCACCTTTTTTTCTTGTAGGTGTTATTTCTTCCGTGAGTAAAAAGCAGATTGCAGCACTTGGCGGGATTTTTCGCCAACAACTTTCACGCAACTGAACACTAAAACGTGAGTTTACGTACAACAATGTTCCTGCGATGCTCTTTCTGGTCAGGAGACCCCCTGCACCACTAAGTGTTGCCAATCCTCAAAAAACTAAAAACCTCCGCCCGTTGTGGTCACAGTACACTTACTTTCTGAACATGCCTCGTACTTGCATCACAAGTTGCCCATACAACTGTGTAGCCGAGGCATATTATTTTATCTGCTGGTATTATTACGATAATGTCCGCCATGGTGCCATCTATAAATTTCAAAGAGAACTGTTAAAAGTTTTCATAAAATATTATAGTAAAGCAACAGCATGTTCTATGTATGAATGGTTTTCCTCTTTGATATTATCTACTTATTTTCAATTTGGATGAAAATTGATATAGGAGAAGATGTGGATGAACTCGTATAAATATTAAGTATATAAAGTTTTAAAAGGGTTGAATTAATACAAATGGTTAAAACATTTACTAATTTATTATAATATAAACAAATAATGTTCATCTGAAATGGTTTACAATTTTAATTACTTTTAACATTTCCAATTGGCACTTAAATTATGACCATACTCACTAAGCATAAACTGCGAAAATTAAAATAAATAAAATATATCTTTTATAACGTTACATAAAATTAGATATTAGAATCAAGCGCCAAACACTTTATAGAAAAAAGTGATTCATTCCCTTTTTGCTGAAAATACACAATTTTACTTACAATAAAAATATATTAAAATATGCATACAAAATATAAAAACTTTTATTTGGAAAGTAGAACACATAGTCACAATACAAATTGCATTTTATTCATACTTTTCTATTATTTAGTACTAGCGCAGACGTATGATAAAATCACGGAACATTATAATTGTAGTATTTGTAAAGCTGAAAGTTTTTTTTTTTAAATATTTGCCTCGCGATCCCTTTCAAAAGAAGAAATTTACCTTTCGAATGTTAGTATCTGGATTATTACAATGATCAATTTTTATTTTTTAATTAAACTACAGTAGAGCGTCGATTATCCGAACTAATTGGGGGACGTGGGTGTTCGGATAACTGGTATTTTCGGATAATCGAGCCATACATATTTGCGTACAGGTTAATGGAAACCATTTTTACATTTATACCTTTAATGGCAAATGGAATTAAACAGAAAAAGTGCAAAATTAACGCTTAAAAAAACTTCAATTGTACTATTCACCCGAGCACTCTTTTGACTTTTGAGAAGTGTAAACGATAGGAATCGTAGACATATTAACGTGTTTGAAACAATCTGGTTTCTTGCTTTTACCAATTACAAGCATAGGCAACCGGTGGCTGCCAGTAGCAATAGCACATCAGTGATACAATCCTTGCTTATTTTAGGACGAGGTGCTGCTAATTCACGACGTGAAGCAGGATTTTTTTGTGCAAAGCTTTCCAATTGAGCCCGGTTTCATCTGCATATAATTTTCTTCCTTCAGTATATCCCTTAGTTTGATTTTGAATGAATCAGCTGCTGAAGAATCAGCAGATTGTTTTTCTCCATGCCATGTCTTGACTTAAATCGTGGATCCGTAAGAAGAATCAAGCTGGGATATAAAGTTACTTATGCTCGTCTTTTGTTTTATTTTTTATATCCGTAATGGTAGACTTATTAACTTGGTATTCACTGGATAACTTAGTTGCGGATTCGCCTTCCTCTAACCGTTTATTAATCTCATATTTATCTTTCATAGAAAGGACAACACGTTTACGTTTAGGTATTTTAAGTCGAGAGTTTACTTTCATGTGGCAAAATTTAGTTCATCGACTAGCGGCGGCAAGGGCCATACAGTGATTAACAAGTCGCGCGTAGTAGTTCGGATAAGCGGTCTTTCGGTTGATCGACGTTCGGATAATCGAGGCTCCACTGTGTTATCAAAAATCTTTGTGAGCATTTTCAGGAGGGGGGATCAAAACTGAATACAAAGTGGTTTAGTTGTATTGAGGATTTCAGAATTATAATTATTATTAGATACAGGGTACATTTTATACAAATAATATTAATTAGTTGTTCATTGAATTATTGGTAACCTTTCAATATAAAAAAAATAAACAAAAAGTACTCGCTCCTTTCGTACACTGGTTTTAGTTTTTTTATTGGAGGGCCAATTTAAATAATTTTGTTAATTCTAAAAATCAAGTTGTTTATATTATTACGTACATAAATTCTTGCCAAGAGGGTTCTAATGAAACTGTTTGATTATAAAACCAAAATATTAAAATTTCTTTTTGAATTTTATCAATTTTTTTTTGTCGGTACGGCAATAGGATATTTTGTGTAGTATGCTCACTTCCAATAAAATTTACAAAACTTTAATAAAAATCTTTCAACGTCAAAAAAGGTTTGCTAATATTATTAAAAAAGTTAAAATTATTACAAAAAAAAATTACAACAGTTAAGTTTATAAAGTACACAATACATTTTTTAATGAAATTAATGGAATATTTAAATGAAGATTTTTACATTTTTCGAAAACAGATGATCACAAGAAAATAAAGATTTGATATAATAATTATTAGGTATTTCTTACTTTTAATATGAATAATTTTGGTTTAGCTTAAATTATAAAGGGAGCTATCGCGCTTTGTTTGGTCCCCTCCTGGCCTTGATCCTCTGCTGCAGGGTGGTCAGGAGCGCCCCCAACACGTCGTGGCCGGGGAGCCTCTTCCCAAACAGCAGTCTCTTCACCGAGTCATCGTAAGTCAGGAGCGCCACCATGTTCTGCAGCAGGAAGCCTTGGCAGTACTCCAATAGTTGGACTGCATTATAAACCTGGAGGAAAGTACAAAATCTATTATATTAGGCCCCGAATAATGCATTCAAACAGTCATTTGCTTTTGCTGTATTTTTTTAGATTTCTATGATAATAGTTACAGAAGCTGGTCGTTAGATATGATATGACAAGTACCTTTACATAGGAGGCATGTTGAAAAGTTGATTAAAGTCCAGGCTTTTAAATAAAAAATTTATTGGAATAACTTTTTTAATAACTTTTGAAGAATCCATCAACGTAATATTAACACTAGAGTACACGCGTGGGCTACATGTGTAGCCCAGGGTATTGTTTTTGTTCGTAACTTCGTGAAATCGCGTGATTTAACTACGAGTCTCTAGCTAAGCTTCGATTGGTTGTTGCTCGACGCATTCAGTGTGTCGTGAGCGATCGACGTGTGAAAAATAACGATTTAAAGTTGTTGGGCTACGTGTGTAGCCCATGCGTGCACTGGCGGAACACAAGGAAACACAAGGAAAACTGTATAAGGCGTATGTGTAATGATCACCAAATTTTAATTTGTCCTTATGTAATGATCACAAAAATTTTATTTGTCCTTCGTGTAATGAAAATTTAAAAAAAAGTTTAATAAAAAAATGTAAGAATTAAACCAAAAGTTGATTGATCTCAAATAAGTAAAAATTAGGTGATTTTTTGAGAAGTCTGAAGTTTTATTAATATTTTAAGTTTAAGAAAGAGAAGATGTATTTTTTTTTTATTACGGTTTACTTAATAAATGTCATTCATTATAATTAATGTGTTTTATTTAAAAATTTAAAATTATCTTTCAGTATATTTTTAAAATGGGCTACAAGTGAAGCCCACGCGAGCACTCTTGAGCGTTTTAGAGGCGCGTGTACCGTAGTGTTAATAATCAAAGAAAAAGATAATACTAATAAATCTAAATAAAACATGAAACAGAACAAGAAATTCTGGAAATAAATAGGTAACAGTCGCAATTGGGAATCAAACTCACGATCGTCTTACCGGCACAAAAACCACTCAGCTTTTGGCACCTAATATTTTTATGTCACTTTTATTAATCTCTGTTATTTGAAATATGAGTTGAAAAATATGACGTAAAAAAAATTAGGTCCCAATGGCCGAGTGGTTTGAGGCGTTGTTCCAATAAGACAGAGATCCTAGATTCGATTCCCAGTTGTGATCGTTATCTTTTTATTGTCTGTGTCTTATTATTTTTTATGTTTCTTTTAGATTTATCTTCAACTTCATGCATGCTGTCTTAACATCAAATCGGTGCTTACTTAAAAAAATATGCCCCTCGTATTAGCCTATTAAGATCTATTTTGTAGGCTCTGTTTCAATAGCTTATCCTAACCCTAAAAGACTCCTTGCTCATTCACTGCGTGGCTTTTTGTTTTCTTTATTCTCCAATAGCATTACAATATGTATATATTACTAGCTGGTTCCCGGCATGCGTTGCAATGCCATATTCAAAGAAATACGTTGTTTCTCCCAAAATCACCTTTACCGTGGGTCCCCGTTCCCATCCCGCGTCCCCTTCCTAGATAGCTTTATAAATTATAGCCTATATTTTATTCAGATGTATGAGCTACATTATTGTAAAGTTTCATTAAAATCCATTAAGTAGTTCTTGCGTGAAAGAGTAACAAACACACATACACCTTTAATACTGATTGGTCAGTACGGCGGGTACGCATAGCCTCAATAACTATCTGAACTCTGTGATTATAGTTAAAGGAGAAAGAGGCTTGTTCTTTCGATGTAAGAAGATAAGTATTTACCTTGGCGTGAATATACATGTTGACAACATTGTGCAGGTCCAGTGCCTGGGCGCACCTCGCCTCGCAGTATCTCTGCAAAGGTAACAGTTGGAAGAAACTGGCTGCAGCCAGCAGCTCCAGCACGTCGCTCGGTGGAACATCAAGTCCATTGCAACCCCCGGAATATAGGAATTGCATTACCAGCTGGAAATAAATTATAATTAAATTCATCGTCACATTCCATGACACTAGTTCTGCTGTTATAAGCAAAAATTTGCAAAAGTCATATTCTGATGTACTTTTTATTGTAATAGGTGAACGCTCTCATATATCAGAATGTGACTTTTGCGAATTTCGTAGCTGCCTTATTTTTTATGACGATAGAGACGTAGTTTAATTTTTTCACTATTTGCAAAATGGGTAAAATGTTAAGTTAATGATTGCCCGCTTAGGGAAAATTTTACTTTTAATGGTGTTCGTTTGCTCCTCCCAACGATATTGAAATATAAGAGATGCTATCCGCAGTTTTTACTAGGTGGGACTGCGCTTCCGGGTGTCGCCGATATTGTTTACCGATTAACAAATAAACTAAATGAACGAATAAACTAAATGAATGAATAAACTAATTGAACGAATAAACTAAACAAACTTTAAACTAAATGAACGAGTTCTTTCCGTATTCAAACTATATTGTTAACCAATACTATTGCACACCTTAAAAAAATCAACAAAAAGAACAATTTCTTTTGGTATGCAAACTACTCAGATTTGGTGGTAGTCCACCGATAGTCGTGCGGACTTAATAGCATATCTCTTTTGCATTTGAATAACTTTGGCTCCTCCCCACCATATTACAAATTAATAAATGGTTGTATAACATTTTATTAATTACCTACCAAAGCCTTCCATCGATTATATTGTACCACAATGACATTTTTTTAATGTAAAAAAAAAACATAGCTATACGGTGATCTGAATACACAATAATGAGAGTGCTTGCCCGCTTCAGTGATTTGATAAAAATCGTTAATAAGAAAACCTGAGGATTGTTCACACTTCCTTATTTTGTTTTACTATCAGTAATAATGTTAAACATTAAGATCATACAAGAAATACCTGGAAAATTTTTTTTACTTTGATGCGCTTCGCAAAATCTGCTTTCTTTCACTTTTCAACAAGGCGGCTGTCTCTGCCGATTTGGCAGTTTGTCGATTGTAGAGACATGTGTTAAGATTTTAGTGAAATATTTACATGCATTAGTGATAAAAGGATTATCGAAGTAAGAGTGGGCAATCGTAGTCTAGTTGAAAAAAGCGGACATGAGCAAGACATAATTAGTGTTTGATATATTAACCTGGAATATGTGATATCTGATGTCGTTAATCTGAACTGTGGGCGACTGTCCCGCCTGACTGTTGGTAGCCGAGGAGGTCCCCTGGGCGGGCGTCGGGGGGCCCTGCGCCGAGGCCTGTCCGGGGGCTCTAGGGGGTGCCAGCATGGCTCGCAAGCGGGGGGAAGCAGTCACCAGAACGATCTTGTGCCCGTAGAACAGGCGGCCTTCCACTCTGAAATATTTGCACACATTTACTTCCGAGTTCGATTCCAATTTTTTTCATCCTTTATCCTGTGGAGATGCTTTAAATCTAAAACTGTTTTGTTAAAGTGCTTCGTAGCTTATTAATTCAATTGGGGAGGCGGATATGGGAACCATTTATACGATAACAAACACCTCTGTCATAGGTCACCCCAAGTGGTTCGCTACATTTGGAGGAGTGCCAGGGTTCATAAGGGTGAGGTTTGTTCGGATCTTGGCGGCAAATTTGTCTGCCCACCAACTGCGTGGCAGGCCGGATCGGGAGAGACTGGTCGAGGTAGGGCTTTTGACCTCTTCAGTAGGACTCTCTTTTGGAACATCGCTTTGCACTGCAGTGGGAGAGATAGATTCATAATTCCGTCACTCCTGGACAAACTGACCCCCTGATTCCTACCCACCCCTCATACCTTTTTCCATCCCAGAACTTTCCTTCCCATCTTTCCTTCCTTTCCTAAAAGGATCGTCCACACAGAATCCCCAAAGATGGCATGGGCCCTGAGGGGAATTATTTTCTTCCGGACCTTCTGTATAAACCTAATGTAAAAAAAAATGTTACTACTTTCTCTTCCTTAACTTTATTAAAACTAGACAAAGGATAATGTCATATAGCAATGGAACCGTGGAATGGAACTGTGGCTTCAAGAAATAAAATAATTCATTAAATACATATTCAACCATTTGAATATCCGTTCATTGCTTTTGCTGGGATGCGTCCACAAGACCCACAACATCGCTGAAGTAAAGACCTGTTTGCTGCCGCTATCTATGAATAGGGAAAACTGAGTGGGTATGCGGTATTCTCACTGTTCAAACCTAGGCAGATTTCACTTTTGCTACAGGTAGTGAAATGTTTTTATTTTTTGCCTATCTAGTCCGTAACGTTTGTGCCGTCCATGAATAAATACATACACATTATAATCTGTAATCATGCATGACTAGTGAAAAAAAGCATCTTATATTGAATTAAAAGCGATACGCCTGATTCGCCAAACAAGTAAAAAGATACGAGATTTGTAGATTTGTATAGAAATCAAACAAACGCAGCCCGCCTGCCAAAAGCTATACATAATCTTCCTTTCATATAAATAGTGTGTATGTACATAAAATTTTACGAGTATATGTATAATTTACCTGAAAGTAACGTCAGACAGCTCAGGGTTGTTCACATATTTGGGATCAATCCGAGAAGCCGTGTTGGGAACTGGAGCTGGTTCTCTGATAGCTTTGATGGCTTCCCAGCCGTAGCAGGTACAGAATATATCAGCTAGAAGCAGAGTTGTTCCTTCTTTCTGCAAGCGATTTATAAACAAATTAACATAATCTTTTTTTGGGATAGTGTGGGATAGACTCTGTCCATGCACATTGCCAGGCGAACACACAAAGGAGCGGTCTTCCCGCGATCCGCCCGCGCCTCCCCCAACGACATGCGTAGGCCTGAGGCGTAACCACGCGGTCTCGATTCCCTTCCGTCCCCCCTCCGGTAACCCGACGCTCATCTTTTTCTTAAGATCTTCAAAAACTTCCCCTTCTCTCCCAAGTACATTTCTTTGAGGAGAAATCGAGGAGCCGGCTAATGGGCGTGGACTTCGAGAATCGTCTGCGGTTAGGCCGACAGCTATACGCACGGGCTGCTACTTCTATTTATCTTTTGTTTAATGATGTAAGTACTTGCATACTGCTTACTAACCCCGTATGCATGGACATTGGAGGGTCTAGAGTCGTTCAAATAAATGTAGCTTCGTTCAATAAAAAAGTAGAGTCTTGATGTGTGCGGTGAAGGAGGAAACCGTATGTTTCCTTATAACGCCATTGGGAAAGTGGTGGGGTCCCCTCCGATAATATATATTTTTTTAAATAGGCAGTTCACTCTAAAGAGAGTGCTTTGTGCCGATAAAGTTAAGAAAGATATTTATAATTTTGAGGACAATCTATGGGGACAGAACAAATCAAATAGTGAAGTCATTCAAGTCTATGAACTTGTACAGAACTAAAAAAATGCGAGAATTGTTGAGAGACAGCAAATACAGAATACTGAGGGGAGAATGGTGGGTGATTTTAATTGACAAACGATATATGGTTTTGAAGGAAGAATGATTTTTACAATTGAAAAAAATATGGTCAAGAGTCTCCTCCACACCGCATTGGCAGAGTGGACTATCGAGGACTCGAATTTTAAACAAATGCGCTGCGATAGAGCAGTGATTAATTCTAATTCTCGAAATGCAGGTAACAAATCTTTTGGATTTTTCTTTTGTCACGGAACCAAAGTTTACTTGGAATATGATTTTGAATTCCAGCATGGAAAGATCCAGTTCAGGTTTTCGTATCTGTCTAACATAATTTTCATTTGTATTTGAATAATTTCCAAGAAAGGTTCACAACACGGCTTACTTTGCTGTATCGAAAGATGTTGAACAATAAAGGCAGGCACTCGTGTGCAAATGTCCTGCTGTACTCGTCAGGACAGACTTGCAGGAAGTCCTGGAGCAGTTGGTCGATGACAGCATCCATTCTTCTGTCGGCAGCGGCTGCAAGGGAGAGCATCCAGGAGTGCAGGGACCAGCTGACTCCCAGCGCTCTTAGCTCCAGGGTTATGTCTGCAATAATTCAATAAAAAATATATTTTAAACGCATTTTAGATTTATATAGATGAAAATTTTAACGGTAAGTTATTGTGGTTGTACTTTTGATAGGTTTGATGGTTATTTCAATCAATTTGAATATCGACATATTTATCATCAGCGAGACTGCTAGTATAGTGGTTATTATAGTACCGTTATTTTATTTTAATTTATATTTCAGCATTATACAATTTATATGTATGCTTTATAATATGGTTATTTTACCTCTTGTTTGCTAGTAAATCCTTAACCCCTCCACAACGTAAGCGGATATAAGCGTTAAAAATAGGACAGCAGTCAAGTACAATAAGCGTGTTTATACGTCAGCGCGTGTATTTCCATAGAAATCGTTATAACTCCGTTATTGTTTTAGTTACATCCCTAAAACAAAAAGTCAAAGGTCGATAGTAGATCAAGCTGCACATTTCTATCAAGTTGTCTATAGAAATACATAACAGGAATCAGCTGTCAATCGTGTAGTTGACAAAAATATTTACCCGCGCAAATTTGCTACCGGCAGCTCCACCGCGCTCCACATTTTAAATTTTTATTAAATATTTTTATATGAAATGATAAAAAAGTGAGGTGACAAATGTGTTTATTACACATATATACAATAGAATAAGTATTGTTGTTTGCATAATCTGTGATTTTAGTACCGTTTTCACATAAAAACATCACGTGAGTCATTTTTACCTATTTTTAATGTTTGCGTTCTAAATTTTAATATTTATAAATGCTAATATTTATTTGTAATATAATAATTTGAAAGCCTTTTTTGTAACCTTTCTAAAACAGTTTTTACTATTCGGCTACGTTCAGAAATGTTTCATTTATAGAGCTTTAATTGTGAAGCGGTTATAACTAAAAGTTTTCGTAAAATGTCATTTCGTTTAAGACACCAAAAGCTAATATTCTCGAAAATTCGGAGGGGTTGAGGTCACCGTTAAAAAATCATTTCTCTGAATATAACCAGCTACATATTCTGGACAACTAACTATAGTAGATTAGATATATATATTTTTAATAAAAATGTACACATGTAAACACGCTATCTGGCAAGACAGTAAGAATAAATTACAAAATTATAATTTTGCAAAAAACAAGTTATTTGGAAGATAGAATCAGCTGGCGCACAGTGACAATTTTGCGACGTGAATTGAATAATGGAATGAAAAGAAATTATCAACACGGCAATGCAATGGTAAGATAAATAAATTATAGTCTTCCGCTGAGCAAGGGCGGATCCAGGGGGGGGGGAGGGGGGTCATGGGGGTCATGACCCCCCCCCTGGGCTGAGTCCAGGATCTAGGTGGACCTACTTTTTACTTTATCTATTATTATCAAAATTAAAACTTCTTGTGACTTGACCACGACTATGTGACCCCCCCCCTGGCGCTATTTGACCCCCCCATGGCGCCAAAGCTGGATCCGCCCGTGCCGCTGAGAGCTTCGTTGTAACCTCCTTTTCAATTACATGCATAGTTTATACGAAAGAAGTAAGGTAACAGCAAAAAATGACCTTACTTCAGGCAAATAGACACAACATACTTCTATCATTAGTACATATTAACTTTTTCCATGCGATCGTAACAACAGTTGATACGGCAAAAGCCATGCCTCACACGCGCCCGTATCAGCCCTTGTTACGCTAACTTCGACTGCCGATATCACAGCGCTACTATGTCACAGTATTTTTTCCCGCTCGCTAGGACATTCGTGTAACTATCACGATGCTGACATCTTCAGGCATATTTTGAAAGTAAAATTGTATTTCGTAAAAAACATCTATAATCAAGTGAATGTGTCCTCGTGCCTTTGAGTGTATAGTTCACAATTTACTCCACAGATGGCGCTAGTAGTTTGCGCACGCGCATGCATTCGATTCCTACTGACCAAATTGGACAAGCGTCGATAACATTTATTGTCGAGATTGCGCGTATTCGCACACGTTTGTTTATGTTGTGAAACTGTGATTTTGAATTTACATAAAAATTTTATTAATTTTAGTGTTATCAGAAGTTTTAGAACTTGTTTATACGAATTAATAATAATAAGTGATTGAGGTACCACTTGTGTCTATCAACGCAGTGTCCTGAGTACAAGCACGCGGATAAATGGCGCCGTCTTTAAGATAACAAGGGGACGTTTTTGTATGGAATTTAATGTTTTTGTTTTTATAATCATCTAGGAGTGTTTACAGACGACGATTTGGTTTCAAATTGTAGATAATAATCTCATCTGTTTATATAGTATGATAAATCACGCCATAATATGCTGTAATTTGACATAAAATTGGATGGATAGGTATTTGAAATATGACATATACATGTACCGCGTATGGGTATTGAAAAATCGGAGTAGTTCAATGCGGGGAAAAGGTTAACAATATTCTAATTTAATAATAGTGAGATGGCAATCACTTACCCAGATTGTTAGTTTCGGCACTGTGGTACATGGCCTCCTGCAGTGCCCGCAGCTGAGACTTTGTGAAGTTGGTAGCGGGGCTGGGCTGGCTGGCGGCCGAGGGGCAGGAGGTGGGGGGCGGGGGGCTGTGGGGCGCCCCCTCGGCCAGCATCTCCTCCAGGGACAGCACGTCACCCTGCGTGGCCAGGGGGTGCGACAGCAGCAGTCGGAGGGATGCACGCTGACCGTGGACGCAGCTCACTGACAGGGCACTGGAATTGTTACAGTTAGATAAATACATCTGTAGAATGGATACAAAATACACCTGCACTTGCTTACATTGACAAAAAGGAAGTTACCCATTTCTGCAGAGTCAACTAATAAATCTAATGGAGTAAACTGACAAGCTCGTTCGATAGATTCCCCTTTCTTAACAAAAGGTTTGCAATCTTTAGAGAATAGACGTTGGATAGGAACGCTGTCCTTGTTCTACCTGTTCTGATGCTCCCAGGAACTAGAGTCATTGATCACTTTGGCACCGGTGCATAGTCGAAACACGCCAAACGTAAGCTCAACACTTATACAAGGTTGTCATTTGTCAAATGAGAATAGATCATTTCTATAACTCGTTCTTGATTTCAACAGTTCGATCATTACCTGTAACACCCTCTCTGCGCAGATCCTGAGTAGCACAAGGAGTCCTTTAGCAGCGTGGAAAGGAAAGGATGAGCTCCGTGAGAAAGAAGCATCTGTACTAGCTCTATGTTACCACTGCCACAAGCCACCTAAAACAGAGAAGATTAAAACATTTCAATCTTGTATTTCTCAAGAAAGATGCTCATGCACCACATTGACTTACTTGAAGAAACTGATTCTGTGAATCTGGAAACTAGGCGGAAAGCAAGTCTAGCTACAGCCGGATTCGATACCATGACTTTTTCAGAGTACTGAACGAGTACAGAACCGACACCCTGGCAAAGCATAGCATGACGAGAGAAGTGGTGGTATTATGAACTTGCAAACTATTTGGACTAGGTGACAGTTCTACAAATGCCTTAAAACTATTTTTGAAGTCACCTGCCTAAATGCTGATATGGCGACTAAATTGTACTGTAATTGGAATAATATTCTGTTGTACAGTAAAAATAAAAAAATGGTCACGTCGAAAGGGTAAAATAGCTAAAGTGCCATATCGTGGCCTTAGTTCTTAATTGTCCAAACGACCATTTGAAAATTTTACAGGAGGAGAAGGTTTTCTTTGATTATTTCAATGAAACATTATGGTAGGTGCTTAAGAGATAAGCTGTTCCTGTAAAGGCAAAGGTCTCATTAATTTAAATAATTCTTAGTTAAGTGATTAACTATCATTTTTTATACTTTTTTTAGTTTTAAAGTGGAGATTGAGCAAAAACTAAAATGGTCGTTTGGACAATTAAGAACTGAGGTGACGAATATATCTACATGGTGCATTAGCAATTTTTCCTTTCGATTTTTCATTTCCACTCAGTAATTTTGATATAAGAGCTGTTGGCACACAAAGTGGAAGGATATTAAAGATTAAATGAAAATATTTAACCTTCAGGTCAAAATATTTCCGCTTTCCAATAAAATGAAATATTTCTGAACGCATCCGAAAATTAAAAAATGTTTTCGAAAGGTGGTTTCATTTAAAAATTTTACATATAAAAATCTCGTGTCACGGTGTTTGTGGTCGCACTCTTCCGAAACGGCTTGACCGATTTTTATGAAATTTTTTATGTATATTTGGTAGGTATGAGAATAGGTTTTAAAGTATATTTCATACCGCAAGGTGATTAGAACATTGAGATTTGTCCCTATCCAGAAAAAAAATTCTATTTTTTTGACAATTTTTTTAGTTTTTTTTTTTTTTAATTTTTTTTATTTGGCATCAAAAAATACTTATAACCCCAAATTTTGACTCTCCCACCTCCACCCTCCCATTTTTTAATCGCGATTTCAGTATTTTTGTATGAACAAATTTAACCGTCTTTCGTATCAGAACAAAATTCTTTATGTTGTTGAATGACAGATGGCGCTACGTCCGCCTAATCGAACTTTCATCCACACATGGGCAAGACATTCACGAGAAGCGTCGCTTCATTTTGATATTTCATTCGGCATCATCTTCTCGCGTGGGCAAACCATCGAGCCTATTTGTGTGGGCTAAAAAAGACGGACTGACAAAAAATTTGGTACATTCAATAGGCCACTTGCATCACATTTTAAAAAAAAAATTCCGGTTTAGGCAAATATTCTAAGACACCTGTTTTTTTTTTTTTTTTTTAATCGTATTTTTGAAACAAATTTTGAAAAAAATTTCAATCCGAAAAATCAGATCATTTTTTATAAACCGGAAAGACGGGACATAATTTTATAGGTGCGAAAAAACGATAATTACATAGCCGAAAATCATTTAAAAAAAAAACGTTTTCCACACTAATCGCACAGGAGAATAACGAGGCATACCAAAAATATTAAATCTCATAAATATTTTTTTTCTTGATCCATCTTATTGATCATAAATCATTATAATGTTCAACGTCTGTATTACTAAATCAAATGTATTACACTTGTACTTGTAAATTATAATAATAATAAGAATATTATAAAATTTGATTTTGTTAAAATCCGCACCATTATCATTATACTTCTAAAACACGTACGGACAACGTAAAATGTACTGGGTTCTCTTCTCAACATCTGTACATTTCTAAAAATTTTTACTAACATTTTTGTAATCTTAGTAAAAAAATCTATCCACACGATTTTTCCAAGTCGTTATGAAGTCCATGCAAGTGGCCTATTGCTCTTCGAAATTCATATTGATTTTCTTTATTTCATTTTCCTACTTTAGTTGGTGTTTTTTGTTTTTATCGGCGGTCATTGTCTACAACGCTCCATTCCTCTTTCTGTCATAGATCCCATCCCCACACACTTATAATACATTCGTTATTTTTTATTTAACAACCAAAATATTCACCAGAAAATAATTTATATGGCAGAACAACGTTTGTCGGGTCAGCTAGTAATTAATAAAAAATTTCCAAAGCATCACAATTTTTTTTTCAAATTGCATACATTTGGAAACTTTGGTTTCAAGGTGTATATTGTGGTGTGGTTAACTTTTAGATTTGAATATAAAATGTGGTGTTTTCTCTTTCTAATACTGTTTTGATCATATTTCTTACAATGATAGAAAGAGAGACATAACGATTTCTATGAGACTAATATGAGTTGTTCCGAAAACTGAACAAATTAGCCTGAGGGGTTAATGGTATTTAACCTGCAAAGGAGTGAGTGTGGTCCTATCCTCGTGTAATGTGGCCCCTCCTTCCACCTTGGCCCCGCGAGCCAGCAGCAACTGGGCAGTCTGCACCGCCCCCCGGGCGCAGGCGTACACCAGGGCCGTCCAGCCTGCCACGGCCGTCCAGGGGGCGCAGGCGGGAGGGGGAGGAGGGGAGCCTCCGCCGCAACCGGGGGTCTCTGTGTTGGGATCTGCACCAGCATCCAGGAGCATCTGGAAATTAAGACAATCTTTGAAAAATATTTTAATGAGAGTGAGACAACCTTTTTTAACACTCCCGTCCGGAAGGGGGGTAATACACTTACCCCCTAAACGAGATTGTTTTGCCATATCTAAGTATAATTTAGGTAATCCCAGTAAAAATATTCGCTTATTGATCTCCATTAACCCATTGGCTGCCATAAAATAAAATAAAATATATGTTAGAAAACTATGTGATTAAACATACTTATACGTCTTCTTCAAACTTCGCAAATACACTTTGTGGCGTCATTATTGTTTTAATGAAAACAAATAACTTTGTAGACACCATTAATGTAATATTTAATTTTCAATATTTTTCAGAATTTTTACACATCCTAAAATAATTTATTTTTATTGGTTTTTTAAAATTTTTTTTTTAGATTATTGAGTACACTTCAGATTCAAATATTTATCAAGTACCTACACGATTTAGATATCACCAATGAGTTTGTAAAATAAACAAAAGGGATGGGCCTCAAGGGCAAGCGGAGAGATATGAAGATTATTATTGACAATTTAAAAAACTCCGAATTAGCTTGGCATATGCTGGTTGATAGTTGATGTTCGGGCAGCAACATTCGTCAAAAAAAAATGCTGTTAATATTTTTGAAGATATTAACGATATCTATTAATCAAGCAGCGAGTCCGATCGTAAAAGTTTCATTTTACTAGAAAGGGCTACAATAATATATATTTCCGTTATGCTCGCTTTCGTACTTTCTCGTTTACCGTTTTGCATTATTTAATGATTGAATGCTTGGCGAAGGTGTACAATGTCCGATTGGCAATTAACCTATGATTAAACAAATCAGAGTGTTACTGGAAGGGCAAAAGAAACGTTAAGAATGTACGTAATTTTTAAATTCAGGTTTCTAAAGGTTAAACCACATTAAAGCTAATTCCTGACCAAGATATCATAAATCTTTGCATCAATTAAAAATGTTTCAGTTTTAAGATACAAAACTGAATGGCCAACTCAGGATTCAAATAGAACAAATCAGGACCATTTTATTTTAAAGAGATAGACTTTGGGTCAGCAGTCATTATTATAACTATTAGGACCATTTTGTTCCTTTTATATATCAACGACTTATGTAACTTTAACATTCAGGGAAAAATAGTTAGTTTTGCCGATGACACTGTTTTACTATTTGAAGCTGACACTTGGCAAGCTGTTTACAAAAAAGCTGAAACGGATATAAACATTATAAAAAAGTGGTTAGATACAAATACGCTCACATTGAACACTGAGAAAACTAAATATGTCACATCAAGCATAAATATAACAGGTCAACCTCATGATGACGTCTCTATTAGAATACACACATGTTTAAATTCCGATGAATCTTGTCAGTGTCCCTACATTGAGCGCACTACACAGATGAAGTATCTCGGCCTCACAATTGATCCATATCTCAAATGGAATATTCACACTCAAATAATTGCTAACAAAATAAGAAAAACCATGCACTTTTTCAGAACGATACGAAACTTTCTCGACTTAAAACACTTGAAAATGATTTATTTTGCAGTCTGTCAATCCATTATTGAGTATGGTATCATAGCATGGGGAGGCGGTACTGCATCAGCACTGGACCCAATCATAAAGGCACAGAAAACTATTATAAAATTAATTCTTAGACTACCTCTAATTACAGACTCCAACTTAATCTTCAATATTATGAATGTGTTTGACGTTCGGCAGATATATGCAAAAACAATCCTCACTCATCTATACACAAATATACACAAATACTATGAAAAAAGATTAAACACTCGCTGTACTCGAAACAATAACAAATATTTACTACAAATCCCCATAACTCATACTACTTTTGGTCAACGAAGCTTCAGATACCTTGCAACAAGACTTTACAACATTCTTCCAATTATGTAGTATAAAAAAATGTGATTCACAAAAAAATTTCAAAAAAAACATAAAAATTTGGATAAAAAATAATGATAGAGCATTTACCGGTGCACTCACCTAAATTCGAAATTAATATTGAACCAATGCTGTTATTATTGTACCAATGTTATTGTTATTATTAATGCAACCATTCTATTGTGTGATTTTATTCTAATGTAAGTGTAGGTATGTTCACAGTATAATAAATTGACATAAAATTACTGCCTCAACACAGGCTAGCCTAGTGAGGCAGGTTATGAGAAACCTAAATTTATAATTATAAATCTCTATTCTTTAATTACCTACTGTATATACGTATTTTGTTTTTTGATATTAACTTTCGTACGTATGCAACTTTTAAACTGTACTTTTACTGTACTTATGATGTACTTTTTGTTTTTGTAGTTATAAATCTTCATTTTTTTTTTGTTCAATAAAGATATATTATTATTATTATTAACTGCAGTTAACGATTTGGGGTAAGAGGAGTCTTTTGAGTTCCAGGTCCTTCAACTAGTGAAGCATTTTGTATAATACTTACGGCGGCCACTTGGTCATCATTCCTGGAAGCTGCCAGCATGAGTGCCGTGAGCCCCTGGTGGTTGAGGGTGTTGAGGCCGGTGGCGGGGGGCAGCAGGGCGGCCGCCTGCGAGACCAGGTCTGCGCGCCCCGACAGCAGAAGACGGAAGCTGAGCTCCAGCTGGGCACGCCCCCCGTCCTCGCATGATGACACGCCGGCCAGGCGCTTGGGAGGGAGGCATTCTTCAGTGCTGATGTGAAAAAATGGTAAAATTAACGATATTTTATTACTGTTATACCAAATTTGGGTAGCAGTAGATCTATTTTTTTTACACAGCTCCACCCAGGAAAATAATTCCCCTTAGGACCTATGTCATCTTTGGAGATGCTTTATAGAGGGTATTTTCAGAAAAGGAAGGAGAGGAAGTTCTGGGAAGGAAAAAGGAATAAGGAGTAGGTAGGAATCTGGGGGTCAGTGTGTCCAGAAATGACGGACGTATGAATCCATCCTTCCCACTGCGGTGCAAGGCGATGTATCGAGAGAATCTGGCCAAAAAAGATAAAAAGGTCTCCTTCAATCAGTCTCTCCCGATCCGGCCCGCCACGCAGTAGGTAGGAAAACGCATGTGCCGCCAAGACCTAGACCAAACTCATCCCAGTGAACCCAGAACAGGTGAATTTTATGAATGAAATAAAATTAAAACAGCCAATAAAACATATAATGTCCACCAACCCGACGGGTCTCGGGGGGCAGTCCACCCCTGGCAGCAGCAGCCTGGCCGCCTGCATCAGGTCATCATGGTCGGCTGCGGGGGCCCCTCTCTGCTCCGCGTGGGCCCCCGCCACCCGAATCCACTCCACCAGGGGAGGCAGCACTGCGTAGGCACGCTCATACCACAACTCCTGGACCCCGCCCCTGCTCCAAGCTTGGGAGTGCTCCAACTGGAAGAATGAAGAAATTTGTGTGTTAGAAAAATGAAACATTTTTAATCTATATAACAATTTGAGATGTGGATATAAAAAAAAGAGAGTAGGCAAGTGAAAACTGTAGAAAAAAATTCTTAAAAATTTTAAAACATTTTATGACTTGGGTAATGGCAGGTAGAGTCAATGAAAAGTGAGAATGTTCACTATCAGCTTTACTAAAAAACCCAGTGAAAATTTTATTCAACTGACAAACGGCCGCGGATGTGAAAACATTACTAATTAAAAAATTGTTCATGGAAAAAAAATACACATGGTTTACACAGCCTGAGAGGGTAGTTTATCTCTGTTTTATTAATGATGTCTGAACGAAATTTGGAATTTTTCCAAAGTATTTTGGATGTTCTATATATTTTTTAGGTAATTTTTTGGGATTGGTGGCCAAGGCTATTACGAATAATTTTTAGAAAAAAACTTTAGATTTGCCTTAATCACTATAAAAGGAAACTTATTGCATCACGGCTGGCGGAAAATAATGCATTTTAATTTTCAATGTCGTTAAATAAAATTTCACTTCCGAACTACGATACCCCGCCCGCCATTTGTCACATACACAAGCCCGCTATACAAACCCTGCGTAGCCAAACAAACCATTCAAAAACGTAGGCTGTTTTTTAAAGTAAAGATAACATACACAAGCCCGCTGTTCGTTCCAGAATGCGATTTATCCATTTCGCTTTAAGTAAAATAATTAGTTGTATCATTCGTGTTAATTTAGATATTTTAGTTAAACGTATTTTCACCTTTGCAAATAAAAATTCTCCCTTGGGTTTTTCAAATAAGCTCTCAACCTTTAGAAATAAATGTATTCTGCCTGATATTATATGGGGACATTCCTTTACCGATAAGGAACAAAAGGTTTATTCCTTAAATTGTTTATTTTTAAGTAGTTATGTATATCTGTACAGTTCAAATAGAACCCATAAATATTTATTGCAGCCGCTAAAATAGAAAGAGTTTGCTGGAGGCATGTTTACCTAATAATAGGAACCACCCTATTATCATAGAATTCCAATATTTGTTAATCCCCTAGGTTTAAGATGTATCTTTATTGATGTGCCCTTTTTGGCAAACTTTTTTTATTGTTTTATTGTGGGTTAAGTTAAGAATTCGAGATATGGGAATATTTAATCTTAGTCCCAAGCATTTCTACATTTAAGTGTTTTATGATGTACTTAGTTTTATGGGTGGCCCTTTTGGGCTGACTTTAGCGTAATTGTTTTATTGCGGGATTTTAAAATCCCGTGGTGGAAGCAGCTTAAATATGCTGTCTCACCATTGTATGTTTTTCTTTAAATATTGTGATTTTTGGAACAGAGTTTAGTCTTGCTGTTAGAGTGAAGCAGTGTGGTTGTTGCGGTGGAACTGGAAGATACACGAGGTGTATCTTCAGTTGAGCACAGGGAAGATAGGCCCTTTGCGTTAGTTTTGCTAGTAGAGTAAAGCTAGAAGGTACACGCTGTGTGCCTTCACTTGTGTAATTATACTGAAGCTGGGAGGTACGAGTTGTACCTACGGTTCAGTATTGGAAAAACTGACAATAGAGAGATCGAAGTAGAGACTTCGATATTTGTCAGTGTGGTGTGGTCGTGGACCACCCGAGTGAGGGTAGATAGACCCTCTTGTAATAATTGTATTTATTGCATTAAATAAATTGTGCTGAAGAAGAAGAAAAATAAGTGTTTTCCTGCCAACTCCATTCTGTTGTGTTCTCGTACCACGATAGTAGAAATACCCGCTACACAAACCCTGCGTAGCTAAACAAACCATTCAAAAACGTATTTTGACAGCCACAAAATGGCGGGCGGGCTGTCATAGTTTCGGTTCGCGAAGTAATTTTAGTTAACGACATTGAAAATTAAAATGCATTATTTTCCGCCAGCCGTGATGCAATAAGTTTCCTTTTATAGTGATTAAGGCGAATCTAAAGTTTTTTTCTAAAAATTATTCGTAATAGCCTTGGCCACCAATCCCAAAAATTTACCATTTTTTATTTTTGAAGGTGTCGTAAAAACAAATACCATTTATGAAAACTAGATAAAATTACCTTTTAGATTTGTGTATTTGAAATACACTTTAGTTTTCAAAAACTGCTATATTTTAAGATTCAAACTCGGAAAAAAATGGAAAAAAATTTCTTACCAAAACATTTTTGACCAAAATGTAGAGAAATTTAAAAAAAATCAAAATTTCAAAAACACAATCCTTTTATGTAATAAATTTGGAAGGAAACTATCACCTCACTTTTTCCTCGTGCATACAATAAAAAATTTCAAATTTTTTTTTATTGCCAAAAAAATAACTTAGAAATAATGCCGACATTTAAAACAGATTTCTTGCATCTCTAAAGACGTTAATTTCTTTGATCTTTGATACGTTTACGAACACATGTATTAGATATTAATATTATAAAAAATTATCACATGAAATTCTCTTAAATTAAAGATCTTTGTTAATTTTTTTTTTTTTTTTTTTTTTTTTTTTTTTTTTTTTTTTTTTTTTTTTTTTTTTTTTTTTTTTTTTTTTTTTTTTTTTTTTTTTTTTTTTTGTTGTACTGATATTTATTTATTTATTTACGGACTTACGTCCAATTTAAAACAAAGTATCACGAAGTATAGAAATGAACAATGTAAGGATTCGGATGGTACATGAAAGCAAAGACAAAGCAAAATCTTAAGTAACCTATAAAACAATATTCTGACAGTTCAACTTTGAAAGTACGGCGTTTGTACAATAACTTGATACTGATGTAAACCACACAAATAACATAGTAAATATATCAATTATGTAAATAGAAGAGTAAATTCGTCATTACAATAGAAATTATTAAGTAAAATCACAACATTTAGGTACTAACAAAATTTTCGACATCCCGCCGTAAACACACCAAGCTGTTTATTCATCGCGGGACTAATGCACAGGCGCGCCAATAATGCCCCCTGCGGAGAAGAATTAAAACAACATTTTTTCCTAGTAAATTAAAACCATATACAACATTATCAGATCTTCAATGCATTTTAACAGCGTGACCACGTAAGAAAGCTTATTGGTAATAAAACGTGTTTAGTGTCTACGGGGTTTATTTATGTTATTGCAATAACAAGGTTATCGGCCGTGAATTTTTTTTTTTAGTAAGGCTGAACGTCTTTATAAATAGTAGTAGTGTGTATGTATTGTGTTGAGATGCATAACACGTAAGGTCACATCACGTCGGGATGTGATTGGTGATGTGATTGGGATGTGATTGGTGATCGCAGGCGGAGACTTGATGATGATGTTGTCAGCTGGAGGTGAAGATCACAGGTCACTTTTGATCACCTCCGGTGAGGTGCTCGACATCATGGAAGGCGGAGATGAATAGATGACGAATTCCTCCAGGCCGATGCTCGACACCCTGGAGTTGAATTGCGGCGAATCCTCCAGGCCTATTAGCTGTGTAGTTGCAACAATGTAGCTGGTGCTCGACACCATTCTGGCGGAGGCTGGCCAGAGATATAAGTCGGTCTCAAATGACCCATGCGCGGTGGGTGAGTACTAGTAGTAAGTAGATCAAGGCCAGAGACGCGAGTGAAAGAGATGAAATTTTGCAAACTTGGCATTCAAAATAAGGGGGCATACATTAGTTAAGTGAACTCAAATGGGGAGGGGGGGGGGGGGGTGGGTCAGCAAAATCTCACATCTACTTGAAAAGAATTATGAAGTGGCCCAAATTTATCTCACCAAGGGGGGGGGGGGGGTCTAGATTGGAAGAAAACTGCTCACGTATTTAATGTATGCTCCCTAAGTGGAAAATTACTGTCTATATCTGGGGATGAGACTGTATATTTTGCATTAGCTGACTTTAAATGAGTCATCCGAAAAACTCTACATAAAGCCCGGGCAATGCTGGGGACTTCAGCCAGTCAAACAGTATACACTCGATTCACATATAGATACAAACGGAAGTGCTACCTTCTGTTTCAATCGAAGAGTATTAATACGCTAACGTCTGTCATACACACACGATTCACAAACGGAAGTGCTGCCATCTATATCGAACAGTATTAATACGCTAACGTGGGTGGGGTGGGGTTCGCTGGAGGGGTGATGAGGGAGGGGGAAGGCGGGAAGGGTGGAAAGGGAACACGGGAGGGGAAGGGGACTCGGGAGTTGAAATGGGACGCACGGGAAAAGACATGTAGGGAGAACCAATTTATTTCTTTGAATGGCATTGCAACGCATGCCGGATACCAGCTAGTACGTAATAAAATATAACAAATGTATTAAAAAGCATCTACCCAACTAGGTCGATGTTTGAAACTGCTGTCTATCACTCATAAAAAAAATCCCTTTGAATGTCTTGCATTGTTTGTGTAATTGCATTTGATTCTTACCTGGGAACACCTCATGAAGTAGAAAAGAACGTTGACAGCTGCGTGGGTGAGGGGAGTCATGTGGGGTGCCCGGGCCAGAAGGTCCTTCAGCTCCCCCACGGCTCCCACGCAGGTTGTCAGGAGCCAAGAGTCCGCTGGACCACTACGATCTGGAATAACACAACAAAATCTTAAGTATAAAGCAGAAAATCTATTTGTCTTAGCGAACGCTCCCGAACCAATGTCCTTTTCTAATACTGTGAGCTCTATTTTCGGCTAGCAAACGTACACATATATAATAACCCTTAAAATCACACAAGGCGCCGTATCGAATAAGAAAAAAGATTTCAATAAAATTGTGTCTAAAGTTGGGTGAATCTGGGTAGTAATATATATTATATAATAATAATAATAATAATAAGCCTTTTTATTCTGAACTTCTGTTAGGTATGTATTAGACATGATCTTATTTGTTATAGTATATCCCGAAGCTCAGTTTGCCTCTTGGCATAGGCCTCCTCTAACATTTTCCATTGGGACCTGTCACGCGCTACTCTTCTCCATTGATGTCCAGCAGTGAGTTTTAGGTCATCTTCCCATCTCATGTGTTGACGTCCTCTACTTCTCTTGCCATCTCTGGGATTTTCTAATACTGTGAGCTCTATTTTCGGCTAGCAAACGTACACATATATAATAACCCTTAAAATCACACAAGGCGCCGTATCGAATAAGAAAAAAGATTTCAATAAAATTGTGTCTAAAGTTGGATGAATCTGGGTAGTAATATATATTATATAATATATGTTATATAAGTAAGGCATCTTTTGCCTATCGCATTACATAACATATTAAGTACCTTATTAGAATTAATTTTTAGAAATAGAAACAGCTGTTTGCAGGTAAGTACCCACCTGTTATCATGACGCAGGAAGGAAAATATTATTTATTTTGACAATGGCAATATCTTTTGGTTCTAATTTTGAATTTGGCATGCTAAAAAACAAAAAGAAAAGTGGTGGAAAAGTACATTGAGCATTTTTGACACTCAGGGTCTTCTGCAACAAAATATTTCAAAATATTGAACAAAAACCAAAACATTGGGGTGTGGAAAATGTTTTGGTTATTATTCAATGTTTTGAAAACATTTTGTTGCAGGAGACCTGCCTTTAAAGTTGCATATTGTATTATCACACCAGATTAAAATCATCGGAAGATTTAGTATTTCTCTTTATAATAACAACAGATTTTTGAAGTAAGAACCATTTTAACTATATCCATATATAATATACCTGATCCATTTGAGTTCTTTCCAATGGAAGGGTTTCCGCCTGGACTCGCAATGGACTGATGGCTGATAGATTGTGCTAAGCCGCTGGCATTATGACTTTGATCATTACTAGAGGTGTTTGCCGAATTACTTGACCCTCCTGAACCGATAGAACTTAAAGATGCCCACCGAGGCATGGAAAGAGCACCTACAAACAAAAAAACAACATTATAATTTTGTTTTATGTATTCTTAAATATATAAAATTTTCAACGATCAGTATCTACATAAGATGCATAATGTGAAGTAAGTATAAAATAATATATTTAGAAAATGCTAATAAAACTCTTGCACTCTTTATGGCAACTAACACTTTTATGTTGTTGAAAAGATTCATAATGGAATAATTTCATCCTGTTTTTGGATTTTATTTTCTAATTTATTATCTATTTGATTGGAGTAGGTACCTACCTATCTGTGGACCCAATTTCAAATAAATATTTCGGTAATTATTCCATTAACTGCCGCACACTTATTAGGCACCGATTTTGGGAATTACTACATTTCAACTTAATAAGTCAGGTTCGTCCCATACATCATACATATGTCTGGTAACGTTATGAAATAAATGTGCATGAATTACTTATTTAACCCAAAATAAGAACCTAACAACCTATTTTGTGCACGAAAATAGTTGTTTCTTGTGGTAATTTTTAAAACGAAGTGTAGTCCTCTATAATCTCTGTCTAAAAGTGCGGTGGTTAATTTTTAAGAGTTAATTTATCAAACTTAAAATATGTTATATTTTAGCTTTTAATTTTTTGCTAATTACATAATATTTTGATGTAATTGTAGCGTACCTGAAGCAACCCTTCCGGCGTTGAGATGGGCGTAAGGCTGTAGGAGCCCCCAAAGATCTCCAGAGGCAGCGATAGCGTGTTCTAGAAGAGTTGGAGTGAGGCACGCCCCGGGATCTGATGGCATGCACAGCAACATTATCTCCTCCAGCAATGTTTCCATACCGGCGCACAGGTAAATAGCTGCATATCTGTGAAAATGAGTCAATGTAATATTATGAATCAGTCCCGATAAACTTCTTAGTTGCTTGTCAAACAAACTGAATGCAGAAGTAACTAAGAAAAAGTTGTCAAGAGAAGCGAGGGTAGAAGTCCAAAATGGAATGCATGACCGATAAATAGGACCCTATATCAATGTGATATTGACTAAATTGGTCAGAAATTAATTCCGACAGTCAGTAGACAAAAGCTGCTTAGTTAAGGGCGGCATTATGGCTATCTTTGCGCTACAGTTAACTATCAATAAATTATGCAAAATTAGTGGCTTATTAATTAACGGAGGCAGACTAAGGAAACTCATAGAATTGAATATGTGATCAATTGAATTCGTTTGAGCTTGGAGAAATGGAAATCAGAAAATTGTTCAGAATATTGAATATTGGCCAATTAACTCCCATTTTAGTGGCAAAAAGTACATGCAGACAACCAATGTAATAATAAAGTGAATATTTCAATTCGACATTGTCAGTTTATTTGTATTTTGGTGAAGCGTCAAAACATTTTATGTTTAGGAGTGTCGATCCATAGACAATACCTACCAGCGTTATCATCGTAATAAGATTTCTAATTTATTTCATTGTCAATGTCGGTTTGGCTACCAACAAACATAACAAGCACCACCATGCTCGGGAAATCTACATAAAAATATCGAAACCCTGTCAATCACACATTTACACATTTATAAAAAAACCATAGATAAAATTGCGAGAAACAATTAACAAAAATTCTGCCTCAATACAGGTTCACCTAGTGAGGCAGGCTACGCACAACTAAAAATACTGTATAACTATACTACTCCTGTGTAACCTTTCTTACGTTACTTTCTGTTGGTTAATTTTTCTGTACTGATTGATGTAATCTATTTGTAAACTACATTGAGCATGTAATTTTTTTAGTTATATTGTTGTTATTTCATTGAATAAAGATTATTATTATTAATCCATTATTGTTAAGTTATCAATTTGACCGTAATAGACCTTCTGATATATGGCAGTAAGGTTTGTGACTGGCAGAGAAAAGATGAAAGTAGACTGAATGCCGTAGAAATGCAATGATCTCTAAGGTCTCATGAATGCTAAAACCATGTATGACCCTATTACAGACGTAAAGTTCCAGATAGAAAAACCTCAAAGATATAAAATAACTAAATAAATAGGAAAACGTAGAGCATACTCATGAATAAATTTTCCAAGTCGCACGTCCACCATCCATCGGTGGAAGCGTCCAACGGATAGCTGAAGGGCGGCTCGTTGGGCTTTACTTTGTCTAAGTCCACTGTCTCCCGATACTGCAAACATGGTGGCCGCTCGTAAACATGCCTGAAATCATTACATATTATTTTTAGAATTCCAACTCAGCTTCCATCTGTTGGGATACAGCAGAACTTCTTATTAACTAACCTACCGATATCTATTGAAAAAAGCTGAAACTACATGAATAATCAATACACTGCAAGCGGGAATTTCTTAAGCAAGTTTCACTGTATTAGCAACAACACAAAACTAAGATTTTAGATTTCAAGATCCAATAGTAAGGACAAGCAGGTGTGCTCGCAGTATCAATAATATGAAAACTTTTTTGGCTTTTAATTTATAAATCCATAATAATGGCGCCTACTTATTGACATGGCAACTCCAATAATTAGCTGTTGTACAATGTTCAATGATTGGTGATAAACTTAAAATATTGTTTCATGTTTTTCTATGCCCAAAACTAAATACGTCTTTTGCACAGCATCATTATACTTATCAGGGAAGAACTTTTTTCAATCGTCTACCAGAGGAAATCAGAAGCATCAATGATAAGGCCCGAATGCTGCTCTCTGTCAAGAGACATTTTAAAGATGTTCTTAAGAAAAGAACTACTGTCAACTAATCTTACAAATATCTTAGTTCTCCATAACATTCTTTCTTTAAAAAAAATAAAAACACACACCATTATCAAATAAATACTGCAGCTCACATATATTTATGTACAATTAATTATTTAAGTACTAACTTATACCTAACTAATAACTAATAGCATTTATGTACACTCCCCTTCCATACACAAGCAAATGCTTTTAATGGAAGGGTAGTAAAAAAAAACCTGTAAAAAAAATATTTAGTTGTAAAATTGTAATTATAATAAATGTTTCAATAAATAATAAAAAAAAAAATAAAATAAAAAAATAAAAAAATTAAAAAATAACTACAAACATATTTCAGCTTGGCATGAGGAGAGCTCTCCTAAGATTTAAAGAGATTGGTTGATTGGCAGAATTTTTTTAATCAAACATTACCATGAATTTTGTTTAGTGAGTGTCAGCACGAATTTTCTGATGTGGTACATACGTACTTATCAATCCAGGACTTAATATTATTGTGAGCAATTTTTTTACCTTGACGCATGAATCCGCTAGTGATGGGCAGAGAACAATCCTAAACGCCCCGGCCACTTCGTGTTTGGAACATAAACCAAAACCCTGAGACAATCTGTGCGCCTCTCGAGCCACTCTCACCAGAGCTCTGGAAAATAAAGCACAACAAGTTAGTCCATGCATCATCCAAAACATTTTTTAATTTTTTATTCTTCATTATAAGCACTCGCTAAACTGCTAAAAGCAGTTTGTCAATAGGTAAATTTAATAATATTAAGTATAATTTTTTTTTTTTACATTAACTCCACACAGGAGGCCCTGAGGAAAATAATTTCCCTCAGGGCCTATGTCATCTGGGATGCTGTGTGGAGGGTCTTTTTGAGGAGAGGAAGGAATGAACATTGGTCTTGAAGAGACCCATGTTGTAGGAAGGAGGAAACACAGAGGCCGGCAAATCATTCCACAGCCGAGCTGTTGAACACAAGAACGAGTCGAAGAAACGACCCGTTCTCATGTGACAAATGTCAACCGTGTACAAATGTTGGGCACGCGTTTGGCGTGTTTCCCGACTATGCACCGGTGCCGAAGGGATCAATGATGCTAGTTCCTCGGAGCATCTTCCATTGTAATACCGGTAGAACAAGGATAGCATTCCCACCCGACGCCTGTGCTCTAAAGATTGCAGTCCGTCTGTTAAGATGGGAGAATCTATCAAACGGACCGCCCGTTTCTGCACAGAGTCGAGGGTATTTTTCAGGTATTTTGGAGCTCCAGACCAGAGATGGCTGCCAAATTCAACCGTGGGGCGTACTTGTGATTTGTACAAGGTTAGCAGTTGTGTACTATTAAAGTATCTGCGGGCCCTGTTCAGTACGCCCAGTTAAATAGTTAATACTTTTGATGAGAAATTACAATACAGAAAATCGATATAGAAGAATAATATTTCCAGTAACTACAATACAAAGACATAAAATACATACACAGATAGATATAACACAGCATGGGCACAGCCAGGTTTTGATTTAGGGTAGGGCAAAAAATAAAAATTTATGGTAGTACCGAAAAAGGTAGGCTTCTACAACATATTTATGCTTCAGGCTCTATGAATGCAAAGAATAAGAATGGAAGAAGGAAAAACCATCTCATGAAGTGCTGTAAATTTGGAAACGCGACTCGGTCGACAATCCCAGAGGTTGTGCATCGGCCTGCCAGGGTGGGGCAAATGCCCCACCTTGCCCTGCCGTGCCTACGCCCATGTAACACAGGCAAAATTCTCATACGCACACACTCAAAGGCACATACTTAATACACTCACAGACAGTGGCGTAGCTAGGGGGGGACGGGGAAGCGGCCCGGCCCGGGTGCCACCAGATGGGGGGTGATACCCGACCGAGTCTCCCCCCACAAGAGTACGGTCTGTAGCTCATGGCTCCTCGTGGAGGCCCCGACATGGGAAAATTTTGTGTCTAACCTCTTTTTATAGGCGAAACTAGCCCATATTTATGGAGAAATTTTTATCCCAGAAATTCTCTAGCCAACCCCCCCGCCCCCCCCCTCCCCCCTAGGACAGTACAAGTTTTACACATTTGACTAGGTAGTACGTTTTTATTTTTTATGCATAATGAGGGGGGGGGGGGGGGGGGGATTGACACCACGTTATCCGCCTAGGGTGCCACCCATGCTAGCTATGCCACTGTTCATAGGCACATTTAATTACATGCATAAAATCAAATCAGGTGCTTAGGAATAATATCAATATAAAAATTCTTGGTGTATCAACCATTTTTTTTACTGTAGATAGTTTTTTCACATTTGCGGTAGAAAAGGTAAGGCACATTAAATGGATATAACTTTCTGAAAAGCTCAGTTTTAATATTGTTTGACACATTTTGAATCTCAATATATTTGTATGAAGTTTATTTCAAATGTTACACATTATTCATAGATTGGGATAGTACTGAAGCTCACCTCTGAAGCAGGTATCCAACTCTAGGGATGGTTTCAGCAGATATCCTGGCTATGTGGTCTCTACATCTTCCTGAATGCAATACTCGTTGAAGATCTGAGGCACTCCAGGGCAATTGCTGCAGTTCCACTAATCTGAAAATATACCAAATCTCTTTGTAATTGCCATCTATTCATATACAACACTACTACTATAAGGGACCCCGGAGTTTGTTACTACACTATGCACCACCGAATGTAGATTGAACTGTTAGTTATTTAAAAAAAAAATGTTTGCAATTGGAGTTATTTTAATCATTTCTGAACTAAAATCAAAGACAAAATGTTGACAAGTAAATGTACTGTATCACTTTGTGTTGTACATAGGTATTTACAGATTTAGGATAGAAGTTAAAGGAATTCAAACATATCAGACATATTTTGGGACAACAGAACTTCAAATACCTAGGAATAAAATTCTTTAATAAATTACCAGAAGAAAAGATTCACATGAATTAAATAATACACAATTCAAGAAAACATAAACCTAAAAAAAATAAAAAAACACACAAACAATATTGAAAACTAAATTAATAACTCCCCCCCCACATGCATGCACAACCTTTAATAGGGTACAACTTTAAAATAAAATGAATAACAAAAGTACTTACTTAAATAATGAAAGAGTTTTACCTTACAATAAAACTTATATTATGTACTAGCTGACCCGGCCACGCGTTGCTGTGACTAATAAAACACAACGTCAACTACTGGATCCCTTATAACCACCGCCGTCTTTGAGTTTATCGCGAAGAGACAGAGTTATAATACGTAGAGATGGTGTGAAAGATTATAATAATGTGCATGAAATGCTTGGGCTAACTAACGTATTTAAGTTAATAAGGATTAATACTGTATCCGTCTAAATAACTTTTCAATTACCGCAATGTACATAACCATTTTTTTAGAAGATAGAATGGGAATAGTAAGCTATCCGTAAAAGATAGATATATGCCTTCATGGACTTTTTTGTAGATCTATAAAAGAGGAATATCCCACCATACATTTTTTTGTTATATCCCAAAAGGATTAGGCAGCGTTTTCGATGAAAGCTACCAGGCGGCTTGACTTTTTCCGACACTTCTAACAATTATCGTTATGTTTCAACCAATTTACACAAATCCTTGACAAATTACATACCTAAACCTTCCTCACGAAACACTTTATCTATTGGTGAAAACCGCATGAAAATCCGTTCAGTAGTTTTCGAGTTTATTGCGAACAGACCGACAGACAGACGACGCAGGGGACTAATTTATAATATGTAGAGATTAATGAAACAATTCAACTTTGTTTGAACTACTTATATAATGAGTAAATCCGACCGGTTTCAGAACAAACGTTCCTTCTTCAGGGCAAGCGTATACTTATATTATGTACTTATTAATATTACTGACACCGAACTACAAAAATATTTTACTGTACATTATGCAATTTAGATACTTAGAATAATAAAAACGATTCTCTCAAAATGTAATGAGTCTCTCTCTCTGGTTTCAATCGTGGGATTGGTTTGCAGCAGTAATGAGTAAGTTACCTATTATGTGAATCTACCCAGACAAACTCATCAGCACTAGTAACATTAGTATTGACAGTTTCCAGCGAGGAGTGGCTGACGAGGCGCGGAGCTCGGTTGACTCGGGGGCCTCCCTGCCCCCCGTCGGCCATGTCGGAGCCTGCGCTGAGGCTGGAGTAGGTGCTGGTGGAGGTGTGCGAACGCAAGGTCAGCTGCTGGATGGCGAGGCGGATATCCTCGAGACCGCCAGCACCGGACCAGGGCACCTGCAACTGAATTTAATACAACACGTATTATTAGTTTATTCAATCTTCTTGATTGCTTCTATTTTTGTGAAGTGTTGGATATTTTAAATATTAGCAGCTCGTGGAATGTCTTTTGAACAGTGGTCAATGAAACAGGGAAAATTACATCAAATGGTGTAAAAATGATATTATGGGTTATAATAACTTGTGCTCACAATTATGTTCTCTGCGAGCGAACTGTACCTAAATTTCTCTAAATAAACTATAAACAGTGTTAATCTCAAGTGCTCTCCCAGGTAGGCATGGTTCTGTATATTTTTTGCCTAAACAGAGTATAAATAAAACAATATATGTACATGCAGCACCGCGTTCATCGATCAAATCATTGTACATATATTTTCGTATCGATAAACCGGTGGATGCAATTTTTAGCGATAAATTGTTTTAATGGTTTGTCTAATTTGTAGTTGGAAGTAAGATTGTAGATATATATCATAAGTTTGTTCTCCTTGTGGTGATTTTTCACAAAAACGACACTGAAAAAAAAAATATATATATATATATATAAACTAATTAACTCGCCACTAATTATACAATGCTTGCAATGCAACACTGGATATTTGAAAAGGGAAAATCAAATACCTACTTACTCTAGGACATCTATTTTCCAATTTCTTCCATAGAATGAATTTCAAAAGTGACTATAGTACGGCCCGCCAGCCGTTTTAAATCGCACAAAAATATGTTTTCTTTGAATTTCTCGGCTTTTCTCTAATATAATTTACATGTGTAATACATGTAAACATTCCTCTTCAATCACTCTATCTATTGGTGAAAACCGTATGAAAATCTGTTGCGTAGTTTAAAAGATTAACGCGCACGTACATTTTGAGCGACTTCATTTTATACTATTTTTAATGAAGTGTTGATTATTAACAAAATTTTGTTCCAAAAAGTAGTTAACATGTTTTGTTAATTTTTGTTTGTTTTATAGCAGTAATAAAAATAAAACAAAATATTTTTTTACACATGCTTCAATTATTGTATTTTATTTCATTTACCACGTGTAAACTGTCTGTACACAAATTATATGTATTATTATATGTATTATATGTATATATTTTATTTATGTGTAAAAAATAAGTCAAATTTCAGTAAACAATAGATTTTTAACATGTCTAAAAAAGTTTCGGTTTCGGTCGAAACTGAGACAGATAACGAAGATTCGGTTTCGGTTTCGGTAGAAAGTCCTGTTTCGGTCGAACACTAATAATAATATTGTCCTGATGATGGAAGCAGAAGGGTACCCGACTTACGAAACAGGTAGATTAAAATCAGGGGCATAGCTACCGCCGTATCAGCCGTATCAATGATACGGGGCCCCCGGGCCTTTTGTTTCTTTTGTGAGAAATCTTTATCCTTCATTTGGGCCCCCCAACTAATTTTGATACAAGGCCCCTCCAAGGCACGCTACTCCACTGATTAAATGTTAAAAAAATGATGTTGAATCAAGTTTTACCTTGGCAGGAGTCGCTCTATGCCTGTTCCGGGAGTGGTGTGAGCTGGCCCTCGACCTGGTGGAGCGCTGCGTGACCCCCGCGGCCAGGCGGTCGCCCCCCTCGGGACAGGGCCCCCCGGCGCCCCCCGCCGCTCCCCCTCCCCCTCCCCCACCTCCTCCCCCACTGTCCGACATAGAAGCATGGCCGGAAGAGCGGTTCTCGTCAGAGGAACTGTTGCATTCTCGAGCCGAGCGCTGAAATAGAACAAATTGAACATTTTATTTTATTTATTTATTGCTTTAAACCTCTACAGAGGGTTAAAAATTTGAACACTGATGAAATTTCCATTGGGAAGTGATATTAATAGTAATAGATATTAATACTCCAATTAAAAAATTTCACAGCATTTGCGTAAATCAAGGATTTGTTATTACTAGCTGGAGATGCTACTAGTTAAATAACAGAAATAATAAAATATAATACATAGTACATATTAATTAGCACAGGGAAGAACCTTTAAATTGCTAGTCGAGTGTCATAATATTTCAAATTGCTAGGCGAGAGCCTCACTGGAGTCCGCCAAATAACATACAAGCAACCGACATTATATTGTTTATTTTTTGTATACTAGCATAGACAGACCTGTGAAAAATCATGGGGTATTATAATTACAATTTGAAAATGATAATAAAATTATTTTACATAAAATTATTACAGGCAAAGCCCAACAATGCTTCCTACTTTGTAGCATATAATGACGGAACCATAAAGGGAATGAACTAAGTATATCATTTTCATCTTCTCATAGAATTAATAATACATTAATGACTCATGAGGTTAGGATTGTTGTAAACGGATCTTTCGCCCTCTGTTATTTTCAAAAAGAAGTTTACAAACAGCATACCTCATAAGAAAATCTCAAAAAAGAAAATTTACAAAACTTCGAAATTTCAAACACTTATAAACAATTTCCTGACAATTTTCCAAGCAAATTTTTCACTACTTCCAACACGAAAAATTTACAAACAACGCATAATAAAATCAAAATGATAAATGTTTTTAAAAATTTTCCACACCATTTTCCCACCAATTTTCCGAGCAGAATTTTTCCGATTTTGCAATTTTGTCGGAAGAATTTTTTTACGGAAAATTAAAATATCTTTAAATAAAAGTCTTTAACAAATTTACCAGACCTATTTTCCAACAGTTTTTCCGATTTTCCCAAATAGTTTTTTTAGAAAGATTCAATTTTCCAGGATCAAAAAACTCTACTGCCAGGAAGTTTTACTAATTAGGACTAAGCCCATCAAAAGGCCGCCTGCAAAAAAACTGAGTGGGATTTTATCTGCTAGTTAAATAAATTATTTTCATTTTATTTTTATTTTCACTTTATGAGTAAAACCTCAAATTGTAATATTTAAATAAATGAAGACAATATAAGCGAAACTCAATCGAAAATCTGGAAACAGAAAAATCATAAAACCATATTGACACCTCTGGGACTCGAACCCAGGACCTCTTGCTTTCCCGGAAAGTTTTTGTATGTGTTTTTCTGATTTTTCTGTTTCCAGATTTTCGATTGAGTTTCGCTTATATTGTCTTCATTTATTTAAAAATTATAAATTATTTTCACTTTCGTGAAATTCATATTCAGCGTATGTTAGCTAAACTTCCATTAAATGTTCTTTTTTATTTTATTTATTTATTTATTGATTTATTGTGAAAAACAGTATAATCCATTTACATTTCACAAATAACAGTTTATAAATTACAGTTTATAATAAGTAAGTATATACATTTATTTGCATGGGTAAGTACATCAATACTATCTGATTAGCCAGATTTGGTAAATAGTATGCTGATTGCTGTCTTAAATTCTCCTTGGTTCAAATTGAAAATGTCAATCACAGAAGAAATGTGATTTAACAAAGTAGTTATTCTCCCCAAAGGCATGATCATTGGTAGGTTGGTCCTGCCCCTTGGAAAAATAAATAATCTGTGCTGTCTAGCTCTGATGAAATTATCAGGGACATAAAAAGAAATTCGTTCCAGAATATCTGGATTGCAAGTGTGCCCATTTAGCAGCTTGTGCGCCACTAACACCATTGCAATATTTCTCCTGACGTCTAGACGTTCTATCCCCAGCATTCCAGCGAGAAAATCAGAGGGATACAATAAAGGGTAATATCCGAACTCTCGCATGTAGAGGTATCGCATAAACTTTTTTTGCACCTTTTCTACATCATTTGAGTAAAGGGTATCTTCGGGTCCCCATATTATCGATCCACTCTCAAGAATGCTGCGAACCAGAGTAAAATAAAGCATTTTTATGACTGCCGTATTCGTAAAAGATTTCGAATTACATATAACAAAACCCAGCATTCGCATTGCAGAGTTGCACACCGAATCGATATGAGTTCGAAAAGTCAGACGTGTGTCAAAAATGATTCCTAAATCCTTCGTTATCGAGATATGTTTTATAGAGGTACCAGACATTTTATAGTTAAAATATAAAGTACGCTTTGCCCTTGTAATGCACATAATTGTACACTTACTACTGTTAAAAAGAAGTTTATTTTGATGACTCCACTCTACTATACCGTCGATATCGTTTTGTAGACGAATGGAGTCTTCATTTGTCGTTATACAGGTGTATAGTTTAATGTCATCCGCAAATAACAAAAATTTTACAAATCTTATAAACAACCCTATGTCATTAATAAACAATAAAAATAAAAGTGGTCCTAAATTAGACCCTTGAGGGACCCCAGAAGTTGTGGCGTAGAGTTTCGATGTGAACTGCCCGTAAACAACGTATTGTTTTCTGTTAGACAAATAATTATGAAAGAACAAAAGCAGCATGTATGAGAAGCCGAAGCTTTCAAGTTTATTCAGTAATATGAGGTGATCTACTTTGTCAAAAGCTTTCGCAAAATCATTATATGAGACATCTACTTGTTCGTTGTTGTCCAATATATTTGAGACGTAATCCGTAAATACCATTAAGTTGGTCGTCGTAGACCTGCCCTCTCTAAACCCATGCTGCTGGTTTATGAGAAATGGTTCTACTTTATAGTATATACGTTTTTGTATTACGAGTTCAAATAATTTGGCCGGTGCCGAAAGAATTGCCACAGGTCTGTAGTTAGATACACATGATTTATCGCCGTTTTTGTGTAAGGGCGTGACCTTTGAGATTTTCCAACGGTCGGGGAATTTACCGGAGTTAAGTGAAATATTAAAGATATGTAAAAGCGGTACCATTAACGGATCGGCATATCCCTTCAGGACAATTGTGTTAATAAAATCCGGTCCAACAGATTTTTTTGGTTTCAGTTTTTTAATTGCAGCTAGGTAATCATTTTTATTTACACTTAAAATGTCAACATTTTGAGCTAGCGAAGAGTAACCGCCTGGGGTGTATGAGTCAAATTCTGCACTATGTTCGCTATAGACTGACTTAAAGTAATTCGCAAATGCTTCCGGAATATCGGGCCCAGTATGAGTACTTCCGTTCCATGACACTGAGTTTAGAAACCCACCGTCTTTCCTCTTTTCGGATACAAATTTCCAGAAGGATTTCGGATCATTCTTGACGTTTTTTTCGATATTATTTATGTAATCCTTATACGCAATATTTATACTACGTTTGATTTTAGATCGTAGAATACAAAACTTTTCCCGATATCTCATCAATCCGGTGCGCCTCCAGTTTCTGTGAAGTTTGCATTTCCTTTTCAGATCACTAAGAATCTCACCATTAAACCATTTAGGGTATCTTCTTTTAAAACAAGGTACACGCTTTCTCTCAAAACACATGTCAAAAAGGTCATAAATTACATTATAAAAATATTCTACTGCTAAATCTGCATCTTTAAGTTTTAATAAGGGTTTCCAGTCGTGAGAATTCAAGTAAACATAAAAATATTCGAAATTACCACGTTCTAGGTTCCATCCTCGCTTAACACAATTTCCATTGTCATCATTTAATAAATTCCGACAATAGGCTTTGCTTACATTGAGCGCGAATTCTATACATAAAGATGGGTGGTATGAATCTTCATTAACAAGTGAGTATACGGATTTGAACACTTTTAAGTCAAAATTACTGATAATAACGTCCAGTGTCCTGTTCGTTATATTAGTGATTAAGTTTTTCTGTTCCAATTGAAATAGTTCCATAAAATATAACAAATCTGTTTGAGTTGCTTTGTGACTCACACAGGAGTGTAAGTTAAAATCGCCAACAATAATAATTTTTTTATCTATTAAAAAGTTAAAATTAGCTATGGTTTTATCGAAAAACTCAGAGTAAGTAGTTCTCTGAGAAGCCGGTGGAATGTACACTATACATATATAAATACTAATTTCATTTATTTTAGCCTTAATCCATAAGTTTTCACCATCATTTTCTAGAAACATGAGTCTCTGGCATTGATTGACGCGGTCACGCCTCGCGGCTAGTAGCACTCCTCCTCCTCTTGATTGGCCTGAAGTTCTGTCCTTTCTAAAGACGTTATATCGTTGATCGAACAGTTGACAATTATGAATACTGTCATTGAGCCAGGTCCTATTTCATATTCTATGAATACACTGAGTTCTTTACGAAAAATAAATTTGTGACTAGTTATACGCTCTATTGCGGTTCGTTGGCAAATAATAAGATGGTGGAGACGGAGATAAAGTTTGTAACCAGATATTATTATGAATGTTAACAACAATTCGTGTAACTTGACCCTCCGCAACCTTTTGTTAATAATGCCCATCGTGAATCTTAACTGTATCTACGATCTCACCACCACTTCACTTGACATGACGTTCGCAATAATTAACAGCGGAGATAAACATCTCTTTTACAATCATTTACAAATTACTAGGTGTATATCTCCTTTTACTATGCATTAACTCGTGGAGATAGCTTTGCAGTTGGGCAGTGGTGTCATCCAACGGTTCGCACCGTTTGGCGTGAACCGGTTCTTAGAATAAGACATCGGACATTCCTGGGACTTTATCGGTGAAGCTATGAATCAGTTCCTTATTTAGGAGGCACGGCATTTTGGCCTTGATTAGGTTAATTGAATGTTACCATAATAGATCAATTTGGGCAACGGATATGGTTACCGCCGCCGCGATGAGGGTAACACACTTGTGGGGGGGGGGGGATCTTGTGAAACGTGACTGTGCGTTACAAGGGGGAGGGGGGGTTCGAACAACGCGTTACGTAACATGTTTTTCTTTATTTAGATTAAAAAAAACTAGGGAATTAAAATCTTCCAAGTTGGCAACCCTTTTCGTTCTCGAAATCTCTTGTTTTATTTATTACCGCAAACGTGATTAAAACAAGAAAAAAGGTATTTAAGTGACTTACTTTTAATTGTGACTTTCAGGTAAAAATTGTCACTTGGGCGTTACGTAACGTTTAGTGGGGGGGAGGGTACGGGGGGGGGGGAATCTTAATTTTTTTACGTAATACTTGAACGTCCCCTGACCATTAACTGTGATAAGTCTCCCCAAGTGGTTCGGTACGTTTGGAGTGAGGTTTGTCCAAGATTTGGGGGCAGGCCGCTTGTGAGAGACCCTTAAACCTCTTTTCATCATCGGACCAAAAGTCTATCGCCCCTCGACACCCCCACTCCCAGATTCATACCTTTGTCCTTGCCAGAACTTCCTTTCACTCCACACAGCATCCCCAAGATTTAAAGGGAAATTATTTTCATCCACTTAGGTTTTGAGGGAAATTATTTTCCTTAGGGCCTCAGCCCCTCTATTGCCGTATATACTACCGTAATGTGATAAATAATAATAATGGATATTTTCTATAACGCCGTTTGTGTGAAAACTCACAGAAAAAAACCACACATAAAAATCTTTATGCTAGTATTAGGTACTTACTTATTATAGAAATTTTGGAACTTTGCAGTCTAATAGTTGATTTTTTAAACTTTTTCAAATGAACAGATGGGTTAATCTACTAGAATAGAATATTAGGGGACTTTTTTTTAACTACAGAAGAAAAACTTTGTATTTAAATCATACTGTTTTTATTGGGCCACGATGGTGTAACGATAACTACTTGTAATTTACAATATTGTTGATATTTGTTAGTACCAAGCCATAATAACATAACATAACATTACATTACGTTACATTGTTACACAGGAATTTGTATACCTACATCATATCGCCTTACCGATGTTCCATCAACGTGTTCTGTTGGATGAGGAAGCATCATTTTTCATTCTATTTTTAAATATCTCAGATTCCTGATGAAAGAGAAAATGTACGGAAGTGCAACATCAATCAATCAGTGATCACACTGATCGCTTTAAATCATTTATTATAATGATCGTGCGGTCTCTTCCTCTATTCATTGATTTACAGAGGAGTGTAATATTTCTTTGTCTTTTTTTTTGTAATACCTACCTATTCATTCAATAATCATAATGATTTTTTTATGAAAGGTTCTGGACTAATGGGATATGTCAAACTTATTTCAAAATACAATCTAATGGGTTCTGAGGAAACGCGGTCGCCGAGAAATTTAAATAATAGGTATTTTACCAAAAATAAAATCATCGAAATCGAGGTTTGGTAATCCCTATTTGGTATTCCATAACTGGACCGATTTTTAAGATTTTTTAAAGTGAAAACTTCTTTAGCACTGTGGGATTTGAAACTCGATGAAACGAAAAAGCGACATCAAAAAGAGACAAACACTTAACACATACATCTTTAGGTTCTAGCCTGCGAGATAATGAGATAGAATAATCAGTCTCCTCTTTGTGCGGTACTTCGTAGCCTCCCCACTCTCGTCTACTTTATTTTTCTGAAGGTTTCACTTCTACCGCGTGTGAACCGCACACTTGTATTTTTTTGTATGTTTAACGTCTATGCACAAAATTCTCCACGGGGAGTCATAGAGCTACGAAAATATAAATAACACCGTATTCAATATTTTTGCGACAATATCCGTCGTAATCTTTTAACGGTCGGGTACAGTGTCACCCCTCCCCCCCCGTCGGGTGGCACCCGGGGCGGTCCGCCCCCCCCCTCGCTACGCTACTGGTCCTTACTCCTAAGAAGTATCTAACTTTAAAAAAAAACAAAACGTACTGAAACGCCAGATTTCTATATTATATTAAAAATATATGCAGTAGTGTCGAAATCCAAAGAGGAAATTTGGAAATATGTTTGTATGGACAAAACGCCGCCTGTAGGGGCGTGTAAATAGCCCCAGACACGAGGGAATACTACCTTATGTAATTAATGAAAGATGAACTATTCCCTATGTGACACAAAACAGATTATACAGCAATTCCAAAATCCTCAGTGAAAACAAACAATACTCACTCAGAGAATGCAGCTCTCCACACGATGTCCAGACAAACGACACTAGTTTCTTTCAAATATTGAATTTGCCAAGGCGGTATTGTACAATCTCAACAGATGTTTATCCCAGGAAGAAAGTTCACACAATCATTATTAATTTGCAAAATTAATAGTACGTGCCAAAAACTCACAACAATAATAACTATGGGTTAATTTTGATTAGAACTGACATCTATTGGCTTTAAACAACACTCACGTCGAAAGTAATTGCCTGCCCCACAGAGGTCAGAAAGTGCCTGAATTAACTGATTTTCAATGTCACATAGGGAAATTCGATATAATACAACCACCATAGATGGCGCCCCCGTGGTCCCATAGCATAAATTATTAATGAGACTAATGCCCAAATGTATTTAAATATATTTTATGGGGCGTATCCACCGCCCTTTTTCCTCTTAAAGTGAAGAGGTAAAAGAATCAAAATCTTCTCTTTTAAAAACGATTTTTGCAAGTTGTGCTTTTTGTTTACGCTTGTACATACGCAACACGAATATGAATAAATAGTTTTGTCCAAGAAAGGCTAACAAATACAATATTTTATCGGTTATTCAATATTGGCATCTTGTCATCTATGAAAAAGCTGATGATGTACATTGTTTGCGTCTATACATAAGCAATACGAATAAAAATAAATAGATTTGTCCGTAAATAAGCTCACATCTTTCAAGAAAGACTAACAAATACAATATTGTACCGGTGTTTCAATCCAATATTGTATTTGTAAGTCTTTCTTGAATGATTTGAGTTTGTTTATGGACAAAACTGTTATTCGTATTCATATTGTGTATATATTATTGTCCAAAAACAAAATTGGTAAAACAGAAACATTGAAATATGAACAATTCAAAAACCAAATTAAGTCACTGAAATTGGATAATGATATATTGTACCTACCCTTAATGCCCCCCCCCCCCCCGGTGACCAAAAACCTAAGCCCGCCGCCACTCATTTGTACCAAGCGCGACATTTTGAAGACCCCCCCCCCCTAAACGTGTCACGTAGTATGGGTACGTTGCCTTAACTGTAATATTTAATATTTAAAAAAATATATATTGTTATTGTCCATCTATAACTATTTTTTTGTAAATTGTGAACCTATGTAAAATAATGTTTGTATTTATTTCATAAGTTCTTTAATCATTGTTTACACATTTCATTAGAAAATTATTTTTATTTTTTTGCATGTACCTCTTATAAACTAGAGCTCACTATCCTAGAGCTCAACTTATGGAGTAATAGAATAAAGTATGAATTATTGAATATATAAACTTGCATATGTAAATGTAATCATTTGCAATGTAAAAACAAAATTATTGAAATAACTAATAAAAATAAATGTATATACGGGCGCAAACAAATGTATCTTAATATTTTAGCATAACTTGTACAAAGCGTTTTTCCCTAAAATAATTAGTCGCGCCATCTATGGAAGAGCAGATTATGAATTCTTTTAAAACTTTGACTTTAGAAGTTTAAAAAATATAGAGTAGACAGAAATTATTGAACTAGCGATGTGATTTTATAACGAGTGTTTTCACCTGTTGAAGTAATAAATTAAATAGTTGGGGGAAACAAATGAATGGCATCAAATTACTCCATCCATGTTAGTTTCTTTGTGCATATTAATTTTATCAACAATGAAGCATTACATATTTTATAAGGCAACAGAACAGGTACGCGGTGTGGTTCATACCCATACCCACACTAACTACACGTACAAACATTTCCTGAGAAAGTACTTCTCACGGAATGTGAAAGTTTATTTTTATAATTTTCCTTATCGTATTCGCAGCACTTAAAAAAGGCATTATGAATTTTGACATGTTTTATTACGCCCTTGATCTAATGAGAAATGAAAACGTTTAAATATTTTTTGATCCATTGAATAATAATAATTGACATTCAAGGAAAAGGGCAATGGGTACTTACTGTATGCAACGCATTAAATTTCTCTTGGGGTATAAAAGGTCATTGCACGAAGGAATGCTTTTAACAAAATCGTGCCATTCTTCGTTAAAAACTGTCAAAAAAGATAATTTACATGGAAATGTATCAATGTAATTAAACTTTAGAAATATGTATATTTAAATTAATTTCATTCTAAAATGTTATATTATAGGTAGGTACTTTATCAGGCGACCGGCCATGGAATGAAACCAACTCAGAACCACCTCAGAAAGGTCATGATAAAAAAATATTAAAAAATCGTTAAATAGGTTAAGTTGGGTTAGAGTTACCGATTATTTTAAAATCATTTTTCATAGCTTTTAATGGACCTTTCTGAGGTTGTTCTGAGTTGGTTTCATTCTGAGTTGGCATGGAACCCTTTATCACTTGTCTAAATTATATTATTCACTCAATACTTCCAAAATTGAAGATGACACCTAAATTCAAACCAAATTTGAGTTAATTCAACCGGAGTTACGCAAGACACACAGACAACAGAAATTACTATTTTTTATGATATTGCGGTATTTTGTGGTTTGCGTTTGTGAATAATAACTTATTGCAGAATTATTGATAAAGTTATTTTGAAAGCACTTTAAGGACCCGCAACCCGAATTTCTACCGATTTCTTACATATTTCCCTTAAACACAGTTAGTTTTAAAGCTCTTAAAAAAATATATGTTATCCTTGAAGATAATATATAGACATTACCCGCGCCGAAACGCAAATTATATAAAATTCCCTCGATAGAAAAAAATCGCAAAGTATGCTACAAAAATTATTATAAACACGTTTGTTTCGGTTGTTTTACAAGTTATATGTATGAAAACATTCACAGTGTTTCTATAAATGCTGTTTAAGATAATGCCAGCGAGATTTTTGCTCTATTTTAAACGAGTCGTGTTTTATTAAACATTTTCGCAATTTTCGCATCGATTTTGTCGCTGTAAATGTTAGCGCTCTCCTCTAACATCCGTAATTTCGTATCTCTCCATCTTCTTCTTTTCCAGCCCGTGAATAACTTCTAATAAATGAAACCCAAAAAGTAACTTTTCTCTAGTTTCAGTTATAATGGTTTCTGCCATTAGATATATCTAGTTTTGGTTGTAATAGAGAACTCCAGTCCAATTTTTTAAATTTTTTTTATAAATAATGACATTCTAACTTAAATAACTGCATTTTTATTTTTATTTTTAGATTTAGTTTTAATAGTTAAAATAATTGTCAAAGTTTTAATTTTTCAAGACCCCCCGAAAACCACCGGCAATATGGTAAATCGTGTGACGTCATCACTCCTGAAAAATTAGTATTAGAAGTATTCTCCCTAGAAGAAGCATTACTTTTTTTTTGTGCAGTAGTTTTTGAATATTTTAAATAATTGAGATAAACTAATAGAGGTACCTCTATTTTAGATACTGAATTATTAAGGCTTAAATATTGTTTCAATTAACGCAACAACTAAATCTCTATAAACAGTATGAAATAAAGAATAACATGAAATGTTGTTAATATGGCTTGTACCATACCTACATTTCAATTGATTTCAATACAATGTGATACAATGACTGGTGACGCGTGACGTCAGCACTAACCATTCAATCGTACCAACTTTACAGTGTATTTTAACGAGACATTAAAAAATGCACTTTTTAATAATTTTTTAAGAACTCTACGTTTAATATTATGAAATAAAACTTATATATTCAGAATCAGCGTTTATTGGTTTATATGAACATATTTTTTTAAAGCGATAATATTTTTCACTGGAGTTCCTTATTGCTTCTGCCAATATATATAGTTTTAGCTGTAATTGTTTCTGTCATAAGATATGTCGTAGGCCGATCGTAAAATCAGGCAGATCACGATGCGCCTAGCCACATCATGACCTGCCGCGTCGTGAAATGGCGACAGTTCGTGATGTGTCTGTGGCGCATCATGATCTTCCTGATTTTATGATTGGCCTGCGATATATATATATATATATATATATGAAGTTTTAGTTATAATAGCCAATATATTAGGGGTTTTGAGATTTTATTTATAAACATTAGTAAGTACATAATACGTTTTAAGTTTTAACCTTTCCCCGCAGTTTATACTTTAAGTCTAATTTTTAGGTGGCAAAATGTGAATGCAACATTCAGGGGGTATCTAGTACAAAAAAATTTCTCCATATTTCGATAGTTCAGATATTCAAGAATGTATCAATAAAACTATTTTTCAAAATTCGAATTATTTTAAAAGTTATAGCCATTTTTGTTAGATCGGTTTAGACGGAATCTAACTAGAATCTAAATGGAGCAAAACTTTAAACGCGTGTTTCTCCAAACTACTTTTTTCGAGACGGTTGACACGATATCTCAAGTTCTACTGAACCAATTTACTTGAAATTTGGTGTGAGCCTTCTCTATATATTACTCTATCGCGCAAACTAAAACTATAACAAAATATCAATTCTTACCATTTTTGAAAAATTCGGAAAAGTCAAAAAAACTGGTAAAAAATGTCTTTTTATTTCAGACAGCCGCCATTTTATGATTTTTTTTTACTTTTCCTTAGTTCGGGCCATAGCAGCAGAATCAATTTGGTTTATATTTTTTCAAATTACTAGGAGGGTTGCAATCGTTTCAACCAGGACGCGCCATTTTTTTGAGACCCCCACTTCGACACCCTGAAACTTTTCGAATTTTTAATTTTTTCCTTTGATTTTTTTTATGTATTCTTTAATGTTAAATAATAATTTGGTAAAATAATGGCTATTAAAATATTATTGTTTTCCTTTTATTGCACGTGAAAAAATACCTACAATTCATGCTTCTAGACTAGAATACCCCCTTAACCTACCATTGTAAAATTTCTGCGACTGATACTTTTCAATTTGCGTTATTATTATTGCGGTGTTGTAATTCTTTCTATTAAAATAAGAATTAAATTTAACGTGATTCACAATCACCAGGCTAGTTTAACCATACGCGATTAAGAGTGCGTAACGAATAATCTATCTAAAAACTTGTGTTGAAAGCAAAACCATGTTAGTACTTTTGACAAAGTATGAATGAGATTTTCTGACGCATAAGAGAAAAATTCTAAACAACTTGAAACGAATATACATGATTCGTATTAGTACTAGACTACTTTGCTTTTATCAGAGCTGAAAGAATGTATAACTTTCATGCCAATTAATTTTTAAAGCATTTATGGTGTTGATTAATAAAAAAGATTCAATTTGACCATCTCGTTTGTGAAGAGTAAATTGAAAAAATAATTTACTGGCTCTCCGCTTAGAATCACATGTCCAGTGAAATTCCGCGTTTGACGTGACGTCGGAATTATATTATTATCATTACATAAAACGCAATTTCTAATTTTAAGCTGGGTGAGTGTATTCAAGAACACAATATCTACGAGAAAATCACAGGCGTCAGTTTTTTGGATAGGTACACTGCAAAACGAACCAAATGTAAGTTCAAAAGTTGTTATTCCTTGATTTGGCCGCATGACGTTTTACGGGTGATGTAAATAATTGAATATGTTACCTGCAATCCGCTCCTGACATCCTGGCCGATGTTGATATGATGGTGTTGTTGAGGCTGCGGGATAGGTCCATCCTCCGGCCCCCCTTGCACCCCTCTCCACTCCTTCCCACCCACCCCTTCCTTCCGCCCTACCGCCATCCCCCTCTCCAGACCATAGCTGATCATCGGATTCTGGCTCTTCACCGGCGTGCTCTGAACCGTCAGCTTCGAAGGACTGGTCACACTCTTGATCGGACCATTCACCTGATGGCTGGTGCTCTTCAACGGGGATGTTACCTTAGAAGGACCGGTGTCTCTTTCTGGTATCATGTTCTGCTGCTGCGACAGGTTACTCAAGTGCGTTTTAGTCATGATGTTGACGCAACTGCTCGAAACGTTGCTGGTTATCATGGAGCTCTGCGCGTTGAGGCTGAGGGAGTAACTCTGCGGACTGTGTGACGAGTGGTGCTGTTGATTGGGATCGTCCGTCATGAGCTTGGTGCTGTGGGTGTGTGTGAGGGTGTTGGAGGGGCTGCCGTCGATGGAGATGGCGTGCGGCACCAGGCAGAGGTCCTTGGAGAGGCGATGGTGCGGCGTGACGTTGGCTGGCGTGTGCACGCGGGCCAGGGGCGCGGGTTGGGCCCCCTTGCCACCCGGGGGTGCCTTGAGCCCCGTGCCGCCCGCGCCCTCGGGGCTTGCGCTGAAGGACACGTCACCGCGGGAGCCATTGGGGGGCCTGAAACGATGAAATACAGTTAACAACAAGTTTACTCAAGAGTGATGATCCTCTTATGTTAGCACTATGTCCTGATATACTAAACTTATAATTGCAAAGTCGCGATGCAATAATCTTGACACAAAGTTTCAAAGAGTTTATTTTATTGATTATTGAAAGGCTAGATAAATAATGTTATAAAAATACACTTTGTATTTAACCACGAATTTATTATTTTATATATCGACCGGTTTCGCTTCGACTAAGCTTCCTCAGGATATAATAATAACTAAATATTGTTATTCTGAGGTCCTTAATTATTATTAAATTAGCATTGCTCTAAATATTGTCCTTTATATTATAAATGTAGAATACATCAAACTTTTATTATTTAATTGAATCCCGTTAACTGTTGGTTACATGTCATTAGATGTGTATTGTTGTCTCCCTCCCTCTAATTAATTAATTATCTATTGTACCGCTTTCAAATACTTTGTCTCTGTCTAACTATGTTCTTTTGTCATATTCTTTCTCCCTCTGTCGCTCAACTTATATATAACTGATAACTCTGTATTAATATTTAGTTATTATTATATCCTGATCAAGCTTGGTCGAAGCGAAACCGGTCGATATATAAAATAATAAATTCGTGGTTAAATACAAAGTGTTTGTTTTATTTTTTATAATATAATGTCTAACCGCTTCTTATGAAAAAAAGAAGAAAAAAAAAAAATTTTGAATAATGTTTTATTCCGTCCTTGGAAATAAATTTTTCAAGGGATGTAGAAAATCTAAAATATTCTAAGAATACCAAAATAACGTTTAGGGAACGCGGGCGACTTTTTTCCATACAAATGTATTCCCCTATTTCCTCTGTGAATTTTGACACCAGTGCAAATATCATTATCATCATTTCATTACTTAGTATAAAATGAAGTCGCTCAAAATGTATGTGCGCATAGATCTTTTAAACTACGCAACGGATTTTCATGCGGTTTTCACCAATAGATGGAGTGATTCCATAGGAAAGTTTATATGTACAACACAAGCTTATTACAGTAGAGAAAATCCGAGAAATTCAAATATTCAATTCTGGCAGCGGGCAGCTGGCTGGTGTGGATCTTATAAAGGTTGGGTAATGGCGTTGTGTTTCGTTAGCCACAGCAACGTGTGGCCGGGTCTGCTAGTTTATATATTTGACGACCTCCGTAGTCCAGTGGGTAAGATTCTTGACTCACAATCCGGAGGTCGCGGGTTCGAACCCGGTATGCGCAAATAAATTTTATTTGATTAATTTGCGTTATTTCACAATTAATGCATTTAAAATAATATATAGTATATTTGCGGCATGTTCCAGAGTGGAAGATACTATCAGTATCGCCCTGGTGTAAGACCACCATTCAGAATTGAAACGTTGCTTGAAAATGGCTTTAGCCGTGTTTGGTGACCAGATCTGAATAGCCAAGTACTTCCCCACCTCCTTCCCCTCCCCACTACCTTCAGCCTCACAACATACCCCAATTGGGCATGCCAAAGTCTCACTGGCTCCAGACGGGAGCAGTTGAGATTCTTGTGCGGTATTCACTGTAAAAAAAAAAAAAATATATATATATATATATATATATATATATATATATATATATATATATATATATATATATATAAATCTCGTGTCACGGTGTTTGTGGTCGCACTCCTCCAAAACAGCTTGACTAATTTTTATGTATATTTGGTAGGTATGAGATAGGTTTTAAAGTATATTTCATACCGCTATGAGTAATTAGGGAGTCCCTATCCAGAGTATTTAAAAAAAATTGTTTTGACAATTGTTTTTTTGTTTATTTAAAAAAAAAAATTGTTTGGTATTAAAAAATACCCATAACCTCAAATTTTAACTCTCCTACCCCCACCCTCCCATTTTTTAGTCGCGATTTTAGTATTTTTGAATGAACAAATTTAACCGTCTTTCATATTTCAAAAAGAAAGAAATTATTATGTTGTTGAATGACAGATGGCACTACGTCCGCCTCATCGAACATTCATCCACAAATGCGCAAGACAATCAAGAGAAGCGTCGCGTCATTTTGATATTTCATTCGGCATCATGTTCTCGCGTGTGCAAACCATCGAGCTTATTTGTGTTGGCTAAAGACGGAGTGACAAAAAATATCGTATCTACACTTAATTGCTCTTCGAAATTCGTATTGTTTTTCTTCATTTTTTGGAGTTTTTTGTTTTGTTTTTATCGGCGGTCATCGTCTATAGCGCTCTATTCCTCTTTCTGTCATAGATCCCATCCCCACACACTTACTAATTCGTTATTTTTATTTAACAACCAAAATATTCACTAAAAATAATTTATATCGCAGAACAACGTTTGTCGGATCAGCTAGTACCTTATAATATATTATAGATGTCGGTACATTATTTTTGTGCATTGTTTTCCATTCAAACGTAATATCGACTTAAAAAATGCTCTTATTAATAAATTGGTATGAAAGATATCAAAGGAATTTAGAGACACTACCGATTATTTTGTACTTATGCGCTGGTATGTAGGTACAGTGTATAGAGAAGCAGATTCTTGCTTGATGCATTTGAATAGGCCACTTGCACGGATTTCATAACGACTTGGAAAAAATCATGTGGATAGATCTTTTTACTAAGATTAAGAAAATGTTAGTTAAATTGTTTAGAAATGTACAGTTTTTTTTTTTTTTTTTTTTAAATACATGAATCCATTATTTGGGCTCGTGACGTCACTACATGAAAATGTCCCGTCTCCGAAAATGTTCCTATTAATTTTGTAAAATTCCACGCTGATTTATTTTTTTATATGGCATCACTTTGATTTCAGGCGAATTTTTGAATTCGTTCACTAGATTTATTGTTTGTTCTCTGCGAACTTATCATTTTGTTTCACTTTTTGACATGTACGGGGTTCTCTTCAGAACGTGAAGATGTTGTCGGTACGTGTTTTAGAGGTATAATGATTATGGTGCTGATTTTAACAAAATAAACTTTTATAGTATTCTTGTTATTATTATAATTTACAAGTATATTACATTGAATTTAGTAATATAGACGCTGTACATTATAATGATTTATGATCAATAAGATGGATCAAAGAAAAACATATTTATGAGATGTAATGTTTTTGGTATGCCTCGTTATTCTCCTGTGCCATTCGTGTGGAAAACGTTATTTTTTTAAAAATGATTTTCGGCTACGTAATTATCGTTTTTTCACACCTATAAAATTATGTTCCGTCTTTCCGGTTTATAAAAAAATGGTCTGATTTTTCGGATTTAAATTTTCAAAAAATCCCCAGGGTTTCAAAAATACGATTAAATAATAATAAAAAAACAGAATGTCTTTTAATATTTGCCTAAACCGGAAAAAAAAATTAAAAAATGTGATGCAAGTGGCCTATTAAAATATGTTTTATACTTTTGTTATTCGGTGGTGCGTCCTCTCTGCACACCCCTTCGGGGTCACTTAGTTACATTATGTGTAATTAGGTATAAAGTGTTTTCCCTAAACCGACTGCACAATGCACAACTGTCGTGGAACCATAGATATCAACCACTGTCATGTCTCCACATTTTGCTTTTTTGATAAGTTACTTCTTACGTTGTGACCCTCCTTGGAGGTTTGACCCCCCAAAAATCCTTAATTTTGACTAGTTTGAACTATTTTGAAAATCCTTAATTTTGACCGCCGTAAACAGATGTGCAGTATACAAATTTGACAATGTGTTATTAGAAAAGAACGTTACTACGTTATGAAAGTTATTACGTTTGAAAGAAAAATGTATAGACACAGAATATTTATTATAATACAGTTGGTGAAAAAACTTTAAAATCGGTCCAGTTATGGAGGAGTAAACAGAGGAATACAAAACCTCAATTTTGACGATTTTATTTAGGTACTAGTTGAAGTCCCCGGTGATGCCCGGGCTTTACAGAGTTTTCGAAATCAAATGTAGACAGTGACCTTCCTCTTGTTTTGAAGGTCACATGTGCAAAATTTTATCAATCTCGGCATAAAACTGTAGATTTGCAAACAAACCAAATCCACACCGCCCGCTTGCCAGCCCGCTCGTCCACCTTTATATATTATATACTTCAACCAATTTACACAAAACCCAAATTTATGTAACTAAACCTTCCTTAGGAATCACTCTATCTATTGGTGAAAACCGCATAAATCCGTTCAGTAGTTTTTGAGTTTATCGCGAACAGATAGACGGATAGACGCGGCGGAGGACTTTAATTTATAATATGTAGAGATGATCGACCTTATGTGAAGTTGTCTCTTTCGCTCAGTATTCGGGGGGTAACAGCGACAGTGACTACATCAGTTTTGTGAAATATCTATTACTCAAGTTTTTCGGCAAACTTTTTTCCTCTTAAAGTTAACCATCTAATTTTATCACATAACCGACATTAAGATGGTGGTTTAATTAAGTGATGAAATTTCACGGGGTAAAATAACTCACTCACTAAAATTACACACCATGAAATTTCACAACTTTTTTTTCTACAATTTATAGGTTTAATTTTTTTGATAATAAATTTTTACCCGTTGTAAAAAACCCCGAGTTTGGTTTCATCGTTTTTCGTGGTATTTGACGCATATTTCAAATTAGTAATAATAATAATACAATATTTCAAAAAATGTCTTTATTCCGGAATAGGGTAATGAGGTTTGATAATAGCAGTTTGTTGCTATATAGGTACCAACCTACACGTAAATACATATTAATGTGTGAATTATTAAAAAAAATCAAACTCTAAAGGATACCAACATATTTATTCTTTGATATACGCAGTACTTTTATCATAAAGTTGAGAAGTTTTTTTTACAATATCTCCACCCAGGAGGTCCTGAGGCAAAAATTTCTCTCAGGGCATACGTCGTCACCAAACATAACATAACTAACACTTGGGGTGTTAGTTATTCAATAAATGGCAGCGGTAACCATACTTCTTCTTCTTCGTGTGCCCTATCAGGTCCCTTTGGCGATCACTCTGGAAAATGTCTCTCTATCTCGCGCTGTCCGGAATAGCTCCTCCATACTTCTAATACCGCTCCACTCTCGTACTTTTCGCAGCCAAGACATTTGTCTCCTACCAGGCCCTCGGCGACCCTCTATTATTGCCTTTGAATATTAATTTGAGCAAGTGATACTTGATACTTCTCCCCTCGAAGTATGAGACCCAGATATGAAACTTTCCTGACATTTATAAAGCAGGAAAGGAGCAGTAGATACCCATACCTGTCTCCGAAATTGTAAATTTGTTTAAACATTGTGTACTTTATCTCATTTCTCTGTGTCCACCTCTATTTTAAATTAATTTTTTTGTATTTAATTAAATGAACACAATATTAGCGAAACTCAATCGAAAACTGGAGAGAGAAAAATCAGAAAAGATATTGGCTCCGCTGGGACACGAACCCAGGACCTTTTGCTTACATGGCAACAGCTCTACCGATTGAGCTACGGAACCCATATTAATTCGGTCACTTTTAACTGTATCATACTTCGACTAAGAACTACCAACATTATCTTCATCTTCTTAACGCACATATTATATCATTATCCTGGGTTCGAGTCCCAGCGGAGCCAATATCTTTTCTGATTTTTCTGTCTCCAGATTTCGATTGAGTTTGCTAATATTGTGAACATTTAGTTAAATATTATAATTTGAGATTTTACTCATAAAGTTTAAAAAATAAAAATAAATAATTTTTTTGTGTTTCAATTTTTACAAAAAATATTTGACAAGATTTAATTATCTGCTGCTTATTCGTATGGCCTTCGCTCATGGAGAAACGGAAATGAAACCAGTTATCGACGCAATTGCAATCAACCTCCTGAACAATATCGATATTTTTCTGATCTGACATATCACAGATTATTCGAAAACGTGACAGTTCGCGATCTGCTACTATGGCAACCTGTTAACAATGCAACTGAAACGCGACTGCCACGGCGACCAGCAGTGCTGGTTTTTCAGTTGAATTATTTTCAGTTACATTGTTGACAGGTTGCCATGGTAGCGGCTGTCAAGTTCAAGTTAACTGTCAAGTTTTGACATGTCAAATCAGAAAAATATCGATTTTGTTAAGGAGTTTGATTGCGATTGCGTCGACAACTGGTTTCAATTTCAGTTTCAGTTTCTCCATGGCCGGAGGCCCATAGATTCCAATTTTTCCGTGTAACACAATTGTTTTTTAATTTATTTTTTCTTCCTGAATTCGTCTGAAGTTTTTGATAAATGTTTATTTTTCTGCCGCTCAGAAACTGTGAGAAACGGTTAGGTTGCTGACGAATTCTCCAGTTAATATTTTAATAATTGGGCACATTCGCCAAAGTTTTTACAGGTTTTCATAATTTTGATACTCTTTATTTCGTTACTTTTCGGTTTTCACCAATACCAGATTACTATAAGTCGAGGTTTTTTTCACTGCAAAAATTCTGGGCATTTTCGCCAAAGTTTGTACACGTTTTTTTTTATAATTTTGATGCTTTTCATTTCGTTACTTTTAGGTTTTCACCAATACCAAATTACTGGAAATCGATATTTTTTTTCAGTGAAGAAATTTTGGGACTAACTAGTGTGGAAATTCTGGGCATTTTCGCCAAAGTTTGTACACGTTTTTTATAATTTTGATGCTCTTCATTTCGTTACGTTTAAATTTCACCATTACCAGATTACAGAAGTCAATATTTCATTCAGTGTAGAAATTCTGGGACTATCATAATATGTATTTCTCACTGCTCAGAAAACTAATGGAGGGTAATTACAAACAATACACAATACCCGAGCCAAAAACAACGAACTTCTCCAAACTCCTTTTTTCAAAACCACCTTCGGGCAAAGACACTCTAAATACATAGCTTGCAAACTATACAATACACTACCAACTACGATCAGACAAAGTGACTCCTTTACATAATTCAAACAAGATATTAAAAAATGGATTATAAGTATTGGACGCCACACTATCACATATATCTGTAAAATAAATCACACATAGACAGAAATAACTATTCACATACAACCTAACCCATATAAAACAAACGAAAATAATGGAATCCTGTCAAATTTAACCTATAAATAGACTAGGCAGAATTTATTTCATTACTCCATCTCCAACATTTATAAAATAACTCTCTTTAAAAGATTTACCACCCTTCCAATCACCCTTCTGTTCTAATTCTATTCATAATATGTATTTTACCTGAAATATCCTTGTAACTTCTATATTCATTTATGTACGCCTGTCTCGACACAGGCATACCCTAGTGAGACAGGCATACAAATAAAACCATTGTTAATATATTTTATTATAGATAAATAAATAAAAAAATTAAAAAAATATTGTGTGGACTCTTCAGTGGACATCTTCAAATTGTCACTTAAAAATTGCAAAAGATTGTTGCTGGGGCAGTTCAGTTATTTGTAAAAAAATAATTACGAAAACTTTGTACAAGTAATATTAGTATTCATAATTTTATAAACTATTCAAATGTAAAAGCCCCTAAAAATCGAGTTAGAAAAATTTAAACATAAATTAACGGAGTCTATACCTGGAAAAAATCATGTAACGGATCTGGTATACGGTATATCCGTTACATGATTTTTTCGATGTTGGTTCAAAATTACGTACTGTAAATTTTCGAAAAATATTATATTATTTAAGCTATGTAAGGCACAAAAAATTAATTTCGAAATCAGACTTTGTTTCATTGAATGTGAAAATTGGATATGATGAAAACACATCACTTTTTATCTAAATAATTAATTAAAAATTTATGCAAGTTTGGCAGATGTATTTAATTGGCCAAATAAAGTAAATTGTTCAAAATATATAACTTTCCAATATTCTGTACATATTTTTTTGAAATCGGATTTTTTTTACTACATAGTCGTGTATTGGTTACATCTTGAGTATATTTTCACTTTTTAGTTTCTTTCTTTTCTTTTACATAGTAATAATTACATATTTTAATGTCAATAACATTCAATTACAAAATTAACAATAACATTCTCAACGATCTCCAGTTTGTGGTGTACACTTCGCAATGTTTAAATTTAAAAATGGTAATATTCTTATAGCAAGAGGTTATGATCCATTCGCCCTGTCTGAGATGTTATTTTGCACTGAGAAGCAAAGCACACTGACACCTCTCCAAAGTTGAGTACTTTTTCTTGCAACAATTTTTCATGGTGACATTTAGGAAGGAAAGATTAGGTAGTGGGATAAATTCAGAATTTTGACATATGCTACCCACCAAGTCTGCGAATGCAATACCCAATCAATCCCATATAATATTGCGGGAACACATTGCCTGCCTCACTACTTCACTAGGCGAATCTGTTTTGAGGCAGATTTTTTAGTATATTGTTTTTCGCATTTTGTCTATGGTTTTCTGTAAATGTATAATATAGGTTCCTATACAGCAATACTTTATGTTAGTTTACATTATTGCCGGCAATTACACAATACAAAAATAGCAAGGTTATTACTACAGTAACTGTCAACGACAAGGCGTTTGGGTGAGGGCACCAGTAAAAGCTCGATCGTTAAAACATATCCAAATTTTAACATTTTTTAAACTCTTTCTGTGTTTGACCCAGTTTGATATTTTCTGGGAGCGTGTTGAATAATTTTGTGGAAAAGTTTCTAAAGCTGATGTATCTAAAGATGACCAAAGGTGGAAGTGAGTGCTGGAACTTGCAATATGGCTTTGTTAGAATTACGTGCAAATCTTAAGTTTTTTTTTCTCGTAAAGCACCTGTTTATTTTTAAAGAGATGCATGAGAATAGTTTTTACATAGATCTGTCGAACATCAAGTACTCTCATTATGTTGAATATTAAGTCACTGTTTGCAGTTAGAGGAAGTTTTAGAATAATAAGAAACTCTAGTGAAAAATATTCTGGCTTTAAAAAAATATGTTCATATAGACCAATAAACGCTGATTCTGAATGCATAAGTTTTATTTAATAATATTAAACGCAGGGTTTTTAAAAATATATTAAAAAGTCCATTTTTAATCGGGTCGTAAAAACACGTCGTCAAAGTGACGTCACTGTTCGACGTGTCATGACGTCACCGTAAAGTCATTGTATGGGAACGTATGATATGACACAAGCCATCGTATTAATTTATTCGTTAATTTACATACTGTTTGTAGAGATTTAGTTGTTGTGTTTATTGAGACATTATTTATCTTTTATCTTTTATTAGTTTCTCTCTATTATTGAAAATATTCAAAAACTACTGCACAAAAAAATAGTTGCTATTTCTAGGGAGAATACTTTGAACAACGGAATTCAAAATGGCGGCAGTAGATCAGCTGATTGCCCGATCCTATACTAATTTTTCAGGAGTGATGATGTCACACGATTCACCATACATACGGTGGTTTTTTGAAAAATTAAAACTTTGACAATTATTTTAACTATTAAAACTAACTCTAAAAATAAAAATGCAGTTATTTAAGTTAGAAGGTCATTATTCATTAAAAAAATTAAAAGAATTGGACTGGAGTTCTCTATTTTCATAATTGTTTTCTGTGACTTTTCGACAGGATCTAGAACTGATGAAGTACCCCCGCCCCTTGCAATGATACCATACTCAATGATAGATTGGGTGCTTGCAAAATAAATCGTTTTTAGAAGTTGTAAGTCAAGAAAGTTCCTTATGGATCGGAAGAAGTGTATTGTTATTTCTAATTTTATTTGCAATGATCTGAGTATGTAGATTCCATTTCAGGTATGGGTTATAAGCTTACATTTTGTTTCGAATATCGTGATTGTAAACTTTAGTTAATTTAAATTATATTGAGTTTAGTTTACACGGCATAATTGTTATGTAATTCATTTTCACGTAAAGCTAGTTTTATTCTGTATTTAAAGGTATTTGTACAGTAAATAAATGAATACATTATGTGATCAAAATAATCATAGTTCACCGTTGAAATTAATTGTAGCTACCATTGCCTTCATATAAGAAAATACACACTGTTTGATTTTATAGCATTCATCCCGGTAAGAAAAAATATCCATTTGTAAAAGCGAATTCATTTATCGTACGTTTTAAATTGCGAAATACGATCTGCCAACGAATTTTTATTATGGAAAAATAACAGAATACGAGTACCTATCTACCTTCTTGAATATTACGTCTCTCCCGTAGATAAAAACGTAATTGAATAACTTCCGAAACTGATGATACGTCGTAAAGCTGCAGGAAAATAATTGGCAAGTGAGAAATTAAAATCTCTTGTTTCTTTATTAAAATAATTACTTTACGGTAATTGTAAAACGGTAAATCGGGCAATTTACGCCTTTGCAACAGCGGTTCAGCTAAAGTTCAGCAAATAATTTATCGGGTAATATCGCGCTATATCATTAAAATAATATCGTTCGATTTTATTACAGACAAACGTAATAAAGATGGGCATCACCAGATGATCCCCCGAACCCGATGACTGAAAATTGCTGCGACTCATTTAGTTTCGTAACAAAATTCATTATAAGAGTATTTCTATCAATTTATAATTGCAATCTCCATAGATCGACTCCTTATTTGTGTTTTAAAACTGCTTTAACGTATGCATATTTTAAAAAGTATGAAACGTGTTTTTATTATTACGTATGAAACATATTTTGAGTGAATTGAATGAAATGAAATTTTTAATACAAAATATATATTGCTCAATCATATTTTGTAAAAAGTCTTCAAGCATTTCAGATATCATTCTGTGATACTGAACGAGTGTTTCGAAAGATTTACAAATCTTTAAAAATTATTTTGTAAAAATCTTCTTTCTGTGTCATTTTTTATATAACTCCAGACGACCCCGCGGAAATTAATCTGTGGGTAGATCTTGTTAAGGAAATTAAGGAAGGCAGTTCTGGGAAGGAAATAGGTATGAGATGTAAAAGGGTCTCCCTCAACCAGTCTCTTTTGACCCGCCACGCAGTATGAAGTGGGCAGACACATCCGTCGTCCATCAGGACCCAAACAAACCTCATCCCCCGGGGTCGCCAAACGTAGCGAACTACTTGGGGTAACCTATGGCAGAGCTGTTGGTTATCCAATGAATGGTTCCCGGCGCGGCGCGGCGTGGCGATACCCATATCGCCTACCAAATTGAGTTACATCTGAATGGTCACAATTATAATGTAAATTTATGTCCAATATTTGTTATATGGATTATTGATCACGTGTTACGTGTCCAATTCTTGTTTACACAATACTTGAGCTTATATACCGCCAACATGAATAAACACTCTTTTAATTAGTGCCGACTTCCCTACACAATTTGCGTGCGACTAATGAGCGTATAAGTGAGTTTATGTTTTCCCCTATAATTAACGCACGAACATACATAGGAATTAACCCGTTTCTGATATAATGCATTTTCACTTTCAATATGCACTTCCATAACTTTTAACATAATTTATTCTACTTCCAAAGGAATTTAATCGAACATATCGATAGCGGAAATTTGAAATGCTCTAAAGGACAATAAATCCAAAAGTGAGTTAATAATATGTCTTACGATATACGATCTAAGTTTCTGAAAACATTACAAAAAAGTCACGAATGAAATATTGTATGAATTAACGAAATATATTGGAATAGCCAGGTACTACCCTATCTTTCTCTTACGCATCTCATTCCCCCCTGAATTTGGGACTCTTGTGAGGTATTCGCATTCAAATATATTGATTTAAATTCTTTCAATATTTTAAAGATTCAGAGCAACAGAAATTCATATGCAACATCGTCATCAAGTAGCTAATCAGCGCCATTTTTTATATTTGAAGTGTCCTCGTTAAGGGCCCGCGACCCGGATTTGTATCGATTTATTACATATTTCCCTTAAACACGGTAAGTTTTAAAGCTCTTAAAAAAATATGTCTTATTCTTGAAGATAATATCTAGACTTTGCCCGCGCCGAAACGAAAATGATATAAAATTCCCTCGATAGAAAAAAAGTATGCTTCAAAAATTATTATTAACACGTTTGTTTCAGTTATTTTACAAGTTATATGTATTAAAAAAATTCACAGTGTTTGCCCGCGAGATTTTTGCTCTATTTTAAATGAGTCGTGTTTTATTAAACATTTTCGCATCGATTTTGTCGCTGTAAATATTAGCGCTTTCCTCTAACATTCGTAATTTCGTATTTCTCCATCTTCTTCTTTTCGGGCCCGGTTGCAGAGCCTTAAACGCCAATTCTAGGTGCGTTTTAGCTTTCTATCAAATGGTAATAAACTGACAAGCTTAAAAACAAGATAGTTGTCCTCTTCTGCTGATTACAATTTACTTCAAAAGCTGAAACAGGCTTTTAACTGGGGCTTTTCAACGGTGAAAAAGAAAAACGGTTCTGAATGGCCATTTGATGACTTTGTCGTACGTAAATTTCTTCGAAACAACTGGTCTTGATGTCTGAAGTAGCGTCTATCGTTTCGAATCTGACATGTAGCTTGAAAAGCAGATTGAGAGATGCTTTTCCAAAAAGTTATTATCAAAATATGAAGCTCTCGAATTAGGAAAAACTTTATTCTACCGTTAATGAAATATTTATGAGATGTTGAAATTGGTTTGAATTGTTTTTGGTATATTTTTTTACATGAGCTCCACACAGGAGGCCCTGAGGAAAATAATTTCTCTCAGGGCCTATGTCATCGTTGGGGATGCTGTGTGGAGGGTTTTTTAAGGAAAGGAAGGAGAGGAGAGTTCTGGGAAGGAAAAGGGTTTAAGGGGTGGGTAGGATGGGGGTTCAGTATGTCCTGGTCATCCGCCTCCAAGACCTAGACAAACCTCACCCCATGAACCCGGGCGCCCCTTCTAAATCTCCAAACGTAGCGAACCACTTGGAGTGACCTATGGCAGAGGTGTTGGTTATCCAATAAAGGTTCCCGGGGCGGCGGAATATGATCTTTTTGAAACAAATTATCTACAAGGTTTATGCAGTAGGCCTTGCTTCCATTAAAAGTGACGTTTGGATGGTTTAACGTGTTGAGGCACATCTAGTTTCATCTCAGGGGATGTTTTGAAATATAAGCCAATTGGAATAGACCTTGTGGCCGTGGTGTATTTTACAAGGTCGATATAACATTACGGTTGTTTACTTGGAAGAGATAAGAAGTTGAATGGAGGGAAAACACTTGATAGAAGAAAGGATATTTATTTAGAGAGGGACAACCAAAAAATACGTGATCTAAAGTTCCCACATCTAGACCACAGAATGTACAATCTGGAGAGTCAAGGACGTGAATCGTAAAAAGGTGGGAAGGAGCCTAACTACAATTCTCATTCGAATAAGTAAGTAAATTTCTTTTTTGGAAAAATGGGAGAATTGTTGAAATCATGGTTTTGTTTCCTTTGCATTGAGGCGTAGCAGGCTCCCTTGACTTGACTAACAATGTACCAATAATCTGCCCAAAGATTGCGGGATCTATCCTTGATGATGGAAAAAATATCAGAGAGGGGAATATGGTTTACGAGGGTAACGATAGGGTTGGAATGTTTTGCCAAGGAATCCGCAATATCGTTACCCACCATGCCAACATGTCCAGTTTTTTGGTTAATCTGCGTGAAGTAGATTGCGGATTGTACTACTAAGACATCATTTATAATGTCTGTTCTTATAAGTTAGGATTTCCTAACAGGTACATATTGCCTAAACATTCAATTATTACATTTTTCTTAAGTTTCAGGTCATAAAGTTTTCAGTGGATCCTCTATTAGAGGTTTGTAATACAGAAATATATCCGTAACTAAATAGGTACCTACCTACAACATTGTTATTATTTTATAATAATATTGTGAACATTAATGACCCCAACATAACCCCTTAATTCGCTATGGTAATGTAATAGGTAACGCGATCCACAGATCACAGATTGATTCGTTTCGTCCCAGCATTATCATCGAGGTCTTTAGTTCGCTCAAACCAGAGAGATATAATTCCATGGATGTAGCTTCATTTACGGTTGTAGTCATGATGGTTCAGTATTGCACAGGGCGATTTAATATTTTGTAAGGTTTCAAATTACTATATTTAATTAATGTATTGAAAATAATAATCTTATCCATAGTTATTCCAAAAGTATAATAATTTGTTCTGAAAAACACTTTCGAAGAATAAGCTTTTGCAACTTGTGATTCGTACGTATTTTGCTGTATGGAATGTCTAAGTTAACGTAACTATTTTCAGATCTCAATTTCATTTCCGTCAAGAGCTAAGGAGCCTTGAAAAATTTATAAAACTTTTATAAATATTAGCTAGTCGAGAGGCAGCCATATTGTTAATTTGTTCTGCCTTTTAGGTAACTAAAAGAACGTTTTACATTCAGAAGATTTTATTTTAATTTATGTATTTGTTCCGGATAGAATGCGTTTTGAATTAAAATCACAATGTACGAACTCATAGTTCAATATTACAATGTTACTAGTGCAGACTCGTGAAAAATCATGGGATATTATATTTCCAATTTTGAGAAAGACAATGAAAATCGTTTTCTGTTAAAATATTATATAAATACGCAAGTATCTACTTAATTTTTCGCGTGTCTGAATCCTTCAAACAATGAGCTCCATTTTTGAAAATGTCACAAATTCAAAACAAATATGAGTTAATTGAACCAGAGTTACGCAGGACAAACACACAGCCGAAATTATTATACTCGTACGTACCAACAATCATTTGAAACAAAAAAGTTATAAAATAAAAGGAAATCCAATCAAAAACCTTTGACACACCCTACAGTTGGCTAAACATTCCGATAAGCTTTTTTTCTGGAGTAAAAAAATATCTTCTACTTAGGATATAATAGTTAGGCATCATAATAACTGACCATAAGCGCATTATTTATTAATTTTTCCATGTATTAAGTTGAAATTTTTGAAAGGCACAAATCTTGCCATCAATTTACTGTCACGGATCCTACAAGTTGTTTCAGTTGCGATTAATTCGGTTTTCAATAATGGATTATACATAATTAAAATCATTACTTGTAAACATAATAGAACTACTGAACCAATAATTCCAGTGGCAAACAATCATTCACCGGTTGTTAAAAACATTATCTCGTATAAAAGCAAAAATTAAAATTACAAAGTCATTGTAACAAAATAGAAACAAGGTACACAAAGGTTACAAAACGGGATGCAGATCGACAAAGATATTTTCGCGGTCGCTGAAAAACGAAATTAACGATAAAATTATGTAATCATTTTATCTACTTAAAGAAGTAGTTAATTTCTATAACTCCTTTAATTCAAATAATTTTATTCAATAATGTAATGATTTAGTTATTCAATTTATGAAAAAAAAAAGTTTATTTATAAACAAGTTCTGCTGTGTAGGTACTTATTATTACGCGTGACACTTGTTTCGCCTTCTGAAGACATTTTCAGATATTTTGTACACTTGTACAGGGTGTTAAGAGACGTACTTGACTTACTTTAACTGTGATTTTTGACATTATTTGGAGTAAAAAATGTAAATAAAATTTTGGTTTCCGGTGATATTTTTGATATATTCAATTTTTTTTTCAAAATCAAAGAAAAAATTTCTTCCTCATGTCGTCACTGGTCAATCAGCCAGCAATCCTTCACCCCGCCGCCAACTGTCCGATACCTAATGATTTTTTGTTGAAAAAAAACATCAATACTGTCACCGGAGACGAAAATATCATTTTCATTTTTTACTCCAAATAATGTCAGAAATCACTGGTTATAATATACAGGGTGTTAAGGGACGTACTTGACTTACTTTAACCAGTGATTCCTGACATTATTTGGAGTAAAAAATGTGAATGAAATTTTGGTCTCCGGTGACTTTTTTTGACGACTTTTTTTTTTCAAAAGTTTTTTCTTCAAAATCAAACAAACAAAAAAATTCTTCCGCATGTCGTCACTGGTCACTCAGCCGGGTGTCCGACGAACCCCTTACCCCACCTCCAACTCTTCAACTACCACCATTTTTTAATGTTTTTGTAGAAAAAAAAAACATAAAAAATGTCACCGGAGACCAAAAATTTTATTTACATTTTTTACTCCAAATAATGTCAGAAATCACTGGTTAAAGTAAGTCAAGTACGTCCCTTAACACCCTGTATATTAAAGTCGAGTATGTCTCTTAACATCCTATATATTTATAACACATTGCAGTGTTTCGTTTCTGTTCGTGTATATAGTAAATGGACGCAGTTTGTTATACGCAATAAAAAAGAGATTTTTTCATGATTTAACATTCATAATTTTAATACGCACAGGTAACGTAAACAATGAAGGTACCAACAGTGGGAGCCAACCTAGCCACGTATTTTAGAAAGTGTTTTATGATAACTATAATATGCGTATTTTTAACTTATATCTTTATTGCAGCGTGATCTTAAATTTCGTAATTGTGAGATCAAAAATAAATTAAATACGACTTAAGCTACCTCCTCCTTTAGCCAAATAAATAAATAAGCAAATAAATAAGAAAAATAATTTTGGCCATGAAAATCTAACATCACTTTCTATACTGTATTTTCAGCTAGAAATTCCTTTAATTTACCTACACCTCAAATCACGATATTATATTTATGTGCTTAGGGATTCTGGAAAGAAATCCATGCAGAAAGATTAGAAATAAGAAAGCATCAAATTCATATTTCTTAAAAAAGTGTTTCGTAACTCCAGCTTCAATACTCTCATAAAATTTGTTTTTTCTCATTGAATATGAAGAAATAGTATAGCTTTTCTAATTTGTAAAAAATTGAATACATATTCCCAAGTCTCATAACTCTGATCCGAAAGTCGTTGGAAAATGAAATTAATGGTTGCATTGACCTAGAAATTCCAGACAGAAAAATGTGTGCACATTAGCTCATGAAAGCGTCAAGAAGTCATAACTAATTATTGATGATCGAACCGTTGAAGTTGAGTTAAGATATTAGTTAGATGTTTGATTACCGCTTTCGCCACCCTTGGACAAAGCTCCAGTCCAACGTTTCGTCCGCCTCGGGAGTTCCATCATCGTGTTCTCCATTCCCGTTGATGATGTCCACCCATCTGCGCGCGCACTCGAAATTATCCCGAAACTCCACATTAATCACACCGTCTTCCAAGTGCGTGGCCACCATGTTGTTATTATTGTCGTCCTGACTCACTTTGCTGCTACCACCAGCCACTTCATCACCGAGGATTACACTATCGTCTGTACCGGGAGGGTTTCTGTCGTTATAAGTTATTTCGGAATAGATCGGCTCGTTTTCGATGTTGATTTGATTGATAAGTTCTGCGGTTGCGCTTGTTTTGGGTATTTTTGAAATCCCGAGATTTCCCGTCTCTTCCAAAAGCTTCTTGGCGTATATGTCTTCCTTGTTTTGATGAACTATTCTGGAATACTTGGGAGGTTCTAAAGGGACCTGATTCCGTAGCATGGAATCCCCGAAGTAGATGACGACCTTGTGATTGTTGTCTGCCAGCCCCGTGCTAGGATTGGTGACCCGGTGACGTTGTTCCGACGGGGTGGGCGTATCCTGCTTCCTCAGTTCGTGTCCACTCTTCTTGCTCAGCTCCTGGAAGCAGGCCGCCAAGTCGGTCGTGTGTTTCTTAGTCTGAACCTTGACCGAGGCAGGTTTTCCACTCCGGTCTTTATCAATTTTTTTCTTGACGTCTTGATAAATTGGAGAAACCTTCGATCGACCTTCATTATCGACGAATTTCGGTTTCATTTCTGTGTATGTGTTACCGTTATATTTGGGATTGGGTTCATACGCCGGAAGCGGAATATACTTTTCATGAGTATTTTTAGAATAAGTTGCGTCGTCTCTCCTCCTCTTCAATTTGGCTTGTTCTTTCCCCGTGTACATGTCACTATTTTGCGATTTGCCTACAAACTTTGATTCGGAAATAATCCTAAAAAGAGGTTTGCAGTCATTTACCCTGCATTTGGATATTTGCTCGCAGCTGGGCGCCTTGAACATCTTGGAGGAAGAGCTGTCGGGGTTGACCTGAGCCTTGAGAGGGAAGATCTGTTCGCAGCTGGCGGCGCGAGACACGCGGGGCGGCTGGGTGCCGTGGGAGGGTGCGGGGCGCTCCTTGTTGCCCCCGGCGCCCTGCCAGTGCCTGACGGACATGCGCGCCGCCCCGCGGATGAAGCCCAGCGCGCCGGAGGGCTTGAAGGCCTCCGCCTTGCGCAGGATGAAGTTGTCACTCACCTTCCCTTCAGACTTCTTCATGTCGGATTTCCTGTTTTTCGGCTCGCAGCTCTGAAGCTCGCGACACAATAAGCACGAACAATTTTTGGAACAGATCATGGTCCGGCCTGGCGTCACATGGTTGATTTCGCGCTCGATTGGCGGCACTCGCTTGTTAAGGGCAATGTCACGTTACATCCGGAGCACCGAGAGCTGCAGCAGGCCGGAGAGCACTGAGGTATCCGGTTGAATGACACGGCCGTGGAGGTCTCGCCGGGGGAGGGGAGGTCCCCACCCACTCCCGCCAGCTGCTCCATTTCCCATCATTGTCTACCCATCCAAACAAACTATTCCTTTCCATACTCTGTGTACATTCGGCCACAATTTAATTTCGCTGATTAACGATGCGCCCAGTCCGTCCGTCATGTGTTGTTTCTCTCTCGCAATTAGCGGGACCTGCGCTCAAACCTGTTCAATGATATTATTTACCAACGACTGGGCATTGCGTGGAATGCTAAATAACAAGATCGCAGTAAGTAAACTGCATTTCTCAGCGTTTATGTAGGCTAATATAATACCATCCTGTTATAACATATTGGCAAAACATAACTA